>JAUMIR010000005.1:171518595-172768595 GCA_030847615.1 Gambelia wislizenii | reverse complement strand
ACAGACAATATCTCTAATAAAATACATTAATACACTAAATTTCTTCCTACCATACTGGTTCATAAACTTACTACTTCTTCCCTTTTAACCTTTCTTATATTTGAACTTACATTCTTTTATATATATATATTTGTCTCTATACAGTATATTTGTATTAACAGGATTTACTTCTATTTCAATCTCTGTACATCTTCCTTAAATTCCCGTTTTTAATTGTCCAAGGATTAAAAACAACCAGGTCTATATGAACATTAATATATAAATGTATAGATATATCTCTATATCTATATGTCTATCTTCCACACTTCCCCTTTTATTTATCCATTATTACATTTATCATCTACTCAAGTTATTAACTAGTCAGTGAGCCATATTGTTGCAACTTCATTCCATTCCAACTTTTCTATGGGCTCAGACTATGCCTAGGATTCTTCATAAGCTACTTAGTTAAGTATACTTAAGTATTGACACTATTACCCCCCCCCAACTACTTTACTGGGCGTTAGCTTCATGAAGACAAGGAGGTCCATTTTGCCAGAGACCAGGACATGAGTGAATGATATTTCCGTCATGTTTGGGGAGGTGGTTGGGTCAGGGGAGGTTACTTAGGTAAGTATATGAACTGAACCAAAAATTAAGCATACATAACTATAGGCTCATCTGCATGAGCCAGAATACGCCATCTCCTCAGCAGTGTATCCTGCCTTTAGATCGGACCCGTTCCTCCCGTTACCTGCACAGAATGGGAGGAAGTCCAGAGGGTCATGGCAGCCCATCCCTGCAGCCGCTGTTCCCTCTGCCTCCCTTGCTGTCTCTGAAGCCAGGAAGCTGCAGCATATGAGCAAGGCCCCCTGAATGTGACTAGCCTTGGTCACATGCTGCAGGCCTGCTTCCTGCTGCAGAAAAGCAACAGCAGAGGGCAGCTGCAGCAACGAGCTGGCATGCCAGAACACATTCCTCCATTCATGTGGGGCCCAATGCATTTTTTTTTCTGGTGGGAGAGGCTTTTCCTGGATATATTTTTAAAAATGTTTTATCAGGACCAACCTCCATCTTCCCATTGTTTTTTGCCCCCCATCTTTGTTCTAGGAGTTGTGAGGACTGCCCAGGGGAAAAATGGGGCAAAAGCCTTGTGTTATCTGGACTGCAGGGCTCCAAGACAGGGTTAATTGTCTGTGCAGATCAGTCCTAAGTAGTGGATGCAGAATACTGGCCTATATTTAAGAACTAGAGATGTATGACACCGTTCCTTCACTGGATTTTTTCGAACAGGGGAAAAATACCCAAGGAGGTCGGGAGAAGAACAGCACTATCCCGCTTACAGTGCTCTGTTTCAGGCAGCGCCATTCTCCTCCCGACCTTCCCCCGTGATGCAGGTGCTGCTTTTTATTGATGATAGTTTTCCACATATTTCAACACATTTCTCATGCCCGCAACATGGAGGAGTCACGGGGGAAGGTCGGGAGGAGAATGGTGTAGTCTGAAACAGAATGCTGTAAGCAACACAGCGCCATTCTTCTCCTGACCTCCTCATTGGGTTTTTTCCCCCCCATTTGAAAAAGTCCACTGATATTTCCTCAGATTGTGTGTGTGTGGGATTTGTCATCAAATGCTCCTTCCATGCAGGGTAGAAATGTATGAAGAATTATTGATTAAAAATAGAAATGAAAAATTCAATCAATTTCATTTTCTCCTGCATTTGAATTCTTTTAAGCTTCAAATTCTATCTACCCCTAAGGTGAAGCAATTTGGTAATTTTGATAAATTCTTCAAAAATGAACTGAAATAAAACTAACTTCCATTTATACTAACCCTATCTATCTATCTGGCTTTTCTTCGCAAACGAAGATTCAGGAAGGACTCATCCCACGCTTTCTGCAAGTTGATGACTAAAAAGGCCAATCCGAGATAAACAAGTCCGGTTGCAGAAAGCACAGAAGGTCTCCTTGGGTCATGTTTCCGGGATGTGATTCTTTCTGCATTGTCGTTTCTCATCAAGACTCATTTGGCATGAGTTCTCAAAAAATAAGGCTTCAGAATTGTGGATAGTGTGACTCCATGCCTCCCGATGTGAGGCCAGGGTGGACCATTGTTGGTGATCAATTTGGCCAAGCCTGAGATGTTGTTTCAGGGAATCCTTGTATCACTTTTTTGGAGTGCCCCTCTTATGCTGACCCACGGTGAGTTCATCACAGAGTACTATTTTTGGAAGGCAATGGTCCTCCATCCTAGTAACATGCCCTGCCCAGCACAGCTGTGTTCTCAATATCATGGCCTCAATGCTGGTGATCCCTGCTTGCTCAAGGACAGCAGCATTCATCACATAATTAGTCCAGTGTATATTTAGGATTATACATATACAGTGCTGATGAAAGCGTTCGAGGAGTCATAAGTGGTGGCAATAGGTGACCCATGTTTCAGACCCATAAAGGAGAATAGATAGTACAATGGCTCTATGCACACTGATTTTGTGCTTCGCCTCAGGTGTTTATTACTCCAGACTTTTTTGTAGAGTCTTCCAAATGTGCTATATGCCTTTGCTAATCTGTGATTGATCTCTTTGTCAATCTTGGCATCTGAGGAGATGATGCTTCCCAGGTAGGTGAACTGCTGAATGAACTTAAGGACAGATTTATCAACTATCTAGTCTGTCTCCAGCCTAGATAGCCCCATGGCATGCAAACATTCCACAAAGGTGTTAAATGTGAAGATCTCATCAGAAAAAATAGGAGGAAACAACAATAATTCTGCATCTATATGGCTGAGTACACGATAAGCCAAAGTAGTTAAAACTCTGAGCCTGGATGGATGGATTTGTCAGTTTCAGCTTCTCACAAATTTGATTTAATTCCCAATGGTTTGTAATATCTTCAATATAATGAATTTTTCATTTTTAAGGTAATTTTTTATCAAACTTGAACTGAATTAAGATTCTTCCTTACATCTTTCTGGAACCCTTTCACTGATTTGATAATTTCCTAACAGTATACTATTGACCTATGAACACCTTCAGGTACAAAACTTTCATTTTGAGTGTCAGTTCACTACTCTTGCTAGTACCCTTTGATTAGAGATTGAAACCCATACATACCAATACACTAATTAAACTGTCTCATTTTTTTTCTGGTAGAATAACATAGGTCCCAGACAAAACCCTAAGAAATTTTGCTGCCTGAGCAAAAGGCAAGATGGCTCATCCTCTTGATTTCATGTACAGAAGCTGGTTGGATTATCAGATAAATCGTACTTCAACACTGGCAATTTAATATCAACCACAGTACCTTTGGACAACAGGACAGTTTAAGAAATAACCCTAATTTAACCGAAATATGGTTAAATATACAGGGAATCAAACCCAGACATAATTTAAAGATTCAAAGCCCTAAACTGAGATAGATGTATGTTACTTTAAATTTATCCTACATTCATATCTGTAAGATCCAGTTCTTTTTATCCTGAATATAAATACATTTGCCAGCTTTGGAAAATGCTTATCAAAACCCAAGTGAAACAAAATTCTCACTCACTTCCAGTTCACAAAAAAAGAAACCTAGCCAAGCTAGCCTTGTGGTGGCCTTCAGGACACTTGTGGATGAAATTGCACTGGCAATGAATAGAGATGTTCTGTCCTGCTTTCCAGATACCAGATGTTGCTTTAGCTGTGAAAATGCAATCCATCCTTTGCACCATAGAAACTGAAACAGATGGCTGCCAGAATTATGTAAAAGCTTCATGGAGAGAGAATCCTAGTTGCTGTGGACACAGTCAGTGATTTCTTCTTGCTTTCTTTTAGAAGGATACAAAAATCTATGCTAGATGAAAGGGGCAAATGGGTGGTGGGTTTGTTGAACATACAGGCAGGTAAATTATTGCCATAACCTTTTCCTCTTGTTTTCTGTTGCAGCTTTGATCTAAGCTCTGTCAATGTTTCCTGTCTCTTCTTCCTTGTCACTGATGGACAGCTGTTCTTCCAGAAGGTCCTCTCGGTTCTAATCATCAGACTGGGGGACCTGGCAGAAACCCACCACTGAATCTGTCAACAATAGCAGTATGGTTGTGGCATCTATACCACAAACAACATCTGTGTCAAATAATGCATTATCCTCCTGTCAATGAGAATGTTAACTTGTATATACTCAAACAAACCCCCTCAAAGCTAGGAAAGGCAGGCCTTAATAATTTGACTTGAGTTGTCACCAGATGGCTGTCATTGACATAAAGAACAAACATGGGAATTTAAGGAAGTTCATATAAACCATTAACCTAGCATACCAGAGAAAAATGATGATTGGAGAATTAAAATGTTAGTGCAGGTTAAGTATCCGTTATCCAAGATGCTTGGGATCAGAAGTGTTTTAGATTTTGGATTTTTTTTATTTTTATTTTTTTTTAGAATATTTGCTTATACATAATGATATATGTTGGAGCTGGACCAAAGTCTATACATGAAATTCATTCATGTTTCATATACAGTTGAAGGTAATTTTACACACAATATTTTTTAAATAATTTTGTGCATGACAAAGGTTTATGTACATGGAACCACCAGAAAGCAAAGGTGTCACTATCTCAGCCACCATATGGACAATTTTGGATTTTGAAGTATTTCAAATTTCCCGATAAGGGATACTCAACCTCTACTCAATATGGCATACAAATTTCATTGAACATGAATAATAAAAAATGATGTAAAGTTGCTTTGTTTTTTTCTCTTTGTGATTTCCTCTTTCTCTCTGATAATTGTTAGTTTTCTCTGTTATATTTAATAAAGCTGTATCATCCTATTTCAAACAACATTTCCAGGACCATGTAAAAACTGTGTAGAGAGAGAAACAGGGATATGAAAACAGGCTCTGTCTCCATTATACACTTGTTCAGTAGATGGCACAAAAACACCCTAAGTGGCCATGTGGATTGTGGACTTCTAGATTTGTAAGACTCCTGATAGTAAGGATAGTGCTCATACATGTACAGTTTGAATTTAGAAATGTAAGTCTTCATTTACTTCATCTTCACATGTGAGATGAGAACAAATAATCTGCACAGGTTTTACTTTGCTGAGTGAGATTATAACTACACAATTCTCAGTAACATTTTGCACATTGGAATGTGTTTTCTGCAGTAATGTATGTGGTCTTACTGCAAAGAAAATGGGTTTTCTGCAGAAGAATTTTTTTTAATCAGGTGTAAACACAAAATTTTCTGCGAATTTACACAAATTTCCTGTGTACTTTTCCTGTACAGATAAACCTTGATTGAGATCCTGCATGCGGAGAAGGAATATAAAGTTCCTTACTTGTGAAACTAGACCCTGTCTTCCCTTTCACTGCTGCAGGACTAACCTATCTCTTGCACACACAAACCTGACATGGCCACCTTCTGGCCAGTGGAGAGTGTAGAGGAGAGCCAGCAGAGACATTCTGGCCAGCTTTCTATAGCCAGATGTACACAAGAAAGGCATCCTCCTTGACCTCCCAGGGGTCCTCCAGAGGTCCCAGAAAATTACATAGTTGCTATGCTGCTATAGGGACATTGCCATATGCTTCATCTCCACCATCACCCCCACTCCACTCTCCACTGGTCACTAAATGTTGGCGAGGACAAGAGACAGTTGAGTTTGGAACTAGTGGGGTAAAAAGTCATTTTTAAAAATTGACAGCATCAGGAGTTTACTATTACTTTGGGCTTTGGAACTTGTAACTAGTTACCTTTTAAAGGTAGTTTTGATCACTACATTTATCATGTGGAATTGTGTAGGTTTACTATCATTACATACTTAATTGACTCATCAGAATTATCTCTAATAATATAGCTAGTTTCTTTTTCTTGAAGCTGATCATCTTGACCTTTTATAAAGATTCAATGTGTAATTACATAGTGACAAGCATCTCCTATAAATACGGAAGAAATAAATTCCTGTTTGCCATATGATTGCATTAGCTACTGCTTTTGATAGGAAGTGGGTTATAAACAGTGTCACTATTTCAAGATGACATTTTGCCAGTGACTGTCTTCACTCTATCATATTCTTCTCAATTTGCAAATTAAAGCTTTTTGGGGAGTAACTGAATCACAAACGTGATGTCACTTACAAACAACAAACCTATCTCACCTTTACCCATCACTGTCAGTAGGGACAGAGGACTCAAAGAGAAAAAATTAATAACCACACCGTATTTCTAAAACATTGTATGGAATTCATAAATCTTTTTGCAGTGGAACTTAGAAAATGGAACAGATTCTTTATTTAGAATTTATTTAAAATCCCATCAAAATAATGAGAAGTTTGGTGTTGTATACATGGATGTGAGGCAACCCAAAACTGTAAGTAGTTATCTAGAACTTTGTAAGCTAAATTGCCTACAAGGTGTGATTTTTTAAAAAAGAGCCAGAAATTGCAATGGTATAGTTGCTTTTGGGGTACCTTTCATTTTCCATTTGAAAACAAAGTTTCTAAATATCCACATTTTCCTCAGGCTTTCAGGTAGAGATGCTGAACTTGTTGTAACTTGCACTTAACCCAACCCAATCCTGACTAATTAACAGGCAAAACAAATCCCTTGAGCAGCATTACTCAATGCATGAAGTGTCTTCTGCCAGGCCTCTCCTTTCTTACTGGGCTCTGGCAGACTTACTGATCTGACTATGCAGGGGTGTGTAGGGGAGGGATAATGAGGACATTGCCTCCAAAATACTAATTCTGCCTCCCAAATGAAATTTTCCATCAGTCTGAAAATTTCTAGCATTACAATGAGTGAGACACTGAAACATTCACATCTACAACCCTTATACTTTGATGTATTCACATTCCATTTGGTAACTTTACCTGCTCCTTTTCTTTAGATCCCTAAACTGTATTTATAAAAATGTTCAACTGAAGTTTTAAGTTACAACAAAGCTAGAAATTTGTAGGTGGATATAAAATTTCATTTCAGGAGCACATATCTAAACCCCTGTGCCTAGGCAGTGTTGTACAGCTAGACAGATGGCTTGTTTACACAGGTTAATTACCCCATTTTGCCCCCATCTCAGAGTCTTCCAGTCCATATGATGCAGGGAATTTGCCCCATTGTGCCCCAGGCAGTCCTCACCACCCCTGGGGTGGATATGGGGCTGAGTCAGGGAGAAAGTGGGGTAAGGCCTGATACACAATTTTTTTAAAAAAATACACAGTTTACTCCATTACTGCCAGAAAAAATGGATCGGCCCCCATATGTCCACAGGACCCCAGTTGACACACCGGCCCTCACTTCCACCACCATCTCCCTGGCCCTCCTGGAAGCCGGGAAGGAATCCCTCAGCATGTGTCCAAGGGTGGTCACATGCAGGTGGCCTTCAGTCACACGTTCCGAGTTAGCAAAGAAAATGTTGGTGGATGATGCAGGGATGGGCCAGCATGCCTGTTTGGACTCCGGCCGATTCCATACAGGTAACAGGGGAAGAATGGGCCTGATCTGCAGCTATAGGTTAGCAGGGAGCTAGCGTATCTTGGCTCCTGTAGGTGAGCCCAGAGACATCTTCAGGAATGTGGAAAATAACTCAGTCTCATTTGCCCAGCTGCATCCCAGCTGCATTCCCAACTTACCCATTTGTTCACAAAAAGATGCCAGAACTTTTTTCTTTTTTTTATGCACATGGAAATGTGTATGCATTTTCTGTGAGCAGGCACAAGGTCAGAGGGAAAGATTAAGGAAACATCACTCATGAGACTGGGGACCAAAAAATGGAAGCTTGTCAGAGGAAGTAGCTGGAGAAATGGCATTAAAAAGAAGAGTCTGGGAAGAGAATAAAAAGTGGACAGAGTGGTTAGAGAACCAAAGGAGGAGCTGAAGATGTGAAGAAAGCTGAAATGCACACATTATTATCAGATCAAGGTCTCTAAACAGCTTCAGGGATCCAGGTATTTCAGTGAAGTATTCAAGAAGAGCATGCTTGTACTGAAACAATTTTGATATCTACAACTATTTAAGAGCAAGGTCTGTTGGAATTTATCATGGCTACTATGAACTTTCAGAACTCTCACATCTGCTTTCAAATGTGGTTGGTTTTGCATCTCCAAATTATATATTGAAGGCTAAGCTTAATGCTGTGGTTATAAATTCCTTTGGAATATTTAGTGGGTGAAATGTATTTAGAATAATAGAATCATAGAATTGTAGAGTTGGAAGAGACCATGAGGGCCATCCAGTCCAACCCCCTGCCACGCAGGAGATCACGATCAAAGCATCTCCGACAGATAGCCATCTAGCCTCTGTTTAAAGACCTCCAAGGAAGGAGACCCCACCACGTTCCAAGGGAGTGTGTTCCACTGCCAAATAGCTCTTACTATCAAAAAGTTCTTCCTAATGTTGAGGTGGAATCTCTATTCCTGGGGCTTGCATCCATTGCTCTGTGTTCCAGTCTCTGGAGCAGCAGAAAACAAGCCTGCTCCATTCTCAACATGACATCCCTTCAAATACTTAAACAGGGCTATCATATCACCTCTTAACCATCTTTTTTTTTCAGGCTAAACATACCCAGATCCCTAAGTCTTTCCTCATAAGGTATGGTTTCCAGACCTTTCACCATTTTAGTTGCCCTTCTTTGGACACGCTCCAATTTGTCCATATCCTTTTTGAATTGTGGTGCCCAGAACTGGACATAGTATTCTAGGTGACGTCTGAATAAGGCAGAATAGAGCGGCACTATCACTTCCCTTGATCTAGACACTATACTTCTATTGATGCAGCCCAAAATCGCATTGGCCTTTTTAGCTGCCACATCACACTGTTGACTCATGTTCAACTTGTGGTCTACTAGGACTCCTAGATCCCTTTCGCACATAGTCTCATTCAGCCAGGTCTCCCCCATCGTATATCTATGCATTTCATTTTTCCACCATAAGTGCAGTACCTTACATTTCTCTGTATTGAATTTCATTTTGTTAGCTTTGGCCCAGCTCTCCAGTCTATCCCAGTCATTTTGAATGTTGACCCTGTCCATTAGGGTATTAGCGACTCCTCCTAATTTGGTGTCATCTGCAAATTTGATAACTAATTCCCTCATCCAAGTCATTGATAAAGATGTTGAATAGCACTGGGCCCAGGACAGAACCCTGTGGCACCCCACTGGTCACATCTTTCCAAGACGAAGAGGAGCCACTGCTGAGCACCCTTTGGTTTGGCCAGTCAACCAATTGCAAATCCATTTAACAGTTAATTTGTCTAGCCCACATTTTACAAGCTTGTTTGCAAGAATGTCATGGGGAAACTTATCAAAGGCCTTACTGAAATTAAGGTATGCGATATCCACAGCGTTCCCTTCATCTACCAAGCTGGTAATTTTATCAAAAAAAGAGATCATATTAGTCTGGCATGACTTTTTTCTCTGAAACCCGTGTCGGCTTCTTGTGATTATGGCATTGCCTTCTAAATGTTCACAGACTCTCTGTTTAATGATCTGCTCTAGAATCTTCCCTGGTATTGATGTCAGACTAACTGGACGATAATTGTTGGGATCCTCTTTTTCCCCCTTTTTGAAGATGGGGACAACGTTTGCCCTCCTCCAGTCTGCTAGGACTTCTCCTGTTCTCCAGGAGTTCTCAAAGATTATTGCCAATGGCTCTGAGATTACATTTGCCAGCTCTTTTAATACTCTTGGATGTAGTTAATATGGTCCTGGAGATTTAAATACATTTAGATTAAGAGGTATTCCTCTACTACCTCTTTGGTTATTCTGTGCTGGATTTCCCCTATTGTGTCTTCTGTTCCATTATCCTCAGGTTGATCACCCTTTTCCTTTTCTGAAAGCACTGAGGCAAAGAAGGTGTTGAGTAATTCTGCCTTTTCTCTGTCCCCTGTTAGCATTTTGCCATCTTCTCTGCATAGTGGCCCTGCCATTTCCTTCTTCCTCCTTTTGCTGAGGACATGCCCAAAAAAACCCTTTTTATTGTTCTTAACCTCTCTAGCAAGCCTGAGCTCATTCCGCACTTTAGCTTTTCTGACTTTACTCCTACATGTGTTCGCTATCTGTTTGAATTCTTCCTTGGTTATTTCCCCCTTTTTCCATTTCCTATACATGTTTCATTTAAAACTTAGCTCCATTGAAAGTTCTTTAGTCATCCATCCTGGTTTCTTGAGACACCTCCCATTTTTATTCCTCATTGGTACTGTTTGAAATTGTTCCTTCCGTATCTCCCTTTTGACTAAGTCCCATCTGTCTTGAGGTCTGTTCTCTTTAAGTATTCCTGACCATGGGATCACTCCCAGTATTTCCCTGAGTTTATTGAAATCAGCTCTCCTAAAGTCAAGAATGTGTGTCTGACTATGCCTTTCCATTGTATAACAAACTCCAGGAGAACATGATCACTCTCACCTAAGGATCCCACCACTTGCACCCTATTAACCAGGTCATCCCTGTTGGTTAGGATCAGATCTAAAATAGCAGACCCCCTCATTGCCTCTTCCACCTTTTGGACCATGAAATTGTCTTCCAGGCACAGATTTAAAATCCCCCCCCCAAAAAAGTCTTGAGGGATGTTGTACAAGTGTAACAATGTGAAATCAAACAAAATGATGAGATTTCTAATTTTAAATATAGACTAAAGAAGAAAACAAAACACCGCCACAAAACAAATGTAGTTCTACAAGAATGAAAGCCAAGAAAAATGTCAAATTGAAAATATCAGATATATAAAAACTAATAATAAAATTTCTTTAAAGATAGCCAAAGCACAGCCAGTAGAGACAACATGATTGTTAGATGGCACAAGTACAAAAACGCACTTCAAGGGAAGACAAGGAAATTGCAGCGAAACTGAATTAATCATTTGAATCTGTCTTCACAGTAGATTAGAAAATTGATTGAGAAATACCCAGATTTAAACAGTTGTTTTCAGGCCTGATTTTTTTGATGGAGTGTCAGATAGATGTAGAACAAGATGTTTAAGAATAAGTGATGAATTAAAAAGTAATACATCACTACAGCCAGGTGACATTTTATCAGAAAATATTTCAAAAGCTCAGTTGTGAACATGTTGAATGGTAAACCAAAGTATGTAGTGTTAGAACTAAACTGAGCTTCCTTCCTAGAAAGAATTTAAGGTAGCCTGATGTTTTTGGATTTTTTACAGTGTCCAACTCTCAAGACAGTTGTTCTGAAATGTAGAAAATTCTAAAATTGTTTATCAGAATCTTAATTTTTAGGGGCATCATTTTGAATTCCCTTTAAGAGAATATTAAAGAAGGATATTAAGCAAAGATTATTGTTTTTGTGTAGTAATAATCAAAACAAGATGTGATCCCTAGACTTATTACCAAAGAAAATAGATATCACTAAATTACATTGAGCTTTTACTATTGTTGTAAATAGGTGATGTGAGTCTTGGGAGATTATCACATGGGTTTAATAATCCATGGCAGACACGGAACAGGATCAAGAAAGGTTTTACCTTTCAGATGACATCATCCCTGTCCCATGCTGCCCCCATGCTGCCCCCGTGTTGCCTCCATTTTTTTTTATTCATGGGGAAAAGTCATTACTTGACCACTTGTTCCATTTCTATCATGGAATCATGGGTGGTCTGAACGGTGCCCCATTTTTGTCCTGCTATGCTGGTGCGATGTCAGCCGTGGCAGGAGGTCCATGCCGAACACTTCTGGGTTCATTCAGGACACTGAGGTGACACCCTTTTTTTTTAACCTCCCTGGGTTACGTCTAATATTTAAAGTGTTTTGGTGATTGTTTTGGGTTTTTGATGTTTTGTTTTAATTTTTAAATTTCCTGCACAATTGTTCTCTCACGAGAATGGGCGGGATTTTCTTTTCGGGTCATAAATGCAGCTTCATGATGGCTGCATTTACTCCTGGGCTGTCGAGGGGAGGGGGAGCAGTTTCTGTCTCACTACCAGGTAGGTGTCTGAATTTTTTTATTTTATTCTATATCAGGGATAGGAGGGTGGGGGGTAGTGAGACAGAAATGGGGTTTTAGGACCTGTTTGATAATCTCCCTAAACTGTTATGCTAGCTTGTGGTAAAGTATGGGGAATTAAGGAGACTCAGTGTATTTTGGCCATTGATAACATTTTCTAATAATTCAGTGTGTCTATTTATTTCATTTTGTGGATTTATATCTGTGTTTCCAACATTTGCTATATTTATATATTTTACAAAATAAACATTGAAGAAAAATAATAAATAAGGGAGACCAATATGTTAGCACATATAATATTTTTGGATTACAGTATAGCATTTTGTAAAGGTAAGGTGGTAAGCTGTAGCCAATAAACTGTGTATCTTTGTTTGTAGAATGCAGATCAGATTTCAGGTAGGCTGTATCATTATTAGAATGTAATAATTGACCATTGTGTTCTAATGCATTCTACTGTGTCACTCACTTTCATCTTTTCCATCCTGAAGAAGTTCTTTCTTCTCTTATTAATTGTGTTCAGGCCTGTGGAAATTATCAATGCACTTGTGCAGAACCATTATTTCTAATATAATTGTTTTAAACTCTGCATTACACCATGTCAAGAGGGCTTATTGTTGTCAGAGCTTACAAAGAAGGCTGTTGGCCACATGGTGGACATCTAAAAATACAGTGGTCGTGACTGTAGGTGTGGGCATAGTGTCTGTCTGTTTGTTTGATGTTTCTATAACATCTAATGAGGGAGTGTCCTTGGTGCTTTTCCATGGTTTTTTCCAGGCTGTGAGGCCATGTTCTGGAAGAGTTTATTTCTGATGTTTCGCCTGCATCTATGGCTGGTGTCTTCAGAGATTGGTTGGGTTTGAGTGTATGTGGGGTATATATATTGTGAATCCTTGTTGGAGAGGATATGGAAATTTGTGTATTTGAATGGTTAGTTCCTGGGTGGAGATATGCAAGGAGGATTGGTGTCTATTTTGCTAATGCTCCATTGTCTGCTGGAAATCCCCCTGTCCCTGGGTGGAGTTCATTTGCATGTGTTGAGTTTTGATTTTAGTGTTTTTCAGGACTGGTAGCCAAATTTTGTTTACTTTTAGGGTTTCTTCTTTCCTGTTGAAGTTGTCCAGGTGTTTGTGGATTTCAATAGCTTCTCTGTGCATTCTGACATGATAGTTGTTGGCCTGGTCCAGAATTTCTGTGTTTTTAAATAACATTTTGTGTCCAGGTGGGGTTATATAACATGTTCTGCTACTGCTGATTTTTCTGGCTGGCCCAGTCTGCAGTGCCTCTCCTGTTTCTTGATTCATGTTTGCACACTGCGTTTAGTGGTCCCTATGTAAACTTGTTCATAGCTGCATGGTATGCGGTAAACTCCTGCGGCTGGGAGAGGTTCTCTTTTGTCCTTCGCTGAGCATAGTATTTCTTGAATTTTCTTGGTTGGTCTGTAGATCGTTTGGAGGTTGTGTTTCCTCATCAGTTTCCCTATTCTGTCTGTGACTCTTTGATGTATGGTAAAAATATCTTCCCTTTGGGTGGCTGTTTTTCTTCATTCCTGTGGTTTTTTTCTGGGTCTGGCTGCTCTTGTGATGTCTGATCTGGAGTAACCACTAGCCTGTAGAGCCCAGTTTAGGTGCTTCAGTTCATCCTACAGGTACTGGGGTTTGCAGATCTTTTTTTGCATGGTCTACCAATATTTTTTATTGTGCTTCCTTTTTGTCCTGAGTGATGATTGGAGTTCTTGTGTAGGTATCTATCCATGTGTGGGGTTTTTTTGTATACCTTGTTGCCTAACCGTTGGTTTGGTTTGCAGATGACTAGGATATCCAAGAATGGCAATGTTCCTTCCTTTTCTTTTTCCATCATGAGCTGAACATTTGAGTGGAAACTAGCCATTCAAAAACACAAATTTACATATCCTCACCAATAGGGGCTCACAGTATATAACCCCCCACACACACACTCCTACCCAACCATTCTCTGAAGATGCTAGCCACAGATGCAGGTGAAACATCAGAAATAAACTCTTCCAGAACACAGCCTCACAGCCCAGAAAAAAACCATGGAAAACCTATAGATGCTGGCTGTGAAAGCCTTCAACTTCACATTCCTTGGTGCTGTTTACCCATGTGTGGGGAAACAACAAACACATACATACACAGAGAGAGAGATTGAGAGAGAGAGAGAGAAAGAGAGAGGGGGGGGAACCATTCATCTAAAGCAATAATGTTGTGACTGGCCACAGTATCAAGTGAATTTTGACACCAGGAGTATGTAAGTACAAGTTGAGTATCTCTTATCTGAAATGCTTGGGATTAGAAGTGTTTTGGGTTTTTGACTTTTTTTATTTTGGAATATTTGCATATACATAATGAGATATCCTGGAGATGGGACCCAAGTCTAAACATGAAATTTATTTATATTTCATATACACCTTATACACATAGCCTGAAAGTAATGTTATACACAATGTTTTCAATGCATGAAACAAAGTTCTTGTGCATTGAACCAACAGAAAGCAATGGTATCACTATCTTAGCCAGCCGCATGGACAATTTTGGATTTTGGAATATTTCAGATTTCTGGATAAGAGATACAACCTGCATTAGGAAACAGGAAGCCTTTGATTATATTTATGGAGGAAGGCTTGAATCAACAGCAGAAAAGGAGTCTAGATAAAATCTCAATGCCTTTCAAAAGATGCTTTTACAAGGGCACCTAGATGCACTAGACATTGTTCTCACCTATGCCCAATCCAGCAATAGGACAGACCTTGGAAATTTACTATTTAAAAGAAGCAAATTGATCCCTCTTTAATGTGAGATAGCGTAATATCATAATTTAATATAGTTATACATGTAAGGAACAAGGGGGGATATTGAAACAGAGTTCTCCAAAGACTGGTCTTATGTGACTCCTACAACTTCTTCACCCCAAATAACCTCTGACACCTTTTCTATCACCAATCCAGCAATCATTCCAGGACAGAGGAAATTCTTGTAGCTTCAGGATCAATTCAGCTATCCAGAACAAGATACAAATAGATTGTCTCCTTCTTCTCCAGCCACAGTCCTGAATCCAGAACAACAGTGTTGGCCAAGTAATCCAATGATGAATTTAGTACAGTTGACCCTCTGTATCCATGGATTCCATTATCTACAGCTTGAAAATGTTCCAAAAATAATAAATTCCAAGAAATAAACCTTGATTTTGCCATTTTGTAAGAGGCACCATTTTACTATGCCATTGTATATAATGGGAATTAAGCATCCACAGATTTTGGTATCCACAGGAGGTCCTGGAACCAACCCCCAGTGGATACCAAGGGTCAACAGTATTAGTGGAGTTTTGGGAGATATACTCACACACTCCGAATTGAAAAATAACTCACGATATTTATTTCAAAAAGGGTGGAAACAGTGGTTTACAATTTATTTGAGAATCCAGCAATAAGTATTCCAGGAAGCAGAACATCAAAAGCCTTACTATCCTAGCTAGTTAATATGTACCAGATTCTAAGGTTTTCTCATGAACCAGATAGTAGCATGGACACCATTCTCATGCAGTGTTTATATAACTCTCTCACAGCCCAGTCAAGAAGTAATACAGTAAAGAATTATATCCTTCAGAACAATTATGTAAGTTTCCAAATTCCCAGTCACCTGGGCATCAACGGCCCCAGCACATTGTCCTAGTCTTTGAAGGTTCTAGACTTCTGGTGGGACATGCAGATTTCTGTGAGAACAGCTAGAATAGTTTTACATGTGTCTGTTGGCTCATAGCCTTGTGTGTCTGGCTTGGCTAAAGATAAAACTTATGGAAAGCTAGTAAGCAGGTGCACATAATTAACTCTGGTGAGAAATTACTCCAGCCAAGTCATTCCACTTCCAGAAAGAATAAAAAAGTCCATATTTTCTCAAGCCTGGAAAATTTTATGGTTTAAGTCTAACAGCCAAAAGATGAAAGGCCCAGATGGATTCGGCCTAGACAATTTTGTAGGTCAAACCTCACAGGGAACTTGTTCTGTGACAATATCTTTGTTATTGAAACATAGGAATTAATATCAATTAAGCATGGCGTAGTGGTTTGAATGTTGTATTTCAGTTCTGGAGACCAGGGTTTTAATCCCCACTCAGCCATGAAAACCCACTGGATGACTTTGGGCAAGTCACATACTCTCAGCCCTCAGTAAACCCTGTGATAGGGTCACCATAAGTCAGAAACAACTTGAAGGCACACAACAACAACAACAACAACAACAACAACTCATTTAAAACTAGTTACTTCCAATCTCCACAAATACTTTTTAAAAAACTCTATAAAAAGACTAAGAAACATTCTTCCCCTGTACACCTCTGAGATTTTATCTATCCCATTTTTCCTTTACTTATAACATTCACCTCACTATATGGCAGTGCAGGAGTGTTGGCCCTATCCAAGCCAGAATGAGATGTTCTCCTCAGGAAGGAGAGGCTGGGGACTGGGGTCTGGGGTCTCTTCACCCACATTTGGGAGGACAGAGCTATGTGGGCCATGTGATCTCCCGACTTCAGCTCCTTAGCTAGCCTGCTACCCTGTGATGTACTTATGGTGACACAATCTTTTGGGGAGGTTTGTCCCCTTTACTGAGCTTGGAACCCTTGCCTTTCCCATCTTTGGTTTTCAGCAAATCTGTCAGGGGGAGGGCTACCGACACAAAGTCAGGGATGAAGAACCGATAAAAATTAGCAAAGCCCGGGAAGCTCTGTAGCTGTTTCCTGGTTCTAGGGGCTTCCCATGCCAGAACCCCCTTTACCTTCTCTGGGTCCATTTCAATCCCCTTGTTTGAGATGCGGTACCCTAAATAATCCAAACGGCTTTGATGGAACTCACATTTAGACATTTTCGCATACAGATGATTTTCCCCCAACCTGGCAAGTACCTTTTCACCAGTTTCACATGGGACGTATAGTCCTCTGAATAAATCAATAAATCATCTAGGTACACCAACACCCCTTTGTACAGAAAGTCACGTAACACATCATTGATTAGGTTCTGAAAAATTCCAGGGGGCCCTTTTAGGCCGAAAGGCATGATGAGGAACTCGAAAGCCCCCAAGGGGCAATTAAATGCAGTCTTCCATTCGTCCCCTTCCCAGATCCGTACTCTGTAGTAGGCCTCCCGCAGATCTAACTTCGTGAAAATCTTCCCCTTGGAGAGATGGGCTAATATGTCCTTCATCAGGGGCAAGGGGTACTGATTGGAGACACTGATTGCGTTGAGCCCTCTGTAATCCTGAATTAAATGAAGCCCCCCATCAGCCTTGCGCCTAAACATCACCGGAGCCCCCACGGGCGAGGTTGAGGGCCTAATGAACCCTCGGGCTAAGTTTTTGTCTATGAATTCCCGGAGCGCCTCCATTTCAGCTGGGGTCATAGAATAAATGCGAGGCTTAGGTAGGCTTGACTCTGAGAGTATTTCAATGGCACAGTCAAAAGCTCTGTGGGGCGGCAAAATGTCGCACTCCCTCTCCTCAAACACATATTGCCATGCCTTATATTCCACTGGCAACCCTTTCAGCTCCCCTTTTACTAAGGCAGTCGTGTAGTTCTGTGATTCACCCTCCAGGGGGACCCCGGGGATCCTCCCCCCCCCTATGTTCCTTGGTACACAGTGGGTCTGTAAAAGTCAGTGTCTCTTTTATCCAGTCTATGGTGGGGTTGTGGTACTTTAGCCAGTTCAGACCCACGAGTGCCGCAGGGACTAAACCTGGAGCAATCACAAACTGTAGTTCCTCCTGGTGGGTGCCCATCCTCATGTGCATTGGGCTGGTCATGCGCCTAGCGGGGGCCCCCTTCATCATTCCCCCATCCATCTGGGACAGCCACACGGGCTTGTCCAGCTTAACAGTATTAACGTTCAGTTCACTGACTAAGGAGGGGTGGATGAGCACTTGGGTACAGCCAGAGTCAATCATTAACATTACTTTTTGGGTGGGGCCCTCCCCTCTAACCCATACTTGAGCTTTGATAAAGAACGGGCCTTTCACTCCACTCACCACAGCATCCGGGCGCCCTTTGGGGTTAGCCCGCCCTCGGGCGCTCAATAGGGTGGGCTGGATCCGTTTCCCGCAGGCTCAGCATTGGAGGAGTAGGACCCACTATCTTCGGGATCATCTGAAGACTCCCCTGCCGCATGGCCTGGCACTAGGGCCTGGGCCGTCGCTTTGGGCTTGGGCTTGAAGGGCGTCTTGGCGGGCCCGGTTCTCCCCTTGCTCTGGGGAGGCTTGGCGGTGACGGCTTGCTCCCGGGGGCTCCTCTCTGGGCACTCCGCTATGCGATGTTCGCTCTTCCCACAATGCAGGCACAGGCCCTTTCTCATCCTTCTCTCTCGTTTGGACTCTTCGGTGGCGGCTCCTCCCGAGCGCCCCGCCTTGGTTTTCTTCCCAGTGGACCCGGAGGGCTTCCCCTCCATCCCCAGCTGGTGGCGCAACATCTTGATGCTGCCTTTCACAGACTCCACTTCACCAGCCAGACGCACCCACCCTAGGAGGGTTTCGGGGTTTCCCTGGAACATGGCCCACTCTAGGATGTCAGGATTCAGCCCTTCTTGGAAGAATTGCACCTTGACCTCTTCTGACCACTCAGGCACTTGGCTGGCTAGGCGGCGGAACTCAGCCGCATACTCTGCCACAGTCTTAGTATCTTCCTTCAGGCACCTAAGCTTCACCCGAGCTCGCTTCCCTCTTAAAGGGTCTTCGAACTGGGCCCTGAGAGCCATCAGGAACTCTTGGTAATTACCCAGTTCAGGTGCTCCCATATCATAGAGTCCCACCAACCACTGGGCCACCTCACCCTCCAATTGGTTGGACACATACTGCACTTTCTCAGCCTCAGACTGGAACTCCCCTTCCCACTGAGTCATGAAACTCACCACTTGAGTCATGAAGTAGGGTAGTTTTGCTGCATCCCCATCAAACTTCACCTTCAGATGCTGTTGTTTCAAGCCCCTGGGTCGCTCCTGCAGCTCAACTGGTCCAGCCCCCACAGGAGGAGCCAGTCCAGGAGCCGGCAGGCCAGGGACATCAGGAGGCTGAGCGGGGACCCCATCCCCGGGTGCCTGGGCAGCTGCTAGTTGAGCTGGGGGAGGCTGGGCCCCTCCAGGGGCTGGTGGAGCCGGAGGGGTTCTATGCAGGAGTTCTAGGAGTACCTCCCGTATCTCACCCATTTGCTGTTTCAGTTGAAGAACCTCGGCTCCAACTTCTGCCAGGGAAAACTTCGCTTCTGGCTCTCAAGCCCCCTCACCCTGGGGCCTGTCCCACCGGGACCTGCAGTCTTCTCGGCGGCCGGCCCCTGCCCATGGCCAGGCGGGGGCCAAAACCTCTCGCACCGGAGTGCCGACGCTTGGCAGGCTGCCCCTCCCTGGAGCCAGCTCGACTCCCAGCTCCCAGGGCTCAGTGGAGAGTGGAAATCTTCCAGCCCTCCGGCGGTCTCAGCTTGTGCCTCCAGCCGCGACAGCTGCAGCACCTCCCTCTGCCCCAGTTTCCTGCTTCGAGGCATCGGCTTCTTGGGTGCTGGCCACAATCAAATCTTGGTCCGCCTGCGTGCTAGTCTCCGCGTCCTCAGACATTGCGGGTAAAGGCTCCACAGTTTCAGGACGAGAAAAGAAATTTGAGGAGTTGCAGCTTTCTGTGATGTACACAGAACACAAACTCACATATCTTCAATAAAGTTCTTTATTGGAATAGAAGCATGTGTAAGGGACATTGGCAAAGCTGCAACTAAAGATCAAACTAACAGTAGAAGATGATAAGAGACACCCAGCGTGAGAAAGCAGAAAAGGGAGGGCAGTATACCATGGGGGAGCAAGAGGCGCGGAACCATCTGTCTGGCCTTGAGCTCCTGGTAGAACCTGCATTCCCATGGCAACCAACGTCTCCCAGACATTCCAGAGGCCCAAGATAGAACCAGTCTCAAGCCAACAAACTGTCAGGGTCCTCCATGAATTCCACTCTATATCCCAGAATTCATGGACGATCCTGACATACCCTCAGGTGCAGTGGCAAAAGCTGTCCCATTCACCTGTGCTGAACTAAGGTTCAATTGGCAGCCTGGTCAGCTTCTGTACCTGAAATGAGAGAGCAGATGCCACCTTATCCTAAGGGTTTTCCTGGTTCCTGCTCTTGAGTAGAATAAAGGGACCCCAAATTCTATCAGCTGCTACCACATACTAATGTTTGCACCCCAATTTTCAGTGACATAGTAGACATAGCTGAGCAGTTTAACATTTCCCCTTTCCATCTGTGATTCTGCAGAGATGTCCTCTTCCCTTTCCACAGAAGATGGGATTCCTAGACACACATATGTGCACACACTGAGCAAAGGCACATGGATAAAGAAAGTGGAAAGGAGGAGAGGTTTAAGCAAAGCTTTTATTCTAAGCAAAAACAAAAACAAAAACATGAGTAAGGCACCTTTCTCCAGGTGTTACTTACGAGTAGTTACAATGTTACAATACAGTCTTAAATCACATTCAGACAAGGTTAGAAAGAAGATATAAACTCTAACACAACTATCTAAAACATTCCTATTTTAGTTCCAATACAGACGGTATTCTGGGTCTTTGGATGTTCGTGGGAAGCTGGAATGTGGATCGCTTTGTTCATTCTGTGACCAAGCTTCTCTATGAACTGTGAAGCAGACACCAGCTGTTCTGCCCCCCCCCCATCCCAAAAACCTCATATTCACCTCATGCTGCCATGTTTTTATAACCTCTCACCTCAAAATGTCTGGAGGCTTTCACACCTTTTACAAGTTGGTCATATCCATTGGGTGATTATATCTCAGGGTCTCTATTGATCTTACAGGATGCTGACCCTAATGCATGTAGCCCAACTCAACATATGATTAACTCTTTGGTTACCTGGAAGCTGACACCCAGTGGTGAAACTAGGGGAGTGTGGAGAGGCCAAACAGCAAGTGACACCATCAGTGGAAACGATGACACCAGCCTTAGGAGATTATCATACAGGAAGGCAAAAAGTGTTCCTGTCCCACAATCTCCAATCCCACCCCATCCCAGCACAGTAAACCTCCCCATCACACTTACATTCTCGCCTGTTGTTGAGGCAACCAAGGCATGAACAGAGCTCTAATGGAGTTCCGTTCACTTCTAGGAGTGAAATCCCGCCTGTTCTCATGAGCAGACGTGATTGCGGGAAATTCAAAATTCAAAATAAAGCATAAAAAGTTTACACAAACACCTAAACATACTTTAAAATTCCCAAGTAACCCAGGGAAGGTCATAAAAACAGCAAAACATACCTAGATGTCCCAATCTCACCAGGACGTGTTCATGCCAGACTGGCCATTCTCCCTGTAGTGACAAGATTTAAATGGCCCAAGGTTTCACACACTGGCAATGCCAGCAACAAAACGTTACTGGGGGATCTATTGATGGTTTCAGCCATCAATTAAAAATATGCTAGCATAACTCCAGTGGAACACAAAAGGATGACATCCTCTGACTTTGGCGTCATTTTGCATTATGCTGCCACCACATTAGCTTCGTCTGATAATCTCCTTAGTGATGCCACAGCAGACACCCCTTGTTGACCAGATAGCGTTGACCCATAATGATAATCTCAGATACCAAAATGTTTTGGAACACCCTTGCCATGCATAAGAAGTTAAGGAAAGCATCCAGTATGGTAAGAAATCATCTCAACTTAGGAAGCTGTACAGCAAGGAATTGTCTACTCTTCTCAACACAGAGAAATGGATGGGATCATTCTTCCTTCACCTCTGGACTGCTTTATGAATTATTTCAATCCAGCATGCTGCTAATCAAATCATATGTACCAATGAGTTCAGTGGAACTTTCACCCATGTCAATGTATACAGGATTTCAGCCCGATTCTCCATTCTCTTTCTCCTCCTCCTTCTCCTTGAACTTAAGCAGATAGCAGTTGTATGAATGAATTCCTGGCACTTTTTTCTGAAGAACAGAAAGTTATTTTTATATCTGTTTGTTATCATTCTTCCTCTTCTCTTTTCAATGAATTGATGTGGAAGAAAACTTTGTATTTAAGAGCACATTTCTTGTTAAATTATCTGAGAGGAATGGCAGTTAGAGGAACAGCAATGAGAAGATTTAGGTCATCTTAGTATAGTGACTGGATTTCTTTTAATTAAAGGTCTCTATAAATTCTGCATGCAATCCCCCCTCCTATTGAAGTGGGAAGATTCCCACTGATTTTAATGAAGATGGATTATACCTTGCAATGACAGTTATAATCTTCCCCATGATTTCACTGACAGTGGTGTTTTTTCCCCCCCTTTAAACATTTTTCCCAGATTAAAAACAACAACTTAAGGAGTCAATAGACAGAAATCAAACTACTGAGTTTGCCTTCTATCCCCACTCTGAAATTCCTCCCTAATTTTAATTGGAAAGTGTCAGCTCTTTAATCGCACTGTTCCCTTTCTATAATGCCACCATGTCCTGTAGTCTGCTTTGAGCAAAGATAAAATCATCCATTTGTTTTATCAAGGAGTGGCACAACACCAGTCTTAATGAAATTCAGTATTTGCAGCTGCAGAGCCCAGCCCCATCTATCTCTTGCCAGCTTGAACAGAGGTGAAAAGGCATTGTCTGATTTCATTTGTGGTGAAATCCAAAGCTATCCTAGTCTCTTCACACAGATTGTACTATAGATAGCTGTGAAAGGTGCTGAAGATGAGTTCAGAATCCTTTTGATTGATAACATGAGTTGTGAATAACTATCAATGGAGACAAACTACCAATGCCTCTGTATAAGGACTTATGATAGGGACATATATCCTTCCCAGAGACTGGAAATTTTCTTTTTGGACTACCACTCCTAGAATCCTCTAGCCAATGTGGCAAGTGGCTGTTTCTAGCATTTTTCATCTATAATGTGTCTCTTTCCCTTGTTACCACCTTCCAAATTCAAGGAACATATCCTGATTTTTAAAAATAGATTATTTCAATGATTTTTGAAGAGCCTTTTCATGAAATAGTCAAGCATGAAGGATTAGTTTTATTTTCAGTTTTTTGGGAGTGAGATGGGGTTTTACTCTGGTTATTTGTAGGTAATATATTGTTGTTGTGTACCTTCGAGTTGTTTCTGACTTATGGCGACCCTAAGGCGAACCTATCACAGAGTTTTCTTGGCAGCCACTTTAAAACATTCCCTGTGTTTTTCTCATCATCAGCAAAGCAGGAAACAAGGCAAACAGTGCAATGGCTTAATCAGTGTGATATCACTGCTCATTTCCATCATATCATAGTTACAGTTCTTAATGATGTGTATCTGGAGTTGAGCTAAGGCATGAGATTAAAAGTGGGGTGGGGGGAAGAAACATAACAAGATTTATTTCAGTTTATTGCCAGCATCCATATGATTGCTAAAGAAGCTTAACACAACCACTTGCTGGCAGCTAGTGAAGTAAGATAATCAAAATTAGCTTCCATTTGTCTGTTTATTAGACACATGTGCAGGTAATAAGAGCTGGATCTGTGGTGACTTTGACTGCAATTCCATGCTGCTTATATGCTTCTGGAGCTTGCTCAAATCATGAACAGTTAAGTTTTACTTCATTGGATGTAGGATTTACCTGTGTTTGCATTTAGCAAACCATACAAAACCAAGACACACATTCTGTTTTTGTATTTTGGATTCTAGCTATGTTGTAGGCTTACTAGATTGAAACATGGAGAGGGCTTTTGTACCTTTCACAGGTGTGTAGTAGAAGAGCAAATTTCAGCAGGTGTTGTGCCATGTAATGGCTTTTTCAGCGTCAGGAAACAACAGGCTGGTATGACACCTTTTCCTGAAGAGATGAGATTGTGGTGGAAGCCAGCAGGGTGGGGGTCTCAAAGCTGTTCTCGGAGGGTCAGTCTGCAAACTGGCAGCATGGATGTACGTAGGAGAGGGATCTGAAGGACACTGAAGACAGTTTTCAAAGGGTTTTTATAGTAAATATTTGCCTTATGGGGATATGATTCTGAGTAGAAGACAATACTTTGTGGTGTTGCTCAGAGAGCGACAAAGGCATTCTGGATGTGTTAATAGGGTTTTAATGGTTAAATACTTTGTAAATGAAAGGGAGGAAGCAGCTTCCTTTGTTTAGGTAAGGACAAACTAATGAGGGACGTTCATGGGTTTGAGTTTGCCATCCTGGGCAGATGGGATTAGTCATGTGTACGTGCCTCCAGTTACTTTGCAAATTAGCATTTCCTTTAGAATTTAGATGGCCTTTCCTTAAGTGAATTCCTGACTAAGCAATGTTTGTCTTTGATTTTTTTCCTAGTTCCCCAGGTTTATGTTAATGGCCGCACTGCATGGAAGACCACGTTTGAAATAATTATTAAATATTACCAACTATTAATATAGATATGGGGCTGGGGGTGTCAGGGTAGGTAACATCCCAGTATGACAACATTCTGTAGAATCCCAGGGCTTGTAGTTTGATGAGAAATCTGAATAGTCCTTCACAAACTTAGATTCCAGGATTCCAAAAGATGGAATCATGGCTGTTAAAATGGATCTGGAGCACTATAATTTTGGAGTGTGAAAGGGCCCAGATTAAGGCAAAAATGAGCAAAGTACATCCTGCTAGCCACAGGTGGTCACCAGGACCACACTGCAACGCCAGATCCATTGTACATTGCTGTCATTTTATTTCAGCAGATTATGATTGTTCAGTCACAACCTCATCCCATTGAAAAAAGGTTACAGAACCATCTGGAAATTTTTTTAAGTTGACATTATAAAACTGTCATCGGCGAAGAGCAGCTCACGGACTAGATAGTTTAGAGTCTTAGTGTGAGCCCTCAGACGGCTTAGGTTAAACAAGCTACCATCAGTACGGTAGCGTATATAGATGCCGTCGTCTTCTTCAAGCTCTGCCATAGCCCTTTGGAGCATCATGCTAAAGAAGATTGTAAATAAAGTTGGTGCAAGAACACAACCTTGCTTCACTCCATTCGTTATTAGAAAGGGCTCTGAAAGAGCATCGCCATATCTGACTTGACCACGCTGGCCCTCGTGTAGCAAGATAATCATTTTAAGGAATTTGGGGGGACATCCTAGTTTTTCCAGGATCTGCCACAGACCTTTTCTACTTACAGTGTCAAAGGCTTTGGTGAGGTCGACAAATGTTACATAGAGACCCTTGTTCTGCTCCCTACATTTTTCTTGCAGTTGCCTAAGGGCAAATACCATGTCTGTAGTGCTCCTATTGGCTCTGAAGCCACATTGGCTTTCAGGGAGAAGTTCTTCTGCAATAGCAGGAACTAACCTGTTCAGGAGTATCCTTGCAAGGATTTTTCCAGCAATAGCCCCACACAGAAGGAGCTCTGCAGCGCCTAACATCCTGCTTTGCAACAGCTGCAGAGCTGTTTGGGCTAGAAGTCAACCTGAAGAAAACAGAAGTTCTTTACCAGCCTGCACCACAGGACGAACACCACCATCCCCACATTGCCGTCGGCAAATCAGTGCTCAAGTCCGTTCAGCAGTTCACCTACCTGGGAAGCATCATCTCCTCAGATGCCAAGATTGACAAAGAGATCGATCACAGATTAGCAAAGGCATATAGTGCATTTGGAAGACTTCACAAAAGAGTCTGGAGCAATAAACACCTGAGGCAAAGCACAAAAATCAGTGTGTATAGAGCCATCGTACTGTCTATCCTCCTTTATGGATCTGAAACATGGGTCACCTATCGCCACCACCTACGACTCCTCGAGCGCTTTCATCAGCGCTGTCTACGCACAATCCTAAATATACACTGGACTGACTATGTGACGAATGTTGCTGTCCTTGAGCAAGCAGGGATCACCAGCATTGAGGCCATGATATTGAGAACACAGCTGCGCTGGGCAGGGCACGTTTCTAGGATGGAGGACCATCGCCTCCCAAAAATACTACTCTACGGTGAACTCGCCATGGGTCAGCGTAAGAGGGGCGCTCCAAAAAAGCGATACAAAGACTCCCTGAAACAACATCTCAGGCTTGGCCAAATTGATCACCAACAGTGGTCCGCCCTGGCCTCACATCGGGAGGCATGGAGACGCACTATCCACAATGCTGCAGCCTTATTTGAGAACTCACGATGAACAAGTCTTGAAGAGAAACGACAACGCAGAAAGAATCACAACCCAAAAACATCACCCAAGGAGACCTTCTGCTGTGCTTTTTGCAACCGGACTTGTTTATCTCGGATTGGCCTTTTTAGTCATCAGCGCGCTTGCAGAAAACGCGGGATGAGTCCTTCCTGAATCTTCGTTTGCGAAGAAAAGCCAGAGAGAGAGAGAGATAAAACTGTTGACTTAGTTATATTTGTGTTGACCAAAAGTTTTATATTATGACAACCCTAAGTACAGCACAAGCTTGCTAGCCAGCACAGAAAAATGCAAACATATTTAACTGCAAAACAAACAAACATAAATAGATTTTCCTTGGGGTTTTTCTGGGCTGTGAGGTTGTGTTCTAGAATAGTTTCTTTCTGACGTTTCGCCTGCATCTGTGGCTGGCATCTTCAGAGAATGGTTGGGTAGGATTGTGTGTGAGGTTTATATGCTGTGAACCCCTGTGGGGGAGGATATGCACATTTGTGTAATTGGATAGTTAGTTTCTGGGTATAGAAATGCAAGGCTCGTTAGTGTCTGTTTGGCTAATGGTTGGTTGATGGGCCATTATCTCCCCCTGTTCCTTGGTGGACTTTTGTAAGTGTTGGGTTTTTATTCTATTGTTTTTCAAAACTGGGAGCCAGATTCTGTTTACTTTTAAGGTTTCTTCTTTCCTGTTGAAGTTGTCTAGGTGTTTGTGGATTTCAATAGCCTCTCTCTGCATTCTGACATGATAGTTGTTGGCCTGGTCCAGAATGTCTGTGTTTTTAAATAGCATTTGTGTCCACGTTGGTTTATAACATGTTCTGCTACTGCAGACTGGACCAGCCAGAAAAATCAGCAGTAGCAGAACATGTTATAAACCAACCTGGACACAAACTGCTATTTAAAAACACAGAAATTCTGGACCAGGCTAACAACTATCATGTCAGAATGCACAGAGAGGCTATTGAAATCCCCAAACACCTGGATAACTTCAATAGGAAATAAGAAACCTTAAAAGTAAACAGAATCTGGCTCCCAGTTTTGAAAAACAATGAAATAAAAACCCATAAAAGAAGTCCACCCAGGGACAGGGGGAGATAATGGCCCATCAACCAATCATTAGCCAAACAGACACTAATGAGCCTTACATTTCTATACCCAGAAACTAACCATTCATTTACACAGATGTACATATACTCCCCCACAGGGGTTCACTGCATATAAACCTCTCACACACTTCTACCCAACCATTCTCTGAAGATGCCAGCCACAGATGCAGGCGAAACGCCAGAAAGAAACTATTCCAGAACACAGCCTCACAGCCGGGAAAAAAACCCAAGGAAAATCCATGGATGCTGGCCATGAAAGCCTTCAACTACACATTAAACATAAATAGCATTTGGCAGGAGAATGTCACATCCAGGACCGATCCTGATGTCTTGCATGTCATGCAACCAGATAACAAGCAATACCTGCTGAACTGCCTATTATACACAACCATTTAAGGTGCAGGAGCCCTCTCCAGTTTTCACTCTATGTCCTTTCTGAGTTGGCTTCTTCTTTTTTTTTTTCCTGAGTTGGCTTCTACTGAACCACTGAGCCCAAGTGATCAGTGTAAGACATACACCAATATCTACCTGCTCAAGGACTGAGGTTTGAAGAAGTGGCTCTGTTCTATATCCTGCCAATTTGTATGCATGTGATACAGTATATGAAGACATGGTAGAGGGCCTTTTCAGCTTTGGTACCCTAAAGTGTGGAATGCTCTCCTCATGGAGGTCTCATGTGGCACCAAGTCAAGACATGGCTTTTTATTAACTGGAATATATCCAGAAGAGTATGACCAAGATGGTAAAATGCATAGGCCATAAAAATGTCCATTAAGGAAAGACTCTGGATCTGGGTATATTTAATCTGAAGAAGTGAGGATGTAATGATGATATGATATCCATATTTAGTTATCAGAACAGATTTCACATAGAAGATGGAACAAGCTTGTTTTCTGCTGCTCCAGAGATTTGAACACAAAAATATCAATTCAAACTATAGAAAAAGGGAGTCCACCTAAGCATCAGGAAGGACGTCTTGATGGTAAGAGCTGTTTGAATGTAGAACAGACTGCCTGAGAAAGGGATAAATTCTCCTTTTAGGAACTCTTTGAGGATGGATGGCTGTCTCTTAGAATTGCTTCATTGTTTATTCCTGTATCAAAGGGGATAGGACAAGATGACCTTTGTGGTCCCAGGTATATCATTGCATGATTCTAAAGCTTAATTTACTCTACTTTTAAAGGTATATATCTGTGCCTTTTAATTGGTTAGTGCTTAATTTACTTTTGGTGTTTAATTTACTTTTGGTGCTTAATTTACTTTTAAAGGTATATATCTATGACTTTTATTTTTTTTTAAATCCAGAATTATTTTAAATTGTCTATTGTTTTATCTGTATATGGTCCTGAAATCCTATAATAAAGGATGGGATATAGATATTTAAATAAATGAATGCACATATACATGTATGCCAATGTAAGATTTCCAGTGTTACCCTAAGAGGTGGAGGTGCTTTAGAGCCATACCCATGGTGCCAAAATCGCTATTATTATCTGGGGGAATTATTAGCTCAAATGGAAGCCTGCAAGAGCAGAGTAACTTAAGGGATCTTTCCACCTGTGTAGACCAGTACTAACTGTAGAGAGCACTCCAGTTAAACAAAGTATTTTAGTGGAATTTACACAGCAGCTAACATATAAGAACATACACTCTTAAGAACCATACAAGGCTATTGGAAAGTAAGGAGTGAAGGGTTGGATAAAGAAAAGTCAGGGTTGGAAGGGTAATAGTTACCAGTCTTGGAGAGAGAGGTCCACACAGCAGAGGGACTCAGACAGCACTGAGGGTGGCACAGAGGAATCCAGTAGAATTGAGGGATCGGTCAGTCTGTCTGTGGCACACTTAGTTGAAAGGGTAGTCTGGTTACTCTGGTTATTCATATCCTATAGGGGTACTCTGGTTATGACAAAGCCTTGAGGCTTTCCCACAGGATAGAGAAAGGGAACTTAACTCAAATTATTGTTTTGGTTCCAGCAAGACAAAACATTGATGATTCTGCAGCAACCTCTTAATGTTTGGTCAGGTAGGGGGTATAGGAGAGCTTTCTGTGAGGTATGATTTGAGGGAATTATTTGCATGATTTATTATGCAAATTATTATGGTCATAGACCAGCACAGGTTAAAAAGGGGATACGGAATAAAAAGATGGTAAAAACACAGATCAAGAAAAGGATAAAAGCAGTATTTAAAATGACCCTTCAGATTGTGTAGCTCCAGTATAACAAGAGAAGGTTGGTATTCTACTGTGGAGGTCATTGCCTGACAAATTTTAACTGCAGCTGCACAGAATCTGGCAACATTGTATGTTGTTTCATGGTTGGTGTCTGAAAGCAACAGAGTGGTGGATGGTAGATGAGTACCCGGCTTGTTGGGGCAATTAGCTAACACACATTGGAAACTGCTTAATGCGGTGTAGATGTGTAAATTGCTATTGCTTAAAACAATTTGTAAGCCGCTCTGATAGCCTTTTGGCTGAAGAGCGGGTATAAATAAATAAATAAATAAATAAATTTAATTATTGCTTGAAATGCTAGAAGAAAGTATTAGCATATACCTTCTTAATGACTATGTTTATTAAGGGGCTTTTCACATAATCCTAATTAGGGTTTTCTCACCAATTTATTTCTAGACACATCTCAGGTCATTGTGACCATAGACTGACCTCCAGTCTGCTTAACCTCCAAGACAAGTGACCTTGGAAAGTGTCCAATAGTTCGAGTTATGAGATACCATGGGGAGTGGGTATCAGGGCATACTACACCAGATCTTATATGTCACCTTTTATACTACCATGTGTTTTAGGCAAAATATATCACTGTAATTGCTTAGTGTCAGAGTGTAAAAATGACAGCATTAAATACAGTGAGTTTTCATACCCTATCACTCAAATAAACCACAGGTGACATTATTGTGCAGTTTCTAATAATTTCAGTTAGAGTAAATTTCAATTTCAGGGAACATATCAGTAGATTGCACCCCGGAGTTTCTCCTTACCTGACACAATTGGCCCTATCATTAGCCAGAGTAAAGTGACAGCTGATTTGGGGGTGTCATCCAAAGGCAGCAAATTGTTGGTTATTCACTTGATTGTTATTGTACTTTTATGGCTGGGGAGAAGAAGAGGTTCATATGGAATTTTCTGCCTCAGGTTCCAAAATACCTGGAAGTATTTTGCTGGTCTGTTTTTGGACAGCAAAGGCTAGGATCTTGCTGGTGCACTACATTGGCATAACTACACCAGCATAAGCAGGCTTGGCAGGAGGAAAGGGAGTTGGGGGAGTTGGGTGTGGCAGACATGAAGAATGTATAGCATTGGAGGGAAGACTGGTCAAGGCTGGCAGATGTCTGTGTTTCCTTACCACCACTGCATGACACTGAAATACGTGTAACTGCTAGCAGAATGGACCACCAGGCAGAGATGCAATTCTTTGCTAATTTTATTCTCAAAGGAAGCAGTGAGTAATTTTAGCAATTTTCTTCCCACTGCATGAAAGTCATCAAAATGTGTGTAGCTTTCACAGACTTTCTGAAGTTCAGGACTTCTTCTGCACAACATTTACATATTTTTTTCAGGGCAGTTGCACAGAATGTAGAATTTTCTGCACAGAAAATAATACTTTTGTGGAAAAATGTATTTTATCTGCAGAGAATTGCTGTTTTCACCAAAAATGTGGAAATATTGCACAGAATAAGTCCCAAACTGCAAAGATTCTCATCTGTCCAGGATTTTTCTCATAAGCGTTTCCTGACATGTTTCCTATATATATTTTTGACCACTTTGCAAAATATTTTCAAATATTCTTTCCATTCTTACCACTAGGATTCTGGCTTAGAAACCAGCCTCACCCACAGAGGCACTTGATGCCTCACATCAGGAACACTAGTAGCAATGAGGACATGGACAAGTAGAAAAGACTAAAAAAGAATAGGGATGCAATTTTTAAAATTATATCATGTTGGTATGGAAGACTGAAAACTATACTAAGCTTCCTCCTCATTGGCACTGGCTAAGAATAGAAGACTAGTTTTGCATGTTTTCCAATGATTTTTCACCTTGGAGGACTTTTAGGATGGGGGTGGGTGGGTAAAAAGAAGGTCTTGCACAGATTTTATGTGCAAATCCACAGTGATTTGCTGCAAAAACAGAATGCAAAAACCCTCAAAGACCAACCTCAGAATTTTTGTGCCAAAAAAATTAAATATGCACAATGTAAAAAAATCTTGCTGTTTTTTCCAGAGTGGGAGAACATTTGACAGAATGTCTGACCATGTCATGATGGCCTCTATCGTTAAGTCTGTCCCTCATTTCTTAGAACTGCTCCCCACTTTTCTTTATATACCTAAAAGGGGGTGTTTCAAAGCCCCTGAAACTAGGATGTTCTTTCAGAATGAAGGATAGAAGCAATTAGAGAGAGAGACGCTGATAATGAAATCGTGGCAGCATTAGGCGGGGCCAAGAGGACGAACTGCACCAGGGTGACACCGTCGGGTGGGAAGGGTTACACCAGCCTTAGAGAAACCACAGTAGGGAAATACTGCAGAGAAGACATACAGGGGACATACAGAAGCAGAGCATGAATGGATGTAACCCTCCCAAGCTATTTCATGCTGAAAGAATACCCTGGCTGAGGAAACCAGTGGCTGACATCTTCATGGACTCCAACAAGGAGCCGTAACAGACTGTTTCTTATAGTCTCGTATCATTTATTTTTGTTTCTACCCATAAGAGATGGAATTATCCTCCATTTCCTCTCTCTAATGAACTGAGGACTTGGACTTTATCAAAACATCCCCCTAAATCCTGTCCTTTTGCCAGCATAACTTTGCCACAAAAGAACTCCCCATGCCACACTTACCTGTAATCCTGGCAAAAGGCTTCTCGGCAATGAACAAGGAGTGGAAAGAGCTCCATTCATTTCCTCATTTGAAATCCTGCGGATTCTTACGAGAATACCTAGCATGGGAAATTCAAAAATAAAAGCAAAAAGAACGCTCAAAAGTTTCAAGAAGCACAGAAACACACTTAAAAACTTCCCAATAAACCAAGGAGGGTCATAAAAATTGTGTCACCTACCTGGATGTCACGATCTCACCCAGAAGTGTTCTCATCAAACTGGGCATTGATGCTGCATTCATGTGAGTACAATGACATATAGTTTCAAACGCCAGCAATGCCAGCACAAAAGCACCACGGGGATCAATTGACTGCTTGAGACATCAAAAAAAGTACAATTTTAACTGGACATGATCGCAAAAGGGCAATGTTGTCTGGTACACACACCCTTTTGCAATCATTAGGTGTCCTTATGATGCCTTATTTGCCTTATCTGATAATGTCCTGACCTAAACAGCCTGACCTTGGAAAGAGTTACTGTTAACACATAGGGTGTTCTAAGGACAAATGCCCTATAATTGCCTCTTTGGGAAACAGATAATATACAATTTTTGTAATATGTAGGGAAATAATTATTGTAATGTAAAACAATCCTGTGTACCCCATTCACATCCTAAGATAAGTCTAGGAATTTTTCCTGCATGCTTCTGTTCTCACAAACTCCCTTTCTCTTATTTCACTGGGCACTTCCAGCCAACTGTAGTGATGGGTCATTCGACACATGACCTAATTTAAATTTTATTGCTCTTGTGGGTCTCTTTGGAGTTAGATTCTCCATGCGGCTGTAGTCTAGCCATGATGTCTTAGCCATGCTGCTGCTATGAAGCCATGCTATGATGCTTTGCCTTTTCATGTCACCATGCAGCCTCTACCGCTAAAGGCTGGGTGAGTCATTCTATCCTAAATCCTCCTAGTAAGTTAGGAACCTTTCTTTTATAAAGTTTTAGTATGTAGATTAAGATTCATATATCTTCAGTAAACTTTTCATTTGCATTTTTAAACTGACTCCTTTGTTTTTGTAATGAGTCTAATTCACTGGGTGATCAGATCAGACCACAGACCTCAGAATACACTTTTAAATGTTAATTGAGCTGTCTGTCTCAGCATTCTTAAGCATCACTCTGCATGAATTTGAAAGTGAAGTGATTTTAACTCTTTTTAAAGAAGATATTTTTATTCCTTTTTAAAAGGGCTAGATCCCTGGAATTTTTAAATACATTTTTATTTTTAGACTCATACCTCCTACAATTTTCAGTTTTTAAAGATCATTACAAGTGTTAACTGGATTATACTTCAGTTTTTTTCTATTAGATTCTTTCCTTGATTGAACTGAGAAAAGCCTGGGCCTGGAAAAGGTCACTGCCACCCATTTAGGTGGTACTAGGACAGGAGCTAGGGCACATAGAATCATAGAGTCATAGTGATGGAAGAGATCACAAGGGCCATCCAGTCCAACCCCCTGCTCTGCAGGAATACCTAATCAAAGCATTCCTGACAGATGGCCATCCCACCTCTGTATAAAAACTTTCAAAGAAGGAGACCCCACAATGCTCCGAGGTAGCACATTCCACTGCTGAACAGTTCTTACTGTTAGGAAGTTCTTCCTAATGTTTAGGTGGGATCTCTTTTCCTGTAGTTTGAGTCCATTGCTCTATGTCATAGTTTCTGGAGCCACAGAAATCAAGCTTGCTCCATCCTCAGTATGACATCCTTTCAAATATTTAAACATGGCTATCATGTCATCTCTTAATATGCTCCTTAATGGGAAACAGATTCCCAATGGTGGCTAGCAATAATAATAAACACTAGAGATTTTTTTATATAATAAAATACTATTTACAGTTTTCAGGTTTTTAAACATAACCACAGTCAGTCACGAAGACTGTAACCAGGTAAAAGATCCAGCTGGAATCTTTAAAAGCCTTTCAAAACACATACATTTTTATCATTCACCTAAAACTTTCAGTAGAGAAGTGCCAGTCCATCTCTGTTAGGAAAGGGTTCCCTGACATGATTACTGTCACAAAACAACAACAACCCTGTAGCTGATATATGAAGCCTTTAACACAAATACTGGTGGAATCCAAAATAGACTTTCTGCTTGATTCCAGTTCTTTCTGGTGCTGTGTGGGAACTTGGGTCTCTTAGAGGAAGGACGTTGTGAGGATTCTACCTCTTTTCTCATCGGATGCTGCCATACCAAAGAGAGATCATCTTTTCCTGCTATCAATCATGTGCTGCTTATGAAAAAGCAGATTGTACCAAACTTAATAAGAATGAATGTTTTTCTCGTGTAGTAAGGGAATATCTCCGTCAAGCGCTCTTATCAACTGGAGTGTCATAGCTCTACCATGTTTCTACTTAATGCTATTGGCCTAGATCCAATGTCGTGCTAGATGCCATCTTCTGGTGGGATGGGAATTGCTTCTCCTCCTTCCTGCAGCAATTTATGCTATCTAAAAAATTAATCCAGAAAGTTTTCCAGCCTTCCAGATCATGCTTTAAGAGCACACAGTTTCTGTAGGAAGAAGAAGCTACTGTTCTTCTAGTTCTACTGATGAATACAGTTTTGTCAAAAGAAAATTTTACTGGGTCCTGGCTGTTTTAAATGATTTTTTGCATGAAACTTGCCAAGAGAGTAGGGACATGAAGGATTTTTCTTAATATTTGAATCTTCAATGAAAAAAAAGGTGTTTGAACACTCAAGACACTCTACTAAGGAAAAGGAGAAGTGTTTTAATACTTCAGGAATTCATTTAGATAAAAGTACACAGTTTTTCAGCTAAGAAAACAACTTTGGGAGATGGAAAATATATTCCCTGTGCACCCCCCCCCCACACACAGCATTTTTGTGCAAGAGGTTTTTAATATATTTTGTGCAAAATACACCGATTTTGATGTAAAAATATTTATGTATATGTGCAGAAATCATGTTTTCTGCCTGCAAAGCATGGCTTCTATCCAGAAAATGTAAAATGTTTTTCTCTGTGTAGAATGTTGTATAGGCAATTTCTGAAGAAAGACTAGATCTTAGAAATGTTATTTTTGTGCTGCTAAGGACAATTGGGAACTGTAGTGCAAAAATTATGTTTTTTAAGCTCTACAGCTATAGCCAATTCAGGAATATATGGAGATCAGACGAGTGCCTATAAATGTTATTATTGCACCATATTTTACAGTGTTCATGTTCTGGCACCATGGCACACGTTTTTGCATGCTGCCATGATAACAATACAAAATTGCCCCAAGAATACAGCAATATGAATGCTTGAACTGCTTACTTCTGCATTTCTCCGTGAATGAGATTTCGGTGTGTCTCACGAGAAGACACAAGTGTGCTAAAAAGCCCCCAAACACCAACATTAAAGAAGAAAACATTCATAAAAGCACAGATAAAATTAAAAAACTTGCAAGCAAGACAGGAAGATTCATAAAAAGAGTGCACAGTAACTAGTTTTCCTGTTCACACCCAGAAGTGTTCTGGCGGGACTGCCCATTGACACTGGAATCACGCCAGCAGAATGGCGTACCTTTTCAAACACAAAAACCCCAAACACAAATGCTATGGGAGATCAATTTCCGACTTCTCCCCAATAATAATAAAGAACTCCCTTGTAACAGCAGCAGAACACTTGCAGAATGCTGGAGCACAACGTCGTCTAATAAGGAAGCCCTTTTGCAATCTCATGGTGTTCTTATAACACCATTTTTGATGTGTCTAATAATCTCCTATGAAGAAAGAGTGGGACTATGGTCACTGATCTAAACCCCAGACCTCCACGTGTTTGGGTGAAGGTCTGAAAGAGCACAACTGGGGTTCGAAATCATATGGCACAATTATGCATAAATAAATGGGTGCATCTACACAACTTTCAACTTTCCAGTTACAAAGTTTAGGGGCAGGCCCAACTTGGGCCCACCATTTGCGGACCCAGACCGGACCACCCCTCCGCCCTCTTGAATGAACACAAACACGTGGTTGCAAAAAGAACATTGTATTGGTAACAGATATGTGCATAACTTCAGAAATTAGGTTAGGTACAGGTTAGTAACAAAACACGTTGAGGTAGATAAGTTGATTTCTATGCTACTTGGATATAGCTTGGCAATAAATTTGGCCGCAACTTGCAAGCAAATGGTTGGCGTTAATGTACGGGTCGTGATCACAGCGCGGCCCGCTCATGTGGGCGGCGCAGGGTCCGGTCCATCCCGGATCCCTTCCCTGAAGGAGAGACCCTGGCCGAGCCGCCTGCTCGACGCTCTCTCCTTCCCTGAAAACAAGCATGTGTTATTACTATAAGGGGTCTCCTTCTGAACTTGAACTTGACCTTGAATTTGAACTTGCGCTTGATCTTGAACTTGGCAGAGACCCCTGAGCTCATGCTATTTTCATGACCCAATACATCCGCCCTGCAAATTGCGACGTAAATGAGCCGAGGGAGGGTGGGTGGGTGCCAATCTTTTTTGCAGCAAGCGGAGGGCGCTGCTGCCTGCTCCGCTGCCGCCTCCGATCTGGGAGGGGCGCGCCCGCATGCGCCCCTTTATCCGGATCGGCCCAGCCAATCGGGAGCGAGCTGCCTCGCTCCCGATTGGCCCGCACTCCTTTTCCCTCCCCAGCCGCAAGGGCGGCTGGGAAGGAGAAAGGGGGAAGATGGCGGTGCGCATGTTGCGCCACGCGGCCATCTCCCCTCCCCCCCTCTCCCCCCCCCTCGCCTCGGCTGGGACCGCCGAATGAAGGGGGGGCGGAGCTACGGGCGGTGGTATGGGGGCGCCGGCCGGGCCGCAAACAGGCCCGCCGGCAAGCGGCGAGCCCCCTTGCGGACCCAGACCGGACCACCCCTCCGCCCTCTTGAATGAACACAAACACGTGGTTGCAAAAAGAACATTGTATTGGTAACAGATATGTGCAGAACTTCAGAAATTAGGTTAGGTACAGGTTAGTAACAAAACACGTTGAGGTAGATAAGTTGATTTCTATGCTACTTGGATATAGCTTGGCAATAAATTTGGCCGCAACTTGCAAGCAAATGGTTGGCGTTAATGTACGGGTCGTGATCACAGCGCGGCCCGCTCATGTGGGCGGCGCAGGGTCCGGTCCATCCCGGATCCCTTCCCTGAAGGAGAGACCCTGGCCGAGCCGCCTGCTCGACGCTCTCTCCTTCCCTGAAAACAAGCATGTGTTATTACTATAAGGGGTCTCCTTCTGAACTTGAACTTGACCTTGAATTTGAACTTGCGCTTGATCTTGAACTTGGCAGAGACCCCTGAGCTCATGCTATTTTCACGACCCAATACATCCGCCACCAAGGCATTCCCTTGGAACTGCCTTCCGCCAACCATTCCTCATCAACAGGCAGGCCTACCGGTCCCCGTGGGCCCCCGGCCTTGCAGGCAGTGCGTGTCCCGGCCTGATGTAGGAGGCGTAAGCCCTGGAACGCCATCGGCCTAACCGCATGATTGCCTCCGTGGACATGCCGGCCTCCGCTGCCATGGTCGCCGCTCCAATCCTGAATGAATGACTAGTGAAGCCCTCGACCGGCAAGCCCAGACCTCTGAGGGTTATTTTAAAAACGCTCACAAACTGGAATCTGGTGAGCGGCGTCCCATCCTGGTGCCGGAACAGGGGGCCTTCTCCCGGCCCCCGTGCCTCCATGAACACCTTCATGCTCTCCACAGGGCACGGGGAAGATCCTTCGACCTGCCGGATGTGTAACGTGGCCCCATGGCCCCGCTGATCTGCCTTGGATCGCCGGATGCGTAGGGACAGGTCCCGTGCCCTCAACGTAACATCTCCTATCTGCAGTGCCAGGCCCAAAGTGTCTGTCTTGGAGGAGCACACCACCTCCCCCACCCGTAAGGCTCCAAAAAAGGCAATCGTGTATGCCGCGCCGAAAAGCAGCACCTCATAGCTGGAGTGGCATATGGCTGGTAAGTGATCTACCACCTGCGCCAACATTGCGTAAGACAGGGGGCGCCGAGCATCCCGTGCCCTTGGTGCCCGCCTCCTCCAGCCTTCCAACGCCTTTCTTACCATGAAGGTATCGCAAGGGTCCCCATAGCCTGCTGCCTTGCTGAAGAAGGAAATGCCCGCCGCCTGGCCCGCTATAGTCCGTGACGCCATCCCTCTTTCCTTCAATGAAGCCAGGTAATGCAGTACTGCCCTCTCCGATGCAGGGCCGACGGTCCCGTAGCCATGCTGCTGCCGGAAACCCGCGAACTGCGCCGCCGCCCTCCGATAGCTGGCCTGCGTGGAGGGGGCCAAGGAATCTGCTACGCCCTGGAGCACGGTTCGTTCCCAAGGCTCCAGAGGTCTGCTGGGAACTGGGTCTCCCGCTCGTCCGCGTTCGGCGCCAGCATGCGGAACCGGTCTTCCTGAAACCGAGACAAGGCATCTGCAATCTTATTGTCCACCCCGGGGATGTGCCGGGCGTGAAAGCTGATGTTGGCCCCCAGGCAGGTCAGCACGAACTTGCGTACCAACCTCATGACCCTTTCGGACCTGGAGGACTGCCTGTTGATGATTCTTACCACTGCCTGATTATCACACCAAAAACAGACTCTCTTGTCTCTGAATTCCCCCATCCACAAGGTGATGGCCACTACAATGGGAAAGAATTCTAGAAAAGTGAGATCTCTGGTGACACCCCTCTCCGCCCAGTCCTCTGGCCATGGCTGAGCGCACCAGTGCCCCTTGAAATATACCCCAAAACCTAGGCTGCCTGCAGCGTCGGAGTGGACCTGCAAACTGCTGCCCAGCTCCAGGCGGCCCTGCCACATGGTGATCCCGTTGTAGCTCTCAAGGAAAGACAGCCACAACCTGATGTCCTCCTTCACCTCCTTTGTAAGGCGAATGTGGTGGTGCTGCGCCCGCGCCCCCCCGGTGAGTCTTGCAATGCGCATGCAGAAAGCCCTCCCCGGGGACACCACCCTGCAGGCGAAGTTCAGATGACCCAGCAGCGACTGCACTTCTTTGAGTGTGGCCTTTTCCTTCCGCAGCAGGTCCGCCAGCAATGCCCTCAGGCTGCGAATCTTATCATCTGGCAGTCTGGATATCCCTTGTTCTGAATCGAGCTGAATGCCCAGGTATACCAGGGACGTGGCTGGTCCAACTGTCTTGTCCGGCGCTAATGGTACCCCCAACTCCGCCGCCAACGCCTGGAACGAGGAAAGCAGAAACCCGCACTTTTCCCCCCCGGCTGGGCCCATCATGAGAAAATCGTCTAGATAGTGCGTAACAAAGGGGGACCCTGTGCGCCGCTGCAAAGCCCACTCCAGGAATGTGCTGAACGTTTCAAATGCAGAACAGCTGATGGAACAGCCCATGGGCAATGCCATGTCATAGTACCATTTTCCCTGAAACGTGAAGCCCAGAAGGCAGTGATCGTCAGGATGCACGGGCAGGAGCCTGAAAGCTGATTGAATGTCACATTTTGCCATCAGCGCCCCTTGCCCGCAATTCTGCAGCAGGCGGACCGCATAGTCCAATGATGCATACCTCACCGTGCAAAGTTCCGGTGGGATTGCATCATTAACCGAGGCCCCTTTTGGGTATGACAGGTGGTGAATGAGCCTGTACTCGCCGGGGGCCTTCTTGGGTACGACCCCCAGCGGGGAGACCCTCAGATTGGGCATGGGACGTTGATCGAATGGCCCGGCAATGCGCCCTGCGGCTATCTCCTTTTTGATCTTGGTAGCCAGCACCTCTGGCAGCTGCGCTGCGGACTTGAGGTTGCCCGAGGTGGTGGCCTCCCGTGGGCCCTGAAAAGGTATGCGAAACCCAAATTCGAATCCCTCCGCTAGATAAGTGGCCGCCTGTTTTTTGGGGTAGGCTGCCAGAAGAGGGCGCATGGCATCCACCTTGACCGGAGTGAATGCCGTGGGCCCTCTGGCCCCGGCCATCTCATTTTGAAGTGTGGCTGCCTGTGGTTCCGCTGGGCCCGCCCTCTTTCCTGCCGCCCGAGGGGACGGAGCGGCCGCCACGAAAGGGCTGTCCGCTGCTGCCTTGCCGTGAGCAGTTGACCTTTGGGTGCCCCCCCCCCCACAGCTGTCGCAGGCATGCTCAAACCTACACTTGTATCTGGAGCACTTGCCCCCATTGAACTCCCAGCACACCGGCTTCTTCCCTTCCTTCTTGCGTGCTGCCTTTTGAGGGTCACCCTTCTCCCGCCTGCCCGGCCCCGTGGCCTGAAGCCAATTGGGGTAGTCGATGGTCTCCCATCTGTGCATGGGAGACCTGGAAGCCTTCTTCCTGCATTCTATGTCGTATAGTATCGCGCTGGCATCCCCTGCCTGAGCACGCACCAGCAGTACCTGTCGGAGGTGGTTGATCAGGTGCCATGCCCGTTCAGGGAAGACCAGCGCCACCACCCCCATGAAGACCGTGTACCCATTGAGCCAATTGGCAAAGGTGCGCTCAGCAGCTTCCCCACTGGCCTTGTCATTATCTTTCTTGTCGCTTTTGTGCACCCTGGCCTCTGCCCCTGGAGGCGGGGCCAGGGTGAAGACATCAACGTAATAGCCTTGCAATATCTTGGTGCGCACCTTGTGATCCAAGTGGCCCCCTGGGGGGTCTTCCTTGGACTTGGCCTCCCGCAGCTCCTCCCCTTGCGGGTGTTTTCCTTCAGCCCTCCTATCAGCCCCAGCTTTTTCCCTGGCCCTGCGCAGTTTGAGAGCCCACGCTGGCAGGCCCGGTTTGAAAGCCCCTATTTCCCAATACCTGTACTTGTCCTCATCCGAGGACTCACCTGACGAGGACCTCGAACGGGACCGACGCCGCTTCCTGTGAGGGCTCCGCCTCCCGGCCGACCTGCTACGCCGCCGCGTGAGTCATGTGAGGCCGATCGCCTGGATCCTCTGGAGCGGCTCCTTCCTCTCGACCTGGAACGTCTGCTACGTTCGCTGTTGTTGGGTGCCCCTAGACTGGAGGAAGTATTTGGTACCCCGGCCCCCGTGGACTCCCCGACGGGTGGTGCCGCCTGAGCTGGTGCACTGTTGTCAGCAGCCCCTCTGTCTATCCTCTGCAGGACAACCGACAGGGCCCCCATGACGTCAGCCAGGGTGGGTGCTGGGTGGCCGAAAGCTTCGACCGGGGGTCGAGGTGCTGCGGTGACCCCACTGCCATCCTCCTGCCCCGGTGCCCCCTCCCCATCACCCGGCGGGGCGGCCTCCACTGCTTGCGGCGGCCCTGGTTCTGGTCTTTGGCGCTGCCGTGTAGCCCTCTTGGGTCCCATAGCCCTTGCGGCCCTTGTGACGTGTCCTGGGCTCTCTCCTTGGCTAGAGACTTGATGAGTGCTTGGTGACTGTGGTTTTTTTTTATTATTATTATTATTATTATTATTGTTTTTTTTTTTATTCAGCGCCGGCCGCCGCCCCGCGGCCCGAAACCTGCAAACAAAAAACAAGCCTCCCCATAGGCTGCTGTGCCGTGAGCGCTCCCCCCGTGTTCCCCCCATTGCTCATGCATGGCCCCCAGCTCCAGAGGTCAGCAGGTAGGAAGTTGCGGGGGGGGAGGGGGCGAGAGGGAGGGGAGCAGGCAAGGCCAGGCCCTTCCCAGTATGACCATAGTGGCCCGTTACAGAGCCATTCATCCTTGCCGGCCCCTTTTCACATGCCGAGGCCTGTCAGCCCAGCCTGGAGCCCCTCCCTCACAAGGCCCATGGCCGCTGCTTCCTGGGTTGGCAAGAACGGGCTTGGGTGATTGCTGCCATGGTCCCTTCCGCTTTCCCCCCAACGCGGGTGGCTACTGGGGGCTAGGAGAGAAGGTGCCCGGCTGGCGCGGCAGGGGTGGGGGCCCGCGCTTCGGGGGGGGGCATGGATTGGAGGGCGGCTGCGATGCCGCGCCCCTCCGCCCCGCGCCGTGACCAGGTTCCCTTCTGCCACGCCAGTTTTCCCGCAAGGTGCCGTGCCGCAACCCCGTGCGCCGCCATGCCGCGCCTCCCCCTCCCCGCTCCCTGTGCCGCCGGCCCCAGCCGCGCCGCAGCCGGCTCCCGCCGGTGATAAGCCCGGCTCGTTGGGAGGGTTGTGGATGGCCCGGCCCATCTGGTTGCAGGGGCGGCGGACGCGCCTTTCCCAGGAGCGCGTCCCGGTGGCGAAGCGGCCCCCGCCCCGGATCGTGACCCTCCGGTGGCCGTCCGGTGGCGAAGCGGCCCCCGCCCCCGATCGTGACCCTCCGGTGGCCGTCGTGCCGAAGAGCCGCTCCGGCTCCTCCCCCCCCCACCCCTCGCGTCCGCCCCAGGCCCGGCTTGCGGTCGCCACCCGCCCGGAGCCCCCAAGTACCTGCAGGGAGGGGGGGTCGCCAATCTTTTTTGCGGCAAGCGGAGGGCGCTGCTGCCTGCTCCGCTGCCGCCTCCGATCTGGGAGGGGCGCGCCCGCATGCGCCCCTTTATCCGGATCGGCCCAGCCAATCGGGAGCGAGCTGCCTCGCTCCCGATTGGCCCGCACTCCTTTTCCCTCCCCAGCCACAAGGGCGGCTGGGAAGGAGAAAGGGGGAAGATGGCGGCGCGCATGTTGCGCCACGCGGCCATCTCCCCTCCCCACCTCTCCCCCCCCCACCCTCGCCTCGGCTGGGACCGCCGAATGAAGGGGGGGCGGAGCTACGGGCGGTGGTATGGGGGCGCCGGCCGGGCCGCAAACAGGCCCGCCGGCAAGCGGCGAGCCCCCTTGTGGCTTTATTGAACCTGTGAAAGCATCTGCCCTTTGGAACAACATTGACAATGTCACTTTTGGAGCATTGGGTATGGCTCCATAAAAGTCAGTCCAGATTCAATCTGATATTCATCTCATGGTTCTTAGAAATTTATTAGTGGATTTATACCACCCCTTCAATGAATTTTCACTGTCAACAATATCAGCAGTTAAACTGCTGGTGAGAACAGGCAATTCTGCATTGAACTACTCATTATACAGCATTAATGATGCAACTGCTTTCTCAATAAATACTTTTGTGTCCTAAAGTCACAGTTGTAACAATTTTGTATGCCTCAAACTTAAAGGCAGGGAAAATTCTTATTTAGAAGCTGAAGTTCAGTGTTTTTCAAATTAAGCTTACATTAGCTGAAGACAGACGGTGTCATGAAGAATGATCTTTTCCTAATGACGTAACAGATTGTCTTAAGTACACAACCCAATTGCTATCCATTACAGACATAATAGGAGAAGTAGTACCAAATGAGAATATCAAATGCTTACAGTGCTGTAATTGTCTGAATCTTTTCCAACCCAATCAAAGATAGGTTATATATGAATCACAGTATTTTTAGGGTTTTATTTTTCTTTTTGCTATACAGGCGGGACTTTTCTTTTGGGCAAAATACACAAAATACAAGCCAAACAAGAAGCCACTGATAAATAACCAAAACAATTTCACATGTACTTAGGATTATTATTATTATTATTATTATTATTTTAAAAAGGTCATATTTATTTTCTCTCACATTTGGATTTTTTAAAACCTCAGGTTCTTCATGTCCTAAAGTAAGTTGCAAATTTTGTTAAATTCTTCAATAACAAACAAGCTGAAAGACACACACCTCTTCCAGTAATGCTGTTATTTAATAAGTGCAATAATTCCCTGCATGGAGAGGGACATGCTGTACCTGCCAGTCATGTAGGAATTAAATATGAGAAGCATCTCAGGAGGGTGGAAGCAAGAAAGAGAAACAGAGATGGGGATGATAGTTCAGCACTAGAATGGCTGAATGCATAAGAGTTCAAAACTGACTTTTTAAGAAGTAACCACTCAAAGCTATGAGATATCTGTCAATTTCAGTTTCTCCCAAATTTAGATTTTTTAAAAGATTCACTTTAAAAATAAATTTAGAGTTCATGTCCTCCCAAATATGAAGACATGTGCAAATTTGGGGCAAAGTTCTTCTCAAAACCAGGAATGATATGAAATTTTCACACACACACTTCACATACTTTCACTGACATGAAATTCCACTAGATAGGAAAATAATTATCAATGCAAACCTGGACTCATCTATGAAAATAGACACCTCATTTAGTTCAGTAGGGTTTACTTCCAGGTGGGCACAGGACTACATACTAGCTTTGCTTATTCCAGTTAGTCATAAAGAGCTCAACAGGACTGATATCTGAATCAATGTCAATTTAACAGCATTCTACTAGATAATATTTGATACAGAAATGATAAGTTGTCCTTGGATATGTTACACAATATTTTTCAATAGTGGTTACCTTCTAGAAATGAAGGCTTTACTATAAATAAATGTTAAGTGGATCAAGGAACATAAAGCTTACTGTGCTTTGTGAATCTAAGATCAACACCAACTGGTAAGCAGATAAGACATTCCACACAAGACTAAGGAGATGTGGTGCCAGAATAATGACAGCAGAATGCAAAAGGATGCCAATATCACACAACAACATCCCTCTGTGTTCCGTTGTCATTATTCTGGTGTTTCTTTTTATTGAAAGGCTGAGCTGTGAATAGGTCTCCCATCCTGTTTTGGTGCTGGCATTGCCGGTATGTGAAACCTCTGACCATTTAACTCATGTGAATGCAGTGTCAATGGCCAGTCCGGCGCGAACACGTCCAGGTCAGGTCATGACATCCAGATAAGTGAAACATTTTTTAAAACCTTCCCTGGTTTACTTGGAAGTTTTAAAGTGTTTGCATGTGTTTTTTGTGACCTTTTGTGTTTTATTTTTTTGATTTTCTTTTTTAATTTCCCACATGATGAAGTCTCATTGGATTTCAAAGAAGGAAGTGCATGGGGCTCCATTCACTTCCTCTTCATTGCCAGGGAAGCCTTCTGCCAGGATTATAGGTAAATGTGGTGGGTGTGGGTGTTCTTTTTCTGGCATAAAAATGGATTGTTTTGTGCCTGCAAAAGAGCCTTTAAAGGGGATCATCTGATAAAGTCCAGAGATAACCCATGTCTTCCAGTAATGGAAAAGTTGCAACAGATATATTGCCTTAACTTCAGTTGTCTAAACTCTCTTGCTACCTCATTGTACTGCTTCAGTTTTAGAAAATCTTCCTTGAAAAGCAATGAGGGACACAGGGACAATTTAATCAAAACTGTTAGTGCTGGGCACATCTGCTCTTGTTTTGAACTATAATTTATCCTTCCTTACACATATTCCTTTCAGTTTTACTGCTAAGATAACTCAATGCATTTCCTTTTTGAATACAGTCATAAAGATGAATAAAATTCCCTGGATATCTCAGAGTATAAGTACTATTGGTATGTGGGTACATGGTATTAGTATTGTTTAGGAGTGTGCATCATTCTACTAAATGCTGGAAACAGCTATACAAAACAGCTTTAACCCTGCTGAGGTGGCATTTTGAGAAAAACTATTAAGCCCTCCAGGAAATTCTATAAATCACTCTGTCCACTAGTACACCTACAAATGCTGATTTCCAGATGGTAATGGACGAGTGATATGGAAAGGCATTAGAGACATCTGGCTATGAAGAAAAATGCTCAAAAACCCTGGAGGTATCCAAGTGAGAATGCCAGTAGATTTTTCCATTGTGAACCATGAAAAAGCAATTAATTCTATTCTTACTCTAATACCTAAGTCCAGATTTAAGGGATGAAGATAGCTCTGTTCTCCAAACTAAGAAAATTACCAAATGGCTCAGGAGAAATGGATGGGGGGGGGCAGTCATTGCAGTCCCCTAGTATCTGGCACTAAAGGTGGTTGTGTCATTTTACCTAATGCCAGGGGTCAGCTCTTTCTGTAAGGGTAGAACATTTTGGTCACATAAGAGAATAGTAAAACCCTCTGCCCTTCTACAGTATGTCAGTTTATCAGATTTGAAGTCAAAAAGACTGCATATACTTTCAATGTATTCTGAGAGCAGAAGGTACTGGGGGTTCTCACATTTTAGTAATAGTTACAATTTTTGTTCCATCTTAATGTCCAGAGTGTACAGAAAAGCCATTTCCCAGTAGCAAACTTTAAGGATAAATTGGTCCTGAAAAATAATAACCAAATTATTCATGTATAAATATATTTTCAGCTATTTGTTTAAAATATGTTTGAAATATTCAAATTATGGTTCTAAATTAGCAAGCAGTGATCACTGCAAAGAAAATGAAGACACTGAGGTGTTGTAGGAGCTGGTTGTGACTCAGTGGGATGGTGAACCCGTTCTCAGTTTCACTCTGAAATTTACTACACCAAGTACTGAACTCTACACCACAAACAAGTTCAATACGTGGAATAGGTTCTTCAAAATTTAGACTAAACTCCAGAAAAGATGCACTGATCCATTGACACTCTTAATGTAAATATAGAAAGGCGAGAATCAAATTATTTAATAAATGCAGCCAACATCTGAATGGTAAGAAGTCAATTTTAAAAGTTTCATGTATGTTTTTGTTATGTTATATGTAATGTCATGAGTGTAATGTAAGTAATTTTACTATAGAAAAGTTGAAAACATAAAAGTTAAAAAATCCCCCACCCGACCCCTGTCACACACAATTTTGATTGATTGTCATGGCAAAGAGAAACTATGCCTACAACATTTGGTTACTCTGTATAACAATATGACTGAAATCTGAATGTATGGCTCATATTGGAAACTTGTTCTCTGAGTAGTTCACAATGAACTTTTCTATTTCCATTATAGAAATGGTAGGGGCTGTGGAACCTCCTTAATATGCATGTTTACAATGGTTTGCAATAATTCAAAGTACCCTAGGTAAATGCTATTCTGTATTAACGGAGCTAAGCAAAGATAACCATTAGGAACTTCATGTAACTGAACACGACAAAACATTTTCGACAGGAAATTCCCAGCCCCCCCCCCACATTTCCGTAATTTAATTCAGCTCATGCATTTGCAATCTTTCAAATGTTTGATTGGCAGAACCAATTGAGCACCCGTTACTTAGAAACTGAGAAGTTATTTGGCTTTTCTGAGGTCAGTGAAGCCCATCCTGCCTCATTCTTTCTCATTACAAGAATTATCGGTAATGAACGATCAGAATAGCTATTAATTATCAATAAAAAGGAGGATTTCTGAAAGTCTTTAGCAGGTGCTAAAGTTGCCTGGTAGCTATTACTGTGCATGTTAGTTCCTAATTTCACATATCTGCTGATGAAGTCAGAATTGGCTGTGTTTACCCAGGCATAGCTCACTAAAGCCATAGTTTCAGCAGCAGTGGAAAAGGCAAACTTCAAGTTCTCAGCCAGCGGAGTATTTAGATTGAGCTTTCTCAGAAAATAATATCCTTCTCTCCTTCCTGTTCTATTTATGATGTCTTTGTAGATTTGCTTAAAATTAATATTTTCTGTTGCTTTGTGGTTTAAGTATATGCTTCCCTTTGTCAATGTTATTTACAGAATTTATCTGTGAATTCACAGCTGCACATCCTCAGAAAGAAGGGCTTCTTTCATTCATAAAAGGAACTAATACAGGGAGCAATGCTCTGTAAGGGCATGTGTGTCACCTTTTCAAAAATGGCCTGCTGGAGTGCAATCAAGTGGAGGGTCACGCTGAGGGAGAAGGACTATTTTTTGCTTGACCCCTTCCCCCTTCTCACACTATTCTATAGATCCTCCAACCATCTCAAGGCCCCTTTGTCAGGGGCATGGGGGGAAACAACAAAAAATACCTCCCACACACACACAGAAATGTCCTATGAGCAATGTTATATTCATGGAAACTCTGGATACAAGCCTTTGTATTTAATAGACTACATTTGGATAAATATATAATAACAAAATTAAAATACAAAAGAAAATACCTGAGCAACCATATCCCCCTGCAGTGGGAACTTGGTATACTTCAGCAATAGTTGCATAGAGATTGGGAAATGTAAAGTTAAATTATCAAGACATTATGAGGTAAGGAACAAAGTATTCACACTTTTTAGTTTGGGGAAAAGCCACAAAAGGAGAAATGAGAGAGGGGGGGGTGGTTGTTGCAGATAAGAGGAAACCTTTGTCTCCATACATACTTAGGTGTTTTGGGTTTTTTGGAGGTGGGGACTTTGGCAAGCATTTGCACCTCACAATATGAGGTTCTGTTATTTCATGCAGCATCTTTGGCTGTGGTTTTTGGTACTTTGAGAGTAAGTGAGCTGGCGATTCAGTCAAAGGGTGACAAGTTCAGGACTTTCACTTAGGAAGGCAACACCCTCACCATTCACTCATACAAAACAGATCAGCACAGGTATGGGGTTTGTTTGCATCTGCGTACATGCAATGACCAATCACAGTGGACATTATCACACGAGTATGTTTAAATGCTGTAATTCTGCAAATGAAGAAACCAGAAATATAGCAGCATGATTACATTCATTTTCACACATTGTTGCAATCATGCAACACTTCTGATAATGGAATATTGTGCAACCATCTTCCAGCAGTTTAATAACAGGATTGAAGCTTGTGCTATTGTAACACTTGTTTTCACATTGTGTTGGAATAGTGCTGCATTGCCACGTTGATATGGCCCGTTCAGGCACCTTTTTTAAAAAAAATAATCTCCTCCTTCCATGATTTCACAAGAGCACGGTTTCAGACATTATGTTTTGAAGTGCCAAGCAGATAGGGATTATGGCACTGTAGTGCGAAAAATCTAGAGGTCTAAATGTTTCCCACCCCTTGAAAATACATCTGTTTTTAAAGCTTACAGGGTGGTTTGGAAAAAATAAAGTGTATAGAAAAGAATGAACTTTTTTTTTTTACCAAAATCGATAAAAGTAAAAATGAAAAAAAGAGAAAAAATAAAATAATGCAAAGAGCTTGAAGTGTTTTGAACTACTCTGACATTGTTGCTGAGCACCGAAGCTGTGTCATACAAGCTGAACAAATAGGCTTGCTGACTGTTCATACAACTTTCATTGAAGTTCCTTTAACACAAGAGTGAGTGATCCATTCACAAGAGTGGGTAGCTTGTGGCTCCCATGACAGTAGAGTAGAGAAAAAACTCCACGTTTTAAAGGACCTATCTAAGCGGCTGAACATTCTCCTTAAATTAGGTTCAGCAGTTTGGGTAAGTCCTTCAAAGCTGGGACCAATATTTTTGGAGTTTTTTCACTGCCACACTGACATATAAGCCAACAGCTGGCAATCTTGGTACCTCCCCATGCTCTGGGGTACATTGAGCCACTGCAGTATAATGAGGTCCCTACTACTTCTTGGGTTGGTGCTGCTGGCATTAATGCCAAAATTTGTTAGTGCTTGCTAAATTTGCTACAACTGCAGTAGCTCTTTATGGTAAAGGAGGGTAGCAAAGAATCTTTCTGCACTACAGATGAGCTTACAGGACTGATTGTATGTTCCCTATCCTCTAGTAACAGGAAGGTATGCTAGGCAATGAAGTCGAGATGTAAATCCTTGACTATTTTTTTCTGACATGGCTAGATGAATAATTACAGTTGTTTTCTCTGCACTGTGAAAGAAAACAAATATTCCTCCACAGTATTAATTCACCCTGTTTTTAAATGCCCAAAGGTGTTGTGGAGAAATTAGTCTGTGGGAGGAAAAACTCCACAGAAGGTTTTGTTCAAAAACACCTGTTTTCTATTCAGGAATCCCAATTTTGTGTGTGTGCAGAGAAAACAGGGGTTTGCATGCACACAAACATGTTTTCTCTGCAGAATAATTCATCCACAACACCTCAGGATGTTTGAATACTAGGTAAAAAAAATTGCACACAATTTTCAGTGGTTTACCATTCTTCCCAACCAGGTTGGGAAAGTGATTTTTTTAAAATGGCCTAGGAACCAATAATCTTTCCATCCCTACAAAGAAGCCACTGCAGTTTGGGTGGAGTGGATACTGGTGAGGACAGTCAGTGGTGGCAGTTCTACTCTGACAAAGGTGCTTGGGGATTGCAAAACAGGACTACAAGAGCTGCACGTCAATCTGTAGCAATTAGTAGGTTCTACTGTTTAGCCTTTTGCTGATTTGGGTATATCACACCCCTGTTAGAGGCACAAGGACAGGACAGACTATTTAAGAACAAGAGTGGCAGAAAGAATGGTGGAACACTGCATATGATGCTTCTTTACTCAGATGTAAGTCCTATTGTATTACATGGATCTCACCACTAGTTTAGTGTATGTAACATTGCAGACTAAAATTACTTCCAACTAATTTGTCATTGAGCTTCAGGTCCCTCTAATTTGATTATAATAATTGTCAGAGTAAAACACTGTGAATGGTGCTTTGCAATTCATTGTAATTTCTTATACGTACAAAAGAATTAACTAAACTTAAATGCATAATTAGGTGACTAATAACACTGAGAATGCTGCTGCATGCTTAAACTGACAATTGTGCCTGTAGGCACACCCAATTGTTCCTGAGCTGGCATTTAACAGTAATTTCATTGCTAATAAATAGCGGCCATGGAAGGACAACTTAACATAGCCCTTTAATAGGAGGAACAATGGATTTAAATCAATAGAACAAGTCACAGAATGACAGTACCTTCCTGTTTTGCCCTTCAATGGGCAATTGTATTTTATGACAACAGTGCAGAATCATTTCAATTAATGTCCAAAGAAGGGGTATCTGCATTATCTTTTTTATAATATCTAGGGGGTGAAAAGCTTCCTGAGAGTTTGGCATTATACTATGCTTCCTTTGGCACATATGACTGCAAAGAGAGGCTTGAATAAAAATGGACATCATCAAAAACGTATGACTTGAGGCCTGACAGAAGCAAAGTTAAGCATGTGCTTCTGTCTGTGTCATTATATTGAACATGTGCTTCTTACTATCTCACTGAAGTTAATGCAAATGAGCAGAATTTCTTGTTTAGAAATCAAAGACAGGCTTGAAAAGAAGGTTGAGTGTAGTAGCTGAGTGCTAGACTAGGAATTTAGGAGACTTAGGGTGAGATCTGAGTCAGTGTGGTGTAGTGGTTTGGGCATTGGACTAGTGGTTTGCGCATTGGACTGTGGTTCTAATCCCTGCTCCACCACAGAAACCCACTGAGTGACCTTGGACAAGTCACACTCTCTCAGACACAGAGGAAGGCAAAAGCAAAAACCCTCTGAACAACTGTCCAAGAAAACCCTGCAATAGATTCACCTTAGGCTTACTTCTGATTGTCGTAAGTCAGAAGTGCCTTGAAGAAACAATGGTGAGATCTGTGCTTGTACATATAGGTGGGGTCTCTTCCTCTAGGTATGTTCAAAATAGGCTGGACATCTACCTGCTAGGGATGCTCCAACTGGAATTCCTGCATTGAGCAGGGGTTAGACACAGCCTATGTGGTCCCTTCCAGCTCTAGGATTCTAGGATTCTAGGTCATTGGGCTGGTCACTTTCTCTCAGCTTAATATACTTCACAAGGTTATTGAGAGGGAAAAAATGGTGAGGATGGCCATGCATACTGGCTTGAGCTTTTTGAAGGATGTGGGATCTAAATGCAACAAGGTAATGATAAACAAAGATTTGCAAAGTGCAATAATGAAAGAAGTAAGCCTGCATACCTTATATAAAGTGAATTGTTTTTTGCAGGTACATTTCAGGTGATGCAAATGTAAAAATTCTTTACTTGCTGAAGGGAAGTAATTGCTTGAACATTCTGTCTAATGCAACTGCCAGTGGTAATGGCTATATTTACTGCTGGAGACAGAAGATAACTTTTTGTGTAGATAAAGAAACATTCCATAAGATTCTAAAGAATGTAGTATCTTGAAATAACAGACACGCACTCACACCTTGTATGTGTACCTTGTATCACCCATTCTATGACATGCGTAGGCACCCATTGGCTTTGCTCTTGTTTTCCATACTTTTATCTGAAGGCATGAACAGATCCTAGTTCAGAGTTTGAGGACATGCTTTGCATGCAGAAGCTTCCAAATTCAGTCTCTAGGAAGGGCTAGGAAAAAGCTTCTGCCTAAAAGCCTAGAGAGCTACTGCCACTCAGTGCTGACAATACTGAGCTAGATATAAAGTAATCAATGTTCTGACTGATTATAAGCTTGTTTTCTAGATTGTACATAGAGATATTTATGTGTGAACATAGGGAATCAGAAGGAATAATAAGTACAATATCTCATCATGTGTCATTGACTTTCCGGTTGAAGGGAATAGGATGCTTTAAAACTGGTCAGGCCTGATATAGTTATGAACAGCATGGCCTTCTAGCTATACTTCATGAACAGTGCAGTATCTTCTGCTTGCTTAACTTCCAGGTTTTCTAGCTGTCACTTTAACCAATTACTTCAAGATCCCTAGATCTTTAGATTGGATGGAGAGATCCACAAGATGCTCACTATGGCACATACACACACACAAAAAAAAACACCTAAAGAACTAAAACAAACAAACAAACAAAACCCCACAGAAATCAGTGAAATTGATAATATTGCAACACCGGTGGAAGAAAATCTGCTACTTGGGTTTGCTTTCCATTTAAGAAAATGAGAAAAGCCTTCTTGGATCTGACCAAAGGCCTGTCTACTCCAACCTTTTATTCACCCAGTGGCCAATTGGATATCTATTGGAAGCCCACAAACAGGGCATGAGCACAATAGCATACTCCTATTTCTATTTCCCAGCAACCAGCATTCAGAGGCATACAGAGGTAATACACAATCATCATAGCAGTTGATAACTTTATCCTCAATGAAGTTACATTTTGGTTTTCCTGCAGATATTAGATGAACAATCTTTGCTATTGTAATACAAAAAGGCTATTGACCTCATCAACTACATGCTGGATAATCAGTCACAAAGGCTATTGATTTCTTCTCCTTGACCCCTTCATAAAATATATCCCTTAGGGCAGTGGCTCTTAACATATTCTTTTCCAGGGACCCCCTTTAAATATATTTTGTTGCCACAGACCCCCAAGACTTAACTCAAGATTTAAAACCTAATAATAATAATAATAATAATAATACAATTACGACATCCATTAAATCTTCCCTCAGAGACACTGGATGTGGAGGGAGGAATTTTCTCCTGCTTCTTTCTGCAAGTTTGTGGCTGGAGTACATTGAACAGCAATGTGCACACCAAGCCAGCCAGTCAGCCAGCCTTCACCTTGGCTCAAATGGGTGCTCCACTGCAGGGAGGAGGTGGGCCGAGTAGCCATCAAGCCTTCATGGACCCCCCAGTGAGGACACTTAGGCCTTCTGGGGGGGTCCATGGACCACAGGTTAAGAACCACTGCCTTAGGGTATTAAATCTTTTTTACTAGAGTTTATGGCTCCCAACTTATAATTCTTAATTGCCCAATGAAGCAGGCATGGAACTCTGATTAAAAATGAATAGATGTGGATGATAGGGAGCCCTGGTGGCGCAGTGGTTAAATGCCAGTACTGCATGTTTGCACTATGTTGCAAATCTGATTCCAGAGGGCTCCAAGGTTCACTCAGTCTTTCATCCTTTCATAGGTCAGTAAAATGAGTACCCAGCTTGTGGGGGCAATTAGATAACACACATTGGAAACTGCTTAATGTGGTGTAGATGTGTAAATTGCTATTGCTTAAATGATTTGTAAGCCACTCTGATAGCCTTTGTGGCTGAAGAGAGGGGGTATAAATACCTAATTAAAATTAAAAATGATAATGATGTTGATGATGAAGAAGATGATGATGATGGCGACGACAACAATAATAATGATGAGCATACAGTTGTTTTTGTTGTCCTGCATATACAGATATCCAGAGATTTAGGGAAAGCAGAACTATTCCTAACAACAATTTTCCATAGCAATGCCATTTTGGATACATAAGCTGTTGTTTTCTTCCTCCAAACTCAGCTGTTACTTCTTGTGTTTGAAGACAATGTGGCATTTTCAGATGTGTCCAGTTTTAATTAAAAGCTACAGTGAATTTTAATTAACGTTCAATTATGTAATTCCAACTTGTCCATTAGGATTATCAGACATTATTTGGACACTAATAGCATTCAGACTTGTACATTACAATTTGATCCTATTTTAACTGCCACAACTCCATTGTACAGCAGACTGGGATTTGTAGTTTGGTGAAGTCTTAGAAGTCTGTGCTACAAAACTCTAGTCCACTGATTCCCAAGCTATCTGATGTGGAGGAACTAGCATTTTTCCCCCTCATGTGCCAGGGACTGGTACTATATATATATGCCTATTGGCTACATTTGTTTCTTTCTTTCATGGGAACTCACCAGGTACCACCAGCTGATGGCATTGGTCCATGCCTTCCCTGAAGATGGTAATGACATGCAGAAAGAAAGGAAATGTGCAATGACTTATGCCTGTCATAGGTGCACATACTGTCATCTGGTAAAAACATTAATAAAGTGCTCCCTGTTGACCTAGCAACCATTGGCAATTTCTTTGTTAGTGTGTGTACATAGGTGCCTTCATGTTGCCTGTTAACTTATGATAACCCCATGACTTTCATTGGGTTTTTCTTGGGCCAGGAATACTCAGAAGTGGTTTTGCCAATTCCTTCCTCTGAAATATAGCCAACAGCACCTGATATTCTTTTGCAGTCTCCCATCGAAGTACAGAATGCAGGTTACATGCACTGAATATATTCCAGAAATGTGCTATTAACATAATAGTTTGAATAAACAAATAAATAGGAATTATAGATAACACAAGATAACACATGTAAATGAGCTAAGCCACAGTTGAATGTACACACACACACACACACACACACAGGCACTTAACAAGTATCTTCAAAACTGTGAAATAATAATTTCAGAGAACATGCTTTAAGATTGAAATTTTGTACTCAGTTATCATGAAGTAAGTACAATTTAAATCTGTGCAACTTACCTCTACCTTATGTGACTGCATTGCTGTCAAATACAAATGACATGTTTAGGGAAACTGGCCAAGCATTGCCATCACTCTGTTTACAGGAAGGATAAGCAAATGCTGGCAAAAATAATAATATTAATGGATTTTTATTTTAAATAAAATAAAATAAAATAAAATAAGAACACTTTTCTAGAGAACCTTTTCCCCACCAAGCCTCTCTCACCCTCAGAATTTTTTGTCTTTATAGAATACCCCCTACACACCCTAAGCAATGTGTGTTTGGGAAACAATTTTGCCATGTTTTTAGATGCCCCCTGAGTTACTTTTAGCTGAGGAGACTCCTTCATTTAACCAAGAAGTAAAGCAATTTCTGCCTTATTTAACTATTATAAAGGCCTCTTCTGGATTGAAGGAGATTATCAATCAATCAGTTTATTCATACAGTCCATAGACCCATCAAATAACAGACATGATGTACATTAATATATAAAACAATAATACAAACCAATAAAATTAGGATACTTATTGATAGACTTTTTTGGAGCTCATCCAACTTATTCAACTATTAAGGAGATTATCAGACGAGAATTTAAAAACATTTTTGTCCCACTGTATTTAAAAGTATAACTGTCCTGGCATAATAACACTTTTTATCTCACGTTGCTGTAATAACAAGAAAGAGCAGCCCCAGAATTATCAGTGCATGACCAGTAGCCCTGGAGTGCATGATCTTGGCGGTTCTTGCGAGAAGAAACAAGCATGCTTAAAAGCCTAAAAACAGCTAAATTAACAAAGAAAAAGAAAACACAAGCACTGAAACACACTTAAAAATTATCAGCAAAATGGGAGGTTCATTAAAAAAGCATCCCATACCTAGTTTTCCTGTTCTCACCCAGAAGAGTTCTGGCAGGGACCGGCCCATTGACACTGTATTCATGAGAGCATAATGGGACGCAGTTTCAGACACTGGCAATACTGCGAAAAGAATGCCATTGGCAATCAATTCACAGCTTGTCCTGTTAATAAAAAAGAATGCCTTCTTCACAGCAGCGGAAGGCTTGGAGAACGTGAGGAGTCAACATCATGCAATGGGAGGCCCTTTTGCGGTATCCTTTTGTCGTTATCATGCCATATTTGTAGCATCTGATAATCTCCTATAACAGTGCTGATTGGTGGAACATGACAAAATTGTCCCTAGTGAATTGGGTTGTCATTTTTAGAATTACATTGATTTTAACAAGGGGGGGTTTGAGGGGGATCTTGTGGCCTTCAAAAAATGTTTTAAGGGGCTGCGGTTCACCTCTCCCACCTCTGATGATTGAATGTGGTATAAAAGACACTCAGTTTGCCAGTTCCTACCTTTTTTACTGGCGGTAGAGAGAACATGAGGACTGTGTAACTTTTCTCTTTGTCAAGTGAGACAAAGATGTGGAAGTGACTTAAGGAAGTGTGCCTTCCCCCTGCTTTTTTTCCCCATTGCAATTTCTTCATAAAAGAGAATTAATGCATTATTCAAGTGTTGCTAAATAGGGAATTTTAATGGCTTTTGTGGGGTATGAAAATTTTATGCATGTATACAGGAGAGAGTACAGAGCTTTGAGCAAAGTGCTGCGTGTGATGCACATGTGTGAGAGAGAAGGAGAGAGACTGAGAGAGAGGGGGGGAGAGGGAGGGAGAGAGAGAGGAGGGAATCTTTTTCATTTGGAGCCCAGACTTTGTGACTGACAATGTTTTCACTAAGTCTCACCATGGTTCCTTAGAGGAGAAAGCAGCTATCTGTTACACCAGTGAATCAGATCATTCTTTAATTGTTAAAAGGGGATGCTGCTCTAAGCAGTAATCTCAATTTTCTTCTTCAAGCCAAATTGGCACCAAGCATTAAAACACACACACACACACACTGACACACACGTGTGTGCATGCCTTTTAAAGAAAGTATATACACTTCTACCATTTAGGCCTCCTCCTGTATTCATCTGGCACAATGATGATTAAATAAACAGCCATACACTAATTAAACTCTCTGTGTTGCTCAGAAATGTCTGGAATGTAGCAGAGTGCCATACTGGAAATGATGGTTTTTATTTTAATGTGATATGTACAGCTTGAAGGATTCCTACAGTCAGATCTTCTGTTGAAAATATTAAGACAGCATATTCACAGCATGGGATATTCTTCACACCACGAATCCTACAATCTCATTATGCAAATTAGCCAGCTCGTGTTATTACATTTCCGCATTCCAAGCTCTGTAACACAGATGTTATTCTGTAGTCGCTTCCAGTTCAGCTTCTTTCTTTTCTTTTTCTTTTTTGGCTGCCGCCTTCAGAATAGCCAACTTAAGACATCATTATTTCATTCTGCTTTAACAATCACAGTCTGTTCAGAATTCCTGTTCCTGATACTGCTTAATCATCACACCTATGACCTTTCAACTTTAGGGAGCAATTACTAAGATTAAACTGTAAAATGTGAAGACTTCTCCATCACCTCTTAATTCACTCTTCCCCAAGCTGGTGCCCTCCAGATGTGCCCTCCCATCATTTCAGCCAGCTACTTTAATTAATCAAAAGCATGGAACCATGTTTTATGGCAGGGGTGGGGAACCTTTAGACCTCTAGATTTTTTTGCACTACAATGCCATAATCCCTATCTGCTTGGCAGTTCAAAACATCTGGAATCACAAAAAACAAACCCACCCCTAACCCATACAACACTTCAAATCTCTCACTTTCTCTCCTCTTCTCTCCCACTCCCCATGTGTGTATATGAATAGAAAGAATTTTTGTAATTATTTATTCCAGGTCAAAAATGGATTTCCTGACAGTCAGAAACTCCAACTGGGAAAAACAATAGACGAGTGAAAATTTTGTGCAATTTTCTGCTGTTATTTGATGTACAGAAGAGTTGCTCAGGAACTATTCTGCAGAGAGAGAAAAAGTATATTTTGTGTGTGCAACAGAACTGTTTTCTACGAATAAAACGGAAGCAGAAAACAATTTGTTTTCACATATAAAAAATGTGTTTCTCTCCACATAATGATTTCTGCACAGCACTTCAGGACATTCAAATACAGGAGGGATGCTGCCAATGAATATTCATTTTCTCATTCATTCTCATATGAGAGGATGAAATGGTCAAGGATTTGTATCTCTAGTGCATTCGTGTGTGCATGCACTCGAAAACGCATATTTATGAACCAGTTTTAATCAAACTTCCTATTTAGACATAAGGTCACTACCATAGCTTTTTTGGTGCAGGTTTGAAACAAATGGGCAAAGACTGGCTTTTTTAAAAAAATGTCATTTTGATTCACTTTATATGGCTTGGTATGAACAAATTCCAAGAATTTAAAGTTTTGCTTTTTTTATTTTCTCCAGAAGTGATGAAGAATTTGAAGAAGTTTTTCCCAGTGAAACTGGGATTATGAACGTTTCTGAATATTTTCCAGTGATTAATTTTATTTTTTTATTATTTTACATTTCAGGCGCAATTTGTGTCATAAAGATGGTTTTGCACAAAACCAACTTTTTTGTGTAGGCAATATATATATATATATATATATATATATGTATGTATGTGTGTGTATATATATATATATATATATGATAATATATATGATACAGTTTTTTGAGAAGAACCTTTTTTGGTACAAACCTTGTAGGAATAAATGAGTATCAGGAAATAAAATAAAATAAAACCCTGCAAAAATCTCACAGTAGTTTGTCATTTTCATCCTATACTGCCTTGATGTCTTCAGGCACACTTTCTTAAGGACACAAATGTTTGTTTATTCATGCTTCTTCTAGTTACTACTGGTAAGGTGGAGAACTAAATTCTGGGGAATCTGAAATTTTAACTTATCCTCCCATCAGGAGACAGAAAGTGGCCAGAAGAGTTCTTAGCAGTCTTCCAATTCTGCTTGTTAAAGGAATTAAGGGGAGGCGATACTGGCAATTTCAAGTGAATCAGTCCAGTTCTGGAACCCAGGGGATGGACTGAGAAAACTTCAGTGAGCCCCTGATGTTACCCAGCCTTACACACCCTCCCTCCAGTAATTCATAATTTGGCAATGTTGGACAGTTCGTGAGTTCTAAGGTAGACCAGGGCCAACTGCAACTGGGTTCAAGTGAAGATCACCCAAGACCTAAAGAAGTTGTCTTAGAAATTCCCCAACAGACACGCCCAGGATGGAACTAAGCAAAGCCCCCCTTGTCAGAGTTGTTAGGGCAGAATGTGCTAATCTTCCCTGGACACACCTGGCAGTGAGATATACTCCAAACAAACACTGACTGGAATCCCCATTATCCACAAAATGTCTTTCCCTCACACCTTCTCTCTCCAACAATCAAAGGCTCACATAAACCCATTAACTTTAATGCCTCAGTCTTTAGCAGCAACCAGCAAAGCAGGGGTTTCTGTTGTTTAACTATGGGAAACTCACCAACATGTTGTATTTCACTCAAAACACCCTGTGAGGTTACGATATTGGGTATAAATATTTCCCCAAATCAAAGCCAAGGTTTTCTGCCACAGCTGGACACCGTCATTCTGCCCAACTGCCATATCACCCTCAGCTTCAAGTCTGAGGACATTTTCAGATGTGACTTACAGCGCAAGAAGCATGCGGGAGAGCTTCACCACTGCAGCACAGCAGGGGGTCCATTTCAGACGACACCGTCCCTGCGGCGAAATAGTCCATGTCACTTCCGTTTAGGATTGGAGCCGGCCATGCCATATTCCGCCAGATTTTATTCACGGACAACAAATCTCATTGATGAGACAGGCAGGTTGGTTGATGTTCAGATCTGAACCCATGCATTTGTGCCAAGTAACAGCAGCTGTCATCAAAAGTTGTGGCTTTTATTGCCAATATATACCCAATATATATTCTTATATTCTTATATTCATGTAATCAGTATATTATCTGAAACATATATGGTTTCTCTGTTTCTTTGGGAGCAGGTGGAGGGGGACACATCCTGCATCAACACACAATGGAGCTGCTGGCCTCACCAGCAACCACACCGGTGGCTTGTTTACGGGTCGGGCTAGGGGCCCCGGACTTCACCCCTTCCCATGTGGTGGGAAGGGGTGGCATGGATGCTGCCATGCTGCTCCGTCTTCTTCCTGGATGCCACTGTGGGCTGGAAAGGGGATTGGAGTTGTGGCCAATCAGGGCAAGGCTTGCATCGCCCTGATTGGCCAGTTTGGGGCAATTCTCTGTCAATCAGAGGTGAAGGTGAGCCTCATCCTCTTATTGGCTGAGAAGAGGAATTTGCTGCATTTTGCAGCAGGTTGTCAATCTGTTCCGATGGCCGGGAATACATTTCCAACCACTGTGCTCAACAAATTAGTGGCTCTTTGGGAGCTGAACCCCGCCCACCTACCCACCCTCTTTTCTTGTATGTTTTCAGTTGGTATTTATCATTCATATGTATCTTCATTGTCACAACTTTTGGGGGGTCATTGGCATGGGTTCTGATCCAAGGTCATGGGTAACGGGGAGTCTCCATCAAGTTCATGGTTAAAGCCAAAGTCAAGTTCAAGGTTATGGAGACTCCTGGGGGCATCGCTTTGGGACATGCCATCTTGGATGCCCTCTTTTTTCTTCCCCTTGGTGGTGGTGGGAAGGAGAAGGGATCAGCGTGCAATTTGGTATGGTCTCCCCAGACTCCTCCCCCATTCCTGACTGGTGACTTTTGGCAGGTGGGCCGACAACGGTTGCACTGACTAGACAGGTGGGTTGGTCTATGTCCTGATCTAAACCCATGTGTTTGTGCCAACCAACAGCAGCTGTCATCAAAAGTTGTGGCCTTTATTGCCAATATATATCCAATATATTTTCTTATATTCTTATATTCCTGTAATCAATATAGTCTTTGAAACATATATGGTGTATGTTTCTTTAGGAGCGGGTGAAGGGGGACACATCCCGCATCAACATGCAACTGATATTTATCATGGGGGTGGGGAGAAAATTCAACCCATCTTGAGAATTTGTACTAGTAAAGCTTATAGCATTCTGATAAAATGGGTAAACACAAAACAAAGTGCACATTTTTGAAATGAAAACACACATGCACAAACATATTCCAGACAACAGGGAGAAATGTATTCATTAGGTAAAATGTGTAAATATACATGCACGTTAAGAAATCTATATTTTTAAAAAATCACATTCCAATGTAGGAAGGGAATAACAAAGTCTTGCAACCAGATATAAGTAGGAAAGAAAATGCAATGCGATTCAGAGAAATTCAACAAAGTCAAGACAAAGACTTTTACAACTCTAGGCATTGTTCCATCACCAGTGGTCCTCCAACTACAAAGCAGAGGTGACGCTGAAACTGAGAAGCATATCATAGTATATCCATATTGTCCAAATAAGATGTCTGTTAAGGGCATGACCTTGAACAGATGCAATTTTCTGGAATTCTGGAGCTTGCGTAAACACAGAAAGCCTTTAAGACAACCTGTTAAACAGAAAGAGGTTTTTTTTTAATGTGTGGGGTGGGGGGGTAATAGAATTCTTTCCTTGACTGTATGACTTTTTAACTTACATCTCATTTTTTTTAAAAAAAATGCTCATGGATATATTAAAGCTGACTACTTCCCACTGCATACCTGAGGTGTGGTAACAACAGCCAAAGTTATTTTTCTCTCCACAGTAAAGTTCAGGAAATATGCTGTGTTGGCTTATTCCAAAGTGTTCTACTTTACTAAGACTTCTATTTGAAAGACTGTTTGGTCTAAGTCCATTTTAAAGATGAATAAGCATAAGAAGAGATAGCATGAGCTTTGGACTTGGGTAGATGGGCTATTTATCCCATCTTGCCCCCATCATAGAGCCCTGCTGTCCCAACAATGCAGAGCTGTTACCCTGTTTTGCCCCCAGCCAGTCCTCATGACCCACAGGGCAAAGACAGGGGGGAAAGAAATGGTAAACACCATTAAACTATTTTATTAAAATACCCAGGAAAAACCACCTCAGCCAAAGAAAACCAGATTGGGCCCACATGACCACAAGCACCTACACCGACACACTGGGCTGTTGCTGCAACTGTCATCTGCCTCACTGTCTCTGAAGCTAGGAAGGAGTCCTGCAGAATGTGACCAAAGCTGGTCACACACTGGGGGCCTATTCCTGGCTTCAGAGAGTGATGCAAATGGAAGCTGCAGCAACAGGCCAGCATGCTGGTATAGAGTCCCTCCCATTATGTGCAGGTAGTGGGGGAGGAACAGGCCAGAGCCATGGCCAGAATATGCCAGGAGAGAGTCAGCGTATTCTGGCATGTATAGATGACCCCTAGGGGCTGCTACTTCCATCACAGTTTTAATGAATGCTTAGATTGAAGAAGAGGAAGAAGACATGTTCTAAATAATCTTCACTATAACTTAAACAGAATGCTTTCTTTCTTGATGGTTATGTGGTAGAAGTTTAGTTACATTGCACCACACTACAATTGGTTACAATTTAATAAAATGGTGCTTGACAGGCCTAAGCATGGGCCTTACAGAAAAAAAATATTTCTAAGGAAAACACATCCTCATTTTTCGATTGTATCTACTTCATCTTATAAAGTGAGAGGATTTACTCCTAAGCAAGCTAAAGGCCCTGACTGCTTCTTTCATGCAGACTATGAAAAATTAATGAAATATGGAAACATATTGCTATATAATTATGCTAGCTGATAAATTCTAAAATCTGTTTACACAGACATTTAAAATGGTGCATATAAAAATAAATGCAAACCAATCAATTTTATGTACATCCTGTAAAATATATTTCTTGCCGTTCAACTTTGTGAATTGTTGCATGCTGGGTTCTCCCTCCCCTTCCCCCTCCCATAGCATATTTTACAATGAGAAAAACGCTATTGCACTTTGGAATTTGTGCTTGTTTCATCTAATAGCAATAACCAGGTTGTTTAACAATCCATCTAAGAACAGGATTCCTTCAGTCTTTAAAAAGTAGATTGGTTTGTGTGGGAGATTTTAAAAAAACCCATTAATATTAGCCTTCCAGCCATAAACAGACTTCATTATTAATGTGAAATGTCACATTATCTCCACTAAGTTATACACGTGTCATTAACTCAGAGAAAAATATGCATATTTTACATTGTTTTACCTCAAAGTGTTTCCAACATACTTGTGGGGAAGCTTTCCGTATTAACACAAGCAGTCTCCTTGAGAAGAGAACTATAATAAGCCCCCTGTGGGATGTGAGACCTTTGAGTAATTGTTGGACTACAACTCCCCATCCTTCACTACTAACCAGGCTGTCTAAGGTTGCTCTACAACTATAGTGTAATGTGAAGAAATTTTCTTAGAAGTCCTGTAAGTCCAACTATGTGGATTTACCCAAATAAGGGGCAAGTATCATAATTTGCAGAGCATTCCATTCCCTGGCCAGTGCTGTACTCTGGTTTGGGAATGCCATTTGCAGGGAGGGAAGGAAGGGAGATAGTGAAGGGCTTCACATGCTGGTGCATACTATGTGCAAAGGGGAGCCAAGGCTATTTAAGCCTGGCACTCTTCTTCTTCAAGCCTCTTTCTCTGCAGTAGTTGCCCTTCCAACCCCCTGCATGGTTCTGGGCAAGGTTAGCTGGTTGTCCTAGGAGGCCAAGTAGGAATTTTTGGCTCATTTGTGCTATACATAAGGGTCTTCCCCACCCACCATTCTTCATAGGTTGATCAGTAGTTGGCTTAAGTTGTACTGCATGCCTCTGTGACCCAATGTATTGAAGAACTAACAATGCTTGCAACAGTTGAAAGAATGATGTATAGGCAAAATTTACAAATGTACTTATATTTGAACATCTGACCAGCTTTTATTGAAACTTATTGACTAATGTGGCCATTTTTCCTACTTTTGTGTTTTTCTTTTCATGCTTCTTTTATAGTAGAACATTATTGAATGTAACTGAGAACCCTTTTAAATGTAAATTAAAAATGCTTAAAATTGTATTGGGTGATGTTCTGCTTATAAATAGGTTAATTGGTCACAGTTTTGCAGGGAAGTGTGGGTGGTGGAGATTAGGAACATTTTGGTGTGCTCCTGGAGGCTCTTTTTCAGAGACTGGCAAGGCCAGAGACCTGTACTTAGGGCTATGGGAACTGTGAGCAGGGTGTGGCTGGATGTTTATGGTCAACCATTGACAGCCACCCAGAGTTATAGCACTGGGTGGGGGTGCTTCTTGGAAGATCACCCTCCACATTGATGGTGTGGCTGGGGGAGAGGAGTGGATGTTGCTTCACTCCTTTCCCTAGACTGGGAGGATTCACCCTAATCTGGCAGGCTCTAGGCCTTTAGCTTGGGGCAGGCTGCCAGCACACATCAGTTCCACTCTGTTGCTTGTTCTAATTGGATTTAATAAATCGTGGCCCTAGTTCAAGCAAGCCTTTGTGTCTGCCTCTTTATTTCCTGTCTCTCTATACAAAGAGTTTTCTTTTTGGAGAGCTTCCACAATTCTAGGAATTCTAAGACCAGTTTGATGAAATGTAAGAAGAGACCCCTGTGTTCCCCACCAGAGGCCCTAAAATTCCACACCTGTACTTAGTGCCTGCACAGCACATAAGGTGCCTGGTCATAGGCCTTTATCAGACCACACTCCATTAAAGTTCTTTTGCTGGCATATTTTGTGGTGTTTTTTATGCCAGCAAAAGACCCCCCCCCCCGAACTTACTTTACTGATGTTAAAGAGGCAATCTCAGCACTAACGGAGCAGGAATGGAGCTCCATTCACTTCCTGGTTCCAGATCTTGCAGATTATTGTGAGAAGACAGGAGCATGGCAAATTTAAAAAATAAAGAAAACCCCCACACACACACATACACATGCAAAACTTATGCACAAGCACAGAAAAATACTTTTCAAATTATAAATAAACCAGGGTGGTAAAAAAAAAAAGAGAGAGAGAGAGAGAGAGAGACAGAGAGAGAGCGTCCCCTACCTGGCTGTCTCACCCAGTAGTATTCTGACAATTGTCGCTGTATTCACTAAGCACAATGGCACGAGGATTCAAATGCTGGCAATGCTGGCAACAAAGTGGAATGGGAGATCTATTGACTATTTGGGCTGTCAATAAAAAGGAATGGCTTTTTGACAGTACAGGATCATGAAAGGACAGCATCATATGGTATGTGCACCCTTTCATAATCATTAGGAGTCATTACGACACCATATTTGCCTCATCTGATAAAGTCCATAGTCTTCCGCAGATGGTGATATGTATATTTTATCTCTATTTTGATTCTGGTAATGACTTTTATATAAATTTGCATCCTCATTTATGAAAAGGTTATGCAAATATGTGTCTTCTTTGTTTTGTGATGCACTGCCTCTGTTTTGTTCTCTTTCTTAGCAAGCACTCTAAACAAAGGTAAAATAAATGTTTAGTAGGCATCCCTCCCAAACACAGCCAGTGTATTTTTTGACTTCATTAGTGTGTGAAGTCCCCTGTGAAGAAAAGCTGTACATTTCCATAATCATTGTTTAAAAGAGTATTCAGTCTGTATAGAAAATGTATAAAACATACACTTTCCAGGAGCAAACATCCTTAGAATACATCCCATTTGTGTGGGCTTAAACTAATTAGTTAATTTTGTAAAATGTTTTCACCCAAGAGAGAGTTTTAACTCATTCACAAATCTATAACAGAATAGGCTTTAAATGGAATATATAATCTAGGAACAGTAGAGACAAATATGCAGACATGTGGAAGGGGAATGAAGTGGGGTTACATTGTATCATAATATTGTGAAAATAAAAATTGCTATGGTAAAACAATGCTGGGGGACTTGTGACTCTCCATATGGGCTAGATTTCAATTCCTAACAGTCCTACCCATCCTGACCAATTGTAAGGGGTGGTAGGAATAATTTTTCATCAACACCTGAAGGAGCACATATTCCTCAGATCTGCAATAGATGATTTCCCGTGGTTCAATGGCATATGTACTGTAGAGCCCTCATGAGTCTGCATAGATCTTTAAATCAGGGCTGGACAACTATAGCTCCCCAGATGTTATTAAACTGTAGCTGCTATCTGCCCTAGGCAGCATAGACAATGCTGGGGGATTATGCGGTTTGCAGTCTAAGAACATCTGGAGGGCTTTGCCTCTCTCTTTCTGGCTTTTCTTTTCAAACAAAGATTCACGAAGGACTCATCTCGCACTTTCTGCAAGCGCGCTGATGACTAAAAAGGCCAATCCGAGATAAACAAGTCTGGTTGCACAAAGCACAGCAGAAGGTCTCCTTGGGTGATGTTTCCGGATTGTGATTCTTTCTGCGTTGTCATTTCTCTTCAAGACTTGTTCGGCGTGAGTTCTCAAATAAGGCTGCAGCATTGTGGATAGTGCGTCTCCATGTCTCCCGATGTGAGGCCAGGGCGGACCATTGTTGGTGATCAATTTGGCCAAGCCTGAGATGTTGTTTCAGGGAGTCCTTGTATCACTTTTTTGGAGTGCCCCTCTTACGCTGACCCGTGGCAAGTTCACCATAGAGTACTATTTTTGGGAGGTGATGGTCCTCCATCCTAGAAATGTGCCCTGCCCAGCGCAGGTGTGTTCTCAATATCATGGCCTCAATGCTGGTGATCCCTGCTTGCTCAAGGACAGCAACATTCATCACATAGTCAGTCAGTGTATATTTAGGATTGTGCATATACAGCGCTGATGAAAGCGTTCGAGGAGTCATAAGTGTTGGCGATAGGAGATCCTCAGTCTGTATCACTGGCTTTCTATGCCACCACTTAAAGATGAGCAGTGTGAAAGCACCTTCAAGAACAGACAATGCAACTGGATAGATGAGCAAACTATATAAGCCATTTTGAAACTGTAGATGACGAATGTGCCAGGTATGAAAATAAAATTACTGCACAAAATATACTTCCTTCTGTCAGCTCTTGAAAAGTCATTCGTTCAGTCACTTTAGTAAAATGCCGCCCACACAGTGGGGGAAAAAAGGACTCTCAGGGTGAACTGAAAATAAGATTTTGGCATTTATATTTTCATACTGGAAGAGAAGTACTTAATGGCATTTCTTTTCTGTCAGATGAATAAAACAAGTCCTTGAACTATGCTTCATTTTTCTTACAGTTCAACTATAAAATTATGCTTCTTTAAGATTAACAAGTTTCTGATGAACTATCTATGAGCCATGGAAGGTCATTCCTTCCCCTCTTTAACACTTAGACAGTGATGATGGTTCAATAATAAAGTTTACATTATTTCATTTCACTAAAACCATAGCTAAAGTTGCTGAAACCATCCATAATGTTGATATATGGCCATACATGCTTAGTTTCCATGTATTGTTTTGCATACATTGGACTAGATATGTAACAAATTACATTTTTTATACAATTAATTGCATTTGCCCACACAATTATCCTTTATTGGCTTAGTCATGCCCCGTCTTTGGTTTGCTTCCTTTTTTGGACCTTCTTCCACTGTTGTCAGGCTACATAATCTCACAATATGATTTTGCTTATGCCAGTTTATAGAATATCTACACCCTGCCCCCTCCTAGAGGAATTCTCCTCAGGAGAGAACCTGGAGTTAGTTCCTTGAGTCAAAGATCTTGGAGGAGCAGCCTGAACCATGAGGAAGGTTAGGGGAATCCTGGGCTCAGCCTTATCATACTCTCTAGTTGCAAAGAGACCTGTTTTGATTGGTGAACTATCTAATTCAAAGCAGTGCAGGCACCTAAAGGCAAAGCAAAAGTTAGACTAGAAAAGTCCCTGACACACATAATTCTGCAGTGGGTAACTCTGACAGTCTGTAGTTGCATCCTGAATGGTTGCTTGATTGCCTAGCTTAAAAATATTCAGATCCAGGCAGATATTTGAGTGGTCTCTGGCTGCTTTACATTCTGTAGCCTCCTGTGTGCTAGGTCCTTTTAGCTGTCTATGGATTTATCTACATGAGTCAGGACACACTGGCTCCCTGCCAGCACATCCTGGCTGTGGATCTAGCCTGTACGGAATGGGCCGGAGTCCAAACAGGCATGCCAGCCTGTACCCACAGCCACCATCACTGCCATTTTCCTTAGTGTCTTGGAAGCCAGGAAGGGGGCCCACAACATTTGACTGAGGCCTCCTGTATGTGACCAGCTGGGAGAGTCAGGGAGATGGCAGTCGCAGCAAGGGCCAATGTGCCAGATGGACTCCTGCAGACATGCAGGATCCACTCTGTTGTTTCACAGTGGCAGTAAAGCAAACAGGGTATTATTTTAGAATGTGGTATCAAACTCTACCCAGTTTGCCCCTGTCTAAGCTCCGTTTCTGCCCCAGGGGTCATAAGGACTGCCCAGTGGGGCAGAACAGGGCAAATGCTTTGTACCAGATGGACTGCAGGGCTCTCAGATAGGGGCAAGCTGGGGTAAATTTCCTGTGTAGATAAGGCCTATGTCTTTTACCCTTGGTAGTGATGATTGCTTGAGTGTTTTTAGTAGACCTATTTAATCAATGGTATTTACATATATTATAACTTACTATTCAGTAATTGATTCAAAAGGTCAGATCTAGTTTGGGACTAGTACTTGATCTGGGGCCTTTGAGAGGTTCCCTCATTAAAAAAAAAATCTCATTGTTATCCCATGTGACTTATATGGAATGGTACCAAATATGTCACATGGGATAACAATGAGATTTATTATTTTTTGTAGTGAGGGAACCTCTCAAAGGCCCCAGATCAAGTACTAGTCACAAACTAGAGCTGACCTTTTGAATCAATTATTGAATAGTAAGTTATAATATATGTAAATGCCATTGATTCAATAGCTCTACGATTGTTGGAACTAGCAGTAGGATTTTGGATAAATGAACCAGAAGAGAAAATCACATGATCATCTTTAAAGAAAGGTCTCATTGATCCATCCTGTGTATAAGGATATGTGCTGGTGTTGCTGAATTTCTTGGATAATTACCTTATTCATTATATGCATCTGAATACTGTATACCAGTTGGAGCAACTGAACCAACAAGAGGAGCACTTCAGATCCCATTTATTTCAATGAAATAAATAAAACAATGAAATGCATGCAACCATAAACTAGTTAGCTGATTTGATTTGCACCCACTGTATGCTGTTAAAACTGAGACCATGCCTTTATTGGCTTAGTCAATAAACAGTCAGGTGCAAATCAAACCATCCTACTAGCAAACTAAGTAATCAAGACAATATCAGAATTCAAGTGTTAACACCATGCCACAGAAAGTCAGCCAATTACATCAGAGGCAGAGTAAGTAGAAAGATTAATGGTCAAGGAAAAGGTTTCAGAGAGGAAGTAAAAGAATGAGGATGGAAGTAACAACAGTAGGGAAAGAAATTTGATAGATTGCTATCGTGAGAATGGTTGTATGTCCTTTATTAGAATGGTTGTATGTCCAGCTATATTTCATTACTAGACCAATAAAATGCAACAGAAAAATGTAATCAGGAAGAACAAATGCATAGGAATACGGCTCCTCAGGCAGCCCGCGGAGCCTGCGGCCGGGGAGTGCTCCTTGCGCACAGCAAGGAGGGAGAGACCACCCTGATTGTGTGCCGGCAAGCGCAGGCGACGCGAGGAGAGGGGCGGGGTCAGAATGCATAAAGGGCAGCCCGTCCCTCTCCTCAGCCTCTTCTCCATCCGGCGATCGTGAAGATCGCTGCTTTGGCTTTAGGCAGTTGGGAGAAGAGTGCCTTGGATTCTACGGGAGTCTTCATTACAGTCTTCATTGATTGGGACAGCAAGTTGCTGGTGTCTTGCTGCTCGCCCGGGCTAGTTGTTGGTTCGGGTTGGGGGGGGCGTGGGCCTCCGCTGCTGCCGGTCACGGCTACGATCGGAGGGAAGGAACGGGTGGGCTCTCGGCCCTGCACAGCAGCTTGCGCTGCGGGCTCGTCACGGGTGCGGCCAGCGGGGGTTTTGGCCATTGGCATCTGGGGGCTGGTCGCGGCTGCAATTGGCGGGAGTGCTGTTTGTGTGCCCCAATTTGACTGTGCAATGGCGGTTCGTGGCGTCACCGCAGCTTTGGGGGTTTCAAAGGACCGTTGTCCTCCACTTCAAAAGTACTGGGGTTGGGAGGGCGAGGGGCTGGGATGAATTAGGAGTGACTAGGTGCATATTGCTAGGCCTGGTAGGATTATTAAATTCATTGTTTCAGGCTGGGGGGGGTTGCCTTTAGGTTTACTCCTTTTTAGGCGGGCCACCAGGGGTTGTTGACGGGGGATAATTGATCCCTGTGGTGCTTCTGGTGGGCCACCAGGGGGCGTTATAGGGCTTACACAGGGACTGAGCTCCTTGTGGCCATTGCTTAGAAAATTTAGGCGGGCCACCAGAGGTCCCCTTCCCTGAATGGTTAGGGGCCATTTTGTGAACACTTTGGGATAAGCTGAACTTGGCGGCCATTTTAGGCTGTCCTCTGACAACACTTGTGTTTAGGATATAATAATAATAATAATAATAATAATAATAATTGGTTGACAAAAAAAATGGCCCTATTACTGTGGGTACACTCACGTTATCAAACGTTTGTGTTTTCACAGCCAGGAGTTGCTGTTTAGGGGTTGCCACTGCTTGAGTTTACTGATTGGATTGATTGGTTCAATAATAATAATAATAATAATAATAATAGTAATAATTCAATTAGCAATATTCGCATTTATTATTGTGGGTACATTGTCGTATTATTTATAAATTTGGTGCTCATAGCCAGGGCTTCTGTGCCAGGGGTTTGTCACTGCCCATCTATGGCACCTAAGAAGGGAAAAAGCGGGGGGAAAGGAAAAGGGCCAGCACCAAAACGGCCAGCCCCTATTTCACATCCACCCCCTCCCAGTAATGAGGAGGAAGAGATCCCCTGGCAGGCAATTCTAGAGAGAATTCAGCACTTGGAGAGAATTCAAGGAATAAGTGGTGGCGAATCTGCACACCATGCTAATTCTACAGTATGTAGGGGTAAGATGGCTAATCAGATTATTGCACGTTTAGATGAATTGGAAAAGAGGATCCATGGTGAAGATGCGTCGGTATCACAGCAACAGGAAGGCACATCTGGTATACCATCTCAGGAGGATGCTGAACCTGTACCTGCAGAGATGCTGGCTCCTTTGGGTGAGTTACCTAATAATGGGTCTGCGCAGTTTAATAACTCGGGTTGGCCATGGGCAAATTGGCAGGTAGCCATGCCTGTCGATAGGCCACAAGGGGTCGGTGCTCAAGCAACTCCAGGAACATGGGCTATGCCTCAACAAGTGTTTGGGTGGCAGGGTTCACAATGGTCCCCATGGAGCCCAGTCGCCCTTGGCGGAGGCAACGCACCTTCCCTGAGGACATCACCCCCATTGGTTTTTCACAGACCCCTGGATATGATATGGTGGCATATTCAGCAGTCCCCTTTGGTGAGATATCCCTGCCTTTGGGGGAACCATCTCTTACAGTCCACGCGGGACAAAATAGTAAAAGGGGAATATGTCGACGTTTTTTCCTTGTTGTATCGAAAATAGAAAAAAAAAGATAAAGAGGATATGGATGATAAAGAGAGGGAGAAATTGAAAAAACGGAAGGTCAAGAGGACTTGGTCCAATTGGCTATCCGGATTCTTAATCTTAGCCGGTGTGATTGCAAAAGCGCAGCCACACCGAGCAGGGGCCCTGTTTCAATACACTGATATTATACATAGGGCCTACGTGGATTTCGCCGGCCCAGCCGGGCTGTTATATCATGAGGTCTTTCGTATGAGGGCAGCTATTTACCCATCCCTTCGCTGGGACATGATGCATCCCCAGTTGTGGATGCAGTTAATGAGCCCAGCACGTCCCATTCAGGGGGAGCGTACACATAGCAGCCACTTGTTGTGACCATCCGCGGTCACAGGGGCCAGGGCGGCAGTCTTGCCTTCCTCCTCAGGTGCGGGACAAAGGATGTTATGCTGGGAGTTCAGATCACATGGAGCATGTTCTAGGAAACCTTGCAGGTTTAGTCATGAGTGCTCCATCTGTGGAGCTTCTCATTCCTTTCGGAACTGCCCGAGAGGAAAGGGGCAGATTCGTGGATCCAGAGAGGGTCAAGGGGCAGGCAGGGGAGGTGCTTCCACCTCCCAGCCTCCAAAAGGGCCCCAGCCCAATTAAATTAGACGTTTTAGATCTGTGGCTGGCCATTTATCCCAATAGGCAGGCAGCCACCTATTTATCAGATGGTTTTCATTTTGGATTTAAAATCCCATATCAAGGGCCTAGGCACCCCTTTAGGGCTCAAAATTTGAAATCGGTCACGGGTTTAGAGCATATTGTTATTGACAAAATATGTAAGGAAGTATGGGAGGGGAGGGTACTTGGCCCGTTTTCCCGGCCGCCGGTGCCTAATTTAAGAGGATCCCCACTGGGAATAGTTCCCAAGAAGGCACCCGGTGAGTTTAGACTTATACATCATTTATCTTACCCTAGAGGAGACTCGGTAAATGACTCTATCCCTCCGGAATTATGTTCAGTTAGGTATACTTCTTTTGACGCAGCTATACGCGAAGTCAAGCGGCACGGTCCTGGAGCGGAATTGGCAAAATGCGACATTAAGTCAGCATTCCGTCTTCTTCCGGTTCATCCTGATGACTTTGAGCTGCTAGGGTTTCAGTTTGGTGGCCTTTTTTATATGGACAGAGCTTTGCCCATGGGGTGCTCAGTGTCTTGTAATGAATTTGAAACCTTTAGTACCTTTTTAGAGTGGGCACTTAGAACCAGAACTGGCTTACATGATGTGGTTCACTATTTAGATGATTTTTTGTTCATTGGAAGACACGGTTCTTTCGCGTGCAGATTTTTGCTGCAACATTTTGAGAAGATGGCAGGGGAGCTGGGTGTTCCCCTTGCACCTGAAAAGACCAAAGGCCCCTCACAGCAGTTAACCTTTTGGGGCATTGAGATTGACACAGTCAATCAACACTGCCGTCTATCGGATCTGAGGATTCAGGATTTAAGGGACAGGGTAGATCAATTTACAGGTCGACATAAGGCCACTTTGAGGGAGTTTCAGGTTCTCATTGGACACCTGAACTTTGCATGCAAGGTAGTGGCCCCGGGCAGGGCTTTCCTCCGTCAGTTATGTGACACCATTATTGGTATCCAACAGCCCTATCATAAAATTCGGATTACTAAAGAAATGCGGGATGACCTGCAGGTTTGGCAGGAGTTCTTAAACCAATTTAATGGCATTTCATTCTGGCGTCAGGAAAGGAAGCTGCAGGGAGCATTACAAATTGCATCGCATGCCGCCGGCTCTGTTGGTTTTGGGGTCTACTTTGCAGGCCGGTGGTGTGCCAATAGATGGCCCACCGACTGGTGTGAGACAGACATCACATTAGATCTCACTTTTTTGGAATTTTTTCCAATTTTGGTTGCTGTGTTCATATGGGCAAGGGAGTTGGTGAATTCGTCCGTTCATTTTTGGTGCGACAATTCGGCAACAGTCCAGGTTATAAACTCTCTTACCTCCCGGTCTCCACGGGTCATGCGTCTGGTTCGGCTCTTCACATTGCAATGTCTTAAAAATAATATTTTATTCATTGCGCGGCATGTGGTGGGCGTTAACAATGAGATTGCTGACGCTCTTTCCTGCATGCAGATGGAGTGCTTCAGAGAGCTGGCCCCAGACGCGGAGCCCGAGGGCAACGGGATGCCGGAGGAACTATGGCAGATTGGGAATCTGAAATTTGGAGGGCCCTAGGTATGTCAGTGGCACTCAGCACATGAAGAGGATATGCCAGGGCAGGCAAGGAATTTTATCAATTTAGGGATCTGTTGGGGCTCCAATTGGGGGTGAATGTTCCAGTGGCGCATCTTCTGCAATTTTGTGTGCAACCTTCATAAACGAGACTTGGGCCCTCAGTCCATTAGGGGCAAATTGGCCGCATTAGCATTTTGGATGAAGGCACAGGGTGCCTCTGACAACACTGGTGACTTCCATATTTGGAAGACGCTGGAGGGATGGGCTCGTGAGTGTGGCTGAAGGAGGGACTCCCGTGTCCCTCTTTCGCCGGGTATTCTGAAGGGTTTACACCGGACGTGGGTGGGGATTTGTTTTTGCCACTATGAGGCACTACTTTTTCATGCAGCCACCTTGCTGGCATTTTTTGGCGCATTGCGAGTTAGCGAGCTCATGGTGTCTTCAAAATCAGACACTTCAGGTAAGGCTTGGGAACTTAGGGACATAAAGGCTAATGAGCAGCAGATTAGCTTTACGCTGCGTTTTTCAAAGACGGACCAGTTGGGGCGGGGAAAAAACGTGCAGCTGCAGCGCTGCAGCGATTCCACTATATGTTCGGTTTTTGCATTACAGGAATATCTTCAAGTATGGGGTACGCACCCAGGACCCCTTTTTATTCATGCTGATTCTTCCCCCTTAACTAGGTACCAGTTTTGGAACATGACAGCTAAGGCGTTGGGTCAACTGGGCCTAAAAGGTGTCAAGTTTGGGACACATTCCTTCTGGATAGGGGCTGCCTCTATGGCCACTGCAATGGGCTTGTCACCTGTGGCAATCCAAAGGATCGGACGATGGAGGTCTTCCTCATACTGGACATATATCCGTCCACTTCCGTACTAAATGAATCTCTTCCCCTTTTGTCTTCCAGGTCCTAGACCACGGCTGGTGAGATGGCGGGTACTGATCTGCGGCCAGTATGGTCTACTGGGCGGCCTGGCAGGCCCGTTTAAGTTATTTCGGACCTCACCTTAGCCTGGGAGACATGGGGATGGTTGAGTGGTTGGGGAAGCGGGGATTGCGTTGGTATGGGCTCATGCCATTGTTGTTTGCTGAACGTGTTGGGCCTCCACCTGACGTTCTGGTTTTACACCTAGGGGGAAATGACCTGGGCCTTCTGAAAGGTAAGGCCCTGGTAATACAAGTGTCACATGATTTGGAAGTGATCAGGTCCAGGTGGCCTGCAATCACCATCATGTGGTCGGCTATATTGCCCAGACAACTCTGGCGAGGGGAGGGGGATCCTCGTCTGATTGACAGGGCCAGGCGCAAGGTCAACAGACAGATGGGGAAGTTTTTGCTTTCAAAGGGTGGCTATTACCTGGCACATCCTCTGATAGTTTACGAGAGGCCTGAGCTCTACAGAGCGGATGGTGTACATTTCTCGGATGCTGGTAACTTACTATTTTTGGGTGGTCTTCAGCGGGAGGTGAGGGACCTATTGGACAAGCTGGTGGGGGATTAAGGGACAAAGCAGACACTTGCCCCTTATCTGTGGCGGGAAAGGGGGAGGCGTAGATCACGGTGTACACCTATGGCACCGATTTCGGTGAAGGGACGGTCTCTGGAAGGGTCTCCTTAGATTGTATGATCTGGGAGAAAAGAAGGAGACCTACCTTGGGGTTGGCCTGAAGGATAATTCCCTCACCTTAATCTGCATGGATTAGGTGAGGGACTTTCGGGTTGACCTTCCAGATACGGGCCGGCTGGTGAGCAACCCCAAGTCTGGGGGTTACTCAACAGGGCTCAGGTGTTCGCCCGTGGAAGCTGGGGGCATAAGGGACAATCCGCCCCAGTTGCTCCCTCACTAGGTTGCCTCCCCCCGCTAAAGATTTAAGGGATTTAAATAAGTAGGGTGATAAATAAAGATTCCATTTTATTTCACCCAAAACCATGTGTGTGGTCTCTTTATTTCTCTGACTCTGTGTGCAATAGATATTAGTAGGAACAAACAATCAGTATGGTCATATGCAGAACTTGGGGAGGGGGAAGTTTCAACTACAAAACCAAATAGTAACTATCCTAAGCTCTAGTCATATGGCCCATTCATATAACATATATTTCATCCAGTCTCTCCTTTAAGATAGCTATTTGTTTCAATTGTAAATGTTCCTCAGCATTATAATGCTGATTCCTGGTGATTCCTAGGAACTGGTCTATCCAGAAAACTAAAAACCTAGGTTACTTCATTTTTTAAAATGATTTAAAAAAAAAAAAGGGACAAATCACATAGACTTTTTGGTATGTATTCTTGTAGCAATAACTATGGCACAGTCTGATGGAATTTCTGACTTTTGTGGAAGACATTTGTAAATGCCAATTACAATTGGTTAATGTGTCAGTTCATGCACATATAGTACAAAATTGATTAATATCAGCTGTTTCACAGATTTTAATAAAAAGGTCCACTCTGTCAGTTTCACACAATGGGATGTGAAATCATGCTGTGAGTGAAGTAACACGTAATCATCACAATATGTGAAATCCCTAATCTTTTGTGTTATCGCTCACTGAACATTTGACACTGGCTTATGAATGTTAGTGAATCTGAGAATTGCCATTGGATTTTAAGTAGAAAAAAGGATTTTGTCCTCACATATTCATGCTCACAAAGCCATACTGAAAGGGCTGGAAAGGGCAGCCTAAACTTTGCAATGGGATGTATTTTCCCTTCCTTTCAAAAGGTCTAATTAGCATGTTTAGATTCCTCGACAAAAGAAGGCCATGTTATGACAAACGTCTGTTATCATCGGAGGCACATCTGTGAAAGTTGAGTTTCACAGCTGGGGCTGTAATGGAAGTTGGATAATGAATGTGGCTTTGTAGAACATTCTTCAAGTGAGCTTCTATGAACCAGCTTGATTAATGACTTCTATTGATTTTTAAAAATCATGATTATTCTATAAGGTCATGCTATGACATTATTTTCTCTGGTAATCTCAATGAATGTAAGCCACAAATGAAAAAGAAAATAATGCCGATGTGTAAAAACTCCTTCCAAGATATGACATTTTGCTATGTTAGCATTGGGCTGTATTTTTTTCTTCTTTGCAGTAATGAGAAAACATGCATTCACACCCTTCAAGATAATATTGGGGCCAATGTCTGCAAAATGAAGGAATGGAAGAAGGGTTGTAGCTCAGTGTTGTGCCTGGAAAAGGCCCCCATCAGTCTCCAGCATATTCATTTCCACTGGAAAAGATCCTTGTCTTGATCTTAGAAATCCTCTGCAGTTAGTGTCAACTGGGGTGGGGAGCATGTGGCCCATCCAATGTTGTTAGCCAGCATACTCAATGGTGATCAGATGATTTGAGTTTCTGTTACCTAGTATGAATTTTTTATGATAAAGAATTGTGATATTATCGTATTATATTCAATAGACTATTTTTCCTTTCCTTTGTTTGAATAATCAGAGTTCTAATGAGGTTGTGCTTAAACCATGTATGGTAGTCATGGGAGGAATCGGCCCATGTATATAAGCTATTGATAGATGCCATACAACAACCTGCTATGGGCTTGAAAGGGTTACATCACCAAATGGGCAGAGCACAGTGTTTGGACCAGTGAACTGTTCGTCTTACATTCTAGAGGTAATGTAAGCTGGGAACTTGATAAAACTGTTTGCTCCACCTTTCTTCTACTTTGTTCTCATGCTGTGGGGTAAGTGGGTGGAAATAGCTTTGTTTTGCTATTCTGTTTGTTTCTAGAAGGGTCAGATGAAGGTTTAAAACTCTAATTGTACTGCCCCTCTTTTTTTCTCAGGGCGGGGAGCATGCACATGCCTGGGATCCTGAGAAGGCCTCTGGGATTATTCACCATGGACTGGAAGCTTTCCTCTACTGTAATACACCATCTGCATCTATTAACTATCATTATATTGAATAGCATCTTTCACATGAGTGATTGGAACTAATCTTAACAACTATGGATCAGTTGATAAGTCCTGAGTGAATCAGGCCACCATGGTTAACCTAGGTCAGAATGTGACCTAGGTTAACCATGTGAGAGGAAGATCACAGCTCCCTCTGGATTTCAATGATAGTATGAAATGTCTCTTTCAGGAGTCATATAGCTAGTCTTGGTAATGTCTATCTGCAGTAGGGGAATACTTTACCATTAAATGGATTAAAGCAGATGCCTCAGGCAGCAGACATTGAAGGGGTAGAAATGATAGCCAGGTGTTGTAGGACAGAGCTGTCTTGTGTCCCAGGAAACCCACCTCATACCTCTCAGTGAGTCAGCTGCCCTCAAGTACAATTGTCCCGTTCCATTTGTGGGGTTTAAGGGCAGAACATCACCACAAAAGTTAAAAAAAATGAAGAAAAAAATGTATCACTCTGGGGGAGCATGACAATTTGGCACCCCAACTTTCCTCCCACCAGCTTCACATGCAAAGTGGCTGCCATACCCCATAAGCTCCCATTTCTTTCCTTCCCCAAAGGTCACTCACTCTCTCACACACACAACATGTGTGCACTGGCAGGTGGACCCACATTACCCTATGCCCTACTCCTCCAAAACACACACACTTCCCATCCCCCTCCCCAGGTGAAGAGCTGAGTCTGAGTGGGAGGCAGGGCTGAGAGGATCCCACAGACCTGGGAGGGGGAGGCTGGCCAAAGCCATAGCGGGAGCAGGAGAGCCCAACCGCCATCGCCTCTCGCCCCCACCTGCCTGCCCAGTGAGCGGATGGTAGGGTGGCGTGTGGTGGTGGTGGTGCTGCCACCACCTCCACAGTCTCAGGGACGGTGTGGCTGCCCAAAGGAGAGTCAATTGTGATGATGCAGAAGCACCACACTTGCTTCTTCGGGTTTCACCGGCAGGCACTTACCTCTCCCCTCATTGTGTGGGGGTAAGGAGCCAGCTGCACCTAGTACTACTGGGCACAGAAAAGAGGAGATAAGGAGGAGGAGATGAAGGAAGGCCACCGCCACTGCCATCACCATAAGGAAGCCGTACCGGTTGCTGCCCTATGCTACCTTTGTGGTGTTTTGCTGGTGCTGAGGGGCTGGCCCACCCTTTGTGGCACCTTCTACCTCCAGGACATGGTGACCATCACCTTCTGTGAGGACTCTGAGCAGCCTCAGCAGCAGCAGGAGGAGCAGGAGGGGAGAGCCAGGTACAAGGTGGGTGAGGGTAAATGGATGGGGAGGTGACTGGTGGTGGTGCTGCCACCACCGCCACAGTCCCAGGGAGGGCGAGGCCAGCCAAAGCCACAGTGGGGGCAGGAGAGCCTGCCACCATTGCCTCATTGCTCAATGCACCCACTTGCCCTCCCCCCTCCCCAACACACACACACTTTCCTCTATCCTCTCCCAACCAAGAGCCGAGGCTGGGGTGAGAGGCAGGGCTGAGTGGCTACCACAGCCTCAGGAAGGGAGAGGCTGGCCAAAGCCTCAGTGGGGGCAGGAGAGCCCCACCACCATCACCGCACTGCCACACACACCCTCCTGGTGAATGAGCACTGAAGGCCCGGGGAGGAGGAGTCCAACCAAAGCCAACTCCATGAATACACAAAACTGCGAAAGAAAATCCACGAAAAGAAAAGGACAACTGTATAATGGAGGATATTATTTATTTATTTATTTATTTAAATATTTCTATCACACCCTCTATCATGTGTGTATGGGCCTTCCAGTTGCCTATCAACTGGTGGCAACCTCATGAATTTCAAAGACTTTCTTAGGGAAGGAATACTCATAGGTGAAATAGAGCTTACACCACCTGGTATTCCTCAGAACACCACTTTACAATGTAACCCAATCACCAGGGTTGGTTTAAGGGCCCTGCAGCACCTGCAGCCACAGGGGACCTGTCATTGTGGGAGGGGGCTTTGTAATCTTCCTCCTGCAAAACCATTATTAGTAATAATCTGAATATTCTGTACTGTGAATAGGTTAGGTTAGGTTAGATTACATTGACCTGAGATAAACATATGGGCCCCCCAAAATAAAGTGTTGCAGGCCCCCCAAAATTCCTTAAATCAGTCCTGCCAATCACCAGCATTAAATTTAGACTGAACTGTCAGTCTTGTTGGTTTCTGTGTATAGTGGGAGGGGCCATTTTGTGTTTTGGCTGAGACAACAACATATCTTCATCCAGCTCTGCTGTGAAAACAAAAAAAGATTCAACATTGATCAATCAAAAATGGATGATGTTATGTAAAACAATCCTGAATCTACGTACAACTGAGGGCTAGCTCTCATGGTGTGGAACCTTGACTCTGTTCATGAAGTCTTAAGAGCCATGTTGTGTTAATGGATCCTGGGAATATGAATGTGAATTTATGGTGTGATAAATAGTTGCATTTTTAATGCTATATGTTTCTGGACCTGCATGGTGAATGCCATGCAGGGGAGGGTATGAGTTTGAAAGGCCTCCATGGTAAGGGACCAGGGGTTGTTCTGCATGGTTCAACACACCAGGATGCTGCATGTGATGGGGGCAGAGCAGAGGCTATTTGAGGCCTGGCATCTTTGGATCTTTGCTTTGCAGGACAGTGGGCAATGGAGGACAACTACAACAGCAATAGTGAATTTGGTATGATCATGGGGAGTGCATGACTCACAGAGGCAGAGCAAAGGGCAGCACTTTGCTACTCAGACAGTTTCTTTCTTATTACTTTCAATATACAGTACTTCCGAAACATATCAAAAGGGGGTGGGGAAGAAAGTTAAATTAGATAGGTGCTTGGACCTGGCTTTAGGCCTGGTATATGCCCTGCAGCGCCTAACATCCTGCTTTGCAACAGCTGCAGAGCTGTTTGGGCTAGAAGTCAACCTGAAGAAAACAGAAGTTCTTTACCAGCCTGCACCACAGGACGAACACCACCATCCCCACATTGCCGTCGGCAAATCAGTGCTCAAGTCCGTTCAGCAGTTCACCTACCTGGGAAGCATCATCTCCTCAGATGCCAAGATTGACAAAGAGATCGATCACAGATTAGCAAAGGCATATAGTGCATTTGGAAGACTTCACAAAAGAGTCTGGAGCAATAAACACCTGAGGCAAAGCACAAAAATCAGTGTGTATAGAGCCATCGTACTGTCTATCCTCCTTTATGGATCTGAAACATGGGTCACCTATCGCCACCACCTACGACTCCTCGAGCGCTTTCATCAGCGCTGTCTACGCACAATCCTAAATATACACTGGACTGACTATGTGACGAATGTTGCTGTCCTTGAGCAAGCAGGGATCACCAGCATTGAGGCCATGATATTGAGAACACAGCTGCGCTGGGCAGGGCACATTTCTAGGATGGAGGACCATCGCCTCCCAAAAATACTACTCTACGGTGAACTCACCACGGGTCAGCGTAAGAGGGGCGCTCCAAAAAAGCGATACAAAGACTCCCTGAAACAACATCTCAGGCTTGGCCAAATTGATCACCAACAGTGGTCCGCCCTGGCCTCACATTGGGAGGCATGGAGACGCACTATCCACAATGCTGCAGCCTTATTTGAGAACTCACGACGAACAAGTCTTGAAGAGAAATGACAACGCAGAAAGAATCACAACCCAAAAACATCACCCAAGGAGACCTTCTGTTGTGCTTTTTGCAACCGGACTTGTTTATCTCGGATTGGCCTTTTTAGTCATCAGCGCGCTTGCAGAAAGCGCGGGATGAGTCCTTCCTGAATCTTCGTTTGCGAAGAAAAGCCAGAGAGAGATGCCCTGCAGTGTTTCACATGGGTCAGGGGAACTAGACTTAGGTTGGTGTTTTGCCATGATGACTTTTCATCCCTTACCACATATCAGTTTTGAACCATTACCTCAAGGGCCTTGTAGAGCTTAGGCCTCCAAAGGGTTAATTTTGGCACACATTCCTTTTATATTGGGACTGCCTCTACAGCTTTTGCTATGGGCTCTATTCAGAGCATTGGGCATTGGATGTCTTCTGCTTTCAAGAGGTGCTTGTTACCCAAATCACTTGTGAAATTTCCATGCAAATATTGAGTTTCTAATATGTTGGGGAAATTAGCCGCAACTCGACTTTAGCAATGTGAAAGGGGGAAACAAGGGGATCTTTATTTTTACCCCTATTCACTCTGAACTGATATACACACAAACGCAAGATGGAAAGTTAACAATCATATTTGTTAAGGACTTAAATAACAACACGAATCACACACACATTCATACCATAAAACATTCAGAGAAGATTACTACAAATGGCAGATGAGAGGTTAAAAGAGGAATAAATAGTGAGCTTTCCAGGGCTTATACAACACCTGTCTCATAGTCTGAAGTTTCAAAGTAGACTGGCAGTGTGGATGGATGAAGCAGGAATGGCTAACACAGAAAGACATAGTGTCCCCAGGAAGTGAATCTGTGTGCCCTGGCTACACAGAGGGACATAGTTTCCCCAGGAATCGAATCTGTGTACAATGAGACAGGTTTTTAGATCTGTAGTTATACCCAAAAACATGCCCCCAGGTGACAGGATTTCGTGTGTTGAAACAATGGATTCCAGGTGTCTCCAAAGACTAAACCATGGATTTCCTAAATTGAAACAATGGGCTTCTGAAGATGTTAATGTGTTGCAACTACTCTAAATGTTCTGGTGATTAAATTTAAAAGTGTGACCTGCCTCCTTGATGGCTGGGTCTGGGGACTAAGGGAAGGGTAATACCTTTCAGTCAAAGGAGTACTCCAACCACCAATGATTGGCTCAATTGTCTTTCACTAGGGTGTGTACAGCCTATGTCCTCTTGACCTTTCCTTTCAGTTTGGGATTTGTTAGTAGTCCTTCCTTTGGGCGATACATGGCTTAGCATGTGCCTTTGGGCTCCTTACAGCAAGTCCCAGGGTTTTATACTCTCCCACGTGGATAAATAAATTAATATGCCAAATTATTAATAAGCCAATTTTGGGGTCCCTGAGGGTAGGGCTTATTAGGGGCACTAACAGTACATGCATTCTCTCAAGTTTTGATTGTGTTGTTAACTACTGTTTTTTTTCCCTCTGTTAGTTTCTAGGTGCTGTTTGGTGAGACAATGGGTCCTGATCTGTGGCCATAGTACTGGGTGGAGCACCAGGCCCAAAGTTGCCACTTTGGGGCTCAACTGAGGTTGAGCAATTTGGCCACTGTGAAGTGGCTTGGAAGAAGAGGGATGGTTCGTTGACTCTTTTGTTTGAGGAATACACTGGGCCTCATGTTTTAGTCATTCACCTTGGTGGAAATGAATTTGGCTTGCTGAGGGGCAAGGCCTTCATTTTTCATGGTGTGCCTGATTTTCATGTTATTCAAAACAGATGGTCTTGTGTAACCTGTGTCTGCTCTGTTATTTTGACATGTGAAGTTTGGTGGGGTGAGGGGGGTTACTGAAGCCTTGACCTTGCTCATAGAAGGGTAAAACGGGAAATTTGGAATGCATTGAATAGGGGGTTGGGCCACTTTCTTCCACATTTTCTGACAGCCACTGCTCTACAGGGCTGATGGTGTTCATCTGTCAGAAATGGGTAAAATGTTTTTCCAGGGGGGGAATGTAACAGGGAACAAGTGCTTTATTGGCTGTTTACTGGTCTGTTGGGGGAAAGGGACTGAACAGACACTTGTCCCATATCCATGGCAGTTAGTGGGGGGGGTATATAAAAGTTTGTTGTATATCTTGACACCCTTTTGGTGAAAGGTAGGGCTATAGGACAGCCGCTTTAAGTCCTGGGACCTGGGGAGCAGGGAAGGAGTCTACCCTTGGGGCAGACCTTGGAGTTTGCTCTCGCTTATAAAGCCCTGGGACTGGGTATGTGTGTCCTGGGTTTGTCTTCCAGTTAATGGTCAGCCAGGTAGCAACCCAATTATTGGATTGCCCTCAGGGCACAGGTATTTCACTCAAGCAAAGACCGAGGAAGTAATCAAGGGGAGACACCTGGCCTCCCACATCAGGTTACTTCCCCCCTCTTGCTCCTTTCCAGGTTCATTTGAACTTAAATAGGTAATAGGTCAAATAAAGTGGCTCTTATTTAATCCAACTTTCTGTGTCTGGTCTTGTTATTCCATGGTTGGTCATCAATGTAGTGATTCCTCTTTCCAAAAATGCAAATAGATCCTTGAAATTTTTGCATAACATCATATCTGTTATTGTTGGTTTTTTAAAATCTAGAATACAGCTCTTATCTATCTAGCATGTTTTTGTCCAGCTTTTAAAATTTCTCATTCCATATTGTATCTCAAAGAACAATTTTCATTTTAAAGGCACAGAAATGGCTATCTTGACAAAACTTCTGAATTTGGAATGTTTCATGCTTTCTCTTTTACTTTATTTTAAAAATAAATTTCTAGTAGGTCCCCCCCACCTTCATTACCCTTAGGCAAAACTGTATTTCACAGCTGGTTTGATTGATTTAATTGTAAGGCACCTAAGTGCACTTGCATATTAAATTACCATATAAGTGGCTATTGTAGATTATTATGGAATCAGTGCCAGTGGGTATGACTTTCCATTTGTGTATTTCTCTCAGGCTTCCTTTTATTCAGTTTTTACATTGCACCCTCTTAGCTAGTAAGTAGATATCAAGGGGATGGGTTTATTGGCTGCTAAACCCAACATATACTTCTTTTGTTCCTAAAACACTTCAGAATGCTAGTTTTTATCAACAGAGCTCGAGTAAGAATATACATTGGAATAGGTGAAGCAGAGTTCATTATTAAGTCTTCCATTTAAGGATGAAATTAGATGTGGTGTCAGCAGGATTCAACTTGGCCCCTGCTAATTTATGCTATAATTTAAAATACCTGTGTGGTACAATGCACAAATCCACATGGTTGATCACAGAGTCATCATAGAATCATAGAAATGGAAGAGACCACAAGGGTCATCCAGTCCAAGCTCCTGCAATGCAGGAATACCCAATCAAATCATTCCCGACAGATGGCCATCCAGCCTCTGTTTAAAAACCTCCAAAGAAGGAGACTCTATCACATTATGAGGCAGTGTATTCCACTTCCAAACAGCTCTTATTGTCAGGAAGTTCTTTCTAATGTTTAGGTGGAATCTCTTTTCCTGTAGTTTGAACCCATTGCTCCATGTCCTAGTCTCTGGAGCAGCAGAAAACAAGCTTGCTCCATCCTCAGTATGACATCCCTTCAAATATTTCATAGAATCACAGAATTGCAGAGTTGGAAGAGACCACGAGGGCCATCCAGTCCAACCCCCTGCCACGCTATTTAAACATGGCTATCATGTCACCCCTCAACCTTCTCTTCTCCAGACTAAACATGCCCAGTTCTGTAAGGGCGCTCCTCATAGGGCATGGCTTTCAGACCTCCCACCATCCTGGTCACCCTCCTCTGGACATGTTCCAGCTTCTCAATATCCTTTCTGAATTGTGGTTCCCAGAGCTGGACACAGTATTCCAGGTGAGGTCTAACCAAGGCAGAATAAAGTGGCACTACTACTTCCCTTGATCTAGACACTATACTCCTATTAATGCAGCCTAGAATCACATTGGCTTTTTTAGCTGCTGCATCACACTGCTGACTCCTGTTCATCAAGCAGGGTGTGCTTATCTAATGAGACCTAAATGGAAACTGCAGTAAGGTTTAGAACACTCCATCAACCTTCTAATCAAATGCTTCCATTTTCTGTTTTTGTTTGTTAGGTTTGATGAGTGATTTTCTCTAGAATGCACATTTTTTTTATTCTGGACTTGATATGTAAACTTATGTTGGCATCCCAAACTTTTTTTTTTTTTACAAGTTCAGAATTGATAGGAAAAATTAAGTTGCTTACTTGGGTCTATTTTGCATGGGGTTTAAGGTTAAGGATTGGGATTGTTTCATGGGTCTTGGTGTTAAACTGTCTGTATAAATCTGCTTATGTGACTTTGGAATCAGACATTTGCAGGTTTGTTTTGAAATGAGCATCCACGGCCAGTTTAAGCGCCATGCAGCACCTGCAGCCATGGGGCAGGTGTCATTGTGTGTGTGTGTGGGTGTTCATAACTCTCCTCCTACAAGAACATTATTAATAGTACTATGAATATAATGTACTGTGAATAGGTTAGAGTAGGTTACATTGACCTGAGATAAAAATATCCCCCCCAAAAAAATAAAGAGTTGCAGGGTCTCCCAAAATTCCTTAAACCAGCCCTGTGAGCATCTGTTTGAGAATGGCACCACATAGGTGGTTATATTGTTGGTAATGGTGTGAAGACAGAATTTGAGACAGAGAAGAACCTTGATGGGTCCTTGTCTTTAAGTAAAAAAACCTAATTGGCATTTCCTGGAATAATATGCAGAACTTTGAAGAGTGTGGTGCTTTTGGGGGGGCGGGCTGGGATTTGTTATCCAAAAAGTAACTATTCACATTCCATGAATATGTTGACTGAAACATAGTCATCCTCCGGAATGTGTATTTGTTTAAATTTTGTGATGGCTCAAAAATGCTAGTATTGGGGAAGGTATTAATTTTCATATGTTTAGGGAGGTGAGAGAATGCAGACTGTCACAGATGTTAGATTGAATTGACTTAGAATTGAACATGTGACACTGATGTGGACCACAGACAGATTGGCTCATCTTATCTTTAAGAGGCCTTAGGGAGTAAGATACACAAACAGATATAAAAGCCATGCAGGACAGAATGATTTCTGCTAATGGAAGCAGCAATTCTTCCCTGTCGTCAGATTATTAAAGGGAAATAATGACAACAACAATAACAACAACAATAATAGTTATTATTATTATTTTTTACTTGCCTCTCCCTATGGATAGAGGCAGGGAACAACAAATAAATACATAAACATGATGTTGGTTAAAAACATATATCCATTAAAAACATATATCATTTTTTAAAAAAAAGTTACACCAAGATATTTTAAAACAATCAAGACATGATCTAAAATTCATAATTTCAAATCATCTGGATAGACGTGCTGGAAGAGACTGGTCTTTAATGCTGCTTTAAATTCAGACAGAGTATTTAGCTGTTGTATCTCTTCTAGCAGGCCATTCCACAGTCTATGGGTGGCTGAAGAAAACGTCTTCTGGGTGACTATTGACAATCTAGTCCTGCTGACTGGAGCAAATGTCCCCCAGAGGACCTATGTGTACAGGGTAGGTTATATGGGAGAAGACGGTCCTACAGATAACCTGGACCCAAACCATGTAGGCCTTTAAAGGTAATAAGTAACACCGTGTACCTTGTCTGAAAACTAACTGGCAGCCAGTGGAGTGATATTGGTCTGATATGATCACACCTGGATGTACCAGTGACTAATCTGGCTGCCATGCTTTGAACCAATTGAAGTTTCTGAACTTGGTACAGAATGTACAGTAACCCGATGTACAGCGCATTGCAAAAGTCCAGCCATGAGGTTACCAGCATGTGCACTGCCATCTTTAGGTCTATGCATTAAACTATAAACTATACATTACCTGCAAGGTGTTACTTCCAAGGTGTTTCCCCCCCTAAAAATTAGTCAAAGTATGTGCATGGGATTTTATCTGTATGAAAACTCTAGCATAAATCACAGTTAGTCTATTACAGTTGCTAATCAAATCAGGGCTGTACACCTGTAATTTAGATCCTGTCTGTATGAGGGGGAGAAAATACAAGCACATCTGAAAAAGCAGGCATTCACAATAATGTGACCTGTCTTCTTGGTTAAAGCAGCCCCCCCCCCTAAACTCTGCATGAACCCCTAGCCAAGATCATGGTCGCAAGTGATTTACTCAATATTTTAAATCTGCTGTTGCCATTTTAAAAAAAAGTTTCCCATGGTGCAGACAAGCAATAGTTCATATTTACAAGAAAGGACACAAAGAAAAAAAAAGTATAAGGTCAAATCTTTTATTGACTTATCAGACCCTCGCTTAGCTAAAAATCCAACATGGCAGCCATAGTTGCTTTCCCTGTTTGCTAGCCACACCCTCATGCTCATCCAGCCAATCAGATTGTGCTGCCTGTTTGTATCTGTGAATGTGAGTGTTCAAAAGATCACACATTTGCATGTCATACAGAGCTTTTTTAAAAATCCAGACAAAGCCCTGGACATGACACACATGGACTTTACAGTGGATTTGGCTGCCCCTCTTCCAAATGACACATATTTATGCTCATGTCTGTATGAACAGATCGCTGTACGTTCGCATGCTATTTGGATTATTTTGACCATATAGACAAGAACTTACATTAACAAAACAAGGGACAGACTTTTGGCAATTTACATTAAACATAGGGTGGGGAACTATATAGACGGGGCCTACAGTGGAGAATAAAAATTAAAGCTACCATTTAATTTATACCACAGTCCCAATCAGCACTGGTTCCTTACTTTTGGATAAGAAAAGAGGTGGGGAGAGGAGATGCTATCTACATTTTTAAAGGACAGCCAGTGTGATGTAGTGGTTTGGGTACTGGAATAGGACTCCAAAATACCATATTTCAAATCCTTCCTTAGCTATGGAAACCCTTGGACAAGTCACTCTCTCTCTCTCAGGCTTAAAGGAAGGCAATGTCAAACTGCCTCTGAATAAATCTTGCCAAGAAAATGGAGTTGACTTGAAGGCACGTAACAACAACCTCTTTAAAATAATGAATAGGATTTAAAATAAGGAACTATTTCCCTAGCTAATTACCAGCACAAATGAAATATGAATTATAAAGGATAGCACACAACACCTACATTTCTAAGCATGCCAACAAGTAAGACCCATAGAAAGATTTACTTCTGAGTAAACATGCTTAGAATCATGCTGCAAAACCATTATTGTTATCAAAGTTATTTCCATTGTCTTGAATAACAATATATTTCTATGGTTAGCATTTACCTTTAGAATCCTATTCTGGTTATCCCCTGCATAAAGATTCAAATGCATAATATTTAATATTCACAAAGCAGCATTTTGATATTCTTATTAAATGTTGCAGCCACATACAGTTAGAGAAAGAGCAAAAGCATAAGGGAGCTATCAACAGCCTTTTGTGAACAAGTGAAAATCCAATTAATTTGACACTTCTTATGCAGCTACTGTGTACTTATCCAGACAAGAATAGACAGTGTATTCGGAACATCATAAAGATTAAATATTCCCAAGTAGGCTCAGTTACCATTTTCACAAAAAGATCCAAGATATGTTTGTCATTTCCAGTTAATTGTTTGTATTTAAAAGGTGGGGAGGGGGAAGAATAAAGACGCTAGACTATTTAAGAACATTGTTTGGCCTAGTGTTGTCAAACAGGATTTTTGACTAATACAGTTGGAGTCCTCATTTGCCATACTTCACATATTATTTAGCTAATGATCCAATTCCCACTTTCCCATCTCTATTCATTTCTGATATACCACTGTGGATCAAGTAGTTGGTGTGGCTCAATGAAACAAATGTCTGCATTCAATAGAAGGCAATTGAGTTGTTTATTTTTCAGCTGCAATGGGTACTTTCTCTTTGATAAATCTTTTAATCCATCTGATTACCCTGCTGGTTTATTCTGCAGTATTTAACTCTCTTTCAGAATACACTAAAGCTTTACAGAGCAAGCAAAACATTGAATTATTTAGATATTTTTCTCTGTGGATGCTGCAAAGACAAGCAAACTCTGTAGCAAACAAAAACCCTCTAGTGAACAGCAGAGGGAATTGTGATGATGCTTTTAATGGGGAAGTGGTAAATTCTGCAGCAGGGGTGTCAGCCTCATCCACAGACAGGCAAATCTTCAGCTATGATAGAAAATGTACATCATCAGTTATCTCACAGACCACAGGGAGTGTGCTTGTCAAGCTCATTCATCAGAACGGGATGTGTACTGACATTTGACTGAGGGGGTGCACAGCTCAAAAATATTTTATATCTCAAGTCATAGAGCATTTAAGGGAGAAGGGCTCTGGAACATGGATGGGTAGATTTCAAGCGTGTTGCTGCTGCCGCTATGTGCCTTCCAGTCATTTCCAATGTATGGTGACTCTAAGGAGAACCTATCATGGGGTTTTCATGCAAGATTTGTTCAGAGGGGACTTGCCTTTGCCTTCCTCTGAGGACAAGAGAATGTGACTTGCCCAAGGTTACCCAATGGGTTTCCATGGCCAAGTGGGGATTCAAAGCCTGGTATCCAGAGTCACAGTCCAATGCTCATACCACTACACCATGTTGGCCCTATATGAGGATATATTTTGTTTACCTTGAGAATCCCAAGGTGTACCAACTGGAAACAGAGATGGAGAATAGGTTCTCCTTGATTTTTTTCCCCAGGCTGTGAGGCTGTGTTCTGGAAGAGTTTGTTTCTGATGTTCCAGAACACAGCCTCACAGTCCGGGAAAAAACCAAGAAAAATCTATGGATGCTGGCCGTGAAAGCCTTCGACTTCACAGAGATGGAGAAATCTATCAATTTCACTTTGGTCTACACTGAAATGATTAAACCCCCTTTCTGCGCTGAATATAAATAAAATTGTAGATAAGGGGCAAATGTTCAAAAATAAACTGAAAAAATATTGTTCTGCAACCTTGCTGGCCACAGTCATTCCCAGCACAGAAAGGACCGTGTTGTACCTGCCAACTATGTGAGTACCAAAGGTCCGGAACCTCACAGAAAAAGAAGAAAAGAAAGAAATGGCAACCCAAATCTAAGGATGTAAAGAATATTCAATGATATACAAAAAATTGTTGAAAACCATGTTTCGCAAGGGTCAGGAAACGCTAATGAGGAAAATCCTAGGCTGATGAGTTTCTTCTCAGCTAAGGACTTATTCTGTGTACAACTAACATATGGTTGTTCTGTGCAGAAAATCATATTTGTGCACAGAAAATGCTGTTTCCTGTGCAGAAAATATTGTTGTCTGCACAAAACAACCATGTGCAATTTTTGTGCAGAATAAATCTCTGACTACAGTATCTTTTTCACAGGAAACAGCATTTTTATACATAAAATAATATTCCTGCAGAAATATTATTCTCTGTGCAAAAAATAATGTTTTCTGCACAAAACAACCATATGTTAATTTTGAACAAAATAAATCCTGAAATGTGAATAGTTTTTGAAAACTGAGTAGTTTTCAAAGACTTTCTTACAATGGGAAGAAATTTTCTAAAATTTCTTTTTGATTCCCTTGAGAAGGAAAATAGTGAATAATTATATCCCTACCCTCATCCAACACTGACATGACTGAATACACATGACTGAATACATAATTATTCAAAAATGATTATTTAAAAAAATGAACATGAAAAAGACACATACTTAGAAATGAACAGGAAGCCTCATAGTCCATGCATAGTCTAGCAAGAACTCACCTTGCAGTCTTTTCATCTAAAAACAATGCCTACATCTCCCAACAGTTTTCTATGCTCCAGAAGCCTAATATAATAATAAGCCCTTTTGTTAATAATATTGCTAAACAATGGGGAGTCAGACATCCTTGCTGATGTACTGCATATTGTACACAGATCTGGCTTCATATTGATAAACAAAATCTATATTTTGATACAATCACTACTCTGGGTCTTCTACAGGACTTTGGAAAGGTTTTTTTTATCATGATTGGTGAAGTTGTTCACTTCACACAAGTAAGACTTTGTGAATTCTGGCTTGGAAATATAGCTGCTGTACCAACTCATTTGTGCACTGTGATGCACACTTGTACGAAGTCCCTTGTTGACTCTATTGGAATATACACCTAAGCTAAGGATGTGTTAGATATTTGTGATGTTTGAATTTTAGTATAAGATTCTCCAGTTTAAACATCTCAGAACTAAACGCAATTATTCTTTATATATATTAATTATTTAAAACTGTAAGAATTTACAATTGAAACTTGTTTTTAATTGTTATTTTTCTTTTTTATGAAATTTGATAAGATTTTTTTTTAAAAAAAGAACTAAATGCAATTTGCAACTGAATATCCATACATTTGAAAGACTGTAATACTAGTAAGATTATGTATGTGTGTTGGCGGGTGGGGGTGTCTGTATACATGCTGCTGCTGCTGCTGTTAATTGCCACCAAGACCTATGGTGACCCTATGAATAAAAGATCCCAAGACACCCCATTATGAACAGCTCTCCTCAGGTCTTGAAAACTTAGGGCTGTGGCTCCCTTGAATGAGTCTATCCATCTGTAATGCAGTCTCCTAAGCTTGCTTCCTTATCAAGCACTATTGCCTTTTCTAGGGACTCGTGTATTTTCATGATATGTCCAAAGTACAACAGTCTCAGTTTAGTCATCTTGACTTCTAGGGAGAGTTCATGCGTGATTTGCTCTAGGTCCTATGTATTGACCTTTTTGGCAATCCATGGAAACCACAGAGCAATCTTCTAGTTCCATATTTCAAAGGAGCTATCAGCTTTCTTCATTGTCCAGCCTTCATAACAATACAGGAAAATTGGAAATAGTATGGCCTGGACAATCTTGCTTTGGTATTTAATGATATATCTTTACATTTGAGATCTTTGCTACTTCTTTCATAGTTGCCCTTGGAAATTCCAGTCTTGTTCTGACTTCTTAACTATTATTATCCATTTTGATTTATGACTGAGCTAAGGTATGGAAAAACTTGAACTATTTCAGTGTCTTCATTGTCTACTTTAAAGTTACATAAAAAAAAATCTGTTGTCATTATTTTTGTTTTCTTAATGTTCAGCTGTAACCCTGCTTTTGCACTTTCTTCTTTAACGTTCTTCAATAGTTGTTCCCAATCTTTGCAATTTTCTGCCAGTAGTATGGTGTCATCTGCATAGCCTAAATTGTTGGTGATCCTTCTGCCAGTTTTCATGCCTTCTTCCTCCAAGTCTAATCCAATATGAGCTGGATTCACATCTTAGAATCATAAAGTTGGAAGAGACCACAAGCGCCATCCAGTCCAACCCTCTGCCATGCAGGAATACACAATCAAATAATTCCCGACAGATGGCCATCAGACGTAAACAGAGACACACACATATGAAAATGCATACCTTCCAGTGATCTTTCCTGACTCTCTCTCTCTCTTTCTCCCTCACACACAGCTTTATGCGCATGCACATATACACCAACACACACACTGGGAAGTGAATACATTCCAGTGATCTTTTCTCACTGGAAGAGAGTGGAGAGCCTTCTGCCCACTTCCTTTGCTGATGAACTTGACATGCTTCATCTTTCCTCATTGGTAGCATAATTGAGGAAAGAGCAATCTGTATGCAACTTGCAGAGAATTGAGGAGGCATGGATTTGGTATCTATATTTCTTTCAAAAATACAATTGTCCCTTCACATTTGCAAGTTAAGAATTTATGGATTTGATTATTTGTGAGCTTCTTAGCTGCCTCCTCTGCTTCTTATGATGACAACACTGCTGCAAAAATCTCCTACAGTGTTGTCATTTCTTCTTCTCACCCTCCTCCTCCTCGTCCTCTCCATCTCCTTTCCCACCAACAGCCCCCGCCAGCCCATGGTGCTCACAGTCCACAACTGAGATGGGTTCAGCCTGCTGCTTACCTGCCTTCTCCCTTGTCTGTCCTCTCACTTTTCCTCCCACTGGTTGCCTTGCTTTGTTTGCCACACACAGCTTGCGTACTGCTCTGGCAGCCCCACCGCCTGCTGCTGCTCTCTGCGTGCACCTGCTCCCTGCCACCTCTGTCCTCTCAGGGCCCTGATGGTAAGCTGAGGCCACCATTTTTGCAGATGCACTGCTATGTTTCTACCTTTTAGATAAATCAGGGAGAACTGATTGTGAATGTTTGAGTGGTGACCTTGAACACGTGTGAACCTGAATGACAAACATCAACACTCTCAGCCGTTCAGTTGATTGTCAGTCATTGTTTAAAACAGCTGTGTTGTCTGTTGTGTGCTGTAAAAATGCTAAGTTTAAAAGCTGAGCAATGTGTCAATTGCATTTTTGTTAGTAAAATTGAACAAAACACCAACAGAATCTTTTCAAATACTTAATGAGGCCTACAGGAAAGACTGCATGTCTCGTGTGTGTGTGTGTTTGAATGGCACAAAAGATTCAGAGAAAGACGTGAGAATGTGGAAGACGATTAATGCTCTGGATGACCTTCCACTTCAAGAAATGAAAAAAAAAATTGTGGGTAAAATCAGCCAGAATATTCAAGGAGACTGCTGACTCAGTGTCCGAATGAGAGCTGAAACTGTGAACATTGACAAAGACACTTCATGGAAAATTTTGCTTGAGGATCTCAATATGAGAAAACTTTGTGCCAAGATGGTCCCTAGGGTTCTCACACCAGAGCAAAAAGGGTGCCACAAGGAAATTTGTGCTGACATTCTGCGGCAACCTGAGGTGGACCCAAACTTTTTTTTTTAATCACTTATATTGAAACCTGGATCCTCCAGTATGATTTTGAGACAAAATGACAGTCAATGCACTGGAAAACACGATCATCACCAAGAATGAAAAAAGCATGTCAAAGCAAGTCCACATTCAAAGTCATGCTCATTGTTTGTTTGTTTGTTTGTTTTTACGCCAAGGGCATAATTTTGGCAGAATGGGTTCCAGAAGGCAGAACAATGAACCAGCATTATTATAAGGAAGTTTTGACAATGCATAGAGAAAGAGCAAGGAAAAAAAAAAACTCAGCCAGAACTGTGGAAGAATGGTTTCATTTTTCATCAAGACAATGAGCCTGCACACACAGCAGTTTATGTGAAGCAGGTTTTGGCCAATAAACACATTACTACACTTGAACATCCTCCATATTCCCCAGATTTGGCACCACACAACTTTTTTTATTTTTCCTAAAGTGAAATCAGTGCTTAAAGAAACATGTTTTGAGTCAATTGATGCAGTAAAGAAGAAAATAGCAGATGTGTTGAAACAGCTGACAGAAACTGATCTACTCCATACCTTCGAACAGTGGAAAACAAGACTACATGGGTGTGTGAGTGTGGACGGGGAATATATTGAAGGGGACAAGCATTAGAATCATAATACATATAAATAAAGATGGGTTATTGTACCAGTCTCATTATTTAATAGACAGACCTCATATATCCACAAAAAGGAATACTGGAAATCACATTTTCTTCTTCTTTTTTTCCCTCCCCACTGTTTACTTTAGCTTTGTGTTATTTATATTTTTATTTTATGGTATTTCAGGTTTTCTGTTGTTTTCTTTGTTTCTGATCTTTGTAGTTTCTTAACATATTTTAAAACTTTTAATAAAAATATTAATAAAAAAATAAGATATACATGCTTGGTTACCTGAAACACCATATTTTAAGGCAAATGAAACATCATGCTCTCTTCTTTTTCAGTTTACAACTAAACGTAAATGTTATAACCTTACTGGAAAATTTAGGCTTGAGATAATATGCTCAGAACTCTTTTTACTGTGTATGTGTATGTATAATTAAGGCAGCAAGCAAAATCATGTTATACCCCCAAACACATCACACACTGAATGCAATTCAGGATCCAAGCAGTTGTGCTTTCTTCACAAACAGTGCAAAAAAAGAGAGGTCCTGGAAGTTTAAAGAAAACAATCTCTTCAGACTGTCAATGAATGGACTTTTTCGGATGCTGAAAAATAACGCAAGCAGCCTCGTCATCTTGCAAGGCTGCTGCACTGCAAAGCATCAGTTTCGGATGACGCTCGCCCCTGCCGGTACTGTTGCGGTACCGCTGGGAGAGTTGAGCATCATATTTCCTTGATTTTTACTCACGAAAGTTGATTGTGATTAAAAATCAAGGAAATATGATACTCAACTCTCCCCGCAGTACCGCAACAGTACCGGCAGGGGCGAGCATCATCCGAAACTGACGCTTTGCAGCACAGCAGCCTCGCAAACTGACGAGGCTGCTTGCATTACTTTTTAAACGTCCGAAAAAGTCCAATGACTAACTATATTTGTAAAATATGTTTCTACTGGCTGTTGTCAGAAGCAATTATTTTCTAACACATTTTGTAGTTTAATCATGCTGCAATGTGTGCCTGAACTTTTAAACTTCTGGCCCAATAATATGGGCATCATTTTCTATTATAATAACACAGGGGAGGAGGAAACTAGAGCAAGATTAATTGTCACACATTAAGTCAGTGAATGGTACTTATGTCTCATTCATTAGCGTATGGTTTCAGCGTCCTTAAGGGAGTATCAAATCTTCACACAATAACCCCAAATAATGAATCCGCACTCATTGATTTGATTTAACCAAAATGCTTTCATATAAGTTAATCTACATAAATATCTCAACATTTGCAAGGGCAGAGATTAGGTGTGGTAACCATACATGCGGAATCACACGATGTGTCTCTGGTTGATGTGGGAGTCTGAGACTTTTCTCAGCAGTCACTCCTGTGTAGTTCTGCTTCCAGTGTCTGGAATTAATTTTACAAAAAGCATAATCTGACACAAATAATCATGATTATTAGGACTATACATGGGCTGCTTGATTTGATTTGGGACACAGTTCAGCTATTCAACTCATTCCCCAATCTGTTCTAACCTGAATGGCCACTCCTTCCAATAACTTCTACTGGGAAAATTAAACAACTATAACCTTTTTATTTGTTCCTACTTTTGGATAAATCTAGGAAGCACAGTAAACTCAAAAGAGGGGATTAATTCTGTGAAACTACAGACAGGTAATTCCAGTGTTTTTGTGCTACGCAGCTTTATAATTTGGTGTGTGTGTGTGTGTGTGTGTGTGTTTAATTTTCTGTCATTTTCACTGAAAAATTTGTTTAGAAATATGTTGACTGCTCAGACTTGCCAGTTCATGCAACTTGGGTCCTAGCTGTGTTTCCACAATATCTTCTGGCATCTTCCTAAATCTTCTAGAATACCCCAAACCTTCAGAATAGAAGAACTTCACTAAAACAACAGAAACAGTGTGTTGATCAGTGGGCAGTAGGCAGGCCAAATCAGTTGGCAGGGAGAGGCAGTAGGCAAGCAACGAAGAAGCAGAAGTAAGAAGGAAGGCAGACAAAGGGGCACAGCATTAGTCTTCCAATAAGGACAGGATATTGTTTTTAAGAATTCAACCAGCAGCCCAACTAGTGAGATCTAATGATGTAGGAGATGAGGATAGGATGTTATACCAACAGTCCTACTGGTAAGATTATCTGACAAAAAGAGTTTCATTGTATATTGAAGACCAAGATGAATACCACACATATTTGAGTGACAGAACCAGGACAAAACGAAATGAAAGCATTTTGGAATCGAAACCATGATTACTGCATATTCGTTTCTGTAAAGGAACAACATGTTTCAAAAGCGGAGGACAGTTACTACACACAAAATGATAACCACGCCTCCCCATGATATCCTCCTCCCCCCATCTTTAAAACATCATTTCCTCTACTTTGCATGCCTTTTAAATCCATCTATTCAGGGAATTCTCCAGTATCATATTATAGCAGTTGCTGTGACAAGCAAGAAATGTCTTTGCCTTATAATCAGGAGGTTGATGGTTCAAATCCTGCTGGGGGGGGGGGATTTTTTATTTTAGCATTTAAAAATGTCCTCCCCCCTCCTCTCTCCCCCACCTGTCCCAAAAGACTTATTTTGTTATTTAAGGCACTAAACTAAAAAGCTGACACAGGATTCTGACCCAGACATTTTTAAAGTCTACTTCCTGTTTCAAGGTGGCATTTTTCTAAGTTGATACATTGCATTCAAATGCTTGACTCCCCCCCCCCCATAATCACCAGAATTCACCTCTTTGTCAGCAAGAAAGGATTTTAATTGCATTGCCAAGTAAGAAAAGAAGGGGGACACAAAATTCTAAAATTCTTAAAATGATAAATGGAGGAATTAAATTTTTCCCAAAGGCAGGTTTGAACTCATGATGTTTCTTTAAATGCCCAGAGCCTCCAAATTTGCATAGGTTGATAGCAGAGACCTGATAGAAGGGAATAGTTTTTTCAAAGCATTCATGTATTTTACATGTATTTTAAATGGGAAGAAAACATTATATTAAATGCATTAAGTGCAAGTATTGCTAATGACTGCATTAGTAAATTTAGCTAATGCTAAATTTAGCTAATGCTAAATTTAGCTAATTTGAGGTTTAAAAGTTAGCCTGTCAGTTTGCAGGGAGTGACCACTGACCACCGGAAGTTGAATGGCAGGGAAGCTGGAGGAAAAAAATGTCTGGGAGCTTTGGGCAGAGCAGGCACGCCCCCTCCACTGACGTGTTTTTACATCATCCAGTCACAGCATAACTGCCGTTTGTGTAGTGATTTTCGTTTCGATTCCATTGCTCTTACTGATGCATTCTGCTTTTAAGGCTTGTGTGGTATTCCTCCAAATGACTGGAAACTTGAAAAGCAAACAATTCAAAGTTTTGCTTTCTCTTTACCAAACAAACAAGGCTGTGTCTTTTTCACTGATGCATTAATCTAGGATTTCCAGATTATTTACTGGCTAAATTTTGAGTGAATCCAACAGACTTCTTGGACATACCCAAGAAGAAGGAAGAAAAAAACCTCTCCTGTCTCACAAATGTATGTATACACATAGCTCCAGAAGAGTTAAAGTAAATTAAAAACAGTTTAATTTGATTTAACAGTTAAACTAAATTAAAGTATACATCTAAGAAAAAATAGGGGAGAAAAACCCTCTTCTAAACTATTTCTCATAAATGCACAATAGGACATTTTCAGACATGTCTTACAGTGCTACAAGCTTGCAGGAGAGCTTCAGCACTGCCGTGCAGCAGGGACTCCATTTCGGACAATGCTGTCCCTCTGGCAAAATCATCTGTGTCACTTCCATTTAGGATTGGAGGTGGCCGCGCCATATTTTATTCACAGACAACTTCCATGAATAAAATCTGGCGAAATATGGCATAGCCGCCTCCAATCCTAAACGGAAGTGACACGGAGGATTTCACCAGAGGGATGGCATCATCCAAAATGGAGTCCCTGCTGCGCATCAGTGCCGAAGCTCTCCTGCAAGCTTGTAGCGCAGTAAGCCGTGTCTGAAAATGTCCACAGAGTACATGCAATTTCAGAGCAGAATGGGAAAAAATGCATCACCTTCCTAAGCTAATGACAAATAAGCACAAACATAGCTATAGCTCTCATTTCTGCCCCCCCCCAAATCTACCTAATTCCACAGCAGACTCAGTAACAAGAAAAAGCAAGGTATATGAAAATATATAACTTCATGGACCTCCTTTATGGCTTATAGCTTCACTTACATCTAGTCTTGTGCAGTGGATGAATTGGGTGGGAGTGGTTATATGGGAAGTTGTCATGATGGGACACTTTCAGGACTTGAGGTGTTTTGCTTGGAATGGTTAAAATAAGGTGGTTCATGTGAAATGTTTGCTATATCATTCCTATCTAGTCTTGTGCATCTGGTGAATTTGGTGGACATGGTTCCCTGGAAAGATGGAACATGTGCAAGGAGGTCATTTCTGTAGAATTTTTGTGACTTCTTGCATAATTGCCATATAATCTTGTAAGAATGATGAGTTTGGCGAGCATAAATATCCAGAAAATTGATATTCCTGGATGTTTTCCTAGGAATGGGTGCAAGAAAATGTTTTGGGATTTTGTTTTGTTTTGTTTTGTTTTAGAAATCATGGTGTTTTTTTCATTACCCCCAGTGAATCTTTTGCAACTAGTGAATTTGATGGTGTAGCTATTTGAAAGTTGGTTTCTGGGCTATTTTCCACAATACAGACGTTTTCGGAGAAACCGGTATAAAATGTGGAATTTTTTGGGGGGGTGGGTGGCTTAATGCATCAATCCCATCTAGCCTTATGTAACTGGTGAAGCTGATGTACATGGCCTACTTGGAAGCTGATGTTTTGACCCATTTTATTATGTTTCATGTGGTTCTGGACATAAAGGGAGTAATAAAATAAACATTTCACTTATAAAATATTGTTTTCAAGAATGTTCAACAATGTTTCTGGCATCCATATCTCCAAAAATGGCTGATTCTAGCCTGTTCTATTCCATTCAGGCTTTCCGTCACTCCCGGAGCCATCCCACATTCTCTCTGCCTCCCCTTGGCTCTGCCTTCCACATTGATCCTGCTTACCAGTTCCCTCCACATTGTTTTAATTCCCTCTCCTCCTTTTCTTTTTCTTGCAATAGTGGCACCACTGTCTTTATCTACATGTTTTCCTGCCCTAAGTTTAAAGCAGAAGCGACAGCTTTGTGTAGTTTCTGCTTCTTTAGGGTATGGGCAGGCAGCAACAGACAATGAAGCATGAGGAAAAAAGAGAGGGTTCGATTTGCAGCTGCAAGGGTGGGAATTGTTTTTTTTTTATTATTATTATTATTTAGGTATTTATACCCCATGTTTCAGTCACAAAGGCTCTCAGAGCAGCTTAGAAATTGTTAAACAGTAGCACTTTACACATCTACACTGAATTAAGCGGTTTCCAATGTGTGTTAGCTAATTGACCCCACAAGCTGGGTACTCATTTTACTGACCTACAAAAAGATGGAAGGCTGAGTGAACCTTGGAGCCCGCTGGAATCGAACTTGCAATGCTGTGGCTGCAGTACTGGCATTTAACCACTGTACCACCAGGGTTCCCTCATGACGGGGAGGGATACAAACTGGGAGAAAGGAAAGAGGGTAGGAAGTATCTCAGGAGGATGCAAGATGCAACAGAATGTGTGCGTGTTAGGGTGATGGGAAAGGTAGAGGAAGAAGGGAAGCAAGAACGGACATGCAAGTGGTAGAGTGCAGGGAGCAAGGGGGAGAGGGAAGGCAAATGTGTGAGGTGGGACATGGGAAGGGAAATGAGGAAAAGGGGAGTAAGAGGTGCAGCAGGAGGGTGTAGAGTAGCACAAAAAGATGGAGGTGTGCTTTGTAAGTTAGAATGTACTTTTTTCTGCATTTTCCCCTGTAAATCAGTCAGTTTGGGGTGGGGGTGGGGATTCTATGATTTATTTATTTTTGGATGAATCTGTACATTTTATTGTATGCCAGTAAAAATAATGATATCATAATCTGATATGATGATGATGATGATCATTTCCCACACTAAAAACATATATGACTACTTTATATAGTTCCTGGTATGCTACTAATCTGACAAAAGCCCTGTAAAGTACATTTGCTGAAAAACCATGGCCAAAGGTCCCATGGTCAATTTCATGCCCAAACAGAGATTGAACTTGGGTCTCTCTGTTCCAATTCCAACACTACAGACATTACTATTTCTGATAGGAGAGTAAATAGAAAAAAGTAGGAAAAATCCTATGCTTATGTGTTAAATTTACACAATAAGAATACACATTAATGATAAACATAGTTATAATAATTTGACCAATATGCAAAATAGATGCCTGGATTTGAGGAGGTGGAATGTGGCACCAGTACTCATGCTGAAATGTCCATTTCCCAAAGTCCCCTGGAAATCATTCGTGTGCTTAATGGTGGTGCAACCTACTCCAGAATCCATTCAGTCTAATTCAATCCAGTTCTTTTCTCTACTGAATCAGGAAAATCTGCTCCAGAATTCAAGTTTTGGCCAATATTTTTTTTAATAAAATATTGAGTGTTTACTTGCTTAATTAATTATTGATTATTTAAATATACTACACAGTTGTCCCTCTGTATCCACGGATTGGTATCCATGGATTTAAGTGTTCATGACTTCAAAATATTATTTGAAAAATAATAATCCAAAAAGCAAACCTTGATTTTATCATCTTATATAAGGGACACCATTTTGCTACGCCACTGCATATAATGGGACTTGAGTATTCATGGATGTTGGTATCCACGGGGGGTCCTGGAACCAAATCGCAGTGAATATGAAGGGACAACTGTATGCTGACTCTTCTGGCAACTTTATAAAATCCAGAATGATTTCTTGAATCCTTCTGTCTGGATAATTAGTCTGGATATTTCAAAGATCTTTAAACATTTGTCCATAGTACAGCAACAGTTAGTTCACATTATTGGTATTCTGACAATATCAAGCATTCTCATTCTTAGCATTGGCACTACTTTTGACCTAGAGATCTAGCTACAGACAGCGGACCCTAGAGAAGCTAGAAAATTCTGCCAAGTAAAGGGACTGAGAACCTCTGTCCTGCAAGATGGACATGGCCTGCAGGCATTCCCCATCTGGCCCACAATGTTTTATGCCCTGTATGAGATAAAAAGGTTATAAATGCAAGGAAACTGTTGCATGGTACTGAGCTGAGCTTTGCAGGCCAGAAAGCTATTGCCTGTAATGAATGACACTTCTCTTTTGTATTATATTGATGATTGCTTGCTTGGGAATATTTATCAACCATTTACATATGTATATTGCAAAGTGTTGTACAACAGTAATAAAACATGTAGTATATTAATACATTGAAACATGGGTCACCTATCGCCACTACTTACGACTCTTCGAATGCTTTCATCAGCGCTGTTTATGCACAATCCTAAATATACACTGGACTGACTATGTGATGAATGTTGCTGTCCTTGAGCAAGCAGGGATCACCAGCATTGAGGCCATGATATTGAGAACACAGCTGTGCTGGGCAAGGCACATTTCTAGGATGGAGGACCATCACCTCCCCAAAATAGTACTCTACGGTGAACTCGCCACAGGTCAGCGTAAGAGGGGTGCTCCAAAAAAGCAATACAAGGACTCCCTGAAACAACATCTCAGGCTCAGCCAAATTGATCACCAACAATGGTCCGCCCTCGCCACACATCGGGAGGCATGGAGACGCACTATCCACAATGCTGCAGCCTTATTGGAGAACTCATGCCCAACAAGTCTTGAAGAGAAACGACAACGCAGAAAGAATCACAACCCGGAAGCATCACCCAAGGAGACCGTCTGGTGTGCTTTCTGCAACCAGACTTGTTTATCTTGGATTGGCCGTTTTAGTCATCAGCGCACTTGCAGTAAGCGCAGGATGAGTCCTTCCTGAATCTTCGTTTGCGAAGAAAAGCCAGAGATATAAATACATAATATTAAAATACAATATTTGTATTGTGCATGAAATAGAAAGCAACATGGTGTAGATGGTTTGAGCATTGGACTAGGGCACTGGGAGACAAGGGTTCAAATTGCCACTCAGCCATGGAAACCCACTGGATGACATTGGGCAAGGCACTATCTGAGCTTCAGATGAAGGCAAGGGCAAACCCACTCTAAATAAAGTCTGCAAAGAAGACCCTGTAGTATGGTCACCACAAATCAGAAATGACCTGAAGGCACACAACAACAATGAAATAGATGCTAGAGTGGATTACACATGAAAGACTTGTGACAATATATTTCAGGGCTTCTCACCTCTAGGACTAAAATCGTCTATATGGGAGAAATTAGTCTACCAGATTTCTAACTATGCTTCTGATGACTGCTGACCAACCCATGAAATAACAAGACCATCCATAGGACTTGGGTTGAAATATTGGCCACTTTATTTAAACTATCACCTATTTAAGTTTTCTCCCCTGAGATGTGCAAAAGGAAGGAGTAACCTAGTGTTGGATCAGCTGGGGCAGGTGGTCTCTCTCAGACCTCCTCCCCAGATTCCCCTTGGTGAAACATCTGTGTCCCAGGGAGAATCCAAAAGCGGTGTTGCTCCCTGGCCAGCCAGCTACTGGAAGGCCAAACCCAAGGATCCACCCCCACATGACCTGTAGTGAAGGCTAAATCCTCAGGCCATCCCCAAGGCCAGCCTCCTTCCCCACTCCCTGGGTTTGTTAGTGCTGCAGTGACAACAGATACCTTTGATATGCTGTTGACCTTCAGTGTCCAATCTTCCTAATAATTGAGAACCCATGACCATCATAAAAGGGGGTGGGGATTCTAAAAGAATGTATACCAAATTTAACCCCTAGAATGACTTCCCCTCCCTTGAACGTATCGCATCAATGTCTAGCCTGGGCAGAAGGGCTGATCACTGCAAATCTAAAGTCAAAATGTGGATTCCACCCCCTTTGAACTTGTTGAGCTCTATATTTTAAAGAGAACATGCTGACTGCCCAGAGAAAGATCTCTAAATTCCAACGCCTTACCAGACTTTTCCCCCTTTGACTGCAATAGCAGTTCACTTATATGCAAGGCCCTGAAGAAAGTGGTGAGGGATGCAGTGTGGAAGAGAAGAGCTTCTTAGTTCACTAATATCCAACCCTAGCTGTCCTAAACCCCTAAGGATAGTAGGAGACAGTGGCTCTCTGTCACCTTCAACTCTGTCTCTCTCCCTAGACCACCCTTATAAAGCCTTACAAATATCAAAACCTAAATCTAAAAACCCTGGGCCTTAAGCCAGGAGGCAAGGGCAGACAAACAAGCCCTTATGGACTGTGGCAACAGACCCTCACCCTTAAGGGATACACAGTACTGCAATAAATCAAGGGCTGGCACAGGCAGCACATCACTCAGATTTTACCTCCTAAACTCTGAGAAGTCCTTACAGCCCTTATATACCTTCTCCTGGTACTTGGAACCAGGAACAAACTAATGTCCTTACCTACCTCATGCTCTCAAGCATCCACAGGTCTGCTAGCATCTAATCCTTCTAGCAGTAGCTGTCTGAAGTGTTCCATCTGCTTGCAGGAGAGAGCTTCAACTAATCTGCTGTCCATGCCATTAGTATGTAGCACTGTGAAAAGAATGTTGCAATGCAAACACTGAAAGTGAATTCCCTAACTAGTCTCATCACCCTCGCAGATTTAAAAGGCAAAGAATTAGTGGCTTGTGTTTGGTCATATTATTGCATCAGAAATGCACCAAGGAGCTAGCTAATTCCTCAGATTGAATCTTAACTACAACAACTAGAATTGGGAAAAATTCAAGAAAATTCAAATCAGCCATGACTCCAGACTCAGAACAGTCAATGGGCCAGGCTTGGGCACATCAGCATTCTTTAAAATATACACCAAACCCCAAGGACCCTACAGCATCTGAAGAGACCTACAGTGTATCCCTGAGCTTCACCTCCTCTTTCCAAAAGGATGTTCCATAAAAACCAACTAGAAAGTCCTGCCATACCCTAAGGTCCTCTTAGATCACATGTGTAATCCTAATCTGATGGTGGGGCCTAATAACACTGCATATGGCATCACAAAACTGCCTAAAAAAGCCCTACGCAAAGTTCATGTGGCCAATAATTTCTATAAATTCCTTGAGCTTAGCTTTCCTAAACCCTAAAAACCAAGCTACTCTTTCTTTCAAATCCCTCACTTTATCTATGGACAATTTGCATACCTTATTAACACTGCTGATTTCAATGGCTAGAAACACCAAGTGGTAGGAAGTCCCTCCATTTTCTCCTGTGCCAACAGAACTCCCAGTTCCTGCAACAGCAAATTGAATTCAGCCAACAAGAAGGCACAATACCCTGTTCCAAACTCCTTGATAAACAGGAAATCATTTAAGGGACCATCCCTCCAGACCCAGACTTAAATTTGATTGCCCACTCCAAAAATATACTGAACTTCTCAAAAGCTACACATGAACCAATTTATGTAAAACATGCCTGCAAATGAGAACCTAAGTACCTAAAAATCACCAGGGTGGACAGGAAGAAGACAAAATACAAACTTAGTGTTGTCACCAAAATATTCATAGTTGTAATCACTCTATTACTGTGTGTGTGGGGGGGGGGGAGAAGCTGCCTACAAGGACCTTATCCCTCCATCTCACCGCACTCCAGTAACTTTGGACTATATTGCCAGCAAACCTCCCAAAGTGCCCCAGTCCACATTCTAAGACCCAGCTGAAGCTGTAGCATTTCCCAATCCATCCCCAAGTTCAATGGAGCTTTGAGACTAAGATCAAACTGAAATGATAACTGTTAACAAACAGGCTACAAACAAAACAGCTTACCAAACTGAAATTAAATCCAACTGCCAGTAAAGATCCCCCAGTTAACAGAGGCAGTGGCATTGCCTATCTCCACAGCCCAATTGGGGCTCATCATTCATCTAAACAAACATGAACAAATAAGAACCAAACAAAAATGAAAAATTCAACCTAGCCAGGCAATATCATGAGGAAGTGCCTGTTAGACAAATGCTGTCTCATGACCAAGCCTCACCAAAGCCCACAAACAGTTATTGCCAAGATCCTGCCAAAGAGTCTTGTCGCTGCTCACCACTGCTCACTTTGACTAAAATCTACCAAGAGGAAGAGGTGATGGTGGGGGGTGAGCTTATAATTCCCCATGCTCTCGGTAATGGCACACAGTGCAATGACGTACATTAAGATGGCTTTTTTTCACAGGAGGCCAGCAAACATGCCTCCTCCCTGCAACACCGCACTGTGTGAAGGTGGAGCCAAATTGTAACAGTCTGTAGGTTATCACTGGACTGTGGTTTTTCACTGAGTTGCATTGTTGATTAAATCCTACCTTGCAATTTATTCTGTAGCGGGTTGAACATATTTTAGTAATGTATATGAACAAATAATTCAAGGGGACCAAAATTCCCCACACACAAACACATGCAAAACAAAACCCAGCAACAACTGCTCCCCAAATTTGAGATGCTATATAATCACATGTTATGGGGAAGTCTGGATGGGTACTGCTTTAGAATCAGCTATATGGTTTGCCTGAATGATGTGGTTTGCGCCATGTCAGCATCATTCAGCTGCCATCTTAAAACAGATGCAAAACTGTTTAGTTTGAAAATGGCATGCCACTTCTGTTTCTCTCATAATCTGGTTCCCCACCACATCTATTATGTAGGCAGGAGTCATAGTTATTTCTTAATATAGTACTACAAGTGGCAACTGGGACTAAAAACCCCACAGAGAACAATAATAAGCCTTTCAGATTTTTGCCATAAAATTAACGTAGATTATTATTAGCACAAAGTACAATTTTTGAGGTGGATTCCAGGGTTTATCCCTCTTGTATTTCTTAACATACACTTTTATTTTATATAGTAAAAAAACCAAAACAATCCACAGTGTTTTATGCTTAAAGAAGAAAATCTACATAAAATAGAGGAATATGCTTAATTAAGAAATATGTATCTCTATGCTTAATTAAGAAATATGTATCTCTGGACTATTTACTACTAGTTATTAAAATGTGATCAAAAGTAGACAAGATTTCAACCACTGAACTCTTGTACTTTCTAATATTAATCTCTCTCTCTCTCTCTCTCTCTCTCTCTATATATATATATATATATATATGTATATGTATATAAATTTATTTTTTTGTTTTCCTTCCTGCTGCCTCTTTGATTCTACTGCACTTTAATAAACAAGGCATTTATCAGTTAGGGCTGAGAATTAAGAGATAAGACGGAATATTTGGGATATGGAAGAACACAAATAAAATAGACGCACATCTCAAGATGCTCAAAAGATGGTTGTTTTAAAAAAACCAATGTGTTTTGGCTTGTGTGTATTCTTAAGGCCTTCTTTCATCTTTTTATGTTTTTTTTATATCCGTCTGAAGAAGGCTTTACATTTAATATTTATTTCTTCACTGATTCTACTCTTGAGGGAAGCAACAGTAATTTTAGCAGTTTTCTTCCTCCTGCAATAAAGACTTTGAAAACAGTGCAGTTTTTGAAGATTGTTCACAGTTCAAAAAATTCACATGTTATTTTTGTGCAGAAAACAGCATAAAATTGTTTCAAATGCAGAAAATGCTGTGGTTGGGGGTTTATTCTGTGCAATTTAATTTTTGGGTAGAAAATAGGGATGTCTATGCAGGAAACATCATTTCCTGTGCAGACATTTTATTTTATGCAAAGAAAATGCTATTTCCTGCATAGAAAATAATGTTTTCTGTACAAAAACACTACGTGTGCATTTTTGGCCAGAAATAAGTTCTGAATTATGAGGATTCTTATCATTTAAGCATTCTCATTGTGAAGTTGTATCAACACATCAGAAACATGTTTATTTTCAGTATTCTTTCCATCCTTACTTGAGAGTACACACAGGCCAAAACATTTTGGGCCTCTTTCTAACTTTCTTTCTTTTTTCAAACAAAACAACCATCTTTGAAGCATCTTGAGATGTGTCTCCAGTTTCCTCTGTGGATTTCATCACATGCTTTATAGCTTCTCCTTTTGATATATATCCACAAACAACCATGTAACAACCCTTTCCCCCTAACCCCTGCATTTACACCAATGACAAATGAAATGGGGACAACATAAATCAGTGCAAACAAAAAAAAATTACATTAAAGGAAAATATTAAAAATTATATGTGTTCTAATGTTCAAAGGAGGGAGTCCCATTATTTACTTTTCTGTATGCCGTGCCTTTCAAAAGGCAGAATCAAAGCTATAGTGAATATCAGCTTTTGCAGGCCTGGATATATTTCATTGGTTTATGATTTTCACACTGGGTAATCAACATACTCAATTGATTTTCCTTGGGTTTTTTCCGGGCTGTGAGGCCGTGCTCTGGAATATTTTCTTTCTGACATTTTACCTGCATCTGTGGCTGGCATCCTCATAGAATTTCTCTGGTATTTCTCTGAGGATGCCAGCCACAGATGCAGGCAAAACGTCAGAAAGAAACTATTCCAGAACATGGCCTCACAGCCCAGAAAAAAAAACCAAGGAAAATCTATGGATGCTGGCCATGGAAGCCTTCGACTTCACAATATACTCAATTATTTACTTTTTTTTTTTTTTTTCCAAATTGCAGCAGTGTCTACAAACACCACAACTGTGATCTTCAAAGCTGGATATTCCTGACTTATCAGACTGGGGAATGTATGAGGTCACACAGGAAGGTGCAATAACTGAACTGTGGGCTCATAAGGAAGTCAGGCTTATTAGCAAATAATTCATCTTTTCCAGAGCAGGACTTGACCCTTTTTGTTCTGACATCAAATATAATTAAATTTATGAGTAAATAAATGTATTCAAGACTCAATTAAAACACAGGCATGCCCTCTGTCTCATGTATTTATTCAGTGTGGGTAGGCTGCTAATTATCCAGTTAGAAGAATCTTAAGGGCTACTGCACTCTTTCAAAGTTAGCAGTTACTAGCAGAAAGTGGGATCTTAAACAACGCATTGCAGTACCACAGGGGTGGGCAACTATGGAGAGGTCTAGGACCTCTCCATAGTTTTCTGGGTTTTAGTAGTACTAGGTGTGTATGGGGGTGGTGGAATGAGGGTGTTGCCTCTTCACACCATAAAAATTCAGCAGCTCAAAACTTTCAGTTGAGCATCTAAAAATGCAATTAGGCATCCAAGGAAAAGTGACAGTCACAGTTACCAAGGGAATGCAAACCCAGCAAATGTAGGAGTTCTAAGTGTTAACAATTTTGAGTATCTCACTCTTTGCAATAATATAAATTTGGTGACCAAATGAAAATTTCATTGGGGAGCAGAATTATTATTTTTGGGGGGGCAATGTACACATTTTGCTCCCCTATAGCTATACCCCTTTCCTTTCCTTCCTTCCTTTCTTGATAGAAATACAGAAAGAAATAGGGTGTAGGAGAAGTGTGGTTCTTCAGGATCCTTGTCCATTTAGTTTTTGTATTCATTTATAAATATCTATGGTGAAACATATCACAATAGCACACTGGTGCCTCTGAGCACATCAAGAGGACCAGGCAGCAAAAGTTGTAGCAGAGTTGCAATCAGCATGCAAAGAATGAGCACACAGACAGAAATGTGTGTCTAAACTTTTCCTCTCTACTAAAGCATGTTAGAGAAATATTTACAGTGAGTCTGAGACTCGTAGAATACAGACTACATAACACAGCACAATGTACAGTTCAGTCCTGTCACTGTACCACACACACTGAAAGCATACAGTCTGCAAGCTAAATCCAAGTCAAAAGCAGAGACAGTTAGTGGGGTGATCCGATTATACTGTACAGTCCAGACTAAAAGCACACAATCTGAGAGTCAAGTCAAGTGTAGAGACACTGAGTGATCTAGTTATACAGTACAGACACAGTACAGTCATGGGTTATGCAGTTGGAGGTTGTCACACACATTTTCCCACACAGATAAGACTTTCTTCACATGTCTTCCCATGCCTGTCCCCCAGACATAATCTAGATTTGCTTGCCAGCTGCATTGAGCCTGCTTATTGCTGACCCCTGCAGGCTGTAGCATTTGCATACCATACCAGGTATTTACAGTATAAATTTCCAGTGATTGTATATCTCAGGACCCTGAGAGAAACCATTATTTTCGGGGGGAGTCCCGTTCCTCTTGCAGACTGAAAGACCTTTCATTCACCAAACTTGCAACTGGAAGAACCCTGATCCCCCTTCATCAGGCGCAGGCGCATGGAGGGGGATTGGCATTTGCCGGCCAGAAGGTGGCAGAGACCGGCTTCAATAACATTGGGTGTTTGCACTGACATCAAGGGTGGCAACGGGCAGGACAAGCTGTCTATTTAAGGCTGCTCCGCCCGCACCATCCTCCTTCATTCTGTCGACCCACCCTCCCGCTGCAGACATAGTGTGATAATGGTTGCTTCGGGACTGGGTAGGAATTTTTTTACCACCCCCCCTTTTTTTTTCAACTACCCCATACTATGGTAAGCAGCAGATGGCAGATTGGCATAGGGTGGTGTCTAACTAGGTAAATTTCCTAATATGGCTGGAGATTGGGGGAGGCGTAGATCTCAGTATGCACCTTGGCACCCATTTGGGTGAAGGGAGGGTCTCTGGAATGACCAATAAAGTCATGGGACTTAATGGAAGTGAAGGAGAACCACATTGGGGCTGGCCTGAGGGATAATCCCCCACTATAATCTGTGGGGATTGGGTGGGGGACTTTTGGGTTGGCCTTCCAGATGCAGGCCAGCTTGAGAGCAACCTCAGCACTGGGGTTCCTTTCGAGGGCTCAGGTGTTCACCCAGGGAAGCTGGGGAGTAAGGTCTCAGATAGACCTACTGCCTCAGCTGATCTCTCACTAGGTGCCCCCCTCACTGAAGATCTTTAAAGGGATTTAAATAGGTAGGGTTAAATAAAGATCCATTTTATTCACCCCATGTCTTGTGTCTGGTCTCTTTATTTCCCTGAGTTGGTCGGCAAACAAGTGTGCCCTTACAGCAAAATAACACAGTTTGAAGTGCTTCAGTTCAGAGTTCCACTCTTTATTTTTTTTCCCCATCACATGGATTTTCCCTTCCACTTCAGCAGTTAGTCACTATCTTATGTTGCGCAAGCTCAGCCCTTAATGGCCTGTTGTGAGGAGATAAGCTCATTGGTGTAGCCAGTGGTGGCACTGGTGTGTGCGTGTGCAGAGAGGCAAACTGAACCAGGTGACACTGTCAGAGGGAGGGGTGACACCACCCTTAGTAAGATCACAGGGTGCAGCTCTCAATTCCAACTTTGGGAATAATTAACAAGAATATTTACCAAGAACAGTTGATAAGAGCTTTTCTTTGTGACCACAAAATGGCCTAACAAGGGAACCATTTTCACTTTTTTTATAACTCTATATTTCTTCCTCTATCTCCTTTTCTAGTCACTTCACTCCATTCCATCCCCATTGGACTGACATTTGCTTTTCTTATCTCTGCATTCATTCACCATTCTGTGGACACTGAACACATTCAATATTTATTGGACTGTTTTCCAAGGATGAGGATGGTTTACCCTTAGCAGTAAAGCTTTGGGTGTTTTTTTCTTCTTCAGTAGGTATACTTTAAAAATGCCTAGAATTACCCCAAATCAGCTAATATCATCCTCTTGAGCTGCTATAGCTACATCAGTCAAATAATGGAATTGTATTGATGATGCAATATATATCAAAACAACAAAGAGAACCTCTGCAAACATAATAGTAGTGGTATTTTCACAGTGTCATGTAACTGACAATTTTAATAACGTTATTATTTGATAAATACATTCTTGAAAAACCAGCTCTATGGATTTTGATTTTGTATGTTGATATCTGCATTTGTCTCTGGTGATATCTGACGTCTCTGGTAATATCTGACTTCATTGTTTCACATTAGTTGAAAGTAGATATGAATACAAATATTTCACAGTTTTGGTGGCTACAAGCTGAAATATTTTGGATCAAACATTGAGTTGCTATGCAGCCCTGCATTGCATGAAACCCTCAGTTTACAAGATGCTGTTAAAAAAGCTCCGAAGCTTTGATTGCACAGTGATAGAGAATGGGGGTCAAATTTTATTAGCAGATATACAGGTCAATAAGACCTACATTAGATTGGTAACATAAATAATAAATAACTGTATATGGGAAAGAAAATTAAGAAATACAAGAAGCAGAGAAAAAGCTATGCCCTTGCCTGAAATGAAATGGAACAGCAATGAGGCTGAGAGACAGAGGAAGACCATCAATATCAAAAGCAGGAAGTGACTGAAGCATTTGTGCAATATTATGCCCTTTTAGGACAGACATACATAACAAACCATTTCTTCTGGCCACTGTGGAATATCCATCTCATCCCCCTTGTGCTCAGTATTATTAGTGCCAGTCCTACAACTAGGCAGAGAGAGATGGTTGCTTCAGACAGCAGATTCTTGATGTCATGAAAGGGCAAGCATCTTGGACCAACCCTGAGTATTACCTGCAAATGTTCAGATGTTATCATGCTCAGAGTCTGAAACTGTAGAAAAGTGTTAATACAATTTATTGACAAATTAAGTGTTACGGAGGCTAGGCTGGCTTTGTCTCTTTTAAACATCCAACAGGCAGCCAAAACAGTGCTTTTCTGACTGGCCTTTAATGCCTGGAATTACTCTGCTTGAACTGTTTTAAAATTGTCTGCATTTGTCTCTGTGTGTTTTTAAAATGTGTTTTTAAATGTTTTTATCTTTTCACCATTTTTATTGTTTTTATTTGTTCATCACTTTGGGCGCTCTTGTGGGATGGGAGGTGACAGCAATAGCAATAGCACTGGTAGTTCTATACTGCTTATCAGTGCAAAGCACTCCCTAAGCGGTTTACAATGTATTAGCTAACTGCCCCCAACAAGCTGGATATTCATTTTACTGAACTACAGAAAGATGGAAGGCTGAGTCAACCTTGGAGCCCTCTGGGATTGAACTCACAACCTTGTGGCTGCAGTACTGGGATTTAACCACTGTGCCACCAAGTCTAGATACAGAAATATCTTAAATAAATAAAATAAAAACAAATAACTAATGTGTTAAAAATTGAATTACTTGTGTAATGTCAGATGAGATTCTGTTTTTAAAAGCATGTTAAATGTCCATGAAATTTAGCTGTAGTTGTCAACACTGAAAGCCTTAACAAAGCTTTTTTTGGAGAAAAATCCTTACTTATTCACTTCTGCTTTAGTTACATTTATTTACATTATAGAATCATAGAGTTGGAAGAGACCACAAGGGCCATCTAGTACAACCCCATGCCATGCAGGAATACACAAGCAAATCATTCCCGAAAGATAGCCATCCAGACTCTGCTTAAGAACCTCCAAAGGAGACTCCTTCTGTGTCTCTTTCAGTGAGCTCAGTAGAGAGCATATGGCTCTCTTGTTCTCCACTCAGTCCTCACAACAAGAATGACATCATCCACTGAGATCTTCTGAGGTTCTCCAGAATACTCAGCAGATAATATAATTGTTCTTCGTCTGATTAGGGGGATATAGCCAGACTTCTCTCTGATCCCACCACTCTCCACAAGCCACACAATGTCTATGTGGGACACTGCAGCAGCTAAGCAGTGAATCTGAGTGGATTTTAGTTGTTTTGGAGGAAGGAAGAAAATATCAAACAAGGAGGAGGGGAGGATAGGAGAGAGGAAAGGATTGTGGTGGTCTACACTGGACTTATGCCTGCATATTTCACTAACTCATTCTGTTTTTATATGAATGTAATATTCCTGTAATAGGTTCACCTTAGGGTTGCCATAAGTTGGAAATGACTTGAAGACACACAACAACAACAAAATATTTCATTAATTTAATTCTCAAAGGAAATAATGGCAAAGACTGAGAGTCTTTTAAAAAAACACTCAGTTTTCAAAGACTATTTGCAATTCAGGACCTATTGTTTGCAAAAGTTGCATGTTGCAGTTTTGTTCATGAAACAGCATTTTCTACTCAAGAAAGGGAACTCATTAATCTTATGTTCAGGGTTTTTAAACACTCGGAAACATATTTCTCTGCTTTTTTTCAGAACAATGTAAATCCTTTTTCAGTGTTTTGTTTTTTAAAAATTATCCCTCTCATTCTTCTCTCTGTTTCTGTGTGTATACAATTCTGGTTTTCCAACAAGCATATTTTTAATCCACACAATATATGTTATTACAGCATGTTTAATTCACATTATGAAGCAAAGCTAACACTATTATTTTATTGCCCATTTTATACATGATGGTTGGATAGGAAAACTACTACATTTAAATTTTTCCTCATTATATCTTCTCATTAGTTGTGTTTACATAATATATATACTTTTAACAAGTATTACTTTTACTATTATATCTGCTCATTAAATACATACGGTGCCTTGAATGACAGAGGGTAGCAGAGTGGTTCGCCTTTTCCTCTAATAATAGGTAACAGTTTTGGTGGTAGTTCGAATAAGTCTGTTCCACACGCACGGTCATTGAGACAGAAGGCAGATAGTCTAGGGCACTGTACAAAAAAGCAGAGTATTGATATGGACCACTTTAAAATGGAAGCAGGACTGTTATCCACCTTCACTCTAGGCAACAAATCAGCAAGAGGAAGTTGTCAAAGCATTATGGCACTAGCCATCTGCTGCAACATCTTAAGGAAGTAGTCCAAGGAAAGGTACTATGTCCACCTAGGGCTTGTGTACAAGGGCAATATACCCCTTCTTGCCCCTGTCTTAGAGCTGTGCAGTCCTGATGACTTACGGCTTTTTCCCTGTTCTGCTCCTGGGCAGTCCTCATCACCCTCAGGGCAAAGACAGGGCTAAGACAGGGGGAAGATGGGGTGGGGCCTCTTAACACATTTTAAAATAATACCTGGTTTAATTTGTTTCCATCAGGAAGCAACAGATTGTGCCCCATGTGACCTCAGGTCTCCTGTGGAGAAAGCAGGACTGCAGCATGTGACCAAGGCCGATCACATGCAGGGGGCCCTCGTCATACGTTGTGGGCTGGCTTCCTTCAGAGAGAGCAAGGGAGACACCAGCAGTGGTGGCTACTGCAACAGGCTGATGTACCCATCTGGACTCTGGCACATTTGGAGGCAGTAACAGGGGAAGGACAAGCCAGTGGGGATCCAGCGTATCCTGGTATATGTAGATGAGCCCTAGAACAGGTGTCTGCTACTCATCCTGTTAGAGATGCCTGCCTACCCATCTCTGCCAAACACTGGTGGCTGCTTGCACTGCGTGTTTTCCTTCAGGACAGTACTTTAACCAACTCTTCTTCAGTGCAGTTCCTCAAATGTCAAGCTTAGGGATGGTCTAAGAACTCCAGGAAGGCACCCTGAATGCTCAGAGACCAGTGTTGGGGGGAGGGGGAAGCAGCATGAATTGACAAGATAAAACACATAACTGTGTTCACATGCTTTCAAAACTTCATATTGGGTATTGGGGGAGGAGCAAATGCTGATGGACCCTGGTACCAAAATCCCTCAAACTATTTGGCTGCAATTTGGCAGAGCCAATTCTCTCTTTACATCCAATAAAAACTCTAAATTTCATTTGGATATGTGAAGAAATAAAAAAAGCTATAAACATTTTGTGTTTCCAGTACACATCTGTGGGAAAACTAAGGATCCAGATATCTAAATCCTTATTGAGATTTAAAGTCTGGATGAGATCCAGATCCATCCAGACCATGGTGGAGCTGTGTCACCAAACTGAGCGTTGAACTGAATTGGGGGGTCCTCACACATGATTACAATCTCTTTCCCTCATCCTTTTCTTTTCATTTCCCATAAACTCAAGCTGACATAGCTACTGAAATGAAATAACACAAATCCATAAATTATTATTTTGAAGTAATTCATTTTCATTTCAGGATGAATAACAAATTAAATGAACAAATAGGCCCCGCTGCTTTCATTTGTTCATCTGTTACAAAACAAATTCATATTCACAGTGCTTAGAGAAGATGTTTAAAAGGGCAGCCAGTCAAAACTATCCAAGTTCTGATTATGCTGAACATTTCCCTGACTCTGTCAATATTCCCATACTGCATTGTTTCTCACAAATGAAGGATTGTAGTACCTTTCCTTTTGAGACAGAAAGTGAGTACATGAGTCACTTCCTCAGAAGCCAGGACAGCCCTGGATCCATTTCTGCTAAGTAGTTAGGTTTCTCCAAAGTTAGAAGTGTTGCTTTTGAAATCTCAGGGATTTTAACATGTGACTATATGGTGAAAACATCATGTGTAAGTGCTGTTTCCTATTTTCTATATACTAGTGTGTGTGTGTGTGTGTGTGTGTGTGCATGCAGGGCTGGTTTAAGGATTTTTGGGGGCCCTGCAACGCTTTACTTTGGGGGGCCCACATGTTTATCTCAGATCAATGTAACCTAACCTAACCTATTCACAGTACAGGATATTCAGATTATTAGTTATAATGTTTTTGCAGGAGGAAGGTTACGACACCCTCCCCCCACAATGATGGGCCCCCCTGTGACTGCGGGTGCTGCAGGGCCCTGCACACATGCATGTGAGTGTGTTCACCTTAGGGTTGCTGTAAGTCAGAAAATGACTTGAAGGCATACAATAACATATACAATATATATTCTTAAGGTGGGTAAATGCATTTTATAACTATTATTATTATTATTATTATTATTATTATTATTACTATTATCTTTTATTTCTATAGCTCCATCAGTGTACATGGTACTTTACAAGACAAGGAACAACAAAACAGTTCCCTGCCCTCAAACTTACAGTCTAATGAAGACATGATACAAAAGGAAAGGGAATGGCAGTAGGGGAAGGCATTAAGTCTAGCATTCTCATCTTTCCCTCCTTGGCCTGGGCAATGGCAATTGGGATGCAGGGAGGGCCGTTCTGCTTCTGGGCTGAGGCAAATGTAGCTTTGCCTGCCTTAGCTTCTCTCCCTCTGCAGCCAGGGCAATGGCAGTTGGAATGGAGGGAAGGCTTTTCTTCCCCTTTTTATGTTTCTGAAGTAATATCTGAAGTGGAGGAATAGTATATTTAACCCATGGAAATGTACACACTACTTCTGAGAATACAGCAAAACACAAAGGAGGCTTGCTGCTGGCCGGCGGGCCTATTTGTGGCCCAGCTAGCGCCCCCACGATCCTCCTTGTGTCCCCCCCTGCTTACCCTGGTGACCACATGGCCGGTCGCTGTGGTGGCCACCATGCCTTCCCCGTCTTCTTCCCGGCATGCCTAGCGCCAGGAGGAGCCAGGGAAGGTGGGAGCCAATTGGGGGGGTACACCCTTCACCTTATTGGCTCCCAGAAGTTAGGAGGCAGGACATCCGGCCATGGTCCAGGCATGGCCGGATGATGCAATAGGAGCTGTACAGAGCTGATAAAAGCCAGCTCCTCCACAGCTCCTCCCACATTTGGCTCTGGAGAGCTGAAGACCCGCCCACCCTCCCTTGAGGTGCTCCAGTATTTACTGTTGCAATTTGTAGGCAGATGGCATGGGTCATGATCAAGGTAAAGGGGGGTCTCCATCAAGTTTAAGTTCAAGTTTAAGTTCATGGAGATCCCCCTTCCTGATTAATGATTTTGTTTTCAGGGGAGGAGAGAGTGTCAGGAAGGGCGGCTTGGCCATTGTCTCTCTCCTCCATAAGAATCAGAAGGGTCCAATTAGCAGCCATTGACCAACATGGGTTGGGTCAATGGTGGTATGACCCATGCCTAGCTGACAACCATGGGGCAGCCATCTGTAAGTTGTGGCCATTTTAGTGCCAACAACATTTATCTACTAACCTGTATTTAACCAATTTTCTGAATATGTAATCAATACAAATTGTGTAACTACCTCTTGCTATGTACTCAATACAATTTGTATACTACCTCAGGCATTTGTGTCTTATTGGAGGAGGAGAGTGGTGTTGGTACAGTTTGGGTCCGCAAAAGAAAATATATAATCTCCTTTAGCTTTGTTTCTAACCCTTGAGATCACCTTTCAATGCATCAGGGATGCTGGCTTCACAATCAAGGCCAAGAAGTGCCAATTTGTGCATGACTGAATGACTCATCTTGACTGAGGTTGGTCAAGGATTATCATTCCTTTGCATGCTAAAGCATAAGCTATTTGCAACTGCCCTACTTTCTGGTCTGGGAAGCAGGTTCAATCTTTCCTTGGCTTGGGCAAGTAATATAGAAAAACTGTGCCCAACTATAGCCAAATGGCAGCACCCCAACAGATCTGACAGGTTCCAAGAAGCCAAGGCAGTGAACAGCTGAATGTCAAGTAACGTTTGGGTCACTGGAACCGACCCTGATATTAGATCCAATGTTGATGGCACCCAACTTCAACAAACCATTATGGCTGCAGATGTTTCTGACAGAGGCATTGGAGTAGTCCTGATGCAAAAGGGTCTGGGTAGCATCTTGCATCCTGTTCTGTACTTCATCAATAAGCTTTTTATGAGGGAGTCCAGTTGGTCCATATCAGAGAAAGAATGTTACGCCATCATGTATGCTGTTGACAAGCTGAGGCCATATGTATGGGAATGCTACTCTACACTCCAAAAGGATCATACCACCCTTTAGTGGCTCCACACAGTTCAGGGAGCTAACAAGAAACTGCTGCAGTGAAGCCTGTCACTCCAAGACTTTGACTTTGATATTCAACATATCTGGAAGTTCCAACTGTGTGGCAAATGCCCTCTTGCACCAAGGATCGGTGGGAGTTTAAGGAAGAATGTTTGCTACATATATGCTAATTGACTGTATAGCTAACATGTAGTATTATGTGATTGCATGTATATTTTAACTCTGTTCTTTCCTAGATTATAGGGCAAAATCACAGCCAGTGTAGGTTCCAGCCTGCAGTTGTTCCCAGACCATCTGAGATTTGCAGGGAGTATGATAATGGGCTTTCACACTATATGGGCAACACAACTAAGGGGTACAGTCTCTCCTCCAGATAAACAAAAGGTTAATGATGTGATTTTTAAAAGTTACATTTATTGGGGTTCAGCATCACAGAGGAGCAACAGAGATTATGAGAGAGAGAGAATGACCACCTTGGGAAGAAGTGTGGTAACTTCAAGATGCTTTCAAGTGACAGGTTATAAAAACATAAAGCCACAAGGCACAGAGGTGGGGGAGGGGGGTTGCTGCCTGTCTCACCATTCCTAGTGAAGCTTGGTCATAGGCTGGACAAAGGAGTGCAGACTCTCACCTTCCCTTGAACATAGAAGACCCACAACAACATCTGTCTTGTGAGTAGAAGAGAAATGTTCAGCTATGCTCATTAGGGTTTATGTTTTTTCTAACCTTGGCTGAATGAGACCCAGGGCTTGTCTAGACCAGCAATATACCATGTCTTGCCCCCATCTCAGAGCCCATATCATCTGGGGATTTGTTCTGGGGGGGGCATGGATACCGAAAACCTTGGATAATAATGAATGCCATTGAAAATAATGGGACTTCTGGTTTAAAATACCATAGAGTTGCCTTGGAGGACCTAGAAAATGGCTAGAGATGACACATTATCTAGGAACACTCTATGGTAGGTATGCTGTTTTGTGTCCCATGGATAATTAAACCAGTGGATACAGGGGTCCTACTGTAGGAAATACAAGGACATTTTTGCTTCTAGAACAAAAGTTGTCAACTGGTAGAATGTATTCTTTATTAGCAGGATTTCAGTGAAAATTAAGAACTGTGTCCATAAACTGTTTAATTTCACATTAAAGTTGGAGAATGGCTAGAAGTAGAAAATTAGATCTCCTTAGCTTTGCCATGGGTGAGCGTTTGACTCTACCCTCATCTCACCAAACTTAGGGCTCATCTCAATAGAAAATTTACCCCAACTTCTCTCATCTTGGAACCCTTCATTCCAAATAATGCAGGACTCTTGGTCCGATTCACCTCTGGGCAGTCCTGACAATGGCCAAAACAAAGCCAGGGGAAAGCCAAGGAAAACCAATTTAAAAAATTTTAAATTAACAGCTGGGAAAACTTGCATTATATGGGAAAACCTGGATGGGTCCGGTGCAGGAACTCAGGGTCTGTACCTGCACATCAGCTTGTATAGGTAGATGCTGCTGCTATCACAATTAGAGTCACTCTGCAGCTGGGAAGGAGGGCATCAGCAGGTGATCAAGGCCACCTGCATGTGACCAGCCTTGATCATATGCTGAGGAGATCCTTCCCAGGTTCAAAGAGTGTGGCATGCAACAATGGGGAGTCACCTGCCGATACTGGCTGGTGTGTGTGTGCAGTGGCCAGCATGTTTATCTGGCCCATTTTGTCTTGTAAGGGGGGGGATGGGCCAGCTCTGAGGCCAGAATAAGCCAGCCAGAAGGCAGCATTTTTTGGCCAGTCTAGACAAGCCCTTAGTGGGTAAAAGCTGCTACTGGCCTAACTGTCCAGAGAAGGGCAACTAAAATGGTGAAAGGTCTGGAAATGATGCCTTACAAGGAGAGACTTAGGGAGCTGGGTATGTTTAGCCTGGAAAAAAGACGGTTAAGAGGCGATATGATAGCCCTGTTTAAGTATTTGAAGGGATGTCACGCTGAGGATGGAGCAGGCTTGTTTTCTGCTGCTCCAGAGACTGGAACACGGAGCAATGGATGGAAGCTCCAGGAACAGAGATTCCACCTCAACATGAGGAGGAACTTTTTGACAGTAAGAGCTGTTCGGCAGTGGAACACACTCCCTCGGAGCGTGGTGGGGTCTCCTTCCTTGGAGGTCTTTAAACAGAGGCTGGATGGCCATCTGTCGGGGATGCTTTGATCGTGATTTCCTGCGTGGCAGGGAGGTTGGACTGGATGGCCCTCGTGGTCTCTTCCAACTCTGCAATTCTTTGATTCTAAGAACAAGTTGAATGTTGGTCACACCTTTTTCAGATATATTGAAGAGTGTTCTACTTTCTAGTGCTATTCCAACATAACAGTCCCTAATATAAATACTTTGGTCAAGCATTTCCCACTCGTATATGTATGTGAACCAAACAAAATTTACTACTATCTCTAGTCACAATGGATTGTGAATTGTGTAAATATATCATTGTTGTCAAGGTAAGCATCATTCTCCACATGTCTGTGCTAATTAATCTGTGAAAGCATTGTTACATGTGTCACAGAGAATAGGTTGTGGCTTAGTGATAGAATGGATGGTTTGTGTGTAGAAGTTAAATCTCTTGATAAATAAATTAGAAATCAACATTTTTAAGTAGCAACACTGTAAAAGTTATTTGTCTGCTGTCATGGAGAACTGCCCCTCTATAAAGTAACACACAGCTAGATAGATCACCGGCCAAATGGCTGCCCCCTGTAGTCCCCTATACTCCTAAATTGTATATATTGTAGTACAAATCAGTACTACAAGAAGAAAGATTTTGAAATTTTAATGATGGTAATAAAATCTTCAGACTTACATTTATACTTGAGTTATTGTTGTCATAACTCATGCTCTGGAGTCAGGAGATTCAGACACAGAGGAAGAGGCAGATTGCCAGGAATCTGCAGCTCCTGATGATGGTGATGTCTCCAAGTCCAAGGAGCTGGGGGCTGAGGCAAAAGGGGGCCCTACTCCCCAGTAGGAGGTTGCAGACACTGAAGACACATTACCATCCTTTGCAGAGCAATGAAGAGACAAGGAGAGATTATGCCAGCCCCAGTGGCTGTTAAGTAGGATATGGTGACTAATTAGGTGCTTGCTGTCTGGAAAAAGCTTCCCATATATCTTCCAACAGCTGTCTGGCAGCTTTCTTGGTGACAGCCACTCACTCTTGGTGACTGGCAGTACTCTATTCCTGTTTTCCTGACCTTGGACTGGCTACAATTTGCAACTCTGTTTTACACCTTGTTGGCTTTGTTTATCTGGACTACAGACTTGCTCTACTTCTGGACCATCTGATGACCACTGCTCTTGCTTCTCCCTTTATACTGCTGGATACCCTGTGACTGACCTGGACTGGATTAACTACTCAACAGCTCTTGCATTCCAACCAGTTTATCCCTGGGACATTGGATGCTGTCTGGAACATAGGACAATTCTTTTGTTATCTAACTCTTTACTTCCTTAGAAGGCATCTACTTATACTTTGGGGATCTGCAGGAATTGGTAATCAATTTCTAATAAAGAGACATTTTTATTGCTTAATAAACACATTGCCTTATTGAATCATAAAGCAGCTAATTAGTTCGGTGAATTTAAAGTGCTGTGTTTGCACATGGAAACTAATTAGTCATTATATCAGTTCCTGAATCATACAGCTTTTCTTTTGCTTTACTGGTAACTGCTCTAGCCTTTTACTTGGATAACACCAGACATTCTCATTTTAAACTTTATGGGTACTCATGGATAGACATGCTGGAATGTGAGGGACCACTAGCAAGCATTTGCCTCAGGGCTATAGAATTAATTTTCCAAAGCCCAATCCATCATGCAATTCAGTTAAAAACAAGTTATTATAACTTGCTGTATTAAAGGTTTTTCATATTTACCCAAGACCACAAATGCCAGGAAATTATAGCTTCAAAAGAACACAAGTTTAACAGGTTGAGGTGGTCCTTAAAACTGAATATAGCATAATATCCTATGCTGTGGTTAACTCCATCTCCTCTACTATTTGGACTTGAGCCAGAGTGGCAGAATGGTGGGCACAGGTCCCAGACTGGTCTGTTCAATCAAGTTTTTTTCCTGTTCTAACTACTGGAGTTTGGGTATCAATGGATGCATTGATTTAATGCATTGTACAGTACATTACAAAACATAAAATGCAGACAGTAAGCTATGATAAAAATAGAATATAACAAACCATTGTAAAATCACCACAAAAATAAACAAATGCAGCACACATAAGTATTATTACACATAAGTATTATTAGACAATTGTGCAAGATTTAAAAAGACTTTAAATGCCTGTGAGGACAAAGAAAAAAAAAGCCTTCACCTGGCACCCAAAAGACAGAAATTGAGGTGTTAGGCAAATGGAGATCATTCCAATCATGGTATCACATTGGGGGGGGGGCTCTCTTGTAAGTAACTGCCTCATCTCATCTGACTGGATCACTAGGAGGAGAAGGGCCTTAGTTTATGATATGAGGATCTAGATAAGTAGATGTGGAAGGAGACCCTCTTTCCAGTGACCTGGCCTCAAGCTGGTTACATAAAAATAGGTACTCAGATAATGAGTCTATTATATGTATATATAATAATTGTTCCTAGAGAAAGGTAAGAATGAGCAGAAGGATGAAGGGTGGTTCAGATGAAGTTCCAAGATACTGTCAGGATCATTAGTCCTGCCATACTTGTTATGTTTTTGCATATGTTGTGCAATGCTGGATGATGGGATATGCAACACAAGTGATGAGTCTGAATAGAAAAGGAATGACCTGGACTGGATTAACTACTGTTATTTCTCAACAGCTTGGATTAACCAGCAGTTGTGTTGGAAAGTAAACAAACTATGAGTTGTCAAGGTCAGTCCTGTGGGAAAGCCTGGTACAAGAGGGAAGGAGGCCTCTGTTTGGGAAAACAGGATGTTTTGGTTAACTGACAAATGGGATATAGGCCTGGGGAAACTGCCTGAATTGCTTTGTGCTTTATTTATACTATGTTCCTGAAAAAACTTCAGTTCTCACAGTTTTATGTGCTATGACCAGGCCTACATGCTGAATAAAGCTTTTCTAAGGACATTTTCAGACAAGTCTTCTCTCTGGCTTTTCTTCGCAAACAAAGATTCAGGAAGGACTCATCCTATGCTTTCTGCAAGCGCGCTGATGACTAAAAAGGCCAATCTGAAATAAACAAGTCCGGTTGCAGAAAGCACGGCAGAAGGTCTCCTTGGGTGATGTTTCTAGGTTGTGATTCTTTCTGTGTTGTCGTTTCTCTTCAAGACTTGTTCGGCATGAGTTCTCAAATAAGGCTGCAGCATTGTGGATAGTGCGTCTCCATGCCTCTGGATGTGAGGCCAGGGCAGACCATTGTTGGTGATCAATTTGGCCGAGCCTGAAATGTTGTTTCAGGGCGTCCTTGTATCGTTTTTTTGGAGCACCACTCTTACGCTGACCCGTGGCAAGTTCACCGTAGAGTACTATTTTGGGGAGGTGATGGTCCTCCATCCTAGAAACATGCCCTGCCCAGGGCAGGTGTGTTCTCAATATCATGGCCTCAATGCTGGTGATCCCTGCTTGCTCAAGGACAGTGACAAGTCTTACCGCACAAGAAAACTCTTGAGAGGTACGCCGCTATCGTGTGGCAGGGGGTCCATTTTGGGCAACGCCGTCCGCCGTCCGTGTCACTTCCGTGTTCCATTGAAGGCAACTGCACCATTTTTTATTCACAGACAACTTCCGTGAATAAAAAATGATGTGGTTGCCTTCAATGGAACACGGAAGTGACACAGACGAAGGACAGTGTCATCTGAAACGGACCCCCTGCCATGGGATAGTGGCATACCTCTCCCGGAGTCTTCTTGCATGGTAAGACTAGTCTGAAAATGTCCTAAATCTGCTGAAAGGGATGTGTTTTTAAGGTATGCTAGCCTCTACATTATAAATATTGACACCAAACACTTCTAATCCCATTGGGAGATTATTCTTCCCCATCCAGGCTGCCCAATTTGTAGTGTGTGCATACAAAAACAATGTACAGTAGGACCCATGTATCTGCTGGGAATTGGTTCTGGGGTGGGGGGCATGGATACCCAAAACAATGGATATTAGCAAACACCATTGAAAACAATGGGACTGCCAGTTTAAAATACCATAGCGATGCCTTGGAGGACCTAGAAAATGGCTGGAGGGGACACATTTCTAGGAAGACTCTATGGTAGGTGTGCTATTTTGTGTCCCGTGAATAATTGAATCAGTGGATAATGAATCCGTGGATATGGGGGTCCTACTGTATATGTAAAATAAAACTGTTTAATTGTTCACAGGATACCATGACAGCTTGTCATGGGTAGGAAAAGTGTTATATTCTTTTTAATGGAGAGAGCAGCTAAGCATTCCAGGACTATGAGATTTCCAGTGAAAAAGTATATAAAATTAATTAGACTGTGAGACTAATCACCTGTTACCATCCCTTGTTCACAGGCCATGGGAGAAAGGAAAAGGCCTTGTCTTTTATAATGCAATTTGGACAATGCTTTGAATGCCTAGTCAGATAGCCAAACCTGGCATTTCTGCAGGGCAGGGGAGCACTTATGCTCTCAGAGGCCATTTACTATGACTGAAGAGCCCTCACAGAAGATGGCACATGGACCAGCTTTTTTCTGCTCTAACCTGCTGTCTCCATCCAACAACCATTGATATCTTCAATAACGTCTTCTTTTATACCATTCACTTGTTCTAGTCTTAGCTATTTGCGTATCTTCTGATCAGCCCTGAGTTTATAGCAATCAACTTTGATTGGGGATGGGGAGAAAATTATTTGGCTTGTATTAAAAAACAGCCCTTCAAATTTGTCCTTCCTGAAACTATCCATGAACCAAAACAGGATTATACATCAACAATCATCACTTCTCTGAATTTTACAAACTAGACATATTAGGGAAATGTGTTCACAAAAATATCAAACGAAGTAAAAATACTATAGAAAAAAAATCAAATTGTATTTGAGGATTCCTCTCCTCACCCAAACTAAGCAAAACTGCACTAGAATTAATAAACTAAGAGGAATATGTGCAGTATTATGAAATTTCTTGCATTTTTAATCACAAATTGATGTACAATGGGAGGACAAAATGAACACAGGGATGGAAAAGTGAAGAAATAAATGACAGTTTTCTTATTTTTGAAATTCTGAGTCAAAAGTGTGTGGTATAGAACTTTTGGGTCAGTAAGATATCTTTTTAATGGTAATGCCTTTTATGGTCAATTGCTCTATATTACATGGTCAGATTCCCTAATCATACAGTGTTTTTCTTAGTGTGCGTCTTTTCAATTTGGCTTAAATACTTCATACAAATGGTCTTTTTATTTCCTCTCCATCTCTGTCAAAGAGTCAGTGTAGTGTAGAGCTTTGAGTGTTGGACTAGGATTCCTCAAGACCAGGGTTTGACTTATCACTCAGCCATGGAAACTGAGTGGGTAGCCTTGGGCAAGTCACACTCTCCTAGCCTTAGGAGAAAGAAATTACAAATGTTCTCTGAATAAATCTTGGCAAAAAAACACCCCACTCTGATGTCAGCGTAAGTCAGGATTGACTTGAAGGTGCATAACAACCACCACTATTTTAATTCAGGCATTTACCAATCAATTACTCCAGTCAGCCAGGACTAGGCTGGCAACTGTCAACAGGATGACTTTTCCCCACTACCCCTAGATTCTTGAATGACCTACTGGAAGAGATTTGACAGCTGGACGCACTATTTGAGGGATCATCTACATAGGCCAGGATACCTGCTCATGGATCAGGCCTGTTTCTCCCGCATACCTCCATGAAATGGGAGGAAGTCCAGATGGACATGTCAGCCTGTCACTGCCACTGCCATCACAGCAGTCTTCCTTGCCCTCCTGGACCTAGGAAGCCACAGCCTTGGTCACATGCTGTGGGACTCTTTCCTCCTGCAGCAGAGCAACAGCAGACCAGCAGCTGCAAGGATGGGCCAACCTGCTGGGATGGGCTTCTGAGGTCATGCGGGGCTCAATCCATTTTTTGCCCATGGGAATGGATTAAAGCAGGTAATTTTTAAAAACAGTGTAACAGACTGTAATATAGCTAATCTGGGGGTTTTCAGCTTGGAACCCCCAGAATTAGCTCCCCTGTAAAGGCAACCCAGAGCGGCCTCACTCAAGGGTGCCCCTAGAGGCCTAAAAGCTGCCACCACCCAAATGCAGTCTTTATAGCCAGCCCATCTGGGAGACTGGAAAACCTGTGGAACTACTCACCACTGTGGAACCAACCAACTCCTCCCTCCTGTCCCTATAGAGAGAAAGCAATGTAGCAAAGACCAGAGAGGCAGGCACGTGCAGCATCAGCATATAGGAAGATTAAGAAAGGCTTATTTTATTATTCAAGCAAGATTAAAGAGGTAAATCATTTCATGAAAGGCCCTTCCTTTCAGGTTCAGCTTAAAGTTACAAAGATATAGTAAGTACAGAATTCATCCAGTCAAGGAGAAAATAAATCATAAAATCCTGATGCAATCTAGCTAAAAAACTGTCCCTACACAAAGATTCTACTCACAACTGTGAAGTCTAGTATGCAGGATTTAGTCTTTGAATTCCAAGAAGGTGTTAAGCCGGCTGGCCATCTGAGGCCTGGCTTAACCACCTCTTCCATTGTTCAACTTCTCAGGCTCTTAGACATGGTCTCTTTGTCTCCGTTCTCCAGCTGGTCTGACTAAAGCATGTGCTCAGAACAGAGTATTTATACCTTAGTTTAAATCTCCACTCTGGCATTCTTGATTTGTCAAGTTTGCCTCAGATGATGTGATAAAGTCATTGATGCTGCTGACCTGGAGGTATCCCAGTATTTCCCCCTGAGGTTAACCCTTTTGTTACCTGATGTTATGTTTGCAAGACAATCTCTGACTGCGGGATCATGGGAAATGCAACCCTCCATTATCACACACACATGATAGGAACTGAAGTCCTTTGCAGGATGATGGGACTGCCATCACCACACAGGCCATAACCCCTTTTCCCTGTCTTTGCCCTGGGGGTTGTGAGGACTGCCTGGGGACAGAACAGGGCAAGAGCCCTGCATCATTAGGACGGCAGGGATCTAAGATGAGAGGCAAGATGAGATACGGTAAGTTTCCTATGTAGACAAGCCCTGAGTTTAAAACAGGGCTAAAGAACTGTTTTTTCTGGCAGAACTATCTAGATTATTTTTAAATTATGAATTTTTAAATTAAGAATTTTAAAGTATGGATTGTTTTTACTATGTATTGGTTTTATATGTTCTTTTTAACTGATGTCATGTGTTGTATTTTAATCTGTTGTTCCCCTCTTAATAATAATATTTCAATCCCTGCTTTTTTTTTCTTTTCTGAGGACGCCTATTTGGGGGAGGTGGGCATTATTTCCTAGTGGATGTCTAATATTAATATATTGAATGTGTGATATTTCTCAAGGGACAACAACTGTTTATGTGCTAACATTACAAACTGGATAAAAACTCTCAGAATATAGAGGTTTTATATGAACACTAGATAAGACTAAACTGAGCTGAGAAGGAATTTGTGTGTCACTAGCTGAAGGTCACTTACCCTACAGAGATATCTTCCCAGAAATCAGGCTGATCACCCACTTCTACAATTGCAAGTTGCAAATGAAAGTGGAATGGTTCTATTTTTCTCACTATACTTCAGAAACGCAACAATCCTTCAAGTTAAGTCTGGCAAATTGCTTGTGTAGCTGTGTTGTAAAAACACATTAAACAGGAGAGAGAGTAAGGAGGGGAAATCTCATTCTTTGTCAGCATAACAAAGTGAAAAACCACATTGTTCCTGAAGGAATGATTGTTAAAGGCACAGTTCCAAAGAAACACCACCCAGCCTTAGACTTCTGCCCTTTCCATTTTGTCATCACAAGGAAATATAATAGATTCAGGCTGAAGAAAACTTCATAATCCAAGGCAATACAAAGGATGGAGATTTTTTGACACACACGCACACGCACACACACACACATTTGTATGCAGTACACAGTCACATCCACCATATTTGTATGAAATATCCCTGTTTGCTGCACAGTAGATATCCCATCTTCTACAGGATTACCGTAGGAGTTAGACACCTGGATTCTGTGTTGACATATGTACCATTTGACTTTTTCTTGCCACCTCATGCTGTTCACAGAAATTCTCATGTCCTACAAGAAGGAATGGGAACAAGTGTGTGTGTGTGTTTCAGAATCCCTCCATATTCAGTAACAGGTTGTGAGGTTACTTTTTATTTCTACATGGAAATGTATATTCATTTTACTACACACTTCCTCTCACATATGCCTTTTAATTGCAGACATTTCTAACTGCAAAGTTTCGACACAGTTCCACTGACTAAAACATGTTTGTGAACAGTAGCACTTAATTTGCTGAAAGAAAAAAATACAGTTTCCTCTCTGTTATAGGAGCCCAAGATATGTGTGGGATTTAATTTTGCAGACTACATATTTCTTTTCCATCATTACATACACATCATGACAGAATCTCTTGGTGTTTGTGTCCTGTCCCACAATTTCATTTCCTAAATTGGGGTAAAACAATTGGGGTAAAGCAATCCAACATTAAGTGACTTCTGCTTGATCACTTTTTAACATCATTTTTTTTAAAAAAATTTGCTCTTTGTGTACATGGCACCTAGCATTCTACAAACCTGAATCATAGAACTCAAGATCTAAATTTAGACAGCTGTAGTGGGGAAGAAGAGTGAAGAATGGAATCTCTAATCTGTTACCCTTTTTGTTTCGTTTATTTTGTTTGTGCTCACTGATGGCCGTTTTTCCATTGTGGCCATTGCTACCATTTCTTTTAAAAATCCGTAGAGATGTTCTACATACATCTGGAGGTGTACCTATGGGGGTGGGTGAGGGGTGGAATGAGGCATTTCTCTCCCAAATAATAACTCTCCAGCCCCAATAAAATTTCCCTTCACTCCCCAGGTTTCCAGCATTGTATCCATTTAAAATTTCACTTGAGCCTTCAAGACAGGTTAGATATTCAAAGAAAAGAGGCAGGCAAAATTGCGAAAAGAATGTGAGCACAGCAAATGGAAGCGTTCTAGTTGTGAACAATTTTCAGTGTCTCATTGTAGGAGTAATGAGTCTAAAATTAAAAATGTATTAAAAATTCCAGGGATCTAGCCCTTTTAAAATCAATAAAAAAATATCTTCTTTAAAAAAGGAGTTAAAAATCATTTACTTTCAAATTCATGCAGAGTGGCTTAAGAATGCAAACAAGCTCAATTAACATTTAAAAGTGTATTCAGAGGTCTGTGGTCGATCTGATCACCCATTGAATTAGACTCATTACAAAAACAAAGGAGTCAGTTTAAAAATGCAAATCAAAAGTTTACTGAAGATATATCAGTCTCAATCTACATACTAAAACAAACTTTTAAAAGAGTGTTCCTAACTAACTAGGAGGATTTAGGGTAGAAAGACTCACCCTTTAGCTTCTTTAGCGGTAGAAGCTACATGGTGATTTGAAAAGCAAACATCATGGCATGGTTTCATAGAAGCAGCATGGCTAAGAAAAGATAAGATGGCTACAGCCGCATGGAGACTCTAACTTAAAAGAGCCTCTCAAAGAGCAATAAAATTTAAATTAGGTCATGTGTTGAATGAGGCAGCACTCCAGCTGGCTGGAAGTGCCCAGTGAAATAAGAGAAAGGGAGTTTGGGAGAACAGAAGCATGGAGGGGGAAAAAAAAACCCCTAGACTTATCTTAGGATGTGAATGGGGTACACAAGATTGCTTTTACATTACAATAATTATTTCTCCACATACTACATTATTTCTTCAAGGTTAGAAATTTGTGGAGTGAAGGAAAATTTCAGGTGAGGAACAAAACACTTTTTGAGGGACGCAATGCCCTTATTGCTTCCCCCCCACCCCAGGCCAATATTTACCTATTCCGTACTAGTATACACCCACTTTGTGTGCAGAACTGATGTGGTTGCCAGTGGCAGGGTAATGGACCTAAATCCCAGATTTGTCATTTCACTGGAATGGAGCCATAGAGTTTAGGTAACAGAAGCTCTGAAGTACATAAAGCTACCACTCCGCATTGATATTGCAACTAATGCTGTCTACAAAGAATTACAAAGTTGAAGGGCATCTTGAAGGTGATTTAGTCCAGACTCCCCAGATATTTTAAATCATGTTTCCTCTTGGCAATTAAATGGGAGAATGGGCAGTATAAAGTGCAGCTTTGTACTAGTGAAAACATTGACTCAGTTTCACCACAGCGAAATACAGGGAATGCAGACAAACTCCATCAAAAGCTATACTCCTATAAATAATCCAAAGCAGATGGAAGGCTCTCCCTCCACCCCAACTGCCACTGCTGTGATCTTGGAGACAGAGAAGAGGAGGCAAGCACAGCTCCAACATGCCTAGGCCCAGAAGCAGATAAAGGCCCTCCCTCCATCCCAACTTCCACAGCCTGGGCTACAGAGGGAGAGAAGAAGAGGCAGTAACTGCTAGACTTAACCACCTCCCCCACTGCCATTCCCTTTTCCTTGTGTGTCATATTGTATTTAGATTGTAAGCCTGAGAGCAGGGATCTGTCAAATTAACAGTTTGTAAGCCACTCTGACAGCCTTTGTGGCTGAAGAGTGGGGTATAAACAAACAAACAAACAATTAAACAAACAAACAAATGTCTTACTCCTGTTATCTCAAAATAGGAATGGAGTATCCTTAATCACACTTCACCTATAAATTCTGGTTCAGATCTATCCATTTAGCAGCTATTTGAATATAAAGTATAGAAACTACTGATTCCTTCCTGATTTTGGGGGAGAAATTATTTCTCTGGCATCAGACTAATTCAGTGTAAGAATTGTCCCTGCTGTTTATGCATAACAAGGGTGTGTATGTGTGTGTTTCATTTGGTTCAATTTTTTTAAACAAGGATGTCCCCCACACACAAAAAAACCTTTATAAATGAGAAAGGAAAAACAAGAACCATGAGATTTATTTCACCAAGAAAGAAAGAAAAAAGGGGGGGGGACTGACAGAAAGTAGAAGTGGCAGAATTATCCATCCAGGCTTTGAATATTCTGTTCTTAAAATCTGAATCTTTTTCTTATGCTCCTCATCTTGAATACTAAAAGTTAGACAGGTACAATATGATAACCTCTGTGCTGGAAATGATGTACCTGCTAAAAAGGAGAACATTTTAGTTGTTTTCCTTAAGCATTTGTCAACATTTATAGATTTCTTCATAAATAGAAAGGTTGAGATTCTTTTTTAAAAAAAAATGACTGTGGGAGATAGAGAAGCTGACTGATTCTATCCTGCTATCTTCATGTAAACTTAATGATTTATATATTTTTAAGATTGTGAGAACTGTGCTTGTGAAGGTACGTTCAGCGAATGAGGAAACACAGAACAATTTGTGGATGTACTGATGGAATTTCATCAATGCAAGCGAACCTCAAACAGATACAAACATAGCATGAATGGTTCACCAAGTTGAAACACTGACTAATGCTAGTGAGCAATTGGAACGTTTTTAGTATGTAACAGCTGAAACCAGACAAAGGGCATAAATATAAATTTTGCAAACCTTATGAAATATGCTGTAGCAGTGGTGAAAGGCAGCCAGTACTTTGCAAACTGAGCAGAATGTAGAATTAACATAGACACATATATGTTGCCATTGCACATATTCACCTTGATACCATTTGAGAAACAGTGGAAAGTGAGTTATTTAAATAAAATATTCATTATAACATTAATCATCCCTTTTTAGTGGCCTTGAAATTATAACCACAGCTCTCTTTTAAAAGTTACATTCCAAACTCTGGCATTTCCATTAAATTTGGTGGTCCAGTATATGCAAAAGTATATGGGATGCAGCCACTTGCTCCTTTTAGAAATACTGGTGACTTGCTCTTCCTATCCATTGTTGAAGGTACCATTTGGGGAAGGTTATTCCTCCCTTTTCTGAACATCAGATAACGAGTGATTGTCCTCAGTCTCTGTGGTTACAGATCCTACAATATTCTGCTATACTGAGGGCATCAGTCTGGGATAATTTAGGAGTTGTGAATAAAGGCACAGTGTTACAAAACTGACAGATTCTCAGGGAAAACCAGAAAACAGAACTGGAGAACAAATCTAGTTGCTACTGAAGAACTATCAGGATTTCAGGGCAAAACAAAAAGCTGGACTGGGAAACAAGCAGGAGACTGAGAGCTTGTCTACACAGGCCAGGATACACCAGCTTCCTGCAAGCATATTCTGACCCTAGATCAGGCCCATTTCCCCTCCCCCTACAATTACCAGAATGAAACCAGAGGTAGTCCGCACATACATGCCAGCCCGTATTGGTGGACAGCTCCACTGTTGTCCAGTTCTCTGTCTCTGAAGCCAGGAAGGATGCCCGCAGCAATGTGATCTAGTCTGGCCACATGCAGGGGGCTTTGATCACATGCTTCAGGCCTCCATCCTGGCTTCAGAGATTGAGTCAGTTGGCAGTGAAGGTGGTCACCTGGTATGGGCCAGCATGCAGGTATGGTCTCCTATGTTCCGATGGTGCCTGATCCGTTTCCCCCCAAATGAGGCAGTTTCTCCTGGATGTTAAAATAAAACAGTATAATGGGCTTTACCCCATCTTCCCCCTGGCATTGTCAGGATTGTCTGTGGGCAAAATGGGGGAAAGCCCTGCATTGCATAGACTACAGGGCTCCAAGACAGGGACAAGATTGGATAAATAGCCCATCTAGACAAGCCCTGAAACACAGCATGCACCAGAACTCAGGAAAACCCTGCTGATCAAACAATGCACAGATACAACAGGGTTGCCTTTACATTCCTTTCTAAAGAATGAAGATCAGGCCATCTTGGTGGAGTCCAGATGTCTCTTTATTGAGAATTCTGCCTCCTCCAGTTCCATGATTTGCCACATAGGTCATCTGTATGGAGATCCAACGGTATCTGACAGATATAGTTCTAAACATTCCAAGTGGTATTATGTTAAACTTTTCAACTTGATTGGAATTTATTCTTAAATATTTAGGACTAGGCCTTCAAACCTGTGAATTTTGCTCCAATCCTTGAAATGCTTTTGCTGGAAAATTAAAGAAAACTCATATCCATTACAGAATCTCAGAAACTGAGAATGGAGATTAAATCCCAAAATTAGGACTAAAGGTAGCACTGGCCATATCAAGACTATACCACATGTATACCACATGGGACCCAAGTATGGAGAGTAGGAGGAATTTCATCCAAGCCCAAACATTCAGGATCCCCCACTCCAGGCTTCAAGTTGATTACCAGGAGGAAAATTTAAGTCATGCTTGGGGATATTCATGCAAGCCTATTTGTCCTTTGTCCAGATCTTGTGAAATTTTCTGGAACTCATCAGAATCAGTATGTGACTAGTACATGAAATATTTTCAGCATACATGGCTGACCCATGCCCTTTTCTTGAAGATAAAATGACAATAACACTGCTTACAGAGGGGACCTCTCTGATGTGTTGTGCATTTGTGCACATGCTCATATGTGTGCATGCATACTTATGAGAGAGAGAGAGAGAGAGAGAGAGAGAGAGAGAGAGAGAGAGAGAGAGACTTCTCTATGAACAAAAACAACAAAAAATTTCTCAAAACTCTATAGTTACTGCTATCATTTCCTATGGCTGCAGGAGAGAGGAACAAGAGCCAAAAGAAGTTAAGGGAAACTAGTCTTCCACTAGCTGGACCTGGCATACCATACACCATTAAAAAAACTCCCCTCCAAATGCCCAGTAGACCTCATGACAACCTTGTAACCTCATGACCTTCTCCTGCAACCATGAAAATGGGTGCTAGGCATAACCATGAGATCTCCCTGGAAAGCATATAGACTCCATTTTTCAACACTCTAAATGTTTCCCTGGCTATTTCATACTGAGATAAATGCTGGGCTGCCCTTGGTACCTTCAGATTGTGAAAAGCCCTAAGCAGTTATGCTTTGTTCAGTCCACCCATGAAGGTGTTAGAGCAAGAAAATATGGAACACATTTATTCTTGAAGGAAGAAGACAACCATTATTTCTTTTTATTGTGCTAGGACTGGGAGGAAAACACCAGCTGTGCCTTATCAAAGATGAAGGGAAATATGTTCAATTGTTTGTGTACAGGTTCAATACATGCTGAAGCATGCTGTTAACAGAATTTTTCTTCTCTTTTTTGAGTATTAATTGTTAGAGTCCTCTTGTCAAGCTGTTTTATTTATTTCACATGGTTTCCATTACAGTTCAGGAGTGCATTTAGTTATTTGTTTATTTCTGTCTCAATCTTGGTCAAATGACAGAGAAATGACTGTTATTATTATTTGTTTATTCATTTATACAGTTGGCCCTCTGTAGCCATAGATTCTGCATCCACAGATTCAACTAACCCTGGCTTGACAATATTTTGTGGTGGGGGCGGATTCCAAAAAGCAAACCTTGCTGTTCACCATTTTATATTAGGGATACCATTTTACTACACCATTGTATATAATGGGACTTGAACATCCATGGATTTTGGTATCCACAGGAGGTCCTGGAACCAAACCCCAGCAGATACCAAGGGTCCACTATATACTGTCTTTTCTTCCATTACTGGGACTCAAGAAGGCTTACAAAGACTAAGGACTTTATCAGACAACCCCTTTTTAAAACATTCTTTTGCTGGCATAAAAAAAAAATCTATGCTGGTAAAAGAACATCCCCCCCTCGCAAGACTTTGTTGCGCAGGAAATTCAAAAAGAAAAAGAAAAAGAAAGCCCAAAAAGTGACACCAAGGCACACTTTACAAGTCCCACATAACCTGGGGAGGGTCATAAAAAGAGCAAACCTTGCCTGGATGTCCTGATCTCACCGGGAAATGTTTGTGCTGGACCAGTCACTCTTGCTGCAGTGAAGAGAGTTAAATGGCCCAAGGTTGCGCATGCCAGCAATGCTGGTAAAAAAGCAGCATGGGAGATCTATTGATGGCTTAAGCCATCAGTTAAAAGGCACAGGATTTTGACAGGACATAACCAGGAAAAGGTGGTGTTGTCTGATCTATCTGATCTGTGTGCCTTTTTGTGGCTATGTGGCATCGTTATGGTGCCATATTTTGTCCATCTGATAAAGTCGTAAAACAACTGCAGAATAAAATCGATACAAAACCATCAATAAAATATATACGTTAAAGTAAATTATTAAAATGCAGTTCAACAACCGATAGAATTGAAATCATCCATTAAAAGACCAAAGTTGAAAATCATGAAAAGAGCATACCACTAAAAGCCCATTGAGCTAAGAGTCTGTAGAAATGTTAAAAAAAAAAAAAAGTTTTCACTTTCTGGTGGAAGGAGTTCCAAAACCTGGAAGCAGTTACCTAGATGACTCTTTTTTAAATTCCCACCAAATGTGCTTGGGAAGGTAGGAGACTGAGAGAAGGCCTCCAACAAAAGAAGTTAGAGCCCTGCCAGGTTCATACAGGAAGAGATAGTCCCAGACCCTACTATTGACCATATACAATTTTCAAAAAGTGATGAAACTCTCAACTACCAGGCAATTTCATAACTTCAAAATAGGCTTTTGAAAAATGGAAGTGCTGATCTATTGTGGGGACAAGTAAACATGTACTTTCTTCTCCTCCCTCCACATCAGCCTGAGCACTAGAAAGCAATTGACTTGCTCTGACTCCTTGCTCAGTTTCCCAGGCTGCCACACCAGGGACGTTATCAGATGGACAAAATACAGCATCATAACTGCAAAAGGGTGCGCAGATCAAATGACATCATCCTTTTGTGGTTATGTCCTGGCCAAAACCCATCTCTCTGGCTTTTCTTCACAACGAAGATTCAGGAAGGACTCATCCCGCACTTTCTGCAAGTGCGCTGATGACTAAAAAGGCCAATCCGAGATAAACAAGTCCGGTTGCAAAAAGCACAGCAGAAGGTCTCATTGGGTGATGTTTTTGGGTTGTGATTCTTTCTGCGTTGTCGTTTCTCTTCATGACTTGTTCGGCATGAGTTCTCAAATAAGGCTGCAGCATTGTGGATAGTGCGTCTCCATGTCTCCCGATGTGAGGCCAGGGCGGACCACTGTTGGTGGTCAATTTGGCTGAGCCTGAGATGTTGTTTCAGGGAGTCTTTGTATCGCTTTTTTGGAGCACCCCTCTTACGCTGACCAGTGGCAAGTTCACCGTAGAGTAGTATTTTTGGGAGGCGATGGTCCTCCATCCTAGAAACGTGCCCTGCCCAGCGCAGCTGCGTTCTCAATATCATGGCCTCAATGCTGGTGATCCCTGCTTGCTCAAGGACAGCAACATTCGTCATATAGTCAGTCCAGTGTATTTCTCATGAAGATTTAATGAAATAAGAGATTTAATGAAGAAGTAGATTTGACATCAGCAGGTTGTGCATCCATAGTTTGTATCCAACAGAGCTCTTACCTCATACATAGCAAGCAAGGGAAAGGTGAGATGGTGAGGCTTTGCAGCAAGTTCCCTCCTCAGCTAAAACTAGACAAGGGAAGAATGGAGGAAGGATTTGAATTTCTGTTCAAGGACATGGTAAGATACCAGATTGGCTCTGGGTGCTAGCACAAGTGTCTATTTTTAGCATAATCCCATGGGTTCTGATTTTCTGATTGCCTTGAGTGACCGAGATAAGCACCCTATCTGGCAGTAAGGGAAAACATCTCATCCCAAGTTCAGTGTTCTGACTCTTTTTGTGAGCACTGCACATGATCCATATTTTCTTGAGAATGACAGAGGACAGGATATCAGTCATTCAGTCAAACACTTGACCCACAATACCTTAGAACAAATTAAACTAGTTGGGAGGGGATTTCTGTGTGTGCTACATGTGTGTGTGTGAATCACCACCACATCCACTTGTAATATGTAGTCATATTGGTGGTGGTGTTCATTATGCCAGAAGTATGGATCAGTTGTGTTTCTTCTTGGGAATTGCATACCATCATCTACTATAAACTGGTGGCAAGATTTAATGACTAAATGTGGTCTACAAAATACCAGAAAGCAACTGCACTCTACCAGTTGTCTTACATGAGATAAGAGGGATTGGTCATAGCTCAGTAGCAAAGTACTGTACATCTTGGTTTGCAGAAAGTTCCAGATTCAATCTGTGACATTTTAAGGGACAGCCCGAAAACTCTTCCTCAGACCCGGGAAGATTGCTGCCAGTCAGTGTCAGGTATTGGGATAAGTGGATCAATGGTTTTAATCAATATAAGGCAGGCCCGTATATACTTAGATGGTAACTGTAGGTTAAAGCTAATTTGCTTTTAGGTAAATGTTTGGGAAACTAGAACTCAAATTCATTAAATAGTATTCAGTGAACAAAAACATAGATCTCATCCAATATCTTGAGAAGTGTTTTTTGCAGAAGGTATACCAACACCACTCATCAACTCACATATCAAACCAGCATGCAGTAGAAGAAGTAGATTTGATATCAGCAGGTTGTGCATTCATAGTTTTTAATGTATTACAACTCCAGTCCCCTTTCTCCCTGATTGTAATAGAGATTTAATGAAAGTTGCCTCCTTCATCTTCTGTTTGGTAGAGTTTCCAAATGATTTCATTGTTTCTACTCAGGGAACATAATTTTGGAAAAATGTAAAGGGAGGAAGGAGAGTTTGGATAAGATCAGTAAATTTCTCATGAGGGTCTACATCCCAGTTGGTTTCTTGGTGAAGACATGGTAGGGCTCCAGAGGCAGCAGAACAATCTCTACACTGGAGCAAATAAGAAGTGAGGTGCCCAATATGTTAAACATCAGCCAAGTGTGTTCTCTTTGAAGTAACTCCCAGGCTGATTGCATTTGCATTTGAATTTAGCAATCCTGGAATTATTTCTGCAGTAATTATGAAATTGTTCACTGAGTTTAGATTAACTAATCATAGTTTATTAATAATTTGGCATTCTATTCATTATGTAAATACATTGAGGTGGCTGGTTGTACGGTACATGAATTTCTAGTAGGACAATAATGAATTTAAGCTGCAATTTTCCTGTTATTGCCTGCCCACTTCAAATGTATTCTCAGGCTTCCTCAAGCTCAACAAACAGGAACAAATGTTGCCAGTTTCCGATATGAAGAAAAGAGATGTTTAGAAATCATCCCTTGGAAATCATTCCTCCCTACACTTGAGAATAAATGTGAAGCTTGCTAGCCATGTAGCCACTCTAAAGTTTATTTTGTGTCATTCCATGTCCAAAGTGTTATTTTACCTTGTGTTTCTCTAACAGTATATGTCATTAGGGTCTGTTTCTCTAAGGGGGGGAAAAAGCAACAATTGTATTTAGTTAGTTTTGTACCATTCCCACAAAATACTTATGAATGTCCTGAGGATTTTGCTTGAAATACTGACCCATGTCTTTCAAGCCTCCATAAGCTGCAGCCTCTAGATTCCTCACTAAAAGATTATTCCAGTAACTCTAGCAGGATAGTGTGATATGAGAACTGTAGACACTGATGTTTTCTTAATTAATCATGACAGTCATTTTCTATATGTCGACTACATTTGGGATTTTACTGGTTGGCTTTGCTGTTTGTGTGTGATTACATTTAGAAATGAAAATGTAAGGCTGTATCCTCCCAAGCTCATGGTGAGCATACTGGCTATTCACTAAGTCCTCCTTCCCCTTTGCACTGATAAGAAATAAAACTGTGGCTTCTTCACACCGCTTAAATTGTCATATGCTTATGCTAAATTCTCTGATTAATCAATTTAGCTTTCCTCACAGGGAATTTTCCACATCCTTATTATAGGCTCCACCACTGAATGTTTATGCAAATGGATATGTTTATCTATCTTTTACCAAACTCAATTTTTACTTTTTTTTAAAAAAATAAATAAATCCATTTACTGTTCCTCTTACAGAGACACATATTATCTATCCTGCCTGTACAATTATTGTGTGCCTATGCATATACCAGGCTGCACTTCTTGCAAGCCTTTGTTTTTCCAGGGAAAAGCATTGCATGAACATGCTTTCACTCCACTGTGATAATGCATGTTTGGTAGCAAGCCAAAATGATACCCCATGTTTCTTTTCAAAGTAATAATGTCTGCTTGCTTTGGCTCCCTTTCTTAAGAAGAGAAAGAAAAGCATTCCTGTTTCGTAACATCTGTAATCTGCTGAATCCACAGAATTCGAGACAGTCTGGCCCAGTTGAAATGATCAAGATGGTAAATATTGTTAATGAAGAAAAACATGCCAGCTAGGAGAGATTGCAGCAGTTTGGTTTTGCTTGAATCTACAGGGAAGGGCAAGATTCCAGCCTCTCTTCTCCACTCCCTCCTGTTGAGATGAGTAAGAACTATTTTTGTACTTCAAATTTAGTTTGCAGCTACTGAATTAAGTTCAGGGCAAAAGAGGAGAGTTGGAGGAAGATAGAAGAAAGGAGACATTTCAAAAGCAGATGAAAAAATGGAATGGCAGAGGATTAATTGTGCCTGTGCCTGCCAAAGTTCCCCCACCTAATAGATACCTGTCTATTCTAGTATACACTACAAGATCTTTCAGAAAGAAACCAAATGTATATCTTCATTTCAGCCACACTAAACTTGCTGTCAGCACCTACTAAATAATAAGAAAAGGACTCTGTGTAAAGCAATTTACAGACAAGTAGTAAAAGTTTAGATGTTATACAAGCAACCAGCCTGTAGCTGAATGAATAGAAATAAAGTGTCTAGTTTATTTTCTGTGGCCATATGATTAGGGGGAAAAAAGCCAGCAAGGTTTTTGAATGCACAGGAGGATGTCTCAAGTGCAAATTTAGTATTGCTTGTTTCCATGGTCCTATTCTTGTCCCACACTGCAGTCCTAAACCTACTAGCCAGAGAATAAGTCCCATGAACACAGTGGAACAATATCATGGATGTTAGCTGTGTCACCAGATCAATGGGTCCTTGTCAGGATCATGGACAAGCATGACAGCTGTCCATTCCCAAGGAAGGGTTTATTTTGCAGCCTATTAAAACTAGCAGAACAGTTCATTTTAGCATGGTAATGACAGAACATAAGGCACGAGATCATGGCTTTTCTTATGAAAATATTGGCACACCCATGCCTCTACCTCCAGTCTAGCTGGGGAAAGTGTCCAGGAGTCACCTTTCCCATCAGTTGTCTGTTTTCTTTTCTTTTTTAAAAGATTCACCTTTCATTTGTCACACCCTAAGGAGTTGTGGTGTGTTTAATCCATCCTAGCAATATGGTTCATGCAGTGACTACTGAGTTGCCACTAGGGGCCACAGTAGATGTTTAGCTATGATAAAGACCTGCTTCAATTCGTTGAAAGGATGTGTGAGCTATCTGCCTTTATTTCTCATTGCTGCATCTGTTTGCCACCTGTGTGTCATCAATAAGCTGTCATCTTTCTACCAACAGTGTATGTCAGTCTCAGTTCCAAATAAAGCCCTTAAGAGGTCTGAAGCTGTGTTCAGTTACAGTTCAGTATAGTGTTCCCAGATTTCATGGCTTTTGCCCTATCCTAAGTTCACAGTGTGTAGGGAAGGAATCTTAGGGCAAGACTGCTATCTTGAAAAATGTGTATATCTAAATGGTGCTTTGAACAAAAATTTGAACAGCATATTCTGTGCATCTTAGGACTTTTTCGGACAGCGATTGTAACGCAAGCAGCCTCGTCCCCGTTGCGAGACTGCTGCGTGGCAGGGTGTGTGTGTTTTGGATGACGCTGTCCCCCTGCCGATACTGTTCCGGAAGAGCTGGGAGGCTGCAGCACCATCTTTGGCAATTTCCTAATCACAGAAGTTGACCGTGATTAGGAAATCACCAAATATGTCGCTGCAGCCTCCTAGCTCTTCCGGAACAGTATCGCCAGGGGGACAGTGTCATCTGAAATGCCCCCCCTGCCATGCAGCAGCCTCGCAACAGGGACGAGGCTGCTTGCGTTACAAATCGCCGTCCGAAAAGGACCTCAGATTGATGTTTAATGTATCATGTTTAATGAGATCACCAGGTGTTGTCCCTTACAGCCTCACCTGGGCCCGCTCCTTTGACATCACAAAGGGTCATCTATAGGTCTCAAGTGATAGTGATGGCCCTGGTATCTCAGGGCCTGGGATAGTCCTGACTTGGCAGCCCTAGTTCAGAACACTTACTTCTGAATAAACATTCCTACGTGTTGACTGCACAGGGCCCTTGCCTCAGCACTAACGCCTAGCAGTTTTTACATTCTATTTTCAAAGAAACTCTTAGTGTTTTACAGATCTGTTGGTCAATTGATGATATAGGCTTCCCACAACAACAACAACAACAACAAAAGTGGTAATGAACTTAATTTCAGTTTATTTTTTATCATAATTCATCAAAACCCACAAAATTTGAACATGGAAGGAAACAAAACTAAGGGCCCATCTAAATGGTAAAAAAAAATATACACCTCATGGAATTCACTCGGAATCTAAATGGGATCATGCACGAATCCACAGTATTTAGAAGGAGGGGGGGACCAAAATGGCAAAAACAATACAGGAAAAGCCTTCGTGGCTTATCCTGCAGTTTTTTAAAAAACAGTGAGGGGGCGTGCATTCCTCCACATTAGGACAAGTGAAGGGCAAGCAATTTGAAGGGAAGCACAAGCTGTTTGGCCAGGCAAAAGCAGGGGCAGGGCTTGCTAAAAGGGCAAGTGTCCACTGCTGCCATGTTTGATTACTAAGACGATAAAACGGGGTGGTTTTTTTGTTTTGCTTTCCTGTTAATTCGGAAAATCTATATATTGCTCCAGTGCACCTCAGATGATTAAAAAAAAAATCGGCAGTGGTGAAGAACTAATGCAAGTAAATCACTCGCAGCTGTCTGGAATGCAAGGCTTCTGAAGGCTTCTAAGGCCAAAAACACTGTTAGGATATGTTGCTGCTGCTGCAAAATGTCATTACTATGAGGTACTCAATTTTTTCCCCTCATGTAGATGGGCCCTAACACTTTTGGCCATTCCTTCTCACAAATGAGTTCAAAACAGGCCTGGGTAGGGGAGAAACAACTTGTGAAAACCACAGATGATATTAACTGACAATAATCAATTGGAATGAGTTATGAATAAGTTATGAATTTGGCAAACAGTTCCAATGACTACCAAAATTACAATAAAGCCAATAAAACAGGATACCTTTCTCACTTAGCACACAGAATACCCTAAGGGTTGAGCTCTAATCTGTTCAAAGAAAGCACTAGGTGGCTACATCTGCTGATGAGTATGTTAGTAAGATTTCCAGCTTCAATGCCTGCTGCAGATTTTGTAGAAATAAAACTTTCATGGAGTTAGAAATTAATCCCAAACTGAAACCCATGAAAACCTGCCTTAGGTTCTGCATATTCATGCACAGTTACATGGTGAGTGCTTAGAGGCACAGACTTTCACATACAGTCGAACTCTGCTTTAAATTTTGGTTTTCACTCAGTGGTGAGCCCATCAGGATCTACACCACTGGATGGAAATAGGTCTATATTCCCCCAAAAGGAGACATTTAACCTTTATCTTTAACTCTGGTCCTTATGTTTACTTCAAGCACTGAATGAACTCATAGGGGGAGATATATTGACCCCATCATTCTCTTGAGTTCCACAGAGGACAAACTTTGCACATGTAAAACACATGGAATATGTGTATGCAATCAGACACTACAGTGTGGTCAGAATTCCCTATTGTATATAAAATTGCTATCCCTAAACAACTACACACTGCAGTTCCTATCCTCAGCTTCAACTGAATGCATGGCAGCCTGATCTGGGACCAGCAGATGTCATCCTGCTCCCCTCTTCATGTGTTCCCATAGACCCAACAGATCTTTGCTCTAAAGAGAAGCGAAGCCCTGTAGATTCAGACACATAAATCAATGAAAAAGGAGAAATACAGGGAAGCTCTCTGATGTGGCTAAGCAAGATCTAACAAGCCTGTATACTCTTGTAGGCACTCCAACCAACCTATATGATTTTAAGTAGTCTTTTTTCTATTGGCTGGAGGGGCTTATCCAGTGTATAAGAACTGTGTCCTTTCGATAAAATTAACCTGGCTCTTCAGGAGAGCTGGATAGTGTATTTATTTTTTTGAGAGAGAGAGACTGAGAGAGAGAGAATATTTTGGAAGCAACTTCACTTCTGCCATCAGGTTATATGAACTGTACAACACTTGGAAGATAGGCACTGCACAATCTTGGGGGTCAAGAATTATTCTTTCTCACTGTGACATTTTGGGATACATTAGCTCCCTATGCACAAAAACAAGGCCTCACAAGACACATGTTATTTGGCAAAAAGCATCTCCCATGAAGATCTGCTGACAACCAGGAAAAATGAAGTCTCGTCACTTCAAGGAGCGCACTTTGCAGTACCAAAAAGGCATCCATGATTTGTGCAGTGCTACTCATAGAACCACTTGCCCAGAGTCAAGGCATTCCTTCGATTCATCATCTGCAGGAAGCATCATTCAAAAGAAAGAAACAAAACAAAACAAAACAAAAAACAAATTCCTGCCATGTTCAATATGGAGACAGGAAAACGGCAACCAAGAAAGCTCAAAGCTCTCCCTGCTTTGAAGCAATCAAGTGGGATAATTTTTAATGTGGAGACATATATTACTTGGAAAAGAATTTCCAAGATCAGTCTCAGAATGATGTGATTGCTTCAGGCAGTGATGGTGTGAGGGGAAAGAGCATCCCTGTTACCCAAAATGCTGGAGGGGTGCAGGAGGACCCTCTAACACACTGATATTAAGATGGGGAATTAATACACTTGACCTGGCAATATGAGAGGTGGGTAATGGCAGAACCTTTAGAACTGTGTACACTGGTACTAAGGAGAAGACTCTAAAGCCAAAAGGTACAACTAAATTATTTTTATTGAGAAAATAACAATAACAACATTCACACACACATTCAGGCTTCAAGCATTCATGCAAGGCTAATGAAATAAGTAGGAAGTATTTAGATAAAGGAATAGAGTGGAGGGAGTTTGCTGGGTGATACAGTACCAATCAGAGGAGTTGTGACCACAGAGAAAACCACAGAGTGAGGGTCTGGAAGCAGGAACGGTGACATAACTGATATGGAGTCTAGAAGCAGGGTGAGCTGTACACACTTGGGTGTGATTTTGGGGAGGTTTTTATACCTAATATTTCCCTTCAGGGGATGGGATTTAGAGTGAAGTACAATGCTTCCTAAGTAGGAACAATGAATGCTCTGGAAGTGCTAATGATCATTAATGTGTTATCAATTTGGAGATGAATGAAACAAGTAACCTTCTTTGAGATGGAGGAGAGGGAAAACAGCTCTTTTACAAAACATGAGTACTCAGCTATAGTTGATAGGATTAGACAGATGTTCAGGCAAGATGTTGCCCTACAGGTTACCTTTCTTTGGAATTTGTAATGGCCCCTCCCAAGTGTATATGAGGCTATTGTCTCCGAGCAGCTCTTTGAGGGTCTCTGGTTTCTGGGAGTTCCTAATTTACTTGTCACTCATACGGAAGGCCACAGTTAGCCAGATTATTAAACATAGCCAATTATTACATGGATAAAAAGTTAGAGACTGTCAAGGCTGTTAACAATTCCCAACCATTCTTCTTCAGCCTCTTGGCTATTGCTTTTTGCTTTAGAACAGAACTGTGTGTGCTGCACAGCATTCCCTATGCTCCATAAACTAGTGTCATGAAGGTTGCTGCCCTATTGCCAGTGTTCAAATAAGATTCACCAACCAATCCCATGGTTTCTGAGATAGAATGGTGAAGGGGGGAACATCTTGTCTTTAATTTAATCAGTGAAATGTCATTCATTCATTCATTCACTCATTCATTCATTCACTCATTCATTCATTCATTTTTTCCCCAGTACATTTCAGGATATTCATGTATTTCAGTGTGTAACATCTTCTCAGTGTATTTCAATATATTTCATATTATGTACATATATCATAAATGTATTGAGTACATTTATACAGATAGCCAGCATGGTGTGTTGGTTTAAGCATTGGACTATGACTCTGGAAACCAAGGTTTAAATCCCTGGTTAGCCATGGAAACCCACTGGGTGACCTTGGGCAAGTCACATTCACTCTGCTTCACAGGAAGCCAAAAGCAAACCACCTCTGAACAAATGTTGCTGAGAAAACCCCCTGATAGATGCACCTTAGGGTCACTGTAATTCAGAAACAACATGAAGGCAAACAACAACAACATTTATATGCTTGCATGTATACATAGCATGCAGAGAATTATCACATCTATGAATATTTTTGCAATTACATAGCTGAACAAAAATGCAATATATGAAGAATGGCAGAGGGAAGAGATGTTACACCATTCCTGAGCATGTACCACAATCACTTATATGTAATATACATTATGTGCATAGGCATGCACATGTACACACACACACATGGAGAGAGAGAGAGAGAGAGAGAGAGAGAGAGAGAGAGAGAGAGTTGTTATAAGCTTTTTCATGCTGTGCTGATTTCAAATTCCTGTTATGTCTCCATAAATCTGATATCTTTTACAGCAACAGGAGAAGTCCAGATAATGTTTCCTTCTGTGTGGGTCTTATTTTCCCATTCTGGCTCTGCTTTTAAAACAGTGCTGCTTTACAAAAGCCCTCCAGAGAAGTGAAATCCCTGTACAAAGAAAGACAAGCTGATTTACTGCATCCAAGTCACAGGAAGATGAAATATGAAACATTCCTTTGAGGCTACAATCCCAAACATTAGCTCTTTCAAGCAAACTATATACACATATGATTAATAAGAATTTAACATGACTGATACTCAAAATCATAGGCATATATAATCCTTCTTGCCTCATCTCACACATTCTACTCTTATTGCTATGATCTTTAGATACACCGTGAAATAGCAAATACATATATTTGGGTTATTATGATCAAATTATTAACTTCAATGATAGACAGAGACCTAGCTACCCTTATGCAGTAATTAGTAAAAACACTAATTATTGCATTTTCTATAAATTATTGCTGTGTAGATAAGCGTATATATCTAGGGTTGTCAGAGTGAAAATGGTAGAGGGCCTGTCCCTTTCATGGTTGTGTAGAAGAGGGAATTTCAGTAGGTGTTGCTTGTTACCTAGTTGTATGACAAGTAACATCTGCTAACTTCCCTCTTCTACACAACCATGAAAGGTATGAGGCTGTCTCCATTTTTCACTCTGACAATCCCGTAAAATTGTATACATGCCATGCCCAAAGGGAGACAGTACAGTTCAGATTAACTGGACACAGCTTTATTGTGTGTTCTTTTGGATTTCACACACACACACACACACACACACACACATTGGGTTCACAGGAATGTCTATAAAGTATGAATCACAAGGCAACCAAATAAGTACGTGCAGGTTATTTAGGTTAGTCATTTCATTTAATATACAGTGGGCCCTTGTTATCCACTGGGGTTTGGCTGCAGGATCCCCCGTGGATACCAAAATCTGTGGATACTCAAGTCCCTTTATATACAATGGTGTAGTAAAATGGTGTCCCATATATAAAAAGGGGGAAATCAAGGTTTGCCGCAGGTGTGCACAGGCAGTTTCCCCAAAAGCCACCATAATTCCCTCATGTTCCCTACAGGCATTCTGCTTTTTGACCAATTCCGGTTTCTGTTACTGCTGCAGTCCCTCACCTGTCAGATAAATGGGGGTTTTCTATATATAGATATAGTTTTTTCTTCCCAAAGATAATACAGTTGTCCCTTCACATTCGCAGGGGTTAGGTTCCATGGACCCCCGCGAATGTCAAAAAACCGAGAATATTGATTGCCCTCCCCTCCCCTGCTAAAGCGACCATGGGGCCACCGGAGGCCCCAAACTCGCTTTTCCCGGGCTCCCCACTCCCTCCGAAGGCCATCACGGGGCCTCCGGAGACTCCCCTGAGGCCCCGTGAAGGCCTCCGCGGCCTCCCCCCACCCTCCCCAGCACCTCTCCCCACCCTCCCCGAGGCCTTCACGGAGCCTTCCTTGGAGGGCTCCATGAAGGCCTCCGCGGCCTCCCCCCACCCTCCCCCCACCCTCCCCGGGGCCTTCACAGAGCCTTCCAAGGATCCAGTGAAGGCCTCCACTGCCTCCCCCCACCCTCCCCAGCACCTCCCCCCACCCTCCCCGGGGCCTTCACGGAGCCTTCCAAGGCTCCAGTGAAGGCCTCTGCGGCCTCCTCCCACCCTCCCCATTGCCTCCCCCAACCCTCCCTGGGGCCTTCACGGAGCCTTCCAAGGCTCCAGTGAAGGCCTCCACGGCCTCCCCCCACCCTCCCCATCACCTCCTCCCACCCTCCCCAGGGCCTTCACGGAGCCTTCCAAGGCTCCGTCAAGGCCTCCGCGGCTGTCCCCCACCCTCCCCGGGGCCTTCACAGAGCCTTGGAGGGCTCTGTCAAGGCCTCCGTGGCTGTCCCCCACCCTCCCCGGGGGCTCCCTGCAACCTCCCTGGGGCCTCCCCCCACCCTCCCTGGGGCCTTCACGGAGCCTTGGAGGGCTCCGTCAAGGCCTCTGCGGCTGTCCCCCACCCTCCCCAGGGCCTCCTCCCACCCTCCCCATCGCCTTCCCCCCACCCTCCCCGGGGCCTTCACGGAGCCTTGGAGCGCTCCGTGAAGTCCTCCGCGGCCTCCCCCACCCTCCCCATCGCCTCCCCCCACCCTCCCCGGGGCCTCCCCCACCCTCCCCAGCACCTCCCCCCACCCTCTCAAGGGCCTTCATGGAGCATTGGAAGGCTCCATGAAGGCCTCTGCGGCCCTCCCCCCTCCCTCCCAGGGCCTTCACGGGACCTCCGGAGGGTCTCCGAGGGCCCCGTGAAGGCCTCCCCGGCCCTCTCCGCTCCCTCCAAGGGCTTTTACGGGGCCTCCAGAGGCCCCGTCTCACAGTTTTTTTGGGGGGCAGGGGGGCCCTCCCAAAACCGTGAATAACCGAAACCGCGAATGTCGAGTTCGTGAATGTGGAGGGGAAACTGTATATCTATTATTAAAATATTACTCATAATCATTCCATAATCACATCTAACAATTAAGCTGTTGCATAATATTAAGCACTATTAACATTTCCATCTAACAAAACTATGGACATTTTCAGACTAGCATCTTAAAACACCAATCGTGTGAGTAAGGCAAGCAGAAACGTAGCGGCATAGATGTGATGTACCAAGCACACACACTCACATAATTCAATAAAGCATTCAATAAATTGCTTTATTGACATGGATTCATGAGTCAGGAACATAGGAAAAGCCGAAACTGAGCACAGTCAAAGCAAACCCCCAGATAAAAGCACCCTGCATGAGAAAAGCATTTAGGGAGGATTTCTCATAGCACCTTGCACCTGGGAATGCTGACCTTGAGCTGCTGTGAAGAGCAACGTTCCCAAGCCAACCAGGCGGGCTGGCCTCTCTCCAAAACTTTCAGGGGCCTAGGCAGGGAACCAGGCCTGAACCAACCCTATGTCAGGGTCCTCCATGAACTCTACTCCAATAACCAGAATTCAGGGACGAGCCTGACATACTGCCCTCCCGAAGATAAACCTCCCCCTCAACCTGGCTTATCAGGAAAGCAGGCATGGAACTTTCGCAATAAGCACTGAGCATTCACATGATCAGAATTGACCCATTCGGCATGACCCAAAGGCAAATGTTTCCATTTCACTAAGTACTGTAATACACCCCGGTGAACCCAAGAGTCCAACACTTCAGAAATTTCAAAATGTTGATCGTGGTCAAACGAAGATACTTTGCACAAACGCCACTGGGTTTATAACCCGAGTGATAGGAAAGGGACCAATGTACTTGGGCCCCAACTTCTTTGAAGGTTGGGGACTTTTAAGAAATTTGGTAGACAAAAAGACTAAATCCCCAATGGCATATTCTGGGGTTGGATCCTGGTTTTGATCTGCATGATGTTTATAATGCACTTTGGCAAAGTCTAAGGCTGAGATAAAACATGGCCAGGCATCTCTGATCTTTTGGCTCCATTGGGTCACTGAGACCGGGTCCTTGGAAGACCCCTCCCCTAGAGGTAGAGGATTGAAATCTTGCCCTGAAATCACCTTGAAAGAGGAGAGGCCCGTGCTCTGGTGAATGGCGTTGTTATAGGCTACCTCTGCAAAAGGCAAGAGGTCTACCCAGTCAGACTGTTGGAAGTTCACATAGCACCTCAGGTATTGTTCAAGAATCTGATTAAAATGTTTGCTCTGGCCATCACTCTGGGGATGATGGGAACTGCTGAGTCCTAACTCAACTCCCAGAGGGTTTGTGAATGCTTTCCAAAACTGGGAAGTGAACTGAGCCCCCCAGTCAGATACAATCTTGGCAGGCACTCCATGTAGTCTGTAAATGTGCTGAATGAACAACCTGGCTAATTGGGAGGCGGTATGGAGTTTCTTGCAGGCCACAAAATGTGCTTGTTTTGAAAACATGTCAACAACCACCCAAATAACAGTCTTTTTCTTACTTTCTGGCAACTCTACTATGAAATCCATGACGAGCCTGACAATAGATACAGTAATTTTTGCACATCACCATAATTGTGGGTTTAAAACTCACACCACAGTAACACTTGTCATCATGTCGCCTTTTATTAATGCAGTACTTATGATTTGTAGTGGACCACACATGCTGCCTGAAGAGAAAATGTTTACTTATTTGTGATCTCCCACAAGATCACAAGTATCTTGGCGGATCTTGCAAAAAGATTCAACTTTTCTGAAAGACTCTCAAAACCCATTAATTTAAAAAATTAAGAAAGACATAAGCACTTAAACAAACCTTAAAATGTATTTAAAAAAAAAAAAAGAAAGAACTCAACCTGGGACAGATCATTAAAAGACAGTCCCATGGCTCATTTTCCCATTGTCAACAGATGTGTTCTCACTGGCAACAGGGAGGCACAAAAGAGAACAGTCCATTCCTGCTATAATCTCATAATTACAGTGGGATATGCTTTCTCATGCTCTTCAATACCGCAAAAACAGTAGTATAACAGCGGTAATGAAGAGTTACAATAGCACCCCTGTATCTGCTGATTTGCCAACCATGGATTCAATTATCCTCAGTTGGCGATGGGGGGGGAGGGAGGGGGAGGAGGGATCTGGCCTCATCCCCTTCCCCCTTTGCCCCCACGATCGCCACCATGGTGGGGCCATGGGTGAAGGGTGAAGGCGGAAGAAAAGCAAAGTGGCCTCGTCCCCTTCCCCCTTTTTCCCTGTGATCACTTCTGCAGCAGGGCCATGGGTGAAGGGGACAGAGAAGGTACCTGGCCTCATCCCTTTCCCCCTTTGCCCCTGCAATCTCCGCCATGGCAGGGCCATGGCAGGGGTGAAGGGGGAATGGGGTGGAGGAGCATACTCACCCCCCCTTTCCCCTGCGATGCCCCACTAGGATGGCATATTATCAATGGAATTCGCCTTCTGTGGGCACCCCTGGAACCAATCCCCCGTGGATGTGGGGGTGCTTCTGTATTGAAGGGTTGTCCCATGAATTCAAAGTGATGCCTTATTTGTGGCTGGAACATGCAATGAACACAATAAGGACTTTATCAGACACAGAAAATATGGTGTCATCATGACACCACATAACTGCAAAAGGGCATGTGGATCAGAGGATGTTGCCCTTTCGCGGTTAAAAAGAGCCCCAAACACATACCTTTTAATTGATGGCTTAAGCCATCAATAGATTTCCCTGCCACTTTTTTGCCAGCATTGCCGGTGTGCAAAGCCTCTGTCCCTTTAAATCTCATACTTACCTCAATAATGGCCAGACCACCCAGAACACTTCTGGTCAGATCAGGACATCCAGGTAAGTGATGAACTTTTTTTTATCCTCCCTGGTTTACATGGAGGTTTTTTAATGTGTGTGCGCGTGTGTGTGCTTTGTTTAACTTTTTGATTGGTTTTTTATTTTTGAATTTCAAAAGAGGAAGTAAACAGAGCTCCATTCACTTCCTCTTTATTACTAGAGGAGCCTTTGACAAGAAAGGGGGTAAGTGCATGTGGGGGGAATTGTGCGATAAGTGGGACCCCTTTGCTTTCACATGGCATGGTAATAACACACTTTTTGCCGCATCTGATAAAGTCCTATTTTCTCTCTGGCTTTTCTTCGCAAACGAAGATTCAGGAAGGACTCATCCCGCGCTTTCTGCAAGCGCGCTGATGACTAAAAAGGCCAATCCGAGATAAACAAGTCCGGTTGCAAAAAGCACAGCAGAAGGTCTCATTGGGTGATGTTTTTGGGTTGTGATTCTTTCTGCGTTGTCGTTTCTCTTCAAGACTTGTTCGTCGTGAGTTCTCAAATAAGGCTGCAGCATTGTGGATAGTGCGTCTCCATGCCTCCCGGTGTGAGGCCAGGGCGGACCACTGTTGGTGATCAATTTGGCCAAGCCTGAGATGTTGTTTCAGGGAGTCTTTGTATCGCTTTTTTGGAGCGCCCCTCTTACGCTGACCCGTGGCGAGTTCACCGTAGAGTAGTATTTTTTGGAGTTAAATAATACTAATAAAACCAAAGCCGCATCCAAATCTCAGTATCTTTTATCCTGTAACCAGATTTCTTAATCCTGCTTCAGCCAGTCTCCTTTCAATTTAAATTTAAATTTTACACCAGCCTTTCTCCTCAGCCAGATAAATCATTATCTTCCCTTTCCCTTAAACCATCAAATTATCTCTCGCACATCTTGCTATTACAACCATCTCATTCCATTGCAAGTAGTTATCCTGAGAGATCATGTGTTCCATCTCCTCACCCCACTTTTCAACCATCAAAAGGTTTTTACTGGCTGTTCCTTCCCTATTCTCCTCCATTTCACAGGTTAATCCCTCCACTAAATCAACTTTGACTTGCTCTTCCATGTAAGTATTTTTCATACATATCATTTCTCAATTGACCACCTCCTTCTCCACCTTTTGATTTATAATCTCCATGTTAAAATCCATTATTTCCACTTTGCCCCGAATTAGATAACCCCTGCCCCCAGATCTTTCATCAGATTTTAAAGTTCACTAATCTCCTGTCTCAGATCTTCCATTATGTTTTCTTTCAACTGGTTCATCATGTGTGGATGTTACTGATTCTTCAAAAAAGAAATTTATATCACCAGTTCCTGTAAAAATCTTTGAGAAAATTCCACCTTCCTTCCTTCAGTCTAGCAATCACACATTTTAAAAGTCCCCAAACCAACGCTTCTGCTGTTGCTTGACTTCAACTCCTTATAGTCTGACTACAGTAATTCTTATCAACTCCAGAAAGATAAGGTCTCCACTTTACTGTATTTTTTCCTTCCTAAATTCAATCCCATTCAATTCAATTCAATTCAAATCCATTCAGCTCAATAACGAAATCCAATCCATAAAATTACATGATCATAAATCCTTTGTTAAATCCCTTTAGGCATATCAACCCCCTTTCTTTCTGTATAAGTAATGATCTTATGGGGTAAACTTTGCTTACACAATTCTTGGTTACCAAAAACAAAACAAAACAAAAACTTGTGCAAGGCTTCCATTCAAAAAATTTAATTGGAAAAATTCTTCCCTTTTATAATCCCAAGATCTGATCAGAGGTTTTAAGAAAGCAGGTTGCCAGTTCAGTATCTGTCAAATCCCTCAGATCAGATTGGTTGCATTTCATGACTTGGGCATAGATGTAACCCTCGGTCTCTCTGAGTTCATTCCACATTTTACTGCCCCAAAGTAACAGTTGTCTCAGGATTCTGGACCCCCATAGGAAATCCCTTCGCTTCCCCTTTAAACCAGGGAAGGTTCTTCCAACTGTTGTTTATTGCTTCATTAGCAGAGCACTAATGACAAGTGTCAGCCAATCATGTTCCTGCTCAAAATCTGTAGGAAATTTAAATACCTTTGCACATAGTCACACATATTACAGGACTAACCTGTAATACTAGTATGTCCAAGTAAGCCTCCCCTGATATGTCCTGATTGTCAATTGGTTTTTTAAAGTATTTTAAAGCTATGTAACTTTTAGCAGAGTCACAAATCTTTCAATCAAAGACAAAGAGAAAAAAACCCCACAGCACTATAAACATATTTAAAATCCCCAACACGCCAGCCACTTCTCTTTAGCTGCTGGTAGTCTCAGCTTTTTTTCCCCTTCAAAGGGCAGGTGGGCAAATGAATTTTCTTACCTCTGTGGGTGAAGTGGTGTGGTTTGCCATCAATTAAGCCAAACCACATGGGCAGAATGTGTGCCACCAAATTTTGATGGCACAGAATTAAGTTTCTTGTGGGTAAGGGAAAACTTGGGGACTGCAAACGAAAGGTTAGAGCTGTATGTGGCCCATAAGCAACACCTTCCACACCCCTGGTATAATGGATCAGAAACATGGGAGAGTGGACTGGTTGCACTTTTGTCCACCAGCCTGCCTGCTTGCCTTCCTATCTAATTATCTATCAATCCAGACACACCTATCTGCCTGAATTTCAGACCATTCCTTCGGTGAGATTACATTCCTGGACTGCACTTATGGGGCTGTTATGGTGAGGTCCTGTACTTCAAAAGTTTCTATTATATTAATCCAAGTGAGTTCAGGAATTTCTTCCTTGTATTATGGTAGCGCATGAAGAGTTCTTTCTGTAAAGCCAATCTTGGCTTCATCTTCTTTACTTCTAGCAAAGATGAAGCTCAAGTGGACCTCCAGATATGGTGGGACCAACTCCAAGCATTCTTCACCATTGGTTAGGTTTGTTAGGGTAGATGGGACTTGCAGTTTAGAAATATCTACAAGACCACAGGATTCTTAAAGTATCAAGAGCCAATCAGAAAGGATTGGAATTCTGCCCAATCCAGGTCCCAAAACAACAAAACACAATTCTTCCTATGCTGGATCATACTGAAGGCCTATTTAGCCCAGCATTGTGTTTACACTGGGCTATAGGAAGGCCTCCAACAAGTGCATGCCCCTCACTCTTGCATTTCCCAGCAAGTGATGCACAGCATATTGCCTTTGATAATGGAGGAAATATATAGTAGCCATCAATGCTCCTAATTTCCATAGATGCTGCAGATACTTTAGTGCTATATCTATTGAAGACAAGATTTAGTTCCAAGTGCCTAATTAACCCTCCTGAAGAATTACCGAAGTCCAGCCGCGCCAGGGCATAAAGCACTGAGACACAGATTCTTAATCCTCATGCACACTGAGAATCCTTTTATTGTAATAATAATATACATTTATGTATATATATTAGAGACGCCACCTTGGGAACACTGGAAGTATTATAAAATAATGTGAAATCCCAGAGTGTTAACTTATTCCAGCCAAATAAATCTTCACAGTTGCAGCTGTTCTTTTGTCTACACTAAATATTGTACATTCTTTCCCCCCACCCCACCAACTGTGGTTGCTCTGTTGCTAGATACAACATCAGATGATGTCTTATATCCCTGTGCTGCCATGTACAGCATTGTGGACCCATAACATTCATACTCTTCCAGATGAGGCTGTGAGATATCTCTGCCTGCAGACTATATAACAAGAGCCTCCAAATAATTTCCCATCTCCTCAGGATTCACAAGCTTCTGTTCTGTTTCTCTTCTCTTGTTCTGGCACACAAGGATGCTTCCTCAGGTTTCCAGTCAGAATCCTGGCATAATTTTTCTGTCTGTTTGTTTCGTCCACTGTCAAAAAGCAGCGGAGTAGCCTCCAGCATTTGTTAACCCTCCAGGATGCTGTGCTGTCTTTTGTAATTATTTGGAAATAAATTAGAAAACAATTTTTATTTGGTTGTGGGTGGGAAATGAATGGTACAACGGCATTATGCATCTCCTTGAGGATCACAGTTTGGGAACTGCCTCTTTCATAGGAGGACATTTAAGCACTGGCCAAGTCAAAGTAGTTAAGTAGGGAATCTGAACCATGGTGAGTGCTGTGTTGTGGGTCCTTACCTCATATGTCACCATTTATAATATGTCACCACTGCCACCATTTTTTTTTTTGAGCAGGAATAACCCAAGATACTTTGCTCTCTGAGGCAAGGCCCAAGATGGTACCTTCCTCTCTCCCATTTATAGAAGCTGCCTATATTGACAATTGAACCTCGCTTCAGCACTGACAAATAAACAGAGTCCTTTACCACCCCGAGGGGGAAAAATCAGTTTAGCATGGGAATGTGGGAAGTGGAGCCTGTGGGCTGCATGAGGCCCCCCAGGATACTCTAACACCCTAAGGGGGGAAGGACAGATTGAGAAAGAAATGGTCAGGGACTCAGGAGAAACAGCTGGGGGGGGTTGCCACTGCTGCCCTCAGCATTTGCTACCTGATCCATCCAATTGCCTGATGTCGCCTAATGGTAGCATTGGCCCTGCCTCTGTGCAAAAGTGTATATGATTAGTTTAGGAAGGTGGGCAAAGAGATAATGAAGAAGTCTCTTATTTGTATCTTATTTATAACCCCTAGTTGTAATGGAGGGAGCTGAGTATGAGAGAAGACGACACCAAGGCAGGGTGCCATAATTCTCTGCCACAAAACTGGGACAGAGCATTTGTGTGGGAGGGAGGACAGCACCCTCTTCTCTCCTCCCCACGAGGACAGCACCCAAAGCACCCACAGAGGGGGATGAATGAGTCCTCTTCTCTCCCCCTCAAGAAGAGGGTCCCCAGAGCACCCACAGGGGGAAAGGAGGAGGGACCCCTCTTCTTTCCCCCTCCATGAGGAGAACACCCACAGGGGGGAAGAAGGAAAGATCCTTCTTCTCTCCCCACCCCATGAGGAGGGCACGCAGAACACCCACAGGAGGGAAGGAGGAGTGAGTCCTTTTCTCTCACCCCATTCCTGTGAGAAGAACACCCAGAGCACCCATGGGAGGAAGAAGGAGGAGGGTGCACTCTTCTCTCTCCACCCATGAGGAAGGCACCCACAGGGGGAAGGAAGAGGGCTCTCTCTTCTCTCCCTCTCAAGAAGAGGGCACTCAGAACACCCACAGGAGGAAGGAGGAGGCCACCCTCTTCACCCCCCCATGAGCACCCATGGGGGAGGGTTCCCTATTCTCCCCCACCATGAGGAGAGCACCCAGAGCACCTTTAAGGGGGAAGGAAGAGGGTGCCCAGACTCACCGGAGTTAAGGAGTGGGCAGGGGCCTGTGGGTGCATGGGGAAGGAAGCAGGTAGGCAGGGGAGTCAGGCAGGAGGGAGTGTTGCCCCCCAAAATCTGCTGCCTGGGGAGGACTTCCCCCTGCCCTCCCTCCCTTGCTATGCCAGCCCATAGGGCTGGGCTGCTTAACGCAGCAGGCAGATCCTGGATTACTCCTGCTCCAGAGGAATCCAGGATCTGCTGCTTCAAGCAGCCCAGCTGGATGGTACAATTTCTATTCCTTTTAATCTGGAATTTTCCTGGAGTTCCAGGATGTATTGCAACCCTACACCAAGACCAAAGCACTAAGTTAAATAATTTTATTTGGCTACAGCAGAATGGTATTGGTACGACAAAAAGAAAATATCCAAGCATCAGGCAATTCACCTGTTAACCACCTTCCCCAACCTGTCTGCTGGGAGGAAGGTTAGGAATCCTGAATGCATGTAAACCATGGTATGGTTCCCCTGCCACCTGGGAATGAAGGTAGGTCTAACAGCCCCCAAGTTGGGTATGTCCTTATAAGTCTTCACCCTAAGATTCCTTAAGGGGATCCCCAAACTTAGAGAAGACAGTCATGTAGGCTCCAACCTCCCTGCAGGGATCCATCCTGTAGGCTGAACTGCCCAACCAAGTTGTGGCTAACTGAACAGACCAAAGGCCTGATAGAACAAAAATCAGTAATGAGAAACACAAAGCCACAATGAAAATACATAAGCATCCATCCAAGCAACAGTGCAGGGCAAGAGGTTGGTGAAAAGGTTTTCTACTAGATTGAGGCTATAGTGCAGCTGGGGGATGATTTATGTTCCTTGGCCAGACCAAGAGGTGGCTTCCTCTCTCCAGTCTAACACCAAAAATCCACCCCCAGGCAAACCAATCAACAATCTGATGTGCCAACCATTGAGGGACCCTGAATGAAGCCTGTATGAGTTTCACTTCACTAAAACCACCACACCAAGTCACCAGGAAGAAGGCAATCCATCCTGCTTGTCTCTGCTCCCCAGTAAGCTGGGGATCCTGCTTCTGGATTGATTATATGGCCTTAAGTTTCTCTCAGCCTTTTGTCTCCCATTCTCAGTAACACATAAATACTTCACTACAGAGTTTTAGCAAGGATCACAGCTACAGCTGAAGCATTTTGAACACCTGAAAGCTCCATACAGCTGTTAAGCATGGTCACTTTTATTAAAAGAACAGCACTTGAATAATAATTTATTTGTATTTTCAAAGTTAATTTTTTATGCATTGATCTTTACACTGAAAATTACCTCAAATACAGGCCACCATATACATATTCCTCCCTACACCCTGAAAGTTCTGTTTCACCACCACCACCGCCACCATGTTAAGCTATTATTTCTTTGCTACCTGTAAAATAATGCCTGGGCTATGTTTATATACACACTTTGCTGTTATAAATCAACAGCTTCCATTTGTTCAGGGCTACTCCAACATCATTTGCTAACATTTCATTTATTTCAGGGACAAAACTCCCCCTTTTAAGTGAACACTGGCTCATGGAGAACTCACCTTACCCTTTGGCTTTGGCTGCCAACCCCCCTCCCCCACAACACTTGCAATCCCATTCCAAAAATATTAGATTTTTTAAAAGTGTATCATCTCTTGTGCAAGACACTGGTGTACTTTTTAGAAGAATTATGGTTCTGTTATTCCAAATAGCTATGGAAAATACAAAAAACATATCCTTGAAAGATAAATGCCTTCCAGTTCATAATAATACAAGTAGCTGTGTGACTAACTACACCATTCAGAGTAGAAAATAATCCACAACTCAGTGAGCAGCAAAGTGAAATACCAGGTAAGCAGTGAAATCAGGTAAGATCAATTGCATTGTGAGCAATTTCATATGAGTTATTCCCTTCTATCTTTTCTTTCTTTTTGTTGCCAATTTTCAACTCCTCCTCATTTTTTCCTTTTCTTTTACATTTGTGGGTTGATCCATTGCATTGGTGCTTATCTGTGGCCTCAAAGGACATGTAATCATGAGTCCCTGGAAGGCAAATTTAGGCTGCTGGGAAGAAATTTTCTGCAACTGGTATTCACAGAGAAAGAAGAGAGAAATATGACTGTGCAGGCTGTTTTTCTCTGAATGAAAGAGAAACCTCTCTTTATGTTGGCATTTCACAGCTCTTCTTCCCATTTTTAAAACAAATATCTATTCTCTATAAAGTTTTCTGTATGTTCAGTTTGTTGAATATTCAATGCATATCATGAATGATTGCAACCTGTAGACTCTGGCTTGGGTCACTTTCTTAAGGTATTTGCTGCAGACACAGGTTATTTCCTGCTTTTTGATTGGTTTGGGAGATTTTCACCCAGTCAACACTTGAAGAAAATCAGTAATGAAAGGCACAGCACTGTCCTGAACTGCAGCAGAGCACTCTGAGTCTCAGATGGATAGAGAGAGAGATTTTAGGAAATGACAGGTCAAGAAGATAGAGCCGGAGTTAAGAGGCTAAGCCTGGTGGATCTGGCTTTTTAGCACGTCAAGGGTCCAAAGTGAAGCCAGGGCCAGTTTAAGGCACCAGCGGCGTCAGCATCCGCAGGGGGCCTCATCATCGTGGGGGCCCTGTAGTAACCCTCCTCCTGCGAAAACATTATTAGAAATAATCCGAATGTCCTGTACTGTGAATAGCTTAGATTGAGTTAGGTTACATTGACCCAAAATAAAGCATTGCAGCCCCCCACCCAAATTCCTTAAACCAGTCCTGAGTGAAGCCTGACAAGTCAAAGATCCAGACACTCCCAAAGAAAGCCTTCAGTTCAGAATATCATTATTCCATGTGTTCCAAGTCCTCTGACACCAAATATATTATCAGGCCAAGACCAATCAATGCTGATCATACGGTGACTACAATACATTGATGGCTTCAGGACTTGCCTTCCCTATCCTTCAGTACAATCCTTGTGACACCGAAAGAATGTGCACCAATGAATATTATGGGCTAAATTGGCATTCAAGGGGGGTAATCTTCAGCTGGAATGAGTGCACAATGTCACTTGCAGGCTGTGATTCAATTGTAAATGAACCTGGGGATGTTACCACATAACTAGTTAACTCAGAAATAAATTCCTTTTAGATCAGCAAGTCCTACTAAACTGGTTATTGATCAATCCAGGCCCAGAACCAGAAAATTTTGTTGCATCATAGCATCCAGCCATTGCTCAAAAATCAGAGAAAAAAAAATAAAATAATCAAGCCAATTTACATATAATAGATGTAAATCAACAGTAATCAACAATTGATAAATCACTTTCCATACCCCACTTAAACTTTGTGGCATGTAAATGTAAGGGCCCAACAAGATGTTCTAAAAGCCACATTTCTCAGTATCAGACAATGGAAAACAAATCTTCGCAGAGGAAGAATTCCCCTTTAAAATCTTCAGTACAGGAAAAATATACTTATTCCTGAGATTGTTGTAAATAGGGCATTCAAGCAGAAGATGAATTAAATATTCTATTGAAGCAAAGTTACACATATAAATTATACTCTATCGTTCATGTGGACATTTTTATATCTGCCCATTCGAATTGCCAATGGAAGGACATTCAGTCTAACATGCAGAAGGGTTAACTTCATTTTAAGGGTTGGAAGATGAACCAAATAGTGGAGGAAGTGGCAAATTCAGTGGAATAAAGGAAACAAAAAAAGTATTAGATTGGCAGGATTTAATCTCAGCCATCTGGGATTACATCGCAATATCCTTATATCTTTGGAGAATTAGTACTTTTGCTGTATCATATCCTGTCTCTCTGGCTTTTCTTTGCAAACAAAGATTCAGGAAGGACTCATCCTGTGCTTACTGCAAGCGCACTGATGACTAAAAAGGCCAATCCAAGATAAACAAGTTGGTTGCAGAAAGCACAGCAGAAGGTCTTCTTGGGTGATGTTCCTTTGAGCCTGTGCAATGGATTTTTCTGGTGGAGCGCAGCGTGCATAGAACTGGCCTCGCCCTTTAAACCAAAGGTTCATCTGCTGGCCTTGCATGGACAGTAGCAGTGAGGTCCTCGGGTTGTAGGTTTGATTAGAGTTTCCTTCTCTTAGATGGTTGACCTTACAGGGTTGGATGAGCCCCATCTGCCCAGGTTTGGGATTAGAGTTTTCCTGGATGATTGCCATAAGGCTAGAGAGCCCATCCTGCCCTTTGACGCTCTTTGTCAGACCCTTCGGTTTTGACCTGTCTGGCATGAGAGTCCCTACCGGTGGCTATTATGCCACCGCCAGCATAGCTCAAAACATCATTAGGGTAGGCAAGCCTCTCTCCCATGACAAGGGGGCATCAATGGAGAGGGAATTAGATTTGTCCTTCGAGCCTGTGCAATGAATTTTTCTGGTGGAGCGCAGCGTGCACAGAACTGGCCTCACCCTTTAAACCAAAGGTTCATCTGCTGCCCTTGCAAGCATGGATGGTAGCAGTGAGGTCCTTGGGCCATAGGTTTGATTAGCATTTCCTTCTCTTAGATAGTTGACCTTACAGGGTTGGACGAGCACCATCTGCCCGGGTTTGGGATTAGAGTCTGCCTTCTCCTAGGATGGTTGCCATAAGGCTAGAGAGCCCATCCTGCCCTTTGACGCTCTTTGTCAGACCCTTCGGTTTTGACCTGTCTGGCATGGGAGACCCTACTGGTGGCTATTGTGCCACCGCCAGCATAGCTCAAAACATCATTAGGGTATGCAAGCCTCTCTCCCATGACAAGGGGGCATCAATGGAGAGGTCATATCCTTGTGTCAGAAAAAAAGGAACAGAAAACCCCAAGTTCATGACAGCCAATTGCATTTTTGCATCCATGAATTGGGCCATGGCTCATCAAGAGACTGGGATTGGACTGGATGGCCCTTGGGGTCTCTTCCAATTCTACAATTCTATGATTCTCATTCTATCAAAAGGAACTCAGATACCTGCTTAATGATATTTTTTTAGCCAGAAGAGAAGGACTAATCTAAGAGCCTCTGCTTTAATTGGCATTAAACCGTCTCTGCAAGAAGCAGTGCTAATTTAGTGGAAGTGGGAACTGCCACAAGTCTGATGAAAAAATTATTTTGTGCCCTCTCTTATATGTCTATATTGGCCAGAGCCCATAGTGGTGCTCCATACAGCAGTTTTGGTAGGACGCTAAATCTATAAAGTTCTAAAGTAGGCTGGATCATATTGCCCCCTTTTGTGCAGAAGAATCTTAGTAGGCCATTTAGTTTTTTCAGCTAACAGGGTACTTAAAAGAACCTGTGAAGACCAGTTACCTGTCCAGTGAATGACTATTCCAAGATATTTAAAAGAAAGAACTTGTTCCAATTTATTCCCATTGAGTAGCCAGTTAAGGGTTTTTTTGGATTTCCCAAATACCATAACTTTTGTGAGGTTGAAGGCTTTCACGGCAGGCATCCATAGGTTTTCCAATTTTTTTTCTTGGCTGTGGGGCTGTGTTCTGGAAGAGTTTATTTCTCACATTTCACCTGCATCTGTGGCTGGCATCTTCAGAGATGCCATTCTCTGAAGATGCCAGCCACAGATGCAAATGAAACATCAGAAATAAACTCTTCCAGAACACAGCCTCACAGCCTGGAAAAAAACCATGGAAAACATACCATAACTTTTCTTTTTTGATAATTGATGGAATGAAGTTCATTCTTACAATATCCACTAAACTGGTTCACCAGTCTACGGAAGCCTACTTGAGTGTAAGAAATCAGGATAGCATTGTCAGCATACAATAAAATCAAATACTTCCAATTTCCAATTTTAACTGGGAAAAAATTGGTCACCTTTTAGGAATTCGACGACATTGTTTATAAATAAATTGAAAAGAAGGGGAGCAAACAAACACCCTTGTCTAACATCTTTAGAGACAGGTATCAAGTCTGAAAGATGTGTATCATCAATTCTGACTTTCAAGGATGTATCTGAGTGAAGGGCTATTATACATCTTAAAAGGTTTGTATCGATACCCATAGATTATAATTTGTTCCAGAGATGTACCCTCAATATGGAGTTGAAAGCAGCCTTCAAATCTATGAATGCCACAAAAATATGCTTTACGATTCTTGCCAAATATTTATCAATAGCATGTTTCAGCATAAAACAATTATCCAAGGTTGACCTGTCTGAGCGGAAGCCAGCCTGTTCTGGAGCTAGCAATGCATGCTCTTCCACTCTATCCTCCAACACATCCAGGAGAGATCTGGCATATATTTTCCCAGAAACATCCAAAAGGCTAATGGGCCTATAATTTCATGGGTCATTTCTAGGTCCCTTTATATAGATTGGGACTACAATAGCAGATTACCAGTTATGTGGTGTAACTCCTACTTTGTTAACTAGAGAAAACAATGACACAAAAATTGGAGTCCACTAGTCAGAAAATGCAATATAAAAATCTAGTGGAAGGCCATCTTCTCCAGATGCTTTACCTCTTTTTAGTCTTAGTATTAATGACTAGGCCTTATGTATTGAGATGTTTTCCCAGCTATGTTCCCATTATTTCTAGTATAGTCCTGGAGGGTAGTCTTAAAATGGTCTGGATCATTAAACAACTTTCCAAAATAAATTTCCCAGATATCCTTAGGAATAATTCCTTCTAAAATTGGGTATGACCTTTTTTCGAGCAATTCTTTCCCAGAATTTTGATGGATTCTTTTGCAGGAATGTGTAGGCCTAGTTCCTTCTACTGTTCCTTACAATAAGTCCCTTTTTTCTCACAAAGTAATCTTTTATATTTTTTATGGAGGTCATAGAAATGTGAGGGAATTTCAGAGGAATTGGAAGAATGATATAATTTAGCAGCTTTTCCCATTTGCCTTTTGAAATTCCTTCAGTTATTATCAAACCAAGCATTGTCTCTTTTGGTCTGAGAGCTTTTTGGGTAGGGTACCTTTTTATAAAGAGGGATCTAAGAGAATTTGTTCATTGTATATACAACTGAATTGCAGACTCAACACTGGAGGCTTGAGACATATCATTTTTTAGTTTTAAAATTCCTCAGAGTAGAGCTTCTGTTGTAAACCTGACTGCAGTAGGGAATTCCATTTAATCCTTTTATCAGAAGTTAATTGGACATGTTCAGAATTAAGGTGGTATGCAGTATTTGTAGAAGCATTGTTGAACCACCGTAGGGAAAATCTAAGTGGCTGATGATCACTACCAGCAACTAAATCAACTGTTAAAAAAAAAAAAAAGAACAAGGATTGGTGCTCATATGATATTAACACATAATCAACTGTGCTTGCTTTAAAGTTGTTTATGATGGTGAAATCACCCTTAGAATTATCAACATGGGAACCATTTATTAAAACTAAATTTAATTTTGTTAACAGAGTAAAATAAATAAGGCCAAAGTCATTGATCTTCCTATCTTTAGACATTCAGGATTCTAAACCATCCCACAACTTAGTTGGGCCTCCTAAAGCCCTCACAAATTCTTGGTTTTATGAGCCTATACATGCATTAAAGTCACCAGCAATTACCAATGGAACTAGTGAAAATTCATACTCCAACTCCCGTAAATATTCTTCTAATTTATACCAATAGATTGGATCATAATATGGTGAAGTGTGGGGAGGAACATAGATGTTAACAAAAATATAAGAATGATATTCATTCTTAAGAAGGATGGCCATGGCACCTGAAACTAATCCCTTAAGAGGAATAATTGAGGCTGAAAGAGGGATGGATATCAATATAGCCAGACCTCCACTTGGTCTGCCACCTTTAGAAGAGTGCAGGATTTGAATAAATCCAGGTAGCCAAATATCATATTTTGACCAGGTTTCTTGAAACAGCAGGACCTGGAATTACTTTATATAATCTAAAAAATCATAGTCCTCTAATTTATTTGTCCAGCTTGCTAAATTCCAGGACAAACAGGAAAATCCAGATGTTAAGTGTGTTAGTTGTCATTGTTGTTTCAAAACCTGGATTTCATTGATTTCTTCTGAAGTTACCACTAACCAATTTTTTTTAGTAAATAAGGGTTACAGTCTATTTGATGTACATCAACAGATGAAATATCCTCCTGTTTGGACTTTCTTTCAGCTAATTCATCAATCTCCAATTTCTTCATCTCTAACCAATTAGCTGTTGTTTGACGAGCTTGGCTAGATATGATATTTCTATTAGTGGGAGGGTTTTCAAACATAACCAAATCACCCTGTTTCATAGGGGGTAAATCTAGGTCCAGTTCTACTCTACTTGATACAGATAATCTTTCTCTTAAGATGCCCAACCTATTTAAATAGCTTCTTTTCATCTGTGGGTAAATGTTTATAAGAGTCTGTCAGCTGCTCTTCTTCACTGAATCTAGAGATATTAAATGGATTTTGTAGGCAGCCTTCCTGAGGGCAATTCACAAAATCAGGGTGTTGCTGCACACAATGAAAATCTTCATTAGATGAAGCTTTTAAATTGCAATTATCAAGCCTAAAACTTGGCTTGGATCTATGTTCTCCCAATAAATAGGGCAATAAAGGTTTCTTCACTGTATCTAAAAACGCTTGAGTAGGTAGCACACCCAACCTAATAAAAAAAGCTTTCCTCTTCATAATGAGGGAAGGTATTCTAGCTGACCTAAATACTAGAATAGATTTTTGCACTTGAAAAGGGGCATACAAGGAATTAACAGATGAAAGATGAACTGCCTTAATAGGTAATTGTAACATAATACTAAGATGTTTCCTAGCATGGCTCAATGTATTCCACTGTGGGATATGTTGCCTATAAGGAAATATAGTTAAAGCAACCTGATTAGCCTGAAGAGAAAGGTTCATATCCTTTAAAAGGCTCTCAGCTACAAGGAGTGGAGACTGGTTTGTAGGAATGGTTTTTGATACTTCGAAATCTTTTTGCTTCTGAATAGCTGTTTTCAGAAATGGAGTATGACTTTCCCCTTTTATGGCAAAGATAAGACAGTCTAATTTGTCTGAAATATCCTTTAGCTTACTATAAATACTTTTAACAGTTACTGCCACCAAATTATATTGATTTTCCAGGAGTGTCCTATTGTTGGAAGGGGAAGTAATCTCCTGAGTATCGTCATGCCTACTCCCACTATCTGGCTTGTTTTCAGTTACATTATTTCTACCTTGTAGATACTGGGACTCTTAAGTTTTCTGCTTCTAGAGCCTTGAACCTATTAAAGGTAGGGATTGCAACTTTAACAACATCTGATAACTGCCTACCTGGTTTGAAAAACTCATTAGTCTTGAGGTGTTTAGTTTTAGGGGGAGAAGAGTAAATAGGACTTCCCTGAACTCTCTGGAAGTCATATTGATAGGCTTATAACTTAACAAAAAACAAAAAAAACCAGTAAGTTAAATACATATTAAGTAAAAAAAAATTAAACCTAAATAATTAAATAACTAAATAGGTAAATAGTATACAGATAAACATAGATTAAATAACTAAATTGAATGGCTGGGCATTTAAAACTGTAACTAAAAAGTTACTAACAGGTTCATTGCTAACAAATGACTAACAGGTTAATACAGTTAAAACAGTTTCCTAAAAGAACAGCAAACAGGAAGGAGACACCACAGAGAAGGAATGTTTTTTTCACCTAAAACAAACAACACAGTTCAAGATTTAAATCCTGGGAAGGAGGACTGAGTAACTGGGAGGACCCAAGATGAAACAGGATGATTCAGGATTGCAGCAAGTCACAGTTGCTATTTGCAGACCCAGACCGTACGACCCCTCAGCCCCTTTGAATGAACACTCAACACTGGTTACATATTCAAAGATTATATTTTGGTTACATCTTCAGAAAACATAGGTTAGATACAGGTTAGTAAATACATGTTTTGGCAATAAAATTGGCCGCAATTTTTTGCTAGATGGTTGGTGGCAATGTATGGGTAGTGATCCTTTCTTGAGCCCATCCATGTGGGCCAAGGCCACCCGTCGGCCCATGCCGACTCCCTGGAAGAGAGGGCTGCTGGCTGAGCCATCTGCTCGACTCCCTCTCCTCCCCTGAAAACAAACAGTTAATCACTAGAGGTGGGGTCTCCCTTGAACTTGAACTAGAGCTTGAACTTGCACTCGACGGAGACCCCTGACCTCATGCCCTATCACGACCCATGACACCCGCCGCCCTGCAAATTGCAACAAGGATTGAAGTCCCCTGAGAGAGGGTGGGTGGGTCTTCGGCTCCTTGGAGCCAAAAGAGGAGGGACTGCCAACAGAGCTGCTATTTAACAGCTCCGTCGCCCCTCCTCTGATGTCATCTGGCTGCGCCAGAGCCGGCCGGATGACCCACCTCTCAAGGAGGGCCCCCAGCCAATCGGAGGCGAGCAGGCCCACTCTGATTGGCTGGCCGCCCTCCCTCCGCCCCTTCTGGCCGCAAAGCAGCCTGGGAAGGAAAAGGCAGCATGGCAGCTGCCATGGAGGGCCATGCGTTCCTCCACTCCTCCCCCCTGCCCTTGGTGGCATGGGGGGGCAAAGAGGCATCCGGGGGTGCCAGTCGGGCCGCAAAAAGGCCCGTCGGCAACCGGCAGAGCCCCCTTGCAGACCCAGACCGTATGACCCCTCAGACCCTTTGAATGAACACTCAACACTTGGTCACATATTCAAAGATTATATTTTGGTTACTTCTTCAGAAAACATAGGTTAGATACAGGTTAGTAAATACATGTTTTGGCAATAAAATTGGCCACAATTTTTTGCTAGATGGTTGGTGGCAATGTATGGGTAGTGATCCTTTCTTGAGCCCATCCATGTGGGCCAAGGCCACCCGTCGGCCCATGCCGACTCCCTGGAAGAGAGGGCTACTGGCCGAGCCATCTGCTCGACTCCCTCTCCTCCACTGAAAACAAACAGTTAATCACTAGAGGTGGGGTCTCCCTTGAACTTGAACTTGAACTATAGCTTGAACTTGCACTTGATGGAGACCCCTGACCTCACGCCCTATCATGACCCATAACATCCGCCAACAAGGCTTTTCCCCTGGAAATGCCTTCCGCCAACCCTCCCCTCATCAACAGGCAGCCCTAGAGGCCCACACAAGGCCTCTGCCCTGGTGGGGCCCCTCGTTCAGGCCGGATGTATGTGGCGTAAGCCCTGGACCTCCATCAGCCCAGCTTCATGATGGCTTCCGCTGACAGGCCCTCTTCTGCTGCCATAGTAGCGGCCCCTATACGGAAGGAATGGCTGCCAAATTCTTCCGCCAGCAGCCCCATATGCACCAAGGCCTTCTTCAGCATGCCCACAGACTGATACCTCATGAGTGGTATCCCATCCTTATGCTGGAAGAGGGGGCCCTTAGATGCCCCCCGCACGTGCAAGAACTCCTGCATACAGGTGACCAGGCACAGGAACGAGTCCGCAATCTTCTGCAGGTGAAGAGTGGTCCCCATGGCCATGCTGGTCAGCCTTTGACTGGCATATGCACAGAGTCATGCCCTTGCTGGAGATTGTCACATCGTGCCGCTGCAGTGCCCTGCTGGTCGCATCTCGTTTGGAGGAACACACCACCTCCCCGACTCAGGGCACCGAAGAATGCCATAGTGTACGCCGTTCTGAATAGCAGCGCCTCGTAGGCAGAGTGGCAAATGGAAGGTAGCAAGCCTGCCAGCCGGGAAAGCATCTCGAAGGACACCGGGCGCCTCCCGTCCGCTGCTCTTGGCGTCCCCCTTCTCCAGCCCTCCAGCGCCTTCTTCACCAAAAAGGTATTTCAGGGGTCTCCATGACCTGCCGCTTTACTGAAGAAGGAGATGCCCGCCAGGATGGGGAAGAATTCCAGGAATGTGAGATCCCTCATCACGCCGGATGTAGACCATGCCTGAGGTCATGGCTGTGCACACCAGTGGCCACTGTAATACACCCCGAAACCTAAGCTGCCGGCCTTGGAGTGCACCTGCAGGCCGGCCTCAAGGTTCAGCTGCCTCTGCCATGAAGAGATACCATTGTAGTTTCTTAAGAAATCAAGCCAAACTCCCATGTCTTCCTTGACTCCCCTCGTCAGTCGGATGCAGTGGTGTCGCACTCTCACTCCCCCTGTGAGGCGTGCGATGCGGGCACAAAATGCCCTCCCCGGCGAAACCACCCTGCATGCAAAAATTCAGATGCCCCAGCAGCGATTGGGCTTCCTTCAGCATGACCTTCTCCCTCCATCGGAGATCGACCAGCATCCCCCTCAGTCCCTCGATCTTGTCATCTGGCAGCCTGGAGACTCCCGCCATGGAATCCAGCTGTATTCCCAGGTACACTAGGGATGTGGAAGGGCCCATCGTCTTATCCGGGGCCAGGGGGACTCCGAGCTCCTCGGACAATTCCTGAAAGGAAGAGAGCAAGACCCCACATTCCTTCCCCCCTGCGGGGCCCATCATGACGAAGTCATCCAGGTAGTGGGTGCCAAATGGTGAACCTGCCCTGTGCTGCAGGGCCCACTCTAGGAATGTGCTGAAGGCCTCGAAGGCTGCGCAGCTGATGGAGCAGCCCATCGGTAATGCCATGTCATAATACCACTTATCTTGGAATTTGAAACCCAACAGGCAATGATCATCCGGATGCACCGGTAACAGCCGGAATGCCGACTGGATATCACACTTGGCCATGAGGGCTCCCTGACCACAGTTCTGCAAGAGCCGGATTGCATGGTCCAATGACGCATACCGTACCGTGCATAATTCCGGAGGAATGGCATCATTGACAGAAGCCCCTTTTGGGTAAGATAAGTGGTGTATGAGACAGAATTCCCCATGCACCTTCATGGGAACCACCTCAAGTGGCGAGACCCGCATATTGGGCATGGGAGGTAGCTCAAATGGGCCGGCTATGTGACCCACCTCCAGCTCTTTCCCAATCATCCAGGCCAATACCTCCGGCAGTTGATTTTAGGTTGCCAGAGGTGGACGTCTCCCTTGTACTCTGCAAAGGTATGTGAAAGCCCAATTCAAAACCCGCAGCCAGGTAAGCTGCTGCCTCTTTCTTGGGGTAGGCGGCTAGAAGAGGTCACATAGCCTCCAACTTGACTGGTGTTGCTGCCATGCGACCCCACCCCCCACTCCTAGGGGTCCCCTCACTTGGCTGAGCTGGCGTTGATGCCACCTCCAGACCCTGCCTCTTTTCTGGCACCACCTGAGGCAGGGTGACTGCTCTGAAAGGATTGGCTCCCACCCCCTTGGCAGGGACAGTTGACCTTCGGATGCCCATCCCCATAACTGTCACAGTATTGGTCAAACTAGCACTTGTACTGGGAGCACTTGCCCCTGTTGTACTCCCAGCACACCGGCTTCTTCCCCTCCTTTTTGCAATTGACCTTTGGAGGATCACTCTTGTCCCACCGGCCTGGTCCAGTGGCCTGCAGCCAAGTAGGGTTTCCCATCAGTGCATGGGGGATCTGGAAGCTTTCTTCCTGCACTCATTGTCATACATGATGGCATTGGCATCCCCCGCCTGAGACCTGACCTTGATCACCTGATGGAGATGGTTGATAAAGTGCCAGGCCCACTCCGGAAAAACCAGAGCCACGACCCCCATGAACACCGCATAGCCCCTGAGCCAGTTGGCAAAAGTGCGTTCCACAGTCTCCGAGCTGGTTTTCTTGTTCTCTTTCTTGTCACTCCTGTGAACCCTGGCCTCTTCACCCGGGGGTGGTGCCAATGAAAAACCATCAACATAGTAGCCCTGCAGGATCTTGGAATGCACTTTGTGATACAGATGGCCCCCTGGAGGGTCCTCCTTGGATTTTGCCTCCCTAAGCTCCTCCCCCTCAGCTGCGCCCCCCCCAGCCTTTCACTCCTCGCTGGCCTTTTGCCTGGCCTTCCCCTGCTTGAGGGCCCATCCTGGCAGGCCTGGCTTGAAAGAACCTTTCTCCCAATACCTGTACTTGTCCTCATCAGAAGACTCAGCAGAAGAAGACCCAGAACGCGACCTCCTACGCCTCTTCCACAGACTACGTCCACCACCGGATCCACTGTGCCGGCGCGATGCTGATCCCCGTGACTCAGATTGCCCAGAGTCCCTTGAACCACTCCAACCTCTGAACCTGGATTGCCTTGACCTTCCACTGCCACTGGATGACGTGCTGGGTTCCATGCTCAGGGACACCGGGAGAATCTGCACCTCCTCTCACACCGTGGGAGGGGGATCCCTATTCGCGTCTACCTTCTGGACCAGTACATTCAATACCCCCATGATGTCCCCCAAGGTGAGTGCCAGGGCTCCGAAGGCCTCCACCGGGGGGCGGTGGGCCTCCCCCGGCATCGGTTGGGGCAATGTCCTGGTTATCACCTGGCTGGGCCAGGGCTTGCCCGCCAGGGGGCCACCCCCTCTTCCCCAGCCGACACCACCCCCACTGGAGGTTGCTCCCCAGCAGGAGGTGGTGGGTCCTGCAGGTGGCACTGTTTTGTCATACGCTTAGGCCCCATCTCCCAACCCCACCAGGTGGCGTAACTGCGAGGCAACTCCTGGACAGGTGCTACTAGCCCTCGCACAAATTAAAGGGGAACCTCGTGGGTTTTATTTAGCGCCGACCACCGTCTCGCTGCCCGAACCCTGGAAAAGAAAAGGAACGCCTGTAATGCGTGGAGGGTGTGCCATGTGCAATACATGCTGCCCCCCCAGCCCAGGCCCCACATCCAGGCCCCCTAGGCCCAGGGTCCCCCACCGACCCCCATGGCAGGGATGGGGTAGTGGCTGACAGCCCCCTCGCGTAGGCTCCACATATGAATTTGGTCCCCTCTGTCATACTGCTTTTTTTTGTATATATTTATTTTTTTTGTTATTGTTATATGTTATTAGCTGGCCAGCCCTCACGAGGGAGGGCGTGGGGAAGGGGTGGGGGACCCCCCATTGTCTGCCCCCCTTTCTCACCCCCTCCCTGGAATGCTGGATGGGAGGGGTTTGCTCCAATGCTGCCCCCAAAAGAGGCAAGGTGTGTGCCTTCCGGGGGGGTGGCACCAAACCGAGGCCACCTGCCATGCACCCCCACCCCAATAGCTGCACTATTGCACCCCCTGCTCCAATGGCCACCCTGGCCACTGCAAGGGGGGGCGGGGTGGTCTGTGCAGTTGCCCAGGCCCCATGGTCTCTGCCCGCACCCTCCCCCACCCAGCCGACCCCAAGAGCAGGGCCACATATCGAACGGTGAGGGGGGGAGTGGGTGCCTGCCTGCAGGAGGGCCCCCAGTCTTGCCCGCTTGATGCCGCCCACCTTGTGGCAGCTGTGCCAACCCCCCCTACCCGCCTGGCCATCCCTGCAAAGTGGTGGTGGCGGGGGGGACACCCCAGCCCACAGCCCTGCTGCGGCTGCTCGCGCCCGTCCTCTGGCTCACCCCCCCCCGCAGCCCCCAAACAGGTTGTCATGTCATGGCACTCCCGCCGCCCTCTCTAGGCACTCCTGCCGCATCACTCCTCAGACCCCTGCCTGCCCCCCCATGTGGTGCCCAGGTGGGGGGTGCCCAAAGGAGGAGGGGGGAGGCAGCAGAGCTTGTTGCCTACCTATCCTCTGTTCTGCCGCCCCCAACGTCCTTTGTCTTTGGCTCCTTGGAGCCAAAAGAGGAGGGATTGCCGATGGAGCTGCTATTTAACAGCTCCGTCGCCCCTCCTCTGATGTCATCTGGCCACGCCAGAGCCGGCCGGATGACCCACCTCTCAAGGAGGGCCCCCAGCCAATCGGGGGTGAGCAGGCCCACTCTGATTGGCTGGCCACCCTCCCTCCGTCCCTTCCGGCCGCAAAGCGGCCTGGAAGGAGAAGGCAGCATGGCGGCTGCCATGGAGGGCCATGCAGTCCTCCGCTCCCCCCCCCACCCCTGGTGGCATGGGGGGGCAAAGAGGCATCCAGGGGCACCGGTCGGGCCGCAAAAAGGCCCGCCGGCAACTGGCAGAGCCCCCTTCTCTTCCTGTTTCTTTCCTAGGCTTCTTCAAGATCCTATTTAATCCTGGGTTTTTTTGTTTTACAACACCTTTAGCCTTCTTTTCCAAAGAGTGCTGGTGCCTTGCCAGACTATAAATCCCAGGATTCCACAGGAAGGAGGACACATGGCAAATAATCCCATTTCAAACTAGATTATTAGTGTAGTGTGGATGTACCCAAAGAGAGCTGGGGAGAAGGCCTGAAATGGTGATGAAAAAGCAGGAAGAAACAGACTACCAGTAGTCCTGTTGTAAGTAGATGCTTCCAACAGATGGTGAGATGAGACTTCAGGTGTAAAGCAGAAGAGAACAACCCATCTCAGCTGTAAAGCAGAAGAAAACCTAAGCATTTGGCTCATTAAATCCAAAGGTGTTGGTGCTGTTGTCTCTGAGACCTGTCAAAACCATACAGCAGTGAGCCTATGAGTAGAAGGAAGGTGCATGACCTGAGTTGCTTGCTTTGAGTTTCCAGATGTAATTGCCTGCTTTCTGTTGGAAAGATAATGCTACGCTAGATTGGTCTTGTTCTGATGGAGCAAGGCTATTCTGATGTATTTATTATCATAAATATTCACAAGAAGCTGATTGCTCTCCAGGTTCAGAAGCTTCCTGAAATATTGTACAAAGTACTGCCATTGAAAATATATATTTTCCAACATTGCAGTGAAATAAAGAAGGGAGGGGAAAACAAAACAAATACAATATAAATTATAATCAAGTGTTTCCCAAAACTTGAAAAACAGAAGTTATAGTAGATTATTCTGCTACATTGCCTTCTGAAAACAAACTCTTCTGGTATAAATTTTTTTATAGCTCCATCAGTAATATTAATACAAATTGCTATATTGATTGTGGTAAATGGGGTAGAGAAGCTTAGATAAAGGAGCCGTTTCACATTTAAAAAACTAAATAGATTCTGGGTGGAGCTAGATATTTTTCGCATTGTGATAAACGAGAACAGATTTGTTGAGTGTCTCATAGTTGTATACTATTTCTCTATGAACACATATTTTTAGGCCTATCATGTGCAAAGTGCAAGACTGTGGGTGGATGTGGATGTATTTTATATTTAATGGCAAGATTTGGGGGAGGGGAGTTCATGGGAATATGATCATGTTTATTTATGTATTTTACCTAATTTTTACATTTCCTCCATTGACTAAAGCATTGTTACTGTATTTTCTTTCTGTTGTGCTCATTTTTTTAGTAATTTCCATTTTAAAATGAGCTTATTTTGTGTTCACTTTATTCATCTGAAACATGCTCCATACAGTGTGAAGTTGAAGGCTTTCACAGCCGGCATCTTTAGATTTTCCTTGGTTTTTTTACAGACTGTGAGGCCACGTTCTGGAAGAGTTTATTTCTGATATTTCACCTGCATCTGTGGCTGGCATCTTCAAAGAATTGTTGTGTAGGAGTGTGTGGGGGGTTATATACTGTGAGCCCCTGTTGGACAGGTTATGTAAATATGTGTATTTGAATGGGTAGTTCCTGGGGAAAGATATGCAAGGAGGATTTGTGTCTGTTTGGCTAATAGTTGGTTAATGGTCCATTATCTGCTGGAAATCCCCCTGTCCCTGGGTGGAGTTCATTTGCAAGTGCTGAGTTTTGATTTTAGTGTTCTTCAGGACTGGCAGCCAGAATTCGTTTACTTTTAGGGTTTCTTCTTTCCTGTTGAAGTTATCCAGGTATTTATGGATTTCCATAGCTTCTCTGTGCATTCTGACATGATATAGTTGTTGGCCTGGTCCAGAATTTACCGCATACCATGCAGCTATGGACAAGTTTACATAGGGACCACTAAATACAGTGTGCAAACAAGAATCAAGAAACATGAGAGACACTGCAGACTGGGCCAGCCAGAAAAATCAGCAGTAGCAGAACATGTGATAAACCAGTGATTCCCAAAGTGTGTGCTACCACCCCCTGGTGGGTGCTGCAGCGATCCAGGGGGGCGGTGATGGCCACAGGTGCATTTGGGGGCAATAAATAACTGTAAGGGGATAATGAAAGCATAAAAGAAAGAAGAGAAGATTTAGGAAAATTGATTTATGTATTCTGCTCTTAACACTTAATTTTTCTTTGAACAATGTACTGGACGTTGGCTTGGTTCCCGCATACTCCCTCACTTGCATTGAGGTATGTGCAATCGTGCACTGCTACTGTTCATGTGGTGCCACTGAATTGCCATTCCAAAACACGTGAGCACTACGAGCATTGCTGCGGGCAACTGCCACTCGTGTGATTGGTTGATCGCAAGGCCAAAGCCTGGAACGGCAGCAGCAGTACTGGCTACTGGCAGTACTACCAGCAGATTTTGGAGCACACTATGAATTGGGAGATTTCTCATAATTATTATGGGAAAATTATAGTGTTAAACTAACCTTTTAAAGTAAAGGTTAAAGTTAAAGTAATTTAACTCTGAGGACTTTTTTGGATGGAGAAATACACTGCAAGAAGGGTCATCCCTCTTGCAATGCTGCTGTGTGGCAGGGGGGCATTTCATATGACGCCGTCCTCTTGCTGATTCTGTTCCAGTACAGATCGCAGCTCCAGCAGCATATTTGGCTGTTTCTTAATCACGAAGTTGGCCGTGATGAAGAAATGGCCAAATATGATGCTGGAGCTGTGATCTATAGTAGAACAGAATCGGCAGGGGGACGGTGTCAAACAAAACGCTCCCCCTGCCATGCAGCAGCGTCGCAAGAGGAACAACCCTTCTTGCGGTGTATTTCTCCATCCGAAAAAGTCCTAAATTAGACTGTTGGGATATTGTGACAAATTACAGTTAACTAACAAATAGTGTGACTATAATTGGTGAGTATTATTTATTTATTTTGTAATAATTATATGTACTTTACAATTAATAATATAATGTTTATTTACTTCATTAGTATTTATTTTAGTTTGTTTTTTACAAAAATATTTCAAAAAATTACAAAAAATATTAATTAAAAATACCTCCATAAAATTTTTATTTTTTCTACAGATAATAATGGCTAAACCAAAGGAAAAAAATGTAGACAATATAATATTGAATATTTGAAATATGGCTTTATTGAGTCGCCTGCAAACAGTACATTACCAACATGCCTGATTTGCCAGAAAGTTTTATCAAACTAAGCTATGAAGCCTTCCAGACTACAAGAACATTTTACTTAAAATTCATGGTGATTAAAAAAGATAAGGATTTATCTTACTTTCGAACACTAAAAGAAAAATTTATCAAACAACCGACATTGGCAAAACTCTTTCAACCATAACCACACAAGATGGCGATGGCTTGCTTGCTTGCTTCTTACAATATTTCATTAATGGGGAAAACCTCATACTATTGGTGAAGAACTAATTATACTGGCTATAAGTGAAGTAATACGTACTGTGCTAAACAAACCTGCATCTAATATTATCAAGAAAATTTGTTGAGCAATAATACACTGCAAAGAAGAATTGTTGAAATGGCTCAAGATGTTGTAGATTCATTCAGTGGCTATTTTAAAACATCTCGGTTTTCTATTCAACTCGATGAGTCAACTTTGTTAGGAAATGAAGCTTTACTTTTAGCATACGTGCGGTTCACAAAGGAAGAACAAATTTGCCAGGAATTATTATTTGCTAAATATTTGCAAACTGATACTAAAGGAGAATCAATATTTCATGCATTGGATGAGTTTTTTAAAGAAAAGAAATACCTCTGAGTAATATCTTATCAGTAGTTACAGATGGTGCTCCAGCGATGGTAGGGCGCTACAGGGGTTTTCTTGCATATTTAAAAAAGAAGGTGCTGAATGCATTCACACTACACTGTATCATCCATCATCAACATCTAGTTGCCAAAAATTTAAGTGCATGCCTACATAATTCATTACAATATGTAATTAAAGGTATCAACACAATCAGAAGCAAATAATTGAATGACAGATTATTTAAACAGCTTTGTATTGAAAACGATGAAGAATTTAATCATTTGCTGCTTCATACAGAAGTTTATTGGTTGTCAAAGGGTGCCTGTTTAGATAGGTTTTATAAGCTGTTTAACTCGGTGCTGGCGTTCTTCAAAGATAAAAATGATGCTTTTTGATCCAATTTAATTCAATCCAAAAGTGACATCGCTTAGTTGACCGTCTTGTTTCAAAAATTTAATGAAAGCAATCTTCAGCTCCAAGGTGATGAACTGAATTTAATAAATCTGCTATTTCTGCATTTGTGACAAAACTTCTTCTGTAGAAATGAAATTTTGGATGAGGGGAATTCAGCCAGTTCCCAAAATTATCAGGAGCAAGAAAAAAAAAAAAAGAAAGAAAGATGAAGACATACTTTCTTATTGTGAGCACTTGGATGGTCTCCATTCAGATTTTAATCAACGATTTGATGATGTTTTGAAAATGAACATACCTGATTGGATTTTGGAACCTTTTTCAAGTGCAAACACAGAAGAATCTCCACAGTTACAAGAAGAACTGATGGAAGTAACTACAAATGATGAATTGAAATTTAAATTCAAAAGTGGCTACCAACAGTTCTGGCTGCAAAAGGATATCCCTACAGCTTATCCTGAAATATGGGCTGTAATTCAAAAGTTCTTAATTGTATTTCCTTCATCATATTTAGTGGAATGTGGATTCAGTGTGGTAACCAATTTATTAACCAAAAAAAGAAACCGATTGCAAATAGTCAATCGCGGTGAATTAAGATTACTGCTGATGAAAATAGAGCAGAGGATTACTAAACTGGTAGCAGGATACCAGTTCATCCTTCTCATTAAGATGATTTTGAATGTTTTAACTTTTTTTGTATTGTCAGACTTAAAAGGTGTCAGACTTAAAAGTTGTCTGGTTTAAGATGATTTCATCCCCAAATCTGAGCAGCTAGTGGAAGATGCAGTTGATGAGGAACTTCAGAAAAATTGGGGCCCCCTCTCAGCTAGAATTGTGGGACACTGAAGAGGCACACCTGTTCTTTGCAGCATCAACAGGAGCAGCACTGAAGGAGAAAAGGCCTCTTGCAGAGGCTTAAATAAGAATCACTCAGTAATGAACTTCCTGTGGACCTTTCACACTACAGAATCATGGTGCTGCTATCCCCTTTAACTGTTGTGGCTTCTCCCTGTGGAATTCTGGGATTTGCATTTTAGGGAGGGATATTTAGAATTCTTAGCCAGAGAGTTCTAGTGCTTCACTAAACTACAGGATTCCATTTTTGTTTCAGAAGTTTTGATTGCAATATTTTAATATAATTTTAGTTAACTAATCTTTGGTATAGATATTTGCTGCTCTCTCTGGACTTTTTCAGATGTTGATTTACCGCACCAGAAGGCTCATAACACTCGCAACGCTGCTATGTGGCAGGGGGCCCATTTTGTATGATGCCGTCCCCCTACCAAAATCAACTGTTTCAGTTCCGCAAGAGATTGGAGGCAGTCGCACCATATTTGGCCATTTTTTACTCACGGAAGTTGCCCTTGAATAAAAATGGCCAAATATGGTACAGCTGCCTCCAATCTCTTGCGGTACTAAAACAGTGTCATACAAAACGGGCCCCCTGCCATGCAGCAGCATTGCAAGTGTTTCTGGTGCGGTAAATCAACGTCTGAAAAAGCCCCCCTTCTCTCATGGGCATTAAACACCTTTGTTATCTTTTTAGTCTGGTTTAAATTCCCCATCAAATGGGCATGAGATTGACAGATGTGTAAAGTACACTGTATCAGTAAAGGGCAGTCTGACTATTTTAATCAATCCAACTACTGAACACATGATGTTCTAACATGCTTTCTATATTTTAGAAACAATGGAGACTATCAGACATGGCAAAAACTACCTCAGAAGATCACAAGAAGAACAGGAAGGGGTGAGATTAACAGATGATGTCGTCCTTCAGTGTCCCTGGGTCATAGTGTGTCCGTAAGTAAGACGTTCCTTTTTATTAGCAACTTCTCCCTATCAGTACAAAAGGGAAGCCTCACCTGTGGCAGCACTATGCCTCCGGAATGGCTGAAGGATGTGGGTGTCCAGTAAGGTCGCACCTTTCTGTTCTCCTTCTGTTCTTCTGACGCAGTTTGGAATGTGGGTTTTTTGCCATGTTCCACTGCCTCTGATAATCTCCTAAATTTCAAAAATTATGAATACTCATAACTTTTAAAAAGCTATGAAAATGTCAAAATCCTAATTTCAAGCCATTGCATTCAAGACATAAACAAAATCTAAAACTGCAAAAGGGAGAAGTTTTAACTAAATATTTAGATGAATCATTGTTGTTTTTCTTTTTCTTTTTCTAAAAAGGCACTCTTTCATTAATACAGATTGGTTTGCTGATGGACAATTCAAGTAAGTATTAAAATGCAGTGTATACTAAGATAATTTGTTGCTTAATTTTCTGCTGCTCCAGATAATCCCCTTTCTAACATTTATTGCTGCGTTAAGACCTTAATTGCTGTTCTTCTGAATTATCTGCAAAGCTTATATAAGTTTCTGTAAAATACTTCAGAATGTATTAATATACTAATCAGTTGATATAATGACAAAATTGGTTAAATCTTTGGTACATGTGCTTTCCCCCTTCTCATTTAATCAAACTCATAAGAATCTGAGAAGCTGGTGAGAAATAATGTTGATTGGCAAGAACCACTTATGAGGTCTTCTATTCCTCCTCCCAGCTCCTAGCTCCATAGCATTTCTGAGTCTTTGAGACTTATTCAATGAAGCTATAACTAATCTCTGGTTGCCAAGTAAATATGGGCATGCTTAGGGCAGAACATCATCAGCAATGAAGCAGTCCACTATTAAATAGGAACTGAAGGAGTTCTATAGTTTCCTTGAGATCCATTGGCTGAACCAACATTCAGATTTCTGGTATATATTCCAATTAAGTCAACTGGAAGACAAGTTCAAAGATCATAGACTCAGCTCCACCCTTTATTGTATAGGCCCCAGTAGAGAGCTGTTCTTGGTGTCATTCTCACGACAATCTGCTATTGAATGAGACATGGAGCCTTTTGCCAGATGCTTAGTGCAAAAGGCACCACAATTATTAGAGCAGGATGTCTGGTTGTTACAAGCAAACTGTTATAATATTATACACTTAACTGGTAGCTAGCACACTCTTATTACAGACTATCACACTAATTTCACTCACAAATGATATACTCAAAACATTATTCATTGTATTTTTGTGGTTTGTAAGTAATGTATGTTTATAGCAAATTGTAAATACATTTTGCATGTAATTACTTCAAAATATTGTTTATATGTTTTGTGTTTACCACCATCTCCCATGGAACCAGAATGGGAGAACAGCTGAAACACACTGATGTTGTGTGATAAGGCAAGGGGGGATGTTAACATGCCCTACTACCCCCTCCCCATGAGATTCCACAACTGGAAATATGGGACACTTTTCAGGGTCATATTGGCTTAGGCAGACTGGAGGTCAGTTGGAGGTCATGGTGACCCGAGACGTGTCTAGAAATGTAATGATGGGAAAACCCAAGTTAGGATTGAGCAGAAAGCCCCCATGATGAGCTTATAACCCAGCCATTATAGGGGTATGTGCTAATCCTTTTCCAGCCCTGAGCATTCCAAGCAATAATTCACTCAAGCAATTAAGTGACCATTCCACATTCCACACCCTATGGAAATATTTCCTCACACCCCTTCCTGTACAGCTTTATGAGGTGGTCACAAAACCATCAATGTTCAATCTCTCCACAATTAAAGCGATCAGTTGACTTTCAGTTTTCTTTGTCTAGTCCATGGGAGAGCCATCCAAGCATTGTTATTACTAAACCTACCACTAAAAGGCACATAATAGAGTATAAATATTAGCCCCCCCCAACAATAGCAGGGTGTGCCACAGTGCACAAACCCGGCCACTCTCTTTCTTGGCACACCTCGAATCAGAACCTCCTGTGCCACCCTCAACATGTGTCTGAGTATCTTCACTGCTCTTTGAGGCTGGTAACTATCACCCCATCTTCCATCTATCACTTCCCTCTATCCAACCTTTCTGCCTTGTTCTGCTATAGCCTTGTATGGTTCATAAGAGCGTGTGTTGTCTATGTTAGTTTACTTTCTGTATTATTCCAATAAAATACATTGTTTTACTTCAACTGGAGCCTACTCTACAGTTAATAATGGTAAACATAGGTGAAAAGATCCCCAATGTTACGCTCCTCTAGCAAGCCTCCTATTTGACCTAATAATTCCCCCAAACATTAAATGAGATTTTGGCATCATGGGTGGGACTCTAATTTTCTCCCACCTCTTAAGGTAACAGATGGCACTATTATCCGGGTGCACTGCTACTTCCATCCTCGTGTGATAAGCCCCTAACTAACTAACCATCCCACCCACCCACACAACAACACTTAATTTGTTTTAAAATTAATTTTTTAATTAAATTAATTAATAAGTTTAATGAAGAAAACATAGATTGATGTGGTGTGACTGCATATACGTGGTTGGTTTTAAGTATATCTAGATGATTTATGTATTTTTCTGTATTTTGGCTATGAAAAATGACATAATAAAATAAAAATGCACAGGACAACAGTAAACAAAATATTATTGAGTCACAGGTCATCAAAATGCACATCGTGTGAAATCTCTCCCCTACCCCATATGTAAAGCATGTACTTATCACTGCCTTTGTTTGGCTGTCAAAATACAGTCTATTCCTTAAATATGATTATATTTATCTTACATATAATTCCATTGTTTATCTTATCTTATATTGTCTTTATTTTTTATTACATTTTTTTTTTTTTAGAAAACCCACTAACCAGTGTGTCTTTCTTACTATCATATTCTCAGGTGCTTGGTTGCTCCATATGATATAAGATTAAACTCCACTTGCTTGGGAGTAACCCCATTGAAAACATGGGGTGTATTTTTGCTCAAAGACACATAGATTGTATTTCAGGTCTGCTTGTTGTCCTTAGCTGAATGCTGAGAGAGGTTTTTAGAGATGTCGTTCTGGCTGCCTGTTGCTACAGCTCAGACTCACAAGAGTTGCTGAGGAAAGGAGTGTTAATGACTTCCCAATGCAGATGTACTGCATTCATGTCAATACTGCTGATCAATCAAGCCCAATAGTAGAGCTTAAAGGAAGCAGTAAGATAGTTAATGACCCATGGGAACCAAGAAGAGAGGTTGTGACAACCCAGACCCCCTTGATGACAATGTGCCAATAGTTACACTAAAATTAGACCAGTCTTGAAGTCTATGTCCATGAAGTTTCAAAATGGAAAATTAAAGTTTGGAAAGTATGTGCAAAGGTTTCTGGATCTAAAAGGAGAAATGGTTGAAGAGTTTAGCAATGCCCTAAAACAGAAAACAAATACCTTAGCAGTGCCTTTAAATAGAAAGCAAATGTTCTGATAAATGTACCATCTTTTCAGCCAGGTATTACAGTGCCCCAGAATGATGCTGAATCTTAGTCATTCTGAAGTAAAAAGCATGGTGGCAAGTACACCACTGAGGAAAGATAATTCTTTTAGCTGCTACTGCAGCAGGCAGAAGCCAAGAAAAGAAGAAAGGAAGACCTTATTGCTTTTGATAAAGGGTTGAAGTTTTCTAAATCCCCACCCTCAAAAACTTAAGAGAAATGGACAAGTTCATAATTTGGAAACTTTTTCTTCAGGAGTGGGGGAGTTGGTCTCACCTTAGTATTAATGCATATGGTTTTATCATTAAAACTATGCAACATCTTAAATAATAATGTCACAAAAAGAACTTATAACAGAATCACTTAGGGCACTACAGTCAAAGGGATTAAATAGTTGTGTGGATAAATGAAGGGCAAAAGACAGAGATGACGAGAAGGAAATGTACCAGGTTGGAAACGTATGTGCCTTTCAATGCATTTTTCATTTTTCATATTTTTTATTTATGCATTTTGAAAACTTTTGTTTTCCTCCTATATCCAAACACATTTGTGTATACATTTTTTAAAATTGTGTGTATTTTAGCTGTTTTCTTTTTAAAATGACCACATTGTTTTATGTGCATCTTATTTTGCCATAATACCTAAGCCTTACCTATGAAAAAAAAATCTTGAGGTGAGGTGATTTTCTTTTGCAATAAATCTCAAGAGGATTGAAGAAACTACTGTCATCAGGACTATTCAATCCAATGAAATTCTTTGCCTGCCGATTGCGGAATAAAGAGACCACACACATGAAATGGGGTAAAATAAAGTATTTTATTTAATCAACCTATTTAAATCCCTTCTAAGATCTTCAACAGAGGGAGGCAACCTGGTGAGGGACCAGCTGAGGCAGTAGGTCTAGACTGGACCACACCCCTCAGCCTTCCCTGGCAAACACCTGGGTCCTGGCGAGGAACCCCAGTTGCCTGGGTTTGCTCACCAGCCGGCCCGCATCTGGAAGGTGAACCCAAAAGTCCCTCATCCAAGCCCCATGGATTAGGATGAAGGATTATCCTTTAGGCCAACCCCAAGGCGGGTCTCCTTCTGTCCCCTTAGGCCCCACGATCTGAAGTGGCCCTTCCAAAGACTCTACCTTCACTGAAAATTGGTGCTAAGGTTCCCACCAAAGCTATGCCTCCCCCTTCCCTGACACAAAAAGGGGCAAGCGTCTGCTTAGTCCCTTTCCTCCCCCCTCCCCACAGGCCCCTTCCCAGTGAAATGGCTGTGCTCCCAGACCGCGCAACAGCCCAGAACAGTCCTCCCCCCAGCACAATACTCCCTGTCCTCAAGTGTTGTCCCTCTGGATGCTGCCGCAATGAGCAGCCTTGAAAATGCAGGGGCTGCTGCCGAGAGATCTCCAGTGGCATCCACCGCCAACAGCTGTCGATCATCTGCAGCACTGGCTAGAAGCCACTCGAGGCCACCCCGCAAGCTCCACGTCTGTGTGGAGCCCTCCACCAATGGCTAAAAATTTGCAACTCTAGGCACGCCCCCGCGGCAGAAGCCCAGCCTCGGTAGAAGCCCGGCTGGAGAAACAGCAGCTGCTGGCCACCCGCTTGAAAAGATCTAGCCAGATGGAGGCCACCACCAACGGCCTGCAAGCACCGCCGTTCTCAGCGGTGTTCTCACCGGGCTCCCAACGCTACCAGCAAAGTGGTCGCGGCCACGACCTAAAGAGATAACGGGTGGAAGCGGCCAAAAACAGCCCAGCTCCACTCTCCCAGCAACTGCTCCTCAGTCCTAGCGATCTCAAAGATCGCCGTAACTGAAGAGGAGGAGGAGAGGGGCAGCAGGGCTTTAATAGCCTCTGGCCCCACCCCTCATCCCCCGTCGCAGGCGACACTGCCTGCAACCAGGAGAATGGTCTCGTCTCCGCAGGGGCAGCGGCAAAGGCAGCTCCCTGGCCCGAGCGGCTCTGTCGCATGGTTGGGAGCCGGATTCCCTGCCTTAATTGTGAGGATACCATATTCCTGGCAGTAATTTGGATGTGTGTTGAAAGTAATATGCAACTTTTAAGGGAATATCAGAATTAGAGAAAATACTGTATAGCTCTAGTTGAAACTAAATTAATCATGGAAGCTAAAAACCAGACAGAAGTTGGGCATTCATAAGTTTTGGCACTCCAAGATCTATGTTGGTATATGACTGTGGGGAGGGATTATAATAAAATAACATTTTAAAGTTAAGGTTAATTGCTGCATCTCAGAGAAGAGTACCCTGCAATATTTCATGGTTGAATTACCAGTATCTGAGAACTATAGCCATAAGATGTATATTAACTTTTATATGGTATATCAGCTTGTAGTGAATAGAAACTGCTGTTTTTCTGTGGCTTTTATTGACAGTTTTACAATATAACCACATTTTAATAAAAAGTGTCCATTGAATTTCACTATATTTTTAATAATAATATAACTAATGAGACTGCAGAGTTAAAGGGTGAAATTAAGGGCACATTATTGGTGCCAACAGACGCATCGTAATGAACAATCATGTAAGGACAGTTTGACAAAACATGTGTGGAAGGAAAGCCTGTATAAATATTACAAATAAGCAAATCAACTACAAATAGAAATGAATTACTAGACCTGTTGTCTTGCGAATGCTGGGAAATTGCAGGTGTTAAGGAACATACGTTTTAACAGACACTTTATTTGAGTAATACGGGTTGAGCCTCCTTTGTTCAAAACACGGGTCTAGAGATATTTTGGAATACTTACATATACATAATGAGATATCTTGGAGATGGGACCCAAGTCTAAACCCAAAATTCATTTATGTTTCATATATACCTTATACACATAGACTGAAGGTAATTTTATACACAATATTTTTAGTAATTTTGTGCATGTACATTGAACCATCAGAAAGCAAAGGTACCATTGTTTCAGCCACCCATGTGGACAATTTTAGATTCTGAAATATTTCCAATTTCAGAATTCCAGATAAGAAAGACTCAACCTGTATAATTTGTGTCCTATGTTGTGGTTAATTCCAGCTTTAACACTTGGGAATTTGCTGACTGATAAGCACCAATGTGATGCACCTAAGCCACATATTGTTCTCTTCTCTAGAATTAAGTCCAGTGAGTTAGGATGCATGGATTCTATGCAACTGAGATTCTCATTTTAAGGTTACAAGTACAAACAGTACCATCCACATAGAATGATATACCTGCACTACATTTTGCCTAACACAAAGAACAGAGACAACAGATTCTATGGGGAGACTAATAGCACCCGTCAAACTGCAAGAAATGAAACTTTAAACTTCACTAAATAAGGATTTTCTTGCTTTCCTCAAACCTACATGCCTTTCATTGCTGAAGTTCAGTTCAATTCATTAAGATATTTTCTAAGCACAGACCTTACTGCTCAATTTTCTGGTTATAATGGTAGAATGTTATTCATCCAACTCATATTTAATATAAGGCCATGACTGTTAATAAGCACACAACATACTTGATGGGGCCACTTCACTGACCGTTCTTTCTCTGTAATGCAGCCTGAAATATCAAGACATTAAACAAGTGGCTATCATGTGAACTATTCAATGAACTCTTCCAGTCAGGGCAAATGTGCTGTGACATGACATATTTGTTACTTCTCTTTCAGACTATAATTGGCTAGTTTTACCTATAGAGCACCTAAAAGCTGCCCCGATTGTTTTAACAGAGGGGCGGGGTATAAATAAATTTTATTATTTATTATTTATTATTTCCAGATGCAGCAGTACAGAGACTTCTTGAAAAATCCAATTACCTCTATCTAAACAAAGGAATCCATTGCTTCACAAAGGGACAGGGACATGCTGATTGCCTGAAAAGTTCCTCACTGCTGCAAAAGGATTTAAATTTAGCTGTCTTTTGTCTCAACTCCACATGGCCAGGAAGTAGGAGTGGCCTCTGCCAGCATGAGACCCCTCACCTGAACAACAACACAAGTAACACCTGAAACAACATGTAGGCCTGTGAGTCCAACTCATCACTTTTCTTTCTTTATTTATTTTTTAACATATTTTTCCTGATGAAGAAACCAGTAGAGCTTTGAAAACTTGCATCATGTATTTTGTATTTTGTTGGCTAATAAAGGTATCACTTTTTTGTGGATTTTGGATTTTGTTTTGTTGCATGGCCAACACGGCTACTCCTGAATGCGTTTGTTACTGTTTGTCACCCATGTATATATATAAACTCCAAACTATGTTTATCAATCAAATAATGGTTCATGCTGTTTCTCTTCCTTCCTACATGAAAGTGAAGGCCATTAAAAAAGTACATTTGATCAACCCAAAGCATCTATCTTGATGAGCTCTATATCCTTCATTTTGTTGTAGTTATACAGTAGGACCCCTGTATCTGCTGGGGATTGGTTCGGGGAGGGGGGCGTGGATACCAAAACCCATGTATAATAGCAAACACAATTGAAAATAATGGGACTTCCAGTTTAAAATAACATAGGGGTCGTTTCCACGGCAAAATAAATCCTCAAAGAATGCGACAAGATGCCTGATAGTTCCCACGCATCTCGAAGCAACAGCGCCCTTTTCAAAAGGAGGGGGTGCAAAAAACCCATAAGTTGCGCAGTATCTGCTTTCGCTAGTTTTCCGCACTTTTTTGATTAAGTTCGCGAAAATGCGCATACTTTACCGTGGGAACTAACGATCGTGTAAACTGGCATCTGCCTTTTCGAATTACTGTGAGCAGAGCTGAATCCTGATTGGTTGGAGTGCTTTATCCGAATAGACTGAGGGGTTGGAGAGAAGAAATTCACCCTCCTTCTGCTTGCAACTCACTTTGGAAAACGGAGCCCTTCCTGTCTATCTTTTGGGGGGTGGGGTGGTGGGAAGATGCTTCGCTGCTTCGCTGGGGTGTGTGGGGGTGTGTGGGTGTGTGTGTGTGCTGGAAAACAGCCGATCGCATGTTCGTTCTTTTGTTTGTTTGTCCTTCCATTCACTTGCCTTTATTCAAGCCTTCGGAGGGAGGGAAACCAAATGAGGCAAGCCCTAGTTCTGTGGTGTGTGTTTGTGTGTGCATGCATGCATGAACGGAGTCTGCTCCACTATGCTTTTGCTTGTTCGTGCTTTCATTGACTCCTTTCTTTACAAAAGCCTTTCAGGGCTGAGGAAGACGGGGGAGTTTGTCAGATCGCTCTTTCGATTGCTTGTTTGTTTGTCCTTTTTCTTTCCTCTCATTATTTATGGTCTCCATGACCCCCTCCCTGCTCCCTCCCCACCTCCTGCCTGACTTTAATCATCTGGAGGCGATTCCCCCCCACCTTTGCCTGTGTGAATTAAGCAAAACAGAAAGTGTCTGGATCATTCGAAACTGGCAGGCACCGTGTGATTTATGCGCTCCTGATACGAAAGGATGGTAATCCGGAATCTGGCGAACTTTTTCCTGTCGTGGAACCGGCCCCATAGAGTTGCCTTGGATGACCTAGAAAATGGGTAGAGAGGACACATTTTCTAGGAAAACTGTATGGTAAATGTGCTGTTTTGTGTCCCATGGATAATTGAATTAGTGGATAATGAATCAGTGGATATGGGGGTCCTACTGTATGTATCTAATGGTGTGAGAGCTCAGTAATGAATGTAAATTAACAAAAAATATATTTGGTTCACACAAACCCCACCAGAAGACAGATTTTAAAAAGTTGTCTGAAATATAAAGAAGTTTAAAAAAAATAAATAAGACTTTTTGTTAGGAAACACTCATCATATCATACTTGAAGACAGTCTGTCTTCACTTGTGATGGCTGAATACCAAAGACAAAGCTATTTGTTGTACTGGCTTTGTAATTATCTCCCTAGGAAAATTTGCCATGGGGCCACTCTAGCAGTTTGTGTATTGACATTTTTGTTTGTCACTTTTCAGAAAACTAGGGCCACTGAGTGCTTGTCTTACTCTATTGAAAGAAAATGAACCTTCCCTGCCCCCAATTCTGGTCCTATCCACACAAAATTCAGAGCATACCACCTTAATGCGGGTTTTAGAAACTCACAATTTTCTCCAGAGATTGCTATAAACTCTGGAGAAAACTGTAGTGTGAACATACACATGCTTTGGACTTGGGGTGTGGGAGGAAGGGCAGGTGATGCCTAACAAACACTGTCATTTCCCCCCTTCTAGGTGCCAATTCCTCATCCCAATATTGGCCAGGAAGGCAGAGCCCTGGCACAAAATCATTCTTTTTGAGGTCAAAATGGCGCAGCCAGCCACACAATTGCATGGCCAGATATCTTGTTCTGACCTCAGAGAGGGCAATTGTGTGTTGGGAAGGCAGAGCCTTGGGGCCCTCTCCTTCTGACCTCAGAGTGACTAGCACCAGGGCTCTGCCTTCTTGGTGCATAGTCACCATCTCTGAGGTCAGAATGATGCTGGCTGCCTTATTCTGACCTCGGAGAGTGAGATTGTGTGCCAGGAAGGCAAAGCCCTGGTGCTAGTCATTCACTCTGAGATCATAAGTAATGGCCAACAATGTGATCGATCACATGGCTGGCTGCCACATTCTGACCTTGGAGAGGGTGATTGTGCATCAGGAAGGCAGACCCCTAGCATTAGTCACTTGCTCTGAGGTCAAAAGCAGTGGCTAGCTATGAGACCGCATGGCTGGTTGCCTCATTCTGACCTCAGAGAGAATGAGTGTGTGCTGGGAAGGCAGAGCCCTGGTTCATAGTTGTTCACTCTCAGGTCAGAAGGAGGAGCCAGCCACACAATTGCATGGCTTGTTCTGACCTCAGAGATAGAGCAACTGCACACCAGCAGCGATGGCACCGAGGAGGGGGGAAATGGGGCCGTGGAGGTGGCTGGAGGTAAAAATCCAGATGATTCATTGTGTAGACAAGCCCAGCAATGAGCGGTGCAGATTCTGGCTTAGGCCAGGTGCTTAAATCCGGGCCAGAATAGTCTGAATTTCATGCAGCGCAGCTCTGGGACAAAACAGTCCAAATTTCAATCAGATTTTTACCCCCCCCCCCAGTGTAGACCTGCCCTGAGATAGAATTAGGGATGATTTTCATTTTAAAGGAAGCAATTTAATTCCCTTTGCAACAAAGTCTTCAAAAACCATAGTTTTCAAAGCCTATTGACTTGTTCTGTGTAAAATTCACAAATGTCTGTTTTGTGAAGAAAACAGTATTTTTCTGCACAGAAAATGTTCACGAGTCCAGAAATGAGATTTTCTCTGCATAGGAACATACCAAACACCAGAAATAGTTTGAAAATAAAACACCACAACTTTATTGGTTACAGCTGTCAATGTGGTTTGCACACACATGGATCTGGATCCTGGCATCGACCAACTTGCCTGTTGATCGATGAGCCTATCATCTGCAACCAGCCTGCAACCAGAACCCATGGGATAGCTTGAGAGGATCCCCTGTGGGCAGCTGCCCAGCATGATCCCCCTGCCACCTGGGGGTGCAGAAAGGTGTCTACCCCTTCCAGGAGAAGACCCTCTCCATCCCACCCACCCCCAAGTCCCAAAAGGGGACCCATGTGTCACCATTGCCATGGAGACACTGTCAACCTATATCCTGGATCCAGGGCCAATGCTGCCACACCTCACAAATTTGTGACAAAGTGAAAACAAAAAGAACATATTAAAACAGAGGAAACAGTATAGTCAAAATGGCATGCAGGCCAATCCAAACAGAGGTGTGTGGGAGGGTAAATGTTCAAGCAGCATTGGAAACGGCTAGAGAAAACTGGGAAAATATATATTCCCCAACCTGAACAGAGGAAAAACTACACAGGGAGAGGGCAGGCAAAAACCAACAGTGAATGAGTTCAAACCAGATTTAAATTCATTGGCTGCTGCCCTACCGCCTCTTTCCAGGACCACACAAAATTGTGTGGCCCCCTGGGAAGAAGAAGCCAGAGAACCAACATGGAAGGGGACCATGTGTGCTCTGCTCCTCCCTGGACCACAAACTAGCTGCCCAGTAAGTCATGCAGCTCCCTTTCTGCATAAAACAACAATATGTGAATTTGGTGCAAAATAAGCCCAGAAGATTCTCATCAGTCCTGGATTCTTCTCAAAGTTTTTTTTTTTTTTTAATACTCAACACATCCCTCCAACACACACACTTTTAAAAACTATTTTCATATACTTTTTGAATGTTCTTTCATTTCCTTAGTGATGATGCACAAAGACAAAACAAGACAAAAAAATGTTATTTAAAAGTGAGTGAGAGCTCTGTTCTTGGTTTTTGTTTTTTTTAAATCAACTTTAAAAAAATGAAACTAAGCAAAGTTTTCTGCCACATTGAGTTTTTGTTTAAAACTGATATTAAACTGTTCTTAAAATCTTTAAAAATCTTAGCTCTGAATAAGTTCTCATCCAGAAAAAACCCCAACAAAAACAAACAAACAAACAAAAAAGGAAAGAAGGGAACAAAAATCTCTGCTTCCTCCCAGAAAATTGAGAAAAGTAGTCCTAATGTATTGCTACTTCTACATGTTTTACAATATGTTAGGACTTTATCACATGGGCCTTTTAAAGCAGAATTAAAGCTGGATAATAACATTTTTCACAATACGTATCACATGATATCACCTCCAAATCTTTGGTGCTGTGCCTCCAAAGTGTGGTTAGAGCATCCCTTGCCATTGATGGGGAAAACCTGTCAATTAGTTCCCAATCATGTAGCTGTGCCATGAATCCTCAGGGGCGATAAATTTCTTCAGTTGCAGTCCTGAGATTGGGCAGTCACGTGGCTTCAGTCTCCTCCTCTCTCCACCTCCCCATTCCCTCCTGCCATCTCCAAACAGGCTGGTTTTCTCCCCCTTACACACTTTCTTTCTTTTTCTTTCTTTCTTTGTTTCACTAAATTGCATTGCCATAATCCCCAAATTGCATTACAACTAAAAATAAATATAAAAATAAAAATAAAAAACCACAAAAGGCATGCTGGGTAGGGCAATAGGACAAGGAGGAGGGGTTAAGGGAGAGTCCAGAAGAGAGCCAAGGGATCACCAGTGTCTGAAACAGCCCCAGGCACACTATTGAAGGGATGTGAGATACTGAGGGCTACCAAACCGGTTTCTATCCATTTACTGTTGCAAACGTGATTGCAACAACAACAGGGCTCATGTGATAAAGTCCTTAGAGTGTTTACATTTTTTATTGAATTTATTGTTAATTCTAAGGTTAAATTTGGAAGCTATTGATAGTCTTCATGTAACTTTATAACTTACTATCTTATGAAATCCTGGAGCAACACAATGTTGGAAGACTGCATTTTAGGTGTAACACACTAACTATTGTCCAATAACCAGATTTTTGAGTAAATTCACACTAATATATGAATTGGGTAAAGACAAATCTCCTGGATACAGGAAAGATGTAACTAATGCTTTCTAGGGTCTCTCCAGAATCTTTAGATTTGAATGGCTGAAAATATTGTGACCTCCCCAGAAATCTCCTCTCACCTTCTGTTTCACAATCTCTGTTTTAGTAGAACTGCAATAGTTCTCAAAGATATTACTTGCTAGAGAATAGGTTGGTACAAAACAATTTGTTTTAAGAGAAGCATTTTAAAGGTTAAAGCAACCTGAGTCTATGAGTGAAATAACTGAAAAGCTAAAAGACACAAAATGAGTGGTTGACAGGAAGAATTATTCCCACTCTCCAGAAGTAAAGGTTACATATAACCACCTAGCTAGTCCCACTTTAATGCCTCTATGTAATTGTGGAAGCCATATGAGTAGATAGGAAATTGTTTCACAACAGACATCCTGCCACTGAAGTCTAACAAAAGCAGATTAAAAATATCCATGATAGAAATGTCCAAAGAAGAGTTGATGAACTGACGGGTTGGAGACTGAATAAACTTCCTATGTATTTCCTGCCAAATTGTACTGCATTCAAAGTAGTTTGGCCTACAGCTTTAATATGTGAAATAGCCTACATCTACGTTTAGAAAAAAAATACATTTGAATTTTCATCAGCAATTGACATTAACACAGCCATGGTACCCAACGGACACAGTAAACCCAGCTTGGGTGCATATACACAGCCACTTAGCACAATTTACTGATCACTGCTTTGAACATCTAATCCACATTCCCCACATGCATATTGAGTCATGTGACCTGGCTGTCCCCTTCCTATGAGAAATATTGAAAAATTATCAGATTTATTCTCTCTCTCTCTGGCTTTTCTTCGCAAATGAAGACTCAGGAAGGACTCTTCCCACGCTTACTGCAAGCACGCTGATGAATAAAAAGGCCAATCCGAGATAGACAAGTCCGGTTGCAGAAAGCACAGCAGTAGGTTTCCTTGGGTGATGTTTCCGGGTTGTGATTCTTTCTGCGTTGTCATTTCTCTTCAAGACTTGTTCGTCGTGAGTTCTCAAATAAGGCTGCAGCATTGTGGATAGTGCGTCTTCATGCCTCCCAATGTGAGGCCAGGGTGGACCATTGTTGGTGATCAATTTGGCCGAGCCTGAGATGTTGTTTCAGGGAGTCCTTGTATCGCTTTTTTGGAGCGCCCCCTCTTATGCTGACCCATGACGAGTTCACCGTAGAGTACTATTTTGGGGAGGTGATGGTCCTCCATCCTAGAAACATGCCCTGCCCAGCGCAGCTGTGTATTTGTCCTTCGAGCCTGTGCAATGGATTTTTCTGGTGGAGCACAGCATGCACAGAACTGGCCTTACTCTTTAAACCAAAGGTTCATCTGCTGGCCTTGCAAGCATGGACGGTAGTAGCGAGGTCCTCAGGCCGTAGGTTTGATTAGAGTTTCCTTCTCTTAGATGGTTGATGTTACAGGGTTGGACGAGAACCATCTGCCCGGGTTTGGGATTAGTTCATGTGACTAGTAATCTGCTAGCTGAGGCAATCTGATGAAGCCTCCATATATCTGATGAAGCAGGACACAAAAATGAATGTCAATAACGAGGTGTGACACTTTTCTCCCACAGTAGCTGCCTCTGATAAAACTGAACATTTTTTTGTTTGTTTGTTTATTACCTGGAAGTTCAGTGAAAATGCTTATGTCAATTAATGCAAAAGCAAGTCATCAAAAGTAACAATTCCAAGGTACTTTCAATACTAATAATAGCATTATGTTGATAGCAGCATTTTCCCTCCTTTGTTGATTTCACTCCTTCGATTTCATTCCAATGGGCCCACTGCTTTCTCTGCAACCATTGCAAGGAACACTGCACAACAGACCTCAGCTAGACTGATCCCCAAAAGCTAGATCTCCCTCCAAAATTGTAGAATTGTAGAATTGTCTGAGGGAAATAGGAAACAATGGGTCAAGTCTACAGTAGGACCCCTGTATCCACAGGGAATTGGTTCCAAGGGCCCATGCAGATAATGAAATCCATAGATAATAGCAAATGTCCATGTCACCATTCTTGCCACTGAGAGCCATCCCGGGGATTGCCAGCACTGAGAGTCCTCCCCAGTGGGAGAGGGGGGGCAGGCTAGATCCCTCCTTCCTTCACCCCCAACATGACCGGTGCTCTGCTGGGGGAAGGGAGGGGCAGGCTAGATCCTTCCTGCCCCCTCCCTTCTCTCCACCATTGCTATCGTACCCCACCATGACCAGCGCTCTCTTGGTGGAAAGGAGGGGTAAGGAGAGCCCTCCTCCCCCACCTTTCTCCCTCCCCCCACCATCACTATCACATTCCACTGCAAACCCCCCACCATGACCAGAGCTCTCTCAGGGGAAGAGAGGGGGCAGGAGATTCCTCCTCTTACCTCCCTTCCCCCCACCACTGCCAACCACAGATAATTGAATCAGCAGTTGGTGAATCAGTGGATGTGGGGGTGCTACTCTATAATTATAAATCCATAAGCCTGACAGTCATAGATGTGCAAATTCATTTGTTAACTTATCATACTGAAAGTCAGTGGCTGGCTAATTTCTCGCAAAACAACTGACTCTCCTTTTGTCCTGTACCTCATCTCCTATAAGGGCTGCAATCTTGCATTTTTATTAATGAAAGCTTGTAATCTAGGTAGGCTAATGGCACAAACAGGCACTGGGTAGCATTTCTAGAATGCAGATAAAATTGAGTCAATAGGGCCAAGTGGAAGCTCTAGGATTTATGTGAATACAGGCATAAATATTGCTGTGCACCTAGTAGTATCCCACATCCTCATGTCTTTAGTGTGAAGGTTTGCACAGAGTAACTACATCGAGTTCAGTGTGGTTGCAGAGCTCTCACAATTATAAATCCTGCCTTGTCAGAGTTCTTGATCACAGTAGTTCTGTATCATTGTTCAGAACGTGGTTACAGAGCCCCATACAAATTTTCAAGGTCAACACAACCAGGTCTGGAGAATAGATACGATCCTACATTCCTATTTCCAATTTAACCCCATACACAAGGAGGAGAATACACACAGAGGGCTTCCTGCCTGGATCAGTCCCAGATGTGACTTTTTCCAGCCAAGTTCAGTTTTACTGTGTAACCTTGTGAGTAATCGTGTTTGTATTTTTTCTGTGCTTGCTAACAAGTAGGTAGCCTAATTGTAGAAGGGAGTATGTGGTCTGTATTGAGAGTGGCTTGATAAACACTGCACCTGGGTCTTGACATTGGGAAAAGAGGCTTGTGCTGTGATACTATGAGAAATGGGAGAGGGGATGGTGGGTAGCCAATGACTGTGTAGCCTGCCAGATTTTGTAGATTTGAATATGCTTGTACTATAATGTTTGTCAGTTATGTTTCATTCTGAGCAATGACCCTGTAAGGTTTACTTCCTGGATTACTGTGCCAATAAAATTTTCTGTTTTGAACTCTGAAACCGCTGGTCATTGAGTCTGGCAGCCAGTACAGGACACTTCCTTCTTTATAATATCCATCCACCTATCCAGTGTGGTTTATACCCACAATGGTTTCTCTTGTTCTTATGCTCTATATAATCACAAGGCTTGCCTATTATGTGTTTCTTGCATCTTTTGGTCTAATTTTGTTTCAAAAAGTTTGTTTTCTCTCCTTGCCAGGAGATTTATTGGTGCAAACACAAATAAAGACACTTAGGTCATGACCATGCATTGTAGGCTTTAGAGCACAAGAACATATATCACAATTTTCAGTCTGTAAAGTACCTAAGATTCTGTTTTTCTCTATAAATATGGATGGATGAAGCCTGCTATTGTGTTTGTTTACTTTGTGACTTCAAGGAAAATATAGTAATTTAAAAGAATGCATAATAATAAGTTTAAGAGAAATAACAAGTAACAAAAAGTATATCTGTGACAGAGATAATTAGATCTTCCCTCTGACCAGTGCATGTCTACCTTCTCTTTAGCTTCAATGAATTGGTTGCTGAACACTGGGTATAAGAAAACCAATGCTTAGAAATGATAACTTCCTCTTCAAAGCTGGATATGGACATCTTTGATTTACATGGCAAATCAAAGTGACAATGAGTAAAAGTGGCAGATTGAGAGGCTTCAAATATGTGGATTCCCATTTTTATGCTATTTCAGAATCTCTTTCCCTTCCACAATGCTTCTTTTTCATTTCTTTATTAGGGAAGCCAGATGTCACCACTTGTCAATACATGAAGCAAGGGGGAAAATGGCCCTTTTTGAAAGAGTTTTATCCATAAAAGTAGGACTGAGTTTTCTGAGCATTTGGTGTAAAAATCTATACTTCTTGATAACACTGAAGCTTGCTTGAAGAAGCCAAGAACAAGAGAGTAATGAGAAAGGCCTGTAGCATTCCTTATCTTTTGTGTGGGATTTACCAGGAAGGTGTTATAAACTGACACTGAAACACAGAGAAAGAGTAGGTTTACAACTTCTTGGCACTGACATTAGATATTGATCAAAGAATTTTCAGCATCTTGTTTGAAAGAAGCTAAAACATACCGTACTACTATATATGTGTATACATTGTATAAGAATATTGTATATGATTAATAGATAAAATAATTAGTTTAGAATATGTATGAAACAAAAATTAGGATATTCAGAGTTGATTTATGAGATTTAGGAGATTTTCAGACCTGCCAAAATGCATGTCTGCCGCGCGAGCAGCCTCCCGAAACTGCTGCACGGCAAGGGTCTACTTCGGACGACGCTGTGCCTCTCGCGAAACCGTCCGTGTCACTTCCGTGAAGCTTCGGACGGCTCGGCGCCATATTTCAATCATGGGCAGCCTCCGTGATTGAAATATGGCGCGGAGCCGTCCCAAGCTTCATGGAAGTGACACGGACGGTTTCGCGAGAGGCACAGCGTCGTCCGAAGTAGACCCTTGCCGCGCAGCAGTTTCGGGAGGCTGCTCGCGCGGCAAACCGGGATTTTGCAGGTCTGAAAATCTCCTTTAAGGGCTTTTTAAAAACAACAACAACAACAGTACTTGAAATTCTGAAGGATTGTTCCATTCCTTGGTGACAGTACAAATTCACACTTGCATTCAGATTCAAAGCCTCTTTCTTCCAAAACTGCCGCCCCCTGAAGAGAGGGGCCCTACTTCCACCTCACCAGACACTGGAGACAGCTTCATTGAAAATCATTCTAGTTTGTCCTGTCCAGAGAAACAATAATGAATCTAAAGACAGTTGTGATTTTTCAAAATGCTCCGTATATGTTTCCTTCTCATCTTAGGACATTATCAGACGGCAAAAAATTTTGGGTTGTGACATCAGGGTAGCGCAAATGTGCCCTGCTATCACATGACATCATCATCTTTGCATTATCACTCCATGCTCCAGCCACAAAAAAGGCATTTTTCTCATTCATAGGACAAGCTGTCAATAGATTGTCAATAGTGCTGCTTTCATGGTATTGACTGCATGCAAAACCACATCCTGTGTAATTGCAAGATTACAGCATGAATGGGCGGTCCTCAGAGAGAAAACACAGAGTGAGAATATGAAAACAAAGCACAGGATGCTTTTTTTAAATGAACTGTCCCCTTTAGTCTGCATGTTTTTAGGTTTGTTTCAGTGCTTGTATGTTCATTTACTTTGTTATTTAAGGGTTTTTTGGAGTTTTAAGCATGTTTGTGTCTTCTCATGAGAACCACCGAAATCTTGCCCCTGCCAGATCGTGGAAGTAAACTCCTGTTCTTGAAGCGCTAGTGGTCTTCCTGCAATAATTCTGTGGCATTTTTTCCCATGTGATTATAGCTTCATGCGATAATAAGTGTTATAATGCCATGATGTCCCCTCTATCTTCATTTGTGGAATTACAGTGTTGTTAGACATTAGTCTGATAATGTCCTTAGAAAAGGGGTTGACTACCTGTAGGGTGCTTGCAGTGCCAGAGGAACATTTTTACAGCCCCAAGAATTATGCAAGTCCCCGCAAGTCCCCAGATTTCCCCAAATTAATGTCTGTGTGTCATTTGCCTCCCCCCCCCCCAAAAGAAGTTCAAATGCTGCTTCTAGTGGCCTCCAGGATTGGCAGATTTGCTTTATAACTGCTTCTGAAGTCTACTGTGAAGAATTTACATGATTTACTGAGAAAATTGCAAGGCCATGCTTTGATCTGGATGTTGTCACAGTTAAGTGCCAAGTGGCTTAACTTTGGCTCTGCTTCTCCTGTGTTACTGGATATGTATGCTTCCATTTGTACAGCCTGAGGATATGGACAGTATCCTTGGAAAAATGAGAGCCACCACATATGTGTTGCACCCATGCCCTTTCTGGTTCATAAGAGTAGCCCAAAGGGGGCCTGCCTAAGTGCCCCCCTCCTGAAAAATAGGGCTGTGGAATGACATTTCCTAGATTATATTGGAACTAATGTGGTTGCCTCCTAGCTCCAGGTGTTCGTGGATAAGATGTGTTATCTAGATCCATTTAAATACAGCTTCAGACCATGTTGTTTGTGGATACCATATTCTTAGGATTGGACAGAGGGAGTATGTTCCTGTTGGTTCTGCTGGATCTCTTATCAGCTTTTGATACCATCAACCACGGCATCCTTCCAGGCCACCTTGCTGGAAGAGACTTGGCACACTTATGAACAGTGGGTCCACTCCTTTTATGAAGGGTGTGTTCAGAAGATGCTGCTGAGGGATTTCTACTGAACACTTGATCATTGCCCCATGTTATCATACAGATGAAATCACTGAAAGAGGTTGTCCAGAGTTTGGGGTTTTGTTGTCACCATCATGCCAATGACAGCCAACTCTATCTCTTCTTTCTATGTAACTCAGTTTTCCTAAACTAGTGTCTATGTCAATAATGGATTGAATGAGGATAAAAGAATGGAATTCAGACAATAGTGTAGTGCTTCTAGACAGTCAAAAGGTGGATCAAGGAATATGGATCAGCCTATGCTGGGTAGAGTTCCATTCCTCCTGAAATCTCAGCTTCTCAGTTGGAGTTCACTCCTGGACTTGGTGCTGAGCCTTGACAACCAGGTTTCAGTGGTAGCCATGAGAGTATTTGCATAATTGAATCTAGTGCATTTACTGCACTCATTCTTGGAAATGTCTGATCTGCACATGGTGACAAATTTGTTGGTTATATTCTATTTAGATTACTGTAACACATTCTATACAGGACTACTTTTGGAAACTCCTCAGAAACTTCAGCAGATCCAAAATTGCCAGATTGGGACTGGTCACAGCAAATATATAATTCCCCTGTCACAACGCCTTCACTGACTATTGATTGAGTGCAAATCAGAGTACTGGTTATGACCAACAAAACCCTGTATTGCATTTGTGTGTGTGTGTGTGTGTGTGTGTGCCTTCAACTATTCAACTATTTCATCTTTATAGGTGAGGACAGATAATCTCCACAATTTTCTCTGTGCTGCATAGATAATGAATATTTCTGTTCATTTCTCATCCAGTATTCATGCATCCCAAAGTGTTATTGGAAATTAATACATGTGGTGTGTGTGTGTGTGTGTGTGTGAGAGAGAGAGAGAGAGAGAATTTGGGTGGTGTATGTACAAAAAGACACCAAATATTTCCAGGCAGGCATGTATGTGGGGAGTTTGTGTGTGAGATTGCTGTTTTCTACACAATAATAGCAATCTTGTACAACAAATATCTTACACAAACAACCTCATACAACAAAAATCTTGCTGAGAAAATAGCAATCTCACATAATAAAACTATGTGGAATTGTGCAAGATTCCGGGGAACGAGGGTTTACATAAAAAGAGCAATCTTGCACAAAAAATGATAGAAACAATTCTTCTTCTTCTTCTTCTTCTTTTGCAAAACTCCACCATTCTCACACATTTTTTTAAAAAAATGTTTATTACTGCACAGAATAATTTCCCCAAACATTCAAGAGTGCACAAAATTCTAATCACTCTATTATTCTTCCTGACTGGGTATCCTCAAGTGCTGGGAAACCCTTTTTTTTTTCCCAGCCAGGAAGATAATAATAGTAAATATTCCTTCCATCCCCCAGTATAACTATGTAACATTATGATGATAACTAATTAAGAGGTAATGTTTCTCTTTTATGATATAACTGGAATTTTTAAAGGTCAGTTTCATAATTTCAGGGTATGTGGGTTCAGTAAATGGTCCTGGAGGAAAATGACATGGTTGAAGTACTGACTTAATACTTTCCTTTTGTCAAAAGTAATTAAAATAACTATTATTTAATCTGAATTCTACATGTTGCATGCCTGTGATTGAAAATAAATAAATACTACTCTGCTCACACTCATCTTGTTAGCATGTCTGGTAAATGGATGTTGGAGAGTAGGCACAGTACAAATGAACAACAACAACAACAACAATTTAATTAACTACCATTGCCCTGGCTGCAGAGGGAGAGAAGAAAAGGCAGGCAGAGCTCCATCTTGCTTCAGCCCAGAAGCAGAACAGCCCTCCCTCCATCCCAACTGCCATTGCCCTGGCCAAGGAGAGAGAGGAGAGGATGATAGACTTAATCCCTTCCCCTACACACACACCCTTTCCTTTTGTATCATGTCTTCATTAGATTGTAAGCTTGAGGGCAGGGAACTGTTTTGTTGTTCTTTTCCTTGTAAAGCACCATGTACATTAATGGCACTATAGAAATAAAATATGATGATGATGATGATGATGATGATAAACTCTCAAACTGCCTTGACTCCCATTTATTATTATTATTATTATTATTATTTAATTAACTGAAATATTCAGGAACATTGCTTATTTTGGGTTGATTGTATTCAGGAGTTTATTCCATTTAACAACAGGGTTTATTAGTTTGTGGATTTTTTGGACCTGAATGAAAATAAATCTGTGGTATCTGCAGCACAAGCAATTTCCTGTGTCATTCTACCCACACTCAGTAAAGATCCACAGGTAGGAGGCAGTTGCCTCTGCAGAGAACCAAGTTTGATGGCATCAACTAGGTTCATAGAATCATAGAATTACAGAGTTGGAAGAGACCACGAGGGCCATCCAGTCCAACCCCCTGCCATGCAGGAAATCACAATCAAAGCATCCCCGACAGATGGCCATCCAGACTCTGTTTAAAGGCCTCCAAGGAAGGAGACCCCACCACACTCCGAGCGAGTGTGTTCCACTGCCAAACAGCTCTTACTGTCAAAACGTTCCTCCTAATGTTGAGGTTGAATCTCTGTTCAACCTTGCATTCATTGTTCTGTGTTCCAATCTCTGGAGCAGCAGAAAACAAGCTTGCTCCATCCTCAACATGACACCCTTTCAAATACTTAAACAGGGCTATCATATCGCCTCTTAACCATCTTTTTTCCAGGCTAAATATACCCAGCTCCCTAAGTTTCTCCTCATAAGGCATAGTTTCCAGACATTTCACCATTTTAGTCGCCCTTCTCTGGACACGCTCCAATTTGTCCATATCCTTTTTGAATTGTGGTGCCCAGAACTGGACACAGTATTCTAAGTGAGGTCTGACCAAGGCAGAATAGAGCGGCACTATTAGTCCCCTTGATCTGCACACTATACTTCTATTGATGCAGCCCAAAATTGCATTGGCCTTTTTATCTGCCGCATCACACTGTTGACTCATGTTCAACTTGTGGTCTACTAGGACTCCTAGATCCCTTTCGCACGTAGTCTCACTCAGCCAGGTTTCCCCCATCCTATATCTATGCATTTCATTTTTTCACCCTAAGTGCAGTACCTTACCTTTCTCCATATTGAATTTCATTCTGTTAGCTTTGGCCCAGCTCTCCAGTTTATCCAGGTCATTCTGAATTTTGATCCTGTCCTCTAGGGTATTAGCTACTCCTCCTAATTTGGTGTCATCTGCAAATTTGGTAAGTATGCCCCTAATTCCCTCATCCAAGTAATTGATAAAGATGTTGAATAGCACTGGGCCCAGGGCAGAACCCTGTGGCACCCCACTGGTCACATCTTTCTAAGATGAAGAGGAGCCATTGCTGAGCACCCTTTGGGTTTGGCCGGTCAACCAATTACAGAGATTCCACCTCAACATGAGGAGGAACTTTTTGACAGTAAGAGCTGTTCGGCAGTGGAACACACTCCCTCGGAGCGTGGTGGGGTCTCCTTCCTTGGAGGTCTTTAAACAGAGGCTGGATGGCCATCTGTCAGGGATGCTTTGATCAAGATTTCCTGCGTGGCAGAGGGGTTGGACTGGATGGCCCTCGTGGTCTCTTCCAACTCTGCGATTCTATGATTCTATGATTCTATGATTCTATGAAATCCATTGAACAGTTAACTTGTCTAGCCCACATTTTACAAGCTTGTTTGCAAGAATGTCATGGGGAACCTTGTCAAAGGCCTTACTGAAATCAAGGTATGCAATATCCACAGTGTTCCCTTCATCTACCAAGCTGGTAACATTATCAAAAAAAAAGAGATCAGATGAGTCTGGCAAGACTTGTTACTCTGAAACCCATGTTGACTTTTTGTGATTATGGCATTGCCTTCTAAATGTTCACAGACTCTCTGTTTAATGATCTGCTCTAGAATCTTCCCTGGTATTGATGTCAGACTAACTAGACGATAATTGTTGGGATCTTCTTTTTTCCCTTTTTTGAAATTGAGGACAACGTTTGCCCTCCTCCAGTCTGCTGGGACTTCTCCTGTTCTCCAAGAGTTCTCAAAGATTATTGCCAATGGCTCTGAGATTATATTTGCCAGCCCTTTTAATACTCTTGGATGTAGTTCATCTGGTCCTGGAGATTTACATTCATTTAGATTAAGAAGGTATTCCTGCACTACCTCTTTGCTTATTCTGAGCTGGATTTCCCCTATTGTGTCCTCTGTTCTCTTTTTTTATTTCCTCCTCTTCCTTGTTCTAACCAGAATCCCCCCCCTCTTAGTATCATAGAGTTGGAAGAGACCAGAAGGGCCATCCAATCCAACCCCCTGCCATGCAGGATTACACAATCAAATAATTCCCGACATATGGCCATCCAGCCTCTGTTTAAAAACCACCAAAGGATACTCCAGCATACTCCCAGGCAGTGTATTGCACTCCTTCCTTTCTTTTGGACACAATGGCACATTAGGTTTAACTCAAATATATTCAAAGTGCAAACCTGAGATTTCAGAGGCAATGTAACCCACAGGAAGAATCCTTATTCCATTATTTGCCTGTTAACTGACCAGGAGCACCTCTGTCTTGTCCAGATTAAGGACTTTATCAGACCATCCAAATACAGTGTCATAAGGATGCCTAATGATCACAAAAGGGTGTGCATACCAGACGACGTTGCCCTTTTGCGATCATGTCCAGTTTAAAAACCATACTTTTTTATGGACATCCCAAGCCATCAATAGATCGCCCCTAGTGCTTTTGTCCCGACATTGCCAGCATTTGAATCCGCTCACCATTGTACTCACATAAATGCAGTGTCAATGGTCAGTCCAGTGAGAACACTTCCAGGTGAGATCGTGACATCTAGGTAGGTGATGCTCTTTTTATGACCCTCTTCAGTTTACTTGTAAGCTTTAAAGTATGTTTTTGTGATTTTTTTAAAAAAACTTTTGAGTGTTCCTTTTATTATTATTGTTGTTTCTGAATTTCCCACCCTAAGTATTCTCGTGAGAATCCATGGGATTTCAGATGAGGAAGTGAACGGAGCTCCGTTCAATCCTCATTCATTGCCAGGGAAGCCTTTAGTGTGGGTACAAGGTAAGTGTGGCATGAGGAGTTCTTTTGCCAGCATAAAAATGGCAGAAGTTATGTCAGCAAAAGAATGTTTTTTTTTGGGGGGGAGGGTCTGATAAAGTCCTAAGCTTCAATTTCTTCAATATTCCAGTCCATTACTGACAACAGAAACAGGTTTAGGACCGAAACAGGTTCCACACAATGAGATGAAAAGAAGAGATAGAGCTGAGTGCAATTTGTATAATGATAACACTGAGTCACAAAACTCCAGGCAACCTCTCCTGCTGATTTTATCCTGTACGTTGAAGAGCCCTGAGGGGCATCACAGACCAATGGCCAGAGTGTCACGAATGTGCCATCATTCCCTCCTGACTGGAGCCACTCTAGGATATTTCAAAGTCCCATTACTGCAAGGTGGCCCAGAAGGTTGATGGTATCAAAAGCCACTGAGAGGTCCAAGAGGACCAACATGGATACATTCCTCTTGTCCAGCTCCCAGTCTAAAAGTAACCAAAGCTGCTCCATCACATCTGGAGCCAGTTAGTAATAGATATAGATAACCAATCTCATTCAGGAACACCTTGAGCTGGGAGACCAAGCTCACTCCACTACTTTGCCCAAAAAAGTGACCAAGCTCACTCCACTACTTTGCCCAAAAAAGTGATGTTCGATTCTGGGTAGTAATTATCAAATGAATTTGAAAACTGAGTGAAAACTCTCTGAAATTAACTTACATTCAGGAAAAACATAAACTCACTAAAACTGAAACCATCAGCTTCACCCATACCCATACCTTTACTGGTTTCCACTTTTCTTACCATGATGGCAGGGACTCCTACATAATCACTTGCACACTGTTAGATGGTGGTATAGTATGAAGAAGCATAATAAAATGATGTGGAATTAAATTCAGAAGAAAAAAATTGACCCAGGAAGAGTGACATACAAAGGACTCTTAGAGTTCTGAGAGCTGTGTTGTCACATAGTGATCTCATCAATTTTTCAAGCAAAGAGTCAAAATGGAGAATAAATGAAATTTAGATGCTCAGATTTTGCCAGGAAAAGTTAAGTACTTAAACTGAATAACACTTTGTCCAACAATATGGAATCTGAGCACACATAACAAAATAAAATTCTTTGGGAATGGAGCCAGACATATGGACAATTAGGAGGACAGAAGTCCATGGGATGACCTGGCCAGGTGCTGTAAACAGAAGTGCTGGAATACTGATGGTTGTTGTTCAAAGCAAGAATTAATATGATCACTGAAAGGGGGAAATGATGGGCTTTAAGGTGTACATACCCATTGGTTGCTTCATACAGTTACTCCAAAGAGTTTTATCTGCTCTCAAGCTTTTAATTACAAATTGCGGGGGGGGGGGGGGGGCAGGCTGCAAATATTCAAGTACATGGTGTGGTGTTCACTACTGAACAGAATTGTGTAATTTGAGATTATTCATTTAGTGGAATTAAAATTCCACTCAATTTTCTGACTTAAAACAATTTGCACACAGTTTTATAAATGGGAGCTATTTACAATGCATGTATAACAAAATTAGCGTTTTGTGAATTATACATAGCTGGAAAAGTATTTAATGATTTTCTGAATTTTAATCCTATGAATTATTGACAAGATGATTGTCATTGCCAGAAAAGTGTTTCACATGTTAGGGAAGGGTCTAGGCGGCAGCAGAATGAAGTCTCTTGCTTGTCCCTTAGTCGGGAAAGCTTTCCTGATTTAATTAGGAGATGGTCTTCTACAGCTTAGTGGTGACCTTTAATTTTGACATTTTAATCAGTGCAGTCTGTATTTGCCAAAATATTTTTGACTTAATAAACCAATCATTGCCCAAAGCTAATTTTCAGTAGCATGAAATGGCTTCCTGAGACCTTGCCAAGACATCTTCTTGATTGTCATTAATTTGAATATAACCGAGTAAAATGACAGCACAGCTGGATGGATTTCACATTCCCTTGATCCAAGAAGGCAGGGTGGACATGGAGCTGACCCAGATTGAGCTCTTGGACTGAACAGGGAAAAAGGCACAACCTGCTGCCAGAAATCCAGGGGTTTGCTACGCATTTTGTGAAAGGGATTTTTTTTTTACATGTGCATGTTTGAAAAATTCACAGAAAACAATTTCTAAATTTCTAAAATTCATACACTACCAGTACACCATATCACATTTTATACATTGTATACACCTAGGAGTGATTACATTAGACCAATATTGAAATTACTCCAGTGGCTGCCAATTAGATTCTGGGCAAGGTACAAAGTGCTGGTTGTTACCTTGAAAGCTCCACATGCTTTGGGTCCAGGTTACCTACAGGATCACCTTCTCCCATATAATCCACCTCATACGCTCAGTACTCTGGGGGACATTTACTTCAGCCAGCCAGGACTAGGCTGGCAATGGTCACTGAGAGGACTTTTTCTTCTGCTGCCCCTAGACTCTGGAATGGCCTGCCAGAAGAGATACGACAGCTGGATATTCAAATCAGTTTTAAAGACAAATATCTTCTGGCAGGCCTATCCAGATTATTTTTAAACTGTGAATTTTAAACTGTTTTAATGTGTACTGTTTTTATTTGTTCTTTTAAATTGATATTATGTGTTTTGATGTACCGGTATTTATGTATTTTGTATTTATTTTTTTAACCAAGATGTATTTAAATTGATATAAATTGTTTTGTATGGATGTGTTGTTCCCTGCCTTGATCCATAGGGAGAGGCAGGTAAGAAACAACAACAACCATACTTACACAAATACAAATACAAAAAGTCACTTCTACTTTTTTGGGGGGGAAGTGGGAAGACTAGCTTGGCTCCCAAAAGTCAACTGCTCTTCTACAAAGACTTCAGATTGAAAAGCATAAAATCTGGAGGCTTTTCTGGGGGTTCATTTTAGGTTTGAAATGGGGGGGTGGTGATGAGGGGGTTTATGGAGGGGTGTATGCAGGCCCTGAGGAATTGCAGTGGAGGCCCTGGAATGTCACATGTGGCCCACAGACTGCACAGTTCCCATGTCTAATCATTAGTAACAATGTTCACTCTCACAGGTACATTCCTACACTGTTTTTAAAACAGCATTTCTAAAATGTGAAAGTGAAAAATAAATTATCAGTGTTAGCTATTCCTTTTGCCCCACAAGTGCATTAAATATCTATCTAAAGTCAGGTGAGCTGAAGACAATCATTCATCTGGTATGAGAATAATTTTCTAGATACTTCTCCTCCAGAGGCATCATCAAGCATATGATTTTTCCATTAAGTTATTTTGAGTTACAGACCTAACAGGCCTGACCCTATTGAACAAAACTCTGTATTCCTCACCTATGTGGATTTTGACTGCCATTCATATAGTATTCTAGGAATTATTATCCAGTCCTTGGGTAATGGATAGCCCTTCCACTATTACTTCTGGTGGTGCTGGTGCTATTTGTTGCTACTTACTTTATATTATGTTTTAGAAATATGCCATAAGATGATGATAATTGTTTTATATCTTGCCTTTTCTCCAATATTCGGACAAAACCAGAACAGACTGAAACATACAAAAACCCCAGAGTTTGTGTGTGTGAGAGAGCATGTACCGTATATTCCGGCGTATAAGACGACTGGGCGCATAAGACGACCCCCACAATTTTTAAGTTAAAATATAGAGTTTGCCCCCAGCCCAGCCAGCCAGCCAGCCAGCTGGCTGGAAAGCCTGTTCCCCACCAGCCAGCCAGCTCAGTGGCTGTAGATGATGGAATAGTCTGTGAAATTAAAGGACTGAGAACAGCTAAAAAAGCATGGGATACTTTGAAAAATCTCTGTAGTGTTCAATCTTTGGAAAGTAAGGTTGCATTAATACTGTAAGTTGGTTAATATGAAACTATCAAATCCCAAATTTTTGAATGAGCACATTAATGAATGAGCACATTAATGGTTTTAGAGCCACATTGGCAGACAAGAGAATTTCACCATAGACAAAACTTGATGCAAAATGAGAAGTTGAATCCAGAAATTCTAATTTTAGGCTAACTTGTCCTGAAAAGAAACATCATTTTGACTCTCCTGAGCTAAATAGAGGGCCATTTAACTCTTCAAATGCAAAGCAGTCATTCTCACAGCAGGAGGAAGGATCTGCTGGGAAAACTGCCCAGGCCATTTTACACTTCAATCATTCTCACAGCAGGGGAAAAGGTCTATTGGGGGTATAAGACCACCCCCCCACTTTTGAGGAGATTTTCAAGTGTTAAAAAGTAGTCTTGTATGCAGAAATATACGGTATATATGTGAGTGTGCTGTTTTAAAAACTGTTAATATCAGCACACTGGGTTTATAGAGCCATTGTACTGTCTATTCTCCTTTATGGATCTGAAACATGGGTCACCTATCACCACCACCACCTACGACTCCTCAAACACTTTCATCAGCGCTGTCCATGCACAATCCTAAATATACACTGGACTGACTAATGTTGCTGTCCTTGAGCAAGCAGGGATCACCAGCATTGAGGCCATGATATTGAAAACACAGCTGCGCTGGGCAGGGCACGTTTCTAGGATGGAGGACCATCACCTCCCAAAAATACTACTCTACGGTGAACTCTCCACGGGTCAGCGTAAGAGGGGTGCTCCAAAAAAGCAAAGACTCCCTGAAACAACATCTCAGGCGAGGCCAAATTGATCAGGACCAGTGGTCCGCCCTGGCCTCACATCGGTCGGCATGGAGACCCACTATCCACAATGCTGCAGCCTTATTTGAGAACTCATGCCGAACAAGTCTTGAAGAGAAACGACAACGCAGAAAGAATCACAACCCAAAACCATCACCCAAGGAGACCTTCTGCTGTGCTTTCTGCAATCAGACTTGTTTATCTCGGATTGGCCTTTTTAGTCATCAGCACGCTTGCAGAAAGCACGGAATGAGTCCTTCCTGAATCTTTGTTTGCGAAAAAAAAAGCCAGAGAGAGAGAGAGTTTATTGGTTTGAGGGTGGGGGAGCTCTCACAGGTACAAACTCTCTGCAGGACCTTACAGGTTAAAGGTTTTTTCTTAAACAGAGAATTAACCAGAGTGACTCCGAGTGAAAGAAATCAGGTCGACGACAAGCTGATTTTGCAGCAAGAAACAATTATTTTTTTATTGAAAAGACAGAAAAAGGTACCAACAGGAGGCTGCTGAGACACTGCAGAAATAATGCTGTTTGACACTGCTTTAACTACCATGCATCCATCCTATGGAATCCAGGGATTTGTAGTTTCTTGTGGCACCAGAGCTCTCTGGCAGAGAAGGCTAAATATCTCACTACAGATCCCCAAATTCCATAGCATTGAACCATGGCAGTTAAAGTGGTGTCAAACTGCATTCTTTCTGCAGTGTTTTACCAGCTGAAGTCTATATTCAATACAAGCTGTTAATAGCAGTTTCTCAAAGGAAAAGAGGGGGAACGATGGCACAGATCCTAAAACCCTACTCCTGATGAATCTGGGGGTGGGAGGGGGATGAAGATATGCAGGTTAAGTTTAAGGAACTACAGATAGAGGAGATTATCAGACGAGTGCCTAAGAACGTTATTATGGCACTATATTTTACTGCATTCATATTCGGGCACAATGGCACATATTTTCGCAGGCTGCCATGATAACGATAGAAAAATGCCCCAAGAATCCAGCAATAGAGTGCTCGTGCTGCTTACTTCCGCGTTTTTCCATGAACGAGATTTTGCTGCATCTCACAAGAAGATGCGAGCACACTAAACCGCCCCAAAACACCAAAATTAAAAAAGAAAACATTCAGAAAAGCACAGATACATGTTTAGAAACTTGCAGGCAAAATGGAGAGGTTCATTAAAAGAGCATATGGTATCTAGTTTTCCTGTTTTCACCCAGGAGTGTTCTGGCGGGACTCCCCGTTGATGCTGGAATCATGCCAGCAGAACAGGGCACCTTCTCGCACAAATGAAAATCTGGAACACAAATGCTACAGGAGATCAATTTTTGACTTTGTCCCAACAATAAAAAAAGAACTCCCTCATAATGGCAGCAGAACACTTGCAGAATACTGGGGCATGAGGGCATCTGATAAGGAAGCCCTTTTGCGATCTCATGGCATTGATAATCTCCTAAAACAGGCATGAATTTTCTTATCCTCAGATGTGATGAAGAGTCTAGGTCTTCTGGGGAGAGCTTCTGAAGAGAGAGAGAGACCCTCCCCCTTTGGGGGCTATATAAAGCCCTTTTCTAACATGGAGGCTGTCCCATAGAGTGAAGGCAACACTTCTGGCAAGGAATGTTATTCTACTGGAGGGTTCAAAAGAACCCATGTGCTCAGGTGATGAATGCAAAGCCTATGGCTTGTGTGCAAAGGGCAGATGTGAACATTACTTCTTCCTTTTCTCCCTCTGGGCACAGGTAATGACTCTAAGAGGGAGAGCCGAACAATTGAGTTGAACACCTTGAGACAATGCCAATCAGGTATCCTCTTTAAAATCCAATCATGGTTGCCCCCAAACACTGGAAACCGCACAATAAGTTACAATTGGGGGGGTGTATCTGTCAGAGTAAGTTTGGTAGAGTCTCCATTCAGTGTAGGCCAGCACTGATTGCTCTTAATGAGACCGTTTCCTTGTCAGCAGGAGGGGGGATTCCACTTTGTACAGTGGGCCCTTGGTATCCACTGGGTTTTGGTTCCAGGACCCTGAGTGGATACTAAAATCCATGGATGCTCAAGTCCCATTGTATATAGTGGCATAATAAAATGGTGTCCCTTATATAAAATGCCAAAAAGCAAGGTTTGCTTTTGGGATTAAAAAAAAAATGTTTTCAAGCCATGGATAATTGAATCCATGGATAAAGAATCTGTGGATATGGAGGGCTGACTGTACTTTAAAATTAGGTCTGACATTCCAAGATGGACAGGGGATCCAGGCCTTTTACCACCCTACCCTTACAATATCTTCCAATATATGCCTCCTGCTACTTATCAGACTCTGGCAATAGGCAGCTTCCTGCCTTAAGCATCAAAGCCTATTTGCAATTCATATTTATCAAGCAAAATGCATAACAAAACCATGTAAATGTACATTAAAAGTCAGGATTTAATGGAGTTCCCAGTGCTGTGAACTGTGATGTAGGAGCCCCATTTTGCTGAAGAGAAGGAGGAGGCCAATAAGGTAGCCTCAGTGCCCACACCATTGCTGGGCCCCCTCCTCCTTTCTCTTCAAGAATCAGTGTGATTTAATTGGTCACTTCAGGGCTAGAAAGGAATTTTTGCCCCTTTTCTGGGTGTCTTTTTGCCTACCCCATACTGTGGATGTGGACTGGATAATTGGCTTAGGGTGGTGTCTTAATTAAGCAATCATTGACAGGTAGAGGGGGAGATTTGGTAGTCAGTGAGCACCTATGGCACCTCCCCCTTTTGGAGGTGAAGGGGGGATCTGGAACTTTCCCTTTGGGTCCTGTGAACTGAGGAGTGGGGAAAGCTACCTCCTTTGAAGCTGGCCTGAGGGAAAAACCTTCCCTTTGATTTCTGCAAATTGGGGGAGGGACTTTTGGGTCAGCCTTCCAGATGTGGACTGACTGGGGAGCAACCCAGCTTATGGGTTCTCCCTGGGGTTCAGGTGTTTTCGGCCAAGGGAGGTTGGGGAGGGGTTTTTGGTGTTGACCTCCTGGCCCCAACTATGCCACTAGGTTGCTATCCCTTTGCAGATCTCTCAGAAAGGGGTTAAATAGGTCATAGCTAAGTAAAAGTGGTCCTTTACAACCCAGCTATATATGTGTCTCTTTAGTCCGGCATCTTCCAGCCATAAACAACAAAATAACACTTCAGTAAAAGTACAGTGGTCAATTCCTAAAAGGATATTGGAATGGGAAAGTATTCACTTGGTGGCAGAAGAAGAACAAAGAGGGGACCATCCTAGTCCCCCTAGGGAGGGAGTTTCAAAGTCTGGAAGCAGCCATTGAGAAGGCATTCTCCCTTTTATGCACCAAATTTGCCCATGAGGATGGTGAGACTGAGAGAAGGGGCTCCTCACAAAGAGGTAAGCACTCAGGCAGGCTCATATAGGGAGATAACAATCCTTCAGATATCCTGGATCCAAGGTATATACAGGGAGATATGGTCCTTCAGTTATCCTGGATCTGATTTTACCAAGCTGCTTAGTAATAAAATGTTTGTAAAGGAGATTCATAGTTGTAGTTGTTATATGCTTTCAAACTGATACCAGTATATTGCAACTGGTTTTCTCAGCAAGATTTATTCAGAGAAGGTTTTTTCATTGTCTTCCTCTATGGCTGAGAGCATGTGACTTGCCCAAAGTCATCACTGGCTGATCAGGGATTGAAACAATGAACAGGAATTTGAACCTTCCTTCGTCTCCAAGGCTGAGCAAAGATTCAAACTCTGGTCTCCCAGAATCCTTATCCGGCACTCAAGCCATTATACCAGACTGGGTCTCATAATGGAGAATGCATGCTATAAATTAAGATTTCATATAGCATGGACAGTAGTTGTGTGTCTTTAGCAGCCTGTGAAAATGAAGGCTAACATGCGAGAACTTCTGTAGAGTTTCATTATTCATAGAGGCACTGTGGCTTTATGCATACAAGCTATGTATTTCCCCAGACAAATGATGTCAACCTGTCGATCAGATCATTTTTATCCAAGAAGACTTCACAATGTGGAACCTGTTTCTGAATCAGTAAAGCATGGATTTAATTTGATACCAGTGTGAGTTAATCAGCCAAAATTAATACAGATAAACTATTACGAGTGGGCCATGAAAACTGTTTGTAAGAATCTGGTTAGGTTATAATACAGATCTCCAACCCTAGGGCTGCAGCCTAATTTCAGAAGTCATGTCAAGACATCTATTCAGACCTCGGATAAGAACAATTTCCCCACTCTTTCCCAACTAGTCCCTTAGACAAGGAATAAAAAGAGAAAAAGAGACAGGGGATGTCAGAAAGTGAGCGAAAAGGATTGTAGCCCTGACCTCTGTTGGCTCTGGACCTGTCTACCCTGGCTTCATTGTTTCCTAGCCACCAACACATGCTCCTCAGTTATCATTATGTGTCATGAACCAGGGACTGGCCTTGCTATATCAACACACTTTTCACACAGCTCTGTTCTAGGGAGTGGTTTTAAAAATCCACATTAGAGGAACAGTCTAATGAGTCATAAAAGCTACAGTCTATATTAATGATTGTGCAGTACAATCTGGAAGTTAGAAAGGGAAGCCAGTAAACAAAAGTAGAAGTGCACCTTGAACCAGAAAGAAAACTACACTCCTGTTTTAACATACCATAGAAAATTCTTTTCCTTGACTTAACACTCCACTCATAAAGATTATCATATCAAAAAAGGGATTCACACTGGCTGTGAAATTCAATTTAGACCAGATTTGAACTCAAATTGTCCCACTTTGGTTTGGACTGATTTGGAACCATTCTGCTTTGACTTCGGTCCCAAAATCATTTATTTGGCTTATATTCCACCCACATTGCACCCTCATGTCTGACTCATATCCTGCCTATGATGTCATCTAAGTTGAAAACTTAGAGATGTCAACAGGAGTTCATCTTAGCATCCAAGCATCTCCCATTGACTTATGACTAGAAATCCAAAAATGAATATAACTTTCTCCCCTTTCTCACACTTTGATGACATTTTCAGGCATAGTAACCCCTTAAGTGACTATATTTTAAACAAATATTTGGCTTAGGAGTGTGCTGTGCACTTTGAAAAAAAAACTTCAAACTACTTTTTATTCTTGACAAAACTATCACTGGTGTCACTAGTTAAAAGGCCTTCAAAAATTCACAAGGAGAAGTGGTAGTGGATTTTCCAGAAGGTGTGTGGTCAGATTTGTGGGGTGGAAAGTGATTCACTTCCCTTTATCCTCTTGCACGGGAGTGTCAGCTATTTGTATAAAAACTGCACATATCATAGAAGTGTATCTAGCCAAGAAACCTGCCAAATTGCAGTAGGAGATGTTCAAAGGCTAGAAAGTTATGATGAAAGAAAAACAGGCTTAATACTCTTTCTTGATGTATTTTCTGCTCTTTTGGCATCAAAATCACAACAAGACAGGTATGCATGATAGCTGGGGATCATAAAATGACAGGTGTAGGGGGGGGAAATCCAGCATATTTTTTTTAAAGTACCACTGCCACCCTCTCCTGCCTTTCGTGACTATAAAAGCTTTTTGATAGTGGAATAGACTGCATTGGTGTGTAGTGGACTCACCCTCTTTGGAGCCTTAAACAAAGGCTGGATAGCCATATTTAGGGAGTGCTTTAGCTGCATGACTGGAGGTTGAACTAGATGGCCCTTATGATCCCTTCTAGCTCTATGATATTATGATTCTATAAGATGAAGGAAGCTATTGGTGAGTGATTTATCTGCCCAGTGAAGTGGTAGGAGATTTTCAGACAGGCAAAAATCTCCCCTTGCCGCGCGAGCAGCCTCCCGAAACTGCTGCGCGGCAAGGGTCTTTTTCGGACCGCGCTGTGCCTGTGGCGAAACCGTCCGTGTCACTTCCGTGAAGCTTGGGACGGCTCCGCGCCATATTTCAAGCACGGGCAGCCTCCGTGATTGAAATATGGCGCGGAGCCGTCCCAAGCTTCACGGAAGTGACACGGACGGTTTCGCCACAGGCACAGCGCGGTCCGAAAAAGACCCTTGCCGCGCAGCAGTTTCGGGAGGCTGCTCGCGCGGCAAGGGGAGATTTTTGCCTGTCTGAAAATCTCCGTAGTCTACCAGCTTTGAAGGGTAGAATACTGTACCTAAACAATAAATTGCACAATTTTGAAAACATATCTTTATCACTTGGATCTCAAATAGCCCCAGGAGCAAGACAGGCCTTCTGTTGGTTTGGTTAATATATTTAGTGTAATCCCTTTTAGACAGAGATAGTCTGGCCATGATTATTTATGCTATAGTAAATTCTCAGATGAGTTGCTATAAAGTGCTTTACCTGGGACTTCCCTATGAAGCAGTTTGGAAACTACAACTTATTTGGAACATTGCAACTAGACAGCTAACAGGGACCAGTGAAAGAAACCATATCCTGTCTGTACCAAAACAGCTCCACTGGTTCCCAGTACATTTCTGAGCTCAATTCAAAGCCCTGGTCTTAATCTTTAAAGCCCTATATGGCTAAGGATCCAGATATCTGCTGACCCTGTTTCTGTCAACCTCTGAGATCTTTCTCCTGAACAGGCCCATGTGCTACCCTAAGAGGTGGGAGGATGTTTTAGAGCTTCACCCATGATGCCAAAATCTCCTTTAATATTTGGGGGAATTATTAGCTGAAAAGGAGGCCTGCAAAAGGAGAGTAACTTCAGGGATCTCTTCACCTATATATACCACTACTAACTGTAGAGAACACTCCAGTTAAAGTGAAATGAAGCATTTTATTGGAATAACACAAAAGTGAGTTAACATACATAATACATGTGTTTAAGAACCACACAAGGCTATAGCAGAGCAAGACAGAAAGTTTGGATAGAGGGAGAGAATATAGGATGATAGTTATCAGTCTTGAAGAGGAGAGTTCTGTGCAGCGAGGATACTCAGACAGGCACCTGAGGGTGGCAAAGGAGGTTCCAGTCCAGGGCACACTGAAAAAAAGAGTGGCTGGGTTCTGTTATGCTCTGTGTGACTAATGAGGGCATGGAGTCAGAAGATGAGGACATGGAAGATACGGACCTGTTGCTGAAGACCCCGGCAGAAGCTTATCAGCACCTATGCCAGCAGGGAGCTCTGCCAGCTTAGAGACCTAAGCAGAGGAACAGCCTAGCACCAGTGGATTGGCACCAGTCCTAGCAGGGAGTCCTGCCCATTCAGATAGGGAGGAGGAGGAGTCCAACTTATTCATTCCATCTTTCAGTCAGCAGAGATAAGACAAGGAAGCCAGATGGAAATCTTAGAGACTTTATCTGAGGTGCCGTGCAATAAAGGAACATCTGGGGCAGCAGTAGGCTTATATATGTCCCAGGGGCTGTGGAGTCTTTGTCAGAAGTTAACTGTTTACCCTGGTGAAAGCTTTGTGTCTGTTGACTGTGACTCTTCATCTTTGTTGCCTTGAATCCTGCTTGACCTTGAACCTCCTTGTGACTACACTAGCTGCTAATCCTGTTGAACTACAGAACTGCTTCTTAACCATGCTGCCTTCTGTAAACCTTGACTTCTGGATTGTATTCTGGAGTTTCTGCTTTTGGAGTCTCTGTGTGTCTTCCTGCTTTTGTTGTTGCTTCTCAAGAAACGGAACCTTGCTTGTTCTGAACCTTATCTGGCTCTACTTAGTTTACCTTGTTTAGTTTACCTTGTTATCTCTGGGAGTTGGTTGTTTTCTCAGACATTCAGCTTTATCTTGGCCAACTCCTAAACTGTTTGTTTGCCAGCATCTGGCAGCTTTCCCAGACAGGTTCATCTACTGTGGCACACTTTGCTGGGGTCTAGGGTCTAATATTTATACCGTATACCATATACTGAAGGGGTACTCTGGTTATGACAAAGTCTGGATGGCTTTCCCATGGGATAGACAAAGGGGACAAAATTCAACTGATTTCTTTGTTTCCAGCAAGACAAAACATTGATGGTTCTGCAGCAACCTCTTAATGGTTAGTCAGGTAAGGGGTATAGGAGAGATTACTGTAGGATACAGATTAAGGAATGGTCACTTAATTGCTTGATTGAAATCATTGCTGAAACACCCAAGGCTGGAAGTAGGATTAGCTCATACCACTCTAATGACTGGGCTGTTAGCATAAACCCATCACAGGTGCTTCCTTCTCAATCCTAATATAGGCTTTCCTACCATTATATTTCCAGACATGCCTCATGTCATTGTGACCTCCAACTGACCTCTGGTTTTCCTTAGCTAACCTGACCCACCAAAGTGTCCAATATTTCCAGTTATGAGATACTGTGGGGCGGTGGTAGTAGGATATATTAACAAGGTGCTGACTAGACCAAGAGCTTTTTCAGTGATGGTTCCTTGCATCTGAATTGCCTGCCCAAGTGAAATTTGACAAGATCTCTTGTTACTGTAATGGGTAAGCATTTTTGCTCATGACCATTAAGGATAACTAATGTTAGGATTTTTCAACTTGAAGAAATTTGATTCCCTGCCTATTTGAATGGTTAATAGCATTTTCTGTTTGCTGTATTCATTTGCATGAGTCATAATAAGTATGGTTATTTTCAAATTGTGCCTGCATTTCATACCACTTTATTAATTAGCTAGGAACATACATTAACGTTGAAGGTTGAGGTGTTTCCTTCCTTTATTTTATCTTAAGTCACTTGGATTGTTGTCTTGAAAAATATTGTGTAAGCATTAAACACAATTGCTCCCAAGTGTCCTTTACTTAGAGAATATGCACTCCTTGGTTTTCTGAGGTGGTCAGGACAATAAAGTCCTAGGGTAGATGACTGGTGTGATGATTGAGAAAGACTCAGGATGGATCCAATCAAGCATGGATTAGTGCCCGTTTTAGGAACCTACTTTGGTTGTGAACCTACTTAGCAGCTGTGAGGGCAACAAAGAAATAATTCTTTGCTGTCTCTATCACATCAATTCAATTTTATCCAGCACAGTTTGCAGAGAAAATTGCTCAGATTCATTCTGACTTGGATCCCACATTGAAGGTAACGTCTGAGGGTGTAATTGAGGCATGTACTTGTCCAGTTTTGGTGGATGGGTTTCATGTTCTTCAACATGATCATGTGGACAAGTTGCTTTGAGAGGTAAGGCTGAGCACTTTACCATTAGACCCATGTCCATCCTGGTTAATTAAAGCTGCCAGAGGAGAACTAGCCAATTGTGTGGTGGAGTCTGTAAATGCTTCCTTGAAAGAGGGCTATGTCCAGCTTCTCTAAAAGAAGCAATTGAAAACCTTCACTGGAACCCACCTCCCTACATAACTATTGGCTAGACTCTAATCTCCACTTTCAAAGGCCTCGTCTATACAATTAAAAAAAAATCCGTTTTGGGGGTAAAAAACTACGAATAGACATTCGTTCGAATGATCTGCCTACATGATTTTTTACCCCCCACCTAAACTCCGTATGACTCCTCTTGCTCAACTGGCTGTAGCGAGTGATCCAAGCAGTGGTTTGAAATCTCCCACTGCTTTTTAAAAATTATTTTAAAAGGTGCCTATTATGCGGACATTCAGTTTTCCATATTTACAACAATAAAATAAAAGGGAATAAATGTAAAATTCACAGACTTACCGGACTCTTGCTTAGCTGGCAATCCAACATGGTGGCTGCTCCCAATTCCCCTCTTTGTTAGCCCCGCCCCCTGCACTCAGCCAGCCAATCAGATTACACTGCCTGTTCGTGTGTGTGTGAACGGGGGGTACAGACGATCAACCATTCAAACGGTTGTACGGATTTTAGCTAGAGATTTGCTAATCCTCCCGAAAGCCGAATCCACATAGTTTATGGGGGATTTGCTAGCCCTCCTTCTGAATGACACGTATGCATGCAAATGACCATGTGTACATATGATCAATCTTTCAAATGCCATACGTATTTTTTTTTACCATATAGACTGGCCCTAAGTAAGATCCTAGAGTGAGTGATGGCAACACAATGCCAGGCTTTCTTGGATGAAATAGATTACCCGGACTCATTCCAATCTGAGTTCAGACCTGGTTAGGGAAAAGAAACAGCCTTGGTTACCTTAGTGGATGAGCTACAGAAGGATTTGGACAAGGGGAGTGAGTCCTTATTGGTCCTCCTGGACCTTTCAGTGGCATATGATACCATGGTATCTTTCTTGGTTGTGCAGCTGATATGGGAATTCGGGACATTGCTTTGCAATGATTCTGGTCTTTCTTGGCTGAACTTTCCCAGACAGTGTTGCTGGGGAGACTGTTGTTCAGTCTTTTGGCCATTAGCCTCTGGGGTTCCACAGGGGCCAATACTGTCCCCTATGCTTTTCAACATCTACATGAAGCTGCTAAGAGAGGTCACCTGAAGCTTTGGGGTTGGGTTTCATCAGTATACTAATTATACCAAGCACTATCTCGACTTTACAGCTGATGCCAATGAGGCTGTTGTAGTCCTGTATCATTGGATACAGTGAAGGATTAGAATCATAGAATCATAGAATCATAGAATTACAGAGTTGGAAGAGACCACGACGGCCATCCAGTCCAACCCCCTGCCATGCAGGAAATCACAATCAAAGCATCCCCGACAGATGGCCATCCAGACTCTGTTTAAAGGCCTCCAAGGAAGGAGACCCCACCACACTCCGAGGGAGTGTGTTCCACTGCCAAACAGCTCTTACTGTCAAAACGTTCCTCCTAATGTTGAGGTGGAATCTCTGTTCCTGGAGCTTGCATCCATTGCTCTGTGTTCCAGTCTCTGGAGCAGCAGAAAACAAGCTTGCTCCATCCTCAGCGTGACATCCCTTCAAATACTTAAACAGGGCTATCATATCGCCTCTTAACCATCTTTTTTCCAGGCTAAACATACCCAGCTCCCTAAGTCTCTCCTCATAAGGCATCGTTTCCAGACCTTTCACCATTTTAGTTGCCCTTCTCTGGACATGCTCCAATTTGTCAATATCCTTTCTGAATTGTGGTGCCCAGAACTGGACACAGTATTCTAAGTGAGGTCTGACCAAGGCAGAATAGAGTGGCAATATTACTTCACTTGATCTAGACACTATAATTCTATTGATACAGCCCAAAATTGCATTGGCATTTTTAGCTGCCGCATCACACTGTTGGCTCATGTTCAACTTGTGGTCTACTAGGACTCCTAGATCCCTTTCGCACGTAGTCTCATTCAGCCAGGTCTCTCCCATCCTATATTTATGCATTTCATTTTTCCACCCTAAATGCAGTACTTTACATTTCTCCGTATTGAATTTCATTTTGTTAGCTTTGGCCCAGCTCTCCAGTCTAACCAGGTAATTCTGAATTTTGATCCTGTCCTCTAGGGTATTAGCTACTCCTCCCAATTTGGTGTCATCTGCAAATTTAATAAGTATGCCCCTAATTCCCTCATCCAAGTCATTGATAAAGATGTTGAATAGCACTGGGCCCAGGACAGAACCCTGTGGCACCCCACTGTTCACATCTTTCCAAGACGAAAAGGAGCCACTGCTGAGCACCCTTTGGGTTCGGCCGGTCAACCAATTACAAATCCATTGAACAGTTAACTTGTCTAGCCCACATTTTACAAGCTTGTTTGCAAGAATGTCATGGGGAACCTTGTCAAAGGCCTTACTGAAATCAAGGTATGCGATGTCCACAGCATTCCCTTCATCTACCAAGCTGGTAATTTTATCAGAAAAAGAGATCAGATTAGTCTGGCATGACTTGTTTCTCTGAAACCCATGTTGACTTTTTGTGATTATGGCATTGCCTTCTAAATGTTCACAGACTCTCTGTTTAATGATCTGCTCTAGAATCTTCCCTGGTATTGATGTCAGACTAACTGGACGATAATTGTTGGGATCCTCTTTTTTCCCCTTTTTGAAGATGGGAACTACGTTTGCCCTCCTCCAGTCTGCTGGGACTTCTCCTGTTCTCCAGGAGTTCTCAAATATTATTGCCAATGGCTCTGAGATTATATTTGCCAGCCCTTTTAATACTCTTGGATGTAGTTCATCTGGTCCTGGAGATTTACATTCATTTAGATTAAGAAGGTATTCCTGCACTACCTCTTTGCTTATTCTGAGCTGGATTTCCCCTATTGTGTCCTCTGTTCCATTATCCTCAGGTTGGTCCTCCTTTTCCTTTTCTGAAAACACTGAGGCAAAGAAGGTGTTGAGTAATTCTGCCTTTTCTCTGTCCCCTGTTAGCATTTTGCCATCTTCTCCACGTAGCGGCCCTATCATTTCCTTCTTCCTCCTTTTTCTGCGGACATACCCCCAAAAACCCTTTTTATTGTTCTTAACCTCCCTAGCAAGCCTGAGCTCATTCTGCGCTTTAGCTTTTCTGACTTTACTCCTACATGTGTTCGCTATCTGTTTGAATTCTTCTTTGGTGATTTCCCCCCCTTTCCATTTCCTATACATGTTCCGTTTAAAACTTAGCTCCATTGAAAGTTCTTTAGTCATCCATCCTGGTTTCTTGAGACACCTCCCATTTTTCTTCCTCAATGGTACTGTTTGAAATTGTGCCTTCAGTATCTCCTTTTTGAGAAAGTCCCATCCTTCTTGAGGTCTCTTCTCTTTTAGTATTCCTGTCCATGGGATCACCCCCAGTATTTCCCTGAGTTTATTGAAATCAGCTCTCCTAAAGTCAAGAATGCGTGTCTGACTATGCCTGGCTTCTCCTTTCCATTGTATAACAAACTCCAGGAGAACATGATCACTCTCACCTAAGGATCCCACCACTTGCACCCCATTAACCAGGTCATCTCTGTTGGTTAGGATCAGATCTAAAATAGCTGACCCCCTTGTTGCCTCTTCCACCTTTTGGACCATGAAATTGTCTTCCAGGCATGTAAGGAATTTGCTAGACCTTGTAGTTTTGGCTGAGTTAGATTGCCAGCAAATATCAGGATAGTTGAAGTCCCCCATCACTACTACATCTCTCCTTTCTGCATGTGTGTTCATCTGTTCTAGAAAGGCAACATCCAATTCCTCTGTCTGATTTGGGGGTCTGTAGTAGAGTCCCACAATAACATCCCTGTTGTTTCCCTCCCCTTTAATTTTTATCCAGACGCTCTCCACCTGGCTTCCAGTATTGATGTCGTGGATCACTTCACTGGTGTAAATATCCCTGACATATAATGCTATTCCTCCTCCTTTCCTGTTTGGCCTGTTTCTCCTATAAAGGTTATACCCCTCTATTCCTACATTCCAATCATGAGACTAGTCCCACCAGGTTTCAGTAATGCCTATTATATCATATTTGTTTTGTAGTGCGAGGAGTTCAAGTTTATCTTGCTTATTTCCCATGCTCTGTGCATTAGTGTAGAGACATCTGAGACCATGTGTTCCCTTTACTTGCTTCCTGTGCAAGTTTTTTTGCCTCCCACTGTTGGGTCCTTGCGCTGTTTGCCTTGGTCCCTCTGTGACAGTTTGACTATTTTCTCCAACCCTTTTGCCTTCCAGAATACTGTCTCCCTCCCCCATTTGACTCAGTTTAAAGCCCTCCTGATCAAATTCTTGAGACTGTTGGCAAAAATGTTTCTTCCAACTTTTGTAAGATGCACCCCATCTCTTGCCAGAAGTCCCCCCGCATGGAAGCGCAGTCCATGATCCAAGAATCCAATTTGTTCTTGGCGACACCATCTACGGAGCCAGTTGTTTACGTCAGCTATTTTCCTCTCCCTTCTTGGACCATGCCCTTCAACTGGCAGAAGAGACGAGATGACCACCTGTCATCCATTTCTTTCAGCTTCCTCCCTAGGGCCTCATAATCTCTTCTTATCTTGGGAAAGCTGTGCCTTGCAGTATCATTGGTTCCCACATGGACCAAAAGGAAGGGGTAATGATCCGTAGGCTTGACGAGTCTTGTCAGCCTCTCAGTCACATCACAGATCTTTGCCCCAGGGAGACAACACACCTCCCGAGTCATCTTGTCAGGCCCACATACCACTGCTTCTGTACCCCGCAGCAAGGAGTCCCCCACCACCACCACACGCCTCCGCTGAGGCTTCGCAGCTGCTGTTCCTTGCGGTGGTCCTCTCAAGGTCCCCTGCTCTACCCCTGAAGTCTGTCCATGCTGTTCTTCCTCGTTGTCCTTGATAAGGGAAAGGGGTTCGAATCGATTCTGTAGCTGCAAGCTGCTCGAAGAATCCCTGGATTTTCTTGTTCTGTGTGTGACATTCCTCCAGCTGTCTACTTCCTGTGTGTGTGAAGTGACCCTCTCCTCCGCAGCCACTTCCTCTGTGCGGTCCCCATCCAAGACTGTTCGTTCTGTTCTGTCCAGGAAAACCTCTTGCTCGCGAATCTGTTGAAGTGTAGCTACCCGTGTCTCCAGCTGCTGTACTTTCTTCTCCAAGAGGGCTACCAGCTTGCACTTGGTGCATGTGAAGTTCTCCACATCTGTAGACAAGAAGACAAACATCGCACAAGTGTTGCAAGTGACTGCCGCAGTCCCCTCAGTGTCTATGGTATGAGCTTTTAGGTGAGAGCTTTTAGGTAATCTAAGAACTGTTAGTTAATGCTGAGAATGCTAAGCTGTACTTTTTGGTCTGCTGTATTTTTGTTTGGTTACTGAAATTCGCGCGCCGTTAGGCTTGCGCCTCAGGCTCTTGAGGGTAAAAGGGCAAGGTCAGAAGTTCAAGCCCCTCAGCAACAAGCAGCCTCTCCCAACGGTTTTAAAAAAATATTCAATCTCCCCAGTCAGAATGGCTGTCCAGAAGCTGCTCTCCTTCTTCTCCCTGGCAGGAAACTGGCCTGGAAACTGGCATGAAACTTGCTGTCCAGAAGCTGCTCTCCTTCTCTCTGGCAGGAAACTGATGCAGAATAGACTAGAATAGGCTGGTGTTCAATCCAGACAAGTTGGAACTGCTGCTGGTCACTGGAAAAACCAATCTGGGTTTGGCCAAATTGTGTCAGGTGTGCATTTTAGAAACCATATAATACCAGTCCTGCAAGAACTACATTGGCTTCCAATTTACTTCCATGCTCAATTCAAGTTTGCTGGTGTTGATTTACAAAGCTCTAAACAATTTGGGGCCAAGGTATCTAAAAGACTGCCTCTTCAAATTTGAGATCTTCAGAGGAGCTTCTGCCTCAATATCTCATGAAATCAGGTTGGTGGGGACATATAACAGGGCTTTCTCTGTAGCAGCACTTGGACTTCGGAACTCCCCTCCTCCTCCTCCTACCCCCCCCCCAAAGCTGAGCAAGATGGGCACAGAATGGGGAGCACAGCCTTTCTCTGTGCAGGCCTCCCACGCGTGCCATGTGCAGATGGAGCCAGTGAGGGAGTGGGCAGGCTGAGTGGACTTTCCCATGTCAAGTTGGGCACAGGAGGATCCTGCAGCCACCACACAAAGGTAGTGTGGCCTGGCTGAGGTGAGCACATGTCTCAGCAGCCCACGGAGGAAAGGCCCTCCCCTTTGGAGGCTGCAGACCATCACACCCAGGCCCAGCCACCACGCCATAAGGAACCATAAACATGCAGCCACTGAGTGGCCACAGGAGCAGGAGGGTACCCAGAGGAAGGAAGCATGGGGGAAAGAAAGGACAGAAGGATAGGATGACCCCCTAGTCCCAATGAGGCAGTGGCAAGGGAGAGGCAAGTGGGTGGGCGAGGGTACATGGCTGCATTATGCATGCCTAGCAACTCCATGCTGCCCACAATGCTACCCCCCAACCTGGTCCCCCCAGCCCACACCAGGTACAGGAAGATGGTGCATGGCCCCTTGGCCAGGTAGGGTCTGTCCCCTCGATCCCTCCAAGAAACACATATTATAAAAAACCCTTAATGTGGGAGTAAATAAAAAGCAAACCTAGATCCTCAACTAAGGAGGAGTGGCCTAGGAGGCCACCAGACTCACCACATAAGTTACCCTCTGCTGACCTTCTTTCCTCTTGCCTTTGCTCTCTGCTGCTCTACACTCTCTGTACTCTCCTGCCTTCTGGGCACCTGTGCAATATATTACCACATGACGCAGAGCCTGCAGACAATGCTGTGGTTTTGCTGATGGCTGCTGCCTTTAGCAGAGGAAGCTGAAGCCTGGAGAGGAATCCATGATCTGCTGCTTCAACAGACCAGCCGGATGGGACAACTGTCAGTCTCTTTAATCCAGGATTTCCCCAGTTTTCTGGGATTCACGGCAACCCTACTTTAGATTAATTACATTTCCAGTATATGTTACTTTGATTTCCATACATTTTTGACATTTTCTCATGGGTGAGAAACCATCTAAAGAACATTTTGTAGTAGTTTTCTTTCATACTACTCAAGCTGGTATATTTCAGTCCTTTAGTCTATGATCTCTCCCACTGTTCCATCTAAATTGTGTGGCCAATATTCTATTACCATTGAATCATATTTTCTTTTACTGTTTCTTTTTCCATCTTGAATTCCAGCAGCAATTTTTATAATTTTGATAGTAAATGATCACTGCTGCAGATTATGTTTTTTTTCCCAAAATCTGTAATGCCTTGCCCCGTTCTATAAATTATTTTATCCATTTTATATTGTTCCAACATTTGTTTGTATAAAAACTAATTACATTTGTATCCCTTTTTTTGTAAATCTTATTTTTTAATTGGAAAGATTGATTATTTTTGCTCAGTAGATCCTTATATGTTATCCAATCCTTTCCACTGATGTTTTATTTTTTATGAAAAGCTTCATGGGTTGAAATCCACAACATCATCCTCAAATGCAGCAATGATCTATATTTTAACCATATTCTAAAAAGGGACCTTCTTATAAAATGCTTATTGAATTCTTTATTTTTCCTTGTATTTCTCCTGCCACAAAAAAAGCATGAAATCCAAGACTGATGTCCGCTTCTTCTACTGCTATTATTTTCTTATTGACCAAGAGATTAGCTCCAACTCTTTTAAGCTTCCAGTGGGCAGCCTAAACAATGATGTTCTACGTGGCATTTAGTGTTTGAAACTGCTGCTTTAACTATTTCAAAACTGGATTCTAGTATTGTTTTTAGACTGCTTTTAGGAGTTTTTAAAGAGTATTTGAATGTGTTTTAAAATGTTTTTATATTTGAATTGTTTTAATTGCTTTTTATTTGTTCATTGCTTGGGAGCCCTTGGGAGCTGATACAGAAATACTTTAGACAATGGATAAGGCTATCAGTCTATTTAGCCAGGTTTGAAGGCACATAAGCAAAGCAAAAGGAAATGAAAGCCTCTGAACAGTTCCCCAGTCTAAATTTTAATTCTGGGAATGACAGCAGAGAGAGAAAAGGAGGAGTGTACGATGGCATGTGACAAATGACGAGAAAATGCAGTTATGCATACTGTGCCATCTTTCCAACAACAACAAAAATCTGTAGCATATAAATAAATGGGAATCAGTGTTTGTCAAGGGCACAGTTATTTATTCCAAGCACCCCCCCTCTAATTGCTAAATCGTATGTATCATGTACAAAGGTTTACTAGAGTATGATCTATGCTATGTTAATTTTATATACACCATTATTTCTCTGGGCATTGAAAGCTGGGCTTGCACAAAGGATGGTGGCAGAGATCTTTTTCCTTGGGTTGATTTGGAGAGCTGCCTACATTTTTTAATACAGAGATGTAAGCTTTAAAATATTCAACACTAAAGACCCTGCTCACAGGGCATGTGACGTGAGGGGTGGGGAGAACACTGCCTTCCAATAGTGGTTTTGAAGCTTCCTGTGTTGAACTGCTGCTATTTTTTTTTATGACATAGAAATGCCACTTGCAGAGTGTAACATTAAAATTACTAAAACTGCCAAGGGATACTTAAAGTCCACCTCCTACTTTTTTACAACTGCTAATAAGACTGATTTGAAAGTACTGTTAGCATTCCCTGACACATATTTTGTGTAATACACTTTGGCTGTCAGGCAAGTGTGCAAGGCTTGCACACATTTCACAGATTATCAGTCTACAGCTCAGATTATGCACTAAGAGGTTTCTGATTATTTTTGTACACATGTACAGGGTTTCCATTCTCTTGCATGAGAAATGTTTGTGTGTGTGTTGGAATAGGCTGGTGTGTGATTATAGAACACTTTGCTACTTACAGGAGAGATGAGATGTATTGCCTCTCTAGCAGCACTGGCCAGTGGCTGTGTTGCTTCAAGGCAGTGAATTCATATTTGGGGTATTTTTAATATTTATTTAGAATATGTATAAACCACCCTTCAACCCACCCCCAAAGGCTCCCAAAGCAGCTTTCAAATTGTGAATTTGAATGTTCTTGCCCTCAGACTTACAGTCTAGAAAGATAGGACACTCAAAGAAAAGGGGACAGCACTGAGGGAGAAGATTAAATCCTGCAGATTCTGCCTGCTCTTCTGTCTTTCAGAGGCTGGAGCAATGGCAGTTAAAATATGGAGGAAAGATCTCTCACCAGCCACTGGGTCAAGGAGCTGTGCCTGGCTGCTCTTCTATCTCTCAGCAGCCAGAGTAATGGCAGTAGGAATGGAGGGCAGCCCTGTCAAAAGCTGCTGAGGCCAAGACACAATGGAGATGTAAAGGCGTGATGGAGCTGTGTCTAGCTATTCTTCTCTCCCGCAGAGACCAGAGCAGAGACAGTTGAAATGGGTTGACAGGTAATACTCTAAATTTCATAGGTGTTATCTAAGGTTTACTATTGTTGTGTGCCTTTAAGTCAGGGATGAGTCCAAATCTTTTTCTCCGTGGTTCCAAATGGTTATATCCAAGAAAGCTCATGCAAAAATAAATACAGTAGCACCCCACCATCCACGGGCCATACAGGAGAAAGCAGGGGCAAGTTTGCTCCTCTGCCCCCTTCCCCCTTTGCTCCCACCATGACCACGCTGCTGTGCCGATCACAAGGGCAAGGGGAGAAGGGGATGAAGCCAGTTTGCAGAGGCAAAGGGGAGGGAGGCTTGTGGCCCTGGCTGCCACCGCAACCCAGCCTGCCTAGCCCACAACCTCCTGGGCCTCCACTGGCATGAGCCCCACCATCACCATCACCACTTCCACTGACCGGCCTCCACTGCCAATTTGCGGGGGCAAAGGAGAGGGAGGCTTGTGGCCTGGGCTGCCCTGTAGTCCTTACCTACCACCAGCCGGGCTTCACCAGCCAGCAAGGGAGGGATGCCATGTGGTGGAGTCCAGCTGAAGCCCCCAGTGCCTGATCATGGTGGCAGGTAAGGATGATGGGGGTAGGAAGGAGGAGGAGGAACCCTACCAGCATCATCCTTACCTGCCACCGTGATCAGGCACCGGGGGTTTCAGCCAGGCTCCATCGCATGGCTTCCCTCTCTTGCTGGCTGATTGGCTGGCTCCCTCCCTCCCTCCCCCCTTCCTGGCCTGTGCCCCACCTCTGTCTCCTCCTCCCATTCCCCGCGGCCACTTCTGACACGTGCTGTCTACAACCATCATGCTGTAGAGGTCTGGAAGGCCTCCACCAGAGCCATCTCCTTCCTCCCCCCACCCCCCACCATTGTTGCCATCCACGGATAATTGAATCAGCAGATGGTGAATCAGCGGATGGCGGGGCACTATTGTACCAGGTAGTCTAAAAGGTGCGGCTACATTCCTTTTCTCCCTTACCCTCCCTTTCTCTTTTTAATCTTTAAAATTTAAAAGGTAATTTAGTACCTTTTAAAAATTTATTTAGTGTCAAATATTGGTGGACCTTTTAATTGTGGGATCTCCATAAACAGAACAACCACTAGATTCATTTAGCCTACGGCCTGTATGTAAGTAGGGTGGTTTGTTAAATAGACATGGTATCCCACTTAGCATATGCATCTCTCCTCAAAAGAGGTGTTTTGGGACTTTATCAGAGGAACCCCTTCACACATTCTTTTGGTAGCATTAAAAATCCATTTTTATGCCAGCAAAATAATGCTCCCCACCGCACTTACCTTGCTTTCCCATCAAAGGCTTCCCTGGCAATGAAAGAGGAAGTGAACAGAGGTTCGTTCACTTCCTCCTTTGAAATTCTGTGGATTATCACAAGTCTTCATTACGTGGGAAATAAAAAAATAAGACAGAAAAACTTTCTAACAGCACATACACACACTTTAAAGGTCCCAAGTAACCTGAGGAGGGTCATAAAAAGTACAGCACTTATCTGGCTGTTGCGATCTCACCCAGAAGTGTTTGTGCCAGACTAGCCATTGACACTGCATTGACATGAGTACAATGGCACAAGGTTTCACACACTGGCAATTCCAGCACTAAAGTGCCACAGCCAATCTATTGATAATATCAGCTGTCAGTTAAAAAGTATGAGGTTGGAACTTTCCATAAACATGAAAGGGCAACGTTGTGTGGTACATGTACCCTTTCACATTTATGTGGCATCATTATGCAGTGTTGATTCAAAAAAATGAATTTTGTGCAAAATACATTTGCGAGCAAAAGACATCCCAAAGTGTGAAAAATTATTTTTAAAAAGGGAACAGACAAAAAAAAATATACATTTGAATTTTTTGTTCTCACCTGTGAGAATACAATGTGAAGGTTTAAATTTTTAGGGCTCATCTACATGGGCCAGAATGTACCAACTCCTCACCATCATATCCTGATGATGGATCAGGCCTGTTCTTTCCCTGTTACCTGGATGAAATGGGCTGGAGACCAGACATCGCTGGCTCATTCCTGCAACCACTGCTTGTGTCCCACTCTCTGGATCAGGCAGGAGGCCCACAGTATGTGAGCAAGGCCCTCTGCATGTGACCATGTGCTGCAGGGCCTGTTCCTGGATCCAGAAAAGTGAGGCATCCAGCAGCTACAGCAACAGACTGGTGTGCTGGAAGTCTCCTGAGATCACACAGGGCCTGTTTTTTTTTTTTTTTTTTTTGACTAGAATGCATTTTACCAGGTATTATCTGAAAATATTTTATTTGGTCCTGCCCCATCTTAGCCTCTTCTTTGCTCCTCTTTGGGTGCTGAGGACTGGTCAGGGACAAAATGGGGTAAAATCCCTGCATCGTGAGAACTGCAGGGCTGCAAGATGGGGTAAATTTCCCATGCAGATAAGCCCTTCCTGAAGATGTCCTGTTCCCATACCCCCATATCCATGAACTGAGATCATCTGGGGAAATGTGGGGAATGACTAGAGGGAAAGGTCTCCATTTGTGAACTTCTGTCCTCCAGCAAGCTCCAGACGATGCTAATTATGGTATGCTTTTGACAGCATGTAAATACATGTTTATTTTCCCTCATTTTTAATGTATTTTTTCTTTAAAAAAATAATTTGGAGAGAATCCAAAATCTTTTTTTTCCCCTGCTAGTGGAAGTGTTCCATATGTAGAAGCTGCCTCTGCCCACTTTGGTGAGACTGCAACCTACTTAGATAGATGTGTATCATGTAAATCTTCATTCTTACTTGCAAGGACAAATAGTCACCACAGTTTTGTGCCCCTATGGGATAAATTAAAGATTTCTGTGCCACTCTTAAGAGGTATTCATACTTCATGAAATCTCTCAGGGAAGTATTCTGCATAGAAATACATATTGCTTTTGTTTACAAGCCCACATTTTTGCACAGGAAACTGTGTAAATGTGTGTAAAAATGTGCATTTCTGTGCAGAACAGTTCATGAAGAGACTTCACAGAAATGCAAAGAATCTTGTCACTGCACTACTTTTCTGAATGGTACTTTCCTGATCATTGGGAAGCATTATGCTGGGAAATGAATAGAGTTGAAGATTCTTTTCATCCCTTGTTTAGAGACAGTTTAGAGACTGTTATCCAAATTGTGTGGGGTCCATGAAGATCCCACTAGTGTCCAAATTTTAATGTGGGGAATATTTAATTAGCTCAAGATGTCAGCGAGAGGCCAGGTAATTGGGCAGACTTTTGACCTATACTTGGTAGTAACTGAGGAGACTCCAAGACAGAATGTAACAATTACATGTTTTTTTTTTAAAATTGGCAATTAATCTTAACAGCATTCACACTAACATTCAAGTTTCAAGCAATCACACAAGGTTGTTGAAGAAAGCAGCAAATATTTGGATAGAGAAATAGAATAAGGGGATTGTGGCTTATACTATACTGATCCTGTAGAACTGAGATCGGGAAGTAAACCAACAGTGAGGAGGTCCAGAAAATAGAATGGTGATACGAACAGACATAGAGTCAGAAAGCAGGGGATTCATGCACACTTGAGTGGAGTTTTAGGGGGATATTTATATCTGAGTGAGGGGATTGTGGGTTATACTATAAGAGAAGCAGAGATTCCAACAGCAGATTTGCATTCTGTGGGTCACACAGCAGAGTGGCAGAGGGGATGGATGTAGAGAAGCTGTGCAAACTTTGGTAGTATTTTAGGGTAGTATTTATATTTGATAATTCCCATGAAGGATGAGATTCAGAGTGGAATACAATGTTTCTCAGAGTTTCCCAGGACTAGAGAAAGGTTCTCTGGATGTGTTAATAATAGTTGATGGGCTAGCCATTTCGAACTGAATGGGCACAGCCAACCTTTCATTATGATCTAAGGAAAAGAGAACACCCTGTTTTACAGGCCCCGAGTGCTCAGCTATCCTTCAGTACATTAGTGGAAGACTCACCTGCAGGTGTTCTTCAGGAAGAACTCTGACCTGGGTATGACCTGTTTGAGGAATTTCCAAGGCCCCTCCCTAGGTTTTACATATAGTAACTCCAGCCTTAATATCAGGGGAGTCCCCAGTTTATTTGCCAACCACATGGCAGGCTATAGCCAGCAAATTATTAAATATTGCCAATTATGTATTATTGAAAGTGGAGGCTGTCAGGGCAGGTAACAATACATCTGAGGACTAGAAGCATGGTGAGACTGGTTATCTCAATTATGTTGTGTTTTATGAGGTCACAGGCATCTAGCTAGATGCAGTGGCAGACATGTAGATGAATTCTGTCCCGTGCAGCAAGGACATCCCATTGCTCAGAAGTGGAAAGAGAAGAGTCATGCACATTGCATTACACAAGTACGTAGGTACCTCATCAAATAAAGGAACAAACAGAATCTTGGAAGTTGCTTTTGAAGATGTTAATCCACTATTTATTTAAAGAAACTATCCCTCAGTGTATACGCTGCTAACATTTATTATAGCCCCAAGCTTTGTTAATGGATTTCATGGAGATATGCAAAGTACAAGGTCTGATGGATGATATGCCATCCATCATGCACTAAAAACATTTTTCGGTTTCATATTCTTATAGGGTATTTTCTTTTTATGTACAGAGCCTGGCTGTAAACTTTGGATGACGGATGATGCCTCAAATTCCTGCTCAGCACACACAAAAATAGACATTATGATTATTCTAGCGATGCCACAGCACCAGGTTTGGGAGAGGCTTGATTTCACATTGACAGGTTAAACATGCTGTATTCTTCATATGGAATCAAATAAGGTAAGCTTGAAGAGGTATATAGGCTTGTTGAAATGATATATGCTGAAAGAAGCTGCCAGACTCAACCAGTTTCAAAAGCCAACAAAAGATTGAATCATCGTTACAACAAAAGAGACAGAGGATTGTCCATGAGAGACCTCTGTCAACATTGCACTTCTTTCTAGCTATAGAAAAGCCATACAAATATTCTGCAACAGATGTGTAGCCCTGATATGCTTTATGACAGTTGACTGGCACCTTAGTCATGTATAACCATATCCTTTCATAACAGTTTGTTGTTACAAAATGTGCTATGCTACAGATTTAGAAAGTCAGAACAATTGTAATCATCATCATCATCATCATCATCAAGGCAGAGTTAATCATTAGTTGGAGATTTTCTACCTAGAAAATATTTTTATGCTGGGTGGGGGTGGAATTCTAAAACCCACAGGTTATAGCAAATGATCATGTATTATAAGATTTATAGCATATGTAGCAAGTGATCATATATAATAAGGATTGTAGAATGTGTGGGATATGTGTATCTGCAAGGTGATCACATACAACAAGCTCCAGATGAGTAACGTATTGTTAAATTATCTTTCATTCTTTCATTTCTCTGCTAGTCTGTTGTCGACCCACCCATGAAACAACAAGGCAAGACATAGAAGTTGGGCTAAACAAGGGCCACTTTATTAAATCTTCAGCCTGTTTTGTTCTTTATTCCTTAAGGTATGCAAAACCAGGGGAGGGGGAAGAGACCTAGAGCAGAAAAAGCTGGAGCCGGTGGTCTCCTCAGACCTCCCTCCCAGCTTCTCTAGCAAAACACCTGAGCCCCGAGGGGTTTCCCAGAAACTGTGCTAAACCCTGGGCACCATCTACTAGAAGATGAGACCCTAGGACAAGGCACCTCAAGTCACATGACTCCTGGCAAGATCTCATTCCTGGAGCCAGCCTCAAGGGCACCCTTCTCCCCAAATCAAGTCATGTGACCTGCAGGTGTGGTTTGATAGACCCATCCTTCACCCAAAAGGGGTGCCATAGGTGTACACTGAACTAACCCTGTCTCTCCCATTCCCTGCCAAGTGGCCGCCTATTTAAGATTCCACACCATAGCCAATCGACACTTCCCCTGTGACAGTGTGGTGTAGGTGAAAAACCCCATGGAAATGGGGAGGAAATTCCTACCTGGCCCCAAAAACAACCAGATAACTCAAACTGTGGAAGAGGTGGGAGGTGGGCTGAAAGAAACTGCAAAAAGGAGAAGGCTGGGTGCAGTTGTGACTAAAAAAAGCCAAGCTCCACCCTGGAGCCTTCAAGGCATGGTGCAATGCACCCTGACCCATTAACTGGCCACTATTTACATCAAAGCACATCCCCCTATGCAACCTGTGTAGTGTTTGAGGGTGGGGTGGGGTGATCATTACTGTGTTTACTCAAGACATGCATCTTTGTCCACACTGAAAGTTTTCCCATGTTCATCTTCTAAGCTCATCAGGCACAAAAGATGAGGTTGGGTGAGGTTTTTGTTTGTTGTTAGTGGATTCTCTCCCCTCTTTGTATCCTGGTTCTGTTCCTGTTGGAGCAAGCGTGTCAGTCCAGGTTAGCTGACAAAAAGAGCACTCATTTATTTTTATTTTTATTTTGCCAGATAAGAGAACCACATCATGGATGGGTGTTCTTGGGGGGAAGCATGCTCATGGAGGGTCTGAAGGCAAATTTTTGCATCCAAAACTCAAGCAAAAAAGACATGTAGAAGTCACTTGACAGTTGTGACTTCTTGATTTATTGGGTTTTTCTTCCAAGTATTTTTGTGTGGGAAGGTGGCAGGAGGGGTACTTGGATGTGATCTCTCTCCTGGAAGCCACCAGAAGTAGAAATTGGCTGATTTGGGGATTAAAGATGACTTTAAATTAAGTATTTTATGGAGATCTGTGGAATTTTTAAGTGTCTGGTAAAACCTGGAAGGATGTCCTTACCAAAAAGAAAACCTCTAGAGACAGGTTCATGATTTCTACCTGTGGTATAAACAGTGGAGTGTCTCCATAAGATTCTCTGCAATGTCTGGACTTAGCCCAGAAAATGTGTTTAGTAAAGAGGAAATAAGGGATGAAACTAGAGATGTTGGTATCAGATTTTTCCTGTTCTGTGGCTAGATGGGAAGGATTCTCTGCCCTCTAGATTTATGGAGATATGTATATATTAGCCTGTAGAAAATACTGTATTAATTTTGAACATAATGGATGACGATGAAAGAGATTCAGTAACAAGAAGAGAGGAAGAACCTTTTGCTTATACAAATACATATATGAGTCTTTGTATTGGTGTACCTTGTAGAAAAAATGAACATTATTTTTTGAACTGAAAATCTGCTAGCACTCTGCAGAAAGAGCACTGTGCAGATAATGGAAGACACGAAAGCACCCGACCTGTAGATTCTGTTTGTTTTGTACATCACTGTGCAACACCACAGTGAAAAAAGTGTTGACTGTGCCAGAAGAGGAAGATAAAGAATTGAAGATAGGGCAGTAAGCCACAGGTAGTTGTGTTTGGAAGAGAGAAACTGTGAAAAAGATTGGGGAGGAAGAATGAGAAGTGAGCTGAGATATCAAGAAAGAAAGGGAAGTGACAGAGTGAAGAAGATGCTCTTTCTTTAATTTTCTTATATAAACAAGAGAGGAGTAAGCAGAGAGACCAAATGGTACCAGATCAAGGCAAAGCATCCACCAGGCAAAAGTGCAGAGATTGTAGGAAATCAGATTTTTCCCTTGGGTAAAATAGCTGAGCTGAGATACTATATGAATCCAACAAACACACACCCTTTTCCTCTCATGAAAGGACCAGTTCAGAGGTATCCTCACTGTATCATTTAGAAAGACATTCCAACAACCCCCCCCCCCATTTCTTCCTGGTTTTTAGGCAAGGTCACCCAAGACCCCTTAGATCTTCCTTTAAAAGCCTAGAGCATCGACAACAATTTAAACATGTGAGCAAGATCAATACTGGATGTATAAACCACTCAATAAACTCAAATATCAATTCAAATCTAAATTATTAAAGGTTTGAAATAGAGAGACAGAGAAAATGGGATGCATTCAAAAACAAACAATGAACAGTATTTATATAATTTGAGGTTGGACTCAGAAATTCTAGCTTAGACTTCGGGGTGGGAAGGACCATCAACCGCAAACAAGTTACTGACCTGGTACAATGGGTAAAAGCTGTTCAGAAAAAGTCCATCAACCGTTGTAATTCCTCCCTGGAAATTAGAAATAGGACCAGCAAGAGTAAGATTTTATCTTGTTAGATGATCCTTGCAGATTCAAGAAAAATATGGAGTGTCTGTGTCACAACAGCTTTCAGGAACTTGATTGAAGAGGGCTTTGAAGAAACAAAAATAGAGTGATTCTTTACAAATATGGCATCTGAACTAAAGAACAGGATGACAATGAGAGAAGCAACCTGCGTATCACCAAGGCCACTACCCCCAAGGTTTTATGAAGCATTTACAGGCAATTGAAGGTGTTCCACAGGGCAGGTGTGTAGTATGATAGGATACAAGAATGGGTGTCAAAAATGGGAGTTCAAGAACAAGTCAAGGAGAGTGATTGCCCTAATAGCCACTTTCAGTTCCATCTATAGTTCGAAAAACAATTATGGCTGGAATCTTGTTGTTAGTCCCAATAGAGTAGATCTATGGAATCAATTGTGCATGGGTGAGTTAAACACATAGGTAAACTCCATTGGTGCATTGGACAAACTCTAGTTAGGTGTAACAATATAATTTAGGGCTATAATTTTTAAGCAGGGAGAGATTATCTACTGATAAGGGTTTCCCAAGAAACAGTTCAGTCCTCTCTCTAATAGCTGCTAGTCTCTCCTTGTGAGAAATAGGCAAGTTGGGGAGGGGAAGGAGGGGGGGAAGAGAGAGATCGTGGTGAGTTTGGTTTCACAAAGGTAAAAGATGAACGAAGGTGCATGAACACTGAAATCACAGATGGATACTTTGGAGCAGACTGAGCTCACAAGTATTTAATTTGTACAGAAACTTTTGAAACACATATGTTCAGTGCTACATTCTACCTCTTGGATGGCCTCAAAATGATGTGGTGGTGGTAGTCGTGAGGAACACAGCTGTTATCCAACTAAAGGCAGAATAGCTTAGGTAGAGCAATCCAGAAGAAATAAATAAAGAAATATATTAATATTTTATTATCTTTTATAGAATAGAGGTCTTTAAACTTCTGCAAGAATTCATTCTGTAAGTGATATATTTGACTATGAAGACTGTAATTGATGGAATCTGTTTCAAATAGGAAAAAACACTGGCATTTCTGCATATTAAATTAGATTGGCTATTGGCTGCATATTAAATGTAATATGCCTGGAGTGTGTTGTCTTCAGCCACAATGTATGTGTATATTTCATTTACATAAGTAATCTGAAGCTGATGGTTCATCAAGAAACATATGCTCTCTTCTCAAGGCTGTCCCCTTAGTTTTTGGTCACCATGCTATGTCAGTCTATGATTTGGATTGAATAGCATCATTTGGGAGGGAGTGTTAGATAGATGTTTCTGCTTTGCAACATGGGATGAGGTTAGAATCATAGAATCATAGAACTGTAGAGTTGGAAGAGACCACGAGGGCCATCCAGTCCAACTCCCTGCCACGCAGGAAATCTTGATCAAAGCATCCCCGACAGATGGCAATCCAGCCTCTGTTTAAAGACCTCCAATGAAGGAGACCCCACCACAATCCAAGGGAGTGTGTTCCACTGCTGAACAGCTCTTACTGTCAAAAAGTTCCTCCTAATGTTGAGGTGGAATATCTGTTCCTGGAGCTTGCATCCATTGATCTGTGTTCCAGTCTATGGAGCAGCAGAAAACAAGCCTGCTCCATCCTCAGCGTGACAGCCCTTCAAATACTTAAACAGGGCTATCATATCACCTCTAAACCATCTTTTTTCCAGGCTAAATATACCCAGCTCCCTGAGTCTCTCCTCATAAGGCATGGTTTCCAGACCTTTTGCCATTTTAGTTGCCCTTCTCTGGACATGCTCCAATTTGTCATTATCCTTTTTGAATTGTGGTGCCCAGAATTGGACACAGTATTCTAGGTGAGGTCTGACCAAGGCAGAATAGAGTGGCACTATGACTTCCCTTGATCTAGATACTATACTTCTATTGATACAGCCCAAAATTGCATTGGCCTTTTTAGCTGCCGCATCACACTGTTGACTCATGTTCAACTTGTGGTCTACTAGGACTCCTAGATCCCTTTCGCACGTAGTCTCATTCAGCCAGGTCTCTCCCATCCTATATCTATGCATTTCATTTTTCTGCCCTAAATGCAGTACTTTACATTTCTCCATGTTGAATTTCATTTTGTTAGCTTTGGCCCAGCTCTCCAGTCTATCCAGGTCATTCTGAATTTTAATCCTGTCCTCTAGGGTATTAGCTACTCCTCCTAATTTGGTGTCATCTGCAAATTTGGTAAGTATGCCCCTAATTCCATCATCCAAGTCATTGATAAAGATGTTGAATAGCACTGGGCCCAGGACAGAACCCTGTGGCACCCCACTGGTCACATCTTTCCAAAACGAAGAGGAGCCACTGCTGAGCACCCTTTGGGTTCGGCCAGTCAACCAATTACAAATCCATTGAACAGTTAACTTGTCTAGCCCACATTTTACAAGCTTATTTGCAAGAATATCATGGGGAACCTTGTCAAAGGCCTTACTGAAATCAAGGTATGCGATGTCCACAGCATTCCCTTCATCTACCAAGCTGGTAACTTTATCAAAAAAAGAGATCAGATTAGTCTGGCATGACTTGTTTCTCTGAAACCCATGTTGACTTTTTGTGATTATGGCATTGCCTTCTAAATGTTCACAGACTCTCTGTTTAATGATCTGCTCTAGTATCTTCCCTGGTATTGATGTCAGACTTACTGGACGGTAACTGTTGGGATCCTCTTTTTTCCCCTTTTTGATGATGGGACAACGTTTGCCGTCCTCCAGTCTGCTGGGACTTCTCCTGTTCTCCAGGAATTCTCAAAGATTATTGCCAATGGCTCTGAGATTACATTTGCCAGCTCTTTTAATACTCTTGGATGTAGTTCATCTGGTCCTGGAGATTTACATTCATTTAGATTAAGAAGGTATTCCTGTACTACCTCTTTGCTTATTCTGAGCTGGATTTCCCCTATTGTGTCCTCTGTTCCATTATCCTCAGGTTGGTTCCCCTTTTCCTTTTCTGAAAACACTGAAGCAAAGAAGGTGTTGAATAATTCTGCCTTCTCTCTGTCCCCTGTTAGCATTTTGCCATCTTCTCCACGTAGTGGCCCTATCATTTCCTTCTTCCTCCTTTTGTTGCTGACATACCCCAAAATAAACCTTTTTATTGTTCTTAACCTCCCTAGCAAGCCTGAGCTCATTCTGCACTTTAGCTTTTCTGACTTTACTCCTACACGTGTTCGCTATCTGTTTGAATTCTTCTTTGGTGATTTCCCCCTTTTTCCATTTCCTATACATGTTCCATTTAAAACTTAGCTCCATTGAAATTTCTTTAGTCATCCATTTTTCTTCCTCAATGGTACTGTTTGAAATTGTGCCTTCCGTATCTCCCTTTTGAGAAAGTCTCATCCGTCTTGAGGTCTCTTCTCTTTTAGTATTCCTGACCATGGGATCACCCCCAGTATTTCCCTGAGTTTATTGAAATCTGCTCTCCTAAAGTCAAGAATGCGTGTCTGACTGTGCCTGGCTTCTCCTTTCCATTGTATAACAAACTCCAGGAGAACATGATCACTCTCACCTAAGGATCCCACCACTTGCACCCCATTAACCAGGTCATCTCTGTTGGTTAGGATCAGATCTAAAATAGCTGACCCCCTTGTTGCCTCTTCCACCTTTTGGACAATGGAATTGTCTTTCAGGCAAGTAAAGAATTTGCTAGACCTTGAAGTTTTGGTTGCGTTAGATTGCCAGCAAATATCAGGATAGTTGAAGTCACCCATCACTACTACATCTCTCCTTTCTGCATGTGTGTTCTTCTGTTCTAGAAAGGCATCATCCAATTCCTCCATCTGACTTGGGGGTCTGTAGTAGAGTCCCACAATAACATCCCTGTTGTACCCTCCCCTTTAATTTTTATCTAGATGCTCTCCACCTGGCTTCCAGTACTGATGTCATGGATCTCTTCACTGGTGTAAATATCCCTGACATATAATGCTATTACTCCTCCTTTCCTGTTTGACCTGTTTCTCTTATAAAGGTTATACCCCTCGATTCCTACATTCCAGTTATGAGACTCATCCCACCAGGTTTCAGTAATGCCTATTATATCATATTTGTTTTGTAGTGCTAGGAGTTCAAGTTCATCTTGCTTATTTCCCATGCTCTGTGCATAGTGTAGAGACATCTAAGACCATGTGTTCCCTTTACTTGCTGCCTGTGCAAGTTTTTTTGCCTCCCACTGTTGGGTCCTTGCACTGTTTGCCTTGTTCCCTCTATGACAGTTTGACTATTTTCTCCAGCCCTTTTGCCTTCCAGAATACTGTCTCCCTCCCCCATATGACTCAGTTTAAAGCCCTCCTGATCAAATTCTTGAGACTGTTGGCAAAAATGTTTCTTCCAACTGTCGTAAGATGCACCCCATCTCTTGCCAGAAGTCCCCCCTCATGGAAGCGCAGTCCATGATCCAAAAATCCAAATTTTTCTTGGCGACACCATCTATGGAGCCAGTTGTTTACGTCAGCTATTTTCCTCTCCCTTTCTGGACCATGCCCTTCAACTGGCAGAAGAGACGAGATGACAACCTGTGCGTCCATTTCTTTCAGCTTCCTCCCCAGGGCCTCATAATCTCTTCTGATCTTGGGAAAGCTGTGCCTTGCAGTATCATTGGTTCCCACATGGACCAAAAGGAAGGGGTAATGATCCGCAGGCTTGATGAGTCTTGTCAGCCTCTCCGTCACATCACGGATCTTTGCCCCAGGGAGACAACACACCTCCTGAGTAATCTTGTCAGGCCCAAAAACCACTGCTTCTGTACCCCACAGCAAGGAGTCCCCCACCACCACCACACACCTCCGCCAAGGCTTCGCAGCTGCTGTTTCTTGCAGTGGTACTCTCAAGGTCCCCTGCTCTACCCCTGAAGTCTGTCCATGCTGTTCTTCCCCGTTGTCCTTGATAAGGGAAAGGGCTTTGAATCGATTCTGTACCTGCAAGCTGCTCGAAGAATCCCTGGATTTTCTTGTTCTGTGTGTGACATTCCTCCAGCTGTCTACTTCCTGTGTTTGTGAAGTGACCCTTTCCTCCGCAGCCACTTCCTCTGTGCGATCCCCGTCCAAGACTGTTTGTTCTGTTCTGTCTAGGAAAACCTCTTGCTCATGAATATGGTGAAGTGTAGCTACTTGTTTCTCCAGCTGCTGGACTTTCTCCTCCAAGAGGGCTACCAGCTTGCACTTGGTGCATGTGAAGTTCTCCATGTCTGTAGGCAAGATCGCACAAGGTTAGCTATGCTTAATTCCCTCCAAGCTCTAAGGTTAAGGACACAAGGCAGAAACCAAAAGAAGAGATCCAAAAGGTCCTTCACCCATGTGGTAAACTGATATTCACCTATCCTTTTAACTTGGAAAGCAAATATTTTGATCAAGAAATTAAACATCTGCTCAGATGTCAGTCATATTCCATTGCTCTGCAGGCTATTCTTGAAATCATATTTCTTCAGTCCCAGTTTCAAGAACACCTATTTTCAGATGCACACAATTTAAGTGCTCAGTCTTGCCAATACATGCTGATTTTAACCTGGAACACTTCTTTTAGTATTGGAAAGGTTTTCCTAGAGTCCACAGAATATTCCCAAGCTTTATAGTTGAAGAACTGAATCAAAGAACAGCCAGTTTTTTTTTGTTTTTTTTTTTAAAAAAACAGTGTTAAGGTGGATTAAGGTGCTGCACAGAAAGACAGCAAACTAGGCAGGCAGGCATCAGTGCTTGGCAGAGGTATGCAGGTAGACTGTTCTGATTTATGTTTGTAAGTTCCGAACAGGACTGAGGAGTGTGAGTCACTTCATCAGTTCCAAGATAGTATCAGCAGAGGGATTCCTCAGTCAGGCTGGGGTCAGTACAAGTCATCCAAAGCACAGGAAGTTCAATGGAGCAGGCAAAAGAGGTAGAACATAAGCTGAGGTCTAATAAGAAAGTGGAATTATTTCACATTGTCATTCAGAGCAAGGAGTCAGAGGAGAAGTTAAAAGAGGATGCCAAGGTTAGGTTGCTGGGATATCAATGAAGCAGGAATCCACAGACTGCTGAAGACAAAGAACAAGGCAGGGAAAATGACATGCTGTTCTTAGTACTTAATACTGAGACAATGGTTGACAACCTGCTAGTGCCACAGACAGGCATAAGTTAACTTTACACCTGCATATGTCTTTTGGGGGGGGGAATCAGTTGGTATTCCCTTGCTCCCTTCAAAGTAACCAAAATACCCTGTTTGTACTTATGTACCAGAGAGTCACTGCAGCCTTTCACCATGGCCCTTCCATGCCTGGTGGAGAGCAGAGGTAGATTGGATAAGCATATGTCTGTGACCCTCTGGCCAGATGAAAAAAGATTATATCATCAGCTAAGACCTCTGGAGACCTTGATGTAAACATTTTGTGTCAAGCTACAGAGACGTAGCCAGATGTTCCTGCAATTCCCTCCCCCACTCTTCACCAAGTATGGAATGGCCAGTTATGGGTGAGGGTGCAGCAGCTGTAAAGTGAGTCCAGGAGTCTGTGAATGGCCAGATGTAGCATGCTTCCATATGTGAAATTATTACACTACACTGAATCATTACTGGATCCTGGCCATCATGTGTTCATATTGCTCATAGTGACACCCAGGAAACTTCACCACACACCTGCAGCAGCTGATGATGGTAAATAACTCTCAAGGTATCTTTTGACTGAGTCTTGCACTTCATCTTGGCAGGACCCTGGTGCTGTGCCTCTTCAGGCATCTTCTTTCACTGGAGCTTGAGGATAATTTTGCCTTGGAGTTGGCCTCTGAGCTCTAGTCCTCTGAAGGAGGTGAATCTTCCCCAGGGGGCCTGGGCTCTGTCTCATTCTCCAGTGTTGTCCAAAGAGAGCTGTCAGTTTGGGAATCAAAATTCTTACTCTAACACAGACCTGTCCTCCTAGGTTACATAACCATGGCTCTCATTCTTCAAAGACTACGCTGGCAAGTTAAGAAGCACAATGGAGAACCAAGAAGCTAAATCAAAGATGCACTTTCCAGGAGGGCAGAGTGCTTACTTGGGAGGACCATTCTGGATCCACAAAGATCACCTTGAATGTTCAAAACTAATGTATTGTTGAACAATTTCAATGGTCAGTGTACTTCACTGAAAGACAACGTGCTGAGCACTGGAAAGGCAATGGGTGGAAATAAGTCCAGAAAGGTAGGTTAAGAAGTGGAACAGAGCGACAGGCATCTAAGAGAAACCAAGTCATCCTTCTAGCCTGTTCCCTTAACAGGCCCCTCTGCTAGATCTCCAAAGAGCATCCCCAAGGTTCAGAGTTGTTGAAGTATTACACTGAAAGGCCCTAGTCATCCAGTGCCACCATCTCAACAGAACATTGATGATTAGGACTGACAATGGAAACTTCTGTCTCTTGGCTCCACCTCCCCCATCCTGTCTCCTCCAGGATTAGAGCTGTGAGATTTTCAAAATTGCTGTAAGAGACAGTCAAAATTCATGATGTGTGGCATAGGCAGTCACAAAGTGGCTATTAGCAAGGTTGTCTTCTACCTAAATACTAAATAAAAGCATTGAGTTCATTGAACTTTGCCATGCATTTCTCTGTAAAATTAATATAGCGTCCACATTCTCCAAACATAAATTACTTGGTGTATTAATTTCTTTTTTTTTGTAAATCCATATGTGGGTTTGTTTGTTTTCTGCATGCATCAACAGTCCTGAATCCATTTTAGTCAGCTCCAAAAAATGCCTCACAACTATAATGATTATGATGATAATAATAATAATAATATTTATACCCCACCCCTCTACAAAACGCAACCGGGGCGGCTTACAACATTAAAATATACACCCAAAAACCCTCCATCCCACCCACCCCTCTTAAAATACAATTAAATAATTCCAAAATTTAAAACATACTTTAAAAATACTAAAAATAAACAATAGACGGTGGCTGTAGCGGGATCAGGATAAATTTCTGATGGCCGGGTATCTATTCAGGAAAGGCCTGCCAGAAGAGATCCATCTTAAGAGATTTTTTAAAGCTGTTTAGAGTGGTGATATGACAGATCTCAACCGGCAGGCCATTCCATAATCTGTGAACAATAGCTGAAAAGGTCCTCTGGGAGGTCGAAGAAAGCCTAGTTTTTAAAGGTTGTAGTAAATTCCTCCCAGAGGACCTGAATGCACAGGGAGGATTATATGGAAGGAGGAGGTCCCAAAGATAGGTTGGACCCAAGCCATTTAGGGCTTTAAAGGTGATCGTCAACACCTTGTACTGGGCCTGGAAACTAATGGGCAGCCAATGAAGTAATCTTAAGATCCGTGTTATATGGTCTCTTCTAGATGTATCTGAGACCAGTCTGGCTGCCATATTCTGTACTAGTTGAAGTTTCTGGACCAAGAACAAGGGTAGTCCCATGTAGAGTGCATTACAGAAATCAAGACGGGACGTTACCAGAGCATGTACCACGGTCTCAAAGTCCCCGACTTCCAGGAAAGGGTGCAGCTGGTTTATCAGCCGAAGCTGATAACAGACACTCCTGACCATCACATTTACATGAATCCAGTAGTACCCCCAGACTATGAACACAGTCCTTGGAGGAGAGCTTGACCCCATCCAGGACTGGAGGTTGTATCCTAATAACTGGATTCAGGGCTGCTACCATGAGAACCTCCATTTTGTCTGAATTCAGCTTCAATTTGTTTCCCCTCATCCAGTCCATTACTGCCCTAAGGCAATCATTGAGAGAAGAGACATCATCTGAAGTCAGAGCTGAAGATCGAGACATGAAGAAATATATCTGGGTGTCATCAGCATACTGATAGCACCCCGCCCCATGCCTCCAGATGATCTCTCCCAGTGGCTCCATGTATATATTGAATAGCATCGGGGACAGGATGGCGCCTTGTGGGATGCCACAGTTAAGCTCTTTTCTTATAGAGTGACTGTCCCCGAGCGTCACCCTCTGGGATCTACCCGAGAGGAAGGAGTGGAACCACTGCAACACAGTGCCTCCAATTCCTAACCTTCTCAGGTGATCCAAGAGGATGTCATAATTTATAGTGTCAAAAGCCCCTGAGAGATCCAGCAGCACCAACAGGGTCACACTACCCTTGTCGACACTCAGACGAAGGCCATCAGCCAAGGCAACCATGGCTGTTTCAACTCCTAATTCCATCCTAAAGCTGGTATGAAATGGATCTAGATAATCGGTTTCTTCCAAGACAGCTTGGAGTTGAAGAGCAACCGCCCTCTCGATCACCATGCCCAAAAAATGCAATAAAGAGACTGGCCTGTAGTTCTTCATATCCAGAGGGTCAAGGAAGGATTTTTTTAGGAATGGATTAAAATTGGAAGTAATCTGAATATCAGATTTTGTTGAACACATTTGATTTGACAAAGCTCCAAAACAACAGATATTAAGTTCCAATAACAATTGTACTCAGAGTAACAGTCCAATTTGATTTCAAGGTGTTTAACCAGCTCAGTTACAGAAGCCCAAAGCACTTTCACATTTCCTTGTAATGAAAATATTTCTATCTTCTGATTATTTTTATCCACCTCTTCTGCCACTTTTCTATTTCTTCAATGTGTTATTGGAGTGGAGGTGACAGAATTGAAAACAAAATGAGCCATAACATAGCTACGGATTCCTACACTGGCAGAAGGTTTAATTACATGACCCTTGGGATTCCTTCCAACTCTCCAGTTCTATAAGTCTCTACATTCACACATAATGACATTATCGGGTTCAAACCCCTACTCCCCATAAAGATCATGTGGTCACCATGAGCCAATTACAGCCTTCCAGTTTAACCTACTTCACAGGATTGTTGTTAGGGTAAAATTGTGGGTTGTGAAAAAAATAACATCTAGCATCTTCTGCTCCAGAAGACAAAGAGAATGAAATTAATTAAAATACATACAGTTAGAGGGGGAAATGACTGTCATAAAGAAACCGATGTATTTCCAACAGCCTTATAGTGTGCCTCACTTAGGCAAACATCTCATACACATTTACTGGAAGAAAGTCCCATTGAACTCACTGGGGCTGACTTTTGAGTAACTATAGGTATAACTGCATTTTTATTTTAACTGGAATATTCTTCTATAGAGGCAAATTCTTTCTCACACCTAGGTGCACAAGCACACATGCTACCCCCTCCCCAAAACAAATTCATTTATTTTTATTAAGATATCTATTTGCCTGCAGGCTGAAAGAGAAAAATCAGTGACTTAATTGTTGCTGTATCCTCAACTGTCTCTCCCATCCCCTCTAGATTTAAGGCAGAGGAGAGGGATGTGGGAGATCTAATAATCCACATTAGTGGTGAGCTTCAGGCATGGTAGCTTGCATGCTCTGCAATTGCCTCATATTTTCTTAAAGGGCCAATGCCCAAGGATACATGATTTTGGGCATCCTGTTCACTTCACATAAGGAGAAAGTTTTCTGGCTTTCCAACTAGGGATATCCCTTATAATAAAGGGATTGCCTGCCTAAGCCTCTTGCCAGGATAGGGGGGAGTGATTTTCTTTGACTGAAGATTTAGTATTCAGTTCCTGACCTGTGGGTCTTGTTCCTGATGCCTAGATGTTTCTGCTCTGAGCAATGTTGATCCAACAGTTACCACTTGGCATTATTTCTTAAGGTGTCAGAGCAAGCTGCTGGTGCTGTTAGTCCCTGGCAATTTAGTCCCTACCATTTGCTCTCTATGCAAAAGGAAGACAGCACTCCTGTGATCCAGTGCCATTTGGATCCCAGGCAACACTCTTCTTTTCGCTGGTGATTCAGACTTTGTGCCTTCTATCTCAGGGACTGCATCTGTCCTGCTGACCATGGTGCTGCAATTGCCTCCTGCCTGCCTCTGATTTTCAGCCTCATATATAATCCTTCTGACAATGGAAGCAGGTTGCTCCCAGGACCACAAAAACTACTGCTTTTCACAAGTCTATTTTTGCATAAAGGAAAACTAGCCTGCATGGCTCTGGACTTGGGGCACAATGTTTACATGTATTACTGCTGCAGAGATGTTATATAATTAATTATAAAGTAAAATTAACATTTCATTATATTAAACTAACAATGAGATGTAATAGTAATTTATTAAACTCTAATCAGGAACAAATTGTTAAATAAAATTTTATATACTAAAATGCCCAATTTTTTTTTAAAGAAAGTGTTTTAAAAAATATGTGCAGAGCGTTGTTTGGCAGGAGCTGCTTCTCATATCGTAGTGCTAGATCTATGGGTGAAAACACACACATCTACAAAATTTGCTTCTACTGAGAGCACAAGCCAAAGTTTGAAATAAGTGTTTAGAAATGGTGAGGAAAATAAGAACCCTGAAGTACAAAATCTTATTTTCAAATGATTTGGTGAAGAAGGAAGCCAGTTTATTTCTGAGAGACTGAAAATATATTGCCCTACGCAGGGGTCATAGAATAGCTAAATCCACCTTGGTCAAAGAACATGAACAGAATGTGAAATAGGTGTGAACAGGCAAGTTATCCTTACTTAAAAAAATTTTTTTGGCAGTTTAACCACTGAAGTATGTTTTCAAAAGAGAAAAGATTCTTTAATCTTTAATAAATTATACAACATAATAGAACTTTAATTCACTATGCTGAACAAAGTTTGGTTCCTTCTGTAAAATAATATTTATTTAATTATTTCCAAAGAAAGCATTACAACTACAAAAAAGATGAGCAGTTCAGATTATCTTTATATAAATGGAGGATAGTATTTTTAAAGAAACATGTCTAACACATGATTCAAAACTGGTGATATGTCTCATTCAGAAGAACACTGGATATTCTTCTTCAGTGTAGGACTACATCCAGCACAGCAATATTATCCATGTGGGTTATGTTCACATTCATTTTATAGAATTTCTCATGACAGAAACTCACAAAGCCATGAATCCAAACTTCAGTACATGAAGATTTTTCTTTTTGGTGCTTCCAGGACTTTGTGGTAAAATAGATTATAGTTGCTTTTCTAATTAAGATGTATGGCTTCACTAAACAGTGAAGGAACGGTTCAGCTGTTGGCTTGTGCTATGCCTCATACTGTTACCTCACTCTCTGTTTATTTAATTTATTTATTTAAAGTATTTATATCACACCCTTCTGCAACTAAGGAGCACTATTGCTGTTGCGATAATCTGGTGGCCAGAGAACAGCGTGTTTTATACTACAAGACTATGGCTTTTCCTATTCAGATTGTTTAAACTAAATAAATAGCAACAATTTTAATTTGCAGTTGCTTAAAATTCTACCTATAGCTAGCTAACTACATGAGGATATGGGACTAAGAAGGACTTCTTTTTTTTAAGGTATTTCCAAGTCTTGAGCACAATGTATAAAATGAAATACACTTGCTGTGTTCCAGCCATGCCCCAAATGAAGGCTAGTCTGTCTTAATTATATGCGTGGAACACAACAGTACAACAGGCAAGGAATATAAGAATAAACATTAGGCAGAATGTGGAGGAAAGATCTACCAAACATCCTCATATTGGGCCTCCTCATAGATGAGCTGATAAAGTTCATCCAATTAATGTATACCCCTTAAGCAGTTGACACATCACTCCTTGTAATGTTGGAAACAGTATCACCTTGAATCTCACATGTCAGTGATCTGGACTTTAGTTTGAAATTTGAAGGGGTAATCCAAGGAGCTGGACCTTTGTGGGGTATAGGGTTCAGTACCTTGGAAAGCGCCTTTAAAATTTCAACTGAAACCTACAATGGGTTGATATATTCCACTGACATAGAAGCCACCAACAATGACTGGTTGAACTCATGCCTAGCATTCTAAGAAGTTTGTAACCAAAAGGAAGGTCAACAATCAACAACAGAAAGACTCCTGCATGCATCAAGAAATCTTGAGATGTGCACAGGTATATGTGGGATGAGAGGGATTGAGCAGATAAATAAGTAAAAGAGAAGATAGGTAGGAGCAGAAAGAAAGGCATAGCAAAACTGACAACAGAACAGAGAGGGTGGGAGGAGAAAGGGAGTGATATGAAATTAGAGACACAGCAGGGAGAGAAGAATATGGCAGGTAGACAAAGAGAAGCAATAAAGAGAAGACTGGGGGAATAATTAACACTTTAATTAATCCACACATTTTTTGTTGTTGCATGTCCTTCTTTATGCCTGATTAAAAGGGCTTTTACTTGAGGTAAACCATTGTACCACATAACATGGAAGACATATTGGAGGGATGCTCACTTTTAACCACCTGCAACCTTTATGAGTTATCCTACTTTACTTACTCTGAGGATAAAAGTGAAGCCAGATGCTACACAGATAGTCTTGCTGGCTGTTGATTTTTGTATTTGTTTTTTTTTTTTAATGTGATTTTAGTTTAGGTCGTTTTTAATTTTATACTAGTTTAATATATTTTTACGGGGGAGGGTGGGGTGGGTGGTGCTTAGGGGTTTTAGTCAGCATTGTTGTATTTTAATTGTTGTAAGCTGCCCCGATTGTTTTTAACAGAGGGGCAGGGTAATAATAATAATAAGCCAACTGAGTACTACACAGACCATTGACATCTGTGGATCACTATGTCTCCCTGGCAGAGGGAGTACCTCTTGCTTGAAATGTAACCTCTGCTCTTGACTTAGGACTTTGGGGGCAGATGTTTGTTTCCTTAATCACTATTTTGATGTTAGTAGAGAAGTGTGATGGAATAGACTTATGAATGAACATAGGTGGAAATGATATGGGCTGGGGCAGGGGGTGATTTGTCCAACTCTCATTTAATTATTTTTAGAGTAGGCCTTGTGTGGCAGTTTCAACACTAAGGCCTATATCAGAAGCACAGAAACAATATTTCTATAATTAAAACCAAAACAAAACTAAAGCCATTTCAAATAAGAATTGATCTCAGGTAGTATAAGAAAGCCCGGTGAATCTTAACTGTTCCACCTCTCTAATCTTTCCTGGGTAGATGAAGAGATTAGTTTTTAAAACAGGGAGTGGGGATTTTGAGGGGGGAAAGATGTTATATAACTGCTTACAAATGCTGTTTAATCTAAAGGGTTACGTGCTGGGTTTGAACAGCAATACAGAGTTTTATGCTTCCCATGTTTCTAAAGCATGCCCTGAAATTCAGAGATAAAGTGTTGAGTCAGATTCCTCCTTTTACTCATATGAGAAGTGAGTCAGGAAAAGTCTCAAGTAAATTAGAAGATAAAAAGACTGAGAATGAGACTTTAAAATGAGAAGGATAACACTAATTCGCATTATCTGTAAAGTTCATGCCATACATACCATTTCTTCATTTCCAGCACAATACCTTGTAATGTCCCACAGAATGTTCGCTTTTAAAAGTCTGACAAAATGTGATATGCTGAATATAAGAATGCAAATTGTAAGCTCCTGATAAGAAGGTGGAATCACTGTTCTGTTTTATCTTTCCTTTCTTAAACTGAAAGCCTAGAGACATTTACAAGCCAATATTGGCATACAGTAAGGCTATTGGAAGTTAAAAGAACTTCCATGAAAATGAAATCTTACAGGAACATAAGGAAAAGAGAGGAAAGTGCTTAAAGTCAAAACAAAAATTCTAGGAATTCATAAAGTTCCAAACTTGTTGGCATTTGTTTTCATATAACTCCTAAAATGTACCCCCAAAAAGTGTGCAGGAAGCAAGAGGTAAATCTAAAAAAAAATCACTTAATACACAATATTTGGGGAACAAGTGTAAGGTATACATGCGTAGATCCTGTTACTTACATCCAGCAAAACCAAAAGCCAATTGGATATGTGAAAACAAATTATTCATGGCAAGCCAACCTACATCTTGCCACATGTATCTGGGTATAAGAGATGGGTCATCTATAACTCTTAGATGGAAAGGTAATGTGACACATGCAACTCTTAAGTGCCTTTAGAGAAAATTATCACTCTGTTAAAGAAATTAAGATGGTTCGGCTTTTTTCTATTTTCTATTTTTTCTATTTTGTTAATATATTTTTTCTATTTTCTATTATTCTATTTTTTCTATTGGAAAGATTCTGTAGATAAGTGACCCAGGGACGAGTAAATAATGGAGAACTCATGTTAGTAAATATACATGCTGGGCAAATAGGGAACTGAAAAAAAAAATACTTTATTTATCCCAGTGAGGAAAAAATAAAAATAATTGTCCCTAACAAGATGGTTCATGTTCCAGTTTGACACTGAATTGGTCCATCGTGTGCTACCATTATACTAAGGTGACACAAACTTTAATACTAGTACCTGTGCTCAAAGTTTTCACCCCTTAGCAAGCTAAAGATGTAGTCCCCATAATTCCATTTTTACCCTAATGTATTAGGTGTCTAAGCATAGTAAAACACTTGTTTTCATATGCTGTTACCTTTGGTTCTAATCAGTTCCTCCGTTTTCTATTGGAAATTTAAGTTTCTTTTGGCCTGTTCTGTATATTTTTTTTTCATACACATACTTGTACATTTGCATTCTGATGTATACCCAATGCATTTATTTCCCTGAAAGTAAGCATTTTGCTGGCAATTTCCTTTTTTACAGTGCTTTCTTGCAGATTTTTATTCATTTTTTTAGCAATAAAACCATGTTTCTGTGCACCTCCCCCTATAGATGCATTTTTATATGTATTGTTCAGCTGGAGTTTTGTATTGCAAACATCCAGGAAAAAGAAAATGAAAATTTGGAGACAGAAGTGTATTTCTGTTTGCTCATTTTTTCAGTAGATGCAAATTAGATAAGGTCATATAAAAATTCTGATGTAATGAATTTTCCCCTTCTTTTTTCTTTCAGTTACAGGCATCTAAACAAGTGATTTCACTGACCAAGTAATAGCATAGTTGGGGGGGGAAGTGCCTTGCCACTTTATTTGTGAAAATGTATAAATTCAGCATTTTCTCTAAATTAACTGATTTGTAACACAGGTGTCTGTCTGTGTGTGTGTATTCAGAAGTGAGCATATTTGGGTCCAATGAGCTTACTTATAAATGTATGCATATTGAATTAGCTCAAGCAGCTCTATGGCCCTTTTACCTTGCTGCCATCTAGTCATCCTGCTTGCAGTCACAAACATCAGGATAAGTTCCAAAGTCCCATAAAAACAATCATGACTAGAAAAACTCCTCTCCACTGTTCCTGTTGTGCTTTTTTTAAGCAACAGTTTTGTTGCTTCCTTGCATTCCTGTTTCTATGGTAATTCTCTGACATTTTAACATGAGTTGTGAGATTATGCACTTATTTCCCCCCCTTTGCATAACAGAAGATTCATCATGAGCTATGTCCCTTTGTGGATTTTGTACCTCTGCTTGGAAGATGAGAAATATCAGTTGATCCTTTCATAAGTACCTGGCAATATAATTTGTGTCTCTTGATATGTGTTTTAAAATGCTTAACTCCTGTTCACATTTAAACTATTTGCACATGTGCATATACATAAACTAGTGTAGCCCTTTTTTGTAGCCATTCTGTAGCCATTCTAAATTTGTTTCAAACAGATGTGGCTAAGATGGCTTCTTTTAGAATGCCTATAAAACAATGACCAATCATAATCCCATTAGACTGGTTTACAGAATTGTTTTAAAAGAGCTCTGAGACTTCCTAGCTTGAGGATATTATGCTAAGCCCCTTTGTATAACACTTACAATTTGATCTTCAGTATGTTCATTCTAATATGGGAATACACAGAGAGAGATGTTAGGGATATAATTCTTTGCTAATTTTCTTCTCAAATGAAGCAACACGTAGTTTTAACAGTTTCCTTCCCACTGTGAGAAAGTCTTTGAAAAGTTTTCTTTATTAACACCAAAAGTTTTTATAATATAGAACTACATATTGGGGGGGGGGAACAAAAGTACAAAACAAAAATACAATTAACCTAAACTACAACTACAACTACAATTAAAAAATACTTAACAAAACCAGTGCCATTTCCAATGCAGAAGTCCCCAAAACCATGCACTTTCAAGGGCTATTAGCAATTCAGGATTTATCCTGCAAAAATTTGTACATGATTCTTTTTCCACAGAAAATAGCATTTTCTGCACAGGAAACAGATTTTTTTAATGCAGAAAATTCTGTTTCCTGTGAAAAATAATCATGTGCAAATTTTTGCATAGAATAAACCTACAACTACATCATTTTCTGCATAGAACATAACATGTCTGCAGAGAAACATTATTTTCTGCACAGAAGGTACTGTTTCCTGATCAGGACATACTGTTTTCTGCACAAAACAACCATGTGCAAATTATGCACAAAATGAGTCCTGAACAGTAAAGATTCTTGTCAGTCCAGGATTCTTATTGTCAGATTTCTCAGTGCTCAAGAAACACATTTTTTTTTACCATGTTTCAAATATTTTTTTCCCTTCCCTAAGGTATATTTATATTTGAAACATTAATTGTGTGGATGAAGCAGAACAACTCTCCCACACATACCTCCTTCAAAAGTAAAAGACTGTAGGCAGAAAAGATTTCTTCATATTTTGGGTCAGGTTGCCACTTACCTTATTTAAACTTATGGGGTATCTAAGGGTTCTCTGCAAGATTCCCCCCCCTCAACTTTTTAACTTAAATGAGAGCTACTCATGGCAGTTTGAGGTTCTTTCCATAGCTTTCTGTGGCCTACACTTTATCAGACCATTGAAGTTGGAACTGATACAATGTCATGTTGGCTCACATGTCTCAAGGTGTTCTAGGAAATGTGGCTAATAGTGAGCAACAGGGTGATTTCTTTAAAGGTCCCCACCAACTGAAATGCTTTGTAAGCCAAACAATATCACATCATATTTCTCCTAAAGCCCCGGGAGAGGGAGATTATCAGACAGGGACCAAAAAAGTGTCCCCATCTCGCTATATTATATCCCACACCCCTCCCATTCCTGCCCCAGCACAATAACCTTCCATTTCAGACTTACCTTTTTTTCATGACCACCCCTCCCCTTGGCAGCCCAGGAGTGAACTTCCTGGTTTGAGTTCCTGGCTGTTCTCCTGAGAGAACAAGCGTGTGGGAAATTCAAAAATACAAAGTAAAAGAAAGATTGAAAAGTGACAGCAAGCACAAAAACACAGTTAAAATAAACAAGCAACCTTGGGAGGGGGGAAGTGAGTGTCACTTACTTCCATGTCCTGATCTTACCTGGAAGTGTTTGGTACAGACCTCCCACTAATACTGGCATCGCAGCAGCATAACTGGGATCCTTTTTGCTTGCCCGTTGTTCCATGACAGGAACAGAATGGGCGATCTATTCATGGATTGAGCCATGAATAAGAAGAAATGGGGGCAGCACGGAACCAGCACAGAAAAGTTGGCTCTTTGGTGATTTGGTGATCTCCTGGCATTCTTGTATTGCCATATTAAGGGCGTCTGATAATTTCCCTACTGTCTTCATAGTGCATACATGTCACTTTTTTGGAATGCATTTATCCTACTTTACATAGGAATGTTGGATATCTATAATCAGTAACTCCATACTTGTGCATATTTGTAAATAAGTTGTTATTCTGAAAGTCACCACAAATTTATGATGGTCCTATCTTGGTTCAGTTCCCAAGCTTCTTACCACACAGAGAAATGGGAGTGCATAGCAGCACAGCCATTGCACTGACTGTATCACTTTATTCCTCTTAAACATTAGGAACATTATTAGAAAATTGGGAAATGCTAGGGAAAAGACACAGAGATTTACCGACTGTCAGAGTTTGAAAGAGAATTATATAAAAATAACACAGAGATGGTATTATACACCTACTAGGTTAACTAAAATGTATAAGACAAATGATAATTTATGTTGGAGATGTAAAAAGGACACCGAATCATTGATACATATGTGGTGGAGATGTTAAAAGATCAATGAATGCTGGCGAAAGATACATAAGAGAATTGGACGAATTTTGCAAATCGATTATGATCTTAAACCAGAATTGTATTTATTGAATATGACTGGTGTACTTGAAACTGAGGTAGAACAGAAATATTGGAGGATTTTACTCTATATGTTGACCGCTGCTAGGTTGGTTGTAGCCCAGAAGTGGAAGGCTAGTGAAGCACCTAAGATAAGTGACCGGTCTATGAAATTGACCGAAATGATAGAAATGGATCGCTTAACAATTAAGTTACGAGAACAGTCAAGAAAAACTACACTAGAGGAATGGACTAAGGTCATAATATTTTGGGAAAATAATGACTTTGTGTTTGACAAAGAGTTGATGTTAGTATAAACAGGGAAGGCTGGGGAATGAAGAGTTTAGCATGGAGATAAGTGTGGAAGAACTGATTAAGAGGTTAAACTTTGATAGAAGAGCAGAAAGATGAAATAAGCACCTCAAAGCCGAGGGTGGTATGGAAGGAGGGGTTACGTATTGATTTCTTTTTAGATCAAACTTAAATTAAAGCAATATTTATAGATTCATGAAATGTACAGATGGGAGAAGAGGAAAAATGTTTTCATCTGGTTATGTGTTTGCTTTATATTTGCTGTTGTTAATTTGTTATGATTAAGGATAATGATTATGCTGAAGGAAAAGCAAAGAAGTTATAGGAAGTTATTCAATAAAGATTAAAGTACAAAAAATAAACATTAGGAACATTATTCATCAGATGTTAAGCACTTTTAAGTCTCATTGATGAGCACATTTTTCTATTTGTATCAATAACCTTTGTGTTCAAAGTACTTAATTTCTGTTGTTTCCGGCATTTTTGTTAGGATACACCACGAACAACATTTCTGCTAGATTTGTCAAGCTTAAGCCTGGATGTTTCATTATTTCTTCTACAACATTCACATGTGAAAAGCTGACCTATCTATTGATGCTTGATTTTTTCCTTTTTGCTCTGTGCTGCAGACTTGTGTTACAAAACCATGACTTTATTTCATGTGATAATTAATAGGAGCTCCTGATAGACACAGGGCAGAGACTGGATGTACAAACAGCCAAGTTGCAAATTAGATTGTCAGGACTCATAAATCTGTTGCCATCCAAAATGCACAGCCTTACTAAGAATGTTTTCCATTTAAGATCTTGGATACAGAATTTACTTGGCAATTTATCAGGGGAGGGGGAAATGCTACCCCACAGACATAATAAAAACAATGGGGAAAGAACATTCTAGGATAAATTTGCAGGAAGTTTCATAGTAATTCAAAATATGGACAAATGTGCATTGCCTTTAGATGTTTAAGTCAAGGATAGGGCAAATGAACAACCTGAATGAAAATCCTAACAACATGAATGCCCAATCTCAAAATTAAATATGAGATACTGAATAAAGCAGGTAGAACTTTATAAAGTTACACCACAGTACTTACACATAATCTGTGTTGTCAGAGAGCCCCATCTCTCTTGACTCTACCCCATATTTGACCAGTTTTCACATGAGAAATTTTGGGCTGGATCTACTTAAGTAAAGTCTCTCCCCAGAAAGGTGTTTCCGGCCCAAACTTAGACTTGTAGGTGACCTGATACAGTGAGTATGGGGACCACTGTGCAGGCTGGATAGGGTACAGGGATTGCACTCTGCCCAATCCTGGTTTAAACAGTTTGAGCCTGGGTTATTTGAAGAACCATCTTTAATATGTGAGTTTACACAAGTTTACAGTCTGTAACACAGCTTCTACTCACCTGTCCAGGACAAAGATAAGTTAGCATGGAGGGCAGAAGGGAGAGAATCTTAGGAGATTATCAGATATGGTGAAATGCAGCAAAAAAAAAAAAAAAAAAAAAAAAAAAACCCACATCCCAAACTGCGTCAGAAGTACAGGAGGAGAACAGGAAGGGCGACATTCTCAGACGCCCACGTCCTCAGCTGTTCCTGGGGCATAGCACTGCCATGGATGAGGCTTCCCTTTTTTATTGAAGGGAACAAGCTCCCAATAAAAAGGGATGCCTTACTCATAATGACGCTATGCCCCTGGGATGCTGAAGGATGATGTCAACTGATAATCTCACCTGTTCCTGTTCTCCTCATGATCTTCTGACACAGTTTTTGCTGCATCTGATAATCTCCATAGTTGCCCTCTGTTTTTGCCAAATTGCCATCTGGGATCCCTTAGGTCCTGCCTTTGCAAACCTTAAGAAAAATCTTTGAATGCACACATGGATTCTTTGACTCTCTATTAAATGAGTTGCTTGGGCAGATTTTAGTTACTGTTATTCCATCTTTGTTTATGTCATAATATCGGGCATATATTTCTTATCTATTTGTTTCTCATGATTTCTATTTCATGAATCACAGAACTGGAAGAGACCACAAGGGCCATCCAGTCCAACCCCCTGCCATGCAGGAACATACAATCAAATCATTCCCTACTGATGGCCATCCAGCCTCTGTTTAAAAAATTCCAAAGAGGAAGACTCCATCACACTCTGAGGCAGTGCATTCCACTGCCGAACAGCTCTTACTGCCAGGAAATTCTTCCTAATCTTTAGGTGGAATCTTTTTTCATATAGTTTGAGTCCATTGCTCAATGTTCTGGTCTCTGGAACAGCAGAAAACAAGCTTGCTCCATCCTCTGTATGACACCCCTTCAAATATTTAAACATGGCTATCATGTCCCCTCTCAACCTTCTCTTCTCCAGGCTAAACATACCCAGCTTATGTTTCTATTTATTTTTCTATTATTGTTTTTAAATTCATTTATTAATCTTCTCATTTCTCCTACTGCTTTTATTTTGATTAATTGTATTTGGCTTTAAAAAATCAAACTTACTTAAAAGTAGCCTTATTTATATTTATTTATTTATTTATTTATTTAGAATAACATTGAAATATAAAGAAAACTGGATAGGTATAAATTCTGTGCATTTCAGAAAATTTTCACAAAAAGAAACATATTCCTGAGATACATTGAGATAAAGACTCATGCATGTAAGATAGATAGATGATAGACAGAAGCTAGATCTACATAAGAGCCAAAACAATTATACCTTGACAGCCTGAACCAAATTATAGATATGTACAGGCCATAGGGACAAAATCTGACCTAGCAATTCAGCTGACATTTAGTAAACCTTTTTTCTTGGCAGTCTACTGACAAACAAGTTATATTTAAAAAAAAAAAAAATCTAGCTACAGTATTTACCAAATCTCTCTCTCTGGCTTTTCTTCACAAACAAAGATTCAGGAAGGACTCATCCTGCACTTTCTGCAAGCGCGCTGATGACTAAAAAGTCAATCCAAGATAAACAAGTCCGGTTGCAGAAAGCACAGCAGAAGGTCTCCTTTGGTGATGTTTCTGGGTTGTGATTCTTTCTGCATTGTTGTTTCTCTTCAAGACTTGTTCACATGAGGTTTCAAATAAGGCTGCAGCATTGTGGATAGTGCGTCTCCATGCCTCCCAGTGTGAGGCCAGGGCAGACCACTGTTGGTGATCAATTTGGCCGAGCCTGAGATGTTGTTTCAGGGAGTCCTTGTATCGCTTTTTTGGAGCACCCCTATTATGCTGACCCATGGCGAGTTCACCGTAGAGTGCTATTTTTGGGAGGCGATGGTCCTCCATCCTATAAACATGCCCTGCCCAGCACAGCTGTGTTCTCAATATCATGGCCTCATTGCTGGTGATCCCTGCTTGCTCAAGGACAGCAACATTCGTCACATAGTCAGTCCAGTGCATATTTAGGATTGTGCGTATACAGTGCTGATGAAAGCATTTGAGGAGTCATAAGTGGTGGCGATACAACTCAAATCAGCAAACTTCTTATTCCTCAATAATCCTATTGGCTTTATTTATGCACCAAGCCTCATTGATTACCTCTAAGTGAGTGGCTTGCCACAACATTGTTTTCCTCAAGCAAAAATGGCCGTGGGACATGGGTATGGAAGTACAAGACGTGGGGTGTCGACGGAGTGATTAATTATGTGAGAACAGATAAGAGGGAGGAAAATAACAAAAGAGTAAACTGTGTGAAAAAATTCATTGCTTCAGCAGAACTGTGAGTGGGTGAGAACAAAGACATCAGTTATGCTGCCTCTTAAGAAATTGGCGTCTTTTTAACCTGATAAAGGAAAGAGCAGCATTTTCCAAAGTGATTTAACTAAGGTTTAAATATCTTACACTTCTTCCTTTGAAGCAGCAGACACCTGTGTCCTAATTTTTTATTTAATGCAAAGAATACTGCCTTATTTTTTTCTCTCCCTTTGGCCTCACCTAGATGTTATGATACACATGTGTGAAGATATCTGTGCTCTTTTTCAGCTTTTGAAAATAGAAGCTATGGCAGGGAGAAATCTGCATTGGGACCATGGTGTGTGGAGTGCTTGTGGTGGTTGAGGTACCCTTTGTAACCCTGTGTGGACACACTCACCCTCCCACATACCTAACATTTACAATCCAGGGAAATCGAAGTTTAGGGTAACTGGAGTCCCATGTTTTGTTTTCCAACACTATCCACAGGCATTCATGTGAGTATACTTTAGAAAGCCAGGGGCCATTGAGGGGAAAAGAGTGGGTACCATGCTGCCTATCAGCATCATGTTTGGCTCCCCAGTTTTTGCTGGCTGTAGTGTGTCCAATCTTTCCTGGGTCATTGACTTCATTTCAGTTCAGTTAAGCATCTTTTTCACCTCTGAACATGTAAACAAATATTGCTTTAGGTTATCTCTTCTAATTTTGCTATATGTGGCTCATTCTATAGTCTCTCTCTCTTCCCCCCCCTCTTTCTCCCCTCTCTCTCTCTATAAATATATATACTGAAAAGCACCCTGTTTAAGAAGTTCTCCAGGATCTATTTGGCCTCCTGAGAGCTTGCACTGCTTTCCTTTTATGAATTCTCTTTCAGCTAGCTGCAGCCCAAACCCCAATGGGCATAGTTAAAGTCTCATAAAGGGAATTTTAAATCATTACAAATATATTATAATAACTGTTGCCACCTTTAGTTTTTATTACTAATGTGATTCATTTATCTGTTGCTGTTCTTGTGCACATAATAGCATAGATTTTGTTTTGGCAACTGTATTACCATATATTCCGGCGTATAAGACGACTGGGCACAAAAGACGACCCCCCCCCATTTTAAGTTAAAATATAGAGTTTGCCCCCCCCCCAGCCAGCCACCTGGCTGGAAAGCCTGTCCCCCACCAGCCAGCCAGCTCAGTGGCTATAGATGATGGAATAGTCTGTGAAATTAAAGGACTGAGAACAGCTAAAAAAACATGGGATACTTTGAAAAATCTCTGTGGTGTTCAATCTTTGGAAAGTAAGGTTGCATTAATACTGTAAGTTGGTTAATATGAAGCTATCAAATCCCAAATTTTTGAATGAGCACATTAATGAATGAGCACATTAATGATTTTAGAGCCACAGTGGTAGACAAGAGAATTTCACCATAGACAAAACTTGATGCAGAATGATAAATCTGAATCCAGAAATTCTAATTTTAGGCTAACTTGTCCTGAAAAGAAACATTATTTTGACTCTCCTGAGCTAAATGGGGGGCCATTTAACTCTTCAAAGGCAAAGCAGTCATTCTCACAGCAGGAGGAAGGATCTGCTGGGAAAACTGCCCAGGCCATTTTACACTTCAATCATTCTCACAGCAGGGGAGTATGATTACTGGGGTATAAGACCACCACCCCCCACTTTTGAGGAGATTTTCAAGTGTTAAAAAGTAGTCTTGTATGCAGCAATATACGGTACCACGTATGCCAAAATTTCAGACATTTTGTGGCACTTTAATCTAGCAACAAAAGACAATGCTGACTATAATTTATTTTAAATCTTTATAGTCATCTACTTCTGAGTGTACTTACATGTGAGGAACTGAAATATTAATTTATACCTTGAAATGCAAAATAATGACACCTAAGAGAGATAAGCCTCACCCTATACCCCTCAGCATAATATATCTATCCGTACAGGGACCTATGCTACACTGAGCCATACACTTGTTGATTTACTCAAAAGCCCTTGCTTCCATGCTTTGGATCAAGTAAGCAGACTTGGAGAAGCATTTGGCTACATCCCCATGGACAGATGATGACACAGACAGATGTTGGCATCAGCACTGATGTTACCTGGCCTTACACTCCCCCTCCCTCTAATAATTCATAACTTGGCATATTGGACAGTTCACAAGGTCTGAGGTAGACCAGGGCAAACCCAAACCTATGTTCAAGTGAAGGTCACCCAAAGAATTTATGAAGTTGTCTTGGAAATTCCCCAACAAATGTTCCCAGAATGGGATTAAATTAAGCCCCTTTAGTGGGGGCTTTACTTAATCCCATTAAGTAGTTAAGGATGAGTGTACTAATCTTCCCTGGATGCACCTGGCAGTGAGTCATACTCGAGAACAAACAATGACTGGAATCCCCATTATCCACAAAATACGTTCCATCACACCTTTTCCTCTCTACAATACAGAGGCTGCCTTAAGCTGATCAACTTTAATGCCTCAACCATTAGTGGCAATCAGCGAAGCCAGAGTTTCCTTTTTTTAACTCTGGGAAACTCATCTAAGCATTGTTTCTCACTCAGAACACCCCTTAAGGGTACAGTATTGGGTATAAATATTACCCTCAAATAAGAGGCATGTGTGCACAGTTCTTCTTGTAACATCACTCTGCCAGACTGCTGTTGCACTCTCAGATTCATTTCTGAGTCTCTTTGCTGCATGAATCTCTACTCTTTGGACAGGTAAATATAGCCCATCTTTCCTAAATGTATTCCTCTATACTAATATTTCCACCTTGACTCTTCGTTAGCCTTGTGTGGTTTTATTGTGAAGACATGTGAATGCTTCTGTGAGTATTGTCCAATAAAAAACATTTTTATTTCATTTTGGCTTGGAGTTTTGTCAGTGAGTACTGATATACACATGTGCAAAGGTCCCGTAAGTTACCTGGTCTCTCACAGCCATACCTTTGAGCTAATTAAAATACCCCAATCTAATACCTTGAGTGTAATGAGTGGGTCCCCATGGACCCCATGCAATTTGGGTAACAGAGGTGGAAAGATGGCGGGTTAAGCAGTAAAAGCCCCACACTGCTTTCCTCCCCAAAAGGCCCTAGTACAGCCATCTTCTGGTGACAAAGAAACAAAGCTAACAGCTCCTGGCTTGTTCTTAACCTCCTAAAACACACACACACACACACTTTAAAGAAAACAGACTGTGTGGTGTTCACCTATGTAATCTGTGCATGATTATCCTGGGAAAAAATGACTAATGGAAAATATGCTATTTTTCTTATATGAAAAGTTCTAGATTTGAAGAGGACAGGTTCCTGTTTCTATGAAGACTCTCCAGTCAAACAAGATGCCTGGAAAATCAGAACAGTTGATCATGTGAAAAATTTCCTTGCAAACAGGGATCTCTCCTCTCCAGATGCATTGCTTTCATAAATTACAACATCATCTGATGCCACCATCACCTTTGTCTAATTATATCTTTCCAAGCTTAATTGTGATGCTCTCCATGCCAACAGGTAAACATTGATTGAGCAGTAACATATTGTCTGGGTATCTCATTTGTAATGCAAGATTGGCTTAGGCTTGCATGGTTAGTTCATACTCATTCACTTTACATGAAGATGAACATTAACATATGCTGATTATTGATATGGCTGCCATTATTATTTTTAATTTTTTGGATTCTCTTTGGGCTGTGTGGCTCTGGTAACAGTCATGATGAGCACCTGCAACTGCTAAATTTAACACCATTACAAAAGAAGAAAAATAAGATTCCATATTTAGCCAGTCAGAATAAGAATACTATCTGTCTGATCCACATGAATCACACCTGAGCAATTCTAACTACCTCCCAAAATGTTAAGGTGGTGGTGGTAGTGGTGGTAGAGCTTGCTGCACTGGCACTGTAAATGCAAGAATAGTGGCTTTCCAAAGCAGACATTTATAGTGCAAGCTGAGCCCTAATCTAATCTGCATTTTATTCCAATCTCCTGATATTTGATCCTTCATATATATTTTAACTCCCACAGCATAAGTTACTAGATGAAGCTGGATTGTTGAGTCAGCAGCTCAAGGTAGCACAGTGTGTAATTACTGTGTTTCCTTTTCTAATCTCTTATGGGGCAGACATCTGCTTTGTAGGCATGGAAAATGACTCATACAGCATCAAGGTAGGCCACTGGATTCTCAGTTCCAATTCTCAGCATAAATACAAGTGTTGAACTGGCAGAAATGTTGGAGTGTACTTCTGTGCCAGTCAGCTCCATTTGGGAACACCTGCATGGACTATACACACAAGACAAAACCCAATTAAAGAGCCTTTCTTCATTTTAATAGACAGAGCTAACTAGAGCTCAGAACAAACTGTGCACTTTCCACATACCTGAAAGCTGGTATCAGGAGTGTTCCTACAGGATGGGATTTCCCCTGAGATTAATCTTTTCCCCTGAGAATTTCTAATTTTAATAAGTGATACATGACTTTGCTTCCCCCTCTTCCCTCCTCATCTCCTTCACCTTGTTTGTTATGCCCATGATTTCAGCACGAATAATTATACATACAGTAAAGAGGTTTGTATTTGTTATTTTCCATCTTAATGAAAAGATAGATGTAATGGAAAGCTAAGGAAGAATAAGTATTCTCCTCAGCAATTATTTTTAATGATAAGGAATAATTGCTGGAACAGTATTTACTACTTGCAAAAAATATATTTTTAAAAGATTTTTTTCTGCAACAGTATCAATAATACTTTGCTTGGTTTTTTTTTTTAAAAAAATACTATAACATCTCCTTTAGTATTTTATTTAATTTCTCCCTCTGAATGAATCTCTTGGTTTCCATCTCTCTCTCTCTTTTTTTAAAGACTTATGTTTTATTTCCTGCTGTTATCACTTCACATGCTTGGGATTTGGGTTCAAATTTCACTGATTCTCATATCACCTTTTCTTCTTCCACATCCATGGTTTGTCATCCTTTCATACTTCCTAATATATACATTGGTTTTAGACTGCAAAATGAAGACACGCACATGCAAGGCAACTTTGAAGTAAGGAAACAGAGATCACACTAACTACCTGGGTTAAAAAAAATAACAGGAGGACAATCTTTTCACTTTATCTAGACGTATCTGGGCTGCTAGAGCTGCTTAAGATTCTGCCACCAGTGAATACTATTTCAGATCACATGGCTTCCTATATTTCTAAGAAACGTGATGGCTGAGATCCTACATGGTCTCTGGGCTTGTCTAAACAGTGAAAATACTCCTCATAGGATTCAAGGGGAATACCTTTTCCCCCAACGGGATCCCTCATCTTTTTACTGTATTTGGAAGGAAGGGGACCAAAAACACCATATACTCCACAGGACAAGCCTTTGCAGCTTTTCCCAAAGTTTAAAAAACTGATGGAAATGCACATTCCTGCTCATTGGGACAACTGATTTAGCAACTTGTGAGAATAAAACATGAATAATTAACTCACACTCACCACCTTGGGCTGGTTTACACAGCAGATTTATTGCGGCAACTTGTGCTTTAATTCTTTTCCGCATCTGTGCCAGTCAGGCTTTTTTTTTCTAATTATGCTGCTTTTTTGTTCAGACCTGAAAAAGTGTGGGGGGTGTGGCCTCCCAAGCAGACAAAGGCTGTATGGGGAAGGGCATAGACCCTCCTTTGAAGCCTTGCATTTCCGAGCTAAAGACTCACAGACTGCCAAAATAGCAGGGGGGGGGGAAGACCAAAGAAGTGGCTCTGTCTCTGTCTCTCTCTAAATCTGCCTGTAAATGAACTCACTCCCTGAAGCAGAGGGACAGTAATCTCTCTGCTGAAAGACCTTGCTGCCATGCCGTGGATCCTAAGGTGAACCTACCACAAGTTTTCCCAGCATGATTTGTTTAGTCAGGGTTCACAGACTTTCAAAATAGCAGAGGATTTTTGACTCTCCCTCCCTCAGTCCCCCCCTCTCTCTCCCTCCCCCAAGCAGAGCTGACAGATGGGAACTTTATGACTGAAAGGTCTTGGGAATCCTTTTTCTTGGCAGACCTTCTGCAAAATAGCAGAGTGGATTTTTCAAAGTTTCCTGATGCTACTGAATGCAGTCCATCTCTTTTAAGCCCGCCCCTTACATCATAGCAACCAATCATAGTAAAGATCTGTGGCAGCCCTTAACAGAGTGATAGTTTACACTGCCAATAAAGTGCTACATTGCAAATATACCGGCAAAAGTAGCGACATCCCCTGGCACGCTATATTTGGATATTTTACCTTCCCCCCTTCTGAATGAGGTGATGCTGTGCTGCGATCCGTGGGAACTATGAGCTATCTTAGTGGTATATTTAGAGGAATATTTGCCCGTGTAAATGACCCCCTTGATTTGAAAGCATGACCGTTTGAACATCAGATGCAGATAGCTTCACATACCTGTAATGTTGAAAAAAAACCTGTGGAGACAAATTAAAGCTGATGTGAATTGGTATTACTACACACCAATCCATATTTTATTGCCTCATATAGACAATTCCTCTGTAAATATCCACTGGCAGAGTTATGTTACTCTTGTACTACGCAATCTCTTTACTGAACATTATCATAGTGCAATGTAGGAGAAACACAAGGGAAACTGAATGCCTGTGTCTGTTACCTCTTTGTTCAATGCATGAAACAGAGGCAGTGTGTATTAATGTGCATTAACACACTATTCCAGGTGGATCATTGTGCATCTGGAATGGTTCTGCATGTGGATCATTACTCCTTCCATGTGTTTATTCTGCCTTGTCCAAAAGAGTAACTCCACACACATAGTGCAACTTACCACCTTCATATGTCACCAACAGGATTCTGGCCATTATTTCCAGCTACAGAATTTCACTGTGGTGAAAAATAAATGGAGAACTTAGTTTCCAGACCCAAACTTTTCAGTAGAAAGTTGCATGGGCAGCAGTTAGATAATCTTCTCTTTATGTATTAGTTGTTTATATGTTATCTTTTACTTAGTGAACTTAAGGCAGTACACATGGCTCTGTTCCTTCCTACTTTATCCTTACAACAAAAGCCCTATGGCTGAGGCAGGTCACTGTGGTCAGGCTGAGGCAGGTCACTGGTCCAAGGTCTACCACTGAGTCTCATGGCTTACAGGAAACTTGAATGTGGGTATCCCAAGTCTCAGTCCAGTATTCTCCATGCACCACCACTATCATATGCATCTGTTAGGTCCCTGAAAAAAATAACAACTTCAGCCATATAGTCAGAAATATGTTTGAGATATAAAGACCAAGAAACTAACCTCTCTCCCCTTCTGTAGAGATGTAAGGTGATAATTTTCTGGAAAGACTTTCTGGAAAGAGGTTGCAATACTTATAAATGTGAAACATCACATTACTTCTCTCTTGTACTGGGTTCCTGTTGGCCAGGATACTGCAAGCCACCAGTTGACTCAATTTCTAAGAGTTTTTCTTTCCACAAAACCCAGTATCTTAAAACACTGGAAGTTCCCCATTCCTTCAAACACTAACTGATGGGCTGCAGATTTACTGGAAAAGCAGCTCAAGAGTATATGGTTTGCTAAACAAGATAACTTTGAACAGAGTAATGCCATTTGGCAGGACTTGTATGTGACTCGATTCTAACTCTGTCAAATGTTTACTCATGTGCCTTGCTGACTCTGCTCTTGGCTGGGTTGGCATCCAACAGAAAGTTAGATCTATTTGATCTCTTCATTTTATGTTTTCCTTCCCTCCTTTCCTTTTGCTCTTATGAGAACTAAAACTCCAATTTAAAGACTGAGATGCAAGGGGTGCAGCAGTGAGGAGTACCATGAGGGAGTACTATTTCCTTTATAGCTCATATATATGCCATGTGATACATCTTTGCTTTTTATATACTTACTTACATGTCATACTTTGTACTTGGGCATTTGTTGACAACACTAACGGCAGTAAAAATAGAGACTGTCAGCATCCAATTCATCCAATGAGTAATAATTTAACATGCACATACAAACACTATGATTGTAGCATCAGCAATTTTTTGACAATTTAGTAAGCATCAAGAACTATAATTATCCATCCAACACTCTGTTCTTGGTACCTTCTTAAAATATGAATGATTTGGAGTGAAGGGCAAGGTTTTGTCATCCATCCTAATTACCAAAATTACCTTCAGTTATCTAGGTATATTGTGAAGAACTTGCCATAAATTCTCATTACAGAAGATATATAGTAGGGAATTATTGCTATGCAGTCGAAATGAATTCCAAGGCCTCTACATCAGAAAATATGGGTTTCCTAACTGTATTACTATGAAGTATGTTTCAACCATCAGAGTAGTATATTGACAGCAGGCAGAACCTATTTTAAGGTATAGCAAATCCTCAAGACATATTTGTATCAGCTGAAGTCTTTTCTCTACGTAGTTTGTTCCACAATACATAGAGAGATTGTCTATGACTATGGCACTCATTCCTGATTTCATTTTCTTTGCTATGAAACCAGTGAAGCCTTTACCTTTAGCAGAATGTAGCTGGAGACAGAGATGTTTAACATGACAACTAGTTCTTGGGATCAGCTATATGACCCAGCCCTTAATGCCTTGACTACACATGAATTATTAGCCTTCTACTGCAGCTACAGAGCAGGAGACTGTAAAACCAAGTGTCCAATATTTATCCGAAAATGGAAGAAATTAATTGTTTTTTTCTGAATTTGTTAATGTTTTCACTATCAAATTGGAAAAAGTGATTACGTAAATTGCTAAATGAGATTGAACAACATTGACATTATTAAATGGTTGACAAATGATTAATGTTTTCTATTGTTTTGATGTTTGGGGGAGTGGTGACGTTGGCCTAACCAGGCTGTCCTCAGAGTTCCTAGCCTTGGCTGCCTAGCGCTCTCCCCTAGCCCTTTTTGAAAAGGTCCCCCTTTCTTAATCCTTTTTTGGATTTCGGTCCTGGGCCTCTAGGTCATCTTAGTGTGGACAAGTCTGTGTAAAAGTGATTTCTTAAATGGTAAACATGACCACCCCTTTGATTCAAGGTGAAAGAAGCCAGTCAGAGTTACCAAATTAACAAACAGTCCAACATTGTTTATTATAACCTGCTGAACAGCTGATGCTTTGACAAGTGCCAGCAGTAGGTTCCAATATATTCTATAACAATATTCAAACTATGTTATGTCTGACCTTTTCCTTCAATCATTTCAGATTGATGCCAATTGATTGGTGTCAGTTGTGGGAGTCTATTGAGAGAGTCAGTGGGGAGTGAATGTGTACTGGCTGCAGTAAACATTCACTACCCACTGACTCTCTCAACTGACTCCTCCAATTGATGCCAGTCAATTGTGTCTTTTTAAACATCCACCTCTCACTCACAGAGGTCCCTCCATCCCATCACAGAGTGCTGGGATTGGCTTCCCTCTTTTATCCCAAGCATTGTTTCACGTCCATTCATCCAAGAGCCACTCAGTAACACATTAGCAAGTAGTTTCCCTCTTTGCTTTTCCTGTTACAGTCTCACAGGGGAGGTGGGTGGCATTTTGTTTCAGGGTTTTTTTTGGGGGGGGAGTTGCCACTGTCGGACTCATTTTTACCATTTTAATGGATTTAAAAAAAACACAATAAAACTAAAGTTTTACTAGGATTACATTATTAATATTACTAACATTAAGAAATTAATTTTACATTTAACATTAATGAATTAACATAAAACACAAGCTTCCAAGTTTAGATATTTGCTATACAAGTCCTTTGGGATTTTAAAGCTGATAAACCTCTTTTTTTGTTTAGGAAAATGAGATTTTCCAAGAATTCTCCAAAGCTCAGACAGACCCAAACCAGGAGAGCTCTTTTGTTGTCTCCAAACCTCCAATCAGCTATTTCTCCAAGTGTATTAATCTGAAGGGAGTGAAGATAAAACAAACAAACAAACAAACAAAACAGCAGGCAAGAAAGTTTGCTAAGTTTCCCATTCTTTGCAATGAAGAATTCTAAGCATGTATGAATTCTTCATTGTCCATTACAGTTTTGGGAATTGTGGTTTTACTACAATTCACAGGCATTTAGGTAAAAACCACAGTCCCCAGAGTCAGCAATGTGGACTCTGAGCATACTCACAAATCTTCACTGAGAGTCAAGACTATTAGATACCATACATTTCCCCAGCATAATTCTGCTAAGCATAGGTTTTATAACTCCTGGCCCATGAGTCATGAGAAATAAAAGTTACTGTGTGGAGAAGAAAAGCTTAGAATGCAGGAAGAATTTAAGACCAGCTGTCAGTTTTAGCTTGGTATATTTTTTGACAATGTGACTCATTGGAAAAGATACCAGGATACTTTGCAAAGGCAGCAGGAAAAAGAGGGAGACAACATTATGGGTGGATTGATTCAGTCAAGGAAACCACAGCCCTGAATTTTCAAGAGTTGAGCTGGGCAGCTGATGACCTGGGCTCTTGGACATCTTTCATTCAAAGGGTTGAAGTTGACTTGATGGAAAATAACAGCAACATAAGTTTTGTTTTGTTTTACTTATCTTTGCAGACTGGTATGCTTTTGAGTGTGTGAGAAAATGTGGAACATGGGAACAAGGGTAGCATTACACCATTATGTAATGAGATGAAATTTGGAAGGAACATGCTTGGCTTATTCAGAATATCTCAGACATCAGGGCATTACTTTTGAAAAGTATTGCATTGCAGTTATAGCTGTGGTCCAGTTATAGCACAAAATGTAGTTATTGTTATAGTGAGCATTTTATAAATAATAATAATAATAATAATAATAATACAATTTTATTTCTATTCCGCCCCTCTGCAACACAATCAGGGCAGCTTACAATATAAAAACTCCATAATCACAATACCCTAGCCCACAAACCCCTTAAAATAATATTAAATTATGAAGGATTAAAAACATACAATAATTAAAAATATATAAGTTAGAAGAAAAAAATAAAACATGCAATCACAGCCCAGAAAGGACAGCTGAGTCTTAGGCCGGGATAATTATTCAGGAAAGGCCTGTCAGAAAAGATCTGTCTTGACAGCTTTTTTAAAGCTGTCTAAGGTGGTAATAAGATGGATCTCGTCCGCCAGGCCATTCCATAATCTGGGAGCAGCAGCGGAGAAGGCCCTCTGGGAGGTCACCGACAGCCTTGTTTTCATAGGCTGTAACAGATTCCTCCCAGAGGACCGAAGTGCGCTGGGGGGGTCGTACGGAAGGAGGTGGACCCGGAGATAAGTTGGACCCAAGCCATGTAGGGCTTTAAAGATCATAACCAACACCTTGTACTGTTCCTGGAAAATAATAGGCAGCCAGTGGAGAACTTTTAGCACAGATGTTATATGCTCTCTTCTGGAAACGCCAGAAATCAAACTGGCTGCTATGTTCTGGACTAGTTGAAGTTTCCGAGTCAAGCACAAGGGTAGCCCCATGTAGAGCGCATTACAGAAATCCAGACGGGAGGTTACCAGTGCATGTACCACAGTTTAGAGGTCCCTAGTTTCCAGGACAGGGCGCAGCTGGAGTATCAGCCTAAGTTGATAACAGGCACTCCTGACCATCGCATTAACCTGATTAGTCATCTGGAGCGACAGGCCCAGGAGCACCCCCAGACTGTGAACACAATCCTTGGAGGAGAGTGTAGTTCCATCCAGGATTGGAAGTTGTATTCCCAGACCTGGTTTCGGGCCTGTAACTGTTAGTACCTCCGTTTTGTCTGGATTCAGTCTCAATTTGTTTTTCCTCATCCAGTCCATTACTGCTTTAAGACAATCATTAAGAGGAGAGACGCCATCTGAAGTCGAAGCTGATGACCGAGACATGGAGAAGTATATCTGGGTGTCAGCAGCATACTGATGACACCGCACTCCATGCCTCCAAATGGTCTCTCCCAGCGGCTTCATATAGATGTTAAATAGCATTGGGGACAGAATGGCACCCTGAGGAACGCCACAGTTAAGCTCTATTCTGGTAGAGCAACTGTCCCCGAGCCTCATCCTCACATAAAAGTAATGAGTGATTTCTCAAAGGTAATTAAAATGTTGCCTTTTATGGGAAGTACTAGTTCCCCTATATTCTGTGCTGGCCTGGCCTTATCTGGAGCACTGCATTCAGTTCTGGGCACCTCATTTTAAGAAGGATATAGACAAATTGAAGTGGATTCAGAAAAGGGCAACAACGATAAGAGGTATGGAGAACAAAACATATAAGGTAAGGTTGAAGGAGCTGGGCATGTTTAGCTTGGTGAAGCGAAGACTGAGGAGTGATATGATTGCCTTCTTTAAAGACATCAAGGGCTGCCTCAAAAAGGAGACCACAGGCTTGTTCTCTGCTGTTTCAGAGGGCAGAATGAAGTATAATGGTTTTAAGTTACAGGAGAGTAGATTTAGATAGAATGTTAGAAGGAACTTCTTGACAGATAGAGTGATTTGGCAATGGAACCAATTGTCCAGATAGGTGGTGGGGTCTTCTCAGGATGTCTTCAAAAAGAGGTTGAAGAGCTGGCTGCTGGGGATGCTGTAGCTGGAGATCCTGCATTGAGTAGAGGGTTGGGCCTGATGGCCCATCAACCTCATGATTCTATGATATGATTTTTAGTGATTTAAAAACCCCTGAATGCTACAAGACATTATTTCAAATCATAATCTTCCACCCCCACCCCAGTCCACTTTACTTTTGCCGTGATACCCCCAACGGAGCATAAGAAAGCACCACAGGGCACAGTATGAACTATGTGATATTCTTCCCTAAGCATTTAGTGAAACCCCACTAACCTGTAACTATAAAAGGCACTGAAAGTCACAGTAACACTGGAACATCACTGCTGCTTAAGCACCCTGGCTGAGCTCTATGATCTACTAGCAATAAACAAGATGTTTGGGATACTCCACACAGGGCTGGTTTAAGGGATTTTGGGGCCCCCTGCAACACTTTATTTTGGGGGCCCATATTGGCCAGTTAAGGGATTTTGGGGGCCCCTCCAACACTTATTTTGGGAGCCCCATATGGGCACGACCTGTCAGTCATCTCCCCCCCAGCCCACAAGCTCCCCACATAAGATGCCCTTCTTCCCCCCACACCATCCCACTTCTCTCCAGGTCTGCACAGAGGCACACCACATTCCCAAAAGAAGCCTCCCCAGAGCCTCCCCCACGCCCCTCAGGCGGAGGCCCCAGGCGCCTCACCTTGGCTTTCTGCAGGGGGCTCAGCTGCAGGATGAAGGGGTTAGGAGCAGCGGTGGGTGGCCTCCTGCTCCTCCTCCTCCTCTTCCTTTGGGGGCCCTGGCTCGAGCCACTGCCATCTCCCCCTCCCCACTTCATGGCCGGCCCTTCTTCCAGGCTCAGCCTGGGACTTCTCCCCAAGGCTGGAGCCAGGGTGGGGCGAGGAGACGGAGAGAGGGGGGACAGCCAGGCAGGTGGCAGGAAGGCGGCTGGCTGGAGGGACGCCCTGGCACCCGACCCTGGCGGGAGAGAGCCAGGATGCTGGAGGGAGGAGGAGGAGGAGGCAGGATCACAGCCGAGCTGAGGTGGGGGGACGGGCTTTGGGTTTGGAGGGAGGAGAAGATGGGGGAGGAGGACTCATGGGTCCCCCACTATGGCTGGGGCCCCCTGCCAATGCTGATTTGGCAAACAGGTTAAACCGGCCCTGACTCCACATCATATTGTGTATAGGCAGAGTCAAGGTGCACAATCAGAATTTATAGTTTTGGACTACAGCCCCCAGAATCCATCACTCAGTGGGGACAGTGGGGCCATTCTAATGTGTCTTCTAGATTGAAGCCCTACTAGCTTGATTGAAGCTTGGTCGCATTTAGGTTTGTACAGGATAGCAGCCAAGACTTGTTCGCCTAAGCACAGCAAATATACAAGACAACAATGCTGCCATCAGCAACATCTTTTGCAAAACAGTCACATCTGCACATCAAATATAGTGATTCGCATTATGACATTATGAGAAATAATGTGACATCTGTTGCTTCACATGCAAACAAACAGAAGTCTTTATTTGTTATGAAAATCTATCTCTTTTTTCTACACATACATACATACAAAAATGTGCAAAGTCTCAGTGAACTGGTACTGGATTTTAAAAGAGACATGTAATCTTCCATTGAAAAATGAATTAAAGAAACACTAGGATATGCTAGGTCTATTTCACTTGGGTCTTGACACTACTTTAAGGTGGGTTGAAAACAAACAAACAAACAAAAAACCCTGTTTCACTGTCTAGAAATGGAATAGCATATTTAGTGATGAATGGTCGTTACAAAGCTATTGACTCAATAAATAATAATGCTCCCATACTCTTAAATGGCATTTCCAAATGTGTACTCTAAAGAAGTGGAACCCTAGGAACAAGGCTTTGAACATGAAGTGGTAACTCAAAGAAAATCCTGATTATTTGTTGGAATAAATAGGATTTATTTATTTATTCTTTAGTCAAATCTTTCAAAAATGTTTCCAGGGAAATCAAATAATTTTGAGAATGAGCAAAGATTTTTTTTTAATGACATTAAAAGAATTTTGTCTCCATGTGTGACAAATAAAATACTGCTAATCGTTCACTGGAGCATTTTTGGATTCTTGTGTGGTTTGAGGTTAATATAGTACATTCATGTTGTGCTTCTTAATTATGTGGCATATTGAATTTGATTTATTAAAATAAAATCTTGGTGCCAGTTACACGACAAAAATTGTCGCGGGGCTTACCGTGATCCTAATCCTGGATCCGTCCCTCGCTGTTTATATGATTTTTGTCACTCTTTAGGAAATCCTGGAAGATCCCATGATTGCTATTTACATGACAAAAGTTTTTATTGGTCCTGCACTCTTATATCCCGTGCTTTTGCTGTTTACACGTGTTTAGCTTACCGGGATTTTTTTTTTTTTTTGGCTGTCAATCAAGGATGCAATTACTCATGTTTTCACAACCTCGGTGACGTACTTCCTTTAGAGTTCCGTGCCATGAGCGATGCTATTGGCTGGCTGGGAGGGGGGGAAGGAGGGGGTAGACGCTTGTGTTTGTCCTGTTTCTTAAAAATGTTAACCCTTTAAGCAGAGGCAGAAGGCATTTTGAAAGACCAAGGCTGTGATCTTTTTGCTCAGACGGAGGAACAATTACACGTACATCGGGTTGGGCATGTGATTTTCAGAAGGGGGGGCCACCTTTTATCCCTCAACCTGTGGGACTGGAGGATTTGGAAAATTGGAAATGTAAACAGCCTGGGACAAAATATCTCAGTACTAGGGGATGCCCGGAAATGGTGACTGGGAGCAGGCTTAGAGATCAGCGACCAGAAAAGGAGGGGTCAGTCACCCGTTCAACAGATCCAGCCTCACCAGCTGAAAACAAAGGCATCCCTTCCAGCTGCATGTAGGTTGGTGTGTGTGTGCGCACGTGTACTCAATCACCTTTTTAAATGGATTTCTACACTGCAAACCCTTCAGCTTTAACCTCTTCCTCAACTTCATGTTACAAAGAGATTGTGGTGGGCAGAGAGTCATCCATTCATTCCCTGCCTGGATCCCCTCCCTGGCACAGTAAAATATTCCAGCGTCTGAGCGAATGAACACACTTTCATTCTTCCCTCCAACAAGGCATAGTAAAAAAAAAAAAAATGCCAGCCAAAATGCCTTGTGTGACACTGGCTTGAAATCTTCACTCTGCAGCTCCCTCTGCATTAAGCATCAAGATTTTAAAAGCAATCCAAAGCCTCTCCTCCCCCCTCCCACATAAAGGAATTCCTTCTTCTCCTCAGCTGCTGTGTCTCTGCTTCGGGGAGCAGGTTCATTTACAGGCAGATTTAGAGAGACAGACAGAGAGAGAGACTTTTCTTTGATCTTCCCCCCTGCTATTTTGGCAGTCTGTGAGTCTTTCTTCAGCTAGAAATGCAGGGCTTCAGATCCTTTCAGTCACGGAGGATCTATCCTCTTCCCCATAAAGCCTTCCTCTGCTTGGGAGGCCACGCCCCCCGCACTTTTTCATGTCTGAACAAAAAAGCAGCATAATTACAAAAAAAAAAAAAACCCCTGACTGGCACAGCTGCGGAAAAGAATTAAAGTGCAATTTGCTGCAATAAATGTGCCATGTAAATGAACCCCCTGTTATTATAGTCCTTTCAGCTGAATTACACCTGGGCTGCTGTCAGGCTAGCAGCTGCCCACCACATTCCTTCGCGGGCTGTAAACAGGTATTCCTTTGATCCTTATCAGATCTGCCATTCCTGTAATTTCTACCAGGATGGAAACTGATTTTGATCAGGTCTATTCTTCTTGTCATTTCTAATTTAGCAATAAAAAGGTCAGGTTCTCAGCATCCTTGTTTCCTTGCTCCAAGTGTCACGTCTCCATTTTATTATGCATTGTGAGAATCTCCATTTTAGCTACCCTGTTTCCTTCAGCCTTCAAGGCCCATGCATTCATATTGTAACATACTCAGTACTTAAACAATGTAACCAGGTGGAACATGAAAATGGTTTGCAACAAAGACCCTGTACATCTCCTTTTGCCTGTTTCTAAACCTATGGTAAACCTTCCATTGCTCTGAATGGAACTCAGTCATTTCCATGAGTTTAATTCTCTCTAAGGTGATAAATACATATTCAATTTGTATCAGGTCTGACTCCTGTTGAGCTGAAATCAAATACCCATGTCACATTGACTGGAATACATTCGTCCAGGAATTTCCATCCATACAGAAAATTAAGCATCAAGGGACAGCTAGGAATACATGCATGGAAAAAAAAAACCTTATAGCTTCTCCAACAATAACAAAAAATAAGTTTTGGATGAGGCAAAGTACCCCCTCCAAAACTCTGCAACAAAATTGATCTTGAGTTACTAGAAACCAGGCAGAGCTGTTTGCAAATGACTTCTTGAAATTATGTGTGGGTGAAATTGGATGGCACAATTTTTCCAAATTGTTTTGGAGGGAGGAGAAAATCTCCAACAGTTTCTTGACGGTGAAGTTCACTGTTACCAGTGAGGAGGCTTTTTTTCTTTTCTTATTTTCTTAAGACTTTTATGAGTCTCATAAGTAGAGGTGACAACAGCTATAGTTTTGGTAGCTTGGGCTCCATTTTGCATCCTCCAAAACACTCTGGACCAATTGTCCATCCTGGCCAGGGAAGGGAAGCTGAATAGGAGATTCCAGTGAAAAATGGAAGTTCTGCAGAGTGGATTTCTGGAGATAAGAAAAAATATCTCACAAATTTAGTCAAAAGAATATATTCTGCAGATTTTTGACCTAGTTTAACTTTTGCTGATCACTGTGTAACAGTCCAGTTTGAAGCAAGACATTTAGGATGATTTTTTAAAAAACTGTATCAGTTTTAGGAATATACAGAGAAGGTGTCTTAGAAAGTGGGGGAACCTACAATATCTCTGTCTCAAAGAGGGGAAGATATAATTAATGATTGACACATGAAATAACGAGACCAGGCACAGTAGACTGGGTTGAAATAAGGGCCATTTTATTGATATCTTACCTATTTATTGTATGTTTCTTGGGGGATGCAACCTGTAAAGGGGGAGATCCCTTGCGGGGGCAGCTGGACTGTTGTTCACAAGTAACCTAACTCCCAGCATCCCTGGGCGACTCACCTGAGCCCCAATGGGGATCCCGGTGTCTGGGGTTCCCTTTGGGTGCCATCTGCTGGAGGGCCCTGCAGCGAGCAGCAAATCCTTAAGCCGTGTAGCTTCTGTGAAGGATCGCAACCCGATGCTGGCCCTAAGGATAGCCTACCTTGCTGCACCCCATCCATTAAGATGCCAATACAGTTCAGTGGGTGCTATCCTTCCACTCAAATTGAGGTTGCCATAGGTGATCGCCAAATCATTATCTCCCCATTCCCTGCCACAGATAGGGGCAAGTGTCCACTTAGCCCCTATCCCCTACACAGGAGGCTAAGACAGCCTGCACCCCTTTTCGCATACCCTCAAGAAACAGCCGGATCCCCAAGTCAGATAAGTGGACCCCGTCAACCCTATAAAGTTCCAGGCATTTGTATGAAATGCCCGGGTACTGGATAAAATGGCCAAGGCCACCATCCATTGCCCGGTGCACAGCCTTGTTCACCTTCTTGCGGGCGATGTCCAACAGCTTAGGGGCCCCTTCAACTGGGTAAGAGAGTCGTGGAATGATATCAGACCAAACCATGAACACTTGCGGCCACGCCGCCTTAATCTGTTGCATGTCGGCAATGGCTTGTAGAGTCAAAGCTGCCTTTAAGAAGGCCCAGGTCGTTTCCGCCCAGATGGATCACCAGGACATGCGGTGGCGGACCACGACGCTCTTGAAACAGCAATTTGATTAGACTATTCCACTTCAGACCCCGTTTGCCCAGCCATTCGACAGAAGCAATGTCTCCAAGACCCAGCTGCGGACCAAAATGGCTCCTCCTGGCATGTCGAGTCACCCAGTACACAAAGCTGTGGCTTGATATCAGTACCCGGTATCTCATATCTGTAAAAGAAAGCACAAAAAGGGGAAAATATAATTATCATGTTTTCAAACTGTGAGAATGAACACAAACACCCAGCATAGTGTAGCATTGTGCGAGGGGAGGTGCTTAGATGGCTTCACATGATGAGAGGCTTTTAATTGTGTCATGGCATTTTATGCCATCAGGACCGGTTTAAGGAATTTTGGGGCCCCCTGCAATGCTTTACTTTGGGGGCCCCATATGTTTATCTCAGATCAATGTAACCTAACCTATTCACCGTACAGGATGTTCAGATTATAGTAGGACCCCCGTATCCCTGGATTCATTATCCATGGGACACAAAACAGCACACCTACCATAGAGTCTTCCTAGAAAATGTGTCTTCCCTAGCCCTTTTCTAGGCCTTCCAAGGCAACTCTATGGTATTTTAAACCAGAAATCCCATTATTTTCATATTAAGGAGGCCAACACGGGGCCCTCTCTTGACCTCGGGGCCCCCTGCCAATGCTGATTTGGCAGACAGGTTAAACCGGCCCTGTATGCCATGATGTAGGAGATTTCGGGTGGAGCAGAGGCTATTTGAACAAGGGCTGTCCCTTCCCTCCTCCTCTTTTGGTTGAATTCTTCTTGCTGCAATGAAACAAAGATTTTCTCTCTCAACTGCTTACAGCCTGGTTTTGTTTTTTTCTTGTCTTGTCTTTTGATCTCTGCCTGCCTTTGTGTTTTATATTGTGTCTCCTGTATGACAAATTGCTTTCTCATTTGTTTGTCTCATCCTTCCTCTGCAGTGTTCAGTTTGTTAGAGTGTGTTGGTTGTGTTTTCTTTGTTATGTTTAGGCCTGATTCCCCACTTGAATCACTCTGGCTGGCTGTTTGTTTGTCTTTTCAGTTGCTTCAGATCTGGGGCTGGTGTGTCTATTCAGTAAATATGTAATCTGTCCTGCATGAGGGAAGGCCTCTATTTGTGTATAAAGCACCTCAGTTGGGAAAGTTCTAGCCTCAGGAGCTAAAGGTCCCTTGTTCAATTCTGGGTTTCCACAGGGTTTTCCTCTTACGTTCTTCTTACACTTTAAGCTGGCTGAGGGAAAGTGGGGTGGGCAACAGGCATAAGAAGTTGGGGGGGGTTCTGGCCTTTGGATCAGCCTTATTTTGTGGAGGGGCTGCAGGCCCCATTTGTCAGTATCAGGCCCCATTTTAGGAGGGCTTGTCTGAGGTCTAGAGCTTTGTGCTGCACATGGTGGCAGCTATCTTTGCCTTGTTTGTCAGGACACCATTTTGTTATTCTGGGCACCATTTTGAGGAATAAGATCAGTGTCATCTTGCAGAACATTGCAGTACTGCCTCATTGTATATTAAGTTATAGGGCTATATACTAGATTATTAATATTATTTATGATTAAATGATAAAAGGTCAAGGACCTGAGTGTACTTTTTCATCTGGCTAATTAAGTCAAGCCTATTAATTATACCCTTGAGAGCCTAAATACCCTAAAGGCATCAGGTCTTGTCTGACCTTGAAAGCTAAGCAGGGTCAGTCTTAATTACTGCTTGGATGGGAGATCGCCAGTGAGGGCTGGGTGTTGTAGGCCCTTATTTTAGAGGCAGAAATGACAAAATCACCTCTGAGGATTATTTTCCCGTCTTAAAATGTTATTGTTGGGTTTTTATTGATTATACTTTGATCCACCATGGGTCCTACTCCAAGAGAAAGTCCGTATGTTAATTAATAAATTTGAGCAATAAATATTGGGCAAGTACCTCCTAAACTCTGTATGCCTTCATGCCCACTGATGATGCAATGAATAAATATCCCTCTTGATGCATGGATGGATTGATTGACTGATTGAGAAGATATTGGGAAGATAAATCATTCTGTACCTGTGTATGTGGGATAAACAGATTCGTTTTTACTACTTTCATATTGCATGAACCATAGATTGTGCTGATTCCTACAATAAAGGTCCATTTCCCACAACTACTTTACTCTACACTTCGGACTTAGATTTTTTTTCTACTTAGATTCAACCACATGTATGATGCGTAAAGTATTTGAAACTATACAGGTCTTTAGACTACAACTCCAATAAGCTCCAGGCAGCATTGCCTACATACATGTATGTGTGTATCTGCATGTATATTCCTATATGAGCCACAAGTTACCATGGAAAGGGATTGCCTGTGTTCATACTGAATGAATCAGAAGACAGGCAGACAAACACAAAAAGACTACCCCCAAAAGTATGAACCACACACCACCAGTGGGGGGGGAAATGTGTAACAAAGTAGAATAAATTGTAACATAGCTAAATTAAAGACTATCTCCAACAGTATTCTGTAATAAGTGAAAGACTGTAGACAACATACATTTTCAGAAAGAAATATACAAAGCCCCAAAATGGTTGAAGTTCAGGGAGATAAAGTTCAGATTCAGAAGTACAGATAGCTTCAAGTGAATCAGAGTCAATACTGCATGTGAAACCTTCACAGTTGGTGATAATCCTTGAACAGCTTAAAAAGAAGGTTGGGACGTGCCATTGATACAGCTCAAAAATAAGAAATGGTACAAAGTTCCTATCTTTTCTAAACTGAAAAATTTGAACAGAAGGCCACTCCAATTGCAACTGTTTCAAATGATGTCTTAAATAGTAAAAACACTGAAAAAATTGAAGCATATCATTTGTTCATGCAAACAGTGGGGCTCCTGCCCCCTTTTTTATTAATTCAAATTGTGTTTAACTTCTTAGAAATATTGTGTATTTTTTTATAGATGCCTTTCATGTATTTGGCTTATTGATTTTCTGAAGAATTCTTTAATACAATAGATATTTTATAATAGATATACTTGCATTTTTCAGTGTTCTGCATTTGATACACTTTGGGGTGAATTTTCCTTTCTCTGGATTGTGTTTACCTGCCTTTCCCCTCTTTTTTTTTTAAAAAAAATCAGAATGATTCAGATGGCCCAAGATGGCTAGATCTGGGGGTGAGGAGAATGTAGCCAGCTACAAGCAGCGTGTCCTTATGTTGTCCATAGTAATCTCATGAAATGAGTTTATGAAGGGTACAGAATAGGTTTAGCTGAAGATTTCTTCCCCACCTTTATGTATTTAGATTCTACTAAAATGAAATATAGAAGGTTAAATACAAGTAGCACCTGTTTCACAAGAAGATAAGCTGGATGAAGGGACAAAAGAATGATGGATCCAGGATGAAATACCAGGCAAGGAAAGTTCCCTCTCCTCAAATTTTATCACATGTGTAGCCTATCTGGTGAAGTAAGCACTTTTTGTTTTGGTTACTGAACTTAGAATCATAGAGTTGGAAGGGACCACAAAGATAATCTAGTCTAACCCTCTACCATTCAGGAATATATAATTAAAGCACTCCAAAAAGATGACCGTCTAGCTCTGTTTAAAGACCTCCAAAGATGGAGAATCCATCACCTCCTGAGGCAATCTATTCCACTGTCAAACAGTTCTTACATTTAAAAAGTTCTTCCTAATGTTTAGGTGGAATCACTTTTCTTGTAATTTGAAACCATTGCTTTGTGTTCTAGTCTCTGGAGCAGAAGAAAACAAGCAGGCTCCATCTTCTACAAGACATCTCTTCAGATATTTAATGATAGCTATCATATTACCTCTCAATCTTCTCTTCTCCAAGCTAAATGTATCCAGCTCCCTAAGTTGTTTTTCATAAGATTTGGTATCCAGACCTTTCATCATCTTGGTTGCCCTTCTTTGGACACGTTCCAGCTTGTCATTTTCCTTCTTGAACTGTGGTACCCAGAACTGGGCACAGTATTCCAGGAGAGGTCTGACCAAAGCAGAATAGAGTGGTACTAATACTTCCTTCAATCTGGACACTATAGTGTTGATGCAGCCCAGAACTGCATTAACCTTTTGGCCACTGCATCAAACTGTTGACCCATGTTTAGTTTGTGTTTTACTGAGACCCCTAGATTCTTTTTGCATGCATGTACTGCTTCCAAGCCAGGTGTCACATATCCTACAGTTGTGCATTTTATTTATTTATTTATTTATTTATTTATTTAGCATAGATGCAGTACCTACATTTATTCCTGTTGAAATTCATTTTGTTAGTTTTGGCTTAGCTGTCTAATCTGTCAAGGGGCAAGTCTACACTGGAGGTAAAAATCCAATTGAAAATCCAGTTATTTTGGCCCAGAGCTGCACCACATGAAATGTGAATTACTCCAGCCTGGATTTAGGTGTCATGCCTTATCTGGATGAAGCCTGAATCTGCATTGCTTGTTGTTGGGCATGTCTACAAAATGAATTATCTGGATTTTTACCTCTGGCCACCTCCACAGCACCATTTTTTCCTTTCCTCATTGCTGCTGCTGGCATGCAATCACTCTCTCTGAGTCAGAATGAGGTGGCCAGTTTATGGTCTATTGTGTCTCCAATTTTATGTCAATATGTGAAAAAAATTAAAAAGTGATTGTCATTTTTGCTTTTCAAATACAGTTCTATAGGGAAGGACTGGAACTCTGGCTTCCTGAACCTCAATTTAGATCAGAATGACTTGTGTCTAGGACAATATAGACAGAATTAAGTCTCCGGAACAACCAAGGGGACCAGTGCATGGCCTTACTCCTAAATAACTGATTCATAAACCTGTTTCAAACATCCATATGCATGATGTGTATGACTAACTGGGCAGTGGTGGTACATCAAACCCCTGCCTTGCAAACATTAGGGTCAGTGCTTGCAAGTAAGCATCAGAGTGTTAAAGAAAGTAAATCTGGTAAATTTAAAGAATTAAGAAAATTTAGTGAGAACTAATTTGGTATTTGGGACAACACTTTATCCCATGAAATTGTTACATTTAAAAATATTGAAATGACCTCGAGTGTGAAGTTGAAGGCTTTCACGGCCAGCATCCATATGTTTTCCGTGGTTATTTTTCCGGGTTGTGAGGCCGTGTTCTGGAAGAGTTTCTTTCTGACATTTCACCTGCATCTGTGGCTGGCATCTTCAGAGAATGGTTGGGTAAGAGTGTGTGGGGTTTATATAATGTGAACCCCTGTTGGGGAGGATATGTAAATTTGTGTATTTGAATGGATAGTTTCTGGGTGGAGCTATGCAAGGAAGATTAGTGTTTGTTTGGCTAATGGTTGGTTAATGGTCCGTTGTCTGATGGAAATCCCCCTGTCCCTGGGTGGAGTTCATTTGCATGAACAATGGACCATTAGCCAACCATTAACCAACTGGACACTAATCCTCCTTGCATATCCCCACCAAGAAACTAGCCATTCAAATACACAAATTTACATATCCTACTCAACAGGGGCTCACAGTATATAACCCCCACATACACTCCTACCCAACCATTCTCTGAAGATGTCAGCCACAGATGCAGGCAAAACATCAGAAATAAACTCTTCCAGAACACAGCCTCACAGCCCAGAAAAAAAACCCACGGATAACCTACTGAAATGACCCTTACATCAGAGCTTGGAAATAGTGTTAGAAAAACAACTAAACATTAAATGTTAAAGAAAAAGAAAGTGCTAAGATTAAGACATTAAGAAAATTTACTGAGAACTAATTCATTGTTGGAGTCAACATTTCATTCATTCATTCATTTGTTCAATTATTAAAATTACACCTAGGATTTAAAAAGCTAAAATAACCAGTAGTGAATTAAAGTAATGAAAAACAGCTAATTGATGCTGCTGTGGTCACAATGATTAGAAAAATAAATTTTAACATCATTGTTGAAGACGTCAACAAATTAGGAATAAGCATTGTTCTACACACCCAACTGTTTTAACACAAGGACCTAAAAAGGAAGTATAAGCAAGTGTCCTGATGGAGTGACCAACTCCATCATGGGGAAAGAGTTCATCTGCAAAACCTACAGTTCACAAAAACTCAGGAAATTTCCATTCCTTGTTTCCATAGAAACAGGTAAGGTACAGGGTGGAACCTTATTTCCTAAACATGACATCACATCGCCTGACTGGAGAGCCAATCAGATCTGGTAATGCAGAACCAATCAACGTTGACCAATGGAGTTTTTAGTTTCTGAACTTCTTTGTTTGAAGACACATGGCTTGAGACCAGCAAGGAGCACATGGCTTGAAGCCAGCAAGAGAGACACACATGTCTCCAGGGTAATCAATGAACTAAATGATACCATGGGCCTGAAAGGCAGGCCCATTTGAATTGCTTTGAATTTCCATCAACAGAGACTGACATGGACCTCATAATTGTAAGTTACTATTTTCTTAGCTTAGGGAATGTGGGTGGTTAGAAATGTGTTAGTTTTTATGATTTATTTTCAATCCTATGACTAAATACATTCTCTGTAACTTTGTTAACTTGAGAACCTGGAGAGACTAGATTTCCCTCCATGGTGTTTCACTGCTTGAACTAAAAAATAAAGCTTTTTCTGTTTCCTCTTACCACGCATGTGCCTAGCTTGGTTCATAGCTATCTTGGATCCTCTCTTGGTAGGGGTTGGGGTAACCCTCATTTAAGGCTGGAAGTTAAAAGAACAATGTGATTGTTCCCTTGTAATCACATTTCACAATTCATATCAAATCGGAGGGTGGGGTGGCAGCTACCAAAGTGTTCAGATTGTACCAAGAAAAGCTTTGAGCCCTCCTTCCCCTCTCTGTGAAGGTAGAATGCACAGAGAAGGAGGAGGACCAAACATAACATGGATGGCCTTGTTAGGACCCCAGTTACAAGAAGATTTTAAAGTATGCTCAACTGAACTCTCTTAAAAGTTACTTTCAAATCATGGTGTCCAACACATGAGCCTCTAAAGCAAGCAGGCATGTGGTCATTCCGCATATGACCACACACATGGCAGTGCACATGCACATACAAATCCCCTCCCCAATATAGCCATATTTATTTGGAGGTAAACAGCTACACAGTGCTGCAGTTCATAGGTGACATGGATCCCCATATATTTGGAGCCCCACATAAATATCACCACTAAACTGTTGTCATGCCCTGAAGTCTGACAGGATGAAATTATGACAAACAATATTATCTTCCACTTTAAAGAACAAATACTGTCCTAATACACTTTGTTTCAAAGTAAAATAGCAGCTTTTTAGTCAAATTCAGCAATGCCAACAGTGAAGGATGGTATGACCTGTGGTACATTCAGCAATGCACAATGTACCCATGGTCCATCCCTAGAAGTTGTCTATCCTTGTTCTAAACAGAAGCACTGTTCCAGAGGTAGGTGGGAAAGTGTCACTATGTTATGTTTACATCAAAAAGGCTAAAAATCACATGCCAATTACATTTTACATGAGACGCTCATTTCATTTGCATTAATTCTAACATGGCATTTGAATTTGTGTTGCATTGCTACATTAAATATTCTACCAGAATAAAGTGAAATATCTCAGCCATAACTTTGCTGCCCGCTTCTCACACATTTGTCCTTATTTTGAGCTTGGGAGAGAAGGAACCCAATTTCTCACCAACCCACCTCAGTATTTCTCACTACTGAATGGGAATGTGTGAGATTACAAAGAAATATACACACAGGAAGGAAAACATTATTTCTCTATAAATATAAACTAAAAGTCAGACCCACCACCTCATCAAAACTCTCTAAAACAGTCAAAATCTTATATACATAGTTGATATTATTTTTAAGAAATATCCATGAATGGGAACAATTTTCTTGTTCTCAGAAAAAAAATGAAGAAACAGACAATAGAAAACTTAAACTTCTCAGTACAGTATCTGCTGTTTCTATGAAAACCATTACTTTCCCACTTTTTAGCTCCTCTTCACTGTCCCTCTTTTCCTCCAATGACCATCATAATTTTTTTCTGTGTCAAAAAAGATACTGTCCAAAAAACAAAAGAGAATGAAAGAAATCCTAAATATCTTATTCTTACTCACAACTAGAGTAGACTAATAAAATCAATGGAATTTACATAAGTGTTGACAGTCTTATCTGCCATTAAGTCAATGGATCTACTGTAGCAGGGACAAAGAAGGAAATGGATTTAGGCCAGAACTGGAAAGAAAAGCACTTCCCATCTATAATACATTCAAAGAAGCTTCCTTCTTATGGAGATTATCAGTTGACCTAAATATAGCAGCACAGGGATGCCAGGAGCTCGCAAAAGGGCTTCCCTTTCAGATGATGTTGTTCACAGGTCGTCTCCCGCTGCTCCCTCTCCCTCTCCCCTTATTCCTTCACCCCTTTCAACGTTCTTTCCTCCACTTCCTCCCATACTGGATTTTATCAGCCATGGGAAAACATGGGGAAAAAACCACCCCCAAAATTGTGTCATAAGGGGGGAACAATAGCCCAAAGGGCAAAATTATCAGACAACCGCATCCTCACCTGTTCCCACTGCATGGTGTGGGAGGAAAAGCTATCAATAAAAAGTGACAGCTTATTCACGCCTACGCCACACAGTAGAAACAGGTAACTATGTTGTCTGATAACTTTAGCCCTTTGAGCTATTGTCCTGTCCTTATGACATGTTTTTTGATGTGTCTGATAAAGTCCACTGTCAGCCACATCCATCTAGTCATTGCTATACCTATCCAGTGTCCTGTTTCCTCTAACTTCTACCTTCCATTTAATAGAAATGCATGTTATTAATACCTCCTCTCCTCTGATCCCAGATAGTCTAAATCCCAGATATCTATATCATATTGAGCACAGAAGAACAAAGGAAAGAGACAATTCAAAATTTAACATTCAAGGATGTGTGGAAATCCAGCTGAAAACAAAGTACCATGCTTCTGATTGCAGAATTGGAGCCTGGTAGTGTGCTAATGATTAAATTTTCTACTCAGTGTCTCACAGACCACTTTGCATCCTTTTCTCATTTCTTTCTGGCTTGGAGCAGCCTGCTTTTACAAAACAAATCTGATTGGGCCACATGTCAACCTAATAGACCTCCAGTAGAAATCGGCACAGAAATGGTTCAAATTGAGAGTGGGAATAACAAGTTTTGTGTGTTGATGAAACCTATATTTGTGGGAGGACATGCAACAGGGCCCCATATGACATAGTCCTATTTAGAGTTACAAAGCCAATTCAGTAGAGGGTCAATGCCTTTTGCCATCACTCTGGATGAATAACAAGGGTACACCAATTTGCACCACCACTACATCCCAAAGTCACTAGAACATAGCATACATGTGTGTGCATGCACACACCTGTGTATAAAGTTCTTCATTAAATGCAGCTCCTGTTTCAGATTGCATCAATAATTAATTACCAGTGTGCTGGCCTGGGACCTTTCCCGCCTTTTCTACTTTTGTTCCTTTTCACAATGTCATCTTTCTTGTTATCTCTGCTGCTGATCAGCTTCTGAATTCCATTCTGTCTTATCTACCCATGTTGGTCTGTGCACTGCTTTGTCCCATTGCTTTTATTTCACTTTTGTTTCTTAATTTAACATTCCCAGTTTGCCTAAATGCTCTTTGAGCTATGTTAGCTTCAAACTCTGCCTGAATTACCTTCCTAGCAACCAATACCGATTGTTTTGAATAATGAGGTAGGAAGCATTAAGTGAAAAAGTGGTAAAAACTAAAGAGGTTGTCTCAGAAATTATCCTAATATGGTCATGAATAACAAATGCAACATGTACATTTGTATTATGGTATTCCAATGTAAATAGTTATGTACATCTATATAAAATTATTAAATTAAATTTCAATAAAAATACTATTTGTACATATTTATTTATGCAGTTATTTCATTTAATCTGTCTCTTAGAATGAGAGAGGTTTTGAAAAATACAAACAAGAGTATTTTCATTACGGTTAATTGAAACCTTGAGTACAACCCCTAAGAGCATAGTATACATATTTGAAGTAAATTCCATTGTCTTCAGTGGGACCCACTTATAAGCTAAATATATATAGGATTATAACCTAATATTCTTTACAAGAAATATAGCACAAATTCACACAACTGAATGGTTCACCACCCCATAAGTACAGGGGAAATGTGTTGTTCTATTCACTCTTTGATAAAAACTTAGCAAATTACAGAATCCACATGCAAAACCAAACATGCTTCTCCTTAGGTATTCATAATTCTCTGGATTTTGTGAGATTGTACTTTGAATATAAATAAATAAAGTATGCAAACATAATATATGAGGCAAAGACATACGGTACCTCAAAAAATGCCATGAGGGAGCATGCACAAAAATGTGGTGGTGGTGGTGATGATTTCTTATCGCCTTATGGAGAGGGAACAGCAGCAACAGATTAAAATACAACACACAAACCAGTTAAAACACATAAAATCAATTTAAGAGAACATATAAAACCAATACATGTTAAATAACAACCCACATTTTAAAATGCATAATTTAAAAATCATCAGGATGGGCCTGCTGGAAATGGATAGTCATTAAAGCTTTTTTTAAATTGGAACCCATAAAACATTTTAAAATGGAACTCATAAAACATTGTATATTTTATATACATATTATATTTACAAAGCAAGATTATATAATGGGAAATTCCTTGCAAAAAATTATCAGGCATCAGTGCCTACAAAAAGGTGCACATTGGGCAGAGGTAGGTAAAAATCAATCTATTGGGAGAAATGTGTGAGGAAATACATATGAAAAAGAGTTAGAAACTGATATAGGAATTGATGGACCAAACTGAAGGCAGAAAAACTGAGAAACTAAGAGAGATCCAACTTGACTAATTTGTCCACCCTAATGTTCCCTTTGCTTCTATCTATCTGTCCTTCTATCTATCTGAGGATACATGAACACATGAAGGAAAGCAAGTTGGTAAACAAATTTCTGCTGCAGTGGAATATATTTGTCTACATATATATGACTGATTGCCAAAAGCAATACTGTTTTTTATATTTGTCCTCCCGTAATGAAAACCAATAGCTGGAGATGTATGATAGAATCTTTGATCTGATCAAAACAGAATATTTCTGACATTAATGAATGTACTTATTCACTCCCTGCCATCAAAGCAGAAATGAAATATTTAAGCAGTCATTGTAATACAACCGCTAGAGTACCATTGTTTCTTTTCTAATATCATTTCCTGGTAAATAAAGAAGAAGTTAATGAGTTCAAATTACCAGAATGATAAGAACATGCTAGAAATTCCTGTAGTGAAACCAATTTGGGTGTCTTTCTGCCACCCAATTTCATGAAGAGGAGACAAGAGATTAGTGAAGGACAGGCACATATCTTAGAGCCAAGCTCATTGTAAAACCAAAATGCTGTGCCTCAGAAGTGTCACTGGAGCCGAAGTCTTTGTAATTTCAAAACTAGAGCATTCAAGCCTTATCCTAATGTATCTCCTTATGTTAGCCCAAATCTAATGTTTGGTAATGTTTGTCACAAGAAGAAGATACATAGAACATGTGCTGTTTCTGTTTCATACCTGTACTCTGTTGTGTCTTCTCACCTGGAAATCAAGAGCAATGGTTCTTAACCTTTCCTGATTTATGGACATTTCTAAGAATCTGAGGAAAGCTATGGGCCCCCTCCCCAGAAAAATACAGTTAAACATAATTATCAAAGTAACAAAAACCATGAAGGAGGGGCAATTTTTGGCACCTGATTCACAGAATCCCCCCCCCAAAAAAGTCCATCAATGCATTCCCTTAGACTACACAGACCATATAATTAAACAAACAGTCTGCAAGCTCTTAGAATCATAGAGTCAAAGAATCATAGAGTTGGAAGAGACCACAAGGGCCATATGGTCCAACCCCCTGCCATGCAGGACTAAACACTCGAATCATTCCCAACAGATGGCTATCCAGCCTCTGTTTAAAAACTTCCAAAGAAGGAGACTCCACCACACTACGAGGCAGTGTATTCCATTTCAGAACAGCTCTTACTGTCAGGAAGTTCTTCCTAATGTTTAGGTGGAATCTCTTTTCCTGTAGTTTGAACCCATTGCTCCATGTCCTAGTCTCTGGAGCAGCAGAAAACAAGCTTGCTCCATCCTCAGTATGGCATCCCTTCAAATACTTAAACATGGCTATCATGTCACCTCTCAACCTTCCCTTCTCCAGATTAAAGTTGCCCAGCTCCCTAAGCTGCTCCTCATAGGGCATGGTTTCCAGACCTCCCGCCATCCTGGTCACCCTCCTCTGGACACGTTCCAGCTTCTCAATATCCTTCCTGAATTGTGGTGCCCAGAACTGAACACAGTATTCCAGGTGAGGTCTGACCAAAGCAGAATACAGTGGCACTATTATTTCCCTTGATCTAGACACTATACGCCTATTGATGCAGCCTAGAATCACATTGGGTTTTTTAGCTGCTGCATCACACTGCTGACTCATGTTCACCTTGTGGTCCACTAAGACTCCTAGATCTCTTTTGCATGTGCTGCCATCAAGCCAGGTGTCACCCATCCCATAGCTCTGCATTTCATTTTTACTGCCCACGTGTACTATCCTACATTTCTCCATGTTGAAATTCATTTTGTTAGTTTGGTGGAGTCTCTTTCTTTGGTGGTTTTTAAACAGAGGCTGGATGACCACCTCTTGTGAATATTTTCATTGTGTATCCCTGCAGGGCAGGGGGTTGGACTGGATGGCCCTCATGGTCTCTTCCAACTCTATGATTCTATGATTCTATATGTTAAGAATTCCAAACCTAGACTAAAAGGTTGGCTTGATTTATAGTGGCCGTCGCTCTGTGTGTCCTAGTCCCTACAACTGTAATATTTCCTTGTTAGTTGGGACCTCTAGTCTATGGGACTGAAATACCCTATAGAGGGTCCTGGTTCCCAGCTCTCCTTTCACAAAGCAGGAATCCTTTTTCCTCCCTTCAGCTATTGCATGCCACAGCCAACTGAGTAACAGAGCTGGAACAGTGGCTTTAAGAAAGTGAGAAAGCCTTGCTTCTTTCTCTTTTCTGAGCTGATAATTGGTAGGAGGTGCTAAACTGGACACTTTTAGATGGTACTCACAAGTGTGGGAAAGGAAGAGGAGGATCAATCACAGTGTTTTGAAAAAGAACCATGTCGTCTTATGTTATCTCATTCCTGGAAGCTGCCTGCCATGAAAAGGCACCTTTGGCTGTCCCTGGATATCTCAGTTGTGTTATGAATGGAGTCAGAGAAATAACAAGACCAGACACAGAAATGGGGTGAAATAAAATGACATTTATTTGTTAAACCTACCTATTTAATTCCCTTTAAATCTTCAGCAGGGGGAGGCAGCTTAGTGTCAGAGCAGCTGGGACAGATTGTCCCTTTTGGACTTATGCCCCCAGCTTCCCCAGGCAAACACCTGAGCCCTTTTGAGTAACCCCAACGCATGCGGTTGCTCTCAAGCCAGCTCGTGTCTGGAAGATCAATCTGAAAGCCCCTCACCCATTGCATACGTATTAAGGTAAGGGGAGGTATCCTTCAGGCCAACCCCAAGGTAGGTCTTCTTTTGTTCTCCCAGGTCATATGGCCTAAGGAGACCCAAACGGAGACTATCCCTTCACTGAAAGCGGTGCCATAGGTGACTACCATAATCTACACCTTCCTCTTCCCACCATAGATAAGGGGCAAGCGTCTGCTTAGTCCCTTACTCCCCCATTAAATCGACCAAGAGGTTCCTCAACCCCTGCTGAAGATCCATCAAAAAAAATTGTGTTGCCCATGTCCGAGAGGTGTACCCCATCAGCCCTGTAGAGCTCGGGCCTCTCAAACACAATTTTTGGATGTGGCAAATACAGCCCGTAGCCCTTAAGAAGGAAGTTATGCACTTGCCTGTTAACTGTCCTACAAGCCTTATCAATCAAATGGGGTTCCCCTCCCCTCCCCACAGCTGTCTGGGCAGGATGGCCAACCACATGATGGCAACCGCAGGCCCAGCGACCCGATTTCCATCATGTCTTGTGTTGCCTGTATGATCAAGGCCTTATCTTTCAGAAGGCCCAAATCATTACCTCCCAAATAGAGGATGAGTATGTCTGGTGGAAGCCCCCGTCTCTCCCCAAACAATACATGCATACGGTCATGCCAACAAAGGCCCCTCTTCCCCAACCATTCAATGGTCACCCTGTCTCCCATGCTGAGGTGAGGCCCAAAATGGCTGAGCTGGGCCTGTTAGGCCACCCAGTAAACCATACTGTGGCCACAAATCAGCACCCGGCATCTCACCGTCAAAGGGCTAGTACCTGGAAGACAAAAGGAGAAGACAAAGTTAGCAATAGAGTGGTCGAATGTACCTCCTGTATGAGAAGGATCTCCCACGACCAATTCCTTGGATCACTGCGGGGGTCATGCTCATGGCTGCTGCAGTAGATGTGGCCCCGTTTTAGTGTGTACCAAAATGAGAAGCGGAGCTTAACTGTGACCACCTGTCCACTGACCTGCACACCCCTCAATTCCAATGCTCTCCCAGATTCATCAAATTTTGTTGCTTTAACAAGTCTGTTAACCCGAAGGGTGCCAAAAAAATGCCACCAAAGCCGCCGCATGAAAAAGCAGAGCCTCATATGGGGAAGAACACAACTTTGACCACAATCAAGGCCAGTCAAACTGTCGGGAGAAAGAGGCACCCTTGAATCTCTCTTCTTGCCTTTCCCCCTGGCCCATCCTTCCAGTGCTTTTCTAATTTGAAAATCTCCAGTATTATCAACAGCGCCTAAAGCCTTAAGCCAAAAGGCCACAGCTGAAAGCCTGCCCCGTATAGATTGTGGGGAAAGGCCGCTTTTATATAAAAAGATGCAGTACCGCATGAGGTGTGTCAGGGACGTCCCTTGCATAAATCTTTCATCTGCTCTAAACTGATGGAATTCCTTCACTGCCTGGGCATATCCTTTCCTAGTGCTAGGCGCACCTGACATACCTAGGGCCTCCAAATTTTGGACTCTCAAGCTGCCATAGGCTTGTTGGCATCCTGATGCCCTCGGGTGCTGTATCTGGAGCCAGCTCTCTGAAGTGCTCTGTCTGCATGCAGGAAAGAGTGTCAGCTAACTCATTTTGAACGCCGGCCACATGCCATGTGACGAACAAAATATTATGGCGGAGGCATTGCAAGGTAAATGCCTGAACCAGCCGCATCACCCTGGGATATTTTGAGGTAAGGGTATTCAAAACCTGAACGGTTGCCAAGTTATCACACCAAAAATGGACCCATTAATTGGATAATTTGGCTGCCCAAATGGTGGTAGCAACCAGGATTGGAAAAAAATCCAGAAAAATTAAGTCCCTAGTTATTTCTGTACCCATCTAGCTAGCTGGCCACTTGCTCATGCGCCAGCAGCCAGCGAAATAAACCCCAAATCCAATTGTTCCAGCTGCGTCTGAAGCTATTTGGAATGTGCCCTGAAACTTCCTTTCCTCTCACCAGAATGAAATGCCATTGAAGGATTCCAAGAAGTCCTGCCAAATCCGCAGGTCCTCCCTGATTTCTGTTGAGATCCGAATCCTATGATGAGGATGCTGTAAACCTGCAATGGCATCACATAGATAGCGGAGGAAAGCCCTTCCTGGTGCCACCCCCTTGCAGGCGAAATTGAGGTGCCGAATGAGCACCTGGAAACCTCTAGGGGTGGCCTTACTTTCTCCTATAAATGCTCTGACTCTGTCACATAACTCCGCTACCTTTGGAGCTGACAACTGACATTGTTGATCAGACAGAATCAATCTCAATGCCCAAAAAGATGAACTGTTGTGTGGGACCCTCAGTCTTTTCAGGTACCAAAGGCACTCCCAATTCCCCAGTGATCTGCTCAAATTGCTGTAGCAAATGACTACAAGCTCCAGAACCAGACTGCCCAATCAACAAAAAATCATCTAAGTAATGAACAACCCCTTTCATTCCTGTCCTAGCTTTTAGTACCCATTCCAAAAAAGTACTGAATGTCTCGAAGGCATAACAGGAGACAGAACAGCCCATGGGTGAAGCACAGTCCATATAAAAGGGCCCCTCAAACTGGAATCCTAAAAGCTCAAAATCCTCAGGGTGGACTGGGAGAAGATGGAATGCTGACTTGATGTCACATTTCGCTATCTCTGCTCCCAACCCGTGTCGCCGCACCTCCCTTATGGTGGAGTCAAACAAAGTGAATTTAACCGTGCATAACTCGGCGGGGATAAAGTTATTTACTGACTCCCCTTTTGGATAAGGTAAGTGGTGAATTAACCTAAACTCTCCTGGGGCCTTCTTGGGGACTATACCTAATGGCAAAACCTGAAGGTTGGGGTCCGGAGGGTGAGTGAAGGAACCAACCACTCTACCCTCTGTGACTTCCTTATTGATTTTCCCCCTCACTATAGACTCCTTGCCTTTAACCGATAATAGGTTGCTAGCTCTAAAGGGGTGTTTTGTCCCTTGAAATGGGATGCAAAAACCAAACTTAAACCCTTGGGATATACATGTGGCTGCTTGTCTATCCGGGTAGAATTGCAGCCACATATCTAGAACTTCTAACTTCATTGGGCTGGGACCCTTTCTGAGGCTGTCCCGAAGTGCCAGCTCCTCTGATTCCTCTTTGCCCTCCTCTGGGCCCCCTAAACTGGCTTTTCCCCCTCAGACAGTTCTGAAAGGAGTGAGAAGCCCCGCAAATGGAGCACTCATGGCTGAACCTGCAGGGCCTCCTTGAGCAAGACCCATGTGAACTGAACTCCCAGCGGCTGATGATCTAATCGAGTGACCACTGTACGTGCGCTCACCCTGAATTGGCCGGGCTGGTGTCATTAGTTGCATCCACAACTGTGGGTGCATCATATCCCAGTGTATTGCCAGGTATATCACTGCCCACATGTGAAAGGCTTCATCATATAGAAGTCATGCTGGGCCGGCAAAATCCATGTACGCCCTGTGTATAATATCTATATACTGGAAGAGCAGTGCTGCGCTGTGGATGAGTCTTGGCAATAATGCCAGCCATAATTAAGAACCCAGAAAACCAGTCCAACCAAGTCCGTTCTACTTTTCTTAATTTTTTCCTTCTCTTTCTCATCGAGTTCATCTTTGTCCTTCTTTTCCAATTCGTGATATAGCAGGGAGAACACATCCACATATTCCCCCTTTAATATCTTTTCTTTAGTTGCCTGCAAGAAATGATCCTCCAGGGGAAGTGACATTTCCCTGAGAGGGATGGCTGAATATGTGATGGAATCATACCCCGGGATCTGTGCAGACCCAGGCTGGGTGAGATCACCCAACATGGGCCCCGATGCCCCACTAAAAGTGTAAGGTCCCCAAGGAGACCACTGAGGTGGTATCCAATTGAGAGACTGTTGAGCCATAGGCCAACTTTGGTAAGCTGCTTGGGATCCTGTCCCTTGTGATGATTTAGTAGGTGTAACTGGTTACCACAACCCCCATGGCCATGAATACGCTGTAGGGGGATTGATCATATCGGAAGAATACTCACCAGCAGGGTTTGGGGCCACATTGGGCACAGGAGCCGCATCAGGCTTGGATGGTTGTTCAGGGACATAATCCATCGCCTTGGATCCGGACGTGCTGCCTTCCTGGATGTTCCTTTCAAGGGCATCTAAACGGGCAAGTATCTGGTCAGCCAATTTACCTTTGGCCTTTGAAGGTTTTTGTTTGGGCCCTGCTCCCACACCCTCTATCCCTTGTAATCTTTCCAGATGCTGAATCCTCTCCAGGATAGCCTTCTATGGAATGCCCTCCTCCTCCTCCTCACTTGATGAGAGGGGAGGGGGGAAGTGCCAGGCGTTTTGGCACATGGGCTTCCCTTGCTTCCACTTTTACCCTTCTTGGGAGCCATTATTCCAACCACCAAGCCCAGGAAGGTATACCCCATAACACATGACCACCTCTAAGCCCTGTACAGTTAGTGTCCTTTGATTTTCCCTGCCAACAAAACAGTTTAAAAGGTATAATCCAAATTTTGAATATTGTTGTTGTTGTTGTTGTTGTTGTTGTCCTGTAATTACGCCACAACGCCCCCCTACCAATTAATGTCTCAAGAGTCCCCGCCTTGGCCAAGCCAGACCCGCTTAGGCCTCAAGGCACAGCCAACAATTATGCATTGCAACAATATTGTATTGATGATGATGATGATTAATATTATTACTGTTATTATTGTTGTTATTGTTGAATACTAGTGGGAGTTCAATTTGTTTCAACCACTGGGCCCTTGTCCAGGCCTACAAGGCTTCACACATGGCCTGCTAGGCCTCACCCGGCAGCCTGACTAGGCCCTTCAAGCCCCAGGCTCCGCCCCCCAGTTGTCTGCTAATCCCTGGCCCACTAGGCCTCCAAATCAACTCCTCATAGGATGCAGGTCTAGGTAGGCCTAAGCCCATGGTGCCAAATAACGGACCCACAGGCCATCCCCCTTTCCCTCCTCTGCCCCACGAGGACGTTGCACAGTCTAAATGTGTGCTAAATTCATGGGCCTGCTAAATCCACCATTTGAAATCGTCCAGGGAGAGTGCACCCCCCGCCCACACTAACCTGGGTATCCACAGCGGCCAGACAAACCCACACCTGTATAAATGGGGCCAAGGCCCCACTGCCGCTGCCACCCCGTTAGCTGTCTGGGGGAAACCCCTCAATGCTGCCAGTGGCACCAGATCCCTCTGGGAGTTTGTACAGCGCCCAGGCCGGGAGACCGACTGTCCAGCCAGCCCACAACTGCATGGCCATCTGCCACCTGTGGGACTGTACCCGTTCTATAACCAGCTAGGTGCTGTATCACTCAGGACTACCCCCAACCCCCTCCCCAGGGACCCCCGGAGCCTGGCCCGACTTGTGGGCTGAGCAGTGCACCACACCTCCCTCTCTCCTCGTCTGGCATCACATCAATCAACTCAGTGCAATAAAGCCAGTGCTTGCTAACACTCACTAGCATGGCAGGCACTTGGAACTCTCCCAACCCACGAGGTCCAAATGGTTTACTCATCGGAAAGGGAAAGAGGCTGAGGAGAGGGGCAGCTGGCCTTTATGCCTTCTGGCCCTGCCCCTCTTCTCCTGTTGCCGGTGCCTGCCGGTGATGACACCATCCAGGTCTCTGCCTCCTCCCCATCCATAAATAGGCTTCCCCACAGGAGGCTGTGCATGCCTGCCTGGGAAGCCGTGTTCTCTACTTATCTTGAAATATTACCCTTATTATTGTTGAGAACCAGCTCTTCCATGAGCTATCCAAGGTGCTGAATCCTATCCTCAAAATAGGTTCAGCACCAGCCACTGATAATAAGCAATTGTTAAGGCAAGCATTCTGTTGTTTGATTCCAGGCAGAACAACAAGGGTATATTGCCTGGTTCCTTGTGCTACAGCACAAAAGATAATCGCCAGCTCCTCTGTATGTACAGATGTAGCAAACAGAGCAGAAGGCTGATGATGACGGCTGTCACCTGGAGTGAAGGCAACACCTCTGGATAGAGAATGTTATTCTCTTGGAGAGTTTGAAAGGCCCATTTGCTTAGAGCAATGTGTGCAAAGCCTATGGCTTGTGTGAAAAGGGCAAATGTAAACATGCCCTCTGGGCACTGGTAAGGACTCTTAGGTTGTATGGGAGATAAACAATGGCGCTTCACACCTTGCATAACATTCCCCACCCAGATGTGTTGCCTTCACTCCAGGTGAGAGCCCCCAAATTTGAAGAGGGCTACATATAAGCCAGAAAGGAACCCATCTCTCCCTCTTTCTCCCCTTTTACTTCACATCAGAGGAAGAGAAAATCCATATGTGTCTTAGTCTGTAGTCCATAAGGTTATGCTACATCCCTTCAGACCCCTTATATCAGTCAGGAGCAGGGTGTTAGCATCTGCACCACCATTTCCCCCTTTTTTCTTTGAGAAACTGCTATTAATAGCTTGTATTGAATATAGATTTCTGTTGGTTTCTACTGCTATCTTTTTCTGTCTTTTTAAATAAATAAATAATTATTTTTGCTGCAAAATCAGCTAGTCCTCAACCTGATTTCTTTGACTTGGAGTCAATCTAGTTAATTGTCCATTTTTAAAAGCTCCAGCTTGTAAGGTCCTGCAGAGAGTTTGTGCCTGGGAGAGCTTTTCCCCCAAAACCAGTAAACCCAGTGCACGGTTTTTATCATATTGTATCAATGGGATATAATTTTGCATGCTATTGCACTAGCATTGGGTTAAGCTGAATGCTTTAAATAATAAACGTTGGTTAACTATATATAGGGGCTTTCATTTATTGTGCAAGCAACTAGACAGCAGAGAGGTGGAGGTGGAGTGGGTCATGCCAACTGGATTTTAAAGTGGAAAAAATAATTTTCTACTTTCCAACATCTTATACAGCTAGCTAAAATGAATGAATGTAAAGCCAGCTTGACAAAATCTCAGGAGCACAAGATAAAAGCTTGAGCTGATGACCTGTCATAGGAATATTTCCTTTCCACAGTAAGATGTTCTTTTGAACCTGATATAAAGAGATTAAGGTGATAGGTGATGACATGTGGATTAAAGAGTTACAGACCTTATATTTCTGGTCAAATGTATAAGGCACAAAGTCATTTAGAACTTCTACGTTTTAGTTCATGCAGCAAAGATTACCTTGGCCCTGGATCATCTTTGACCAAACTTCAAAACACCATCACATGTACAGTTTTTTTTTAAAAAAAACTCACGCCAATGTAGCTACAGAACACAACGGCATGCATTTGAAAATGCAATAAAATTTTCAAGATGTTGCATACAACAGTCCCACATACATAGGAAGCAGCACAAGATGTCATGTCTATGCATGCACAGCTATAGGCATGTAGAGTAGAAGTTGACAAATGCAGAGTTCAAGGAGTCCATTTTCTGTCCTGGGACTTTCCAGAGGCCCTACTAAAAAAAAGCAAGTAAGCAAGCAAGCAAACAAACAAACAAACTATATTCTTTCATGTTAAACAGGATGGTGATGGCAGGGGGTTCCAACCTATTTAAAAAGACATTACAACTACTGGAGATTTCCTGAAGTGGCAATTCCCTTGGGTGGGCAGTGGGGTGGAAAAAAGTTGGTCCAGGGGGACTAGACCACTTCAGGGCAAAAGACTTGGGCTTCACATGTGTCTTTGGGCCACACTTTGTCCATCCTAGCATAGACACTCAATTTGATTGTGAAGCCTGCATCATTGCATGGAGACCCTGAGTATATACTGTCATAAAATATGCAGAGTGCGGTCACTCTCTGCTCATCCGAACAGAGATACATGCAGCAAAATAGCATGAGCTTTTTGAGCAAAACAAGTACTACTCTGGTGCAAGAGAAAACGCCATATCAAAACTCCTTTATGGCTTTTTTATTAATAAACAAATGAGAATAAAATAAACAGCAGAAAACATTCGTTCATGTTTCTGTGTGCTCCAAGGTTTCTCAGGAGCTAAGAAAAAGACAAGGAGCTCCCTAAAAGCAAGAGAGACACACACAGGCTAAAGACTTAAACTAGCTCCAAAAACCCCTCCCAGTTATATACTTTTCAAACATTCAACCTTTCTGAGAAACGAAAGAAGAACTGAACTCTCAGTTTCGTTTCTGACTCTCAACCCCCAAAGAACAGAATAACATCAAAAGACAGATTTATGAGCTTCTGATAGACAAGCTGGCGCCTTGGTGAGCAAAAAATTATTCAAGGGAAAAACACACTTCTAATTACAATATCTGTTTTCCCTGACATATACATTTACATGCCCTTTTTCATACATCATGTGGACTACACAGATGTTAAGATCAGGGGTGAGGCCAACAGTTTATCTGTGGAAGAAACAACTGAAGAGCCTTGGCTTTAGCTTCAGTATCTTCTGTCAGTGAGACTTTAACATGCTTCGACTTGGTCTGATCATGCTTTAATTGAAATGCTGATAGATTGCAATCTTGCCTTACATTAGGTTGTGTTGACACAGAACTAAATAGGGAACATGCAGCACTTCAAAACATTGTGTAACCACACTGAACCTTTAAAAGTACACCTTGACAAACCACAACTAATTTAAATGCCACAATGCCCTTTCCGTTCATTAAATGCCCAACTTCTCCTTCCTAGTTATTTAGGAGTGGTACTACCTGAAGCTTTTTTGTATTACAAACAAGAATGTACTAATTATGCAAATTTGGCATCCATGTAAATTCTTGTGAGGGGTACATTATATTTATACAAGGTACTCCAAGGACCATCCTTTATTAAATGTGTGCCTTCTTGCTTTGCAAGCAAAGGCAACTCCTGGTGACTTGAAAGCATAGCTGCCAACATGGCTAGTATAGAATAATTTAAAATTTTGTTGCAAATGCTCTCAGGAGTGATGGCATAAGATGATATAACATTTATCACAAGGACATTGTACGGGAGTTGAAGATGCCCCCCCCCCATGGTCCAAAGCAGATGGTCATGTTTTTCCCATTCAAAATCCCAGAAAATAATGATACTCCAGCACATGACATCACTTCAAGGAGAATTTGTTGCCACCAGTTTTCATACTACTTCATTCCAAGGCTCCACTTGTTAGCAAAATGAGCAGAAACAGCAGCATATTGTGTTATGGATTCAGCCCTGTGAAATACTTGAGTCAATGAGCTTGCTTTTCCCTGGGAATACAATCACATCAAGCCTATTTCTTTAGGTAAGAAAGCTAATCTTTATTATGACAATTGCACTGAGACAGAAAGGTTTTTTTTAAAGTGCTTTTGGATTTGAAGTTGTTGGCATGTGATTAGGCAGTCTGAGGGCATGTTTACAATGGCCAAATAAAATGATCTCACCTTGTTTTCACAGCGAGCTGTTCAGACGATATATCGAATCCAGATCTTTTCAGTTCTTCGGGGCTTTAATCAGCCCCTAAAGAGTTGGGATTTATTCCAAATTTGAGTGGAAAATCTGGATATTCACATGTGTGATTGGAACTGTGCTCCATAGCGACATTGGTGTGCGGCCAGTGGGAGGAATTTCAACAGGTGGGTGGAAGAGTTTAGGAGGAGACACCCTGAGCCAGGCAATCGGCTGGTCTTTCCTGCCAGCAAATCCTCTTTTCTTGTTTCAATGTCACTCTTTAGTTGTTCCTTCATTGCTATTAATTTGCATACATGTTAGTTTTTCAGAGAAGTGCATACCTGCAAACTCATATCTTTCTTAGATTTGTCTCATCTAAACATCTTCTCTAATCAGGCCTACTGTATTGGACTCTACCACAGGAATAACAGGAATATATGACATATGGTACAGGGAGTCACAGTTTAAAAGTTTAAAAGAAATCCTTAAAATGTTCAAGTTTCTTGAGAAAACCTGACTTCTGCCTAATTAGCACTCCTTGGGACACAATGTCATTATTAAAACAAACTGGGTAATTAGAAGATAAAACTAGGTAAAACAAACAGCAGAGCTTACACAGTGCTGTTAGTTATGGTGCCATCTAGACAAGAATTCAGATATTATCTTGAGAAGAAGTAAGAAAAGTGGAATCAACAACCCTAAGAATATCAATCAATGTCAGAAGGAAGGTCATAGGTTGAGCAGACAAGGACAATCTAGGAAACTTGAGGAGTGCTATATCTCTGTTTAGTGCTTCCCATCCAAACATGTGCATCTAGAATGCTAAATTGCATCTCTTATCAACTTGAACCAAGATCATGTCAAGTAGGGCTTGGAGTCAGATGGATCTCAGACCATCCTGCTTCAGGAGCAACTGTTGGCAACTGTTCAACAAATCTTGCCAAGAAAACCCCATGATAGGTTTGCCTTAGGGATGCCATAAGTCAGAAGTTACTTGAAGGCACACACCACCACCATCATCAGCAACAACATTTCTTTAATACAGGGTAACAACACTAATCAATATTTCCAACCCAACTATAGACTGCCAACCCCATTAATTTTTCTAAAACGTGTTCTATTAAACTAGATATTTCAAAGGGAGTAGTGAATTCAAGGTCTGACATTTTGGGCAAGAAACACATGTTGTTTTAAATGTCTCATTCTGCCCTTAGAAAGAATTTTGCAGATGCTTCTGAGACAATAATCACCGGTGGTGTCATAAAATAGCAGCAATGAAAATTTGCTCTTCTCCTTCAGTTGTAGCAAATACAAGCAGGAATGAATAGTAGAGAAAGGTGGAGAGGACACATGGGCATTCATAGTTCACAGAAGAGAATGGCAGTTGCATGTGTGCATATTATCTTTTGAAGAGTTCAATGTCACATTTGTCATTATAAAAAATAATATATAGAAGTTATCAAAACAAAATATTTCCCAATCCCATTGGAAGCATTTATAGTCAGAGTTTTCTCCTCCCACTTTTCATTAAATTAACTACTTCTTTCTATAATAGCAGCATCTGGACATGATCTGCTTTTCATATACACCTAGAGAAAGAGGAAATATTTCTTCTCCTGTTACAGACAAAACTAGTGTTTCTGGCTATAAAATGTATATTTTATCATACACTTAAATGTTTTAATTAACTGAAGAAAAGCAATCTGAAATGAAATAACAGTACATATTGAATGTCTTGGGAGGATTGCTTGTGCTCACCCTGATTAAATGAATATTGTAGTATATGTGTTTTACTTTCAAAGGATTTTTTTAATGGGATGGGATTTGTTCCTTTTAACTTTTAATGAAGATGAAGATTTGTAGAACCACTACATAGGATTTATTTCTAGCTCCATCAAGTATTGCCTGACTGATTTTTAGTTGTTTTTGCATATAAGAACAAATAAATTTCTCTGCAGCTAAACTACTCTACTGGAAGTTCAGACAATACAGGCCATCTTTTATTAGGCTTAACATTTACTAGTGTGGTATCATTTAGCACATACTGAATGGGCAAAAATGTCATCCAACAGATGTTTCTTCATATTCTCCCAAGCATTTGCACCATTCTGAAGACCTATTTCCTGCCAGCCATTATCAGTTTTCAGGAAACTGATCCATTATTAATAGATATGTGTGTTTAAAGCATGCAAACAGTTCATCCAGACATGAGAAAGATACAAATGTACAGCATTAATATACTATGAAGAAAACATCAATCCAGTGCAGTTCAAAAAACAACTTTTAAAAGACCAGTCACATGCTCAGTATTATTAGTATTATCTTAAAAAATAAAATGGCCAATATGATGGTATTATCAACTTATGAGGAAAGACTTAGGGAGCTGGGTATATTTAGCTTGGAAAAAAGATGGTTAAGGGGTGATATGATAGCCCTGTTTAAGTATTTGAAGGGGTGTCACATTGAAGATAGAGCAAGCTTGTTTTCTGCTGCTCCAGAGACTAGAACACGGAGCAATGGATGCAAGCTCCAGGAACAGAGATTCTACCTCAACATTAGGAGGAACTTTTTGACAGTAAGAGCTGTTCGGGAGTGGAACACACTCCCTCGGAGCATGGTGGGGTCTCCTTCCTTGAAGGTCTTCAAACAGAGGCTGGATGACCATCTGTCAGGGCTGCTTTGATTGTGTATTCCTGCATGGCAGGGGGTTGGACTGGATGGCCCTTGTGGTCTCTTCCAACTCTACAATTCTATGATTCTATGAAAACTCCCAGGATTGGGTGAGTTTCACTATCCTGAAGATCCCTTTAGTTAATTAAGGACCTAGCTTTATTTTGAGTATGTAGATAGCAAACCTGTTAGTAAACGTTTTTGATATGCATTTTTAAAGAAATGTATTTTTGTCTTTATTTCAGTTTGACTGGCTTTAATGACTGGGTGATTCAGAGTATTTAGAAATGCTAATTGAGTCTGTTTTGCTTTGTGTACTTGCTTAACTCTGCTTAGTAAACTAAAACTTTTTCAAGAAGATATTCCCAAAGGGCTTGCTCCCTGGGATCTTTAACAATTTTTTAATTTTTATACTCATACACCCCAACATGAAAGACACCAGATCCCATCTGATCTTGGAAGCTAAAAAGGGTCAGCCCTGGTTGGTACTTGTATGAGAGACCGTCAACAAATACCAAATGCTATTGGCTATAATTCTGATAAATGAACTGGTAAAACCATCTATGAGGATTCCTTGCCTAAGAAAACCCTATGAAATTCATTGAATTGCCATAAATCAACAAATGACTTGAAGGTGTGCATGCACACACACAGACACACAGACATGAACATAGAGTCTGTGTGGTGTAGCACTTTGAAAGCTGGGCTAGTACACAAGGAGACCAGAGTTTGAATCACTATTAGACCATGGAAACCCACTGGGTGACCTTGGGCAAGCCACCCTGTCTCAGCCTCAGATAAAAGCAACAGCAAAACACCTCTGAAGAAAATCTTGCCAAGAAAACCCCCTGATAGGTTTCCCTTAGGGTTTCTTTAGGGTCACCATAAATTGGAAACAACTTGGAGGCACACAGCAGCAGCAACAATAACAGTAACAATGTCATTGTATAGATAACTCTTATTCATTCAGTTAGTCTACTCTAATTGGGATTAACCAATAGCATTCAGACAAAGAAAAAGAAGTGGAGGAGGAGGGTGGTCAATGAGGTATAGCTAGCCCTTCATTTAGGCCATCTTTTGCGTCATCCTGTCCTGTTCCTCATGTAGAAACCTGATGGATGGAATCTTGCACAAGTTAGGGACACCTGAATAAAAACGTACGTAAGGGAAAAAAACACCCAGATTGCTCTGCAGCAATGACAAATTGCAGCAGCTGTGATTTGTCTTAATGGTTTTTTGGCCCCCGAAAGCTTTGCATGCCTGCCATTCAAGATGGGGACAGTGAGAGAATCACTCATGTTTTAATGTGCCACCACTGAACTTTTTTAAAAATATATATTTTCTATATGCAATAGTGATATTTCACCTTTAATAACAAGAAAACACACACTCTATTTTACTGCCTTAGTGCTCATTTGCTAAGGTGAAAATCCAACATGGCAGCTCCAGGTGCTTGCTTTGTTAGCAAGCCCTGTCCTGCACTCACCCAGCCAATCAGCTTTGTGCTTCTGCTGATACAGGAAAGCAATTCAAAGTGAATCGCTTGTCGCAATGAGCAAGAATGCATGATCCCCTCATTAATAATAATAATAATAAAATTTATTTATACCCCGCCCCTCTGTTAAAACAATCGGGGCGGCTTACAAAATTTAAAATACAATACAAATAAAATCCCTAAACACCCCCACTCCCACCCTCCCCCATAAAAAAACATTAAAAAAATATAAATTAAAACAACTAATCTAAAATCACTTTAAAAACTATAAATACAATAAATATAATAAATGGCCAGCAGCCTAGAAGAGGCCAGGATCCCCTGAGGCCGGGATCTAATTAGGAAAGGCCTGCTGAAAGAGATCCGTCTTTAGTGCTTTTTTAAAGCCACTCAGGCTTGTTATCTGACGGATCTCATTCGGCAGGTCATTCCACAATTTGGGGGCGATTACCGAAAAGGCCCTCTGGGAGGTTGCAGACAGCCTAGATTTTTGTGGCTGAAGCAAATTCCTCCCAGAGGACCGGAGTGCGCGGGGAGGATTGTATGGGAGGAGGCGGTTCCGGAGATAAGTTGGACCCAAGCCATTTAGGGCTTTAAAGGTAATAACCAACACCTTATACTGGGCCCGGAAACTGATTGGCAGCCAGTGGAGAGATTTTAATACTGGAGTTATATGGTCTCTCCGAGATGTTCCCGAGACCACTCTGGCTGCCATATTTTGTACCAACTGAAGTTTCCGGACCAAGCATGAGGGCAGCCCCATGTAGAGCGCATTGCAGAAATCTAGACGGGAGGTTACCAGCGCGTGCACCACAGTCTCAAGGTCCCTTACTTCCAGGAAATGGCGCAGCTGGCGTATCAGCCGAAGCTGATAACAGGCGCTCCTGACTGTCGCATTCACCTGACTCGTCATCTGAAGCGATGAATCAAGGAGCACCCCCAGACTGCGAACACAGTCCTTAACGGAGAGCGTGACCCCGTCCAGGACTGGAGGTTGCAACCCAACTCCTGGTTTGGGGGCCGCTACCATGAGCACCTCCGTTTTATCTGGATTTAATCTCAATCTGTTTTTCCTCATCCAGCCCATTTCTGCTTTAAGAAATTGTTTTTTAAAAACTCCAGTTATAAAACTGAATGCTTGATGGATTTGCCCCCCCCCCTTCCAAATATAGCATAACGATGCAGGATACCACTAAAATAGGTAGGATTCTCCTCCATTCCTTGAGGAGTATTTTTACCATTTAGACAGCCCCTAGGTTTTCCTCACTGTACTGAACAATGGCAAGAGTCCCATCTGTACCTTTGCCCACTTTGGGCTCTGTTCATGCCACTATTGGTATGCAGACCCTCACAGGTTTGGAATTGCAAATGCTCAGTGAATATTGTGTTTATATGTAAGAATGGAAAAATCTCAATATTTTTCTCCATGCTGGGTATGATGATGAGAGTCAGATATCTCCTCACCTTGTTACACAGTGTTGGAAAAAGTACTTGATGACAGAACCCCCAGATACATCAAAGTAAGCCACCAAGATGATTACTGCTCTGTGAGTGTTTTCAAGTATGTATTATATTTCATATTTTTTTTTATTGCAAGCCTGCAGTTTCTGTTCGCTTTTTACCACATCCACTCTCTTTCTGCATTACTCTAACCTGCAGCCATGTTTCTTTTCTCTTTCCGTCTATGTGATTGACTCTGCACAGGTGTTTTTAAGTAAAGCCGCATTTATGTATCTCACAAAAAAAGATTAAGCTTGAGCTTTTCCCGCCCTCTTCAAGACTATCTAGATTTTCAGACAACACTGTTATAGTGTTACTATTCCACTTTATTTGCTATGGCTGCCTCCTGTTGAATCCTGGGATTTGCAGTTTAGGGAGGGACATTTACAACTCTCAGCCAGAGAGCTCTTAGGCCTCACTAAACTACAATCCCCAGGAAGCCAGAGCAATTAAAGTGGAATAGTAACACTATAACAATAAAGTCTGAAAATCTCCTTTGTGTATGTGTGTGTGGGGTGTAGTAAGTGAGTGGTTATTGTTCAGCTTCTGTCTTGTCAATATGATTACTCTGCTTATGAGAGCCTCTACCATGTCTCACCTTTCCCAATAGTGACATGCACTATGGGAAATGAAAATGTTATCTAGATTCAGTTACTTGGTACTGCTCAAAGTACCAGGCCAATAAAATAACAATAATAAGCAGAGGCCCAGGCCAGACTTTATTGATCAGTTCTGTAAGAATGATTGGGTCCCAACAGATGCACAAAGTTGTCAGAATCTGGCATTCACACTGTCAAACTGAAGAATGCATAAATGAAAGACGATTGAAGTTGTTGTGGGAGGCACAGTACTTTTCCTGACAAGGGTACCTATGCAAAAGAGAACATTGGGGCTATTAAAAGAGCACAGTGTGTATTTGAAATGTTAGTTCAATAGCAAGCTGGGGAAGGTTTTCAGACTCTTGAGTAATATAAATTAAACTTGTGACAAGGTGCAGATTACCAATTTCTCCCACATCCTCAGAGTTTATTATTACTGCACTCTAGCAGGAAATCCTCTCTGTGGTTTGGACTCCCACCACTTAAAAGCAAGTACTTCAGAAACAGTCATCAGGGTAGATAAAAACAAGAACAGGCTGAAACAAATTTCTGTTTTTCCTTTTTTACAAGTCCTTAGAGTTTCAAATCTGTAATAATATGCATCCATTAATTATAAGGTGAATTGTATTGCCTTGGAGCTGGGAGGAGAAAACATTACATAAAACTTTAAATACAAATATTGATACCGTATGTGATGATAATGTCAGTATCTATGTAGCTAAGACTTTGCTATGCCTTTTGGTCTAGGTGGGTTCCTCCCCGCCCCTGCCCTATTCTCTTGTCTCAGCTTAGCTTTTTTAATTGGCCACTTAGATACTTCCCAGTGAGGTTTCACTGAATTTGAAATCCTGTACACTCTTTCCTGGCCATGTGTCCTAGTGAACTTAGTAAATATGTATAGGATTGCATTGTTAGTGTATCTATCCCTTTCTTAGAATTTATTCAGGTTAGTCAGAATAACTGTCTTGCTTCAGTTACAAGACAGAAAGCTAGATGATGCATGTGTCCATGAAATTACAACCAGCAGATGTTTGTATTATACTTAGAATTTGCCACTAGCTGTACTTCACTCTAATGTTTTTCATCCCATACAAGTCCAAACACATGTACATTTACTTTCAAGAAGGTACAGCCCAAGACATTTTGCTGCCCGAGACAGTAAGTAGTGCCACACGTCCGTGTGCCAAGCTATAGAAATCCAAGCCCAGGCAAGCTATTTTGACACTTGAGGCAGAAAATCCCACCTGACTTGAGAATATAAATGTAAGAATAACATAGTAAATAACACTTTCCTATTGTTAGAACTACATTGGACCCATTGAGTAACCTACATATTGGCTATTGATTCAATGAGAATACAGTGGACCCTCCATATCGGTGGGGTTCCAATCCATGGATTGGACTGTCTGAGGATCACCATGTCCCATATTATTCAATGGCAGTGACATGAGCATGCACACTTCAGTATGTCTGTGTTCACATCAACACCATTGAATAATATGGCACATGACTATCCACTTTTTTGGCATCCATGGTGTGTGTGTGTGTCCCAGAACCAAACCCCCATGGTTTCAGAAGGAAAACTGTACTTTAATTTGAATAACAAATAGAATTAAGGCTAATATCTGCTGCCTGAGTAGGTCACCCCACTTTGCCTAATGATAGAACCAGCCAGTGGCAATGCTGGCTTTCATGTCCTTGGGAAAGTGAATCCATTCTAGGTTTTAATTCAAAATTTAAAAGAGTCATCCAAGATGCCAGACTTTGGGAAGACTAAAATCTGGAATAGATTCATTGAAATGGAAGCCATCAGCCTAGCTGTGGCCAGCCCTGCTCTCAGGTGTGTGTAAAGAAAACACAGTATGAAGTGCACCAGAGATAAATACTTGCAAGCTATCTCAAATTAGCGAGGGCAGTGGAAAAATCCCAGTATAATGACTACTCCAATTTATTTTTTTTAATTTTTCTATTCCTGATTATTGAGGCAGGTACAAACCAGAACTGTGTGCCCCCAGTTGGTTATGGATGTAAATAATGTTTATTGTTTCACCTGCGAAAAGCAAGCATTGAGAGATCCAATAAACCACCAAGCTCAGTGAAGTATGGGGGATCAGGAGATCAGATCCGATCCCTTGTCAATTCCCATATGATTTTTGGAAGAAGGCTCTGCACAAAACTAATCTTCTGCCACTTCATTAAGTAAACACATACAGCAAGTATGGAAGGACAGGACTGCTGATCCCCCAAACATACACACAAGAGAGACATAAACAGTCCATCCATGACACTATTCCTATGGACATAAACACTTCATCCATATTTACACTTTTCAAAAGTCTATGTTAATAGACAGCAGAAAGCCTTATTTGTACAGAATAATTGCTCACAGTTTTCATGAAATGCAGATATGGTGATAGTGTCCCCGGCTTGTGGGGCAGTTAGCTAATACACATTGGAAACTGCTTAATGCAGTGTAGATGTGTAAATTGCTCTTGCTTAAAACAATTTGTAAGCCACTCTGATAGCCATTGTGGCTGAAGGGCAAGGTATAAATATCTAAATAATAATAATAAAAAATAGTGCACTAAAACCTCTTGCTGCCTCACTTGCAGAGGAGAAAAAAAATCTCATTCTCCCCATGAGCATTTACATCCCTATAATATTGTGTTGTCTAGACAATGGGAAAACTCCTCATAGATTTCAAGGAGAATAACTTTTATTCTAATGAGATCCCACAGTGATTTGCTGTTTTCAGAAGGAGAGGCCTCCCAAAAACTGAAAAAAAACTGTGCAAGAAAAGCCTTTGTGGTTTTCCTGAAGTATTATACACACACACACACACACATATATGCAAAAATAGGACAACTGATTCACAGTGCAGCACATTCCAGAAGTGGAAAGCTGATTGGTCAGACATGCGCAGAGTTGCCGGCAATGAAGTGGCCAGAAGCACCATTTTGGAATTTTGTGGTACTGAATGTGCACATTTTTGCTGTACCGAGGTGACTAGACAGCTTTTTCAAACAGAACATTGCACTTGCACACCTTAGATTTAATGTTTTTAAAAAACTGTACAACGGGGGCAACTTGTGGAAATAACGCAATAACAATAACATAAGTAATTCACTTCTGACACCATCTTGATTCATAGGCATAGCTGCATGTGAGCTTCAAACACAGGTAACTTCGCATACCAGTAATCTTGCCAAAACAAATAAACAAACAAACAAGCAAGCAAGCAAGATGTAGACACAAATGAACACTGCTGCAATTTTGCATTAATGTACAGCAATCCACATTATATCGCCTCTTATAAACGAGCCCTATGAGTTTTCTTTTAATTCAATCACAGTGTGGGAAAGTTACTGTTTTGTACTACAAGTTCCAGAATCCCCTTGCTAGCATGGCCATTCTGAGACTTGTAGTCCAAAAAAGTAAGAGTTGAAAGCCCTGTCTTCAGACTGAGATTATGCAGCGTAACCTATTCCCACCTCTAAAATAGGTCACAACTAGCAACCCAGCCTTTGCTGGGAAAATACAGTCTGTGCCACTTTGATCTATATCCAAGGTAAACATTTGAATCCCAGCTAGAGTAGACCCAGTGAATTGGTTGTACATCAACACACAAGTAAATCTCATTGATTCAATGAAGCTACTCTAGTTAGGCCTAACAATATGATTCAGGCCATAGTCTTTTAGATGTGGCCCTTCCCTTTCCTTTATCACCTACACAGATCAGATGCATGTGTTTTGGCATGTGAAAAGTCATAAGTATTCATGTTTATTGACAGCTTCTTTGGTTTAACAACCAGCCATAATTGAACAGAAGCTGAAGACAGATGTAGTAGCTGTCCGCTTGTATTACCACATATCAGATTTCAGTGTATGAGCATTAGGCAAAAACAAACCAAACAAAATCAAAATAAATAACAGACCAATTCCAAGTCTTGTTGTAGAGAATCATTTTTCATTACTTATTTTCAAGGATTTGTGTTTTTATCATCACCTTTTGTATTCTCAACGGTGAACTTCGCATCCCATCTGTTTAGTGTGGAATTTTTAAATAAAAATGGAAGGAGGCATTTTAAATAAAACATGATTGCTGCCACTATTCCTCTGTGATTGGATATGCAAGATAAACTCTTTCCTGTGAAGAAAGAGGCAACACAATGACAATTGAACCTCTGAGTCACAAAGGAGATGCTGAGAACTCTGCCAGGCAGGCAGTCCCTGATGAGCAAAGAAAGAAAAAGGGGAAAGAAAAGATTGATATCCTTCCTGACTTCGGTGCTCTGAACCCTTCAGGTATTATAGGGATATGCCTTATAGTAACTTACTTCAGCTGCATTTGGAATGACCTATGTGGTATCTGCTAGTCTGATAGAACAAGTATGATGTCAGACTTCTAACAGCAACTGGCAATGCAGCAGAATTTCAATTAGTCAGGTGACAATCAGCTGCAGCCCCTGAGGAATGAGCAACAAGATCAGATGTAGGGAGCCCTTCAGCTGTAGACCGGAAAGCTTAACGGCGACACCCATTACCCTGATGGACAGTGTATGCTATTGTTTCAATCACGACATGGGGTAACTTTATTTTTAAAGAAAAAGACAAGTCTCCACTGGACTGTAAATCGCTTACCAATATTTAGTTACTCAGAGAGCTTTTAAACAAAAGAACTAGGGAAAATGCACTTAGACTCAATGAAAAAGGGGCGGGAGAACATAGATTCATGCACCATTGCCTTTTTCTCTTGAAAAAGGGACAAAAAAAGTTTGCATAAAAGCAGCTATTTTTACTCTAATGAACTCTGAATTTGGGCTGTGTTTTGCTGCATGTGGTCTCTTCCAGGTCCCTGTTTGACATTTCGTTATATAGTCCTCCACCCTCTCCGGTTTTTGTCTTACCCCATCACTGTATATGGAAGGGGAAACTGCTTGTAGTGTCCAGAACATTTCTCAGAAAAATGTCAAGCAACCATGTTTATGATGAACGTAGCAAATGAGCTTGATATTGTCCATGTTAGGATGCAGAATATGATACATTGTTCTTCACTTAAAGCCACAGAGAAGTGAGAGAACTGAGGCCCTTTCACTCTATACAGTTTCAGCACTATGATTCCATTTTATTAACTGCCATAGCAACATCATATAGAATCCTGGGGTTTGTACTTTGGTGAGGCACTAGGCCTCTCTAGAGGAAAATTCTAAATGACCTTCCCTGAATGGCAAATCCCAGGATTCCATAAGGCAGAACAAATGCCCTTCAATATTTCATAGATGACTACCAAGACATATATGGCTGAGCAACATCAGGGTGTGGTCAAGTTGGTAAAACTTATTATTAAGGAGGAAGAGCATGCAAGCTGGGAGAGGCTGCAGCTGTTTATTTTTTACCCAAATCTAATGGGAAGCTCAAGGTCCCCCCTCCTTCCCCCCTCCTGATAAGTTAAGTGACTGCAAACTACTTTTGCAATTTGAATTCAGTTAGTAGCAGTTGCAGAAACCAAGGATAAAGGAGGAAAGTGGGTGGAAGAAAAGAGAAAATGGAACCTTTAAAAAGCAAGGGGAAAAGTGGGACAACAGGGAATTAATTGGGACAGTCCCTGCTAAATCAGGACAGTTGGAGGGTATAGAAACAATAGCAGATAAGTTGGCATCATAGTGCTATAACTGTGTAGTGTGAACGGATCCCAAGTTTTGTTCATTTTTTTCACATAGATCAGGGAAGGGAACCTTTGACACTTCAAATGTTTTCACTTACAACTCCCATAATCCCTTATTACCTGAATTGCATGGGGTTTGTGAGGAGCCTCTAATGTCCTAATATTAAAACAGGGAATATTTAATTAGCTCAATTATGGTGGGAAGGGGACAGGCAACAGCGGGACATTTTAACCTATGAATGTACTTAAGAGGAGACTAAGCCAAAAGGTACAATTAAATTATCTTTATTGGAAATTAATATAAACAGCATTCACACAAACACTCAGGCTTCAAGCACTCACACAAGGCTATCAAAAGTAGTAGGAAGAATTTGGATAGAGGGATAGAGTAAGCAGACAGCAGATTATACTGTACAGGTACTGCAGAGCAGAGATCACGAAGTAAACCAGCAGCAAGGAACTCCTGACAATGGCCTGGCTACACAGTGTGATGTGGAGTTAAAAGGAAGTCGAACTGTGCACAATTTCGTAGTGCTTTAGGGTGATATTTATATGAAATAATTCCCCTGCAGGGATTGGATTTTGGGTGAAATACAATGGTTCTTGGAGGTTTCCAGGTCAAAACAATGGGTAGTCTGAAAGTGTTAATGATTGTTAATGATCATAGAATCATAGAGTTGGAAGAAACCACAAATAATCCAACCCCCTGCCATGCAGGAATACACACTCAAGGCCATCCAGCCTCTGTTTAAAAACCTCCAAAGAAGGAGACTCCACCACACTTCGAGGAAGTATGTTCCACTTCCGAACAGCTCTTACTGTCAGGAAGTTCTTCCTAAAGTTTAGGTGGAATTTCTTTTCCTGTAGTTTGAACCCATTGTTCCGTGTCCTAGTCTCTGGAGCAGCAGAAAACAAGCTTGCTCCATCCTCAGTATGACATCCCTTCAAATATTTAAACATGGCTATCATGCCCCCTCTCAACCTTCTTTTCTCCAGACTAAACATACCCTGCTCCATCCTGGTCCATCCTCCTCCTCTGGACACGTTCCAGCTTCTCAATATCCTTCCTGAATTGTGGTGCCCAGAACTGGACACAGTATTCCAGGTGAGATCTGACCAAAGCAGAATAGAGTGGCACTATTACTTCTCTTGATCTAGACACTATACTCCTATTAATGCAGCCTAGAATCACATTGGCTTTTATAGCTGCTGCATTACACTGCTGACTCATGTTCAGCCTGTGGTCCACTAAGGACTTTTTCGGATGGCGATCTGTAGCGGAAGCAGCCTCTTCCCCGTTGCAAGGCTGCAGCGCAGCAGGGGGTCCGTTTCGGATGACGCTGTCCCCCTACCGATACTGTTGCAGAAGAGCTGGGAGGCTGCAGCGCTATATTTAGCGATTTTCTAATCACGGTCAACTTCCATGATTAGAAAATCGCTAAATATAGCGCTGCAGCCTCCCAGCTCTTCTGTAACAGTATCAGTAGGGGGACAGCGTCATCTGAAACGGACCCCCTGCCACGCTGCAGCATCGCAACGGGGACGAGGCTGCTTCCATTACATATCACCATCCGGAAAAGTCCTAAGACTCCTAGATCCCTTTTGCATGTATTGCCGTAAAGCCAGGTGTCACCCATCCTGTATCTGTGCTTTTCATTTTTACTGCCCAAGTGTAATAATCCTACATTTCTCTCTGTTGAAATTCATTTTGTTAGTTTTGGCCCAGCTTTCTAATCTTTTCAGGTCATTTTGGATTCTGTATCTGTCCACTGGGATGTTAGCTACCCCTCCTAATTTGGTTTCATCTGCAAACTTGATAAGCATGCCATCTATTCCCTCATCCAAGTCATTAATAAAGATCAATACTTTTGAAACTGAATAGGCAGCAGGCAAGGTGTTTTGTTGGAGGGGAGCAGAAGTGGAAAATCCCATTTCACAAGCAATAAGGCCTCTTGCTATCACTGAGTGGATTAGTAACTGTCTCACCTTCAGGTAGGTGTTGAGTCCTACTTGAGCGTTTTGTTTTGAGGAATTTCCAAAGGCCCTTCCCTTCGTCTTGCATGAATTCCACCGTGGTATTAGGGGGTCCCTGGTTTACCTTTAACCACATGAATGGCCACCTTAGCCAAAGTATTAAATATAGCTGACTATTTGATATTCCAAGATGAGAGCTGTCAGGGTAGGTAACACCCTTACCATTTTCCATTTTGTAAGGGAATGATAGAATTATAGGCAAAACTTCAGGAAGGCCAACAATTGTCCATCTCAACATAGTTGTACATATTTATTTATGTATTTATTTATTGGATTTATATCCTGCCTTTCTCCCAAGATGGGATTCAAGGCGGGTTACAATAGGTAAAAATACAACTAAAAACCTCACAAATTACAAAAGTTAAAAAAGAATCAAATTAAAGTTCCATTATTAAATTATAGTTTAAAACACATAATGAAAAACATATTTCCTGGTGTTATTTTTATTTTTAAAAAGTAGAATAGGGGAAAATTTATTTACCTCTGTAAAAAAAAATATTACAGGCTATTGACTTTTGAATGTCATTGTGATAGGTGAAAACTATTCTTGTTACTGCTGTTTTAATGGATGTGTGATAACCTTTCAGAAAGCTGTCACTGTAGTTGATATGGTTATTCACAGGCATGAATCCACAGCAGTGTTTACTCATCATGCATGGGGAGTGGGAATCACAAATATATTTTATATTCCTAATCCTAAACAAACACAACAGCAACATCACATGTAGTCAGTAGCCTCATACTATGACTCTCTTTCTGGAATGTCATGCTACACCAAGAGGCATTATGACATAGTTCTCCAGCTAGCCTGCTTTTTAAAATATGTATGGAGATGTTTCATGGCATGTGTGTCTTTTAATACAGTCCCCCACAGAAATGGTGCACACAGGGGAAAGCATGAGATCCTTTAACATTCCAGTGTTCCTAGCACAATGGTTTCAGTTCTCAATTTCATAGTACAGCAGCACCCCATATCAGCCGATTCACCAACCATTGATTCAATTATCTGTGGTTGGCGACGGGAGGGGGGGTGGATAGAGGAGGGAGGGGAGGAAGCTTCCAGATGGCTCTGGTGGCAGAAATGGCAATGGGGGGCAAAAGGGGAGGGGGGTCTCACCTCCCTTCTCCCCTTGCCCTGCTGGATGGCTCCGGCAGCTGCAGTGGTGTTGGGGGAGGGGTGAAGGGAGGGGAGGTCTCACTTACCTTCTCCCTTTGCCTGGTGGGATGGCATCCATAGCTCCAATGGCGATGGGGGGGGCATTCACTATTATCCATGGAATTCATTATCCACAGGGGGCCCTTAAACCAATCCCCCACAGATACAGGCAGGCTACTTTAATCCAATTGCATTTTCCATTTGCAGAGTAATTCTCCCACCATAGTTGTTCAGAATTTGGAAAGTTAATTTTGAAAATTAATTAGTTACAGTTTTAGAGTTATGGGGCAAAAAAGTAGTTAATGAAAATATGCACTTTTCTATACAGAGTTTATATAGAAATATTTACTTACCTGTTCCTTCAATTAAAATAGTTACTTTTTAAAATATCACAATGCAGTAGGCCACCAGCCCATGGTTCAAAACACATGCTACTCCTATCCCTTCTGTAATCATCCACAAAAAGAATATGAGACAAGAGCATGAGCCATGGCACAAGCCAGCTCTTGTATTCATGCTCTAACATTCAGTGAGGCCGCAACCCCTGTAACTAAAGTAGCAACTAAAAATTATACTTGGATCAAAAAGATGTGATGCTATCCTTTGTTATGTTTCAATTGTACACAATGTGGTGTACAGTAGTTACAGCTACATTATTGGAAAGATAAATTAAGTACAAGGAACTAGTTTATTTTTAATGATTACTTCCAAGCTTTGATTCTGTCTACTGGTGGCAGAGAGGAAATTATTAGATGCAGCAAATATGCTATTATAACCATGTCAGGAAACAATGAAAGGGCTTCCGTACCACATGATGTCATCCTTTCATGTTCTGCTGCTGTGAAGAAGGCATTCTTTTTTATAGGTGAGCAAAAGCCACTAATTGATCCCCCATGCCTTTTTTTATGGTACTGCCTGTCTGTGAAACCGTGTCCCATTCTCCTGGTGTCATGTCTGTTTCAATGGGCGGTCCCCACCGGAACACGTCTGGGTAAGAACATGAAAATTAGGCACAGGAAGCTCTTTTTATGAACCTCCCTGTTTTGCTGGTAAGTTTTAAAGTATGTTTCAATGCTTGTGTGCTCATTTTGTTTATTTAGGTGTTTTTAGACTGTTAAGCACACTCGTGTCTTCTCACGAGAACCACTAAGATCATGCACACCTGCGGACGCGGAAGGAAATAGCGCTGGCGATTGTGCTCCAAAAATGCTGGGGCTGCTCTTTCTTGTGATTACAACATCATGTGATAAGAAGTGTTCTTAAGCCAGGATACTTACACTTTAAAACATAGTGGGAAAAGAACATTTTTAGAAGCTCATCTGAAAATCTCCTTCAAAGTATCTCCCAGTTCTCTCACTTTTGACATCCACCTTCTTCAGATGTCAATGGTCCTTCTCCCTAAACTCTTCTGTGTAGATGTCACGTATGCCCTAGGTCTCAAAACTCTGCTACCAGAGATTTGCCAGCCTCACATGACCAAACCCAACTGGAGGACCTAACTCCCACATTACTATATTCTGTAGGAAATTGTTGTCTCCTGAACATGGATGATCCTTGCTCCGACAAGAACTATCTCCTAAGATACTAGCCTTCTTTCTCTGTGAATCACCTGAAGGGAAACACATTTCACACACTGAAAGGAACAACAGGCTACAGTCTTTCCTCCGTCCCTCTTATCACATGGATTCCCCAGCTCTGATTACCAAATATGACAAAATAAAAATCAGCATCTGGCCATGAAAAGGCTAAGCATGTAGATTGCTAGACATGTAGTTTTCCAAGGGATCTGGAACTGTGTGAATTGGAGTCCCAGATCCTGTATAAACTTCCCCTGGTTAGATGTCCAAGCCTAACACATTTAGATCAGGAGGGAGGCCCAGAGATGCTGCTTTGATATCTCTTCATTGCATGATGTGCCTTCCTGTAACTTGACTCATATTATATTAGAGATCAAATGTTGTGTTTCTTTTATGCTGTCTTTTTATGTGTTTCCCCCTCTATTGCTACATTTCCCATTGATGATCTTAATACAGTTTCTTACTGTGCAATGTGGGCTTGTCAAAGTCTTTTTAGTATCTCAAATAGGGACTCTCCCCACAGGCTTGGCTACTAGTTTATCTCTATACCTCTCCATTAACGCCCCCTTGTCATGGGAGAGAGGCTTGCGTACACTAATGATATTTTGAGCAATGGTGGCAGTGGCATAAAGCCACCGGTAGGATCTCCCATACCAGTCAGGCCAAAACCGAAGTGTATGACAAAGAGCGTCAAAAGGAAGGATGAGCTCTCTAGCCTTATTGCAACCATCCTAGGAGAAGGAAAACTCTAATCCCAAACCCGGGCAGATGGTGCTCGTCCAACCCTGTAAGGTCAACCGTCTAAGAGAAGGAAACTCTAATCAAACCTACGACCTGAGGACCTCGCTGCTATGTCCATGCTTGCAAGGCCACGGCAGATGAACCTTTGGTATAAAGGGTGAGGCCAGTTCTGTGCACGCTGCGCTCCACCAGAAAAATCCATTGCACAGGCTCGAAAGACAAATCCAGTTCCAAAAAAGCCCTGTAGTGATAGGCGAGGGATGAAATGGCAGGTGTAAAAATGCACTAGAAGCCGCAGACCCAACCCTGCATGCAGGCAGTTCAGGACATTGGTTGCTTGAGGCTGACCCGGGAGATGATAGTCTTTTTTGGCAGCATCCTGAACGACCAAGCAGCCTTTTTTAAGAAGAGCACTGCTTGCTCCATATGGAGAGGGGCCTAGAAAAGGTGGCCTAATGAAAGTTCATTCCCAACTACCTGGTTGGCTAGCCATGGCCAATGGGCATCTTCTGATGCAGTCAAACCAAGGCAAAGAAACAAAGGCACATACCGGCCTCCAAAGGTGTAAATAAACTGAAACTTGCATGCTGCAACATCAGAACCATGTGAGACTCTGCAGATAGTGGACGGCCTGAGCGTCATTCTGCCCTAATAGCCCATGAACTATCATGAATTAATATTGACATCACTGCTCTTAGTGAAATTCATCTCCATGAGGAAGGCAGCCTTAAAGAACATGGTGCCGGCTAAACACTTTACTGGTCTGGCAAACCCAAAACCAAAAAACAACTTTCAGGAGTAGGCTGTATGATTAAAAACTCCATTGCCTCCAAACTCAAAACCTTGCCAACAGGACACTCTGATCGCATTATTTCTTTACGCCTCCCACATGTTGTTCTCTTAAGTATATATGCCCCAACTATGCAAGCCGACCCTGTAGAGAAAGACAAATTCTACACAGACCTACGCCAACTCATACAAAAAGTCCCTGTAGAAGATAAAATTATTATCCATGGTGACTTCAATGCCGGAGTAGGAAAGAACTCCGAAGCCTGGAAAGGTGTCTTAGGCAAGCATGGTGTTGGAAATTACAATGATAACGGACGCCTCCTGCTAGAGTTCTGTGCAGAACAACAGCTGACTATTACAAACACAATCTTTCAGCAGAAAGATAGCCTGAAGACAACCTGGATGCATCCCCGATCCAAACATTGGCACCTCATTGACTATGTTCTAGTCCGCCAGAGAAACATTCGTGATGTCCGTCATACCTGAGTGATGCCCAGTGCAGAATGCCAAACAGATCATCCCCTCATCGGATGTAAACTAAATCTTCATCTTAAGTTCAAATGTAAGAGAGGTGGCATCTTAAAGAAGAGACTCCAAGTCAACAATCTTCAACAAGCTACCATGAGAGACAACTTCCAGGCAAACCTGCAAACAAAACTTGAAGAGCATCCTACAGATCCTTCTCCCACAGTGCTTTGGCAACATATCAAAAACAGTATCCTCCAGTCTGCAGAAGATTCCCTCGGGTTCTCCCACAAGAAAAATCAAGACTGGTTTGATGAAAACAACCAAGAGATCCAGGAGCTGTTGGCAAAGAAGAGAACTGCTCACCAGGCATACCTCGCCCAGCCAACCTGCCATGTAAGAAAAGCAGTTTTCCACCTCACATGTAGTAAACTTCAACAAAACCTCTGAGACATGCAGAACAAGTGGTGGATCAATATAGCAGGAAAGAAACAATGCTGTGCAGATCTGGGTGATCATAGAGGATTATATGAAGCTCTTAAAGCAGTGTTTGGACCTACTTATCAGGTCCAAAGCTCCTTATACAGTACAGACAGTCAAACATTAATTACTGATAAAGCGTCCATCCTGAATCAATGGGCTGAACATTTTCAAAGTCTCTTTAGTGCCAACCGAGTAGTCCAAGGCTCAGCTATCCAACATATGATACAAAAACTGATGAAAAATGAATTGAACATAGCTCCCACTTTGGAAGAGACCGTTAAGGCCACACAGCAGATGAAAAACAGCAAGGCAGCTGGGATTGATGGAATCCCACCTGAAGTTTGGAAACACAAAGGTCATGCACTGCACGATAAATTCCACGAACTCCTTGTGAATTGCTGGGAAAAAGGGGACTGCCATCAGACCTCCAAGATGCAGTCATCATCACCCTGTACAAGAAAAAAGGAGCAAAATCTGATTGCTCAAATATTGAGGCATAACACTGCTCTCTATTGCTGGAAAAATCCTTGCAAGGATACTCCTGAACAGATTAGTTCCTCCTATTGCAGAAGAACTTCTTCCTGAAAGCCAATGTGGCTTCAGAGCCAATAGGAGTACTAAATATATGGTATTTGCCCTTAGACAACTGCAAGAAAAATGTAGGGAGCAGAACAAGGGTCTCTATGTAACATTTGTTGACCTCACCAAAGCCTTCGACACTGTGAGTAGAAAAGGTCTGTGGCAGATCCTGGAAAGACTAGGATGTCCCCCCCAAATTCCTTCAAATGATTATCTTGCTACACGAGTGCCAGCGCGGTCAAGTCAGATATGGTGATGCTCTTTCAGAGCCCTTTCTAATAACTAATGGAGTGAAGCAAGGTTGTGTTCTTGCTCCAACTTTATTTACAATCTTCTTCAGCATGATGCTCCAAAGGGCTATGCCAGAGCTTAAGAAGAAGACAACATCTATATACGTTACCGTACTGATGGTAGCTTGTTTAACATAAGCTGTCTGAGGGCTCATACTAAGACTCTAAACTATCTAGTCCGTGAGCTGCTCTTCACTGATGATGATGCCCTTCTTGCCCACACAGAAGCAGCTCTGCAGCACCTAACATCCTGCTTCTCAACAGCTGCAGAGCTATTTGGGCTGGAAGTCAACCTGAAGAAAACAGAAGTTCTTTACCAGCCTGCACCACAGGACGAACACCACCATCCCCACATTGCCGTCAGCAAATCTGTGCTCAAGTCGGTTCAGCAGTTCACCTACCTGGGAAGCATCATCTCCTCAGATGCCAAGTTTGTCAAAGAGATCGATCACAGATTAGCAAAGGCATATAGTGCATTTGGAAGACTTCACAAAAAGAGTCTGGAGCAATAACCACCTGAGGCAAAGCACAAAGATCAGTGTGTATAGAGCCACTGTACTGTCTATTCTCCTTTATGGATCTGATACATGGGTCACGTATCACCACCTGTCACGGGCTCAAACCTGAGTTCCCTTCCCAGGAGCTCCAGGTTAGCCCTCTCTCTGTAAAGTTAGTCCTGAGTTCAGGATTCTCACTCCAGGAGGTTTCCCACAGTCCCCAAAACCATCCAGTAGCCGCCGCCACCACCCACTGGGTTCAACTGGGGGGGCTTATTTCCCCCTTGGGACCCCCCCCCTTTTTCACGCACAATGCAGTGGGAAGTTGTGCATAGTCTATGTTAATCAGTGGCACTCCTTGCCACTATAGAATCAACTAACTCCCTCCTCCTAACCCCAGAGGAGGTTCACAGTAGCATATTCAAGAGTAAGGCACGTGGTAAGCATCAGTATAGGAAGATAAATCAATTTACTTTATTCAAGAGAAGTAGTCATGCAATCTCGCATGAGGCAGAATTCTCCCCTACCTCAGGCAGGCAGGCTTAAAGTGATAGCAATACAGAGTATCAAGATCAAAGCATTACATTACTCAGGTTACATTCAGTTACTAATTTAGCTACATTCAACCAAAGTAAAGAAATTAAAAAGAATTCCCTAACGCAACTAAACAGGCCCTAATCTCTACTAAATACTTGCAGTTTGTTGCCTTGAGATCTTGTCCAGGCAGCTGGGAGCAGAAGCCAGAGATGGAATGGCTGTGCTCTACCAGCATAGCAGTCTCTGTTCCTTCACATTTTCCAGAACCTCTCTCTCCAAATCCCACTCATCTCACTCCACTGGTCTCAAACAAAAGCAATTAAAACCTCTCCAGATGTCCCGGGCTTAAAGCTGTAATTGGTCAGTCCAGTCACATGGTGTTATGTTAATGATGTCCTCTCATTAGCTCTGTGAAGGTGGTGCTTTAGACCCTTCCCATTAACCCTTTTCTTACCTGATACTATGCTGGCAAGACAATCTGTTTACAGACAAAGGGAGTTATAGTTCTCTAGAAGAATGATCGGAGTTGCACCTTGTGGCAACAGGATGGAAATCCATCATGACACCACCACCTACGACTCCTCGAATGCTTTCATCAGCGCTGTCTACGCACAATCCTAAATATACACTGGACTGACTATGTGACGAATGTTGCTGTCCTTGAGCAAGCAGGGATCACCAGCATTGAGGCCATGATATTGAGAACATAACTGCACTGGGCAGGGCACATTTCTAGGATGGAGGACCATCGCCTCCCAAAAATACTACTCTAAGGTGAACTCGCCAAGGGGTCAGCGTAAGAGGGGTGCTCCAAAAAAGTGATACAAGTACTCCCTGAAACAATATCTCAGGCTCGGCCAAATTGATCACCAACAGTGGTCCGCCCTGGCCTCACATCAGGAGGCACGGAGATGCACTATCCACAATACTGCAGCCTTATTATTTGAAAACTCACGCCAAACAAGTCTTGAAGAGAAACAACAATGCAGAAAGAATCACAACCCAAAAACATCACCCAAGGAGACCTTCTGCTGTGCTTTCTGCAACTGGACTTGTTTATCTCGAATTGGCCTTTTTAGTCATCTGCGTGCTTGGAGAAAGCTCAGGATGAGTCCTTCCTGAATCTTCATTTGCGAAGAAAAGCCAGAGGAGAGGATACAGAAGATTTAGAGTCACAAAGAGGCTGAAAACTAAGCTGTGGTAAGAAGGAATTCAAACCAGCTGTCATTTTGGGCCTAATCTGAAATTTATCTGAAGCTCTTTTGGATCCTCCCATGCTCAAGTTAGGGTCCTGTTTTTAACAGGCAGTGGTGAAAGGGGGAAATCTAGGCTGGTATGTTACAACAGCTATTAGACATCTCTATAGTCTTGTTCAACAACAGAAGGCAGGTTCCAGTGCTGGCTGCTGGCAGAATGGTTGTATCTGGTGCAAATGTGAGGAGCTGATTTCCTCTTCCCACTGCAGCCCATGTGCTGGGAAATCCTCCAGACCTGGCTATCAGTTTGCTCTGAGGTGTACAGAATGGAGGGGAAGGGAAGGAAATTCAATCACATGGAGGGAAATGCTGCTATGTTGGGCTTTTGCCAGAAACTTCAAACATAACTGCCAACATTTTTTTTTTCATTTCAGAAGCTGCAACCCTGAGCATGCACACACCAACAGAATGTACTCTAGGAGCCGCGTATCTGTTGGGGATTGGTTCCAGAGCCCCCTGTGGATAATGAAATCCATGGATAATAGTGAATGTCCCCCCCCCCGATCACCATTGCCACCACAGGAGCCCTCTGGGGGTCGAATGGAAAAGGGAGGTGAGAATTCTCCTCCCCTCCCTTTGCCCCCCCCCATTGCCATTGCTGCTACGGGAGCCATCCCAGGTGGTGAAGGGAGAAGGGAGGCAAGATCTCCCCTCCTACCCTCTCTCTCACATCCACCTCTCCACTGTTGCAAACCATGGATAATTGAATCAGCAGATGGCGAATCAGAGGATATGGGGGTGCTACTGTACATACATATACTCATATGTATTTAGCTATAAGCCTCAGTAAAATCAGTGAAACTTGGATGGATATGTTTTTTGTTCTGTTTTTATTTGTAACTGTGCCTACTCTGAACTGATATACCAAAAATCAAATGAAGGTTAGGTTTCACTATAACAGAGTGGCCTCTGAATCCAAATACCTCTCGTAAAAGACAAAGAAATACAATATTTTTCAAAGGGAAGGAAATGCCCACATTTGTCTTCTGTAAGAATAGGAAGTTTAAACCCAGCCAATTTCACAGATCCACGTGGCATACATATGAAATGGAGCAGTGAAGCAAATAACCAAATATATTATTCATGAACTGAAAAGGCTCCTTTTTGAGCTATCTCAAGCATTCTCAGATGTCATTGTAATGACTCTGAAGTGCCTAATTGAATCAGACTAATGGTCCATCCAGTCCAGTATTCGGCTTCCAACTGCAGTTTTCTCACAAATGGCATGGGGGCTGAACTTACCTATCATCCTGTTGCCGAATGTGGATGATCCTACTTAGTACTCATGGCTAACAGCATATATAATTATGAATCACAGTTTTCTGGAGTAAGAATATAAAGAATGCTTTCAAATGTTCTCATTCAAACAAAATGTATTGCAGTAGTCTGTTGAAACTGTTGAAATCAGCATTGTTAAGCTATAGACACATATAATAACTCTGACAATATACAGCAGGATGGGCATCTATGGAAGGATAGAAGGTCACATAAGCCCCAAAAAAGCTCAGAAGGGCCTACTGCACCCCTTGCAAATGTTACATAGCCTGGCAGCCTCCAGCTTGGAATATCAGATAATTGGCTATATTTAATAATTTGGCTAAGGTAGCCATTCATGTGGTTACAGGTATACTAGGGATTCCATAATTCCAGGGTGGAATTCATGTATGCACCAAAGGAAGGGCCAGTGGAAATTTCCAAAAACATACACTCTCAAGAAAGACTCAACACCTGGAGGTGAGCCATCACTAATCCACTCAGTCATAGTAAGAGACACTTACTGCCTGTAATTGGGATTTTCCTCCCCTCTTTCCTCCAACAATAGACCTCACCTGTTTCCTATTCAATTCCAAAGTATCAATCATTAGAAACCATTAACTCTTCCAGAGTACCCTTTGTTCTAGCCTGGGAACCTCCAATAATTATTCTATTTCACTCACAACTCCTATACCTGCAAGGGAATTATTTCTTATAATTACAACCCCAAAACACCACCAAATTGTGCACAGTTCCAATTCCTTTCAACTTCCTATCACACTGTGTAGCCAGGCCATCATCCAGACCTCCTGCTGCTGGTTTACTTAGAGATTTCTACTCTATAGGACAGGTGTCATATAAACCATCATCCCCTTATTCAATTCCACTATCTCAATCATCCCTTACTGTATTTGTTAGCCTTGTGTCACTGCATGAAGGCTGAGTGTTTGTGTGAGTACTTTGATATTATTTTCCAATAAAGATAATTTAATTATACCTTCTGGCTTAGAGTTTTATCCTTAGTACAAATCTACACAGGTCTAAAAGGTCTTGCCATTACCCACTTCTCTCATGGCCAAGTTGAGTGTACTAATTCACCATCTAACTATTAATGTGTTAGAGGGTCCTCCTGGACCCCCAGTGTTTTGGGTAACAGAAAACTAAAATACGTTTTAATAAAATTAAAATAATAAAATAATTTTTAAAATACCACCATATGCCATCTAGCTGGCATTTAGGTCATTTTCACCATGTTTTAAGGCCTTTCTGGACCATTTTAGGTCCTAGACAGAACTTTTTTAACAACATGAAGTGAGTGTACTTCCTGTTCACTTCCTGTTTTGTTTTGTTTTTAAAAAGCCTCTCTAAAGCCTAAATTGGTCCAGTAGAAATACCCTCACACTTCCTAGAGGACATTTGGGGGCAAAATATTTTTTTGAAAAAAAATGGCAAAGACATTGAGATGAAGAGGGGCAGGAACTCCCCCTCCCGGAAAAAAAAAAAAAACATAGTGGAAGTGCTCTCCAAAGCTCAGATGATATTTTGCAGTATTTGCAGGTAGCAAAGGGATAACTAGGGTCTGGAGAAAGGTAACACCTTTTAGGGTCAGCATCATCACACATATCACAGGTCATAAGAGACACTGACCAATCAAAGATTCCATAGTGGCAAACCTTAGAGATGCTTCAAAGAAGAGGTAATAAATACTGCCTCAAGGCCATGAAGCAGTGAGATGATCAAAGAAAACAACAGAACCCTGGAGGTAGGCTGTTGAAGACAGGCTGGACAGCCCGGGTTCACAGCCCCCCCCCCCCGAATTCAACAGACTGAACTTCATGGTCACTGAGTACGCCGGGAAATGTATTAGCTAGATGCATTAGGGATTTATGTTACAGTTGCCCCTCCACATTCGCGAACTCAGCATTGGTGGTTTTGATTATTTGTGGTTTTGGGAGGGCCCCCCCGGGCCCCCCTAAAACCACAAAAAGGGGCCTCCAGAGGCCCCGTGAAAGTCCTGGGAGGGAGCGGGGAGGGCCGGGGAGCCCTCTGCAGGGCCCCGCAAAGGCCTTGGGGGGAAGTGGGGAGGGCCGGGAAGGCCTCCGTGAGGCCTTCACAGACACTCCAGAGGCCCCGCGAAGGCCCTGGAGGGAGTGGGGAGGGCCAGGAAGGCCTGTGCGGGGCCTTCAGAGACCCTCCGGAGGCCCCGCGAAGGCCATGGGGCAGAGTGGGGAGGGCCGGGACGGCCTCTGCGGGGCCTTCGGAGACCCTCTGGAGGCCCCGCGAAGGCCCTGGCGGGGAGTGGAAACGCTGGGAAGGCCTCCGTGGGGCCTTCGTAGACCCTCTGGAGGCCCTGCGAAGGCCTTGGGGGGAGGGGGGAGGACCTGGGAGGCCTCCGCGGGGCCCGGCGAGGCCCCACGAAGGCCTTGGGGGGAGTGGGGAGGGCCAGGATTGCCTCCACGGGGCCTTCGGAGACCCTTCAGAGGCCCCGCAAAGGCCCTGGAGGGAGTGGGGAGGGCTGGGAAGGCCTCCATGGGGCCTTCGGAGACCCTCTGGAGGCCCCACGAAGGCCTTGAGGGGGAGTGGGGAGGGCTGAGAAGGCCTCCGTGGGGCCTTCGGAGACCCTCCGGAGGCCCCGCAAAGCCCTTGGGGGGGAGTGTGGAGGGCCGGGAAGGCCTCCGCGGGGCCTTGCGAGGCCCCACGAAGGCCTTGGGGAGGGCCGGGGAGGTCTCAGTGGGGCCGTGCGATGCCCCACAAAGGCCCTTGGGGGGGAGTGTGGAGGGCCGGGAAGGCCTCCGCGGGGCCTTGCGAGGCCCCACGAAGGCCTTGGGGAGGGCCGGGGAGGTCTCAGTGGGGCCGTGCGATGCCCCACAAAGGCCTTGGGGGGGAGTGGGGAGGGCTCGGAAGGCCTCCGTGAGGCCTTCGGAGACACTCCGGAGTCCCCGCGAAGGCCCTGGAGGGGAGTGGGGAGGGCCAGGAAGGCCTCTGCGGGGCCTTCAGAGACCATCTGGAGACCCCGCGAAGGCCTTGGGAGGGAGTGGGGAGGGCCAGGAAGGCCTCTGCGGGGCCTTCAGAGACCCTCTGGAGGCCCCGCGAAGGCCCTGGGGGAGAGTGGGGAGGGCCAGGAAGGCCTCTGTGGGGCCTTTGGAGACCCTCTGGAGGCCCCGCGAAGGCCCTGGCGGGGAGTGGGAAACGCTGGGAAGGCCTCCGCGGGGCCTTCGTAGACCCTCTGGAGGCCCCGCGAAGGCCTTGGGGGAGGGGGGAGGACCTGGGAGGCCTCCGGGGGGCCCTGCGAGGCCCCACGAAGGCCTTGGGGGGAGTGGGGAGGGCCAGGATTGCCTCCGCGGGGCCTTCGGAGACCCTTCAGAGGCCTCGCAAAGGCCCTGGGGGAGTGGGGAGGGCCGGGAAGGCCTCCGTGGGGCCTTCGGAGACCCTACGGTGGCCCCACGAAGGCCCTGGGGAGGGAGTGGGGAGGGCCAGGAAGGCCTCCATGGGGCCTTCGGAGACCCTCCAGAGGCCCCACGAAGGCCTTGAGGGGGAGTGGGGTGGGCCGAGAAGGCCCCCGAGGGGCCTTCGGAGACCCTCAGGAGGCCCCATGAAGCACTTGGGGGGGAGTGGGGAGGGCCGGGAAGGCCTTCGCGGGGCCTTGCGAGGCCCCACGAAGGCCTTGGGGAGGGCCGGGAAGGTCTCAGTGGGGCCGTGCGAGGCCCCGCAAAGGCCTTGGGGGGAGTGGGGAGGGCTCGGAAGGCCTCCGCGGGGCCTCCGGAGACTCTCTGGAGGCCCCGTTGAGGGCTTGGGTGGGAGGGGGAGGGCTGAGGAGGCATCCACGGGGCCTCAGGAGGGTCTCCGGAGGCCCCGGGAAGGCCTAGGAAGGGAGTGGGGAGGCGGGGGAAAGCGACTATGGGGCCTCCAGAGGCCCCATTGTCGCTATGGCGGGGGAGGGGGGCCAAACAATATTCGTGGATTTTTCACATTCGCGGGGGTCCGTGGAACATAACCCCCGTGAATGTGAAGGGACGACTGTATTTTCCCACTTGGCTGAATACTTAACTGAGTGCTTAACTATGCCTGTAACTTCTAAGAATGTATCTGGAAAGGAAGAGCCTTTCCATGAGAATTATCTGCATGTTATGAGCTCTGCTTGGAATAAATAAGCTTTTTTCTAATCTTTCTTTAGTTGATGCATACACGTGCCTTGTTTGCTCAGTCATATCTCTTCTTTTTGGGATAGAGAGGAGGGGGAAGTAAATATCTGCAAGTGGCAGGGAGTAGAGAAGGAAACCCTACAGTCTTTCTTTGGACTGTGTTGTAACTGGGTATAGAATTGAAAGGGTGGTGGCAGCTAGAGAAATGATGGCACAATTAATGGAATTCCCTGGCAGAGGGACCCCAAGATTGTGTCTCACAAGGGCAGCTTAGGGAATTTTTTTTTAGGGAATTTTTTATTGGAGTAAGACCATTCTACTAAAAAATACACCCGACCGCAAAAGGCCATAACAATAATACAAAAACAATGCTAATTATTTTCCTCTTTTCTTACTAATATAAAAGTAAATCTATCCTAACACTAATGTATTTTTCCCTTTAATCTAAACACACTATAATCACATTATATTTACACATTATAATTATACCTACTTAGAAATGAAAAAAACCAATAAAATATTAATTAAAAATAATAATACAAAATAATACAAAATTAATAAAATATTTATTTAAAATATCATTTTATGTTATTGCTAGGGTCGTCTCACTAAACCACGGCCAAAACTTTTTCCAACGATAACTTGGCAATTTCTCTTTTTCACTCAGAGCTAAATTTTCAATTACATTCTTCACATAATAGGCAGTGCCTTTTACATCCTGCAGATTTTGACTTTTCACCTCCTTTTGTCTCTGGAAAACTAACCCTAACATCACATAGAGGTTTACCAAGCGCACCGTGGACCAGGGCACTTTCCAAAACCTCTCAGCCATGGCGGAACCAGGCTTCTTCCTCTTCCTCTTTTGGCCCACTGACTTTCTGGGTCCCCTGACACCCTCTGGAGGCCCAGTCCCTGAAAGCACTGTCTCCCAAGCCTGCTGTGCCAAATCGGGCCAATCCAGGACCCAGGCCACCTCCTCCCATGTTTCCCGGGCACTTGGGCAGTCCTGGACAAAATGTTTGATCATCTCCTTTTGTGCCACGCCACTCAAAATCTCAGCCTTTTTACATTTCAGACGCGGGCAGGTCTGCTCATCCTCTGTGGTCCATGGTCTCTTTCCCCTCAGATTAAGAACCTGATGGTAGAGCCTCCACCTCAAGTCCCACAACTTTTTGGGGACCCTTTTGTCCATTAAATACTCAATTGGGTTAGTCTGGTGATGTAGGTATTCTGATAAATCTAGTTTGGCCTGACGCTTTTGCAAAAACGGGTTAACATAAATCTCCTCCACTATTTTCCTGTACAAACTCCTCTTGATGCTCTGACCTGGTCTGTCTTCCCCCTTCAACTCCTCAGCATGAATTTTATATTTCTTTATGTAAAAAACAAAGTCTTTCAAATAATCTGGTGCTTTCAATTTTTCAGGTAAAGAAAACCTAAAACTTAATGAGCCTTCCTCCCACCAAGTCTTTCCCCATCTAGTCCCTATCCAGCACTCACAAAACAAAACTAGCCAAGCCTGAGGTTGAATCTGACCCTTTTGTAACAGAAAAACTTTCCCAAAGTTTTGAGCAGAAAAGATGGCGATGAACTTGGGTCCCAGGGCTGGGAAGTCTAGGCCCCCTTGTTCTACCTGCCCATAAGCCACTGCCCTTGCCAGGGGGAATGTGGCAACTTCCGTGCTTAAAATATGGTGCGGCCACTTCCAAAGCTTAACGGAAGTGACACTGATGATCTTGGAAGAGGGACGGCAGCGTCCGAAAACGACCCCCGGCTGTGGAAGAGCACCGTTCCTCTCCCGGGAGCTCATCCCACGATAAGCTCCATTTAGCGCTGTCTGAAAATGTCCTCAATGTGTCCATCTACTCATTGAACATTGAGCATGCTGGAAGCATCTGGACCAGGCTTTTGCTACTCTGCTAACCTGACTGCTGGCTGGACTCCTAAACATAGACTCCAGCAGGCTATAGGGTGACAGTTTTCACTATTTGCACTTCTTCAGTACAGATTAAAACTGCAGGGGAAAGTTTTCCACAGTACTATGAGAAATAATAGAAACCAATTAGGAAAGAGTCCTAAGCAGTTTACCAGTCTGCAGTAACTGCTGGGAATGTTGCTTGCTGCAAACACAAGAGCATCTTCCATTTCGTCTCTCCTTTTCAAATTAAGGGTATAACACTGTATGCCAAACCTTCCGTGTTCCTACAGGGCACACTGGCTATGCAGAGCCAATATATAACAAGCATCTTCACTGTTCCCTAAATAGAATTTGGCTCTTTCTTTCAAGGGAACCTGCCTTGGAAATATGCACCCTTCCCTACCACAGTGCAATCCCAACTATCCAAAATATCCAAGGGCAAAATTAGCTGACACTAGACCAACTGATGCTGTGCTAAATCCAAATTGTCTCCAGCCCAGAGATGCTGAAAATTACACAGGACAGTCTTTGCCCTGATATATCTTTGTACCAATATAGTGGCTGGGTTCCCTGGGCTGGAGGAAGTTTGGATCTGGTATAATTCAGCTACTTCCTTCACCGACCCTTTTCCTGCCCTCTTTTTGGCTCTTTTGCCCATAGATCTTAGCCTGCAGAGCAGCTCTATCAGCAGATTGCTCTGTCAGCAGATCTCTTGAATAGCCAGCAGCAGAAGGGATTCCTGCCAGCAAAATTCTAATTCTAACTCCCTACAACCAGTGGATGTTCAATTTAGGAATTCACTTTAAGTCTCCAATGGTTATCCCAGAAAAGAAGCTAAATGTGTGACTGCCTAAACATTTTACTGTCCAAGAAAGTAGGGAGGACATAATATTATTCTTGTTTCTGCTGTTATTGTACTTAATTATAGTTTTTGTGTTGTTATGGTCGTTTTCTGGGTCTATTTTGTAAACCACACTAAGGACTTTATCATATGTGGCAAATATGACATCATAACGATGCCTAATGATCGCAAAAGAGTGAGCATATCAAATGACATAGTTCTTTCACAATCATGTACTGTTAAAAAGCCTTTCTATTTTATTGACAGCCCAAGCCATCAATAGATCTGCTATGGCATTTTGTTGCCAGCATTTCCAGCGTTTAAATCTTCATACCATTGTGCTCATGTGAATAGAGCATCAATGGGCAAACACTTCCAGTTGAGATCACAGCAGCCAGGTAGGGGATGCTCTTTTTATGCCCCCCCCAGTGTACTTGTGTGTATGTTTTATGTTGTGTTTTGTTTTGTTTTTTGCTTTAACTTTTAAATTTGCCACGCTCACATCTTCTCATGAGAATTGGTGAGATTTGGAACCCAGAAGTAAATGGAGCTCTGTTCATGCTCCATTTAAGCCAGGGATGCCTTTTGATGTGACTAAAGGTAAGGTCTGGTAAGGGTGGTTCTTTTACCAACATAAAAACATTTCAAAATATGCTGGCAAAAGAACGTTTATGGAGGGTGGTTTGATAAAGTCCTAAACTTTTTAAGAAAACCTACCTAAAGAAATAGATTAAACAGAGATAACTACACATTGTTTTTCACTTACAGGTAGCATCAGCCATTATTCCAGTCAATGTAATTAAGTGATTTCAGGCCAGACAGAAATAATGAGAGCATCTGGCTTTTTAAAAACAACTTTTAAAAAGCTGTTTATGTCAAACCATAGATCTACTTAACCTTTTTGGAAACTGATATTGTTAATCCCTTTCCCCGCTTTAAGACTCCTTTTTCTTGTTTGATAGGAAAGTATAAATTCAATTATGCTTGGTCATGTTTGAACTGTTTCATTTTTGTTATTGTACTCTCATTAGGTCATGTTGTTCTCTGCTGTACTCTCATAACAAGTGATTAAAGAAACCACTTCAGAATATATGTGCTTTAAAACTGTAGTCCTATGCATATCTGCTCAGAAGCAAGCCCTGTTTTGTGTTCAACAGAAATTGCTCCCAGCAAATTGTGTATAGGATTGTAGCCTCAGTGTCTCTATTCTCAGACATATAAAAGAGTAATATCCACTTCTTCACTTTCAGTGTTCTGTGATTTCATTCACTGGCTGTTTCTAGTCTTCTTGCTTTATAATAGCAATAACTTGCATGGGATGGATAGAAGGAATAGACTTAGCAATTCAAAACAGAAAATACTGAAAGGATCAGAAAGTATGTTTATGAATCCATTAAATATTTATACAATCTTTCAATGGTACCAGTGGGCATTATAATTTCTCTGTCTTGCTTTTTTGACAAAGATTCCAATGGCAAAGAGAAAACAACTATGCCTCACTTTGTGACAAATCTTTTCAAATGAAGTAGAAAAAAATGGGTTTGACTTTCAAACTCAGGCATCTTTACCATTCTTTCATCAAAGGATTACAGACATTCATCCTTAACAAGCAAGAGTAAACGGTAAGTCAAAACAGTACTGTAAATAGAAAGAAATCATAGCAGATCACCAGTCAGTAGTAATTCTTTTTTAAAAAAACCCACACAAAATCTTCTTAGGCCTAAGAAATTAAAATGTACCTAGTGCAAGGAAGAAAGAAGAGAAGCAGGTGTAGGTCTGGGGGAAGGGGGTTGCTTTCTGAAGCAGATCCATAATGAAGGTGGAGAATGGCTGTTGTCAAAACTAAAAAATAATATCAGTTGGTACAGAGGGATAGGAATACCTGTTAGTTTCATTTTCTCCCCCATAATAATGTTCTTTCTACCCTGAATTTGAAGAAACTTGCAAGACTTTTTTTAAAAAAATCTTTATTGAAATTTTAACACATTTATACCAATAGACAAACAAACACATACATTGCACATATAATTTATGCACATACAATTCATTCATACCCCTTCCTCGACCCTCTCCCTTAAAAATATGAAACTTCCCACTTATCTCAGAATGTACCATTATATATATATATATATATATATATATATATCCTAATTATCCCTTGCCATTTTATGGTTTGAACTATAAACTATTAATCTATCAATAAGCTATTAGTATAATAAAAACTACCAACCAATATTAAGCTTCAGATCTCATTATTCCATATTGCTTCCTGCATAAAACATTATAAACCACTTACTTCACGATTATATCTCAAACCTGTAAGTAGTTACCTGTCCTTGACTGACTTTCAAAAAGTCTATAAAAGGTCCCCATATTTTTAAAAATTTCTCTGTTGTGTTACCTTTAATAAGATTAGTTAATTTATCCACCTTTGCAATTTCTACCAACTTTTCCATCAGTTTTGTATAATCTGGCATCTTACCTGGTTTCCAGTGTCTTGCAAATACTACTGTAGCTGTGGTTACTATATATCTAATTAAACTACCATGTCTCCTTTTCCTTTCATTTTCTTCATTTAACATATTTAACAAAAATATCTCTGGTTTCAAGGTCAGTTGAAATCCTATTATCTTTTACATCCATTTATTTACTTTAAATCAGATTTTTTTTAGCTAAGACTTTTTGAATTCTTATCAAAACCAGATTGAGATAAAAAAAAAATGCATCCATCCCTAGTAAATGAGTGCCCAGTTCAGAACAACCATCTGTGACCCAGGCTATGAACAAGTTATAGCCACGGCCATCTTTCTGTTCACAAAAGGCTCTCTAAGTCAGTGGTCTTTCATAAATGGAAACCAGAATGAGACTTTTGAAAGAATTCCCTCTTCCCTCTGCAACCCTAAATTTGTTGCATAGGGTTCAAGGACCCTGTAGAATGACAACTGAAATGTTGCTAGAAACTTGAGGGAAAACGAAGAAAGTGTGTGTCTGTGGTGGTGGGGGAGGGTTCTTTCATTTACAAAACCTCTTATGGACCAAACAGCCTTTTGTAAATGAAAAGACAATCTTGGATGTAACCCAGTGCCATTTTTCCCCCTTTCTTCTGATACAATTTAGACTCACACATATCCCCAAAGTGGATGGGAAATTGTTTCTGTTCTTGTTTCACTTTTAGGTAATCTTCCACACAGGTGGCTTGTGGAGTGACCAAGAGGCTGATCCCCATTGGAGAGGGATGTGCCCTCCTTGCTTGGGCTTTGAGATGCCCCAGCAGCCTCTCTTACCTGCACCAACGATCACCAAGTCTTCCACCTCTGATTCTGGTCTTCCACCACCTTTGACTATCATTCCTATATACTCTTCTCCAAGCATAGCAAGTATTATTGTTCAGATGGGTCTGTTGTTAGCCCCACTATCCCTTTGTTTCTGCTACCCAAAGGAACTTTATTTTTTTTTAACTAATGAAATAATACCAAAAGTAGATGAAATAATGATACAGTCTGGAACTCTGTTGGGTCACTGAGCTAATATATAGATATAGATATATATCTTAGGTATATTGCCTTTCCCACTGTGCTGATTGGCTGCTCAGGAAACACACCCAGCCAATCAGCACCCACATGCAAATTCCCTCTCTACCTCACAATCCACTCCTGCCACACAGACTGCATCTAAACCTCCATCCTCACAAGGGCCCCCCCCTCCCTCAGCCACTCACCAGTGACAGCTGTGACGGGACCCAGACAGTCAACTGGTGGTGGTAGCACAGGGGCAACAGAGGAAGACACCCTTAGGAATTCCAGAAAACGTGTGGAACACTGAGAAGAGGGAGGAGGAATTTTAAAATCCACCAGCCTACCTTTACAGGGTTGTCATGAAGTCTGCCAGGCATTTCAGGCGGGGGGGGGGAGTTTTTTAATGGTGTATGTTATGCTGGGTATAGCTAGTGTGTGTGGTGTGCCAGCAGTTGTGCTTTCTCAGAGGTTGTATAACTACAGTCCCTAGCACAGCCAATATTTCCACAGGTACATCTCTCACATTTGAATCTGGTGATGGGGAGACTATTGCACAGTGAGTAAGACAAAGACCTTTGTCACATCTGTGCAATTGTTTGCAATCCTACTGTGTGTCTTTGCCATGGTCACCATTATCATATTCTTTACCACCTGCTCACCTGCAGGATTCTGCTTTAGATCCCAGTAAATCACAGCAGGAAATATGTTGCACTATTTTTTCTTAAATTCAGAAGGCTGGCTGGTGAATATATCTAAAAGGTACATTTCATGTACTAACTGCAAAAGTGTAGATATCAAAGGATCCATGCTCCCTGACAGCAGGATGGAATGGGGCCTGAGATTATTTGACTGAGATTTCTAATTAGCCTGATCATGTAAAGCTTGAGACCCACATAGAATTCATGTTGGATTGCTGTTTAATGTTGGGCAAAGTACATTATAGTGTGCTGTCAGCACAAGCTTTTTGTCTAGTGGTATCCAATTATCTGTCTTTATTATGGCTACAAAATTATGTTGACTTTTTGCACTTTAGGACTGTCAGTATATGCAAGCACTTTTTTTAAAAAAAATCTTGTTATTGACTATCTTGATCAGTTTCCACTATCATTTTATACACCAACTATTCCATTCTGCAGATTTAAATTAGCTGTCTGCCACCCATACCACCTCTATTCGTTTGGGCTGGATGGCTAGAAGTGAGTAGAACTCCCTGAGACATTTTGCCCATGTTTTGCTTCCCTCACCTTTTCTCAGGCATCTCTCGTAAACAGTTTCCCTCTAGTCCATTTCTTTATTGATATGGTAGGACATTGGTCTTTCCTGTTTTCCTTAGCCTTCACTCATTTTGGTTTCTATTTCACTTCTTTTGATTTCTGGATTAACTAGCAAAAATTGATAAAAACATATTCTAGAACTGGAAGGAGCTCATTTCGCTAGCATTTTGGATTCCTTCATTTCATTTTGCATTCTTTCCTTTTGCTGTGTCACACTGAAATAAAGTATGGCCAGAACACTACAAAAAGTGGCTCTCAAGGGATTATACTTGCCATTGCATCAAAATACTTTTCATCTAATGTTTTATCAGTAAATCCTTGTGCAATGGTAAAACACTGCATGAAATGAACCTTGATTCAACCATTTTTTAACAATGAATAAAGCACATCACGTATCAGTGAAACACCATACAAGGAAAATCTACACATGTATACATTCATCATATGATTGCTTTTTGTGGTGCTCTACCAATGTGCTTATCAAAGTACATTATGATTTGGAAACAGTGTCTGCTTACATGTAAGGACCTAAAACCCATGGTTGATTCCAACTATAGCAGATCCATTGAATGAATGGAAAGTTTGCAAGTACAGTAGGACCCTCCATCCATGGGAGAATTGGTTCCAGGGGCCCCTGTGGATACCAAAAATCACAGATAACAGTCAACGCCATTGAAAATAATGGGACTGCTGGTTTAAAATAAATAGAGTTGCCTTGGAGGACCTAGAAAATGTTTAGAGAGGATGCCTCTCTAGGGATTTCTAGGATGACTCTATGGTGGCTGTGCTGTTTCGTGTCCTGCAGATAACTGAATCAGTGGATAATGAATCAGTGGATATGGGGGTCCTACTGTAAATACTTATATAAGTTCAGTTGATCCAATAAGCCTATGCTAATTCAACCTCACAACTTTATTTAGGCCAAAGTGTCCACTAACACATTGTCAAACTAAAAAAGGGACAAATGACTCATGGAAAAAAGAAGCAAAAGAGCTGTATAAAACTTGCAAATGCAAATGTATGTCTACAGATACAAACTTAGAAATAATTACCATAATATAAATAGAAACCTATATTCCATTCAGAGAATGAAGCGTATTTTAAGAAACAGAGAAAATAGCAACATCACCTTCTGGCTCAAAATGGTTTGGTAACATATGGTAACAAGAAGCTATAAAGTAGCTCCCCAAATATTTGCACATAGTAAAAACATGCACACATGTGCACACATACACGCACACTAGCACTAGACTTGTGTCTTTGATACTTTTATACTTCAGGCCCTCAGCAGCAAGTATAGGTAACACATACTGTATACACGAGGATACACTGCCACATTAACAAAAAAATCAAGGGGATAGTAAAAGGGGGTTAGTATTCAGATTAACAGCTTTTGTATGCATGAACTCCATGGTAGTTAAATAGTTAAAATGCATGTTCTCTCTAGGAGTTTATGCAAAGGATGTTTTATGTCTAATTTCCTGTTAACATGTTTATGATGCCTCTACTCTTCCTAGTCACTTACACAATTTCTTTATTCTCTGGAGCAAGCCCAGACATGCACACTTCTTTCTAACTTTTCCCCAGGAAGCATGTGTTTTTAAAGTAGCTCTATAGTGAAAGATGCTTTTAACTTCAGAACAGCATGTAGCCCTTCATATTTCTTGATCCTTACATATCTGAAGATGACTGAACCTGTGTATTGACTATGCACATGATATTTTATAAGTAAACTACTTTTTATACTTTTTAAAGAAAACTAAGTTTGTTTTATTTCTCAGCTAGATATATATTCTGTGTGGGAGGCGGTGGTGGCTAGCTTAATCTATTCCCATAAAAAACCTTCTGCTAAGCGTTATTTCAACTCTGCTGCTGAGATCATCAAATCTCAAATATTTTTAAATTCCAATAGCTAGAATCCTGCAACAAACAATGATTGTGTTTGCAATGATAAATGAGCCACTGGGGGTCTAATCCCAGACTTGTTTGTAAAATGACATTGCTTTTTGATATTTTTGTTTGAATGTTGTTCTTTTGTGTCTTGAATGTTACTTATGGCAGGCCTATTACAGGGTTTTCTTGGTGAGATTTATTCATTGTCATTGCCTTTCTCTAAGATGGAGAGAGTGTAACTTCCCAAGGTCACCCAGGGGTTTTCCATGGCTGAGAAGGGATCTGAACTATGGACTTCTAGAGTCCTAATCCAACATTCAGACTTGATATCATGATCACTCTGCAAATACATGTGTTTGAATACATGGCATTTAATAAGGATGATAATAGCAATGCACTCTGTCTTCTGAAGTCAAAAGCAGTTATACCAGCATTTTCTTTTCTTTTCAGTTAGTTAAGATAGTGACCTAGTAGTAAAACAGCAACAAGAATATCTTATAAATGAACTGAATCCTCTGGCTGAGTGCCTTTTTGTAAACATTTGTCATGAGCAATTATCTCTGAAACTCTATGGCTTCTTGTCACATGACTGATTCTTGTCACTATGCTGGCTCTGTCTCCTGCAGCCTGTGTCACTTACTCCTGAGTGTCATTAGTTGTTACTGATGAAATAACCATGTGATGCTCCTTTTAGTGGACTTCTCATGTTTTCTAGGCAGCAAGTAGCCAATATACACATACCTTGTTAAAATAAAACCAGTTAGTGTTAAAGATGCTGACACATTCCTTCTCTCCCCCATTCCACTCCCTTTCTCCTTTTTATGCTAATAGGCTTGGTCTGAGATGACTTGTCTTTAAGGACTTGTCCTCCAGGACAGTTATGATACACTTTAATGTCAAGTAAGATCAAATTGTTTAAAGAAGTGGATGGATGCATTCTGATGAAAATTTTAATTTTATGCACTGAAGCATAGAAATCATCCCAAAGGCTAAAGGAGTATATTATTAGTCTTCCAAGGAGTAAGCAAAAACCACCCACCAGGACACTGCTGTATTGGTCACAACTCAAATGACCATGAAAATGGTGAAATGTCTGGAAACCATGATCTATGAGGAGCAGCTGGGTATGTCTAGCCTTGAGAAGAAAAGGTTAAGAGGTAACATGGTAGCCATGTTTCAATAAAGTTGGACCCCTGTATTTTTGGGACTTTGGTTCCCAGACTTATCGCAGATACTGGAAACCATGGGTTATACTGAACCCTAATAAAATAAAGGACTTCTGATACAAACATATCATAGAGTTGTGTTGGGAGACCTGGAAGATGCCCAGAAAGGACACCTCTCTAGGCACTTCCAGCATGACTCTTCCCTATTTGAAAAGCATGACTCTTCCCTATTTGTTCAGCCATGGATTACTGAAACTGTGGATACTAGCTGTACCTGATGTAACATACACTGCTTTAAAACCTCCTCCAAAACACCGGTAGACAAAAACCCTGTAAGGTAGGCTGGTGGATTTTTAAATTCCTCCTCCCCCTTCTCAGCATTCCACACTTTTCCTGGAATTGCTGAGGGTGACTCGCTCTGTTGCCCTGCCATCCCCACTGCCACTGCCAGTTGACTGCCTGGGTCCATTGTGGGTGGCCCATTGCCACTGCTGCAGGTTGACTCTCTGGGTCCCGTTGCAGTGGCAGCATCCCACCATCAGTTGGCTGCCTGGGTCCCTTTCTGGGCCACAGACTGAGTGGCAGGAGTGGATTGTTAGATGGAGAATGAATTTGCATGTGGACAGTGATTGGTTAGGTGAGTTTCCTGAGCAGCCAATCAGCACATTAGGAAAGGCAACATACCCAAGATATATATATATATATATATATATATATATATAGAGAGAGAGAGAGAGAGAGAGAGAGAGGGGGGGGGGAGAGGGAGAGGGAGAGGGAGAGGAGGAGAGAGAGGCGGAGAGAGAGGCGGAGAGAGAGGCGGAGAGAGAGAGAGAGAGAGAGATTGGTTCCTTAGATGCAGGGGTCCTACTGTATTTGAAAGGATGCTGTATTGAAGATGGAGCAAGTTTGTTTTCTGCTGCTTCAGAGACTAGGACACAGAGCAATGGAATCAAACTACAGGAAAAGAGATTCCACCTAGACATTAGGAAGAACCTCTGGACAGTAAGAGCTGTTCAACAGTGGAATATGCTGCCTCAGAGTGTGGGGGAGTCTCCTTCTTTGGAGGTTTTTAAGCAAGGAATAAATTACCATCTCTTTTTTTGGGGGGTGCTTTAATTGTGTATTCCTGCATGGCAGGGGTTGGACTGGATGATCCTTCTGCTTTTTTCCAACTTGATTCTGTTATTCTGTTCTATGATTCAATAACATCTGTCATCATGCCCTTTACTATGCCAAACTAGAGGAATTGTTGGGGGGAGGGGAATCTCTTCCTAATCCAGTTTGTCACAATGTAAGCATCAGAATAGACTCCACAAGGAATGCTTCATTAAATGAACTGCAACAAAGTGGCCACAAACTAAATATGTCTTTTTAAAAATGATTTATTCTTGCAGGGGAGAAGAAGTAATTTCATCAGTTTCTCCTCACAGCATGAATATACCGTATATTCCGGCATATAAGACGACTGGGTGTATAAGACCCCCCCCCAATTTCCAACCAAAAATCTATGCTTAGGCATATATTCGCCATTTAAGACCACCCTCCCAATTTGGCTGGCTGGCTGACTGGCTGGGGGAGCCTTGGCTACTAATCCTCTTTGTTTCCCAACTCACGAGGATCTCCTTGTGAGTTGGGAAAGCGAACAGGATCAGTTGACAGGGCTCTCCCAGACAGACAGACAGACAGCCGCAACATTCGCCCCTCTCTTCAACCTTCCAGTCAAACATGACTCGAAGGGGGAGGAAAGGGGTGAAAATGCCTAGTTTGCCTCAGCAGCCCCCTTCCCTCCATCTTGGCTCTTCCAAAGGGGACCAAGGCAGGGGAAGCGGGGGCGGCCATGGCAAACCCCTTGATTCGACCCCCTAGAAACGTGAAGATGCCCTGAAATGTGAAGCTTCAGAAGGGAGCCCAGAAGGAGGATGCGGGGGCTGTGGAGCCAAACCCTGGGATTCGCCCCCTCTCCCCACCTTCAAGGGAGCAAATCTAGGGGTTTGGCTCCCCAGCCCCGATCCGTCCTTCTGGGCTCCCTTTGCAAGGGATCCCAGAAGGAGGCATCGGGGCTGCAGAGCCAAATGGGGCATCTTCGCTCCTTCTCCCCACCTTCCTTGAAGGCGGGGAGAGGGGGCGAATCCTGGGGTTTGGCTCCACGGCCCCGTTTGCCCTGCCTTGGCTCCGTTCGGAAGGGAACCCAGAAGGAGGATTTGGGGCCATGGAACCAAACAGGACATTTTCACCCTTTTTCCCCACCTTCAAGAAAGGTGGGGGAAAAGGGGGAATCTAGTGGTTTGCCTCAGCTTCTGCAGAGGCGATCGAGCGGCGGCCGCAGCAAACCACAACATTTGCCCCCTCCTCCATCTTCCGTGTTTCCCCAAAGGGGGAAATGGCAGAGGAGGGGGGCGGCTGAATTGCTAACCACTTTGCTTCACCCCCCTGCCCCATCTCCTGTCTTTTTGCCCCGTTTGCGAAGAGGCAGGAGATAGGTAGGCAGGCGAAGCAAAAGTATATCCGGCGTATAAGACGACCCTCAATTTTGGAGGGCAGTTTTGAGTGCTCAAAAGTCGTCTTATATGCCGGAATATACAGTATTTGAAAAATGTGGAGTTTTGAAAGATGTTGTGACGGAAGGGTGTTGTGACTGGCAGAAGGGGGACAGAGGAAGCAGCCAAGCTAGGAAGCTTGCCAATTCTGAGCTATCATAGTTAGTGCTGGGGGAATCATCCTCACTCACCTTGCCTGACTCCTTCCATCTACATGGCAACATAGCAGCTGGAGGAAAGGGTGGACAACTGAACTCATACATTACCGGTTATCTCATAATGTATGGGCTTTGATCAGCTATCTCCTCTGCCATGCCCATTCACTTCCATGACCATGTAATGGCCATGGATGTAGGAGGGGATAGCCAATTGAGGAGGATTGCCTCTCTGAGCAAGTGCATACCAGTGCATGCACCTTTTGTGATCTACTAGAGATCCTTCGGAAATCCTGCAGGATTATGTCATCATTTTTTCTTTCTATCTTGAGTCTTCAACTATTCTTTCAATCTTTACCACAAATTACCCACTAGGAGGAAAACATCAAAACTATGTGAAGTCGAAGGCTTTCACAGCCGGCATCCATAGATTTTCCTTGGGTTTTTTCCCCAGGCTGTGAGGCCATGTTCTGGAAGAGTTTCTTTCTGACATTTTGCCTGCATCTGTGGCTGGCATCCTCAGAGAAGCCACAGATGCAGGCAAAACGTCAGAAAGAAACTCTTCCAGAACATGGCCTCACAGCCCAGAAAAACAAAACAAACAAGGAAAATCCATCAAAACAATATTAGGCAGTTTTACCCAGGAGAAACACCTCTAGGAATCTTGAAATAAGAAAACTGTTTTGATAAGAATAATCTCTAATTCGTAGTCTCTTCCTCCCCTCTCTTTCCTTCTTTTTTCTGTTTTTTCCTCAGTCCTTTCTCTTCTAGATTTTTATATATCACATTTCCTTTAAAATTCTTGTTGTGAATTCTTGGCAGACTGTCTGACACAGCAGCAGAGACTGAGGGTAATCTTTAGAAAGAAGGATTTTCTGTGCCTTGTTGTCTAACATCAGTTTCTCCTTGGAGAAGTGAAACCATGATGGAATAGGATCCTTTTGCCCAGCAAAGCTGGCATCCCAGCTTTAAGCTTATCATCTTAATAACAACTATGACTGAAAGAGAGATTTATCTTTGACCCTTCCTGGGATCCAAAGGCAGGTGGTTTGACCAGAATTTCTGAACCTGAAAGCGCTTCTTCTAGCTAGACACATTAATATAAATCTTTCCTGACAATTCAAAGTACTGGTTTCATCTGAAAAAAAGCACAGAAACACAGTTGTTTACATTCTCTGGGGAAGATCTTCTGAGTTTTTGAACAACTAAAAGCATTTTGAGTATCACATTGAGTACTGAAATCTCCAATAAGGAAAAGCACTTGATACTAGGGATTCAAATAATATTCAACCATTTTCTCATCCTGGACAAGAATGTGTGGCTCAATATGTCAAGACAATCTCTTGAAAAATTTGCAGTCAGCGTAATGGTGTTTTGCTTCTGCTATGACAGTACAATGACAAACACTTTCTTTTGTCTCTACAATTTACACAATAGGATTCCGTGCAAACCTTGTATCTTTCCACTTTGTTAAGCAAAGCACACACTCAACAAGCACAGAAGGACAGGATTATTGATCAGAAAGAAGTAAGTAGCCTATCTAGTACTTTTTAATAGTCTGTACACCAAAACACAGAAGTGATCCTATTTTGTGCAAAAATCATTTGTGCAATTTGCACCAAAATTGGTCTTAAAAATGTGAACAGTTCTTCAAAACATACAAAAAGTTATCATTTCTTGGGGAAAGGAGAACAATTTTCATATTTTTTCATTCTCACTTGTAAGAGTGAAATAAGCAAGGATCCACACTCCTACATAACAACCAAAGAAAAAAAGCCAGAGAGAAACAATTGTCAAAGATCCTGCCTTATATATGGCATGCAGTGCATTTCTGAATTAAAATTTCTTCTACAGAGGTCTTTAAAAGTTGATAAAATAAATACAAATATATGAAAATCTTAACCAATAAACTGAAGTTCTGAAGTGTATCAGGGAGGGTAACAATAACAGATTTGAAAATGTGTATTACTGAATAAGTGTTTTGTTTTTGTTTGTTTGTTTGTTTGTTTGTTTTGTTTCAGAGAAGAAGGAGTACGGTATATTGCAGTATATACTTCTGGTGTAAACTTGAATAGCTTGTTCAATACAACATAATCATTGAAACTGGGAGGTATGACTGTGGAAGATTGTGTTATAAGAAAATGGATTGTTGTAATCTCATATGTACAAAGTATTTTTAACAGACTGTGTTGTTATTTAACATTGTTACATGTTTTATGTATTTTAACAGCTCACAGAGAAAGAATTGAAACTCTGAAACATGTTGGGCATAGCAAATAACTCAGGAATTTTCAGAGTTGCTTCCTATCACTTTGAGTATGCCATCCTTTCTGATTATTATAAATTAGCACTTTAAATTGTGCTGCTTTACTCTATTTCTTCTTTTAGATGTACCATGGCACCAGTGCATTACTCCTATGGCAAGTCTATACATTCTTCAGCTTTGACAAAGCTCAAAAGAAAGCAGAGAGAGCTTATGATTTAAGAAACATTCATCATACCATTAGTTAGAATTCATTTCTGTGAGCATCAGTCATTTTGTTCAAAGCACATGCTTTGAAAAATTCAATGGCAGAAAGAGTGCTTTTCATATTGTGGAAATGTGTATAAAATTGTCTAATCCAATCTTTAAAAATATTTCTCAGAAGGTGCTATGGTTTCATCAATAGTGGAAGAATTCTAACATGCAAATTCCACCAAGTCTAGACTATAAACTCTCACATAGCCCAACTGGGAGTCTATCATCTACTTGGAAACATATATGTCTACACAGAATTAACCTTCATATGCAATAAAATGTCTCTAAGTCTGGGATATGGGTACTTAAAGCTAATTGTGGCATTATGCTAACAGAAGGCACTCCTGCTTCTTAAAGGCAAGACATAGAATTTTCAGTGATTTGCTCTAGTGCCCAGTCTGTGCCTGGGGGTTGGGGAACCTTCACAACAGTTGGTATGCTATGGTGAAAAGGGCTACTAGATGCGGGGGAGTTTTGTTGCCTGAGGAAATTGACAAACGTAGGGCTTCTCCTCATTACACATATGGAAATGAGCTTCACTGGTGATGGGACTGTATCCACCAGTGAACATGAGGACAGAAGATTAGTTTAGGGAATGCAGTCATGTGGATATAGAGATTTCCACATGGGATTTGCCAAAGGGTCCAGGAAGAATGGCAAGAAGGCTGCTTTTGTCACCTCCATCCCAATATTTCCTGCCTAAAGTGCATCCCTCCACCTAATGTGCATCAATAGAAGTATAGTGTCTAGATCAAGGGAAGTAATAGTGCCACTCTATTCTGCCTTGGTCAGACCTCACTTAGAATACTGTGTCCAGTTCTGGGCACCACAATTCAGAAAGGATATTGACAAATTGGAGCGTGTCCAGAGAAGGGCAACTAAAATGGTGAAAGGTCTGGAAACAATGCCTTATGAGGAGAGACTTAGGGAGCTGGGTATGTTTAGCCTGGAAAAAAGACGGTTTAGAGGCGATATGATAGCCCTGTTTAAGTATTTGAAGGGATGTCACACTGAGGATGGAGCAGGCTTGTTTTCTGCTGCTCCAGAGACTGGAACACGGAGCAATGGGTGCAAGCTCCAGGAACAGAGATTCCACCTCAACATGAGGAGGAACTTTTTGACAGTAAGAGCTGTTCGGCAGTGGAACACACTCCCTTGGAGCGTGGTGGCGTCTCCTTCCTTGGAGGTCTTTAAGCAGAGGCTGGATGGCCATCTGTCGGGGATGCTTTGATTGTGATTTCCTGCGTGGCAGGGGGGTTGGACTGGATGGCCCTCGTGGTCTCTTCCAACTCTGCAATTCTATGATTCTATGATTCTATGATTCTATGTTAGGCCCCTCTGCCTAATTTTAGGACCATCTTGATGGGGAAAAAAAAGATGTCCTGTCTTTCATAATTATGAGTGCTTTCTCCTAGGCAAAGCCATCATCTGAATATCCCAGAGCATGCTACAAATTCTTTTAGAATTCTGTGGATGCAGCTGTTTGAAACAGTATATTGTTTGTTTTGAAGCATCATAGAGAATGGAGAAGCAAAAACTAGGGAGTGTCCCTGATAAATTGAAGCAGCTGAAATATATGGAATGGTAGCTCCATACTAATTTACATCTAATTTCATTCTTCAAGAACATGAGTCACATGTTCTATCCACCCAGCTGTCATTATACGTCTTGATGAGTTGATGTTTCTAAACAGTCTTTGAAATTGACATGATCAATAAAACAAAGTGATTCCATTGACTTCTCAGAGCATGCAACTGTAGTGTTCTGTTACTCATTATGCTAAATATGACATAAAGTAGATCTATAGCTAACAGAAGGAAGCTATTCCAGTTCAAAATTTTAGGTGGGGCTCAATTTCATCTACACCAGAAATGGGCCAAGTGTGACCCACAGGCCACATGCAGACCTTAAGATGCCTAAGTATGGTCTCTGAACCCTCCAGAAGCCATATGTCCTCCTATTTAAAAAATCAAGGTTATTTTTGGCCACTAAGCCAGACAAAATCTGCCCAACCTGCAGTGGTTTGCTAACCTTAACTCAGTGATGCCCAAACTTTGGTAGTCCAGCTGTTTTGGACTTCCAGAAGCTCCAGTCAGCTTGGCCAACAGTCAGGAATTCTGGGAGCTGTAGTCCAAAATGTCTGCAGGACCACAGTTTGGGAACCACTGCCTTAACCCATCCATATCTGGTAAACTTACTTGATCTGATCTGACAGAGCTCAAGGTTCACCAGGGACAAGAAGAGAGTTGAATATCCTGAAATATGGAAGTATTTTTATTTAGTGAAGGGATGATTATCCAAGTAATATCTCACAACTGACTAGTATGAGGAAATATAAAAGGGAGCTATTCTCAGGCTCAGGAAATGTCATCTAAGGACTTTATCAGACTGGTGTCTAAAAACACTATAATTCTACTGTTTAGGAAAGCTGAAACAAAGGAGATTATCAGACAGGAACACAAAAAGTGTTCCTGTCCCACAATCTCCAATCCTGCCCCATCCCAGCACAATAACCCTCCCCATCACATTTACCTTGTCTCATGTCAACAGGGAGCCCAGGAATGAATGGAGCTCTAACAGATCTCCATTCACTTCCTGGACTGAAATCCCACCCATTCTCATGAGAAGACATGAGCGTGGGGAATTTAAAAAATAAAAAGTTAAATAACACAAAAAAGTTACACCAAGCACAAATACACATTTTAAAACTTATAAGTAAGCTGGGGAGGGTCATAAAAAGTGTGTCACTTACTTGGATGTCACAATCTCACCTGGAAGCGTTCTGGCAGGACTGCCCATTGATGCTATATTCATGAGTGATAAATGGCCTGAGGTTTCTCATACTGGCAATGCTGGCACTAAATCGCGATGGGGGAATCTATTGATGGCTAGGCCCATCAATAAAAAGAAATGTCATAATGATGCCAGCAGAATGCAAAAGGACAAAAATGTCTGATATTGGTGTCCGTTTGCGTTCCCCTGGCATCATCATGGCACCACATTAGCCGCGTCTGATAATTGCTGTAATTATACCACTATGGAGATGATCACATGTTGCTGCACTTGCATGATACTATGCCATAATTACTCAATACTACCACCACAGAATCATCACATGACCACAACTAGCAGTTCAAGAATGGGATTTCACTTCTATGATTTTGTATAGGTAAGATTTCACCTGTTCTAGTTAAAAGATGTGAATTTGTTTAAACACACCAAAAGCACATATATAATGAAAGAAATGAACACATAAACACTTAAACAAAGATTAAAAGCATACCTAGAAAAAGTGACAGTTCATTCAAACAGCATCCTGTGTGTCCTGTGTTCTCATTCGGAAAGGGGAGGGGGAATGAGGACTTCCCATTCATGCTCTAATAGTGCAATTACAGTAGGATGTTATTTCATAAGCTTGTCAATACTGCAAAAAGTGCAGTATAAAGGCCTATTCATGAATTTTCAATTTTCAATAAAAATTGAAGAGCCATTAATGGGTGGAGAACACATTTACAATGGGAGGACAATGATGTTGTGCAACAATGGGAATCCATTTGTGGTACTGTCACACTGTAATTCTGCAATTACAGCCTCATCTCATAAATTCCTATGTTTGTCTTTGGTGACGGGGTAGTCAGGTGCCTCCTCTCATCTATAACTGGATGGCACTGTATTAAGAGCTCATGTCCATTTTGTCTATGTGTTAGTTCATAAACTGGTTCCAACTCTTTTGTGCAGCAGGCTGCAACTTTTAACAAATTCACCTCCATAAATATCCTGAAATATGCATTTTAAGAACAGAGCATGGGGAAGCTGCATTTTGGGACTATAAATACAGGAGTGGCTTACAGAACTGGATATGTTTAGCCTGAGGAAGAGAAGATTAAGCAGGGACATGATAGCCATGCTTAAATATTTGAAGGGATGTCATATTGAGGATGGAGCAAGCTTGTTTACTGCTGTTCCACAGACTGGGACATGGAGCAGCGGGTTCAAACATCAGGAACAAAGATTCCACCTAAACATTAGGAAGAATTTCCTGACAGTCAGAGCTGTCTGGAAATGGAATACACTGTCTTGGAGTGTGGTGGAGTCTCCTTCTTTGAGGTTCTTAAACAGAGGCTGGATGGCCAGCTGTCATGAATGCTTTGATTGTTTATTCCTGCATGGCAGGTAGTTGGACTGGATGGCACTTGTGGTCTCTTCCAACTCAGATTCTATGAATACTGTACACCAGTGTGGCCATAGCCAAGTTGTACTCCCCAAAAGTTACTTTTCCAACATCTATTAAATACACAGTTTTGCATATTTTTCTAGAACTTTATATTTTCTATGACAGTATGCATTTCTAAATATTTTTCTACAAATGTGGTTATTCTTCTTGAATAATCCTTCAAAGCAGGTGAAAAGCTAAAGTGAAACATTGTTCATCCTTGTTAGATACAAAACATGGAGGGATATGCTCCATGGCAGCTTCTGGCTTCCATATCAGTGATATGGTGAATTTGTTCTGTGTTTTAGTCCAAACTTTCAAGGACTTATCCAAACTAGTAAACTTTCAAGGACTTATCCAAACTCTTCTCAGAACTGGTTTTTTCAAAAGGATTTTGGATAGAGTCTGAAAGATTCAACTAAGATCGAGAGTGGATTCACTACTCCCTAGATGGAAGTCACCAATCACCACTAGAGATGCTTCAACATCACTTGAAGTTTAGGAATTTTGGGGATTAGGAATTTTTTATTGGAATAAGACCATTCTACTGAAAAATACACCCAACTGCAAAAGGCCGTAACAATAACGCAAAAATAATAATTGTTTTCCTCTTTTCTTACAAATACAAAAACAAAACTATCTATCCTAACACTAATATATTTTCCTCTTAATCTAAACACACTATAATCACATTATATTTACACATTATAATTATATCTATTCGGAAAAGAAAAAATCAATAAAAGATTAATAAAAAATAATAATACAAAAATACAATAATAATAATAAAATATTTATTTAAAATATCCTTTTACGTTATTACTGGGGTTGTCTCACTAAACCACCACCAAAACTTTTTCCAACAATGGTTTGGCAATTTCTCTTTTTCACTCAGAGCTAAATTTTCCATTACATTCTTCACATAATAAGCAGTGCCTTTTACATCCTGCAGATTTTGTCTTTTCGTTTCCCTTTGTCTTTGGAAAACAAACCCTAACAGCACATAGAGGTTTACCAGGCACACCATGGACCAGGGCACTTTCCAAAAACTCTCAGCCATGGAACCAGACTCCTTCCTCTTCCTCTTTTGGCCACTGACTTTCTCAGTCCCCTGACACCCTCCAGAGGTTCGGTCCCTGAAAGCACCGTCTCCCAGGGCTGCTGTGCCAAATCTGGCCAATCCAGGACCCGGGCCACATCCTCCCATGTTTCCCGGGCACTCGGGCAGTCCTGGACAAAATGTCTGATCATCTCCTTCTGTGCCACGCCACTCAAAATCTCATCCTTTTTACATTTTAGATGAGCACACGTCTGCTCATCCTCTGCGGTCCATGGTCTCCTTCCCTTCAGATTAAGAACCTGATAGTAGAATCTCCACCTCAAGTCCCACAACTTTTTGGGGACCCTTTTGTCCATGAAATACTCAATTGGGTTAGTCTGGTGATTTAGGTATTCTGATAAATCTAGTTTGGCCTGAAGTTTTTGCAAACACAGGTTAACATAAATCTCCTCCACTATTTTCCTGTACAAATCTGTCTTGATGCTCTTGATGCTCTGACCTAGTCTGTCTTCTCCCTTCAACTCCTCAGCATGAATTCTATATTTCTTCATATAAAAAACAAAGTCTCTCAAATAATCTGGTGCTTTCAATTTTTCAGGTAAAGAAAACCTAAAACTTAATGAGCCTTCCTCCCACCAAGTCTTTCCCCATCTAGTCCCCATCCAGCACTCACAAAACAAAACTAGCCAAGCCTGAGGTTGAATCTGACCCTTTTGCAACAGAGAAACTTTCCCAAAATTTTGGGCAGAAAAGATGGTGATGAACTTAGGTCCCAGGACTGGGAAGTCCAGGCCCCCTTGTTCTACCTGCCCATAAACCACTGCCCTTGCCAGGGGGGTTGTGGACATTCCCCAAAGGAACTTGAAGAGAACTCGATCAGCTTCTTTAATCACTGAATCCGGAGGTGGGAAAACAGCCGCCAAGTTGGCTGCCACCGGAAGCAGGTAGGTATTTACAAAAGCAGCTCTCTGATAAGTGGTCAGCTTACATCTCTACCAGAGGGCTACCCTCTCCTTCACTTTTTCCAACCAGCGATACCAATTTTCTTTCCATCCCTCGGGAGCCACTGCAAAATTCAGCCCCAGGATCTTCACCTTATCCATCTTTGCCTCTTGTTCTGCTTGCCACCCTTCCTTTTCTTCAACTACGTCCTTTAGAGGAATAGCTGCCATCTTGTCCTCTGCAGCAAAAATCCTGATAAAAAAACTCTTTTCCATGTTAAGTCGAGCACTAGAAACTCAACCGTAGGCCTCAAAAGCATCTTTAATCTTTCTAACTTCCATCCTGTCCTTAACCAAGAGGGACACATCATCAGCATGGACAACAAATTTAACAGATTCACACCAAACCAACCATGAACTGTCCAATGGACATGGGATTTGGATCCCTGAGATGCTCTTGTCTAAACTAATCTTACACAGGATAGCATCCAAAGCAATAACATACAAGAGAGGGCTCAGTGGACAACCTTGCCTCACCCCAGAATTTAACTCAATCCTCTTTCCTCTATGACCATTGACTTGCAAAACTACCTCTGCATCCCTATAAAACAATTTAACTAAAGCAATAAATCTCTCTGGCACTCCTTTCCACTTGAGGGCTTCCCATAGGAAAGTATGATCTACATTGTCAAAAGCTTTCATCTGGTCAACCTGTAGGATTTGACCAGTCCAAGCTCTCTCCTTGCTGAGTCAGAACACTTCCTGAAACAAAGAAAGAGAGTCTACCATAGTCCTACCCAGCACAGCACTGGACTGTGCTTCCATCACAATGTTATCAGCCACCTTAGCCAGCCGATTGTTCAGTATTTTTGCCAACATGCAGTAGTCTACATTGGTCAAAGCTATGGGGCGTCAGTTTTTTGGGAGGGTAGGATCGCCCTCCTTTGGGGAAAAAAATCAAGACCCCCTTGATAAAACTTCTCAGGGAGCTCATTGTTATCCCACAAAAATTAAACAAAGTGGTTAAAGGGGGAACAATCCACTTCCTGTTATATAAGAATGAGTGAATATTGAAAAATTGTATCTATTTTATGGTAGTGATGTGTGAGAAATTTGGTCTGCTTTAGACTACAAGTTGATTTGTTTCTTTACACATATATGAACTCTGTACCTTCTGCACAAACAGGAACACAGCTTGTGGTTGAGAAAATGTACATTCTGGGCCAGCCATGCATTCTGTGAAAAGAAAAAAAAATGTGTTCAGCAATATGTGGACATTTGAAAAATGCATCAAAACACTGCATATTTCTAAAATGTACATAAACATGCCTTAGTCATTGGAGGCATGTGTATGTTAATGCTTCCATTAATGTGTCTATTTGAGACACACCCTTACAGAATTATGTGCATTTTTTCTTTTAAAAAATATGTTATGTAACCAATATGGAATGAAGATGGGGGGGAAAAGGAACTCAGCAGAAATTGACTTAACAATCTTCCCATTCCTATCCTGCAGCATACACTAGTCTTTCATTCCCATTTTCTTAACTTCTTAAAAATTCAAAATTTTGAAGTACAGTGACCATAAGAAGCAAAATGGGTGTGATTTCCATATCCATGAAAGATAGATCATCCAGTGTTTCACACTGACAGAGATAGCAGCACATAGAGTAGAATATAATTTTGGAATATTTGATGTGCTTGGCATCCTGTTAGCTACAAACACCAGCATAATACTCACTTCATTTTTGGTCATGTATGCATCCGACTGCATAACAAAATCCTGCACTGGCACCCCTCCCCCTGTAAATCTTCCTTTTAATTGCTTAAAAGCATCAGCCATTTGCCTATAGCTGGATGCACAGTAATGAGTCATCCTCCCAAGAATCCTCCAGAAATCCTGGAGTAATAAATCATCCCTCTGCATCTCCGTACAAGCACACATCTAGAAGTTCACTGCTGCTGCCCCAATTCCACCACCCATTATATGGTTTCACTGGGAGAGTGCACAGGCAAAAGGTAGTTTTTGTGAAAGAAAGAATAGAGACCTGAACAGAACGTTACAACTTGTACTCCTGTGTAGAATCTTAGCATGTCTTTATTATATCTGATCCCAAGGAGTATTCTTGGTTTAAAGCATGACTATTGCTAGACAAAGATCTCAGCATGTTTTGTCATTCATTCCATTCCCCTCAATCAATTATTCAACTTGAACTTTAAGGACTAAGTAATTGGTATCCAGTTACAGGCAGCCAATTCATCTAATTATTTTATGTAAGTATTCATGCATATTTACAACAAGACTATTGGTAGCTTGTATCCTTAATACAAGGCAATGTGATTTTATAAAAACTTCAAGATATTCCAAGAGTTGAACTGTACTGTGGCTGGTAATTAATTATACTAAAAGGAATCATAAGGCAAACCATAAGAGCAACATTTCTTGATAAAGCAAAAGGTCCTTGCTTCAATGGCTCATGCCAGTATGTTATACAGCATGCAGCCTAAGAAAATGGATGTGTGTTATTTATATCATTTGTGATTTATGTGCCAACAATGATCAGAGCTGACAAGCAGTGAAAATCAGTTTTGATTAATTTTTATATTGAGTATGAGCATCTGTCCTCAGTGTGTTTTCTCTTATTTAGTTTTTAAACAATTATTGACCAATGGCAAGATTCACAGGAGTCATCAGAGAAGTTTACAACTGATCAGTTACAAACTACAGCACAGAAGAACCATAAAAAAAAGACTACAGTCATCCCTTCCCATTCACATCTTTGTCTTTCTCACTTTTGCCTATTCACGGTTTCTGGATGGGAGTGAAAGTGATGGGGGTGCCGCAAGGGGAATTGCAGCCGAGCTGCCAGCACACTGCGTGGCCTGGGGGGGGCACATACTGTGGGGAGGAGGAGGGGGAGGAGGCAGGCAGGCTTGGGGAGGGTTACACCTGAGGCCAAAGACCCCCCTGCTTAGGCGGGACCTCCGAGCCCACCGGCCTGCTGGCTTCTTTTTTTTTTTTTAATTTTAATTTTTATTAGGTTATCGACACGTATTTAAAAAACCAGAATAACACAGAATAAAAATATATACAAACAATTTAACAACATAAAACATCTACTTACACAATCACATAAGACGTAACTTGCTTTATCACTCCAAAAAGTCACTCATACTCTCAATCCTGTTTCTCTCTTATCACTACTTAACTACCATACATACAACAAAAACTAAGATTACTTCCAATCTCTATCTAATTTCTTTTTTTTTTGTATTTTCGCTTGTTTGAACTTCCTTTCTATTTTATCCAGTTTTCCAAAGTATTATACAATTTGTATTAAATTGACTTTGTATACAATGATTTAACAGTACATATCATTTGTCATCTTATAACCATATATAACAATACATTTTAACAATACAGATCACTTCACCTATTTCAAAATTTCTCTTCTCATTTTTATGTGTGTTCCTTGTCCCTTAGTATTAGTTTTCTCTCATTAGCTCTCATTTGTTGTCTCATGGGGTCACAATGCTTCACCCTTACAGTTTCTTTATCTATTTTTGTGTTGTTCCCTTTGTCTGTCATCTTCCCTAATTAATTTGGTATGTCTCTTTTCTTCACTTATCTCCATTTTTCTACCTTCTTCACCTTTCCTTTCCTTTCCTTTCCTTTCCTTTCCTTTCCTTTCCTTTCCTTTCCTTTCCTTTCCCTTACTGTAGATCTCTTATCCCTTCCTTTCATTTAAACTCCTTACTTCTCTTCTTCCTTTCCCCCCTATTTCTGCCTCTCCCCTTTCCCAGTCTGTCCTTGCTTTCCTTCTTCTATGCATATTTATATCTTTCTCGTAGCCTTTTTCCTTTTACTATTCCCTGTCATCTCCTCTTATTCACCCTTTTCCCTTCACCTTTCACTTTTTCCACTGGCTTCTGCCATTAGGCCCAGCTGCCTCCACCACTACCCCACCATCCCAGCATCCCATTGCCCCAGCAATGTTGCCAGATGGGGCAGAGGAGGAGGACGAGGGAGGAGACCCCTGCGAGACCCCTGCCCCACCGCAGCCCAGCCCATGCCACCCTCACCTACCCTGTTATTGCCCCTCGGGCTCCCTCTGACTGTTGCAGTGTCACCACCTCACCACCTCCTTCTTCCCTCAGGTGGTGGTGGCAGGAAGCTTGTCCAGCTGGATGTGCAGCCTGGAGGGGGGAGGGCCCAAGGTGGGGTGCAAGCCTGGGAGGCCATGGTGGCATGATGGCTGTGACGGAACATGCGGCAGCAGCAGGAGGCATGGAGGCAGCAGCAGAGACCTGGGAGACCATGTCAGCATGGTGTACACCATGGCCATGGCCTCCCAGGCTGCCGCTATGCCCCTGCCTCCATGCACCCCGTCTCTGCCACCATGCTGCACCCACTGCCACCAAGCCCCTGTGGGGGGAGGGTACAAAGGGGGGCAGGCTGCAGCAACATGGTGACTGTGACGGGGGCACGTGGTGGCAGTAGGGGCATGGCGGTGTCATCGGAGGCCTAGGAGGCTGCAGCAGCATGGTGGTGTTGATGGGGCATGCGGTGGTCACGGGGGCATGGTGGCAGTGGAGGTCATGGGACCATGGTGGTGATGGCATGGTGGCAGTGGAGGTCATGGGGTCATGGTAGTGATGGCAGTGATGGCAGCCATGGGGGCATGGGGGCAGTGACAGGGCGAGTGACGGTGGTGGTGGCAGCAGCAGTGAAGGAGGCCTAGGAAGGCTGGTTGCGATGGTGGCAGCCTAGGCCATGAGCCTCTCTCCCTTCTTTCCTCCTCCTCCAGGGCATTCCATCCATGGGTCCCCCCAGAACCAATCCCCCACATGAATTTTTATTCACCTTTTTTTTACTTTTGCAGTGGTCTTGTGTCCCTAACCCCCACAAAAATGAAGGGGCAACCATATAGTGTATGTCCAAATCCTAAATACAATATAGTATACTACAATCAGTATTAAGCAATGACAAAGTTGGTTTAGAAAAAAATAAAGTGAGCTTGGGAAAGTTGCTTTGTTTAGTATACAACTCTAGGGTGATATCTAATTGCTTGTCCCAACAACAGCAGATTCACTGAAATAATTACTGAATGGTAAATCAACACTTGCATTAATCTGGATTAATAGGACCTATTGAGTTGGATTAAATGTTAGATTTCAGCTCCAGAATCTTGCCTGTCAACTTGACCAGTGGCTAAGCCAGCTGTGTTTACATAACTGTAATTCAAAAGTAGTAATCCTATGACATAGGCCAGATTCCTAAAAACTGATTGAAATTCAATCCTTTTCCATAGGATTCAAAAACATGGTTTCCAAAGAAAGAGATCTGACAAAATGGCCATTTACTCTAAGTCATATAGTAAGTATCTATTAAATATCTATTAAATGTTGGAGGATTAGGAATTGTCTAGCCATGTTATCCACCTTGAACAGGTTAGCTTTAGGAAAATGTAAAGTACTGTTGACCATTTTTTTGACTCTTTATCCCAACAAGGAGTTGCCACTGGTCCTACCAAACATCCATTTGTCACTTTTGTTGACTTAGTCACAGCTTTTGACTCAGTTGATAGAAACCAGTTGTGGCAGAAACTGTCCAACATTAATATAGATAATTACCTATTGTTTTTAATTAAGCAACTCTGTCCCAACATGAATGCTAGAATAAGAGTGGGTATTTCTGGCTCATGAAGTGATCCTATCCCCACTAATAAAGGAGTAATACAAGGATGTCTGTTGGCACCATCACTTTTCAATATATACCTGAATGACATAGTTCCAGCATTGACTGGTCCAGATTTTCCCCCACCCTCAGTTAAGTCAAAAAAGGTTTCTGATCTTCTATACACTGATAACATTGTTTTAATTTCACTTACTTGCATAGGTCTGAGAAGGCTGCACTCTAAGCTCAGTGCATTTTGTTCTAAAGAAAAGCTGAACATTAACTCTGCTTTTTTTTAAAAAAATGGCAATGGTTATCAGGAAAATTGCATTCTCATTTGCAATGAACCATCAGTAGTGACCAGATTGAATAATGTCAGAATTTAAATACCTTGGCATTTATTTTACTGAAAAACTTTCCTGGAAGGCCCATATAGAAGCTACTAGAGCAGTGGCCTTTGGAGGTATCCTTAGATTTTACAGCACTGCTGGGGTCTACCTGGTTGTTCCAGCCCTGAAGATATTCCAGAGCAAAGTCATTGCCCAGATTTTGTATGGTGCTGCTGTCTGGGGTTGAATCTAAAAGATGGCTAAACTGGAGGTGCTTCAGAATACATTTCTTAAGACACATTTAATTCTTCCACCTGGCACTTTCTGCAGTTTTGGTTCAGGTAGAAGTCGGTTTTCCTTCCATTAGATATCACATTCATTTAAAAATAATAATAATAAAAATACTAGGGAACTTAAAAGATTCTTCAGTCAGGATTTTCCCCAAGTTTTGCTTTGAACAGCTATTGAACTGCGAAGTTTGGAGTTCAAGGTATATCATAAGTGGCTTCAGTCATATCCTACAGCACTTGACAATTTTTCCATCCTAAATTCAAAAGAGAAGCTCTGTGAGTGCATTTTTTGGCTATAGTGTTTATGTGGACAGACATGCTATTAGTAATTTTAATTTCTCGAAATGGTATAAACTGTATAAATTACACCAACAAAGGGCTGATTACTTAGTAAAGCTTATATTTCCAAAACCTAGGCAAACTTTTACAGCCCTCCATTTTCAAAACCATGCCTACAGCTACGATTGATGGCACATATTCTAATACATCTTTGGCCCCTTGTTTGTGTATTTGTGGGGCTCCAGAAACTGAGGGTTTTTGTTTTTTTGTTGTTCTTTATGTGCAAAACCAAGAACACATTTTGGGGGCTCTATTATGTCTCGCCTATACTCTAATAGTGTTCCTGAAAAGTTTTGATATCTCCTATCTGATACTATCTCTATGGTAACTCACAAGGTTTCTCTTTTTGCCCTGGCAGCAATGAAAATTTGGGCAAGATTTATTGCTTATATTGTAGTCGGTTGATTGTTCTGGGGTGCTCTTATCTAATCAGTATTTTAATTTATATTCAAGTGTTTCAATTCTATTAATTTTTTAAATGTATTCTAGATTTATGTGTTACTTATTCCATGTTGTGCTTTTAAATTGTACTCACTTGTTTTGTATGTGAATAGCCTAATGACCAAGCATTAATAGTAAACTATAAAGTAAACAATAAACTAAAAAACTGATGTGGCAAAGTAGACTATAAAATTTGCACTATTGAAAAGAAGAATTACCAGCCTTACCAGCCTAACCTCAGCCAACCTCAAATCAGGGCTTTCTTTGCCAATTTTTAGTGCATAGAAAGGGTCATACAGACACACGTGCTTCTGGAGGCAGCTTGGGTCAAGTCCATTATTTTATTTATTTATTTAGATTCTAAACTTTAGAAAAATATGTGCTCTCCTCTCTAGTTGAATATTCTAGAAAACTGAATATTCAAGGCAGCTAACATCGACATTTTTTAAGGGAGTATAAACCAATATGAATTCAATCCAATCCAAAAATGGAAATATAAGGGAAACAATGTAACAAAACAAATAAGAAACTTTAAAAAGTAGATAAATCAAGGGCTACAAAAAGGAAGACATCAATAGTTAATACTACTGTAAACATCTGCTGAAACTAAATTAAACAAAAGTTCAAATGATGTCCAAGTCCATCAAAGAGAAGAGCAGGAGTTTCAGGAAGCAGAGTACAATAACTGTAAAAGCATTTTCATTTTCCCAATCCTAACTTGGAAAGACAAATGATGACCTTAGCAAACAGAAAGAATCAGGTGGAAAGAGTGACAGTTGCTGCAGCATGGACTGGACAAGAGTCAACAAGCTGAAGCTGAATGCTGTTAAGATTGGTGGTTCCCAGATCTGGCTAAGTGACCTGGTTGGGGTGACAGTTCTCATGAGAGAGCAGGTATATAGCCTGCAACTACTTCTGGCTCCATTTCTGTCACTGGTGGCTCAGATGGACTCCATGGCTTGGAGTGCTGAGGGCCAGCTTCAAGGAGACTCTTAGAAGCAGGAGAATGGGCAAAACTATCATGATAAACATTCAGGTGAACTTTGAATTCCAAACAGTATCTTTCACAGAAAGAATGAAGAACATTTGTTGATCCATTGTTTGGGATTTCAGCTCTCAGAATCCTACACACCATGGACAATTGTAATGGCTTCTGGGATTTACAGTCCAAAATGTCTGGAGAGCCTATATTTTTTCCCCTCCTGTTTCACAGAATTTTCAGTTAACAGTATTATCACTGACATCTGGATTCCTTCACTAACATCAAAGAATTATTGCTGGAAAATTAGAAAAAGGCAATGCAGGTGGAAATTGTAGGTTCCTGTTGATTGGTTTGTGTCAGAATATCAGCAGAGAAATGCTTGAATTAAGTGCTCTTTATTAAGTCTTATATAAGTTCTGTAAGTGCAACAAGAATGTAAGTCTTTCATATTTTATACCCTCTTCATTTATATTTTTCTTTTCATATATGAGAAGAAAGAAGGAAAGAAAGAAAGACATGTTTGAATAGTTTTAAAAATGAACAGGACATTTTGCCCCCAAAACAAAATGGAACATTTCCATTTAAATAACTGAATCCTAAATATGTATAACAGTGGTTGTCCAACTGATATTGGAGAAGGATGCTATTATATTGTATAGCGAAGGATTTTTTTTTCCTGCTGACAAAGCGAAGGAACAATTAATTTCACTACTAACCACATATTCTAAATTCTGTTCCAGCTGAGCCACTCTGAAATAGCTCATTCTCATCGGGTGTTAAGTGCTCATCCCTCTCGAATTGTCAGCTGGCATATGGTGAGACATGCATCACAGAAATACCTGAATGCTTGTCTGAAAGGCCTCTTTTATCAGGTTCTTACATGAATATTTTCTTCATGGAAGACTTAAAAAATTCTACTCACTTGGCCTTTGCTTTTTTGGCTCATGTGTTTTCACTAGAGTTTTAAAGGTGGTTGAGGTACGAAGATATGGATTTCCCCCCATTTTCTCCATTGCATCAACTTTAGCTATGGCTTTTTCTCTTTATAAATCCAAGCATTGCCTCTTAGAAGAATGAAGAAGAAATGGTCAATGAATGTTGCTGCATGAAATATAGAAGGGAAAATTGTGAAAAAGTCAGCTATTCACTTCTAGTGCATAGGAAAAATAATTTACTTACTAGTTTCTCAAAGTATGCTTCACCGTCTATAATTCCTCTCACAGTAAATTTCCATCATGTCCCAGGATGAAAAGGAAAGTACTAATGGAAATGATAGTAGTTTTAGGATTTCATAATGACAGAAGGGAAACTAGTCCATAACACATCATGTAGTGATGGCAGTGAAGTTACCCAGGTAAGCTTCACCTCATAATACCCAGCAATGTTATAATTTGGGCACCATTTCCTCCACTAGCCTTTTTACAAGTGCTAAAATATTAAATGAGGAAGGTCCATCTCCAACGTATCCAGTTTAAACGTAGTTTAATCTCAGTGAAACTCTGATCACTTTGAGGACTACAATGCTAGTTGGTTTGAAGGTTGCAGGCCCAGTAGTGAGAAGGCTGGTGAAATGCAGAGGGGAGCAACAACACAACAGACACAACAACCACACATTGGAGATAAAATAGCCACAACTTTATTTTTATTTTTAGGTTGGCCTGGCATAAGGCACATATCTAGTAATGTGAACCAGTGATTCTGACCTAAAGCAGCCAAAAAGAATGGCAGCTGATGAAGCTACTGAGGTGTAACACCACTGTGTGATTCCCTACCACCTGAAGGTATGACAGGCTCCACCCCTGGCATGGGCATTACCCTGTATTTCTCATCATCAGTGTCACTTAAGGAGACTTGCATGTGGAATGATGGATTTGAAGCCCAATTCTTCCCTCAAACTGTGTCTTGTCTCATGCTACACCATGATCAAAGGAGGTCACAAGAGATCTTTTGCTGTCAACCCATCACAGCTGCTTGCATAACCAGAGTTGTATCATATGACATACAACAAGCATCTTGCTTTTGGCCCAAAAGGTGCACCCCATCAGGGTGGTACAATGCTTCAAATCAGAAGAAATGTCCCTGTGTTGAATATTGAATGAGTCACACACACACACACACACACACACTGTCACAAATCTCTTTGCTGACCTAAAATGTATCACTCTCCCATGGGTCATCAGTCCCACACACTCTATCAGGTCTGGCCAGAACGGCGTTGTCTTTGGGGACCCTTTCTGCTTCCAAAAAATCAAGTCTAAGTACTTCCAGGATGCCAGCTCATTCTCCTCCTGTTGTATAATCATTGCATCTAAGGGACCATTCCTCTCATCTAGGCAAAAGATGATAGAAAGGAGTGAGTCTCATAGCATCTCCCTGATCCAAGCCACATGATCTTGATGTGATCCTCAAGACAAAGATCTCTTCGTCACTGATAGGATGTGACATATTATGCTGCCCAATGCACAGTGCTGGGCCAGATCCAGGTGTGCTTTCAGCAACATGTAGCAACTATAAAAGTCAATATTTAGTAGGAGATCTCTATCCCTAGGCATATATATCTATGGTAGACTCACAGAAGGCATCTGCCTATGGCTTGGATATGGGCTTCAGAGAGCCCTGTAGCAGGCACCACTGTAGCTCCCCTTATCTTGAAGAAATGTCCCCTAAAACCATTAGCCAGAAATCCCAAGTGAATTAAACACATTCTTAATAAAGATACAAATTGAAATATTGTAGTATGTGGGAAAATAATCATTGTAATGTAAAAGCAAAATGTAAAAACTTGTGTACCTCGTTCACACCCTAAGATAAGTCTAGGGTTTTTCCCTGCATGCTTTTGTTCTCCCAAGTTATCTTTCTCTTATTTCACTGGGCACTTCCAGCCAACTGGTGTGCTGGGTCATTCCACACGTGACCTAATTTAAATTTTATTGCTCTGTGTAAGTTCTTTTTTAAGTTAGAGTCTCCATGAGGCTGTAGCCATCTTAAACCTTATTATCTTTGTTTAACCATCTTTCCTGCAACCATGCCATGATGTTCACCATGCAGCCTCTTACTGCTGTAGGCTGGGTGAGTTTTTTTCTACCCTAAATACTATTAGTCAGTTAGGAACCTCTTTTTAAAGTTTGTTTTACTATGTAGATTGAGATTGATATGCCTTCAGTAAACTTTGATTTGCATTTTAAACTGACTCCTTTGTTTTTGTAATGAGTCTAATTTAACTGAGTGATCTCAGACCTATGAACACACCTTTTAAATGTTAATTGAGCTTGTCTTAGCATTCCTAAGTTGCACTCTGCATGAAGTTAAAAGTAAATGAATGATTTTAATTCTCTTTTTTAAAGAAGATAATTCTTGTTGCTTTTTAAAAGGACTAGATCCTGGAATTTTTAAATACAATTTTATTTTTAGACTCATTACTCCTACAAATATGTTCATTGTGAACTAATCAGCAGGATAAGGAATGGATCTGCCAACCTGCTTAAGATTAGTAGAAATTTTATTGAAATCATTTGGACATTGAAGAGGGGGTCCCCAGTTACCCTTTCCCTGGTCGGCCAGCTGTGGATCTCTTGATGCTCAAACAGACCACTCCCACACTATCTGATTTCACTATGTAAAATACACAGAGACTTATAAATATATTAATTTACATCAATAAAACAAAAGGAATCTAAAAAGAAAAAGTCAAAGAGAAACCAACTCAGATGGAAATCAAGAACCACCTCATCATTGTTCTTTTATGATATGCTACTGCTAGCAAATGAATGAAGAGATTCCAGAGGAGATAATTGACTATATAATTGTGATGACCTTGTATATCCAGCCTCACAAACAAAGTTGTTAAAGAGTTATGGAGATATTACTAATCCAAACTGCATAACAGAACTGTCAGTGAGCAAAACTCCTTCCTATCTGTATCACACTACATTGGCTTTTTCATTATGTGGTTCCCTCAGAGATACACTGTCTGGCTATTTCCAACTTATTTTTAATGTCCATAAATCCTAATTGGTAGTAAATGCTTAGGACCATGCCACTCTGCTCTGGGACAGAATCGACCCAATCTGTTCACTCCAGAGCTGATAGATATCAGTTCAAATTAGCCCAATTCACCTCATTAGATTTGGTTGGGGTTGCACAGCTCTACCCAGCATGCAGTTTAAAATATGAAAAAATGAGTTTCCATCAGAAGAAAAGTTTCTCCACAGTTGTAACATTTTGGTGGTCCTAATTTTGTGGTTTGTTTTTACTGAGGGACGTCACCACTCCTTTGTTTTTTATAACAATAAATATGCAATGAACTGAATAAACATTCAGCCAAAAAAAAAAAAAAGAGATTTTTTTCAGTGTTAAAAGAATAAGTTGTCAACCTGAAAGAACACCAAGATATCAGGGAACTCAGAGCATTTTTCATTCCATAAACAATCTGGAATGAATGTTGTCAACCTGACATGCTGACTTCTTGGCAACTTTTGACATCATTATGGTATACTGATGGACCAGGTTTTTTGGTAGGCCTGGCAAATATGTTAATATGGTGGTTCCAATCATACCTGAAGGGCTGGTTTCAGAAGGCAGTACTGCGGGACTTCTACTCAACCTCATGGTATTTGAATTTGGGGGGTTGTCCAAATGGTGGAAAAACTCACAGAATGTGAGGAGAATCCTAACTGTCTTAATGGCATTCCATGTGATTTCACCATATTGTGAAGGAGGGAGGCCAAAAAAAAAAAAAAAACCAAAAAACAAACAAACAAACAAACAAACAAAAACTCACCAGAAAAGACTTAGTGGCTTTTCCTGTCTTTTAAAATAGAACAAGAGGGTGTGCATTTCCACTTGTTAGGACAAATGAGTCGATCTGATTAATTTGCCCAAATGAGAGAAAATGCAGATCTGATTGGCTGGATGAGCACAGTGGGTGAGTTTTGCTAGCAAGGCAAGTGCCCGCTGCCACCATGTTGGATTTTCACCTTAGTGGGCAAACGCTAAGATGAGAAAATTGGGTATTGGATTTTTTTCTTTTTCTGCTTTTGTGTTAAAGTGAAAAATCGCTCAATCGCACCTTGGATATCTTTTTTTTTAAAAAAGGTAATCAGGGACAAATTCAGATAAGTGCAAACACGAGTAAATCACTCACAGCTGCCATGTTTCCTAGTGGGCATGTGGAGCTTGAGAAGGCAGAAAAACCATTATGAAAGGTCGCAGCTGCTGTGAAATGTCCTTACTACTAGGGGTTCTGGTTTTATGGGCTCGTAGAGACAAACCCTTGGTATCCTGCAAGGCTCCATCTTCTCCCTACACTTTTGAACATTTATATGAGCCTACTTGGATGAGGTCACCCAGGGACCAGATCTATATCTCTGTTTCACCTGGATCAGTTGAATGTAGAGGTCTCGACTTATTAATAGGATTACTGAAGGTAAATAAACTGACACTGGATTGTAAGGAGACACCGGCTGTAGACAGCTGGTTTCTGAGTATGGGAAGCTGTGTTTCAATCTCTTTTAAATGGAGTGCACTCCCCCTAAAAGAGCAGATTCCCAGCTTGGGAAACAGGTGAAGCCATGTTCTAAAGAAATTGCATTGTCTCCTGATTCACTCCTGAACTTAGAACAAGTGGCATCTTTTTTTATTTAAAGTTATCGAACTTATAATGCATTTTGGTGACAATTAACTTCCTTTCATCAACAACCCACCTTTGAGTTCTCTCTATTCAGTTCTACATTAGAGATAGTATCTATACAGGCCTTCGGATGCTAGGCCAAAATCTGTGACTGATAAGTAACACATGTTTTACGTTGGTTGACTACTAATGCCAGATTATCTTCTTGATTGTTTTGTTCTCTTTAATTATATAAAGCCATGGATAATCAAAAGATGATTGTAGCATACTGAAAGCAGCACTAATAGTAATGACTATAATCTGAAGTTTAACGTAACAGATTTTCAATAATTATTTGCAAAAGCTGAGTAATTATAGTAAGGGGGCAAGGCTGTTTCTAGGTGATAAACATCACATCTTTTTGGCAGACGGACAAAGGTCATTAATCTGAAATGAAATTCAATAATAAAATAAGGTTATATAAAATCAATATATAAGGATTTGACAACAAAATAAAAGATAATAAGGCATGGCATAATATACAGGATAGGAGTACCTTTGAATTATTGCTAAAAAGAAAAGAAAAGGAGGAGTCATTGATTCATACATATAGCCTATTAATATTTTTATAGAAACCTGGAGCGTAACTTCTTTCAGTAGGAAAATGGGTTATTAAATAAGCAATGTATAGTACAGTTGTCCCTCCACATTCACGGATTTGGCATTCACAGTTTTAAGTATTCACGGCTTGAAAATATTCTTTAAAAAATAATAATCCAAAAAGCAAACCTTGATTTTGCCATCTTATATAAGGAACACCATTTTGCTATGCCTTACATATAATGGGACTTGAGTATTCACGGATTTGGGTATTCATGGGGGGTCCTGGAACCAAACCCCAGTGAATGTGAAGGGACAACTGTAGATAGTTTGGTCTGCCCAAATACCTTGAAGGCACCTAATCCTGTTTGATTTTGGAAGCTAAACAGGATCTAACCTGGTTAATACTTGAATAAGTCCACCAAGGAATACCAGGGGATGTAGACTATATTTCAGGAGAAGGCAATGGCACACCACCTCTGAGTAGTCCTTGACTAAGAAACCCCTATGACACTTCTGGGGTTGCCACTAGTTGACACGTGACTTGAAGACACATGTGGGCACACACATTACTGAAGAATGTATGACAGATTTTTTTTCTTCTACAGTCTATATAGTAGGAGAAAAACAAGAAATAATGCAAAATAATGCACCAGATTTTAATCTAATTACAACCAAAATATATTTCCATTCTGCTGATTGCATTCCCAAGTATCTCTCAACAATTCATACCAAGAACACCAGCTGGAACCTATGTTGTATGCAAACCCTACAAACTTGTGGAAAGGTCAATGTCTCAAGATAAAGTGTCCTTAAATTTTAAGCTTTTGCTGGGTAAATCAGACTGAGAAGTGCATATTGCTTTGAACTGCCCCTTCTTCATATTACTTCTTTCAGGGCAGTCTGTGTATCACAGTTGTACAGTGAAGCTGCAATCATAAAATGATCAGACCTTTCTTTTTATGCTCCCTGAAACAAAATATAGCAAACAAAATAATTAAAATTATTTTAATTGTAATATATATATAATAAAATTGGAGTGATACAGAGAAGATTAGCATGGTCCCTGCACAAGGATGACACACACATTCGTGAAGCATTCCATATTTTTTTCTACTGTACTCTGAAATGTATTGTATTAAAAATTGCATTGTAATGTATTGTATTGAATTTAATGTATTGTATTGAACTTACTGTATACTGTACTGTGTGATGTTGTACCCTGCCCCAATTTTGAGGAGAGAGGCGGATAATAAATAACTAAGTCTTCTTCTTCTTATTATTATTATTATTATTATAAAAAACCATAATGATAGTTTCTTCTTTGCTGTCTCTTCAGCAGCAGGTGAGGAGTTTTTCTTTGCAGCAAGCCTTTTGGGAATTGTTTTTGTTTTTGTTTTTTGCTTTGTTTTGTTTTGTTTACAAAAGAGAGGCTTTTTATGATGCCATACTGCTTTCATTCTTTGGACTTTTTCAAACAGGGTAAAAAAACTCATGAGGAGGTCGGAAGAAGAATGGGGCTATCATGCTTACAGAACCCCATTTCAGACAGCTCCATCCTCCTGACCTTTCCCCAAGAAATGCACCACTTTTATTCATGGAGAACCCCCATCAATAAAAAGTGTTGCCCGCAGCACGGAGGAAGGATGGGAGAAGGTCGGGAGGAGGACGGGGCTGTCTCAAACTGGGCTCTATAAGCACAACAGCCCTGTTCTTCTCCTGACCTCCTCGGTCTTTTTTTTTTTTTTTACCCCGTTTGAAAAAGTCCTTTTTAAAAAACTAATATAGGTATATCTCAATTAATTAAGTCAATGTGTTCCTGAGCATTCCTTTGTTAACAGAAAATTTGGTACCAGAGGCAGAAAGAACATGGAAAGATTAGGGATAGGTTCCTACACCACAAAAAAGGAATAGCAGTTCAACATGGTACAGCAACCTTTTATTCAAGACTAACAGTATTCATAAGTAAAATGAAACAAACATTTGAGGTAAGCCTTGCGTAAGTAAATGAAAACATTTAAAACCTTCTAGAGACCACATTAAAGCTTCTTCAAAAATGCATGTGTTTTTTTTTCTTTCACCAGCCCCCACTTTTCTTATGATTTCCAATTTGGTGGTCAAACTTATAGAGCTATGCTTTTTTTAAAAAAAAAAATGCTGGTGGGGGCTGGTGAGGAAGGCTTATCTGTTTTCTCATTTTTTTCTCTTTTGATGCTCACACTAAGGAATTCTGGAGACAGCTGCTATTGACCTTCTTCATTGTAGGCAGGTACACATAGCTACAGAATGATAGGCTAGAGTAGAATCCCATTGTTTCCCAGCTCAAGCCTGATTGCACTGTTTACTGCAAACGTGCTGCTACAATGTGATAAAGAAAGTCCATATTCACAAATAGATGCAGGAATAAAGAACCCTCACAAAATAAAGAGACCACACATATAAGCTGGGTTGCAAAGGGTCACTTTTATTTCGCTATAACCTATTTAACCCCTTTCAGAGACATCTGCAAATGGAGAGCAACCTAGTGTGGGAACTATTGAGGCAGGAGGTCAACTCCAAAAACACCTCCCCAACTTCCCTTAGGATAAAAACACCTGAACCCCAGAGAGAGCCCGTAAGATGGATTGCTCCCCAGTCAGCCGACATTAGGAAGGCCAACCCAAAGATCCCTCCTCCAAGTCACAGGAGTTAAAAAGAAGGTTTATGCCTCAGGCTAGCCCCAAAGGAGATCACTTTCCCCACCTAAAGGATCAGTTCCAGATCCCCCCTTCACCTCCAAAAGGGGGAGGTGCCAAAGGTACTCACCAAACCACCAAATCTCCCCCTCTACCTGCCATGTGATCACCTATTTACCCAGCAAAGGGGCAAAAATTCCTACCTGGCCCTAATGCGACTAATTAAATCACACTGAATCAGTGGCAGAAGGGTGGGGCAACCAAACAATTAAAAGGAGGAGGCAGAGGGCAGCCAGGCTTAAGTATCCTCAGACCCCTGCCCTCTGCTCCTCTAGTAACGGTACAGGCACTGAGGCCAAGTTAGAGGCCTCTTGCTGCACTACATCAAAAGCGGTTTCTACAGCACAGTCTTGACCGCACTGGGAACCCTATTCTCCAGCCTCCCCTTTCTATCCTCCCAATGCTGATGCTACTAAGAATCTTCCATCTAGACAGAGGGCACAGAGGACTGAGTGGGTGTAAAAAGACTTTGTAAAAGGAGCTTCTTTGTCAAAGGCTTTGTTAATAGAGGTATGCCTGTAGTTTGAATGGTTTCGTTTTGTTTTTAACTGTATGCTTTTAACCATATGTATTTTCATTGTCATTTTCCTATTTTGAGAAAAAAAGCGGGGTATAAATAAACTGTTGGCGGAAAGGCTGAGACACCCCCCCCATGTGCTAAGTTTAGGTTCAAACCTGTCACAATAATCAATTATAGCCAAGGTGGAAAACTGCAGCAGGTCTGAGGGCCACTTTTATCTTCTGGAACTATCCAGGGCCACATGGACTACTAAAAAATAAAACAAAACCCCCAAAGTGGCCGGAGATCCCTTCTGATTCTCAAAAATGAGTGTGTTATGTTAAAAACAATACAGAGAGGACTTGCAACCTATTTAAAGGTAAATTGTTGAACCTGGAGTCTTCCAGAAGCAACTATTCATCCTCTTTTTTTTTTTTTTTTGGCCAGAAAAAGGTGAGTCTGGGGATTCTAGAGGTATCAGGGGCCACAAAAACATCTTTTGGGGGGCATATGTGGCCGCAGGGCTGGGCTTTGCCCACTACTCACCAATAGCTAGTAATCAGAAGTTGTAAAGTGATGGCTTGTTTGTTTATGTATGTGCCTTTCATGGTGCCTGTCAACTTATGGCCCCTCCATGATTTTCATAAGGTTTTCTTAGGCAAGGAATAGTTAGGGGTGGTTTTGCAAGTTCCTTCCTCTGAAATATAGCCTACAGCACCTGGCATTCATTGGAGGTTTCCCATGCAAGTACTAACTTGGGCTGAGTCTAGCTTCCAAGATCAGACATAATCTAGTGCCTTTAGTGTATTTAGACCAAGTGATGACTTAGGGAAAGTAAATTCCTGTTGAAAGAGGCAAGCATTCCTGTTGAAAGAGGCAAGCATTTGATTCAGCCCTGATGTTCTAATTCTGTAATATACAAGATTCATTTCTGCCATGGTCAAATAACGCTAAATTGAACTTTTCTGTAATCACCTTTTATGCAAATTGCAAACCGATTGGGGAGCTGCAAATGCACAGATGAAGAGTGAGGAGTGGGTATATTCATTCTATTTTTTATATACTTACAAACCAGCATGGTGTAGTGGTTTGAGTGTCAGACTATGACTCTGGAGACCAGGGTTTGAACCCCCACTTGGCCATGGAAACCCATTGGTCAAATCACACTATCTCAGCCTCAGAGGAAAGCAATGGCAAACTCTCTCTGAAGAAATCTTGCCAGGAAAACCCTATGATAGGTTTGCCTTAGGATCACCCTAAGTTGGAAATGGCTTGTAGGCACACCACAACAGTAATAACATTTGTAAGTTATTTACACACAAAATATCATAAAAGGACAGCATGATACTATAAAAAGGACAATTGTAAATATTATTTTTAAATTAGCCAGAACAGCATCAAAATAAATTTTAGAATCCAAGGAAATCTTCTCTAAAGACAATTTCTGAAAGTGTATAAAACTCATTACATGTTCAGCTTCCTGAACTACACTTAGGAAGATGCTGCAGAGAGGTGGTGCCACTGTAGAGAAGGCCTGCATGATTTTGCACAGCAACATGCCATTGTTCATATTGCTGTGCCAATAAGAGTCAGAATCCTGTAGAGGGCATATGCTAGCCTAACCAGAGGTTACACTTTTGAAGACATTGTCATGATGGAGTCCCATCATGCTGCCTCATGGTTCATGGCAATTCCCATCATTCTGCCAGAGAACTATAACTCCCTTTGTATGTAAACAGATTGTCTTGCCAGCACAGTATCCGGTAAGAAAAGATAAATGGAGGGAGGGTATAAAACACCACCTCCACAGAAGCTAATAAGATGATATCAAGGACATGACACTACCTGACATGGACTGACCAATCACAGCTCTAGACCCAGGAACTTTGATGAAGATATAACTGCCTTTGTGTGAAGCCATTTTTTGAGAGAGAACAAGACTGGCCATGTGGCTTTGAACAAAGACTGATTATGACTGGTAGAACAAAGCCATCCCCACCTGGCTTGAGCTCCTGGCTGGCCTAGATACCATCTGAAGGCAACAAACTGCAAGTACTGAGTAGGAATTAAGGCCTGTTTAGTTGCGTTAGGGAATTCTTTTTAATTTCTTTACTTTGGTTGGATGTAGTTAAATTAGTAACTGAATGTAACGAGTAATTGAATGCTTTGATTTTAATACTCTGTGATTGCTATAACTTTAAGCCTGCCTGAGGTTTGGGAGAATCCTGCCTCATGTGAGATTTTATGTCTGACTTCACTTGAATAAAGTAAACTTATTAATCTTCCTATAACTGATGCTTACATGTGCCTATATCTCTTGAACATGCTACTGTGAACCTTTCTCTGGGGTTAAGAGGAAGAAGTTAGTTGATTCTATAGTGTCAAGGAGTGCTACTAGTTATCAGAGACTACGCACAATTTCCCACTGCATTGTGCATGAAAAAGGGGGGGTCCCAAGGGGAAGGAACCCCCAGTTTAACTCAGTGGGTGGTGGCAGCTACTGTTTTGGGGGAGGTCTGTAGGGAGCATACTGGAGTGAGGCTACTCAGGATTACCTCTACAGGGGGGCTAATCTGGGGTCCAGGGGAGTGATCCCAGGTTTAGCCCTTGACAGACATCATGGAAGAAGGTTTCTAGTAGCTCACTGAACAATGCAATGAGGTATCCAGTAACTCAATGACAGCTCCACCATGTGCTTTTGTGTCCAATTAATGGCTGGGGAATGATGGGGCACCCAGGGAGCATCTGGCTACTGTTGTGCAGCCAGGAGAGAAAAAACTTGGCCACCCTCCTAAACCTCCAATGTATGCTAGAGGACCTCTGTATACTCCTCAGTGATCAAGGAGGGTGATGGAGCTCAAGGAGCATGATAACAACTGCTATTATACAATGGCCAGACATCTCCTTCTTTTCCACAACCATTAATAGGTTATGGAAGTGACCTCCAGTGCAGTCAAGCTGTCTTGCAGTGAGGATGAAACAGATGCCCAGAGTAAGTAAGCTGAAATAATTTTAAACTTCACCAGGGTACTAAGAAGGTTTCACAGTTTGAGTAAGTATATACAGAGAAAAGTGGTCTGTTAAGTATCCTGATTTTGCATTATTATGGTTTTGTGTATCAGCAAGAGAACCTTGAACATGCCACAGTAGTTGATAGGCCACCAGTAATAGTTCTTTTATTGCTGGTAATATATGTGTGTGTGTGTATGTGCGCACACACACACGCACATATATGGGTGCCACACTGGAAGTACTAACGACTGGTTCTGAACCAGGCAGTTTACCCTAAATGCTCGGGGGTCTTAAGGACCCTTTAAAATATCAATATTAATTTCACAAATTAATATACTGAGCTTAGCAATATGAGAGGAGGGCAACAAAGCAGGACCTTTTAACCTATGCATACTGGTACTCAAGAGAAGACATTAAGCTAGATAGTACAATTAATTAATCTTTATTTGAGAAAGCAAAAATAACCACATTCACACACACACTCAGGCTTCATGTGTTCGTTCACACAAGGCTAGCAAATAAAGTAGGAAGGATTGGGATAGAGGAATAGAGTAAGGGGCTGTTTTGGGTTGGTACTATACTGATCAGAGAAATTGGGGTCACAGAGAAAACCAGCTGAGTTGGGGTCCTAAAGCAGGAACAGCTTCACAGTCTGACATGGTGTCTAGAAGCAGGCGAACTGTGCATGCTTGAGTGGGGTTTTGAAGGGTTTTTTATAGCCAATGATTCCTTTCAGGGGTGGGATTTTGAGCGAAAGACAATGCTTCTCTGAGGTTCTCAAGATAATACAACAGACACTCCAGATATGTAAATGACCCTTGATGTGTTGATACTTTGTAATGGAATGGTGGAAGCAAGCCTCTTTGTTTGGGGGAAGGTGGAGTTAAGATAATTCTTTCCAAACTTGAGTATCTTAGTTTACGCTGATAGGATTAGCCAGATGTTCAGTCAAAAAGTTGCCCTGTGGTTACTTTCTTTGGAAATTGGGCTGGCCCCTCCCTAGTGCATGCCTGACTGAGTCTCAGCACTAGTCTGGTATTCCTGGTTTTGGGAGTCCCCAGTTTACTGGCCACACTCTGTGGAAGGCTACAGTTGGCCAAATTATTAAATATTGCCAGTTATTATAGATAGGGAGCAAGGGGTGTGTCATGATGGAGCCCTTGACAGGGTGTCAGGGCAGATAACAGCAGAAAGGCAACCAAATATAGATTGCATTACAATAATCTGATTTTGAATTTGCCAGTGCATGAACCAGACTAGTTAAGCCATTATTATCCAGGAACAGACAGTTATTAATCCAAGTTAATACTGCTGAGGCTGCTGAGAGCACCTGGGCTCCCAGCTACATCAGTCCAAAAGCAGTCTCAAACTATGTACCTTTGGTTGCCAGAGATCTTCAGATTACTCTTTTCAACAGCACATAAAAAATTTCACTTATCCCTCTATCCTGGCTTCTCTGTTCTGGCCTTTGGCAAAAATTTTTGTACTTCTTTGCTAAGAATGAATAACTTTAGGGTTCTAAGCTCCTTACTTAAAGTTCAGTACTTTATCTTCTCAGATGAACCTTTATCAGAGAGGTATATTTGAAATATCAGTGTATATTTGAAATATCTTGGACTTCCATCACCATATTTTCCATTCATTTTGGTATATAACAAATATTGTCTTGGCTTTCAATGTTTAAACTCATCATATTAACTTCCCTTTAGAATCAGAACATTCCCTATCAGTTGTTGGTAGGCAATGTCAAAATGCCATTCTCCATCCTTGAGCATGCTCAGCATGACACAACCTGTTTCTCAGAATCTGATCAATTTTCCTACTTAGTGCCTTGTTGAACCCACTGAAGACATATTTGAGTCAAACCTACCTGGTACAAATGTACTCATTAAGAGAGCAAGAATGGCATCTGTTCACTCCAGTTTAAAACAGGAGCTGGTCTTCAATATATGACTCAGACGTTTCATGCGCCTTTGCTGTTGTATTTTCCTGTATATTGAAAACTAGTTTTGTAACTTCCCTCTACATTATTCTAGTCTTCTAAATTTATCAGCATCCACGTTGACAATCAGCTGCATCTGATTCACCCTGCTATGCCTAGTCTCACAACAATTATGCCAAATAATAGAATTCAGTCTTCTCACAGACTTAATACGAGTGATACATATGCACACTTTGATCAAAGCAACTCCTGAGTCAGTTTTGATTTATTGTGGGGACTGGGTGCATTTGCCATCACTTTGTCCCCTGCTGACAGTCAAATTGCAGAAAGGAACATATGGAGGAAAAATTCTTCCAATATAAACAGTTCAAGAATTTATTAAATAAGCTACCTACAGACCCTCAGAAATATCCACTTCAATAAATCTTGGCAAACACATGAAATTAATGAACTTCACATTGATTACTGTTTAATTATATTAATCAGTATTTATTCAGTTGTGTTGGGCTGTCTACAGCAATTCCTTTACAAATAAATTTGTGACTAATGCACAAGCATTTCACTGCAGTGTTTGGTACTGAGGTGCCAAGACAGAGGCATATTTTTTGTTTGTTTGGTGCCTTAATCTGGTTGCAGTCTACAACTACACTGGGAAAAGATGAATGCATATTTTTTTCCTTTGTACAACCTTGCCACAGAGTAAAATGAGCTGTTTTAACATAATGGGAACCAGTGTGTATGCTTGTGTGTTTGTGGGTCTGTTGGCATGCCCTAATACCCCCTCCCCATGATATCTCATTATTGGAAATATTAGACACTTTTCAGCGTCAGGTTGGCCAGGGTAAACCAAAAAGGTCAGGTGGAGGTCACAAGAACCTGGAATGTGTCTTAGAAATATTTTGGCAAACATGCCCATATTAGGATTGTACAGAAGCCCCTTAGTAAACACAGTCATTAAGGAGGTGTGTGCTAATCCCTTCCTGGGCACCTCAGTCATGGGTCATTCAACCAAATAATTAAGTGACCATCTCCAAATCTACTCCTATGAAAATCTCACCTCATACCCTCTCCTGTCCAGCATTGCAAGGCTGTCATAAACACATCTATTCCTGTCTCCCTTTGTCTATCTGGTGGGAAAACAATCCACGCTTTGTCTTTGCCAGAGTACCCCTTTAGGATATGCTATAGGGTATAAATATAGGTTCCCCAACTATAGAAAGGTGTGTCACAGTGGAAGAACCCAGATAATCTCTTTCTCAATGCATCCCCATGTTGGAACCTCTTGTGCCACCATCAGACAGGGCAGGTGTGGCAATGGATAATCAATTGATCTCCATCCTTGTCCACATATGACTTAAAAACAATATTTGTGTGAATGGTTATATGTAAGTAAGCATTTCTGTTATTTATGTAAACGTGTATTTATTTGACAATATGTAAAATATTATCAAATATAGGTTGGCATCTGATCAGTATTTCCAATGCCATAAGCCAGACTTATAACATCATACATTTGTAATTTACATTTACAGTCACTGCACCATTGTAGCAACCAAAAGAGTCACCAAAAACCTACATTAGAAGCCAGACAGTCCCAACAACATAGGGATTTTTAAGGCTCTGGGAAGGAGGACAGTGAGTGATGAAGCCTTGGCAATCTGTACATTGGTGGCGCTGCCTGGCTTCAAAAGAAGGTTTTTGCAGGTCACATCAGGAGACATACTTTTGCCCTTACTGCAGGATTTCAGCCATAGTATTTAAAGTTACAAGCTTCTGATACACCTTTTCAGCCAACTGCATTAGAATGTGCATGCAAATGCCAATGGATAACGAAGTTCCTTTCTGTATAATGCTCAGAAGGTGTGGATCAGCTCCATTTGTATTACAAGTTGCAAAGATGAAATTCTTCATGCATCTCTTGGTAGGCTTAGGTCATGTTGGGTGGGACTGATCTGAAAACTCCCCCTAATTACCCACATTAAAATATGGGATCACTGATGGTTGTCCTCTGCTATTAATGGTTATTATTAAGGGTGTGATTTACATAGGCTTCTATCAATGGCTGGCATCCTGCTAGTGGCACACACACGCACATGTTAGCTCTGTACCTGAAGATATTGATTTTGGGATTACTATTTGGTTGGTATTCCCTTCCTTCTGCTGAAGTGACCACCCTCCCCCAGACCTACTGTAGAGCCAATTACTGCCCCCACCCCCGGTGGCCATTCATGCCATGAAGGGATTGTAGAATGATTACCTCAGTCAGTGAGGCCTTCAGAAGACTGTGGAAGACCTCAGCAGATGATGGATTCACTTTGTGTCTGACTCTGGGGACATAGTCAGATGTTTCTGCATTCCTCCCTTGATCTCCACCCTACTCCATACATGAATTACTATAGATGGCAGGCTTCAGTGGTTCTACCGAGTTCATGGCAGAGGGAGGGGCATTCTGTGGAACTTATGAGTTGAAATTTCACCTTAAATCGAGTTCACATAAATTGTTGGTACACCCCCCCACACACACACACATACAAACAGGGGACTCTAGTGGCTAAATACCAATGAAACACTATTTATGTGAGCTAATACTTCCATGCAGGGGATGTACACAAAGCAATTGAAATTCCCAGGAACATGGTTGCCATTTTCTAACCCAATGTATTGGTTGTCCACTGCAGCTGCCACATATATAGCCACCATTCAAGGTGTCATGCATCTGAGAGATCCTGGTTGCCAATCTTCTTATGGTTGCATGCACTTCTGAGGCACTTAATTGGGGAACACTAGCAGGTTTAGGAACATAGATGCCAGAGCAATCTATGTCTTCATGTAATCCAGTCTCTGCTCTGATTGGTAACCAGTTTCTGGGGTATTAGGATCAGGTCCTTTCTGTCATCTACTACACCATTACTTTTTCATCAAAAGATAATAGGGACTAGAGCATGTTAAATGAAAAGCATGCATTTCATCACTGAGCTATGAAGCCTCCCTAAGCTTCAGTGGTTTACATTTAATAGTTCCTAATATCTAATAGGAGAAATGTTGTTGGTTCTGGTGAATAAAGGGTTTTGAAGCTTTTGATTTTTATCAATGATATATTCTTATATAGCTTTTGATCAAGTGAGGAATTTTAGCCCTAAGGCCCATTTTAATTTTAAAGAAGGTCTTAGGGATCATATGTCAGTGATGTGGGGAATCAAGGGCAAAAGACTGCCCTCCACCCCAAGAATTCACTTATTTTAGCTTGACACTAAAAGACTTGGGAGAGGTATGCCAGCCTTTCAGAATCAGAAAATCCTGTACAAAATTGGGTGTCACAGGGGTGGGAGAAACCTAGAGGCCTGGACTGGGATCCCAGAATATCCATACTCAGTACTAGGGCCTGTTCTTCTCCACTTTTACTTCCAAAGAATTGTATGCAACAGCTTCAAGTTGTATTTACATGTTATATTTCTAGACTAATATAATCAAAATGGGACATGGTTCGGCTTAAACCAATTAGTGTTTCTTATTTTTCCCTGCAGTTATGAGGCAGCTAATGTGATCTCTTAGTTCATATCCTCCTTACTGCTCCTTTTTGTGAAAGTTCTCATTAACTAAATTCAATGTTTATTCTGCAATTAATGAAATATGCAAAGTGGTTAGGCATTCATTACACTCACATGAATGATCAAATAACCTGTCCAACAACTATATTGTTGAACTTGCCTTCATTTGCAAATGAGCCATCATATAAATATATCTGCAATTCCACCGTTTTCTTGAGTTATTATCACTCAGTCATTTGAAACATATCATTTTTATTATTGCTTACACAAATCATTACTAAATAATAGCTTAAAATGAAATGCAATTGTTGAGAATCAAACATTAATCTTTATAAGCCACTATGTATAACGTCATATTTACACACTACATTCCTATACAGAGTTAGGCATGCTTAAATTCATTGATTAAAGTGACTAATGATATTTAGTCAGGATTAAATTGATTCTCTTCCCCCCCCCCACCTATCTCTCTTTCACACAGTCTTACTCTACATTAGACAGAGGCATATATTTTGATTGTTGGTTTCTATATTTTTGCATTTTCAAAAGGAATTGTTTAAATGGGTGGAAAACTATTACACTTCAAAATGATGCTTTATTTCCACACTTCTAAAAATATGCATTTTGCAAAAGAAGCCTATGAAAATACATGGTTGCATTTCTGTTTTTGTTTATTTCTTCAAAAACTGTATTTTTATTAGTATTTTGTACTTTTTCAGGGAGGCTTGCCAATTGGGGTGACTAGAACTGCCAGGTTCTTTTCCATCCCATCCATTTGGTTCTTTAAACAACAGTTGCTTTCTCCATAATGAAAAAAAATTGATGAATTTTGGTAAAATCATTTTTAAAAACCAAAACTGAAATGAAATTCTCCTCCATTGGCACATATCAAATTTGGCAGGAACAGCTGTTCTCAGTCTGGAGAGTGATTTTGCACCTGACTGCCAGATATTAAAGAAGAGCCTGTCAGAACAAAGAGGTGTTTTTAAGAGGAAATATTATCACCACTAAACTGCAGAAAAGGTTTTACCTCTAAGCTCTATTTCCTATTTATTGGCACATTGTGCATCAACCTTACAGGTGTTAAGGGTGCATAATAAAGAGACTTGCATTGATGATTAGTGAAGCTGCTTGGTATGCTTTTGCAAAGTATCTTCTTGGGTCCCTTCCTCCTGCTTCTGTTGAGCAGAATGGGACCTCCACAGACCATCTATACTAGCTGCCACCACCCTCTGACTTTAACCCCCTTGCAATGTAACTCAATGAGAAGTTACGGGATTGAAATTGTCTTGCACTCTGTCTCTGCACAGATTTCTTCCACCCATCCTTGTAGGGAGTGAGACTGACTAAGGCACACAAAGGAGTGTGGAAGACAGGAGAACTTTAAAGGAAGTTTTATTCTAAGTAAGGAATCAGCATAGCAAAAGTTATCTTTTTACATGAAAGGCACCTCCTTTCAGGCACTGCTTAGGAAATTACAAAATTACAGATAGTCTAAGTAATTCCAGCCAAGTTTATATTAAAATATCTTTTACTGAAGCTTTTGCATACACATATATCAAAAAATGCAGACATGACAGAGTAAAACAAAGGGACAGCAATAACAACCACAATAAGAAAAAAATTAACAGTACAATCATTATCACACGAAGATTCACATTCAACAACCTGCTCTATTCCCCCTCCCCTTCCCCCATTTTTAAAAAAATCTTCCCACTTCTCCCTGAATACATCATATCCTATTAGATTTACATGCCCCCTCTTTTCTTTTCTTTATATATATATATATATACACACACACACACACACACACACTAGCTGTACCTGATGTAACATATGTCAGTGGTGCATTAAGGATGAGTTGCTCTGTTGCCCTGTCCCTGTTGCCGCCTCTACCACCAGTTGACTGCCTGGGTTCCATCACAGTGGCACCAGGGTGTGACCAGGTGATACCAAATCCCATATCAAAATTTTGTCTAGTTCTATAACAGAGTAAATAATGTCTACTATTTCAAAAATCCAATTAATTAGTTGGGAGGTCCGTCTTTACTAACTCAGTTCTTACAAAATAAACCAAGGGCCCCTCCCTCCTCTCATTCCCTCAACTAACCACCACCTACATGTAAAAAAATGTAGCATTTCCCCCCTAAAATAATACCATGTATCTGAACCATGTGAAAGGAACACTGCCACTCCAAGATCCATGCTGCAACCACCACCTGAAACCCCAGCAGGCACAATATGATGTATGTTACGCCAGGCACACCTATACTACTACTTATACAAATAATAATACAATTATACCAGTGGCTCTTAACCTTTTCTTTACGAGGGATCCCCTTTAAATATTTTTTGTTCCCACAGGCCCCTAAGACTTAACTCAAGATTTTAAACCTTAACAACAACAACAGCCAACTATGACAGTGGCTCTTAACCTTTTCGCTATCAGGGGCCCCCTTTAAATAACTTTTGTTGCCATGGGCCCCCAAGACTTAACTCAAGATTTAAAACCCTAACAATAATAACAATAACACCAGATAACAACAACAATAATACAATTACAATAGTGCCTCTTAATGTTTTCTTTCCCAGTAGCTCCTTTAAATATCTTTTGTTGCCATGGACCCTCAAGACTTTAGATTTAAAATAATAATGATAACAACAACAACAACAACCATGAAATTTCCCCTCAGAGGTAGTGAAGTGGGAGGGCAGATTTTTCTCCTGTTTCTTCCTGCAAGTTTGTGGATGGCATGTTTTGAATGGCAATGCACAAGCCAAGCCAGCCAGCCTTTGCCTTGGCTCCTGTCACATGGCCACTCCACTGCAGGCAGGAGGTGGTCTAAGCAATCTTCAAGCCTTTGTTGACCCTCTGAGGACCCCTGGGTGCCCCCAGACCCCAAGTTAAGAACCACTGGTCTAGATATTTGATGAAAGTAACATACAAAAGCTCTGCCTTGTTTAGAGAAGAGGGGGCCCACAGATCCTTGTCTAGCACTTGTTAAAATAGAAATGAATAGAAAAGGGAGCAAAGGAGTCCCTCTAGCAAGGGTTCTATCTCTAAGTTTTTCGTGAGTCTTTGGGTTCACCTTTGCCCCACCCACAGACTGCAGAGCCTTAGCCTTCCACTGTGACACCAGCTGCCCTTTGAGGGCAACATGCTGGATTCCCATTGGGGGGAGGCTGGTGGCCAATGAGAGCCCACGTTGCTTGATTCTATTCCCCCTCCCACACCAGCTTTGGCTCCTCCCACTGGCTAGAGTTTTTTTAAGCAGGCAGCAGCCCATCCGGTGCAGCATTTGCAAAGGAAGCCTTTTTCCCCATGGGAAGCAGAGCCAGGGGAGGCCAGAGGACACCAAGGGGTCCCCCAAGAAAGAAAAAGAGGGACTGGAACACCAGGGTGGCCTCCCACCTCCTTCCCAATTTTTTTTTTCAGCCTGTAAGTTTCTTGGGGCAGAAGGTGTCCACTCAGTATAGAGAAGCACCTGGCACAGCCAGGGGACAAACTAACCCAGGAGTAGCCAAAACAGCAGAACTGTACAGCAGAAAGGGAGCAAAAACAAAGGCTTCATCTAGCCTAGCAGCTGTTCCACAGCTCTGACCCACTTTCACACACACAAAACCTTAAATACAGTTAGGTTCATCCAAAAATATCTGGAGGCAGTTTCAGTATAAACAAAACAGCATATACCCAGCAAACCTCATTAACAAACTCAACAGCAACACTCCTCTTTCTCCACAACACCAACCCCAACACAATGCATCATGTGCTTTGGCTATATAGGAGAGTTTGCTTGTCATCCCTCTGCCTAGCCACAGCTGTGGACAAACCCACTTCAACTGTGCTAGTCTGTGGTCTGTTGCTCCAACATTTTTTCTTTTGCACATAAAGCAATATTACCCTGACAGAAGGAGGGGGGGAAAGCCCTCAAGTTTTTGGGTGCAGAAGGAGTGAAGAGCAGAGGAAGTGGGGAAAAGCCTCCCCTGCCAGGTCAGACAGGAGGAAAAAGACACATAGGACATTTTCAGACAGCGTTTTAGCGTGCCTACCGTGGGAGGAGCTCCCGGGAGAGGGACGGCGCTCTTGCACGGCAGGGGGTCATTTTCGAATGCCGCCGTCCCTCTCCCGAAACTACCAGTGTCACTTCTGTGAAGCATCGAAAGCCACAGAGCCATATTTTAATTACGGGCAACTTCTGTGATTAAAATATGGCTCTGCGGCTTCCGAAGCTTCACGGAAGTGACACTGATGGTTTTGGGAGAGGGACGGCAGCATCCGAAAATGATCCCCTGCTGCACAAGAGCGCCGTCCCTCTCCCGGGAGCTCCTCCCAAAGTAGGCACACTAAAACGCTGTCTGAAAATGTCCATAGAAAGCAACATTATTTCCCCCCATGAATGCATATTAAGACTGCAAGGGGAGATGGCTGAGTATTTAGTTTCTGCAGCTCAACAGGCAAAGATGTGGTTGTAGGTCAAGGAGGTGGTGCTGAAAAACACCCTCAGGCTGTTGATTGGCCGGCCAATGGAGCACTACGATTGGTTGGGTATGTTTCCTAAGTGGCCAGTCAGCACACTGGGAATGGCAATATATATATATACACACACAAACACATATATAGTGTAAAACATATCACTGTGTAATTTCTTAACAAGTACCTATTGAACACGTTATAATAACTGTGTAACTTTCTCCTCAAAACAAAATAATATTCTAATTTCATTGCCGAATACTCAAAATCAAGAATACTAACCTCCCCTTGTTGTTCTTTCACAAAGTCTATAACCATTTTCAATATTTCTAAAAAACATTCAAATATATTTCCTTTGATTAAATTGGCTAATTTTTCCATTATGGCCATATCCATCAACTTTTCTATCCATTCTCTATAATCCGGTACCCTGCTTAATTTCCAATATCTAGTAAAAATCACTCTCGCTGCTACCACCCTATACCTAATCAGATTACAGAATGTTTCTCCTTTTTATCCTCTTCATTTTTCATATTCAACTAAAATAGTTCTGGTCTCAAAGTAAGCTTAATTTTCAAAATCCTATATATCCATTTATTTACTTTAAATCTTTTTTTTTTTTTTTTACAATTCCACCACATATGGGGGGAAAAAGACCCAATTTCCTTTCCACACTTCCAACATAAATTATTAATACCTCTGTACATTTTTGCTAGAATTTATGGTGTAATATACCATTTAAACATAATCTTATACTAGGTTTTTTTCAGTGCATATGAAAATGTGAATTTTAACCCCTTTACCCAAACATCTTCCCATTGATTCATATAAATCTCATGATCCACATATCATGTGCAACTAAGCGTATACTCTTTGATTTGCTCTTCTTCTGTATCAAATTTTAATAATAATTTGTATATTTTACTTCTCAAATGTTTCTCACCATTACATAATAGTTTTTCCTTCATATTACCATTTCTTCAAATCTTTTACCCTTTCTGTAATTTTTTAATAATCTTTTTATTCATGATATTTATCAACATTAAAAACACGTTAAATAAAAAAGAAATGAAAAAAATATCAATGTCAACATATTTATACATCACGTATCAGTCCGACATACATGTCAGAGGTTCATCTCATATCTATTTGAATACCGTGTACAACATATATATATATCACGTTCTTTACTTAACTTACTATACATCTCTTATATTTATTCATTTTATATATATTTAATTTCAATCATATTTCCATTCTTCTCTTCTCTCTCATAGTTTTTTTCCCTCTTCCATCCTCACTTTCTTCTTTCTCTCTGTCTCTATATCACACTATCCATTCAAATCTATCAATTCCTATCCATTCTCTCATTTTCTCTCGTTCTAATCCCTATCGCTCTCATTCGTGACTTCCTATCTAGTTTCCCCATGTTTCTCAGTATTTATCTATGCACATCAATCAATTTTTTTAACATACATATATAAAATGTTTACATATTTCTGCTTCCTTTTTGCTTTCCCTTTAGTGTTAGTTTCATATATTTATGTGGTTTCTTGAATCACTTCCCCCCTTTTTTTAATTTTACTTTCCATTTCACCTTATTTGAAGATTAGAGTTTATTTGACATTAATATTTAATGTTTAATATTTAGTTTCACTGTCTTCCAGTCCCCCCCCCTCTCTCTTTCTTTTTTTCCTTTCCTCTTTGTGATTATTGTTATTGTTGCTGTTGCAGGAGAGATCTGTATATATGTAGGCATATATCTATCTATCTGCGTATATCTATGTAATGCGCAAAATGTGCATATCTAATGTATTCATCTTTAATTTTTGAGTTTTATTTACTTTCTAATGTATTGCAGAGTTTTTTATTCTTGTTTCCATGTATTTTGATACCATGATCCAATCTTCTGCAAACTTCCATGTATCTTTTCCTTTAATTAGCATCGTTAACTTGTCCATCTCTATCATTTCATATAATTTCTCAAGCCATTGATCTCTAGACGGTGTTTCTTTTTGTTTCCATTTATTGGCGAATATTATTCTGGAAGCTGCCAGCATATAGAAGATCATCTTCCCACTTTGTCTTTCTAATTCTTGTTCTAGCATTCCTAACACATATATTTCTGGTTTCAAGGGGAGCACAATTTTCAAAATGTTTTTGTTTCCAGCTTGTATTATTTTTTCCAATTCTGACCTTGTATCCTGAAATCCTTCTAATTTCATATCAATCTTAAATCTCTCTTTTAGTTGCCTGTATATATACCAGTGACATGTAAGATCTTCTCTTTCTAGTTGTTCTTGACTTTTCATTCTAATGTGACTTCCTTCCCCCATCAATATATCTTTATACATAATCCATTTTTTTCTTGGTACACCTTCCCGATTAAATAAAGCTTCATGTGGGGAGGCCCATAAAGGAATCTTAATACATAATCTGTTTTTAATTTTTTTCCAGATTCTCAATAAGGATTTCCTAATTACATGATTGTTGAAATCTTTGTTTACTCTATCCTTGTTATAAAACATGTATGCGTGCCAACCGAATCTGTTATTATCTCCTTCCAATTTTAATAATTTGTCATCTTCTAATATAATCCAATCTTTAATCCATAATAGGCAGCATGCTCATAGTACATTTTTTAATTCGGAACATTTAGACTACCTCTTTCTTTGGAATCTTGTAGCACCTTCATCTTTACTCTCGGTTTCTTCCCTGACCAAATATATTTTGATATTTCCTGTTGCCAATCTTTAAACACTTTTTCGTTATGTATTACTGGAATTGTTTTAAACAAAAATATCAGCTTTGGTAGTATATTCATTTTAATTACCGCAATTCTGCCCAAGAATGAAAGTTTTAAATTTTGCCAATTCTTCAAGTCTTTTTTAATCTCCGTCCATATTTTCTTGTAATTGTTTGAAAATAATTCAGTGTTTTTATTTGTTATATCAATCCCCAGATATCGAGTCTTCTTAACAACTTTCCACCCTGATATTTCTGTTAGGTCATTCTTTTCTTTTCTTGTCATATTTTTTGTTATTATTACTGTTTTTTCACTATTTACTTTTAGCCCTGTTAATGAATTGAACTCTTCTAAGACCTTTAATAATGTCTTGATCCCTCTTGTTGGTTCACCTAAAGATATGACCAAATCGTCTGTGTACATTCTTAGTTTATATTCTGTTTTCCCCACTTTAATTCCTTGTATCGTGCTTTCTTCTTTGATTCTTTTATTCAGTAGTTCCATCACCATTATAAATAAAAGAGGAGACAGTGGACACCCCTGCCTCGTACCTTTTATGATTTGTAATATGTTTCCCATTTATTAGCAGTTTTGCTGTTTGGGTACAGTAAATTGCCTCTATCCAATTGATAAACCTCGGCCCCACATTTATTATTTTTAGAATCTCAAACATTGCTGACCATTTAACATTATCGAAGGCCTTTTCGATGTCTAAGAAAATTAAGGCCAATTTCTTGTCTCCATGATTCTCCGCATATTCTATCAAGTTTAGCACGTGTCTTCTGTTATCTCTTAGATATCTTCCCGTTAGGAATCCTCTTTGTTCTTCCTCAATCCAGTCTTTAAAAACCTTCTTTAATCTGTGGACTAATATATTTGTGAATATTTTATAATCAACATTTAATAAAAATATTGGTTGGTAATTTTTAGGTTCTTGTGGGTCCTGATTCTCTTTGGAGATTCATGTTATGTTAGCTTCTTCCCATGATTTGGAATAATTACCTTTTTTGATAGCTTCCAATGTCTTTTTCAATGGTATACTGAGGTGTTCTTCCATGATTTTGTAATATTTTGGGGTGAAACCATCTGGACCAGGTGCCTTACCTATCTTTAATTTCCTTATCGTTTCTGTCACTTCCATTATCGTTATAGGTTGATTCAAACTTTGTTCTTGTTCTTTTGTAAGTTAGGTAAATCTTGTTGTTTTTTAAAAAATTGAATGTTCCAAATATTTCCACTTTGAATATATTGTTTCCCATACAGTTCTGCAAAGTAGTTTCTGAAACATTTTTTAATTTTTTCCTGATCTGAAGAGATTTCTCCTCCTTCTTTCACTTTGGCGATATAATTTCTATTTCTTATTTTCCCAAGTTTATATGCAAGCCACCTGCCCGGTTTGTTTGCTTGTTCAAAATGTGTCTGTTTTATAAATTGCAGTTTTTCCTGCAGTTCCTCTGTTGTTTCCATTGATAATTGTTTTTGTAATATTTTAATCTCTGTGATGATCTCTTTTTGGGAAGGGTCTCGTTGAAGTTGCTTTTCTTTCTGTCTTATTTCTTCTTTAATCCTTGTTTTTTTCTCATTTTTCTTTTTATTTACTTCAATATTTTGTTGTATGAAGAACCCACTCATGACTGCCTTAGATGCTTCCCAAACCGTAATAATGTTTGTTTCTTCCTTTAGATTTTCTTCAAAATACCATTTTAATGTTTGTTTTGCTTTTTTAATTATTTCTTCTCTTTGTAAAAGACCATCATTTAATCTCCAATTGTATTCTTTTTTTCTCTCTTTTTGTCTCTAATATTACTGGATTATGATCTGTCCAGATCCTTGGGAGAATCTCTATTTTCTGTACCTCTTTGCACATATTTTGAGATATCATAAAGAAATCTATCCTCGAGAAAGAATTATGTCTTTGTGAATAAAATGTATAGTCTCTGGCTTTTTCATATTTATGCCTCCAAATATCTACCAGGGATAGATTCTCTGTCATTATTTCGAACGTTTTTGGCAATTTCCCTTGGTTTTCTTTCACTTTTTTTGCTGATTTCCTATCTATTTCTGGTGATATCACTCCATTCCAGTCCCCACGTATCAGCACTCTGTCATGATTATAATCTAGTATTTTTCCCATAAGTTTTTGGTAAAAGTCACTTTTCTTATCCAATGGTGCATACAATCCAGTAATTAATGTTTTTTTCTGCTGTATTTTTCCTATTACTCCAATGAAATGTCCCTCTGGATCTCTGAATAATTCTTCTGCTTGCACCTCCTGTTTTGCATATATAACTACCCCCTTTTTTCTCTTTAGCCAATGATGCAAATTCTTTTCCTAGTTTATTTTTTTTATGCTTTCTATAATTTGAAAACAAGATAACCATCTTGTAATTTAAATCCTTCTCTTTCTAAATCCTTGATTCTCTTTAATTTTCCATTCCCCTATGTCTTTTTTTTTAAAATAAATCTCTGTAGGTTAGCTAGGTATCTATTCTCAATTCCCTTTTACAAAAGGCTTCCTGGGAGGAAAGCCAAACCAGGATTTTAAAATTCAACCTATCTTTATGTTTGTTCCATTCTCTTAATAGGGTTCTCATTATGTGGTTCGTAAACTCTGCATTTATTTTGACTTTCCCATACCATTGGTACCCATGCCAGGCAGCCAAGTTTAAAAACTAAACAGAAATTCCCTAATCATGAATAAATTAATGGACCCTATTCTACTCATGACTACTGATGGAATTCTGAGGCTCTGGATGTTCATGGGGGAGGGAGCCTGGGCTATTCGGCCTAGGTTCTACCAAGTGCTCCCTTAGCTGGGATGTGAATCCCCTTGGCTGTTGTCTTTATTTGTTATTTTCTCTGCCTCATGGTCCCAAGGCATTATTTATAACTTCTTCACAGAAGCACCTTGAAGCTTCCTCCAGCTGGTAATCTTCATTGGTCAGTTATATCTTCTGGTCTCTAATGTTCCCCTGATACTGATGCCCATAAAATATGAAACTTTAAACTCAGCACCTCATTAACCCTTTGTTTACCCCCTTGGATGTGTTGCCCAGATGATGAGAGCAGCCCAGTATTACAGCTTTATTGTCTAGGCTTCCTTTTAGATCTATCTAGTACTTCTGCAATCTGGAAACTTTTCTTTTCAGTTATCCACAAATGATACCTTACTTTGGTTCACTTGAAGCATTGTAATGAAAATCTAAGCAGTCAGTGCTAGAATGGGTGCAAAGTTCACAGCGCCTATATACATTTGTTGTGGCCATGTCCAGTTTCCTCAACCTTTTGGCCAGCTGTTCCCCCCCACCAAAGTTAATGTAGGGTTCCCATCTGAAAAGTTTTTCCAGATACAGCAGTACAGAGACTTCGTGAAAAATGCAATGATCTCTCCCTAACAAAGGAGTCCTGGCTTCAGAAAGGGTCAGAATCATGCTGGATACCAAAAGAGGTTGCCTTGCTGCTACAGAAGGTGTTACATTTTACTGTCCTTTATCTCAGCACACCACATGGCCAGGAAGTAGGAGTGGTCTCTGCCTGCATGTGATTCCCTTACCTGAACAACAACAAAAGCAACATATGAGACAACATGTACACCTGTGACTCCAACACCATTACTTTTCTTTTCTTCTTTTAAACATCTTTTGCCTAATTAAGAAGCTAGTGGATCTTCAAAAGCTTGCATCATGTGTTTTGCAGTTTTGTTGGCCAATAAAGTATCAATTTTTGTGGATTCTGGATTTTGGTTTTCCACATAGCCAACATGACTACCCCTGAATGCAAAGGCAAGTGTCTGTGAATCACATTGACTTGGGTTCAATCACCTAACATCTACTACCACAGCAAGGTAAAACTAGGGTACCTTCCATTAACTTCTCTTTACTTTGTTGATGTGACAAGATTTTTACAGATTCTCAGCCACTTCTTTCTTTCTTGGAAGTAAGCAAGAATATGTTTCTCTTGTTTTATTTTAAACATGAGTAATTTCCTTTGACTGGATATACTAGAGGTGGATGAAACACTTAGTGATATTGCATGTCCATCTTTGGCACTTCAGTCCCACTCTGAAGGGATAGAAGGATCCCAAGGCCTATGGGGCAAGAAGAAAAGACTCATAGGACTTTTTTGGATGAGGGTTTATAACGCTAGCAGCCTCGTCCCCGTTGCGAGGCTGCAGCACTGCAGGGCGTCCCTTTCGGATGACGTTCTGCCCTGCCGGTACTGTTGCGTAACCATGGGGATTATATAACCATGGGGGTATATTTTGCAATTTTCTAATCACGATCAACTTTCGTGATTAGAAAACCACCAAATATAATGCTGCTGCGTCCCCATGGTTACGCAACAGTAACGGCAGAGGATCAGCAGGGCAGAACGTCATCCGGAAGGGACACCCTGCAGCGCTGCAGCCTCACAAAGGGGACGAGGCTGCTAGCGTTATAAACCCTCATCTGAAAAAGTCCATAGACTGCACTTTACTGAAAAGCAAACATAACAGAAGAATTGGCAGGAAATGAAATAATATGATGTCAAGTAAGGTGACACAGACAGAGCACATACAGACATCTAGAGATAGCAAGATTTTTCTGCCAGATGACCATTTATCAGAACTGACTAGCTGAGTTTATAGAGCTTGTGTTGAATATAAGGCAATGGCACATAGGCCAATATACTGAAAAATGAGCTGTATAATCAAAGTTTGACAATCCTCCTGGGAACTGAAGATGGCATTTGTTTAGCTTTTCTCTGTTATTTTGGAAGTGTTTTGTCACAAAATCATTTTCTGGAAGATCACTGAGTTTCTGGGCTTTGATAGTGAAGAATAACATTTATTCAGCTGGATTATCTTTATCCCATCGTGCCGTGCATTTTTTTTTTCAGTTTCTACCGGGACATATGGGTCATTAAAATAATTTTTCTTCAGCAGTCTTGCTTTGTAAGCAATAGCCAGGACATAGAGGATGCCACCGCACACACACCTACATATACCATACTTCATTGTTATTTTTTTTCTGTAAGTGGGGAAAACTAGCTGGAACCAGGGGTGATTCCATGGATTTCCAAGCATATGATGGACAAAGTAACTCAGTGAGCTTTGGAATGGCAAAATCAGAGCTTTTGGAGGCCAAATGGTCTTTCTTTCTAAGAGTAAAGATGTTGCTTTCCATTTTTGCGGGGGGGGGGTCAAATTTTTCCATTCTGTTTAGGAAGAAATCTGCCATTTTTTGTATGTTTGGAATTTTTGGGAGAAAGAGCTTAACAATATTCTTACCATCAGATTTGAGAGTTTCATCAAGTGTAGCTTAAAAATTGTCATGTGGGACCTACAGTAAGAACTTTATCAGACAAACCTCTAAAAATGTTTCTGTCCCACCATATTCTGAAACATAATTGTCCTCGCACAGTAAACCTTTTTCTCATATGTACCTGTAATAGTAGAAAAAGCAGCCCCAGCATTACTGGAGCATGAACGCTAACACTGTTTACTTCCACATTTGTGATCTCGGTGGTTCTCACAAGAAGATGTGATCATGGTTGAAAGTTTTTTTAAAAAAACATAAATTAAAACACAAAACGAACACACAAGCACTGAAACACACACAAAAACTTACAAGTAAACCAGGGAGGTTCATAAAAAGAGTATCAATCCTGTACCTGGCTTTCAGATTCTCACCCGGAAGTATTCTGGCAGGACCGCCCATTCATGAGAGAAAAATGGTGTGTGGTTTCAAACGCAGGCAATAGTGAGACAAAAATGCCACAGAAGGTCTATTGATGGCTTGGCTCATCAATAAAAAAAGAACACCTTATTTATGGAAGTAGAATGGCAAAGAACAACATTGTGTGATATTGGTGCCCTTTCACGTTCATTAGCTGTCATTATGATGCCATATTTGTCATGTCTGATAAAGTCCTTTGTGTTACACAGCTACAAGTATGAACCAAACATAATTCTTAGCCACACTTCTTTCTTCTACCTAATAATTGCTGGCTGGAAGATTTCATATAAAATACGCAGTAGAAGTGTGAATAATATTTGCAACTGTTCTTATTGTTAATGAGAAAGGATGTCACATCGATACACCCTGTCAAAATAATAATAAAAAAAATGCCAGACACTGCAAAATTTTTGTCCTGAGTGAGAGTTAAAGAAACCATTGCTTTTCCCCATTATTGGGAGAGGGGTTGTGTGCATACTACGTTACATTTTGTGCAAAATAGGGTTTTGCACAAAAATGTGTTGTGAAGAAAATACAAAGGATTTATGCAAGGTAAATTTCCAGAGAAGGGGAAAAATAGAATGCCATATATATATATATATATATATATGAGAAAAATGTGCAAAGACTCTCAGAACATCAGGGATATTTTTTGGTTGGTATGTGTGTGAAATCTTTCATTCATGTGTGCAAGAATAAAATAAGCATGATTTACATCACTACTCTCCAGCAATGAGAAAGAACTGCAATAAAGGGATGGCATTGCAATAAAAGAGGTCTCACCTTTACCTCACTGATCATGAGCTGCCATAGTAGGGCAGAGATTAAATTGCCAAGGTTCTATTTCCATTTTCCCAAATTTGTGAAGTCTAGCTTCTACCAAAGTTGTTAATATTTTAGCAAAGCAATAACAAGCTAACAACCTTAAATTGGATTATTGACAGTTTTGACAAAAAAGAAAGAAAGAAAGAAAGAAAGAAAGAGGGGAAAAACTATAGTAGTCCCTTCATATTCATGGGGATTAGGGGCAGGGCACCACTGCAAAAGTGAAAAAAAATGAATAAATTAAGCCCTGCCCCCAACATGCATACTACACTACAGTATTGTAGACTCTTCTTCTGCCAACACCTGCCACCACGGTAGCAACATCTGCCCCCGGTACACAAACCATGCCCCTCACTCATATTCACCTCCTCCAGCTGCCCTGCCAACAACACAAGTCCAGCCCACTTTCTTACCTTGCACCAAAACAGTGCTGCCCATTTAAAACACTCAGTGAGGTTACTCCTTTCCTAAACCGAAGCTAAAATTTGCAATTGTAGCAACACCCGAGCCCAGGCACACAAACAACACCCCTCACCCACACTTGCTTCTCCCCAGTTCTCCCTCCCTCTGCCCTGCCAACAACATGACTTTACTGAGTGTTTTACACTGGCAGCAATATTTTGGTGCAAGGTAAGAAATCAAGCTGGACTTGTATTTTTGGCAGGGCAGAGGGAGGGAGAGCTGGGGGAGGCAAATGTGGGTGAGGGGTGTGGTTTGCATGTATGGGGGATGTTTCTACAGTTGCAACTTTTAGCTTCATTTTGGGAAATGATTGACCTTAAGTTTTAAACGGGCAGTGCTGTTTTGGTGCACTAATATGCAAAATCGCAAATGTGAAACACGTGGATGTGAAGGAACGACTGTGAAGGGAAACAGGGTCATTATTGGATCTCAGCAACTGAGTAATCCAGCTACTATGATCAATGACATGCAAAAATCCGGTATTGTTGCAATGGCAATTTGACACTCCATTCAAAACAAATAACTGTGCATTACATCTGTCACTAAATGCAAAGGAGTAACTCCTTCCACTACACAGAGGGGAAATGTTTGCTTATGGCACGCCCATAAGTGGAAAATAGATAAAGGTAGAAAGTCTTGTCTAAGTGGTACAATGGCTTAAAACAAAACAAAACAAAAAACAGATGTCTTGGCCAAAATCCTGTATCAGCTTATACACAACTAAATAACTTCTCCTGGCCTGCCTCCTCCAAAACTGATGGAAACTTCATTCAGCCATGCTCTGATCATCAGCAGAATGATCCTCCTTCTCCCTCTGCAGTGGATGCCCAGTAAAGTAGGCTAGGAGGGCAAGTTATAATCATGGTAATAGTGTCAAAATGATGATTGTAACTGTAACTTTTTCATATTCACAATTGCTACTTAGGCACAATTTTGACACTATTGCCACGATCATACCCCCCCCCCACATACTCACAAACACTTTATTGGGCATCAGCTGCATGGGAGGAGGAAGACCATTTTGCCAATGATCAGAGCATGGTTTAATGATCTTTCCATCAAGTTTGGGGAGTTGGACCAGAAGTTATTTAGTTCAGTACTAGTTAAGTCTGTTTAACTGATACAAAATTCCAGCCATTGTTCCTAGGAGAGATGGTGGTCTCATCTGGGATTGACATCAGTCTAAAAATGTCTTGGGTGACACTATTCACGTCTGTGTTGCTGTGTACATCCTACTCTTCTGAATATGCAGCACTCACTTATAGCAGCTGCTATGACAACATGCCCCTTGCACTGCTTATTTCCTTTTCTTTCAGTTAATTATAATTAAGGCTAATTAACTATTACTTTTACTATTACTAATTAAAACTGTTAATGAGAACCATATATTATGGGGACTTCTGGTTTCCCTGGCAGCTTATTCAATAGCAAGTGCATTTGTAGAGTTCTTTTCTCGCTTCTTGGGGAATATTTTACGCTGATTTGTTTATACACCAAAAAGATTGTAATTAGCATCATCTCCACTTGTTTCTTTTTTATCCTGAACAAGTATATGCAACATGGCCAGTGTAATCAAAGTCCAATTTTCCACTTACATTGACTTTTCATTGATGTCCTTATTTTGTAGATGGGATTTAGTGTTGGTGGTTGCTGGTAGCAGTGTGTGTGTGTGAGAGAGAGAGAGAGAGAGAGAGAGAGAAAGCATAACCATGCTTCTCTACTACTCTGCAAAGCACACTCCTTATGACTCCTACATGTCATTTAAAAAATCTATTAGTAGCAGAACTCAGTAATATAAAAATGGCAGATCTCATAAAGAAAGCCATCTTAACAGTCAGTCCTCTGAATATGTGCCCAACCAGAAGGCATTCTTCCAAAGCATCAGTAGTTTAAATGGTGGGCCATGTGGTGAGAAATCTTTATAGAATTACATTCTAAGTGGAAACTTTTTCTTCCCCACTACATAGGATAACTGTAAAGGATGCTAGATCTTCTTAGATATCGACAGACCACACGTTGTCTAACCACCTCTCAGGTGAGGTCCTCTAGAGATTTCCAGTGTGTAGGTTTTGAAGCAGGTTGTAGTAAGCAACATTTTGATTGGATTGGATTCTTGTTGAATAAGGTTTCCTTTTCAAACTGAAAGACTAATAACATAAGTAAGGCTCTACCATGTCTCATCAAACAAACCACAGTTAATCTGTCCAGCTAGCTATCTCCCAAGGTCTGTCCAACCGCACATCACACAGAAAGGCCTAGTGCCAAATCCCCTCTCCCAAATAACCTAACCACCCACTCTTCCAAACCCCAACAGGCAACCTTCAACTGCCCGGTCATGCTGCACCAAGGCCACAAGGCTTGCTGCTGTGTGATCGGGCACCTCCCAGCCATCCAGTAAAGATACTTAACCAATTGTCATGAAGCCAAAGGCTGAAGAGTTGCTAAAGGTTCTCTGCTTCCTGGACCAGATTACTCATTAACAGCTCTCATAGCTCAATTGGTGGCAAAGAGGAAGAGGAAGAGGAAGGGGTGGCAAGGCCTTAACTAGCCTTCACTATGCCCCATACTCTCTGTCATGGTGCAATATGTCTTGACACTTTATTCTGGCCTTTCTTTACCATGAGGCCAGAAAATGTGCCTCCCCTGCTGGATGACTGCACCAGACTGAGGGGGGATGTCAAATTATTTGTTTGCAAAGACATCAGCATGGGTCCAAAGTAATTTTTCATTTTTGGATGGGCTTAGGGGAGGCAGCTGCTCATTGAAAGAGAAAGCAAATCAATTTCTGCCAAATTCACCTCTTGAGTTTTAGATTCCTATGATGCTTTGGAAGCTTCCCAACCTGCTGGATCAGATGTCAGTGGACACCAAAGAGGCACGATAAGGAAGAATTAATGGAAATCACCTCTGCACCCTCATTGCAATCACAAGATCTTGGGATCCAACCCACTTTTGATTGAAAGGAAGCTTTAGAAATACATTTTGGCCTAAATCCAATGGCTTGTCCCAACTTGAGTAAACCCACTGAAGCAATGTGATCTATATAAGCATTGACCATTTAGCAGCTGATTCAGTAGGTCTGCTATAATAGGGATTAGCAACTAGATTTTGTCTGTTGTTTTTTTCTGTACTAGCTGTTGGTTACTATAGTATAATGACAGAAAGAAAAATAAAGTTGGGCAGTACGTATTTATGCCATTAGGAGAGATTGCACAGGCATCATTTACACTGGCCATAGGCTGGCATCTTGTTAGTGGCATATGCAGGAATAAGTTTAACTTGTGTCTACATATATCAACTTCTGGTCACTGCAGAGGTTGGTATTCCACCACCCCCCCCCCTCTGTCTGCAGTAACCAAAGCACATACACACGGCCTACCACAGAGTCATTGAAACACCTCTCATGGCCATTCCATGTTTGGTGGAGAGTGGGGAGGAGACACAGAAATGTGTTGCTGTTTCTCAGTAGCCAGATGCAAAATGATTATACCAGCTGCTGAGATGTAATAATGTAATCACTTCACATCTGGTGAAGGGGACATAGCCAAACACTTCTGTAATTCTCCCTGTTTTCCAACAGGCATTGATTGGTCCAATATATGGCTCACTGTAGCATAATTTCACATGCGGAACTACTATGTTGAACCACGCAGGATTGTGCTCAAAATATAATCTAAATACATTGTAGTGCAATGAGTCTGTGTGGTATAGTGCATGGTTAGAGTGTCAGATGGGGACTTGTAAGATGAAGGTTCAAATATCCACTGAGGGGGCATCCAGACAGATTGAAAATTCCAGATTTTGTTTCTGTTCTTTCCGATTTTATACTGGGTTAAAATAAACTGACCTGGAGAGCTATCATACAAAAATCTCTGATCTTACCAGGAGCTGACAGAAAATATTCTAGGACAAACAAAATGTTTATGGATCTCTAAAATAAAATTGGAAAGAATAAGAAAAATATCTAGGACTTTGTGGATCTTTTAATCAGTATGGATGCTCCCAGAATCATGAAACTCATTGAGTGGACCACTCTCTCCCTTATCCTGACCTACTTCATTGGGTTGTTGTGAAAATAAAGTGGGAAACAGGGTAGCCATGCACACCAAATTTGAAGAAAGGGAGGCTATGGATGTAACAAGGAAATAAAATATATAATGTTGTGAATGCACTGTAGCTATGACAGCTGAGCATACCAACCTGCCAGTGAGATTGTTAACAGAGGTGATTACACTAGATGTGATAGCTTTGAACAATCTTGGGCCAAAGTATCTAGACTTCTTTGTGGGAAGCCAAAGGAGATAAGTGGGATAAGACCAATGTATGTATGTTCATAATCTCTCAGAATAGGAACCTGGTAATTCTATTCTTTCCCTTTCTTTAAAAATAGCAGGAAATAAATCCATCCTTGATTTTTACTCTTAAATAGCACGGTATGATAATGAGGTAAATTATTTGTACATACCAAAACTTTCTGTGAATTAATCTACTTATCGTTTTAAAGATCTTAAGTTTTATCTCTATGATTATTTCCAGGGAAGAAGCATTCATTAAAATCTTATTTCTGTCTTCTCAAACATTTCTCCAGCAGAATCATTATAATGAGATGGTTATACAGCATTGTCATTCATGATCACGTAGTCTCTTCCCTTTGGGAAACTCAAATGGAAGTGGGTTTTTTCCAATCCAAAAACAAAAACCAAACATCCCACACTATTCATTTGTCTACTTCATAATGCAACCATCAGGTGTACCAACACAAATTTCACATACTGGGTGAACTTCAAATACAGCTGCATTTCCAAATATAGATGCACATTCTACTATTTGCTCAGGGTTCATGTATCCAGATCAAAGGGGTACCAAGTCCTATCTCAATCTGTCCACATTCATTCAAACTACTAAATGAATAGTCATGTATAAGGGAACTCTTTTCAGGCAGTTTAATGAATATGTCAGATCAAAAGCAGAGCTTTTTGCCCATTATGCACAGATTATTAGTGTAATATCCATGGATATTGAATACCTGAGAAATGCCTTTGTAGTTGACCACATATACAATATCCGTACACTGCTAACCATGTCACCCACCCCTTAGAAACTGACTAGCTGTTAATTTAACAATACATATATCACTGAAATCAATATAAAACAAAATTGGTGATGAGTTTTGGATTCCCTTTAAAATGTGGGTTATATCCACAGGAAAATGCCTAAGCAGTTTGCCTGGTAGCAGATTGTTGCACAAAAACCTAGGACGTAGAGAGGCCTAGTGACTGAGTGAACTTCAATTCTGATTTTGTGTAATCCCCTCACAAAAGATCACATTTTTGAAATCACCTCTTGCAAGATGCAACGGTTTGAAACAAATGTATCTGAGTCTGAATCACAATTATTTACAAATGATAAACATTTGGTAACTAAAATGTACAAATTGCTGTTGAGGTTTGAAATGGAAGATGAGCAGGTAAAGGTATGGTGAAGCAGTTACAAGATATAGGTTCATAAATTCAGATGGACCAATGGGAGAGAGTTTGGACAAAAAGTTTGAAATTTACTTTGTATTACATGTGGTGGAGTTGTTCAGTAGCTAGAAACTATTGGAAAAAATACATAATATAATAAGTGAAATATTAAACCTAAAATTCACAATTAATCCAGAATTATATTTATTAAACATGGTAGATGAAATAAAAGATAAAATAACTAAGGGATCTTAGAGAATTGTTTTATATATGGTGTCTGCAGCAAGAATACTCTATGCTGCAAAATGGAAAAAGAAAGAACCTCCCACCATTGAAGACTGGATAATCAAAGTAAAAGATATGATGGACATGGACAAATTAACAGCACTATTAAAAGATAAAACTGACAGTTCTGCTGAAAAGGAATGGGCTCCAATAAAAAACGATTAGAAGATGAGGTGGAAAAATCTGGATAAATTTGATCTATAAAATGAACTTGACATATATAACACTACAGTATTTTAGATAAAATTAATCTTATAGATTTGATAAGTTTAGAAGAAACATAATATATGTAAAGTTTATAGGACATCTTTACATATGAAAACAGTTAAAAAGTAACCCTGGTGAAATTGGGGGGCGGGGGAGGAATTTTAGTTATGAAAATAATAAGAAGATGAAGGAAATTGAATGGAATTTTTGTTTTTTAGGTAGTAAGAAAATGTATATTTTAGTGTCTAAATTAGCAGTAACCCCAATCCCCGCCTCATCTGGCTCAGCAAGTGGGAGGTGGGAATTGGCATTTGCCAGTTGGGAGGGGTGGAGACCATCCCTATGATGCTGGGCGCAAAGTGCCGATGTCTGGAAGGGGGAGAGGCTGAGCTAGAAGCTTACTTAAGCCTGCTCCACCCTCTCCACTCCCCTTGCTTTTTCAATAGGAGCAGAGCGACTTGTCTGTGTCCGATCGGAGCTGAGCGCTTGCTTCTGAGCTTTACTTTTCTGCTGTTCCTGCATCGGAGAAATAGCTGTGCAACCAGCTTGCCGGTTACAGGGAGTACAGGGGAGAGGGCTTGTGGGTTCCCGGTCCAGACCTAGTAGCCTGCTTGCAGCAGCAGCAGCTCTAGGCCATGCCTGGGCTTCCCTGCTGGTAACTGGTTCCCCACCACTCCTTGCCTTCTCAGGAGGGTGGGCAGTTCCCCATCCCACCCCTCCCTACAAGGCTCGCCGTAACGGCGGTCTTTTGGTCACAGCGGGTACCTGCATCACTTTGGGGGTTTCCCCGCTGGAAGTGAGTCCTGCGCTGCTCCTTGCCTTCCTTGGGAGGTTGGGTGGTTCCCCCCACCCATCCCTGCTGGGCCTGCCACAGCGGCGGCCCTTTGGTCATGGCAGACAGCTGTGCCACTTCGGGAGTTTTCCCGTGGGTACTGGGCCGTTTCTCTGCTTCTCCCCATTCCCCACTTCTATTGGGAGGTTGGGTGGTGTCCCCCCTTACCTCCCTTACCTGCAGGGCCCACTGCACCATCAGCGTTAGAGGAGTCGCTGGGTGGTGCAGCCTAACGGCACGGAGGTTTTGGCCTGCACAGCTGCGCCACATTGCACACATCTAATAGCTTGGTGCCCCTCCCCAACCGGGACTTATCAGGTGGCGCCTTGCGGCCCAGCACAGCCCTTGGGGCCATCAACCATTAGGCCTTGCAGCCTAGCATGGGTTTGGGCCTTCTCAGTTGCACCACGTCGCACGCATTTGGCTAAGACTTGCGGCCTAACGCGCCTAGAGGGGTCTTGAGTCTCTGGCCCTTGTTCTTTAGGCCTGAAGGCCTAGTGCGGCCTGTGTGGCCTCATTGCAACTGGACCTCAGTCATCAGTTCACCTGGGCCTCAATCCAGCAGGCTTCACAGCCCAGTGGGACTGAGGACCCACCCATCACCGAGGGCCTCGGTTTGGGGTCATTTCTGGGGGGGCAATAGGCCTTGGTTAAGGTTCCTTGGGCCCAGGGGCCTAGCAAGGCCTGATCCATATTGATATTTGGACTGCTACATATATTTATATAGCAGCAGCAGCAATAATAATAATAATAATAATAATATGTTGATAGCTTGTTCACAAGTTGGGCGGAGTTTGTTATTTCAGAAAATGTTGGGTTGTGATATCTGTGTTAGCAGTGATAATAATAATAATGATGATGATAATAATAATAATAATAATAATAATAGATAACAGTATTGTGATGAGTTATGGCCCCTAAAAAGGGCAAGGCGGTGGTAAGGGCAAGGGCCCTGCCCCCAAGCCAACATCAAAACTTCCACAAGTGCCTGCGCAGGTCTCATCCAGTGACAGCAAGGACGACATCCCATGGCCCGCTATTTTGGATAGGATTTGCAAGCTGGAAGAGGTCCATGGGGCGCCTAATGCTCCAGTGATTCCCAGTGGGGGGAGGCATGGTAAAAAGTGTAAGTTGGCTAATGAGATTCTCTTCCAATTAGACGCCCTAGAGAGGCAGCTTCAGCCTGAGGGGGCTTCGGGATCCAAGGATGCTGGGGGCAGCGGGATGCTGGAACCCATGGGAAACCTAGAGCAGCCTGCAGATACAGGTGGACCTTCTGTTGTCAGAGGTGAGTCTCCTGACTTTAACACACAAGCCACACCCAGTGCATGGTGGTCCTGGGGAGGTTTGCCAGTGCACACCCAGTGAGACACTGGGCAGGTCACGGGAGGTGGTCCATATGCACACTTAGGCTGGCCTATGCCACAGTCATCCTTGAACTGGACATCTCCACAATGGTCCACATGGGCACCATGGGGGGTTGGGCCATTCCCAAGTAATACAACAGGTGCCCAACAGGCACAGGGGCTTTCGCTGTCTGTGAGCTATGATGCTGTGCCATATGGCGCCATCCCTTTTGGCAATTTGACTCTTCCCTTAGGTGACCACCTCCTACAGTCCACAAGGGAAAAATTATAAGGGGCAAATATGAGGATGTCTTCTCCTTGCTCTATTGGGAGCTGGAAAAAAAGACAAAGAGTCATTGGATGACAAAGAAAAAGAAAGGATTAAAAAGAGGAAAGTGGACTGCACCTGGTCCAATTGGTTATCAGTTTTTTTAATCCTCGTGGGGGTTATTGTCAAGGCACAAACAGTTTGCGCGGCGGCCCTATTTCAATATATAGATATAGTACATAGGGCCTACACGGACTATGCCAGGCCGGCATGGCTGTTATATGATGAAGCTTTTTGCATGAAGGCTGCCATCTACCCTTCCCTGTGATGGGACATGATGCAGTTGTGGATGCAACTCATGACCCTGGCCTGGCTGATTCAGGGGGAGACGACCCATAGTGGTCACCTAGTTCAAAAAGGATCTGCAGTAGTTAACCAAAGGCCATTGTCAGGGGCCGCCCAAGGTACCAAGCTCTTGTGTTGGGATTTTTCTTCACAAGTGAGTTGTAATAGGAAGCCGTGCAGATGCAGCCATGAGTGCTCTATCTGTGGGGCTTCCCACTCCTTTCGTAACTGACCCAGGGGACGGGGCCAGTTTTGGGGTGCAAAGGGTGTCCAAGGGGGGAACAAGGGTACAGGAAGCAATCCTACATCTTCAAATGGGCCCCAGACCAATTAAATTAGACATCCTGAGCCGATGGCTTAAGTTTTATCCTGATAAAAAGGCAGCAAGTTATTTATATAATGGTTTTAAAGTTAGGTTTAGAATTCCTTTTCAGGGCCCTAGGCGAGCCTACACGGCTTCCAATCTACAGACAGTTAAAGATATGGAGGCAATTGTTAGGGCCAAGATTCAGAAGGAGGTCTCGGAAGGCAGGGTGATGAGACCTTCTAAGGAGCCACCCATATCTAACTTACAGGTTTCCCCTTTGGGTGTGGTGCCTAAGAAGGCACCAGGGAAATTTAGACTAATCCATCATTTATCATGTCTGGAGGGTGAATCAGTAAATTATTTTATCCCAGCTGAATTATGTATAGTTAGATACACATCCTTTGATGCGGCCATTAAGGAGGTCTGGAGGCATGGCCCTGGGGCAGAACTGGCAAAATGCAATATTAAGTCAGTGTTTCGCCTCTTGCTGGTACACCGCAGGGACTATGAATTGTCGGGTTTCTGTGTTGAGGGCCAGTTCTACATGGACAGAGCTCTCCCTATGGGATGCTCTGTTCCTTGCAATGCCTTTGAGATGTTCAGCACATTTCTCGAATGGGCTCTGAAGGCAAGAACAGGATTACCAGGCATAGTACATTACCTGGATGACTTTTTATTCATCGGGGAAGGAGGCTTGGCTCGTTGTGCCTATTTGCTGCATCAGTTAGAGCTGTTGTCAGAAGAATTGGGTGTCCCCTTAGCACCGGAGAAAACTGAGGGCCCGGCATTACAACTCACATATTTGGGGATAGAAGTTGACACCGTAACCAGCTTTGCCGTCTGGCAGAAGCCAAAGTGTCCGACCTACGAACAAGAGTGCCAGCTTTCACGTCCCATAAGAAAGCTAGCCTACGGGATTTTCAGGTTTTAATTGGTTACCTAAATTTTGCTTGCAAGGTGATAGCTCCAGGGAGGGCTTTCCTGCGCTGATTGTGTGATGCCATTAAAGGTTGTTCTCTGCCCCATCACAAAATTTGTGTCACAGCTGAAATATGCTGTGATCTTCACATATGGGAAAATTTTCTGGGAAAGTTTAATGGCATTTCATTCTGGCAAGAGGAAAGGAAGCTACAAGGAGCACTGCAAATTGCATCAGAGGCTGCTGGCTCAATAGGATTCAGAGTTTATTTCACGGGCCATTGATGTGCAGCTAATTGGCCCCTGGAGTGGATTGCTTCGGAGGTCTCTGGGGACTTGACATTCCTGGAATTTTTTCCGGTTCTGGTGGCTGTTCATATATGGGCAGCAGAACTGGCAAACTCCACCATGCACTTTTGGTGTAACAACATGTCCACGGTCCACGTCATAAACTCCTTGACCTCCAGATCTTCCTGAGTCATGCAGCTCATCTGGGTTTTTACTCTGCAATGCTTACAGCTCAACATTGTGTTTGTGGCCCGGCATGTGGCGGGTGTTGACAATGGTATTGCTGATGCTCTTTCCTGCATGCAGATGGAGCACTTCAGAGACATGCAGCCCGAAGGCGATCCGATGCCCATGCACCTGTGGAAGATAGGCAGGTTGGGGTGATCAGGGCATTAGGTATGTCCTTGGCATCCTCCACTAGAAGGAGTTACATGGGAGCAGTACACAAGTTTAGCTAATTTAGCCAACAGCTCAGCTGGCAGCAGGGGGCACATCGATCAGTTTCACTTTTGTTACAGTTTTGTGTGCATTTACATAAAAAAGGACTTGCCCATCAATCCATTCGTTCCAGGCTGTCTGGAATCACCTTTTGGCTTAAAGCAAGGGGAATGGCAGATAATACCACAGACTTCACAATATGTAAATTTCTGGAGGGCTGGATTATACAAAGAGGAAGCATGAAAGTCACCAGCCCCCCCCCTTTACCAAATGTCCTTTGAGGCCTTTTTGCCGCCTGGCTGGACATTTGTGCATCACCCTTTGAAAGGCTGCTTTTTCATGCCACAGCGCTTGTGGTGTTCTTTGGCACTTTACGTAACAGTGAACTGGTACGGACATCTAAAAATGACCAATCAAACCAGGCCCTTGAATTGAGAGATGTGGAGTTATGTGAGCAGTATGTCCTGCTTAAGTTGTGTTTTTCCAAGACCGACCAGCAGGATGTGAGCTCTCAGTGCTGGCTACATGCCTGCATTCAGCGGGACATTTGTCCCGTGAGAGCCCTTAGAAAATACTTGGCAAGATATGGAAACAAAGACATCTAAAAAATATGTCGATACGGATAAAAGAAAATTATTATAAAATAATATGGAGATGGTATTTGATACCAGCAAGATTGCATAATATAGATAAGAATAACTCTAAATATTGTTGGAGAGGTTGTCAAGAAATAGGTACATATATGCATATGTGGTAGAATTGTAAATTTGTACAGCAGAATTTTTGGAAATGGTTTTTATAGAAATAGAGAATATTCTGAATAGAAATATAGAAAGGAAGCCGAGCATAGCATTGATGTCAATTTATAATGAAGAGAATAGGAACCAAGCAGAAAAGGATTTAATAACAAATTTATTAACGGCAGCAAGATTAATTATAGCAAGACATTGGAAAATGCAAATAAATGTACAAGTGGAGGAGTGGTATAAAGAAGTGTGGAAGATGGCAATAAATGATAAGTTAACATGTAGACTCAAAGTAAGAAGAGGAAGTTGGAAAGAAAGTGACTTTGATAAAATTTGTTAAAAAAGTATTACAGACAAAAGATGGGAGGTTACCTCCACGAGAAGAAATGAGATTCTGGAAAGATTAGGTAAGGGATAATGGCTCCAGTGAAGGGGAGCACTGAGGTGGGGGGGGTATGGGAATTAATATTTCTGAATAGAATTATAATAAAGAATCTATGTTAACTTTTGAAACTAGTTAATAGAAAAATTGTGATTTTATAGTAATTTTATGTGTTATAATAACTAAGTATTGATTAGATAATATAATGTATGATTATAAAATTAATAAAAATATATTTTAAAAAAAGAAAATACTTGGCAGTGAGAGGGGTGACTCTGGGCCCACTGTTTATTCATGCCAACCTTTCTTCCTTAACCAAGTTTCAGTTTTGGTCAGTAACTGCCAAAGCCTTGGACAAACTGGGCCTAACAGGTAGGCATTTTGGGACACATTCCTTTAGGATAGGAGCAGCGTCCACCGCAGTGATTATGGGACTCCAGACCTAGGCAATACGGCAGATCAGCCACTGGCGTTCTTCCGCATACCGCAAGTATGTCCGGCCATTGCAGTATTAACTTGTCTCTTTTTCCTTGTTTTCTAGGTCCCAGGCTGGCACTGGTGAGACAAAGGGCAGTTATTTGCGGCCACAGTATAGTTTACTGGGCAGCGTGACAAGCCCGATTGAGCCATTTTGGATCTCACCTCACCCTCGGGAACCAGTTGATTGTTAAATGGTTGGGAAGGAGGGGGCTTTGTTGGCATGGTCTGTTGCCGTTGCTGTTTGAAGAGCGCCAGGGGCCTTCTCCTGATGTTCTCATTCTCCACTTGGGTGGAATTGACTTGGGTTTATTAAAAGGGAAGGCGCTAGTCCTTCAGGCGATCCATGATATGGGGGTAATCCAGTCTTGGTTTCCAGAGGTTACCATCATGTGCTCTGCCATTCTACTTCGTCAAGTTTGGAGAGGGGATGGAGATCCCCATCTGCTTGATAGAGCTTGGCATAGAGCCAACAGGGAAATCAGGAATGCTCTCGCCAAGGGTTTGGGTTGGTATATCCCGCACCCCGCCATAGTGTTCGAAAGGCCCGAGCTCTACCGAGCAGATGGGGTACACCTCTTGGACGTGGGTAATGCAATTTTCTTGGCTGATCTTCGGGGGTGTGTGTGAGGGACCTGTTAGACAGGCTGGTGGGGGAATAGGGACTAAGTGGACACTTGACCCTATCCATGGCCTGAAATTGGGGGAGGCATAGATGTCAGTGTGCACTTTGGCACCTATTTTGGTGAATGGAGTGTCTCTGGAATGACCAATAAATTTGTGGGTCTTAGCAGAAGGGAAGGAGACCCACCTTGGGTCTGGCCCGAGGGAGAATCCCCCATCCTAATCCATGGGGCTTGAGTGGGGGACTTTTGGGTTGGTCTTCCAGACGTGGGCCAGCGTGAGAGTAACTGTGGTTCTGGGGTTCCTCTCGAGGACTCAGGTGTTCACCTGGGGAAGCTGGGGGGTAAGGTCTCAGTTAGACCTACAGCCGCAGCTGCTCCCTTACTAGGTTGCCTCCCCCTCGCTGAAGATCTTAGAGGGGTTTAAATAGGTAGGGCTAAATAAAGACCCTTTATTTTACCCCATATCTTGTGTCTGGTCTCTTTATTTCTCTGACTCAGCTGGCAACCCCAATCCCTACCTCATCAGGTGCAGCCTGTGGGAGGTGGGTATTGACATTTGCCAGTTGGGAGGGGCGGAGACCACCCTATGACACTGGGTGCAAAGCGCCAATGTCTGGAAGGGGGAGGGGCTGAGCTAGAGGCTTACTTAACCCTGCTCCACCCTCTCCACTCCCCTTGCTTTTTCAATCAACCTACCCTCCTGCCGCAGACATAGTGTGATAATGGTTGCTTTGGGGCCGGGTAGGAATTCCCCCCCCCTTTTCCTGGGTTTTTTTTCCCGCCTATCCCATACTGTGATAAGCGGCATATGGGAAAATTGGCTAAGGGTGGTGTCTAAATAGGTAAATTAAGGTTGACCTGAAATTGGGGGAGGCATAGATGTCAGTGTGCACCTTGGCACCTATTTTGGTGAAGGGAGGATCTCTAGAACAACCAATAAAGTCGTGGGACATAACGGAAGGGAAGGAGACACACCTTGGGGCTGGCCTGATGGAGAATGCCCACCCTAATCCGTGGGCTTCAGTGGGGGACAGATTCCAGATGAAACATGGGATTTCTTTACTTGTGATGTTGGAAGAAAATTTAGAGAGAAAGTGTGGGAGAACTTTACAATATATGATAATGGCTGCATGACTTTTGTATGCCCAGAAATGGAGAGATGTATTAATTCCATCATGAGAAGATTGGCTGATAAAGACATGCAACTAGGCTGAAATGGATAAACTGACAATGTTGAGTAAAAGATATCTTTGGTTAATTTAAACAAAAGTGTTACCCAGTTTGCATGGGGTCTGTGGGAACCCTCTAATGTCTGAATATTAAAATTGGGAATATTTAATTAGCTCAATTATGGCAGGAAGAGGATGGTTAACAGCACTCAGGCTTCAAGCACTCACAGAAGTCTATTGAAAGCAGTAGGAACTATTTGGATAGATGAATAGAGTAAGGGGGTAGCTGGTTATACTGTATTGATCCTGCACAGTGGAGATCATGAAGTAAACTGACAGTGGGGAGGTCTGGACGATGGCCTAGCTACACAGTGTGATGTGGAGTCAAAAGGAAGTGGAACTGTGCACAGTTTGGTGGTGTTGGGGGATGATAGTTATATGAAATAATTCCCCTGAAGGGATAGGAGTTGTGAGGGAAATACAATAGTTCTCAGAGGTTCTCAGCCCAGTTAGAGTTAAAGATAGTTAATTATCAATACCATTGGAATCAAATAGGAAACAGCCAAGGTCTTTTGTTGGAAGGGAGCAAGAGAGGAAACTTCCATTTTGCAAGCAATAAGGTCTCTTGCTATCACTGAGTGGATTAGTGATTGACTCACCTCTATGTGTTGAGTCTTATTTGAGAATATTTCTTTTGAGGAATTTCCACAGGCCCTTCCCTTGGTTTTGCATGAATCCCACCATGGTGTTAGGGGCTCCCTGTTTTATCTCTAACCACATGGATGGCCCTTTTAGCCAAATTATTAAATATAGTCAATTATTCGATATTCCAAGATGTGGGCTATCAGGGTAGGTAACAAAATATTGGATTTTTTCATTACTTTTTTTGCATTACTTTTTTTTTTGTAAGTAAGGAGTATTATCAACTCTGAGTTTTTAAAATAGAGTATTGATTAAAAGTAGAAGTTATAATATAGTATCACCTAATGGACATATTTTATTAGTGGAATATAATCCTCAATTGAGGGAAGTCATCAGTAGTTTTGTTTTTATTAATTTGTTTTATATTTACGTGTTTTGTCTATTAGTTTGTGTTTTTTAATGTATTTAAAATAAGTTTGTGTTCATGTTTTTTTGTTTGTGTTAATAAAAAATATTAAAAAGAAAAAGAAATCACCTCTTGCCTAGATACATTTCAGATACAACCTCTCAGGAACAGGACTCAGTTCAAAATCTTTTTTTATTCCATACACCATGGTTTCTCAAAATGTTATGAGTTATACTCGATAAATATGAACTGCAAGTAGACTTTTGATGCTTAAGGCAGGGAGCTGCCCCTTGCCAAGAGCCTGCATGCATGTTGGAAAGGTAGAGCAAAAGCCTGGATCTTTGTCCATCTTGGAGAAGTGAAGCCTCATTTTAAATTACAAACTGGAATTTTCCTCCCACCTGCTGAAAATGAAATGATCTCATTGAGAATAATCAGTGCCTAACTGCTCTGCTTCTCTCAACTGAATGGAGCTTTTGCTAAACTGACTCAGACTGGTACAACACACACACACCATTATGAGGTATTCTGCAATTCCGAGAGATAATGAAAAATCCTAAATGGGGCAAATGTCTATATTTGATTGATTGGCCTTGCTTCAGGTGTGCAGCTCCATTGTTCATATCTCCCAGCCCATCTAAGAGTTGTTACCAGTACCTAGAGGGTGAAAGGGAGAGGTCACATTCACACCTGACCTTTGCACTCATCACTCTAAGCCCATGGGGCCTTTCAAATCATCCAATAGCAATAGAATAACACTCCCTACCCAGAGGTGTCTCTTTCACTCAAGGGGACAACCCCAAGGTAGAAAAGGGCTATATATGAGCCAGAAATGGAGAGTCTTTCTCTCTCTCTCTCTCTATATATATATATATATATTTATATAGATAGATAGATAGATAGATAGATATCCAGAAGCTCTGCCCAGAAGATGCGGACTTTTCTTCACATCAAAATGGTGTGTGTCTTAAACTGTAGGCCCTTAAGCTCAGCTATACTTCTCTAGCCCTCACCTCCAGACTGGTCAGAAATATGGTTTTAGCACCTGTGCTGTTTTTTCCCCTCTTTTCCTTTGCAAAACTGCTATTAACAGCTTGTATTGAATATAGACTGTTCTATTGGTTTCTACTGCTATCTTTTTTCTGTCTTTTTAATAAAGAAGTAATTGCTTTTGCTGCAAAACCAGCTTGTCCCTGACCTGATTTCTTTCATTTAGGACATTATCAGACAAGGCAAGTATGCATATCAGATGATGTTGCCCTTTCATGATCATGTCTAGTTAAAAAAAAAATGTACTTTTTTATTCATGACTGAAGCTGTCAATTGATCCCTGTGGTGCTTTTGTGCCACCACTACTGGTATTTGAAACTTGTACTCACATGAATGCAGCATCAATGGCCAGTCTGGTGAGAACACTTCTGGGTGAGATCATGACATCCAGGTATGTTACAGACTTTTTATCACACTCCCCAGGCTCCTTGTACTTTTTAAAGTATGTTTCTGCACTTGTGTAAACTTTTTCTTGTGGTAGCCATATTCAGGAATTTGCTAAAAGTATATTTTAATATGCCTTTTTCCATATGCTATATTGCTGATTGCTAACAAATAATAAGATATACTGAGATTGCAATGCAAAAACGAACTGTGCCTGAGGTAAAGCCTAAGCCGTCAAACACTGTCAAGGTTTTGTCAATATCCGAAGTGATCACAGAGACCTCAAATGAAGTCATTGCAAAATGCTTATCTTGCTTCAGCCTGTAACTGATGTTATGTAAACAGTATTGCAGGAAAGGGAAGCACCAAATATGGGTACAGAAACCACCAGATGGGTGGAGGGAAGTGCTTCTGTTTGTATTTCATAACATACTGTAAAAATATAAAAAGTTGCTTTCAAAGTGGCTTGGGGGCCTTGGAAGTTATTCCAACCAAGGGCCCGCGCGTAACTGGGAATAAAGCTCACTTTCTCCAATTCTCTGTGGTCCTGAGTCTGATTCCTTCAACATTCTGTTTTTATTTTTCTTTATTTTTTGAATTTGCTGTGCTCGTGTCTTCCTGCGAGAATCAGCAAGATCTTTAACCAGGAAGTTAACGGAGCTCTGTTAGTGCTCCATTCATGCCTGGCCTGTTTTTTAACGCTGCCAGAGGTAAGTCTGATACTTTGGGTTATTATGCCGGAACAGGAATGGGTTTGCTAATACTGGGACAGGAACGTTAGTGTGTTTGTGTCTGATAAAGTCATTAGAGTCACTCTGGTTAATTGTCCATTTTTAAAACCCTTAAGCTGTAAGGTCCTGCAGACAATTAGTGCCTGGAAGACCTCCCCCCACCCCCCCTAAAAAAATCAGTTAAACCTAATGAACTGCTCTTAACAGGGTATTTTCTATATTATCCAAACTATTCTTTCCTCCTCAGAAACACCAGGTATCTGATCTTCAGTTAACATTGCCAATACCAACACCACAAGACAAATATTAATGTGTTAATATAATGCAGTAATTCTACATGTTCTGACTCTGCAATAAAGTTAAGGTTGAAGTTTATGTTAAAATGTGGGTGAAGTTGTAGAGGGGAAATGTGGGAAATAATAAATCAGGAACAACAACATAGCAACCATTCATGACACAGTCATTGTGATGCCCATTCCTAGGCCATTTGTTTAGTATTAAAGAAATACAGAATACTGGCCTACCCTTATCATAGGACATCATTAAAATCCATTTCTGCTAGAAATTGCATTAACATATCTAAATCTAGGCTTAGTGTAGAGCTTCAAGCCCTAATAAGAAAAAATCCCTTTAGCAACAAACACATGGAGGTATTAAGATGACCACCCAATTCAATCTAACTTCAGCAAATGTAAATGAAGAACTAACTTGTTTATATCTAAGTATGTTGAATCAATCAAAACGTTAAAAGAAAAAAATGTAATCTTATTAAGCAGGGCAGTATGAAAATACAATTATTGGACTGTCTCAGCTAAAACGAGCTGGAACTGCATGGACAAGAGGAAAATAATAGAACAATATTTACATTTTAAACAGTGTCATTGTTGCCTGGAGCTCATTAATAAATGGTTCACTGTTAGGTTCTCCACTGTCCCCAGATAATATACACTATTCTCAAATGTATTTTATTCTGTTTCCTTCTTGGCAGCCATTGCCTAGACCAGGATGACAAATTTGTCTGGCTATTGCTGATGTTTCAACCACTTTTCCTTGAACAGCAATCAGAATTAGCACCATAAATTTAACTTCTGTCTTTCCACCTTCATAAGGAGATTTTCAGACAACACTGTTATAGTGTTACTATTCCACTTTATTTGCTATGGCTGCCTCCTCTTGAATCCTGGGATTTGCAGTTTAGGGAGGGGCATTTACAACTCTCAGCCAGAGAGGTCTTAGGTCTCATTAAACTACAAACCCCAGAATTCCACAGCAGGAAGCCAGAGCAGTTAAAGTGGAATAGTAACACTATAACAGTGTAGTCTGAAAATCTCCATAGACATTTCCACCATTCTGGGATGAAATGTGCTGATAAAGTTGCTGTGGGTTTTAACCTTTGTTTTTATTGTTCCTTTGGCCAGGCTTCTTTCTGTCCTTATTGCAGTTAACAGCATATAGAAATTCACAATTGGACTACCAGTAGTTATGAATGGAAGGAAGAAAACATGGGAGGAAGAGGTGAGAGGAGCTGCTACCACTATTTTAATTCTGCCTTTATTGGTGTGTTTAGTAATTAAATATTATCAGGGTGCAATCCAGGCAATATTTAAATATTTCAGAGCATCATCATAATGTGAATTACAAGAGGATCCAGAAGATCTAATTCCACTTTTAGCTTTACTGTCATTCCTCCTGCAGTTTTGCTCTGAATGAATGGAGGAGGTTCCTCAGTGCCTTTCTCTGTGCCATCAGGAGTTCTGCATCAGCACAGCTGTTGTCCATCCATCCCTTTATTTATATCCTGTCTTCCTCCCAGGCTGGTACTCAAGGTGACATACAAAAAGGCAGATAATACAATAAAATACAGATAACTAGGACATTCAAAATTAAGATTAAAACAGTATTAAATAACAGCAGGATTAAAACAGTATTAAATAACAACAGAATTAAAGTCAATTAAAATATTACTGTAAAACAGATTAAAAACACTACAGCACCTTTTTTGTTAAAATCAAAACTTGTAGGAAAAGAAATGTCATAACCTGCTGCTGAAAGGAAAACAAAGAAGGAACCATCCTAACTTCCCTAAGGAGGGAGTTCCAAAGTGTGAGAGCAGCCATGGGTAAGGCCTTACCTGTGGATCCTAAAGCTCGGGCAGGGGCAGATTCATATGGGAAGACACAGTCCTTCAAATAGTAGGAGGAACAATGTTAAAATCAGGAGGGGCTTCACCACCTCCATGGAATTGGACCCAATATTTACCCATAGTGGAAGAGCAATTTGAGCTTTCCCTGCATTTTAAGCAGTGATCATTCCAATAACTACTAGTTGTAGGTAGGCATCATACTGAGTGACAAATTTTATAGATATCGATTATATAGCAATTTAACTATATAGCTATATAGTCCAGAAAACCAGGACCTGAGACAACTGTACAAGTGAAAATTAGGCCTGCATGCATTTCTTTTTTAACATGACATAGGAAGATATCCAGCATCTTCATCTTCCATATCTTCTTCCCCAAGCCACCTACCTATTCTCTGAGTGGGTGTCCCTCTAGTGGTTATTCATTAGCCAGGGTAGGCTAGAGGTAGGACAAGAGGAGCAAGACAGAAGCTTGGTCCATTCCTGCAGATAGGAACATGCATCCTCCCAGGAGACTTCCAGAAGGATGAACCTCCCAGGACAGAAAGCCTCCTTCTACTCTTTACTGGGCAAACAGGCCAGTCTCTGTACCAGAGGACAAATGAACATAAATCAGACATTAGAAATGGAAATACACAAAAACCAGTTGCAGAACACTTCAATCTCCTCAGTCATTCCATCTCAGATCTCAGAACATCAGTCCAACAACAACAACAACAACTTCAATGGGAGAATGGAAAGAGAAATAGCAGAGTTGGGATATACTGTATACACAAACTTCAGTCAAAGTAGACTCAGTCTATAAAAACCTATACTACAAAAGTTTTTCTCTCAGTAAGTCTCAAAGGTGCTACAATATCCCTTTGCATACTGATCCAGACTAACACAGCTCTGTCTTTGGTTTCAGTCAGTGCTGGATCATGGGAAAGTGGCTGTTAGTACCATCAGAACACAAAATGCAGCCAAAATGTCCTCCTCTAATGGAACAACAATGTAAAAAGCTCCATTGAACTACTGAGATATCAATTCTCACCTCCTCATTACCACCACCAGCAGCAGCAGCATTCATGGCAACTGTCCCATCCTCTCTAATTGTATGTTAGAGAAGAACACACTTCAGTCACCAGACCTCAGTAATTCTGTTGGATACAGAAAGAGCCCAGAAACTTATTCTGAACCTCATGAACTACTCCTGATGCTCCACAAAACCATGCATTGGGATCTCAGAACATCAGTATTGTTTAAGTTGAATGGAGAAATAAAAATAGGAAAATAGAAATAAAACAGAGAGAAATAAAAATAGAAAAGTTGTAGTAAAGTTGTAGAAGTCAGCTCTCTGTGTAATACTCTCACACAGCTTTCCCCCCACTCCGATGGCAATCTATTTTTATGCCAGCAAAAGAATGCCCCCACCACACTTACCTTCCTTTCCCAGCAAAGGCAGTCTTGGTAATAAAGTGTGAAACCCCGCTAGACTTCATTGCATGGGAAATTCAAAAACAAAAACAAAAACAAAACCTAAAAAGTTACACTAAGCACCTAGACACACTTTAGAAGTCCCAAGTAACCTGGGGAGGGTCATAAAAAGTGCAAAACTTACCTGGATGTCCTGATCTCACCCAGAAGTGTTTGCATCAGACTGGCCTTTGGCTCTTCATTCACGAGAGTTAAATGGCCCGAGGTTTCACACACCGGTAATGCCGGCACCAAAACGGGACAGGCAATCTATTGACGGCTTCAGCCATCAATAAAAAGTAATGGCTGTATAACACCAGCAGAATGCAAAAGCACATTGTCATGTGATATTGGCATCACTTTGCATTCGGCTGGCATTGTTATCATGCCCCATTTTCTGTATCTGATAATCTCCAGAGAGAAAGGGACTTAACCAAGAATGCTTTACATGCAAAGCCCCTGCTCTACCACTAAACCGTAGGCCTTTCTTGTGCTGTGTCAGAATAACACAGGAACTGCCTCTTCTGTCTATTTAACAAAGAACTACCATAACCTTGACCAGGAAAATGCTAATTCTCCATTGGTGGAAGGCTAAATAATAGTAGCAGACTAAAGATCTAACTGACCAAGTACAAATATAACAAAATATAAAATGTGGGGATTCAGAAACAACACAGGATATGTAAGCCTTAAGTGACTTACCTTAGAAGGACAAGAATATATAAGTGTGGGGATTATGATCACATGGAGAGTTTAAACCTATGCTTCTTTTCTGAAATTGTGCATTATTGATACTTAGGACATCAGTTACAGGTTTAACTTTCTCTTCAGACTCAGATACCATTTGGGTTTTCCCTGAACAATTTCTTTCTCTCAAACTCTACTTCCATTTTACCTTGGAGAGGGAAAAAAAGCCTTCAACCCACTTCCATCCTGATATAGGATATAATTGAATTCACAGTTGTATGATTCCACAATAACTGACCTATAACTTTATGCAGCGTTAAAGCACCTCACACTGGGATAACTCAACAGGGTCTTCACATCTGTCACAGCATCATAGTGAGCATATATGGAGCACAGCTGATCCATAAATAATACTGCCGCTGTAGATTATCCAAGTTAAAAGTCTAATTTTGCTCAAAAGTCTGTGAAAAAAATCCTGTCAAACCCAACAAAGTCCACAGTCCATAGGTCTCCCATTTGACCAATGTGTAATCAGCATCATAAAATGAAACAAGCAACAATTGTTATGACATTATAAAATACTCTCAACACTATTCTTGTCCTATCAACACTCTCAGGTTCCATCACTTTTCAGTCAAGTAACACTTTAGTAAAGAACATCATACAAACTTCTAGCAGTTCCAAGACAACTAAAAACCCAAAGAGTTTTCGAAACCTAATACTAAATGAATGCTGCAGTGGCACGGAGATAGCAAGGTGCATAGATCCAAGTCTTGAAGCTTTCCACCCCATGTGCTATGGGGGAAATTCTGGGGATCATTGCTTTTATTAGTTCTGGGGATCGCTACATCTAATTACTTTTATATCTAGGGTATTTTTAGGTCATATTTTAGGACCAAGGCCTCATGAAAAGACTTATAGAATATGTAAATATAAATTGTGCCAAAAGTAAAATTAAAATCCCAACATTGAAGAAGACATGGCTGCCATGAAACATGTCAATTATAGCAGTGGAAATCAATAGAGTAGCAGTGGAACCATAATAAGAGTAAAGACTCTTAAGCCCAGCATGATAGTATTAAAACAAATTTTTAAAAATCCTCACTGGTTCAGCCCATAGAAGCATAACACACCCACAAGAACAAGTGACTTGGAATCAAGAGTAGTGATGGGAAGAATATTAGAAACTATTTTTAAAAAAGGTTGAGAAAAATCCTGGACTGGTGAGAATCTTTGCAGTTTGGGACTTATTCCACACAAATTTCTCACATGGTTGATTTACTGAGAATCTTCAGGAAAAATTGGAGACATGTCTCAAAGTGGTCAATAAGTGGTTGCTCTCTTGTAGAGAAAGCCCCACTTAGAGAGAAAAGACAGCACTCATAGTTACTTAATGTGCTATCCCGAATTTTTTTCTTTTGATTTCTCCAGAAAATATCATTTTCAGTTCAGAAAAATAATATTTCTGTGCAAATATCTCTATCTCTATCTCTATCTCTATCTCTATCTCTATCTCTATCTCTATCTCTATCTCTATATTGCTGTTTCTTGCCCACACAAAATGTTGTTTTCTGCCCAAAACAATGACTTGTGAATTTTGCCCAGAATGTCTTGAACTGTGAATAATTTTTGAAACCTGTGCAGTTTTTTAGGACTTTCTTGTAGCAAAAAGAAAATAGCTAAAATTACTCTTTACTTCCTTTGTGATGAAAATTAGCAAATAATTACATCCCTAACCAAGAGACATTTAACACTCATTTGAAAGATTGCAGTGATGGAGTTTGGGCCACACAAGGGAGCTGGGGCCCATTAAAGCATTTATAGCATAAAACACTGGTTCAGTCCTGTCCTTTATTGCCATTAGATGAGCTGTTAGATGTCTCTTCTGCTGAATGTGAAATACCCAGCATGGGATCTCTGCACTTTAGTATATATTCACCCTCTAAGAAGAGTACTCTTGCTTAAGTTTCAGAAATGGTGGACAGCCATTTTCTTCCTGGCTTAGAATTTCCTGAAGAGAACATGGCTGTCCACAATAGTGGAAACTTAAACAGGAGTACTCTTCTTAGAGGGTGACTCTGCTTAAAGAATGAAGGCATACTGCAACAACTGTTTTCTAGGCCATAAATATGCACTTAGAAGAGGGGAGGATGAACTGAAACAACACTCTTCTAGAAGTTTAGGATATATTTCAGACCCCACTTATACAGTAGCTATTCCTCAAACTACAGCAAAAGAGATTCCACCTAAACATTAGGAAGAACATTCTGACAATGTGAAGCTGAAGGCTTTCACGGCTGGCATCCATAGATTTTCCTTGTCTGTTTGTTTTTTCCGGGCTGTGAGACCATGTTTTGAAATAGTTTCTTTCTGATGTTTTGCCTGCATCTGTGGCTGGCATCTTCAGAGAATAGTTGGGTAGGTGTGTGTGTGTGGAGTTTATATGCTGTGAACCCCTGTTGGGGAGAATATTTAACACAAACCATTCAATTACACAAATTTAAATATTCTCCCCAACAGGGGTTCACAGCATATAAACTACACACACATTCCTACCCAACCATTCTCTGAAGATGCCAGCCACAGATGCAGGTGAAACATCAGAAACTATTCCAGAACACGGCCTCGCAGCCCAGAAAAAAAACAAAACAAACAAACAAAAAAAAAACACAAGGAAAATCTAAACATCCTGACAGTAAGAGCTGTTCAACAGTTGAATGTGCTGCCTTGGAGCATGGTGGAGTCTTCTTTGGAGGTGTTTAAACAGAGGATGGATGGCAATCTGTCGGGAATGATTTGATTGTGTATTCCTGCATGGCAGGGGGTTGGGCTGGATGGCCCTTGTGGTCTCTTTCCACTCTATGATTCTAAGTTTCCGTCATACAAAACTGTGAAGAAGTGATGTGCCAACCTTCAGCATGGAGATTTTGAGACCAAAAATGCAGCAAGATCTGGGAGGCCTTCAACAGTGTCAGCTCCTGAAATTGTTGAGCATGTTCATAACCTGATTTTGGCAGATTAGTAAATCTCAGCTAAAACAATTGCTGAGGCACTAAAGATATCCCAGGAATGCATTGGGTTTATAATTCATAATTAGGGATGTAAAGAACAATATCAGATTGTCCAGTCCTTGATGAAAATGAGTGCCATTCAACTCTCAATTGGAAAAAGAACCACCACCACAAGATTTTCACATTTTGGGACTATTTTTGTGAAAAATTCATTAATAAACACCTTTAGCACAAAACACGGCAATTTTCTACAGAAAACTACAGTCCAAATACATAAATATAATAAGTGGTGCAGTAAGAAATGTAGCTAACCCATGGTGAAATCCACACACAAAATGCAATTCTTAAGCTGAGAAGCATTGGACTTTTTTTCTGGGAGACTAATAAGACACTTGAGATAGAGTATAATCACTATGATGGAGTGTAGCTGTCTTAGAGACTACACCAGTGCTGGCAAGCTGAGCTAAAGCTAGCTCTGCAAAAAAATCTATAGTACATCTGATACAATTGGCCTAAAGAATGAAACCGGGAAACATCCATTTCAGGCCCCTACAGATCTCTCTGTGAATAACCCTCTCTCCCCCCTCTCTTTCTCTGTGTCTGTATATTTCAGGGCATTTGATACTTTACCATCTTCTCCCAAAGTATCATGGTACCTTAAAAGCTTATGCCAATTCCTACATCCCCCCCTTTGCACTAAGCTCTTGAATAAAGAAAGAAAGGCTAGCCCAACTGGGAGATTTATGCTCCTACTCACTACACATGTGCAGCCCATGACCCCCCTCTCCCACAGAGAGACAGAGTAATCAGTATATATATATATATATATATATATATATATATATATATAGTACACCTTTCCTTTCTTCCAAAATGGAATTCAAGGAAACTTTTCCCTTCCTCCTCCATAAGAGGGAACAGCCCCAAAGCATCACAAAGTTTAATACAGAGAAAGAAAACTATATGCTAAAGTATGAAAAATTAATTCAGGTCTTTAAGGAATCATACAACTTAGTGCCTGCCATATGTTAAGCAGTTGCAAAGTTGCAAGAAACAAGCTACAATGGAAAGCATCTTGAAACTGACAATCAGCTAGAGAACATAACAAAAATAATGGATGCTCCCTAACTACAGTTGTATTTACACTGGGGGCAAAAATACAGATGGGCTTCAGACTACCCTGGCCTGGAGCCATCCCAGATTCATCCCTTTAGTGCTACACCTACTTGGTTTATGCAACAGTGGTATCATATTGATGGTCACATATGTCCCCTGGCCAAAACCAGAATCTGAACCACTTTGTTGTGCTGGTCCCTTTCTCTTTGTGTCCACTGTTGCTGCCTTCCCGGCAAATCACCTTAATGGCAGAGCCCCATTGGCATGCAGTTGCTTTCTCTGAGGTCATAAAGAGGTGCCCAGCCATTGATTGCATGGCTGGGCACCTTGTTCTGATCTCAGAGCAAATGACTGTATACCAGCTGGGCCATGCCCCAGAGGTGCTTGGCTGGGAAGACAGCAGTGGTGGCCCTGTGGAGAAGGGGACATTTATTTTCATCACTGGATTTAGCTGGGGAGTGGGTGGTGGCCCTGGATCGTTACTGCTAAATGGCCCCAGCAACTACCACTGAACTTCTAACAAAAAATAGTGCCACTTGCCATCCAAAAATCCAATGCCAGAAAAATTCAGATGGCCACATGTACAAAAGCCTGGTAAAGACTTTTTTCCCCCCTGGAAACTGCAGAGCAAAAGGTGAGTTTTTTAAAAAAAATGCACTAAAAGCTAAAAGAAGCACTTCCACTGTGAAAAGGGCCTTATGCCACGTGTTCCTATAGTACCACATTTGAGGTAGGTAAGGATCTTTTCCTCATGTAGACAAGCCCTAAAACAGTTCCTCATCACTTGCACAGAAGTACACATTATGTTCTCAGTTTTTTCCATGGCTAGAGAAGTAGGAGTCTGATCTTTTTTGGATCAGCGTCTACCAGACCTCCCTTATATCAATAACCAGCACCCAACCAGGAATAGGAGAGAACTGGAGAACAACATGAGTAAAACTTTTTTTTTTTACACCTCTAGTCCTAATAGATTCCGGACTTTTTGCTAACTCTCTATCTCACACAAAACTAGATTGGCAAAGGCTATTTTCTTGAATTTATAGAACCCTCTAGCAACCTACAGAGTAAATTATCCCCTTGTTAACTGCATGTAGCTTGGTTCATAGTCACTGAATAATGCAGAATTGAGTGGCATTATCACATTTGCCCTTATGAGTCATACTCCATTCATGAACACTTAGGTCACCCTCTTTCTTTATTCAGTCTGAGCTTAATGCCCAAGTTTTCCATGAATCTTCTGGCTTAATCCCTTTGTTCCTATTCCTCTAATGAAAAAGAAGCACCATTCCTGGTTTAACCATGAACCCCAAAATTGATTTACATCTGTACTTTCTTTGATGTTATATTAAAAACCAAGTTACCATGCCCACCATAGCCCACTATCTATAAACTGTCTATTGTTAATGGAAAATCTGTCAATAAAAATGATAATGATTTATTTCCATTTTATGCCCTGTATATGGAACTCAAGGGTCAATTCATCTGTATAAATGTCACAATTAAAGTCTCTGTCTGGGCTTAGAGCGAGCTAACTTAAAATAAAAGGGGACAGATGGTGTCTCATAAAATAGTAGTAAATAATAGAATAATGTAATGAACTCTATTATAACTGACTCCTGTAAAGGGTAAAAATACATTGATTGAATTGCCAGTTAACAGATAGGGAAGACTCTCTGACACAATTATTATAGCTATGCTAAACTAATGCAATATATTGGAAATGCTGAAATAATAACGAATATGAAATGTGTATAGATACTCTATATGAATTTCCTCAACAGATAATGGCTGGAATTCTTTTAGGGACACATATATGTGTAAGTAGTTATCCTTTTTCAGACACTGGGGGTGGTGGTATTTCCTTCTTCCCTCAGCCATGCCCAAAGCCACCACTACCACCCTCCACTTACTGTAAAGCCTCTGAACCTTCCCCACACAACCATTCTGTGCTTTATGGCAAGCACACAGGGTTGGAGAACTGTCTGGCTACCTTCCCATAGCCAAACACACAATGACTGCATTACTGTTAAGACCCTCTGGGGTCCTCCAGGGCTCTCAGCACTGCTGTAAACCATTGCGCAGGGAATTTGGGGTCACGGGTATATGCACACACCAACCCTATAAGGATAGGCATGAATGTTCCATATGCAGAGGTCCTCACTTCATTCAGAACTGTCCAAAAAGTAGGGGCCCAGCAATAGGTAACAGGAATCAGCAGGGAGGTAAATGGGGTCAAGGAACACCCACATTACAAAAGGGGATCCAATTATATCAGTAAATTTTTAGCTTGGCTGCTTTTATAACCAGACCAGACAGCCAGGTATATTTGAGGGAGGTTGTAGGATTCCATTTCAAGTGGTGTGTCACCCCTTTATGGCTAAAAATTTGAACTCTATTGTGGGCTTAGAGCAGGTCCCTGAAGGGAGGGATGTTGGACCTTACCCTTCACCCACTGTTCCTAATTTGAGGGTCTTCCAGTAGGTGTGGTCCCTAAGAAAGCACCTGGGTAATATAAACTTATTCATCATTTTTGATACCCCAAAGGGAAGTCCATTAACAATGCCATTCCTTTAACAAAGTGGTAAAGGAAGCAAGGTGGCATGGAGTTGGAGCAGAACCAGTGAAATGTGATATCAAGTCACTGTTTAGGCTGTTTCTGGTCCACCCAACTGTTGGGTTTTCATTTGACTGCCTGTTTTAGCTGGACTGGGCCCTTATTATGGGCTGCTCCATGTCATGGGCTGCTTTTGAAATATTCAGTACATTCTTCAAATGGCCTACCAAATTTATGACAGGATCCAGAGGAGTTGTGTATTATTTGGATGACTTCCCTTTCTTGGGAAGTTTGGCACAAGCCACTGTGCCTTTCTAATGGAAGAGTTTGCCTCACTGATGCAGGGTCCTTTTAGTAAAGGGAAAGAGAGAGGACCCCTCTCAGCAATTGATTTTCCTCGGCATCAAAATTGCTGCACTAAATCAGTTATATCTGTTGCCCTTACAGAAGGTGCAGGACATGAAGGATAGGGTGGCCAGATTTCTTGGACACAGGAAAGCTACATTCAAGGAATTTCAAGAGGTGATTGGCCATTTGAATTTCACCTGCAGGTTGCTAGCACCAGGCGGGGCCTTCATTGGCTGTCTCTGTGACTCCATGTATAGGAGTAATAGGCCACATCACCAAATCAGGATCAATCAAAAAGTCAGGCAAGACCTCAGAGTGTGGCAGGATTTTCTGGCCAAGTTTAATCCAATTCCTTTAGGTGTGAGGAGCTGAAGTTTAAGGATGCACTGCAGGTCTCTTCAAATGTCACAGGGGCCTTAGGCTTCAGTGTTAATTTTAGGGGACATTGGTATACTCATAGTGTCCTAGAGATTAGTTTGAGCCAGAAGTCACATCAGACTTAACTTTTTTAGAATATCCCCCCCCCCCCATCCTAGTTGCCATCAAGATTTGGGATGCAAAGTTGCCTAACGCCTTGGTCCATTTCTGGTGTGACAACATGGCCACAGTACAGATCATTAACTTGCTGATTTCCAGATGTGGCATGGTGATGCAGCTAATCAGGCAGTTCACATTGTAGTTTCTGAATTATAATATCTTGTCCATGGCACTCTACATGGCAGAGGTGGGCAATGGCTAGACGATGCTTTGTCCTGTATGCACCTAGAGCACTTCAGACATCTGATGCCAAATGCAGCTGACATGCCGGATTTATAAGCCAGCAGATTTATGGAAGCTTGGAAGGGCAAGGTAGTTAGGACTATTGGTCTGTCTCCATCTCCTAGCACCATTAGGGCTGTGCAAGAACTCACAAACTTTAGGAAGGAGCCTCATTTGGGTGATGATTGGCTGGTTCCTGTGGCATATGTATTGTAACACTGTGTCTCCCTTAGGGGTAAGGAGCTCTCACCTCAGTCTATATGAGCCCATCTATCTGCTACAGCATTCTGGTCAAAGGCCCATGGTTTCCCTGATCCTACAACAGATTTCTGAGTAAGAGAGATATTAGAAGGATGGACTAGGGAGAGAGGTATGGTTAGGGATGACATACAACCCCTTTCCCAGCCATCCTTAAGGTCTAAGAGAGGCTTGGGGTGGTATTTGTTTGTCCATGTATGAAACTACTCTTTTTCATGCTGCCTCTCTAACAGCTTTCTTTGGGGTTCTATGGGTCAATAAGTTGGTGGCAATGTCCAGGGGTGACCAATCAGGCAGGGTTTTGGAGTTCAGAGACCTGTCCTTGGTTGCTCAGCATGCAATCTTTAAAACCTGTACTTTTAAGACAGATCAGAGATGGGTTGGGGAAATTATATGCCTGCAAATTTGTAGTGATCCATCCCTGTGCCTAGTTAGGGCCTGAAGGGAATAGGTGCAAGTCAGGGAAACCCATTCTTCCCCTCTCTTTTGTCATACCAACTCATTGCCCTTCTCCAATAATCAATTCTGGACCGTCACCCCCAAGGATTATTAGATCTAAAAGGGTCAAATTTAATACCCATTTAATTTAGAATTGGGACAGCATCAACTGCAGCTGCAATGGACATGGGTCCTAAATTTATTCAAAAGAGAGGGCACTGGATGTCTTTGGTGTTTTGAACATATGTTAGGCCTTTGCAGCACTAACATATTGTCTAGTTGCTCTTATTGCATTACAGTTTGTAGGTTATGGTCAGTGAGGCATCGTGTCCTGATTTGTTGCCATAGCTTTGTTTATTGGTCTGAGCACCAGGCTCATAATAATCATTTCAGATCCTAGCTAGTATTCAGTGATCTGGCTATGGTTGAATGGCTGGTCAGGAGGGGCCTCCAGTGGTATGGCCTCCTGCCTCTGCTTTTTGGGAAATGCTGTGGGCCTCCACCACACATCCTGGTCATTCACCCAGGTGGTGATGACCTAGGTTTATTAAAGAACAAGGCCCTTTTTATTCAAGCCATATACAACATGGAAATGATAATGAACTTCCTGGCAAAGTGTGTCCATATTGTGATCAGCCATCATGCCCAGACAAGTTTGGCCAGATAGAATGACCCTAGGTGTATTGATGTAGCCCAATGTAGGGTCAACAGGGAAATCTGGAGTGCCTTGGTTAAAGGCATTTCATGCCACATCTGCAACTTATTTTCCAGAGGCATGAGCTCTACAGAGCAGATGGGTTCCACTTGTCTGAAGAGGGCAACTAGATTTTCCTTTGGGACGTGCAGCAGGGTGTGAGGGCATTTTTGGACAGCCTGGTGACGGATAAGGACTAAGCCAACACTCGTCCTTATCTGTGGCAGTTAGTGGGGGAAGAAAGGAGTTTGGTGAACATCTATGACACCCATTTGGTGAAGAAAAGCCAACTGGAGCTGCCCTACATGTCATGAGACCCAGGGGTGGGAAGAAGATTGTCCTTGGGGCTGGCCTAAGAATTTAACCCTCACTTTAGTTCTTGTGACTTGAGGGTTGGATCCTTGGGTTGGCCTTCCAGTAGCTGGCCAACCAGGGAGCAACTCAGCTTCTGTGTTCTCCTTGGGGCTCAGATGTCTTGCCCAAGGGAAGCTGGGGAGGAGGTCTAGGGGAGACCACCTGCCTCAGATGTTCTAGGTCTTCCCCCTTTTTGTACATCTCAGGGGATAAAACATAAATAGGTGATATTTTAAATAAAGTGGTCCATATTTCAGCCCATGCTTTGTTGTGTGGTCTCGTTATTTCATGGGCTGGTCAGAAATAACATTCACAGCATTTTCTAAAAAAATAATATATGATTATCCTTGTGGATAAAAGACAATTAAAATCCTAAACATGCATACCTGACAAAAGTTTTGAGAGTTCTGAATACACAGAGATGGGCATGCTATTGGATGTTAAAATACTGATAATTTTTCATTTTGTTGTATAAATAGTATATTTCTCCCTAGAGCACACATAGTTCTTCCTCCCACAATATTTATATTAACTGGGCTTTTTAACCAAAGTTGAGGTTAACCTGCCATCATAGAGAGGAATACAAAGAATACATAACAATTTTATAACCTCCCACACCCCCAATTTAACCAACACTTAATCCTTCTTCTATCTGGTTTGTGATTCCCTATGCTACCTTCAATGTGTGTCACACTATATATATGGTCATAGAATAGCAACAATGGAAATAGTATCTCTTGAGGTAATAGAAAAATATGAAGTGTCTTCAACTGTACCCTTGAGCCTGGTGGTATAATCAAATAAAGTAGCAGTACATTGAGAACAACCTGACATGGCATTACTAATGCATTCCACAAGTGTTCTATAGAATTTCCTTCAGTTCACAGGGGAAATGCATTGAGATGGCTGCCATGCATGATTCATGAAACAGTTTTTCTCCCCTTGGAAATGGTTTCAGTCAACATAAGCAAAATGTGTATAATCATCAAAGAAAAGAAAGCATACCTTGGATCCCTTAAGAAACTGATTTAAGAACATAGCTAATTTAAACTGGTTAAATTGTCGTTCTTACTTTCCCAAGAAACCAAAGGAAAGGGCCATCAAGTCCCACACTGAATTTTGGTGGGATGTGGAGGACAGAAGGTTCAGGAGAAGAGATGCCACCTACCTGCTTCCATCAGAGGTGGTGTGTGTGTGGATGTACAGTTGGATAGCCATTCACACAGTTTCACAGCAGGACATCATTAAAGAGAACATTCTCCTCAGATGCCAAGATTGACAAAGAGATCGATCACAGATTAGCAAAGGCATATACTGCATTTGGAAGACTTCACAAAAGAGTCTGGAGCAATAAACACCTGAGGAAAAGCACAAAAATCAGTGTGTATAGAGCCATTGTACTGTCTATCCTTCTTTATGGATCTGAAACATGGGTCACCTATTGCCACCACCTACGACTCCTCGAGCGCTTTCATCAGCGCTGTCTACGCACAATCCTAAATATACACTGGACTGACTATGTGACGAATGTTGCTGTCCTTGAGCAAGCAGGGATCACCAGTATTGAGGCCATGATATTGAGAACGCAGCTGCGCTGGGCAGGGCACGTTTCTAGGATGGAGGACCATTGCCTCCCAAAAATACTACTCTACAGTGAACTCACCACAGGTCAGCGTAAGAGGGGTGCTCCAAAAAAGTGATAAAAAGACTCCCTGAAACAACATCTCAGGCTCGGCCAAATTGATCACCAACAGTGGTCCGCCCTGGCCTCACATCGAGAGGCATGGAGATGCACTATCCACAATGCTGCAGCCTTATTTGAGAACTCACGCCGAACAAGTCTTGAAGAGAAATGACAACGCAGAAAGAATCACAACCCGGTAACATCACCCGAGGAAACCTTCTGCTGTGCTTTCTGCACCCGGACTTGTTTATCTCGGATTGGCCTTTTTAGTCATCAGCGCGCTTGCAGAAAACACGGGATGAGTCCTTCCTGAATCTCCGTTTGCGAAGAAAAGCCAGAGAGAGAGATTAATGCAAAATAGATGTCCTATCTTTCACAGGACATCAAGAAAGATATGAATACTTTACATGCCATTGACTAATTATACCAATTTCAATCAGTGTTTGGCCCAAGTTCTGTTCCACACTGAGAAAGAGATATATTGTTGTGCCATTATCACTTAATGCTCTTGTGAATGATAACTTATTTTGAATGTTAGGCATTATTATGCAGGCAGACATATTATAAGAGACTATCAAACACAGGGGGACATGGCCAAAAAAAAAAAAAAAAGTGTCCCAGAAAGCAACGATAACAGACAGGGCGACATTATCAGATGCCTGCATCCTCAGCCGTTCCCGGGGTGTAGCACTGGTCAGATGAGGCTTCAATTTTATATTGATGCGGCTACACTGCCAATAAAAAGGGACACTTTATTCATGCCTGCAGTATGCCCCTGGAATGCTGAAGGATGATGTCTTCTGGTAATGTTGCCTGTTTCAGTTTTTGTCATTCTTCTGACATGGTTTTTGCCACGTCTGATAATCTCCTATATAATGTGTGTATTTTGCACACACTCAAGCTGTAAAGTGATTATCAAAGACTCCCCACCCCAATTTCATTCACATTTCACTTTCCTGTTGACAAGCTTTCCTCTGTATCCGTGTGTATGTGTGTGGTATGAAGTCCATCTTCATACATCTAGTATAGCCAAGAAATATTTTGTTGTTGTTTTGCTGCAACAGACTAATACAGCTACTGCTCTGGAAAGAGCAACAGTTCTGATATGTAGATAAGTTTTGAAATCAAACAAACACCCTGGACTTACATTCTGAATGGAAGCATACATTTTGGGTTCTCTTTTCAGTTGATAGATGTTAATTTACCTGACAGATACCTGTGTATAATCGATTAACCTGCTCCCCCAAATAAATAAAATCAAAATGAATGGTATGAACTCCTAGCACAACAAAGCAAATATGATATAATAGGCATTACTGAAACCTGGTGGGATGAGTCTCATGATTGGAATGTAGGAATAAAGGGGTATAACTATAAGAGAAAAGGACAAACAGGAAAGGAGGAGGAATAGCATTATATGTCAGCGATATTTACACCAGATCCATGACATCAATACTGGAAGCCAGGTGGAGAGCATCTGGATTAAAATTAAAGGGGAGAGAAACAACAGGGATGTTATTGTGGGACTCTACTACAGAACCCCAAGTCAGATGGAGGAATTGGATGATGCCTTTCTAGAACAGATGAACACACATGCAGAAAGGAGAGATGTAGAAGTGATGGGTGACTTCAACTATCCTGATATTTGCTGGAAATCTAACTCAACCAAAACTTCAAGGTCTAGCAAATTCCTTACTTGCCTGGAAGACAATTCCATTGTCCAAAAGGTGGAAGAAGCAACAAGGGGATCAGCTATTTTAGATCTGATCCTAACCAACAGGGATGACCTGGTTAATGGGGTGCAAGTGGTGGGATCCTTAGGTGAGAGTGATCATGTTCTCCTGGAGTTTGTTATACAATGGAAAGGAGAAGCCAGGCATGGTCAGACATGCATCCTAGACTTGAGGACTGCTGATTTCAATAAACTCAGGGAAATACTGGGGGTGATCACATGGTCAGGAATACTAAAAGAGAAGGGACTTCAAGACAAATGGGACTTTCTCAAAAGGGAGATACTGAAGGCACAATTTCAAACAGTACCAATGAGGAAGAAAAATGGGAGGTGTCTCAAGAAACCAGGATGGATGACTAAAGAACTTTTAACAGAGCTAAGTTTTAAATGGAATATGTATAGGAAATGGAAAAGGGGGGAAATCATCAAAGAAGAATTCAAACAGATAGCGAACACATGTAGGAGTAAAGTCAGAAAAGCTAAAGTGCAGAATGAGCTCAGGCTTCCTAGAGAGGTTAAGAACAATAAAAAGGGTTTTTGGGGGGTATGTCTGCAGCAAAAAGGAAGAAGAAGGAAATGGTAGGGCCACTACGTGGAGAAGATGGCAAAATGCTAACAGGGGACAGAGAAAAGGCAGAATTACTCAACACCTTCTTTGCCTCAGTGTTTTCAGAAAAGGAAAAGGGTGATCAACCTGAGGATAATGGAACAGAGGACACAATAGGGGAAATCCAGCACAGAATGAGCAAAGAGGTAGTACAGGAATACCTTCTAAATCTAAATGAATGTAAATCTCCAGGACCAGATGAACTATATCCAAGGGTATTAAAATAGCTGGCAAATGTAATCTCAGAGCCATTGGCCATAATCTTTGAGAACTCTTGGAGAACAGGAGAACTCCCAGCAGACTGGAGGAGGGCAAACATTGTCCCCATCTTCAAAAAGGGGGAAAAAGAGGATCCCAATAATTATCGTCCAGTTAGTCTGACATCAATACCAGGGAAGATTCTAGAGCAGATCATTAAACAGAGAGTCTGTGAACATTTAGAAGGCAATGCCATAATCACAAAAAGTCAACATGGGTTTCAGAGAAATAACTCATGCCAGACTAATCTCATCACTTTTTTTGATAAAATTACCAGCTTGGTAGATGAAGGGAATGCTGTGGATATCACATACCTTGATTTCAGTAAGGCCTTTGACAAGGTTCCCCATGACATTCTTGCAAGCAAGCTTGTAAAATGTGGGCTAGACAAGTTAACTGTTCAATGGATTTGTAATTGGTTGACCGGCCGAACCCAAAGTGTGCCCTGCAGTGGCTCCTCTTCATCTTGGAAAGATGTGACCAGTGGGGTGCCACAGGGTTCTGTCCTGGGCCCAGAGCTATTCAACATCTTTATCAATGCCTTGGATGAGGGAATAGAGGGCATACTTATCAAATTTGCAGATGATACCAATTTAGGAGGAGTAGCTAATACCCTAGAGGACAGGATCAAAATTCAAAATGACCTGGATAGACTGGAGAGCTGGGCCAAAGCCAACAAAATGAAATTGAAAACAGAGAAATGTAAGGTACTGCACTTAGGGTGAAAAAAACTAAATGCATAGATATAGGATGAGAGAGACTTGGCTGAATGAGACTATATGTGAAAGGGATCTAGGCATCCTAGTAGACCACAAGTTGAACATGAGTCAACAGTGTGATGCAGCAGCTAAAAGGGCCAATGCGATTTTGGGCTGCATCAATAGAAGTATAGTGTCCAGATCAAAGGAAGTAATAGTAATTATTCTCTCTAGGCATTTCTGGGTCCTCCAATGTGATTCTATGGTCAACTTCCAGCATTCGTCTCATTGAAAATAATAGGATTCCCTATTATCCACAGTTTCACGTATCCGGGGGGGGGGTGTTTCTTGGAACATATCCACTGCGGATACAGGGTTCGACATGTAGATCCATCATTTGCATGCTACATTACTATTATCTGCAACTGAGTACTGTGTTAGAATCATAGAATCATAGAATTGTAGAGTTGGAAGAGATCACAAGGGCCATCCAGTCCAACCCCCTGCCATGCAGGAAATCACAATCAAAGCATCCCTAACAGATGGCCATCCAGCCTCTGTTTAAAGACCTCCAAGGAAGGAGACCCTACGATGCTCCGAGGGAGTGTGTTCCACTTCTGAACAGCTTACTGTCAGAAAGTTCCTCCTAATGTTGAGGTGGAATCTCTGTTCCTGGAGTTTGCATCCATTGTTCCATGTTCTAGTCTCTGGAGCAGCAGAAAACAAACTTGCTCCATTCTCAATGTGACACCCCTTCAAATATTTAAACAGGGCTATCATACCGCCCATTAGCTTTATTTTTTCCAGGCTAAACATATCCAGCTCCCTAAGTCTTTCCACATAAGGCATGGTTTCCAGACCTTTCACCATTTTAGTTGCCCTCCTCTGGACACGCTCCAGTTTGTCAATATCCTTTTTGAATTGTGGTACCCAGAACTGGACACAGTATTCTAAGTGAGGCCTGACTAACCTATATCTATGCATTTCGTTTTTCCGCCCTAAGTGTAGTACCTTAAATTTTTCCATATTGAATTTCATTTTGTTTGCTTTGGCCCAGCTTTCTAGTCTATTCAGGTCATTTTGAATTTTGATCCTGTCCTCTACGGTATTAGCTACTCCTCCTATTTGGTGTCATCTGCAAATTTGATAACTATGCCCCTAATTCTGTCATCCAAGTCATTGATAAAGATGTTGAATAGCACTGGCCCAGGACAGAACCCTGTGGCACCCCACTGGTCACATCATTCCAAGACGAAGAGGAGCCACTGCTGAGCACCCTTTGGGTTCAGCCGGTCAATCAGTTACAAATTCATTTAACAGTTAACTTGTCTAGGATACATTTTACAAGCTTGTTTGCAAGAATGTCATGGGGAACCTTGTCAAACGCCTTACTGAAATCAAGGTATTTCAGTACTGAAAACAAATACAGCACTATGCGTTTAAGAAGGTCTGAACCATTACTGTAGTTTACTTATACAATTAGCAATATTTGCATTCTGGTAGTTGTCAAAATATGTAACTCTGGCAAGCTCTGGAACAGCTAGGATGTTTGCAAATGTCATCACTGCAATATATATCTAGTCCAAAAAAGTAGCTTAAATATGGGGTATGAAATCAGAGACTGCCATTAGTTCATACTGTGTTTACCACATACTCAAAGCTGAATAGACTTAACATTTCTATCTCATTTCTGCACCTCTGCTTAGAAGAGTGGTATTTCTTCCTTTGTTTGCTGTTTCTTCAATACTGATTTCATTAACTACAGGTCAGTTGTTATCACTTTACTTTATCCGCAACAGTATTTCTTGTTGTTAGACTCCTGCTTCCTACTGATTTGGATTCCTTTTCACTTTGACAGATAGTGTTCATTCCAGAGTCTGGCAAAAGCCTCTATTCCATTCAGACAATAAGATCTTCTAGGTTTTTTATGGCCTCAATTCTTTTACATTTACTCCTCTGCATCCATAATAATGAAACTGAGAATGTTCATGCAATATAGTATTGTTGATTTAGAGGTGGAATATCTGTATTAAGAATGAAGATATATCTATACACACTGAGGTGTAGATTTTTCCTATGACACACATATATCTACACATAGCTTCCAGAGTAGTTTTAAAAACAACATTTTCTATATTTGAAAACCAGTGTTGTTTTTAGAGACTTCCACCCTATCTCCTGAGAAATATGGCTACTGTTCCTATTTCAAAATGCATTTTTTTCTTTCTATAAAATTCCTTACAAATCACAGAAGCTCAAATGCACTGAAGGACAGCAATGAAATTTATTGGGCTATTCTGCATACCTCATGTCATAGTACAATAGAATAGCAAGATAGACCAGAGCATCTACATCTCCTCTTGAAGTGACAGGAGGGGATGAGAAGAGAAGAAGCTGCCACAGTTCTTCTGCAGGGGGGCAGCAGAGGTATGTAGAGTATGCACAATCACAGGCCATGCATTGACAGCACCTTATGACCTGAGGATAATAATGTGGTTCAGACTTTAACATTCACAACTATGGTTTGCCATTTCAGCAATATGTCACATGCCAACGTTCCTTATCCCATTTTCCCTTTCCTCCTTGCCCCACATGGCTATTTAATATAAAACTGCCTGACTTGTTGATCAACTGTATGTGATTATGACATCAGAAACGAAGAAATCACAGTTTGAGTACCTCACAGAAACAAAGACTGTAAGCGAGGAATAGGTTGTGTTGTGTAATACTGGTTTGTAAAACAGTTCAAACCAGGGATTTTTACTCTGGATGTTATGACATAAAATGGTTTATTGACCAGGTAGTATTCATAAGGTCCAGGATGCAATGAGAAGAAAAAATGAGAAGGTGAGGAGGAAATCTGGGAACCCAGTTCATTGCTATCCCAACAAACCATGGTCTTATGGACAGGGAATGTGGCATCTGAAATAGACAATTTTTGGGGTGGGGGGTGGGAAGGTGTGAAATAAGTGTAGGAGAAGTGTAAAATAAGTCATTATTTATTTTCATTATTAATACATGGTTTATACAGATGTTGAGGTGTAGTTTATTTGAGCAAAATATTTGAGATCTGGGTCAACATAGTTATTGAAAGCTTTGACCTTGTGTAGTGCATGAACATGAGGCCTTCAATGGCTACCAGACATGAATGACTATCACAGGCAGTGTGACTCTCAGTATGATTGCTAAGGAACATGAGTATGAGGATGCTATCAAAGTCTTCTGCTGGTGGCCTTCCTATAGGTAGTATTTGCTACAGTGGGAAGTAATGATTGACTAGATAAGTCTTTGAACAGAGAAATGTAAGGTACTGCACTTAGGGCGAAAAAATGTAATGCACAGATATAGGATGGGGGAGACCTGGCTGAATGAGACTAGATGTGAAAGGGATCTAGGAGTCCTAGTAGACTAGAGTCCTAGTAAAGGATATGGACAAATTGGAGCGTGTCCAAAGAAGGGCGAGTAAAATAGTGAAAGGTCTGGAAATGATGCCTTATGAGGAGAGACTTAGGGAGCTGGGTATGTTTATCCTGGAAAAAAGGCGGTTAAGAGGCAATATGATAGCCCTGTTTTAGTATTTGAAGGGGTGTCATGTTGAGGATGGAGCAGGCTTGTTTTCTGCTGCTCCAGAGACTGGAACATGGAGCAATGGATGCAAGCTCCAGGAACAGAGATTCCACCTCAACATTAGGAGGAACTTTTCGACAGTAAGAGCTGTTCAGTAGTGGCACACTCTCCCACGGAGCGTGGTGGGGTCTCCTTCCTTGGAGGTCTTTAAACAGAGGCTGGATGGCCATCTGTTAGGGATGCTTTGATCGTGATTGCCTGCAATGGCAGGGGGTTGGACTGGATGGCCCTTGTGATCTCTCCCAACTCTACAATTCTATGATTCTATGATTCTAACACAGTACTCAGTTGCAGATAATAGTAATGTAGCATGCAAATGATGGATCTACATGTCGAACCCTGTATCCGCAGTGGATATGTTCCAAGAAACACCCCCCCCCCCGCATATGTGAAACTGTGGATAATAGGGAATCCTATTATTTTCAATGAGACGAATGCTGGAAGTTGACCATAGAATCACATTGGAGGACCTAGAAATGCCTAGAGAGAATAATTTTTTTCAGATGTGGATAAGTGAAATGGTGGATACCAAATCTGTGGATACAGGGGTTGGCCTGTACCTTGTAATAATCACATATCTATTTGGGGGATGAATGTCCTAAACATAGGCTGCTAGTGTGCAGGGGCAATAAACCTATGCGTAACAATAAGGTGACCTGTTTTTAATTTATATTCACCCCAACAGTGATGTCTGAACAACAGTTATTGATCTGCCACACATAGTGGTTAAATGGTCATAGACAATGTTATCATAACTCTTATTTCTTGAGAGTGGGTAGGTGAACCCACTTGAAATGTGTCTAGTCAAAAAACCCTCCAAGAGTTGATAGCATAACACAGGGGTGTAACTACAGGGATGAGGGCATTTTGTCCTTCAAATAAGAATTTTGCCCCATGAAATTTTCCTTCAGTCCCCAAATTTCTAGCACTGCAGTAACTGAAGCTCCAGTGGAGCCTTTAGAAATACAGTTTAAGCATCCATAGAAAAGGAGCACTTACAAAGGGAATGGGACAAATACAAGAGTTCTAACGGCTGGTTTTTAAGGTTTCACTCTCTGGCATGTTTGAAATTTTGAGACTGAAGGAAATTTTTACTGGAATAATTCTTATTTTGGAGGCAAAGCCCTCATTTTGATCCCCTCAGTAATCATAGAATCATAGAATTGCAGAGTTGGAAGAGACCACGAGGGCCATCCAGTCCAACGCAGGAAATATTGATCAAAGCATACCCGACAGATGGCAATCCAGCCCCTGTTTAAAGACCTCCAAGGAAGGAGACCCCACCACGCTCCGAGGGAGTGTGTTCCACTGCCGAACAGCTCTTACTGTCAAAAAGTTCCTCCTCATGTTGAGGTGGAATCTCTGTTCCTGGAGCTTGTACCCATTGCTCCGTGTTCCAGTCTCTGGAGCAGCAGAAAACAAGCTTGCTCCATCCTCAGCGTGACATCCCTTCAAATACTTAAACAGGGCTATCATATCGCCTCTTAACCGACTTTTTTCCAGGCTAAACATACCCAGCTCCCTAAGTCTCTCCTCGTAAGGCATCGTTTCCAGACCTTTCACCATTTTAGTTGCCCTTCTCTGGACATGCTCCAATTTGTCAATATCCTTTCTGAATTGTGGTGCCCAGAACTGGACACAGTATTCTAAGTGAGGTCTGACCAAGGCAGAATAGAGTGGCACTATTACTTCCCTTGATCTAGACACTATACTTCTATTGATACAGCCCAAAATCGCATTGGCCTTTTTAGCTGCCGCATCACACTGTTGGCTCATGTTCAACTTGTGGTCTGCTAGGACTCATAGATCCCTTTCGCACGTAGTCTCATTCAGCCAGGTCTCTCCCATCCTATATTTATGCATTTCATTTTTCCGTCCTAAATGCAGTACTTTACATTTCTCCGTATTGAATTTCATTTTGTTAGCTTTGGCCCAGCTCTCCAGTCTATCCAGGTCATTCTGAATTTTGATCCTGTCCTCTAGGGTATTAGCTACTCCTCCCAATTTGGTGTCATCTGCAAATTTAATAAGTATGCCCCTAATTCCCTCATCCAAGTAATTGATAAAGATGTTGAATAGCACTGGGCCCAGGACAGAACCCTGTGGCACCCCACTGGTCACATCTTTCCAAGACGAAAAGGAGCCACTGCTGAGCACCCTTTGGGTTATGTATTAGAGGAGGAAGAAAAAGACAAGAAACTACCTTTTCAAATAAAGTAATATGAAGGAGGTAGCTGGACTGATCTGAGGGGACCTTTCACATTACCAAATGATAGTACTATGATTACACATTAACTGCCACTGCTGCATCCTATGGAATCCTGGAGTTTGTTGTCTGGTAAAACATTAGAGCTCTCCCACTGAGAATATTTATTTATTTATTTATTTATTTATTTATTTATTTATACCCTGCTCTTCAGCCACAAGGCTATCAGAGTGGCTTACAAAGTATTTTAAGCAATAGCAATTTACACATCTACACTGCATTAAGCAGTTTCCAATGTGTGTTAGCTAATTGCCCCCACAAGCTGGGTACTCATTTTACCAACCTACGAAAGGATGGAAGGCTGAGTGAACCTTGGAGCTCGCTGGAATCGAACTTGCAACGTGGTGACTTGCAGTACTGGCATTTAACCACTGCGCCACCATACCCCTCCATAAAATGAAAATTCTAGGATTCCATAAGGTGGAATCATCTCAGTAAATGTTCAGTGATAGCAATATAATTCTGTAGTGTGAATGGGCCTGAGCTGTCACCTGCCTACAGGGATTGCGGTTTCTGCTAGATGGGATAGTAATGCTGATCTGATCATGAGTATGGTACAGTGGAGGCTGGAGACTTCCACGCTAGTGGCATAGTGAATCACGTCCAGATTTTAGACTGAACTTTAAAACAGCTAATGAAGGTGGTCAACCAAATTGGAGTATTAAGTTCAGTACCTCAGAAAGCTCCTTTTATGTTCAGACTGAAACTTAGATTCCCTGCCTCACCAACATGGCAGCTTCCAGCCATCACTGGTATGTCATACTGCGATAATACTGTTGCTGCTTACCTGCTGCTTTCAGGGATGCCTAGTGATGTAGACTTGAGTTGATTGACTTGGACTCAAGTCAGACTCAAGTCGCTTCAATGATTCAACTTGGACTCAACTCAACAATAAATGAGGCACTGCCTCTACTTGATTCGACTTATGACTTGTATATTTTTAGCAACTGACTTGCTGGCCTTGGTTTATTAACATATTCCATTCATCCAGAAACATCACAGAGTGGAAAATGGTTTTCCTCCTTTGAACAACACTTCCGTGACCTCATTGTTTTTTGCCTACAGATTACGCAATGGAAGTGGTAACAGAAAATGTGTTAGGCAATGGGCTTGAAGCAGAAGTGCAGCAGGACCTGAGCCCATTGCCTAAAGTCTGTGCTATGTGCCCCTCTGAGAAACACATCCTATGCTCGGGGGGTGAGTTTTTCCTGCTGCTCTTAGGAAAAGGCTTTTCCTAAGAGCAGCAGGCAAGACTCAACATTAGAAAATGGGCTTGAAATGGGATTTGAGATCTGCTCGGCAGCTTGTCCCCACTGTACATTAGAGGAGCCTTCTAAAGAGAAGAAGCCTTCAAGAAGACTCCTCCAATATGTAGCAAAGACAGTTTGCCAGGCAGACTTCAAACCCTGCCTCAAGCCTATTGCCTAACACATTTCATGATAATTGTTTAACCTAACTTTATGCACATCCTCTTGATTTTCTAGTTATTGAAACTCCACTCCCTACCACTACCTCCTTCTTTCCTGTTAAAGTTGGCTCCCAGACTTCAGACTTGAATTGAAAGTATCTTGCAAGGACCTGAGACATGATTTGAAACTTGAGGGTAGAGACTTAAGACTACGGAGATTTTCAGACGCGATTTTCGGGTCTATATATTCCAAAACAGCTCCGTTGCTGCAGTGTGGCAGGGGAGCAGTTTTGGACGATGCCGTTCCTCTGCTGAACCCCTCCGTGTCACTTCCATGACAGAATGGAGGAAGCCGCATCATATTTCATTTGTGATTGTTGCCTGTGAGTGAAATATGATGTGGCTTCCTCCATTCTGTCATGGAAGTGACACGGAGGGGTTCGGCAGAGAAACGGCGTCGTCCAAAACTGCTCCCCCGCCACGCAGCAGCAATGGAGCTGTTTTGGAATATATAGGCCCAAAAATCGCGGCTGAAAATCTCCTTAGAGTAAAAGAGTTGAATACATCATTGGAGATGACCTGCCTTGCTTTGCCTCCCAAACAAAACAGTGGTGGATATGTCTCCAGCAAATGGATGAATTACAGAATTGGATGCACCACTTAACACTGCTTCACAAATGCACATGTATATTGCATGTGGCACTTTCTTGTAACATGACCTTTTTCTTTCTAGGGATCAATATGGGATGTTTATCTTGTACATTCAAGCAAACACCAACAACAAGAACAACAGCAATGATTTTGTTCAAATTTTGCTCAGCAATTTGTTTTATTTTTGATTCAGTTCTTCGGTGTCTCAGGACCAACATATAGCAAGGCTGGAGACATTTTACTATCAAGGATTTCATACCCTCATAGGCTGAAGGTGAATAAGGAATGAAGTTAGGGAACAAAAAGTGGGCAGTGTCATCTCTCCCCCCGCTTCACTCTTCTTCCATGTTCTCCTTTTCCCTATGTCTTTCTGACACCTCTTCTCTCTCCCTAGCTTTCTTTTTCACCTAGCAACTTGGCCATGGGTAGTATATATTATTCTATATATCCATCACTCCTCCTGCCATCTTCCCCTTTTTCTGGGTCGCTCTTCCCGGCTGTATGAAATCAGGTCAAGGGCCACATAAGCACCTCAGGCTTCAGATTTTTCACTCCTGTCATAAAGCTTGCTCAATTATCTATAGTCTGCAAATTATTATAAGCTCTGCCCTCCTTTGAGGAAAACATTAGCAATAATACTATGACCACAACAGCAGCCTTCTGAGAACGTGACTAGAACTATTAACAATTAGTTTTTGTGTTGATTTGTTTGTGATTGTGTAGTTAAAGTAACAACTTTGGCATAATGATGCTGCTTTATGTGCAAAGTGTTGTGTTAGATGGCACTTGAGGGACAGATCTTCTCTGTAGTTCTATGCATATAAAGCTAAGTAGGAGTTATCCAGCTTAATCTTTTTAATTTTTTTTTGCATCATATCCTTTTTACTCTGTGTTTTAAAAATATGATCTTTTCTAACCTCTCATGTCTTTGTAAACTTTGTTATGAATATAATTATAGTAAATTACTTGAGAAAGAAATTATGTAAAAACAGGATGTACTCATCTCAAAAGTTGATTAAGTGTAGTAATCTGAAATTGTTAAAAGTAGCAGTCATTAAAGCTGAAATCCATGCCGTCCTAACATTTCATGAACTTACTGACCTTAAATTTTTATCTACAGACTGAAGATAGAAATTGGCTCTTTTTTATTTGACATACTGAATGCACAATGTCACTGTATTTACACAGCTTAAAGTACATCTAGTTGCTAAGATCTCAGACAAGATCTTCAGGGATACTTGCCCTTGTGGCTCTCAGAACCTGTTTTAAAAAGCCAAATAATGGAATCACCAAGGCTATTAATTTGAGAGTTACAGTCTGATGTGTTTTACTACTGTTTCTCTACAAAAAAAAAAAAAAAAATAAAAAAAAATCAAAAATCATTTTAAATAGCAATCTCTGAGGCTCATCAGATATATCCTTACTCATTCCATTGGTAGCTCTATATAATGGGGAGAGCCAGTGTTGCAACTAAAATATTCAAGTCTGCAGTCTGCAGCCAACCAACCTAGTCCACAACTTCTATACTAATGTGCAGATTAGTGTTAACTTGAATGTGCCAAGTATTTCCTATTGGGTGCCTATATTGTTACTCTAAAGTTTCAAGAAGAATTTCACTTGGTCCATATTTTTAAGCAAGACAATTTAATTTGTACTTCCTGGCCTAATGTACAGATAACACAGTATTCCTTTGGAATGGGATTCCTCACTGTCTGAATTGTGCAATGCAGCTCCTAGCTCAAAATTGTGCATAATGTACATAGGCCTAAATGCAGTTTCTAGTCCTAACTAGAATCGATTGATTGATGGGAAGAGGAAGCAAAGCATAGCCAGACATACATTTTAGACTTTAAGAAAGCTGATTTTGGCAAGCTTAGGGGAATTCTGGGTGTGATCCCTTGATCAGGAATACGAAAAGAGAAGGGAGTTCATAATGGATAGGAGTTTCTTAAAAGTGAAATATTAAAGGCACAACTTCAAACAGTCCCAATGAGAAAGAAAAACGGCAGGTGTTTGAAGAAACTAGGATGGATGTCTAAAGAGCTTTCAACTGAGCTAACATGTAAAAGAGCATGCACAAAAAATGGAAAAGGCAGGACATCACAAAAGAGGAATTCAAACAAATAGGCAGCACATGTAGGGAGAAAGTAAGAAAAGCTAAAACACAGAATGAGCTCAGGCTTGCTAGAGAGGTTTCAAACAAATAAAAAAGGAAGGCTTTGTTATGTCCATAGAAAAAGGAAGAGCAAAGAAATGGTAGGGGCATTGCATGGAGGAGATGGAGAAATGCTAACAGAGGACAGAGAAAAGACAGAACTACTCAATAGCTTCTTTACCTTGGTCTTCTCCAAGAAGGAAAACAGTGTCCAACCTGGGGGAAATGGAGCACATAATGTAGTAGGGGAAATGCCGCAAAGAATAAGTAAAGAAGTAATACAGGAATATCTGGCTACTCTAAATGAATTCAAGTCTCCAGGACCAAATGATCTACATCCAAGAGTATTAAAAGAACTGGCAGAAGTAATCCCAGAACCACTGGCAATAATCTTTAAGGATCCCTGAAGAAGGAGAAGTCCCAGAAGACTGGAGGAGGGCAAATCTAGTCCCCATCTTCAACAAGGGAAAAAAAGAAGACCCAAATAATTATTGCCCAGTCAGCCTGACATCAAAACCAGGAACGATTCTAAAGCAGTTGATTAAATAGATCATTAAACTTAGAAAGGTATGCCATGATCACTGAAAGTCAACATCGGTTTCTCAAAAACAAGTCATGTCAGACTAATCTGATCTCTTTTTTTATATAGTATTACAAGCTTTGTAGATAAAGGGAATGCTGTGGATGTAGCACATCTTGATTTCAGTAAGGCCTGTGACAAAGTCCTCCATGATATTGCTGCAATTAAGCTAGTAAAATCTGGGCTAGACGATGCTGCTGTCAGGTGGATTGGTATTTAGTTGGCTGACCAAACCGGAAGGTTGCTCACCAATGGCTCTGCTTCATTCTGGAGAGAAGTGACTAGTGGGGTACCAAAGGGCTCTGTCTTGAGCCCATTGCTATTCAACATCTTTATCAATGATGTGGATGATGGAATAGAGGGTATGCTTCTTAAATTTGCAGATGACACCAAATTAGGAGGGGTAGTAAATACACCAGAGAACAGGATCAGAATTCAAACGGACTGTAACAGATTGGATAGCTGGGCCAAAACTAACAAAATGAATTCTAACAGGGAGAAATGTAAGGTATTACATTTGGACAGAACAAATTAAATACACAAACATAGAATGGGTGACACCAGGCTTGACAACAGTACATGTGAAAGGGATCTAGGAGTCTTAATAGGCCACAAGCTGAACAAGAATGAACAATGTGATGTGGCGGCTAAAAAAGCCAATGAGATTCTGGGCTGCATTAGAATATAGTGTATAGATCGAGTTGTGTAATAGTACCCCTCTATTCTGCTTTGGTCGGACCTCATCTGGAATACTGTGTCCAATTCTGGGCACTTCAATTCAAGAAGGATATTGACAAGTTAGAATGTGTCCAGAGAAAAGAGACCAAAATCATGAAAGGTCTGGAAACCATGCCCTATGAGGAATGATTTAGGGAGCTGGATATGTTTAGCCTGGAGAAGAGAAAGTGAAGAGGTAACATGACAGCTATATTTAAATAACTGAAAGGATGTCATATTGAAGAGGTAGTAAGCTTGTTTTCTGCTGCTCCAGAGACTAGGGACTTTATCAGACAACCCCTTTAAAAATGTTCTTTTGCCAGCATAGAAAAAACTCATTTCTATGGCAGCAAAACAACACTCCCCCCGTGGATGGATGGCCCTCATGGTCTCTTCCAACTCTTTGATTCTGTGATTAAACTGCTGACAGATAGGACATTGAGAAAAGTTTTGCACAAAAATAAATGTGAATTTCCACACAGTTTTTAAAATAACAGTAAAAATTAATCTGGAAATGGTATAGAACAATGACCTTATTATTATGGCATACTTATGAAACTGACATTGACTAGAAAGAGATTGATTCTTCCACTCTAGCCAGTCTTGGGATTTTTCATTTCTTTGAATGTTGTAATGCAATTCTTTAAAAAAAAAAAAAACTTACTTTTCAAATAATGCTATTGATTGTGGGGAATCTATATGTTTCATCCAAAGCTCAGGATCCTGTATGATTGCTGGCATAGTGCAAATCTCTGCCATTATTCTTTGCCTAGATTTCCCCTTCTTTCCCCGGACCTTAGCTGATGGGACAAAGGCACCTTCCTATGGCCAACCTGTAGCCATTGGGAGTGTTCCTGGGCACCATCTGGCTGCAGTTTTGCAGATGGGTAAAAAGGAGACCTGTCATGCTGGAGCTTTGGGAAGGTGATGCCCCATCCTTTCTTCTGGCTGGATGTACACCTGCAGTTGGATTGTTCCCAAGATCCCCCCCCCGGCCTCACCAAACTCTGTTTGGCATGGGGGTACATCTGATTGTGTTAGCTGAGGCTTCACACAGTGGAGCACTGAATAAGGAGGAATTGTGTACCTGTTTCCTCAACAACCTTAAAAGTACATACAGGTTGTTGACGAAACAGGTATCCAATTCTTCCTTATGCAATGATCCACTATGTGAAGCCTCGGCTACCACAATGGGGTGAACCCCCATGCCAAACAGAGTACCTCACTAACAGCTGTCCAATTTATCCCTCACAAATATAGAAGAGCACCTGGTGAGATATTTTATTCATGATTAGATTGTTTTCTGCTGAGATCCAGCAGAGTCTACTACCAGATAAAAGATGTTTTCACAGATATCCCCTTGCTACTTTCTCTACCACCCTCCACAGGGAACAAGAAGGAATGTCAATCTTCCATAGCAGCTTTGTAGAGCAAAGCAATCTGCAGGAGGGAAGAGAATTTGGTAAGATTTGTCCATCCTTCTTTCAGAGTTCTGGTCACAGGAACGCATCCCTGAATATGTAGGTGTGCAGTTTATGTGTGCTCCTGAATATCAATAGAAGTATAGTGTCTAGATCAAGGGAAGTCATAGTGCCGCTCTATTCAGACCTCACCTAGAATACTGTGTCCAGTTCTGGGCACCACAATTCAAAAAGGATATTGACAAATTGGAGCGTGTCCAGAGAAGGGCAACTAAAATGGTGAAAGGTCTGGAAATGATGCCTTATGAGGAGAGACTTAGGGAGCTGGGTATGTTTATCCTGGAAAAAAGACGGTTAAGAGGCAATATGATAGCCCTGTTTAAGTATTTGAAGGGATGTCATGCTGAGGATGGAGCAGCCTTGTTTTCTGCTGCTCCAGAGACTAGAACACGGAGCAATGGGTGCAAGCTCCAGGAACAGAGATTCCACCTCAACATTAGGAGGAACTTTTTGACAGTAAGAGCTGTTCGGCAGTGGAACGCACTCCCTCGGAGTGTGGTGGGGTCTCCTTCCTTGGAGGTCTTTAAACAGAGGCTGGATGGCCATCTGTCGGGGATGCTTTGATCGTGATTTCCTGCATGGCAGGGGGTTGGACTGGATGGCCCTCGTGGTCTCTTCCAACTCTACAATTCTATGATTCTATGATTCTATGAATTCAATCCTGAGCCTGGAAGCTCAGTTTCCAATGGTGTCTAGAAGTGCATTTGTGCAGTTAAAGCTTGTGTGTCAGCTGTGTCTGTTCCTTGAGATATCAGATCTGGCACTGGTGACACTTAGTTACATCCCAGTTACATAGTTACATCCCAGTTGGATTGGTGCAATGCTCTCTGTGTGGGGCTGCCTTTGAAGAGTGTTCAGAAACTTCAGTTGGTCCAAAGAGCTGCAGCCAGATTGCTAACTGGGACTGGCTACAGGGAGCACACAATTCCCTTGTTGCAATAGCTTCATTGGCTGATCGTCCATTTCCAGGCACAATTCAAAGTGCTGGATTTAACCTATAAAACCCTATACAGCCCAGGCCCAGGTTGTTTGAAGGACCACATTCTTCCTTATAAACCTGTCCATGCTTTGAGATATGCTGGAGAGGTCCTTTGCTCTATCGCAACCCCCTCACAGGTACATCTGGTGGGAACACAGGAGAGGGCCTTCTCAATAGCTGTTCCTGGCTTTTGAATTCCCTTCCCAGAGGAGTTAGACTGGCACCCACCCTACTTTCTTTTCACAAGCAAACAAACGAACAAACAAAAAAGACTTTGCTGTTTCAACAGGCATTTGATAATGATTGTTTAAGGCCTTTCCAATCTAAACAATGTGTTGGGTTTTCTTAATTGTAGTTGTTGTGGTGGTGGTGGTGGGGTGTGTGTGTGCATATTTAATGGTGTCTGCTTTAATCTGGTTTTAATTGGTTTTTTAAAATTTTTCTTTTAACTTTTTTATTTTGTGAATTTTTGACTAAGTGTTTTTTAAATTTGTTGTAAGCCACTTGTAAAACAGTTGAGTCCCAAACTGGGAAAAAAGGCATGTTAATAACAACAACTCCTCTATTAATTTATAGAATTATGTCTTCTATTTACCAATCAAGTTACCATGCTTCTGTAAAGCAATCAGAACACTCTAGATGCTTGCAGTAAAGCACTGAATTCTAGGATGCCTGAACTTTCAAGGTTGTTTTTTTTTTCCCTTCCTGTTCAGGGGGCTTTAAAAAAAAAATCTCCAGAGACAGATTTGAAAACTAGCCTGAAAACATGAAAAGCAATTATCTAAATCCACTAAATGAAACTCAAGGCTACCAAAGTTTGCTAGCAAAGCTTCAAGCCTATCAGTTCTCACTGTGAGTAACTTCAAAATCTCTTGTATGTTTTTTAGAACTAAAATGAGATTATGCATTAATAAACTTTAGAGAATTATTCACCTCTAGCAGAAATTAGGATGAATTTTCTTTCTCTGAGAAAGCTGATATTATACTGCAGAGCTGTTGTTTACAGATTTATTACAACAAAAAGTCAATTTTATGAGGTTTTTTTTGGGGGGGGGGGCAACCTGTCTATGTACTTAGCACTTCTGAGAAATCTCCTGGAGCAATTGAAGTAGGCTTAGGACAGTTTATAAACCAATACACAACTCTTGTTTAAGATTAGTTCAGAAAAGCTTGTGCCTTACTTTATGATTGTCTGTTAACAGTAGGCATTAATAAGTAATTTATTTTTGGTCCGTGTCACTTTCTCATGGGCTTCAGCCATAACACTCATTTCTTCATTAACATGATTTTTAAAAACTGGTACAAAAATTTAATTTTTAAAACTATTTTTTAAAAAACAATTGTAAATGCATTCTATATCCAAATATGTATTTTAAATATTTCTTCACTCTCAGAATGTTTATTTCTGAATGTTTGTTTTCTAAACACCCACTTTCACACACACACACACACACACACACACACACATTTTAAGCATAGTCTGAAATGGGATTTTTATTTAAATATGTATTTATTTGTTTGTTTTTGAATGAAATACTCTGTCAGAACACTCTGCAGGAGGTGTGGAATCCAGTGGAGAACCAGGTTCCAGTCCATAAATAAGCTTAGTTTGCACCTTGATTTTCAAAGATCAAGCTACTCCAGCACCTGTGGCCAATTGTGCAAATTGACCTTATTGGAAAGCAGTGGTGTTGGGATAATACAGTACGACCCCGCCATCCACTGATTCACCATCTACTGATTTGATTATCCGTGGTTGGCGACAGCGGTGGGGGGGTGGGGGGAGATAGATCTGGTGGGGCCTGGGTGGCCTCTGCAGCATGATAGCAGCCATGTGGAAGAAGGGGAGGAGGAATCAGAAGTGGAGTGTGCACAGCCTGCCAGGAGTGAGCAAATGAGTGCACGTGCTAGCCAGCAAGGGAGGAGACAGGCAGCCTCAGCCACACAGTGGAGCTCAGAGGTGGCAAGTAAGGACAACGGAGGTAGCGGGTGCCTCCTCCTCATCTTCCTACTCCCTAACCCCATTGTCCTTACCTGCTGCTGCAGAGCTCAGCATGGCTGCAGCTGCCTGTCTCCTTCCCTCGCTAGCTGGATGGCTGGCACATGTGCTCACTCGCCTGCTCCAGGTGGGCGGCACATGCTCAGCTTTTGGTTCCTCCTCCCCTTCTCCACATGGACAGGTGGTGGTGAGGGGAGGAACAAAAGTCCTTTGCTTCCCCCATAACCATGGTCACTGAACACACTTTCTCCTCCCCCTCCTACACTCCTTTGGGGTGGGGCCCACTACAAGCACTCTCCCCATCCCCCGGCATATTCTCCAGGCAATGCTCTTGTATGCAAACAGGGTTGGAGAATGTAATAAATACTTTGATCCAATCTATGTCTGGGTTATGATACTTTAGCCAGTTCAAACCAAGCACTGTGCCTTGCACCACCCCCAGGGTGACTATGAATCTATTGTCCTCTTGGTGACATCCCATTTTAATCTGCACCAGACCGGTGGGGGCCCCCTTCATTGGACCAACATCCATTTGTGTGAACTTTATTGGGGTGTGTAAGTCCTGTGTCTCTATCTGCAGTTCAGCTACTAAGGATAGGTGGGTCAACACTTGAGTACACCCACAGTACACCATAGCCTTTATTCTACAGGGGGACACTTTCCCTTCACCCATAGTTTTAGTCTTTATGAAAAACGGGGCTTTTATTCCACTCACCACAGACTATGGGTGCCCTTCAGGGTTAGTCCACCCTTTGGCGCAAACTAGGGCAGGCTTGACCCATTTCCCACTGGCTCTCCATCGGAGTTAGATGAGAGGTCTGTCTCTTCCATCACTGAATTTTCCCAGGAAGATTCACTTGTCGGGTGGCCTGCAACCATCACTTTTGCTGCCACTTTAGGCTTTGCGTTTCCCATGGATTTCCAGGGGGATGGCTTCCCCTCACTCATTTGGGGCTTCTCCTTTTCGTCACTGCCAGGGGTCTTCCCCAGGCACTCCATGATCCTGTGGCCTCCTTTGTGGCACCGCAAATCTAAGCCCAGTGGCATTTGTTGCTTTCGCTTTGTCTCCATTGGGGTGGTTGCCAGGCACAGTGCCTTCTTTGCCATTCCCCCTCCGGGCTTACTGGCCCACACTTGTCTCTGCTTGGCCAACTTGACACTCTGCTATAGTGCTTCCACCTCTCCTGCTAGGTGCACCCATCTGATGAGAGTCTCAGGGTTGCCCTGGACAAGAACCCACTCCAGGATGTCAGCGCTGAGCCTGTTCCAGAAATACTGGACTTGGGTAGCTTCTGTCCAGTCTGGGATCTGGCTCGCCAGCTGATGATACTCAGTCACGTACTCCACCAGGGCCAGCCATCCTGGTGCATTTGTTGCAGTTTGTTGTTCACCTGCTCCTTCCACAATGGGTCCTTGAACCTGGCAAATAAGGCTACCATAAAGTCATCTATGCTGTCCAGCTTGGGAGCCACCATGTCATACAGCCCCACGAGCCACTCTGCTGCCTTACCCTCAAGTTGCCTGGACACATATTGGACCTTCTCCTCTTCTGACTGGAACACTATTTCCCATTGTCTCATTAACTCCTTCACCTGGGTCAGAAAGTAGGGCTGTTTCTTGACCACTCCATTGAACACCACCTTCAGGCCTCTATTTGCCACTGACCATGGCATGTGCCTTGATCCTGGTGTCAGAGGTGCTGGGGGTGTTGGGGGTTGTGGAGGGAGCCCTGGGGCTCCCAGACCCTGGTCGGTTCCCAGCAGGATGGGGGCCACTTCCTCCTCAGAGCTCCCTTCAAGATCATGCCAGCAGCCCCAGCCACTGCTCCCTCCACTGCATCCATTTGTGCCACCTCCACGGCTGCAGGAGACTTCTGTGTTGGCTCCTTCTTTTTCCCGTCCAACTTCGCTAGGATTTCAGCCAGGCAGGTCCAGTTCCCATGCATCTCGCCCTTCAGGACTTCCACCTCCAGCTCTAAGTCTCTGAAATGACCTGTTGAACCATAGGGCCCACTGGGCCGCGTATCCTATCTCTGGGATCCTCTGGCATCAAGTTCCCACTTGTCCGGGCCCGGGCACCAACCCACCGATCCTTCACCACATCTCCCATGTCTCTGGCTGGAGTGAAGGTAAATGAGGAGATAGTCTCCTCTGCTACTTTAACCACCTCCCATCAGGTCTGCATGCCTGCCTTGCAACGCTTCCATTTGCGGATGGCTTTTCCCTTGGAGGGTTCCTCACCACTGGCCTCGGTCGCAGCATTAGTCTTTCTGGAACTGTTTCCTCGGTCCCATTATCAGGCACCTGCTTGTCGGTTCCCTGGGATATTTCGCACCAAGTTCATGGCAGTGAATTTAAAGCAGACCAGTCAATCTGTGATGAACCCCGTCAAACTTTGATCACTCGAACAAAATACATTAGTTCAAGTGCTTTATTGCAAATGAAACAAGTGCACTGCATCAAGTAATTGACTGGGGTGAGATTTGCCCACCAAAACACAGCAATAATATCACAGTTAGGTTTCACTTCCCCTCACCCACCTGGCTAATTAGGGCTCTATGTACAAAGCATTGCCTCCCTAATTCCGTTCCCAAGCACAATGTCCTTGAAGTGTCTACAGATAGTACCAACACATTCCAGTCTTGTACCAGCCGTTCAGGTCCTGGCCTCTACTCATGTCAGACTCTGACCAACAAACAGGCCTAACCAAAACTAACTAATACAACATCTGTCTATATAGCTAACAGCCAGAGTCATGACAGCTACTTGTCTTTAAGGGCCCACACCATTTTTTGTCTTGTTAGTAGGTATGAAAAGATTATTTTAAAATATGTCAGAAATGGTCAAAAACCATTTTTTCCAGGTTTCAGGAAACCCTGGTCATCTTGGAAGCCAAACTTACCTCTAAGGCTCAAAAGAAGAGAGAGATGAAATTTAAAGCTGATTTTCCTTTTTATCCTTAGACCTTGTTACCTAACAAAGGTAACAATCAGAATTAGTCTAACTGTTGGTTATGTTGGCTAGCATTGATGGGAACTGCAATCCACCAACGTTGGGGGTGGGTGGGTTCATTTTGCCCACCCTGCTTGATATAAAAAACGATTATCAGGTGCCCTAGGCTCAATTTCAGAGGAAGGAACTGGTGAACAACCTCTTAGAATTCCTTGCCTGTGAAAACCCTGTGAAGTTCACGGGGCCACCATAAGTCAACAGGTTATTTGAAGGCACACACATACACACAATGTTTATAATATATTGCATTTGTTACATACTTAAGGCTAAATGAAGAATATATTTTATGCAGACATCATTTCAAAGTCACATGAACATTAATAGAATCTCATTTCTACAGATGGCCATAAAATTTAGGTAATGTTGCACTGCTTCCTCATAGCAAACCTTGTTCTCACACACTCATCATCTGGGGATGATCCAGGAAAGTGAAAATTCAAATATAAACTGGCCCACTCTATAACTCCCAGACTTTGTGGATCATGGTTTAAGAACATAGTTAGCCTTAACATTTCAGCATTCTCTAAATTTTTTCAGTGATGTTTTGCCTTAAGAAATGCACCAAAATTCATTTGAAAAGGCTTACTTTATAATAAAATCAATTTATAAATGTGTATTGTGTGAGAATAATACTACTCTACGGTGAACTCGCCACGGGTCAGCGTAAGAGGGGCGCTCCAAAAAAGCGATACAAAGACTCCCTGAAACAACATCTCAGGCTTGGCCAAATTGATCACCAACAGTGGTCCGCCCTGGCCTCACATCGGGAGGCATGGAAACGCACTATCCACAATGCTGCAGCCTTATTTGAGAACTCACGACGAACAAGTCTTGAAGAGAAACGACAACGCAGAAAGAATCACAACCCAAAAACATCACCCAAGGAGACCTTCTGCTGTGCTTTTTGCAACCGGACTTGTTTATCTCGGATTGGCCTTTTTAGTCATCAGCGCGCTTGCAGAAAGCGCGGGATGAGTCCTTCCTGAATCTTCGTTTGCGAAGAAAAGCCAGAGAGAGAGAGAGAGAGATTGTGTGAGAAAAGATTTTCAAAATGTTTATGTAGTTTTAGTATGTAGCTGGATGCAATTCTTTGGTGTGGATTTATAAAGTCTTCATGGATGAATGCAGAGGCTGCGGAGAAGAGGCACTAATCTGATGCCATCATAGAATCGTAGAGCTAGAAGGGCCCACAAGGGCCATGTAGTCCAATCCCTGACAGCACCATCTGCAGAGGCAGTTGTTCACTTCTCATTCTTCCTGAGCCATATCCTTCAACAGGAAAGAGTGATGAAATAGCAACCAGTGTCCCAGATCCTTTAGCACACTACCCAGAGCCTCACAGTTCCCTTGTCAATAAGGTTGGACAAAAACTAGTTTTACTTGTCCATGTCTTTTCACAACCCAACTGCAGGACCAGAGCAACTTGATGCCTCAAGTGGAGAAACAATGGTACCACTCCTCCAACCCCATGTCAAGTTGAAAAGCACACCCCCCCAAGTCAACCAAGTTACTTTGGCATGTGAAACTCAAATCTCACAGACACTATTGTATACCCAGCAGTACAAATGCAATATCTTTCCTGTCCTTGAATGGCCACCCCATTCTGCTCTGTCATAGGAACAACCCTGTCCACTGACAGCTGATTTTTGTGGCAGAAATTATGTATATTTAAAGAGTAGAGGAATAACCCTTTAAACATTAGATCCTATTCATGGAGGTAGGGCTGGATTATTTTGACCAAAATGTAGAGAAAGCTATATGACCTAGCCTGGCTCTCCTCTTGGGCTGCATATTATTCACACTAAAAGGTGGGGACAAGTTACAATTAAACTGTTAGTTTAATTAACTTAACAATTAATTAAGTTAGAGATCAATCATTCAGACTGTCTTCCTAAGCACATTAATCAGGGAGTAAAGCCTGCTAAACAAAAGGAAACATGTAGGATTGCTTTATTAATCAACTATGTTATGGCTCCAGTTTAATCAAGCTTTGATGTCTCAAGCCATTCTGGGACTGTGGGCCATGGATCCGATAGTTTCTTTAGAATGGATGGGTATTGTGTAACCCTCCAGATGCTGTTGGACTACTAATCCCAATATTCTTTATCATTATCTATGCTGGTGGGAGTTGTAGTCCAAGATCATTTTGAGGGACACTGCTTTGTCCTCCCCTGTTTTAGAAGAAGGATCTTCCATACCTTGCATTAGCATTAAGCAGCTTTGCTTCTCTCCCAGGCCCCTGGTGGTTGGATGCTCACAGCTGAAGCCACATAAAGAAAGGAACTGTAGCATTCCCAATAGATCAGGAACGGAACTTGATGATAAATATATTTAAAACCTAACTAATACATACCAAATGGTTCACAAATATGAACAATAGCCCTCAAACAGATTCAGATTATACCATGTTTCCTCCAAGCTTTTAGCCATGTGATTAATGTCCTTCTGTTTCTTACTGTGAAACTCTATAAATCCTCTAGGAGTTGGTCTTAAAGCAAGAGAAAAATATACTACAGAACCTGAGCATACATAAGGCTCAGGAGATTATCAGATGTGGTGGAATGTGGCAAAAAACTGTGTCCCCAACCACATCAGAAGAGCACCATGGGAACAGAAAGGGCGACATTGTCAGATGCCCACATCCTCAGCCATTCCCGGGGCTTAACACTGCCACGGAGAAGGCTTCCCTTTTTTATTGACAGGGACAAACCACTGATAAAAGGGGACTCCTTACTCATGACTGTGCTATGCCCCCGGGATGGTGAAGGTCATTGTCTGATAATCTTGCCCATTGCTGTTCTCCTCACGATCTTCTGACACAGTTTTTGCCGCATCTGATAATCTCCTAAATGAAGATGTTACAACATGTTGAATGCTGCAACATGAGTAGAAGGTGACTTTGCTGACCAAAAGACAGTCACCATTCAACAAGGGAACAGGACTGTGACCTTAGTCTTCTGATTTAACATAGTTTAAGACCCTTCCACTGGTGTAATTCCTTTTCATTTCAACAGGACTGATCCCAGAATTGCTTTTTTTTCCATAGCTATTTCCCCCTTAATAAAGAAGAAAGGTAAGACACAGCTACAGCATTGGCTCTTGCTATCTTTACTACTACAAATATAAAAGCATTAGTCTTTTGGAATTCACATCAGTAAGAAAAGGCTGCTTCTCATTTGCCTGTTTCCCCTATAAATGCCTTTGACATATCCTTCACCTCATTTATATTCCACATACAAGCGTTACCTTGATAGTGAGAAATGCAGCATCATTTCTTTGCAAAAGTCAAACAAATTCAATCATGGAATGCCTGAATACTGAACCAGTTTGAAAAGCTTTCCTTACAGAGAAAGAAAAATACATACGGTACATCAAGGGAGGGAAAAGGAAGAAAGATGAATTCTATCAGCATCCATATTATGAGAACTGTTAAGCATCTATAAAAACATGAAAACACATGAAAGCTCTAAACCAGAATGTGAATGGAACAAATAAAAATAAAAGATTTAAGATCTGCAAACTCTGAATTTCTAGTCATCATCCAGGGCTTGTTTACACTGGACAGAGCCCCCCCCCCACATTACCATGACAAAATGGGCAGAAGTCCACCCAAAAGTTGGTGGAGGCCCTGCTTCTGTTGCTCATTACACTCTCTGAAGCTGGAAAGGAAGCCCTCAGCATATGATCAAGGATTCTCACATTCAGGGAACTTGATCATGTGTTGGGGGTCTCATTCTCAGCTTCAGAGCACCACCAGAGGTGGAGGTGGTAGCATCCAGCAATACAGGCTGGCGTGAAGATCTGGTCTCCTGCATTCCCAGACTCATCTGGGTGGGTTTCCCTGGGGGTTATTTTGAAATGTTTTTAAATGGTTTGCCCTGGACTCACCTCAGATATCATCAGGATTGTCTGGAGGTAAATTGGGGCAAAAGCCCTACATCATTTGGACTGTAGGGCTCCAACATGGAGAGAAGCCATGGTAAATTGCCCATCTAGACAAGCACTCAGATTATGTTTATTATAAGACTTGTACTATTAGCAATATTAACTCTGAACTTCTTTACCCAAAGTAGAAAAATCCATAGGAAAATACCCTTAAGCCATAGTAGTGTTCTCTGAATGTACAGGGCTATAAACCTTGACCAAATATGGGACTGATATCTACCTCCTTGATCCGTAATGTCTGTTCATACTGTTTGGAAAAGGAAACCTTTCTGACAAGAGCTGCACTCCTTCATAGGTAATCTGCTCAGATCTCCATGCTAGCAGCCCATAGGGCTGAAGTCAGGCCAAAGCCAAAAATAAATGAGGGCACTTTTTTTCTGCTTTCTAATAACTTACTTTCTCTCTCTCTCTCTTTGACAATTTCCTCTTTCATCCTGACCTCTTCTCATCCACCAAATAGGCTGCTGGAGGAGGGGTGGATTGCTCTTGACTAGGGATATAATTCTGTATTAAGTTTCTTCTTGAAAGATTCAATGAGTAATTTTAGCAATTTTCTTCCCACTGGAAAAAAATGGAAGGAAAGAAACCATGCAGCTTTTGAAGCTTATTCTCAATGCCAGATTTACTCTGTGCAAAATTCACATGTAAGTTGTATTGCATGGAAAACAGGTTTTCTCCACATAAAATTATATTTCTGCATAGAAATACAGTATGCTGTACAGAAAATGCTATTTCCTATGCAGAACATGCTGTTTTCTGTGCAAAACAACCATATGTGAATTTTACGCAGAGTAAGTTTAGAAATGTGAAGATTCTTGTCAATCCAGGATTCTTCTCATCAGGGTTTCTCAATACTTGAAAAACAAGGGGGTTTTTTGACAATTTTTCAAATATTTTCAAATGTTCTTGTCTTCCTCTATGATTGAGAGCATGTGACTTGCCCAAAGTCACCCAGTGGTATTTCATGCCTGATTGGGGATTTGAGTCCTGGCCTGCCAGGGGCCTAGTCCAACATGCAAGTCATTACAACACGCTATTACTGTTTAAGCTGTGTCTCTATTATTTATCTGATTTGTAGCCTGCCTTTCTGCCAAAACTGGTATTTGACATGGCTTACAATTGGTTTAATAAATCAGTTATCAATGAAAACTAAAATATGTAATATTAAAGTACAGTTGAATTAAAAGCAATTTAAAAGCAAATCAACAACAACAACAAAAGAACACTCACCAGCTAAAAGATGCTTCTTCAACAATAGTGAACTGCAAGGAACCTACCTGAATAAAAATCCTTTCCCTAGGCTTCCTACATTACACAGCTGGATTTTATATGGGTTCTAGTAGAATATCAGGTGTTTATTGCTCCAGACTCTTTTGTGAAGTCTTCCAAATGCACTATATGCCTTTGCTAATCTGTGATCGATCTCTTTATCAATCTTGGCATCTGAAGAGATGATGCTTCCCAGGTAGGTGAACTGCTGAACAGACTTGAGCACAGATTTGCCGACGGCAATGTGGGGATGGTGGTGTTCATCCTGTGGTGCAGGCTGGTAAAGCACTTCTGTTTTCTTCAGGTTGACTTCTAGCCCAAACAGCTCTGCAGCTGTTGCAAAGCAGGACGTTAGGTGCTGCAGAGCTGCTTCTGTGTGGGCAACAAGGGCAGCATCATCGGCGAAGAGCAGCTCACGGACTAGATAGTTTAGAGTCTGAAACATGGGTCACCTATCACCGCAACTTACAACTCCTCGAACACTTTCATCAGCGCTGTATATGCACAATCCTAAATATACACTGGACTGACTATGTGACGAATGTTGCTGTCCTTGAGCAAGCAGGGATCACCAGCATTGAGGACATGATATTGAGAACACAGCTGCACTGGGCAGGGCATGTTTCTAGGATGGAGGACCATCACCTCCCAAAAACAGTACTCTACAGTGAACTCACCATGGGTCAGCATAAGAGGGGCGCTCCAAAAAAGCAATACAAGGACTCCCTGAAACAACATCTCAAGCTCGGCCAAATTGATCACCAACAATGGTCCGTCCTGGTATCACATTGGAAGGCACGGAGATGCACCATCCACAATGCTGCAGCCTTATTTTAGAACTCACACCAAACAAGTCTTGAAGAGAAACAACAATGCAGAGAGAATCACAACCCGGAAACATCACCCAAGGAGACGTTCTCCTGTGCTTTCTGCAACCGGACTTGTTTATCTCGGATTGGCCTTTTTAGTCATCAGCGTGCTTGCAGAAAGTGCGGGATAAGTCCTTCCTGAATCTTCCTTTGCGAAGAAAGGCCAGAGGGAAAGAGAGAGTTCAGTTTGTCACTGCACACAAATCACTGAATGAATGTGTTGAGGGATCTGGCCCTATTTCTGTCACCTTTTACTTTTGCTTCTCATCTGTCCTTAACTGCTTGAAGAGTTTCATCTGTGATCCATTGATGCTTCTCTTTCTTTTTTTGGCTGCAGATGGGATCTTTTTGTATTCCTCCCTGACCATGTCTCTGGCTTCAGTCCAGAGTTCTTCTGGCTTCTAATCAATTAAGCTTAATAGTGCAAATCTATTTTTTTTACTTTATTTTTAAAGAGATATTTTCTAGGCTTTATTTTGGCATGGTGATTGGTATCATGCTCTTCTTTATGTTTATTCTATTTTTTTATATTACCAGTTCATTGTCTCTGCTGTAGTCTACTCCTGCTCTTGTTTTTGTAGCGAGAATGGAGCTTCTCCATCTTCTCCTTACAATTATATCATCTATTTGATTTCTGTATTGGCCATCAGGTGATGTCCATGAATAAAGTTACCTCTTTGGTTGCCTGAAGAACGTGTTTGCAATGAACCAAACTATTCACCCTACAAAATTCAGTCAATCGTCTGCTTCATTTCTTGGTTCAAGACCAATTTTTTTCCTACAACCTTAATTCTGCTGTATTTTATGCTTTTGCATTCTAATCACCTATGACTAACAAGTATTCCTTTTTTGGCCTGTGATCAGTTTGCCCCTGGACACCAGCATAGATTTCTTCTTCTTCTGCCTCTGTAGTTGGAACATAAATTTGGTTATATTGATGGGTTTTCCCTGAAGTTTTATTGATTTTATTCAGTCAGGCTTTGCATTATATCCCTTGACTGACTGATACTATATATATATATATATGAGTATCAGTCAGTCAAGGGATATGTGTGTGTGCATGTGCGTGCACACACACATGAACACATATATTTATATACATATACATATTTATTTATTTATTTATCGTAGGTGCAAGATACAATTATAGGCTTGACCCATTTTTTTTCAGTTCCTGTTCTCATTTTCTAAGGTTTGTGTGACACCTGGAGAAAGTGTAGCTGGAATCTATTTTGCAAAGCTCCTTGTAAAGATTGCACATAAATCAATGGAGACATAATCCATGCACCTTAAATGTGGAATAAATTTGTGGGGAGGGATTCAACAAACCAAGCTAAAAGTTGCTAGTTCCACAATGTCATTAGTAATATTTAAGGTGCATGGATTATGCCGGGTTTGCAGACTTGCCTTTCTATGACTTGATATAGCAATATTACACCTTTTAATTGAACTTCCGGGGGAGGGGATACATTTCATTTTACAATGGGCAGTTAAAGGTCTTCTACTGCTTGATATGGCAGAAAAGACCCCTCCCCATTTCTGCCACTTTCTCTCTATTCTCCCTTAACTCTTCCCTTCCACATTGCCACTGGTGCCAACTCCCCCCTTGCTTTGTTCCCTTCATCCCTGTTCATTTTATCCTGCAGCACTACCTGCCTGCTTGCCTGCTCTCAGTTTAAAGGCAAACAGGTCACTTTGTCCAGCTTCTAGAGAAGCACGTGCTGCTTTTCAAATTGGCAGGTAGCAGCATGAAGTGAAGCAAGTAGTGGAGAGGAGGAAGAGATGGAAATAAGTGTAGATGTAAGGAAAGGGAGGTGTGGCAGCATGAACTGAAGCAAGAGAGGGGAAAAGGAGAGTAAGAGATGCAATGGCGGAGTGCAAAAATGAGGGGGTATTGTAAAGGGGTGAAGGAGGGAATGCAGGAAAAGGGAAGGAAGAGGCAGTGTAGTAACAGGTTGCAAAAAGCAAGGCTTGTTGTCAAGGTACATGAGAAGTAAGTGTAGAACTACAATGTGTGGCAAGAAGTCAAAGGAGAGTTGGAAATACAGTGGCAGAGTGTAAGTTACAAGGAAGGGAGGTATGGCAGCCACATGAGATGAAGCAAGGGAGGAAAAGGATGGAGAAATTGGGGAAAGATATAAGCACGGTGAGGTAGAGAGACAATGAAGATTCAGTAGAAGTCCTCCCAAAGGAGGGAAATGATGCAGTTCACCATTCTTGTTGCTTCGCTCCCTAAGGTGGCCATGTGCTACCCAAGAAAAGGTTGACCCCTGTATTCAAGGTTTCAGTACCTACAATTTCACTTATCCACATCTAAAAAAAATGTTCTCTTTAGGCATTTCTGGGTCCTCCAATGTGATTTTATGGTCAACTTCCAGCATTCATCTTATTGAAGATAATAAGAGTTCCTATTCTCTATGGTTTGAGGTATCCACGTTGGGGGGGGGGTCTTGGAAGTATCCCCTTTGGCTACAGGGCTTGATATGTATAGTAGGGAAACAAAACAGCTGTTCATAGGGTGAAGATATATAGAGGAGAAGAAAATGTTGGGGTACGGGGGGCTACTCTGTTGCTCTTGCACTCCATCCAAACACCTTCCACATCTGGCAGCTGTCAAGCCTGGGAGAGGCTGCTGATCATTCTTTTTACCAGAGGGAAGTGAAGGGTGTATATGTGAATCAAACCATGAAGATCTAGCTGCTCTAAGCTCCTGTGGGAAGGAAAAGCAAGTGAACTCCATTTGAGAGCACATCTCATTTCTTCCATTCCCCAAGTGAGCTGAGACCATCTGCTTCTCTACTCCTTCTCTATGCCTGTACTCCTATACTTTTCCACACTGGTAAGTGACAGCAGCAGGGGCACCTCCTGGCTTAACAACTGCTGGGTGGTGGGAGGACACAAAATTATATATGTGTGGAGCTATCCATATATGTACAATCCTGGCCTTAGTGTTTGGAAATAAAAACAATATTGCCTGGTGCCACCTTAAAAACTAGCAAAGTTCCTTGGCATAAGCTTTTCTGGACCATTACACATCCCATCAGATGCATGGCTTGCTGCCTCAATTGGCAGATAATTATAGACATGGTTGAATGGGACAATATAATTAGTAAGGTGAAAGGGAATGAAAATGTAAAAAGTGCAACCATTTGTCATTACTTTAACTGCTCATTAATAAACAATAGTTGAGTGATAGCTCAAACATCCTAGCATACAGTATCTGAGATGATTAGCACATGAATTGTGATGAAAAGTCAAATAAGGTAAAGAAAGTTTTACTAGACTGGTTTTGAGTAGAATAGTGTAGTGGTCTGAGTGTTGAACAAGGACTCCAGGACTCAGAGTTTAAATCACTGCTTAGCCGTGGAAACTCTGGTGGCACAGTGGTTAAATGCTGGTACTGTAGCCACAACATTGTGAGTTTGATCCTGCAGGGCTCCAAGGTTGACTCAACCTTCCATCCTTTCATAGGTTGGTAAAATGAGTACCCAGCTTATCGGGCAATTAGCTAACACATTGTAAACTGCTCAGAGAGTGCCTTGTGCTATAAAGAAGTGTAGGTGTATAAGTGCTATTGCTAAACAATTTGTAAGCAACTTTGTGGCTGAAGAGTGGGGTATTAATACTCTAATAACATAAAAATAGATAAATAATCCCAGTGGATGGCCCTGGGCATATCACACTCTTTCAGTCCAAGAGGAAGGCAATGGAAAACCTACCATGGATAAATCTTGCCAAGAAAACCCTGTGAGAGGGTTGCCCTTAGTCAGCATTGACTTCAAAGCACGTAACAGCAAAATATTTTATCTGTATCTCTGAAGGAAACAAAATGTTGCTTTCTTTCCTGCAGTTACTGCTGTTTGTCCTTACTTTCTTCTATGTGAATTATAAGGCAGGCACTCTCAAAGACTTCCTGTGGCATTTTCATAGATTATCAGACGCTTGGGGAAAAACCCCCAAGGAACTCACGAGAACAACATCACTGTACCGCCAACAGGTGCCAATGTCATACGATGTTGTTCTTCTGGTGTGCTTGCTCCGTTCTCTCTCCATGCTGAAGTGATGAAAAAGGTGCTACTTTTCATTAGCGGAAACTTCTGGTACTAAAAAGGGGTGCCTTTTTTGTTGCTTCAGCATGGAGGGAGAATGCAGCAAGCATGCCAGGAGGATGGCATGTGTGATACCAGGACCCACTGGCTGTACAGTAACATTGTTCTCGTGAGCTCCTTGGTGGGTTTTTTTTAAAAAGCATCTGATAATCTCATACATCTGTAGCTTTTTAAATTCTATTTACTTAATATATATCCCACCTTTCTCCCAGTTTGGTACACAAACCAGCTTACAAAAAAGTTTAAAAGAAGGTACCTTTAATAAACGGATGCTATGAGAAAAGTTTAAACATTGAAATAATCTATCACATTAAAACACCAATGATTTAAAGGAGTACAAAATTATTAAAAACATGAAAATACATTAAACATAAGAGTAGAGCACAGACAACACATTAAAAGGCCCTTCTGAATAATCAGTTAATCACTAAATGAGACCAGACAAGATGGTTACCCTAGCATCCTATGGAAGGGAATTCCACTTCCTGAGAGCAGCTACCCCTCATGTGTCCTCACCAGATGGGCTTGTGACAATGATGGGACCAAGAGGAGGCCTTCCCTCAAAAATCTTAAGACTCATGCAGGCTCATATAGGGAGCTATGGTATTTCAGATAGTCTGGACTGAAACTGTACCAAATTTTATATGTCATAACCAGGATTATGAATTATGCCTGCCTGGAAATGAACCAGTAACCAGTAAAGCTATTTTAAGGAAGTTATATATTACCTGTAACCAGAAAATAAAACTGTCAGCAATTTTTTTTACAGTGATCTGATGAGAATACCACTACAAGTGTTTATTATTACAGTCAGCCCTCCTTATCCACAGGTTCTACATCCATGGATTCAACCAACCACAGCTCAAAAACATTCAGAAAAAAAATCCAAAAACCAAATTTTACTGTTCACCATTTTACTAGACTACTGTATACAATGGGACTTGATCATCCATGGATTTTGGTATCCACATGGGGTTCTGGAACCAAACCCCAGCAGATACTGAGGGCCCAATGTATAGTTATTGTTGTTTGTTGTTGTTATTTATATTTGTGATTGTGTGCCTTCAAGTAATTTCTGACTTATGGCAACCCTAAGGCAAATCTGTCATGGGGTTTTCTGAGCAAAATTTGTTCAGAGCAGGATTGCCAATGCACGCCTCTGAGGCTGAAAGTGTATGACTTGCCCAAGGTAACTCAGTGGGTTTTTATGGTCAAGTATTTGTACTCTGGTCTTCCAGACTCCTAGTCCAAGACCCAAACCACTACTGCATGTTCATTTTCATTTTGTTTGTACCATACCAGGAATGTACATGGCTACTTTACATGGTTCTTTCCCTTCGTTAATCTCCACAGCAACACTGCAAGGTAGACTTTCTGAGCAGTAGTGACAGCCCAAGGATACATGTTAAATGCCATAAATGAACAGATATTTGAATTTTGTTATTCCTCTTCCAAGTCCAGTACTTTCAATCTTACTTGTTCTGGTTCTCTCAGATAAATGGTTACTATAGACATAGTACTAAGATTGAAATATAGTGGTATAAAAATGCAAAAATAAATCTGTTGATTTGGCATAGTATAAATTGAATATTAATGCCTAGATTTGGGGAGCTGGAATATAGCAACCCTATCTTTAAATGATGGTAAAAGGACAACAGGGTGTGAGCCAGCCTAGCTCATTTGGCAAGAAATAGCCACCAAGAAGTCCCCAGTGGAAAGAGTCCTACACTTTGCTTCAGACAATGCTTGGAAAGATAGATTTAGGGACTAGGATTTATTTTTATTATTATTTATTTTGGTGTGTGTTTGTCTGGATGTTAGGCATCATTTTCATGTCATGTGGATGATTCCATTGTTGCAGCTAGTGTGTGCTATATACCTGGGGCCACTGCACATATTATCTGACCATGATGAAAGGTATATCATGTCACTAACTACAGACCTACAGGAAGACTTTCTAGTGAGTAGTGAGACCTATCACAGATATCCCCAGCCCTTTAATTCCACACTACATCAGGACCATCCAGTGTGCAGTGACATAGCACTGTGATGTGCAACAAGTTTCAAGTGCAAAATATATACCATGATGGAAATATCATGAAGGTCTGGATCCCTCTTGACATGTGATGGGATCATATTCAGCCAGCTGGCTAGAACAGCACATTCTATGCAAATTCCAATTATTGGGGGATTGTGTTAGTGGTACATCAGTGTTTCTGGGGAAAATCATCACACAGACAACTCTACTCATGAGCACTGAGATGATATATTTTCTATTTAAAAATATCTTGATATGCTCCACATGCGAAAATGGACAAAATGCATGAATATGAGAGAACCAGAGAATAAACACTAGCCGTTCTTAACAAGATGGTCTGTTGTTTATGCCATAGCTGTAGCCTATTTGTAGTGCATACAAAACATGCCCAGGCTCCTCCATAGCCACTTAATGTGAGATGTAAAGAATGTAAATGGATACCAAGACAGGTGCAATGGTATCAATAAACAACCAAAAAGTCACAGTGAACATTTGCTAATAAAACAAAAAAGAATGAACATAGCATTTAAATACTGTTAAGCATTTCTGTAAGCGAACAGAAAGCACAGTGATTTCTTCTGCCTTCCATCAACATTAGTAGTTAGAGAAGGAAATGATCTGTCACTAATTGGCAGTGCTGGCTTAGCAAAAGCTGAAATGACCATAAAAGACCTGATGGGGGAAATTAAAAAGAAACAAATTTTTAATATAACATAATGACAGAACTTCGAGCAGTAAAAAGGCCTTTGCCATATACAACACTGCCTAAATGCTCTCACTCAGGGACTGTATGTAAAGCCATCTTTGTGCTCTGTGTTTTAGAAAAGTATCTAATGGATAGCATAAGCAGCACCTGAATTCAGATACTTCAATTGACATGACATGGAGATTTAAGCATCATTAGCCTAGGACACCCTTATCTGGTATAGTTTAATTGCTATTCCTCCAGAGTTGCCACTGCTATAGTAGGGGGATTCCAACTCATGGAAACCCTATGATAGGGTTTTCTTGGCAAGATTTACTCAGAGGAGGTTTGCTACTGCCTCCCTCTAAGGCTGAGAGAGTATGACTTGCCTAAGATAACTCAGTGAGTTTCCATGTCTGAGCAGGGATTTGAACTTCAGTCTCCTGGGGTCCTAGTCCAAGAAAAAGAACCACTACACCATGATGGTTGTGTGGACCAACTATATGTACCAATTACAGTTAGTATAAGATGTTATGTCCTGCTTTTCTAAAAGGCACACCCATACGTCCCACTCCCCCCAGTGCTTACAAGCCTTGTAGGAGGCATAGGGCTCATCTACACAGGCCAGAATATGCTGGCTTCCTGACTGCATATTCTGGCCATGGATCAGGCCCATTCTTCCCCAATTACTGGCATGAAATGGGATGGAGTCGAGGCCACCATGCCAGCCTGTCACTGCAACTGCCATCACCCACATCCCACTCTCTTAAGCCTAGAAGCCAGCCTACAACATGTCAGCAAGGCCTGCTGCATGTGACCAGGCTGGTCACATGCTGCGGGCCTGCTTCCTGGCTTTGGAAGAGCAATGGCAAATGACAGTTGACGCAACGGGATGGCATGGTAGTGTGGGCCCAAACCATTTTTTTGCTGGCTGAAGCAGTTTTTCCTAGGTATTATTTTACAAGCAGTATAATGGGCTTTACCCTGTCTTGGCCCCAAGGGTCATGTGGATTGCCCATGGGCAAAATGGAGAAAATGCACTGTGTCATCTGGACTGCAGGGCTCCAAGATGGGGGCCAAGATGGGGTAAACAGCCCATCTAGAGAATGCCATAGAAGGAATGCTTTCAGCATGGGAAAGAAGTTGTAAAAATCAGTTGGGCCAAGCATGACTTTCTCAGTCATCCTAATTACTGTGGGCTTATTCAGTTAAATTCTGCATTTCTTAAAGTTAGATGCTTCTCTTTGTAGATATCTTTTTATATCCTCTTCAATTTCTTTTGCATTTGAGTATTTTTCATATAGCTTTGTATAGTATTCATAGAAGATATTCATGATATCTTTTTTGCCTGGTGAAAGATCCCTTAGTAGTTTTAATCTCAGTTATTAATTTTTTTTCTCTTTCTCCTTTCTCAGTTTATATGCCAAACATTTCCCTGGTTTATTTGAATGTTCAAAATATCTTTGTTTGGTGTATTTTAACTTTTTACTTATTTCTACTGTCATTTCTGTATCTAATTGTCTCTTAAGGATTTCTAATTCTTTCTTTGCTTTATTATTTTCTGGGGATAGTTTTAATTCTTTTTCTTTCTCAATAATTACCTCCAAAATCTTATTCTCCACCTCTTTCTTTTTCCTTTTCCTCTCAACTTCTTGTTGCATAAAATGACCTCTAATTACTGCCTTTCCAGCATCCCATACTGTGCTTATATCTATACCTTTATCCAGATTATCCTCAAAATATTGTTTCAGTATTTTCTTCATTCTTTCTATTATTGAGTCATTTTTGATTAATATATCTTTTAGCCTTCGGTTATATTTCTTTCTTGTGGTCCTAATTCCATCATCACTGGGCAGTGGTCTGAAATTATTTTTTGCTGAATCTCCACTATCTTTACCTCTTTTTGAAGTGATTTGGATGTTAAGAACATGTCAATTCTGGACCAGCATTTGTGGTGGTCTGAGAAAAATGTATAATCTCTTTCTGTTCTATGTTTTAATCTCCAGATGTCATGTACTAATAATTGGTCCATTATTTCCAACACTATTTTTGGGAGTTTCCCTTGATTACTTTTCTTTGATGTGGTTCTTGTTGATCTGTCTAATGTTGAATTCAGGACCCCATTCCAATCTCCTGCTAGTATTTATTCTGAGTAATCATATTCCTGAATCTTTTCCAATAATTTCGTGAAAAATTCCTTTTTATTTTCTTGGGGCGTGTAAATGCCCACCATCAATACTTTTCTTTCTAACAATTTGATCTCTATTCCCAAATAATATCTATTCACATCATTAAAGAGTTCTTTTGATATGATTTTTTATTAACATATATTGCCACACCCCTTTTTCTCTTATCATAATTTGTTGCATATAACTCTCCCAATTTTGCATTTCTCATATATCTCTGTTCCTGCTTCCTGATGTGCGTTTCTTGTAGACATGTAATATCAATCCTCTGTTTCTCAAAATAGTGAAATATCTTTCTTCTTTTAGTGGGTATATTTAGACCTCTAACATTCCAAGTTAGTATTCTTTCTATCATCTTTGTTTCTTTATTGTTACTGTTTAGTATCTCTTAGATTTCTACTTATTACTTGTTCAAAAACCTCCTCCTCTGAGTCTTCTACTTCCCCTATTCCTTCTTGTTCTGATTCTTCTATCTCCTTCTGTTCTTCTATTTCCTCCTCCTCTTTTCTCAATCCTCCTCTTAATATCTCTTTCTCGTCTTCCTCTAATCCCTTGTCCTGTTCAGTTGTCTCTTCCTGGCTATCTTCCCTTCCTTGTTCTAGATCCTTCTCCTTATATCTCTTTTGTACAGGCTGTTGTGTTTGTACTTTCCCTTTGCTCCTTTGTTCTAAGGAAATCTTTTGCTTTAACTATAGAGTTTATCACAAGGCTCTTATTTCTACATGTAAGTGTTATTCCTTCTACTTTATTCCACCTATACGGAATTTCTTTCTTACATAACACCTGTGTTATTATACTGTAATCTTTCTACTTCTTCAAGACTTGTGTTGGCAAATCTTTATAGATTCTAACCTCATCTCCTTCTATAGTTAACTTTTGTTGGAAGCTTTGTTGTATAACTATATCTTTTACTCTTTCTCATAAAAAGTATATCACAATGTCTCGTGGTATTTTTTTCTTTCTTGCAATCCACGAATGAACAAAGAGTAGATCTAAATAAACAAATTACAAAAGAAGAAATAAGGAATGCGATAAAAAAATATGAAAATAGGCAAAGCACCAGGACCAGATAGTTTTCAACCTTATATTACAAAGTCTTTGAGGAGGAATTGATAAACCCGTTACATAGGTTACATAGGCTACTTAATGAAACAAATAAGGGGAAACTCCCAGATTCTTGGAAGTATGCCAATACAACCCTCATACCAAAAGAGGGAAAAGATACAACATCAACGGCAAATTATAGACCAATATCCCTCTTAAACATTGATTATAAGGTATTTTCAAATATATTAGCAGAAAGACTTAAGGAGGTATTAAAAGAGTGGATTGGGGAGGATCAGAATGGATTCCTGCCAAAAAGACAAACAAAGGATAACATAAGAGCATTGTTAAATATAGTGGAATATTATGAAAAGCATAATGAAAAGAAGTTGAGCTTGATATTTGCGGATGCAGAAAAAGCATTTGATAATGTACAATGGGAATTTCTTTTTGAGGTGTTAAAACAGATGAATTTAGGAGAAAATTACATAAATTGGGTACAGAAAATATATGATAAACAAGAGGCACAAATAATAATAAATGGAGAAAGGTTGAAAGCATGTCAAATTAATAGAGGAACACGCCAAGGGTGTCCATTGTCACCATTATTGTTTATAACTGTATTGGAAGTACTGAACTGCAAAATAAGATTAGACCAGGACCTAAAAGGATTGAAAATACAAAAACAAGAGTTTAAGTATAAAGCTTATGCAGACGATTTGATGTTTATACTACATAATCCGTTAGGGAATGTACAAAAGTTGATAGTAACAATAGAAGAATTTGGGAACCTAGCTGGGTTAAAGATAAATAAAGAAAAGACAGTTTTATTAAATAAGAATTTAAGTAAAAAAGAAGTATAGAAAATGAGAGAATTAACAGGATTCAAAATAGAAGATAAAATAAAATATTTAGGAATAATATTAAAAAATAAGAACTCAGATCTACTAGAAAATAATTATACCAAAACCTGTACTAAAATAAAGGAGAATCTAAATAAATGGAGTAGATTGGAACTCTCGTTGCTAGGTAGAATAGCTACAGTAAAAATGAACATTATGCCAAGTTGATCGCGAGTAAAATATGATGGTAGAAAGCAAAAATATCACGGTCAAATGTCCCAGCGGTACTGCAACAGTACCGCTGAGAAGGAGCGTCGTACGAAACTGACACCCTCTAGTGCTGCAGCGTCGCAAACTGGCGACGCTGCTAGTGTTATTTTTACATTGTCCGAAAAAGTCCTATATAATTGAAAAATGGACAATAAACATATTCAGTAAAAAAAAAATAAAGTTAGATGCTTCTCCACATTCCAGGAAATTTTAATGAATGACTGAAATCTGTGAGTACCACTGCTTCCCATGTTGAAAAGCAACTTAGGGGCTTACTACACTCTGAAGTAAAGTGTCAGTACAGCAGGAAGATTATATATTTGATGCTGCCTTACTGCACAACGTCGTCATTCTTTTGTTCTGGTCCCATGGGAGACTGAGATAAAACCGCATCTTTTTGCTAGCCAGAAAAACCTGTTAGCAAAAAGACACAGTTTTATCTCAGTCTCTCACATGACCAGAATGGCAGAACACCAGAAGGAAGACAGCACCATGCAGTAAGGCAGGACAGAAGATAGAACCTTCCTGCTGCACTGTCACTTTACTTCAGAGTGCAGTAAACCCCTTACTATTTTTGTCTTGGGTGGAGAAGCTCAGTGATAACACTTTGCAGACAGAAGACCCCAATTTTCATCCTTTACTTCTCAGCCTTCTATATATATAATTCTCCTGGGTATGTTGCCATTCCCAATGTGTGCAAATTGGCTGCTTAGGAAACATACCCAAACAATCGTAGTGCTCTGTTGGTTGACCAATCAGCAGCTTGAGGGTGCTTTTCAGCACCACCTCCTTAGCCTACAGCCACATCTTTGCCTGTTGAGCTACAGTAACTAAATACTCAGCCAGCTCCCCTTGCTGTCTTAATATGCATGCATGGGGAAAAATAATGTTACTTTCTATGTATCCCCCACCCTCTTCTTTCTTATTTTTCCTCCTGCCTTACCTTGCAGGGTAGGTTTTTCCCCGTTCCTCCACTCTTCACCCCTTCTGCACCCAAAAACATAAGCCCTTTCCCCCCTCCTTCTGTCAGGGTAATACTGTTTTAAGTGCAAAAGGAAAAATGCTGGAGCAACAGACCACAGACTAGCACAGCTGAAGTGGGTTTGTTCACAGCTGTGGCTAGGAAGAGGAACTAGCAAACACTCCTATATAGCCAAAGCACATAATGCATTGTGTGTGGGTTGCTGTTGAGTTTGTTAATGAGGTTTGCTGAGTATATACTGTGTTTGTTTATACTGAAACTGAAGATATTTTTGGATGGACCTTGCTGTCTGTAAGTCTTTGTGTGTGAAAGTGGGTCAGAGCTGTGGAACAGCTATTAGCTGAAGCCATTGTTTTTGTGCACTTTCTGCTGTGCAGTTCTGCTATTTTAGCTACTCCTGGGTTAGTCTGTCCCCAGGCTGTGCCAGGTGCCTCCCAGTGAGCTTATACTGAGTGGACACCTCCTTACCTGAGGAACTTACAGGCTGCAAAAAGGAAAAAAAACCTGGAAAGAGGTGGGGGGGGCTGTCCTGAGGTTCAAGACCCTCTTTTTCCTCCTTAGGAAACACCTTGGGGTCCTCTGGCTAGCCCTGTTTCTGCTTCCAATGTGGAGAAAGCCTTTCTTTGCAAATTCAGCACCAGATGGGCTGCTGCTTGCTAAAAAAAAGAGAAAAACCCTTGCTGGTGGGAGGAGCCAAAGCCATTGAGGGAGGGGGAATAGAACAGAACAAAATGGGCTCTCATTGGCTGCCAGCCTTCCCCAATGAGAATCCAGCATGATGCCCTCAAAGGGCAGCTGGTGTCAGAGCAGAAGGCTGAGGCTCCACAGTCTGTGGGTGGGGCAAAGGTGAGCCCAAAGACTTACAAAAAAGTTAGAGGTGACCATTCCACCCTTTGCTGGAGAGACTCCTTTGCTCCCTTTTCTATTCATTTCTATTTTAACAAGCAGTAGACAAGGGTCCCTGGTCCCCCTTTGTTCTAAATGAAGTAGAGCTTTTGCATGCTACCTTTGCAAGTATCTAGACCGGTGGTTCTTAACCTGGGGTCTGGGGACCCCCAGGGGTCCTCAATGTCCTCACAGGGGGGCCCATGAAGGCTTGAATGCTGCTCAGACCACCTCCTGCCTGCAGTGGAGTGGCCATGTGACAGGAGCCAAGGCAAAGGCTAGCTGGCTGGCTTGGCCTGTGCATTGCCATTCAATCCACTCCAGCCACAAACTTGCAGGAACAAGCAGGAGAAAAGTCTTCCCTCCCACTCCAGTGCCTCTGAGGAAAGATTTCATGGATGGTATAACTGTATTATTATTGTTATTGTTAGCTATTATTAGGTATCATGATTATTAGAGTTTTAAATTTAAAGTCTTGGGGGTCCATGGCAACAAAAGTATTTAAAGTGGGTCACTGGTAAAGAAAAGATTAAGAGGCATTGTTGTAATTGTATTATTATTGTTGTACCAGGTATTATTGTTATTATTGTTGTTAGGGTTTTAAATCTTGAGTTAAATCTTGGTGGCCCATGGCACCAAAAGTTACTTAAAGTGGGTCCCTGGTAAAGAAAATGTTAAGAGCCACTGGTGTATTAGTATTTGTATCAGTATTAGTATAGGTGTGCCTAGCGCATCATACACTGTTATGTGCCCTGCTGGGGTTTCGAGAGGTGGTTGCAGCATGGAGCTTGGAGTGGCAGTGTTACTTCCACATGGTTCAGCTACATGGTATTATTTTAGGAAAAAATGCTGCATTTTGTTACATGTGGATGGTGATTGGCTGAGGGAGTGAGAGGAGGGAGTGGTCCTTGTGAGGCTGGAGGTATAGAGACAGATTGAGTGGCAGGAGTGAACTAAAAGGTAGACAGGGAATTTGCATGTGGGTGGTGATTGACTGAGGGAGTGAGGGGATTGGTTGGGTATGTTTCCTAAGCTCAGCACACTTGGAAACGAAACATACACAAGCCTTATATCTAGATCTAGGTGGTTTATTTTGTAAGAATTGAGTCAGTGAAGATGGATCGTCCAACTAATTAGTTGGATTTTTTGAATAGTAGATATTATTTACTCTGTTATAGAACTAGATGAACTTTTGATGTGGGTTTTGATATTACCTGGCACTTGGGGGGTCACATCATCACCCCACCTGCCAACGGGACCCAGGCAGTCAACTGGTGGCGGGAGCAGCAGCAGCAGCAGCTGGGGCAGGGTAACAGAGTGACTCACCCTTAACGCACCACCAGTGTATGTTACGTCGGGTACAGCTAGTGTATTTGGTTCTGCAATAGTTTGTACATTCAGTTGTGCATTTAGTTGTGAAAAAAATGCCATTCAACATAGGGTCACATAATACTTCATTTCTCATGAAGAAATTTATGCTGTGAGATTCTAATGTAGGGTCTCGGTCAGCAAGTGTCCATTTTTACCAAAAATTATAAGGACTATACAGGCATATTCAACTGAATTATTCCTCATCCAATGAGAAGGTAAATTTCTATCCCCTGTGAGCTATCTACAGAATTGTGACTTTGTAACAGGAATTGTGGATGCTATAAACCCATTTCCCCCTGAGGAGGAGACTGAAATCTGATGATAAAAGACTGAAAAGAGGAAGGGACACTGGTATTGCATCCTTAGCATGTCACTGCTATCAGTTGAGCCTTTAAACCCAAGTCCCCATTTTTTGTTTGCAAAAATGCTTCCAGCAAGCAATATCAGTGGTAATTATTGTTAATAAAAGAAAGTTTTGGTGGAAAGCAATAGGGGAGTGAACTGAATACCAGGAAAAATGAGAAAGTGATGTTTATTTGTTTAATGATACATTGTATACCATAAGCACAGAAGGAGAATACCTGGGGAGTTTTAAAAAATTCTAATTGTGAGGAAAATGGGAAGGTTAATCAAGAAAGGAATCACTAGTGTAGCAAGGGACGTTTTTCTAAGTTAGAGGGATAACACTGTAGAACTCCAGCACAATGAATGGAGCAGGATTGTTTGCATGTGCTGCTGACTCATAGATCTAGTTATATACCACAATGGCAAGTAGTACATTGAAAAAAGACCTGGTATGGAACCATCCATAACCAGAGACAGCAAGCAAACTGTGGGCTATTAATAAAAATGGAAATAAGCTGCAGGCTGAACACTTAGATTAAAGAGCTAAATTTTAAATATACAGAGATGGTTGAGGTTGACAATTCTAGTTTAGAGAAAGTTGCATGTTCAATACAGCATGTATGTTCACCATATTCAGATTCTGTCCTTTGGTAAAGCCAGACATACTAGCAAAAAATTAACTAGGCTTTTGACTAGGATTATGAATTTTTTTTCTTTTTTTTCACATTTGTTTTTTTTTTTAAAAAAAAAACAACAACCCTCAATTCCTTCCATTCCATATATGAATATGTTTGTAATATTGAGGAATGTCTTATCTGAAATGAATCAAACAAAATCTCCATCTTTGGCTCAGGACAAATTCAAATTCTATCCCAAGCATGTACTAGATTATTTTGTACTTGCCTACTTTCTAGGCTCTTAAAGATGAGAAGACTGCCAGAATAAAGAGGTGGCAACACTAACACAGCACTATAAATATGGAGGGATGGGACTGAAAACCAGATAATAAGATCCAAGCCCTAAAAATCCTCTGCCTAGATCTGTTAATTTCACTTTTCTCCCTCATTTGATTTTTTAGATCTCAAATTCTTTCAGAAAGTTATAAAAGTTCTTACTAAAAATGAATTGAATTAAAAATCAGTCACCCAGCTCCACTCCTGAGAGATATAAAACAGTTAACTTCATGCAGGAACTTTAGAGTTAGCTGTCAAAGAAGTGGTGGTGTCTAGAAAGGAGCCTCCAACACTTAGGGCTCATTGGGTTGAGGTAATAAAATGTGGATCAATGTGCAGTAACACCAATTTGCAGCAGCTTTCATTTGTCTCCATGGGGTTTTCTTTCAAGATCACAGGCATGCAAAGCCATACGTGTCTTTTGTTCCAGTGGGCATGCCTGCAAATCAAGATGGTGAATTACTTGTGTTTTTATTGTTTGCCATTTGCCGCCACTAAACAGTATGTTTTTAAAAAAGGAAATCCAAGGTGCGGAAGTGCAATCTTCTGCTTATATCAACAGAAAAAGAAAAGAAAGAAAAAGGCTGTTTTGTTGCCTCAGTGCATGATCGCTACTTGAGAAAATCCAACATGGCATTTCTGGGTGCTGTCTTGCCAGCAAGCTCCACTCCTGTGCATGTCTAACCAATCAGCTGTCCACTCCCGAGAATGTGCAGCGATGCAAATCCGTTGTCATAAAGAGCAACAGTGTGCATTCCCACGCATTAAAAAAAATGGGAAATGCTGCAAAGGCTTTTCCCATTGAGTATTTTGAGTTTTTCACCCCACTCCTTCCGAATATGGCAGATTGATACAGGTTCCCATTTAGACAAAACATATTCTCCTCAAACTCTGTGAAGATTATTTTTGCCATTACAGCCTACAAGCTCATTGCAGTAAGCAAGTTCATCAGTGTGGGCAATTTATATTGAGCATACTACAGTTGTCCCTTCATATTCACTGGGGTTTGGTTCCAGGACTCCCCGTGGATACTACAATCCGTGAATACTCAAGTCCCATTATATGCAATGGCAGAGCAAAATGGTGTCCCTTATATAAGATGGCAAAATCAAGGTTTGCTTTTTGGATTATTATTTTTTAAAGAATAGTTTCAAGCTGTGAATACTTAAATCCGTGGATACCAAATCCGTGGATACGGAGAGACAACTGTAGTTCTATCTACTCTCTCTTGTTTCCCCTTTCCTTATTTCTACCTCAGATTGACCTACCTGCCTATAACCATGTGTGTTCTTCTGTTCCCTTAAGCCCCCTATTCTTGTCTCTACCTTGTACCAGCTAGGATGGCCTTTGCTGCTTTGCTCCTTGTCTGCCTGAGGTAGTTTCTGACCTGAAGCCAACATCTGATGACATCTGTTGTCCCCTGATCCACCCATACACAACCTAGCTTCCAGGTGCAATCTATCTCAGAGCTAGAACAAGACCTGCCAATTAATAATGGAATGTAGAAAATTTTGGCAAGATATAGCACCATAGTCCTCACCCATAGGGTCCAAAACTGGGAGAAAGTGTGGGGGGATAGAAAACAGATAAATAAACAAATAGATACTGTTCTCAGAGTCATGGCTCAGAGATCATAGATAATATAAAACATAAAACTCTTTTGACTGATATTAGCCAGAGGTGGAAAAAGACTGTACGGTAGCATCACAATTTAGAGTATTAGTCTTCAAGTTGGATATCAATAATAGCTGGTGAGACAAATTACTATGCCTGTATTTATAACCCTGTCAAGTAGGATAAGTTGAAAACACCTTTTGTCTGTTCCTCATAGGGAACACACTGCCACACATGTTTTATAATTTTTAGATCCTGGATTTGCAAGAATCCTGGCTTGTATGGAGGATGACAGACCTTTTTCCAGAGTTGCATCTAATCTTCCTAACACAGACTTTAGCATGGCCAGCACGTAGGTGAAGCCAACCTTCAGACTGGGCAAGAGAGTCAAATGAACTCTGGTTTCCATTATCAGTACTTATTAAATAACCCAGTAGAGAGAAGTTCAGAAATACATTGTTGCTTTATGTTAGCACTTGAGGCATTAAATAGAGCAATAAAGAAAGAAAAGGATATTAAAGGGTTGGAGATCAAAACAGAATTTTATAAATTAAGGGCATTCACATATGATTTACTGATTGTGTTGGAAAATCCTTTACAATCTACTGAAGTGCTACTAAAAAAATTAAAACAATTTGGAGAATTAGCTGGTTTTAAAATTAATAAACAAAAGATGATGATATTAATAAAATATGAGAAAAGAAAACAAACTGAGATTGATGGGAGTTTCTGGCTTTTAAAAAAAGATGAATTAACTTGCTTTTATTTTGTTGAATAATATGCTTTTTTGTCCTGTACTCCAAACAAGAACCTACCATCAGGACAGAATATGGTGAAACGGAATGGTTTCCAAATTAGCAAGTGGGTGAGGCAAGGCTGTATTTTATCACCTTATTCACTTAACTTGCATGCAGCGGCCTATACTGGCACACCGGCCTGTCACTCTTCTGAAGCCAGGAAGCAGACCCACACCTTGTGACCAGGTTGGTCACATGCAGGAGGCCTTGCCCACATGCTACAGACCAAAGTCCTGGCTGTAGAGATTGGGATGCAGGCAATGGTGGCTGTGGCTGCAGTGACTGGATGGAGTGGTGGTCCGGATTCCATCCCATTCTGTGCCAGTAATGGGGATGAACAGGCCTGATCAATGGGCAGAATATGCCAGTGGGAAGCCACTGTATTCTGGCCCATGTAGATGAGCCCTAGGACTTAGAAAGGCAGCTATGAGGAAACTAGACAAGATCCTGAAGTGTCAAGATATAGCATTGACTATTAAACCCATGCCATTGTATTTCCAATTTCTATGTATGGTGGTGAAAGCTGGTCAGTGAAGAAAGCTGATAAGAAGAAAATCAACTCATTTGAAATGTGGTGCTGAGAAGAGTTCTATGGATATTGTGGAGTGCTAAAAAGACCAATAAATGGAAGATAGAGTAAATCAAACCTGAATTCTGCCTAGAGCAAATCAAACCTGAACTCTGTCTAGAAGCCAAGATGACTGAACTGAGATTGCCATGCTTTGGATATATCATGAGGAAATGTGACTCACTAGAAAAGGTAATAATGCTTGGTAAGGTAGAAGGTAGTAGGAAAAGAGGAAGACCACATTCCAGATGTATAAACTCAATCAAGAAAGCCATGTCCCTGAGTCTGCAAGACCTGAGCAGGACTGGTGAGGATAGGGTGACTTGGAGGTCTCTCATTCCTAGGTCGAAGTCAACTTGACAGCCGTTAACAATAACAAACAATATGCTTTTTCAAAATAATTGCATTAAGATTTGGAATGAAATTAAGCAATATCTACAGAGGTGGGAGCACTCAAGTCATTGTTAGGTCAATATATATATAAAAATGAAACATTCATTTTTATCACTGAAATTCTACCTAACAATGACTTGAGTGTCTCCCGTCTCTATCACTCTTGCTTAATTTCATTCCAAATCTTAATGTAATACACACACACACACACACACTATAAACAATACTGATTGTGATGCATGAAGTGTCATTAATCAGTGGAAGAAAGGTTTGTCAAAGTTTATATGGCAGGGGGGAAATCTGTGAATTAAGTATAAGGTTCTTGAAGATGCTAAACAAAGAGGAGGATTAGTATTACCAAACTTGGAGTTGAATTTCTCTGCTTGCTGTTTAGTGTGTTGAAAGTGTGGACTGTGTTGCAAAATAAAAGACTGTTGGAATTCGAGGGACATGGCCTGAGGGTTGACTGGCATACTTATACATGGCATAATAATGAAAGGGCAAACACTGATTTTAATAATCATTTTATGAGATGTGCTGTATTAAGGATCTGGCACAAATATAGGCCTAGGTTATATCCTAAAACACCTCTATAGATTCCAACACAAGAAGCCTTTTATAGAAAGGAAATGACTGGAAGAGAAAAGTGGGTTTCTTATCAAGATGTTTTATTGTACGGATCAATATAGAATCAAGACAAATGAAGAACTGACTTCTGAGGATTATAATATTCAATGGCATTTTTATAGACAAACTTATGAGATATTTAAAATTGATTAAAATATTTGACTTTGAACAGAAAAAATCTGAATTTGAGTTAACATTATGTACAGATGAACATTTGATAGATAAAATGTATTTGTTGTTGAAATTAGAAATGGTGGGGGAACAACTGAAAGAACATATGATAAAATGTTTTGGATATAATATACAAAGGAAACAAATGGAAAAGATGTGATCTAAAGGTTTGAAATGTACTTTGTCTTATGATGTTAAATGATCTTATTTCGTACTGCAGAAATAATAGTTTGACACCCCTTTAACTGCCATGGCTCAATGCTATGGAATTCTGGGATTTGTAGTTTTGAGAGATATTTAGCCTTTTCTGTTAGAGAGCCCTAGTGCCACAACAAACTACACATTCCAGGATTCCATAGCAGTAAACCATGGCAGTTAAAGCAGTGTCAAGGTGCATTATTTCTACAATTCAGATGCACCTTTCCAGGCTTCGGAGTTCTTTCCTATTCTGGCATTGAAGTCACCAAGGATAATAATTTTATCTTCTACAGGGACTTTTTGTATGAGGTGGTGTAGGTCTGTGTAGAATTTTTCTTCCTCTACAGGGTCGGCTTGCATAGTTGGGGCAAATATACTAAAGAGAACAACATGTGGAAGACATAAGGAAATAATGCGATCAGAGGGTCCTGTTGGCAAGGTTTTGAGTTTGGAGGCAATGGAGTTTTTAATCATAAAGCCTACTCCTGAAAGATGTTTTTCGGTTTTGGGTTTGCCAGACCAGTAAAGTGTGTAGCCGGCGCAGTGTTCTTTAAGGCTGCCTTCCTCATGGAGACGAACTTCACTAAGAGCAGCGATGTCAATATTAAGCCGTGATAGTTCATGGGCTATTAGAGCAGAACGACGCTCAGGCCGTGTACTATTTTCAGAGTCTCACATGGTTCTGATGTTCCAGCATGCAAGTGTCAGTTTACTAACACCTTTGGAGGCCGGTGTGCACCTTTGTTTCTTTGCCTGGGTTTGACCGCATCAGAAGATTCCCGTTGGCCACGGCTAGCCAACTGGATATATGGGGATGAGCTTTTGTTAGGCCACTTTCTCTAGGCCCCTCTCCATATGGAGCAAGCAGTGATCTCCTTAAAAAAGGCTGCTTGGTCATTCAGGATGCTGCAGAACAAGACTGTCATCTCCCGGGTCAGCTTCGAGTGACCAAAGTCCTGAACCGCCTGCATGCAGGGTTGGGTCTGCGGCTTCCAGTGCATCTTTACACCTGCCGGTTTCATCCCTCGCCTATCGCTACAGGGCTTTTTTTTTTTTTTTGAATTGGATTTGTTCTTTGAGCCTGTGCAATGGATTTTTCTGGTGGAGAGCAGCGTGTAAAGAACTGGCCTCACCCTTTAAACCAGAGGCTCATCTGCTGTGGCCTTGCAAGCATGGATGTAGCAGTGAGGTCCTCGGGCTGTAGGTTTGATTAGAGTTTCCTTCTCTTAGATGGTTGACCTTACAGGGTTTGACGAGCACCATCTGCCCAGGTTTGGGATTAGAGTTTTCCTTCTTCTAGGACGGTTGCTTCTTCTAGAGAGCCCATCCTGCCCTTTGACACTCTTTGTGAGACCCTTCGGTTTTGACCTGTCTGGCATGGGAGACCCTACCAGTGGCTATTATGCCACCACCAGCATAGCTCAAAACATCATTAGGGTACTCAAGCCTCTCTCCCATGCCCCCTTGGCATTGCGATAACACCCTATTTAGCCCATCTGATAGTCTCCTTAGTCTACATACTCTTTAACAAGTACAGATGTATCTAAATACAGTTAACAACAGCACTGGACTTGGCAGGAAAAGGTCACATGTGGGACTAATCCTGACACTGTTATATGCCCAGAAATGGAAGGATACAGAGATTATGGAACAATAGGATTGGTTGACAAAAACTGATGAATTTATCGGAAATGGACAGATTATCTACTTTGATAAAGGAGACATATGTGGGAACATTTAGGAAAGATTGGGAGCTGTCATTATCATTATCTTGCATGGACATAAAAATATTAGCTGTGGATTTTCATAATTACTAGGAGGGCTTCTTGGTAAGATTTCTGTTTTGAAAGGGAGAGTTGCACAGAAACCAGCAATCTTACACAGAAAAAATACATGTGGCTGCTTAGAAACAGTGTGTGTGTGGGGGGGGGGTTAGCACAAAACTCACAAAAAAACACAGAGCAAAATCTGCACAAAATTCTTGCCACTGTATTATTATTCTTCTCAACTAGTCTTCTGAAGTATCAAGAAACCCTTATTTCAGCCAGGAAATGAATAATAGTGCATACAATTTCTTTCCTTAGTACTAGCTAACTACACTTATCGGGATCCTAAGAATCACTCACTTAAGAAGCTCTGTGAGAGAGGACATTGGGCCTCCATGGTATACAACTTTACCTAATTCCTGCCTCTTCACTATATCCATGGAGTAACAAAGGATTCTCCAAGTCCAAAGGTATTTCTGTGAGGCCTGGGCAGAGAAGGAAATTCAAAATAAGCAATCAGAAGGTTGAGATTGCACACCCACTCAAGGTAAAGATACAGACACAAAAAACATACAGACAAACTAGGGATCACTTTATTAACTACAGTCAGACCCCCATATCTGCAGGAGTTTGGTGTCTCGTGGATACTGGAAACTACGAATAACACCAAATCCTATTAAAATAAAGGACTTCTGGTAAAAAAGAGCATACTATAGAGTTGTATTGGATGACCTAGAAGATGCCTAGAGAGGATGTGTTGCTAGGCATTCTCCAATGCAACTCTATGGTATGTGTACCCTGTTTTATGTCCTGCAGGTTACAGGGATATTGGTTCTGTGGATATGGGCTCCAACTGTATTTAATTCTGATCTGCAGCAGGGTTCCTTACTGTGATGTATGTGGAATTTAGTTTTGGGGGATTTTGTTGTCTGTACAGGTGTGGGAATAATCTCCCCAAATATTGCTAGCTGTCATTGATTTGTAATATACCGTCACCCCTTCCCATTTGTGGGGGTTAGGAGTGGAGCACCACTGCAAAAGTGAAAAAAAAACATGAATAAAAAAATGTATGCAAAAAACAGAGGGTGGCAGCATAGCAACCCTTCTCTGCCAGGGGAGACTTAAAGGGGCCCCTTCACCTCGGGCTAAGAGGCGGGTGGCAGTCCTCCAGTGTTCTCCCTGCCCAAGTCTATTGGGCTCCAGGTCACTGGTTTCCCAGCAGGGGCAAAGGCTGGGGCGCTGGAAGGAAGGGTTCCCTCCCACGAGGGAAGCTATTCTCCACCTCCTCCTGGCCACCACTGAGATTTCAAGGCAGGGTAGTACCATCATTTCCCTATCCTCCTCCTTATCATGAGGAGGTGACTCAGGTTTCCTGGCAAGGCAAAGGTGGGGGTGCTGGAAGCTGCTGCCACCTCCTCGCCTCCCACAAGGGGAGCTTTTCTTCTCCTCTTCCTGGCCACCACCAAGATTTGAGGCAGCGGACTGCCATCCTCTCACTACCTCCTCCTTGTAATGAGGTGACTCTGGTTTCCCAGCGGGGCAAAGGCAGGGGGAAATGGAATCAAGGGGCTACCCCACCGTCAGTCCCCCCACCACCTCCTCACCTCCCACAAGGGGAGCTTTTCTCCTCCTCCTCCTCCTCCTCCTCCTCCTGGCTGCTGCCACTGAGATTTGGGCCCAGAAGAGTGCCATCCTTTCCCCCATCCTCTTCCTCCTCATGAGGAGGCGAATCCCCCTTGTAGTAGAGGGGGATTTGAGGTCAACACTGAGGAGAGAGATGAAGCTTGAGGGCATCATAGGGAGGGAGGTCAGAGGTTGCAATGGTGGTTGCAACATGAGGGGACTGAAAGAGGCAGGAGAAGGACAAAGAGAACCACCTGGGGGACAACAATGATGATGACATGGGAAAAGGAGGCCGAGCAGGACTCTGAGGAAGAGAAGAGGGACCGGCTGGGCACCTCTTTCACCACCACCACTACTTCTTCTACTCCTGACAGAAATCCAGCCATGATGGTGTCTGCTGCCACCACCGCTGCCTAATGGGACCGCCTCCCTCTGTGGGTGGCCGCCGAGACAGTTAAAGCAGTTGGAGGGAGGTGCCAAGATGCATGTTGTTAATTAATTACAGTAGCCCCTTCCCATTCTTCCTTTTCTAACTCTGCGAACACACAAAACCGCAAAACGGAAATACATGAACAGGAAGGGACAACTGTACAATACAATTTGCAAATTGAAATATTGCAATGTGGCAAATATGATTCCCATCGCCAACACAGACTCACTGATTTCAAATTGATATTTTCACAATTGATGGCAACATTCACTAGATAATGTAAGGAAAAGGACTTCCTTTGTGTCATTGTAAAGCACAGATGTGAGACAGATGTACATGACAGAAAAGGTGACCATGAGCCCCTGAAAAAAAATGATTGCATAATCTGCACAGGCTTTGCTTTTAGATATTCAGAGTTCATAGTAGCAAGTCATGTCTACCCACGAGGTACATAAATTGAGATATTTATATAGCTAAAAACCATTTTGGTGGAATGTGTCAATGAAGGTGTTGACCTATTTAAAATCTAATCCTGTGGGAAAACAGCTGCCCTGAAATATACTAGGATGGCTGAATGTTAACATTCCATTTGCCTTCTCTTCTTTGTTTTCTGTACAAAGAAGTCAATGGTACACGTTTTCTCTTTATTGGATATGTGACACAACAATAATTTCCTGTCATGGTTAACACTTGGAAAAAACTTTTGGGACTTATTGACATGAAGAGGTGGAAAGCTAAGCCCAAGATTTTAGTCCCACTGGTTGTTTTAAAAGGAGGAATAAAATCAAATTAATGAAACATTTTAACACTGCATGGAGCAGGAGTGGCAAAGTGGGGAACTGTTTTGTTGTTCTTTTTCTTGTAAAGCGCTATAGAAATAAAATATGATGATGATGATGATGATGATGATGATGATGATGATGATATGCAGCCCATGGTCCAGATGGGACCTCAAGAATATTTTTGTGCCCACTAGGGCCAAAACCCTTTTTGTATTTTTTTCAAAAAAAAATATTGTTGCTATAAAAGTCCTCAGGTGATCTCTAGGGGGTGTAGGGGGCATTTCCACATGTTTAGAGCCCCCTGAACCCCCCAGCTGCCAAAGTGAAGTTTTTTTAAAAAAAAACTTGGAAAATGTTTGCCTCAAAATGTCCCAATATGGCCTCTAGGGACCCTGGAAGCCCCCAGAACATGCCATCATGTCCCATAGAGGGTATTTGGAGGTGGATGATTTCTTTGAGGGAGAGGTGCAGCCCTCCAAGATCTCCTAGAGGGCTATTGCAGCCCATTAATCTTCCACAATTGTCTACCCCTGCCACAGAGCAAGGGTGGGCAGCTGTTGGGAGTTAGCACACCACTTTGGCACCCCAGGGACCTTAGATCCTACCCTGTTGCTCCTCACTTCCCATTTTTTGGAAATATTTAGGCCCAAAAATGGAAGTCACTTCCTGTTGGGGGAAAAAGGTCTCTCTTAAGGCCAAAAACCCAAGTGAGGACTAAAATGTGGCAACATTTCCCTCTAACACCCAGAAGATATGCAGGAGCAAAACTTTCTCAAATATTGGGTGGGGGCTCAAAAAGCGATCTGGGACTTCATGCAGCCATGGGCTACACTTGCACCCCTGTCATAGAGCATAATATAAAACATGACAAGTCCTCTTCTGCTTCAAGGAGAAGGCCTATATTATGGAATGGTGGAAGATATAGCAGGTTAAATTAACTGTGTGACAGAAAGAAACCATTATCATTTGCATTAATATTTCATATATTTAATAATAAATCTAAAAATTTCAACATTTCTGCATATCCCTTTTTAAAAACTATAAATGACATACAAGAAATGGAGGTGAGAAGGCAGAGAGGTAAATTCACCTGCACCAGTTCTTACATAAATTACATCATAACTTGAGGAGGAACTCCGAGACATGCAGAACTATCTAGCAGTGGTGGATCAATATAGCAGGGGCTATGTGAAAGGCTGAGATTTCCTATACAAACTTGCCCAGACTCAGATCTTCTGAGGAGGCCCTTTTCTCAGTCCCATCAGTCTCAGAGGCACATTTTAGGGGTACACAAGAGAGGATCTTATCAGTGGTTGCTCCCAAGCTGTGGAATTCTCTTCTGAGAGAGGCAAAGTTGGTCCTCTCTCAGTTCCACTGCCCCCGATAAGCAAATATATTATTTATTCAGATGTGCTTTGACTACTTGGTGAGCAATAGACTTTGAACATGTGGGTGTTGCACCTACTTATTGTTATGCTTTTTAATCCAGGGCTTGTCTACACTGGCCAGAATACTTCATGTTCTGGTCAGAGTATTCCAGGCCCATCCTCATGGCCTTCCCCCTGTTACTTGCCCTTCTGTTGCAGCAATGGAGGAGTGTCAACACACCTGTGGCCCAAGTATGCACTGGCACTTCTTTTCCCTGCAACACTCACATCTTCCAAGGCCTGGAACAAGACTTCCAGCCATAGTCACATGGCTGGGTGCCTTGCGGTGACCTCAGCAGATGCAGTGAGCATGACCTGGCTGGGAACTGGCTGTGCTAGGCACCACATAGGCCATGTGTGTGGATATCCCCCCTCCATTGTGGTAATGGAATTCACCATTTTCTTCAGAAGAACTGCAAAAAATGGTGATGTTTTGCAGAGGGGGGGGGTTAAACAATGTGTCTGCTCTGTTTTAAGGGGTATTTGCCTCATTGGAACTGTCCAGATGTCATCTAGACTGTTCGGACTAGAAACGGAGCCAAAACCCTGCATCATCTGGAAAGCCAGGTGCAGGAATGCAGGAGGGCTATTTTATTTGGCCCATTTAGACAAGGCCTCAGTTGAGTTTTAATATTGTCATTTGTTAATTTTATTTAAGTTTTATTACTTCTTCCATTTGTATCTGCACATTTTAGTTACTTGTAAGCTCCCTGAGTTCCAAGTTCTGGGCGGGGGGGGGGGAAGGAGGACATAAATCAAATACATAAATAAGACAAATGACTTCTAACTGAGATGATATTTGGGAGAGGAGTTCACTCATTATAAAGGAGTTCCTACATATACCCACTGAACCAGTGCAGAGGGCTTTATTTTTCTAACATCTCCTTTTGATGCATCCTGGTGAAGTGGTCATTTGAAATTGATTTGATTGGATGTACTGAATCAATTTCTATAATTTTGTAATTCTCAGCCCATGTCCAGGCTGGAATTCAAAATACCCTGTCAAATCTCCAAAATTGGCATAGTGATTTGTGAATTGGATATGTACAGAATATATACAATACCAATTGGTCACTTGAAACCTGCTGTAATTCTCAAATTGGTCAAGTGTATCAGCCTTTATTAGGAAATGAAGAAAGAAGAAAAGGTCAAAGCAATATTCAGGTATAGTTTACAGCAAACTCTTGTGTTCATTCATTGATGAACACATTGTAAGAAAGTAAATCTTTTTTGCCATTATAATAAGACATAAAGAAGTTTTTTATTTGTTTTTACCAAGTTACATAATAATTATATGTATAGGGCTGAAGTGAGGAGAAAGGCATGATTGTGCACATAAGCCCCACCTCTGTGGTCGGAAACACTGGCCAATGGTGCATCTATACTGTAAAAATAATGCACTTTGATGTCATTTTAACTGTCACAGCTCCATCCTACAGAATCCTGGAATTTGTAGTTTTGTGAGGCACCAGCACTCTTCAAAGAAGGCTAAAGACTGTGTAAAACTACAAATCCCAGGATTCCATAGGACTGACCTGCAGCACTTAAAGTGTCGTCAAACTACATTATTTCTACAGTGTAGTTGCACCACAAGATTAAGTCCTGTATTCTTGGATACAATGATAGATTTTCATACCCAATGCCATTATACTTTGACTTATCCCCCTTCTCATTCCTGTTCTATCCCTCCATAATGATGAAACCCTGCTGAAAGAGGATGGATTATTATTTCTGGCACAAACAAGGGGATATTGCTGAGTGGAAGTGGGTGAGAGACATAGGGAGGAGCTAGGAGTCACTAGCTCTCTATATAGCTTCAGCTCCAGTCCCTGGAGTTCAGCATACAGGAGTAAGGTGAACAGGGGTGTTGGTGTGGGTGTGGTAGAAGTTATAGCATAAAGAATTATATTCTCCAGTCCCGGAGAGACCTTGGGAGAGTTTGTTGGGCTAACTCTAGTGCCTAACCTTAGGGTTTCCCCATTGGGCATCGTACCTAAGAAGGCTCCCAGAGAATTTAGGCTTATTCATCACTTATCCTACCCTAAGGGGGAGTCAGTAAATGACTTCATCCCTTCGGAGCTGTGTACAGTCTGTTACACATTCTTTGATGCAGCCATACGCAAGGTTAGACGTCATGGGCTGGGGTGGGGGAGATGGCAAAGTGCGATATTAAGTCAGTGTTTCTACTTCCTGTTCACCAGGATGATTTTGAGCTGTTGGGTTTCCAATTCGAGGGGCAGTATTACATGGACCGAGATTTACCCATGTCATCTAATGCTTTTGTCATCTAATGCTTTTGAAACTTTTAGTACATTTTTAGAATGGGCCCTGAAGGTTAGGACATGCCTATGAGGCATTTTTCATTATTTAGATGATTTTTTGTTTATTGGGGAACAGGGATCTGGTATTTGCAGCTATCTGCTGCACCAGTTTGAATCAATGGCAGAGGAATTAGGGGTCCCATTGTCGCCCGAAAAGATGGAAGAGCCGGCCCAGCAACTAACCTTTTTGGGCATTGAAATTGATACTGTTAATCAGCAATGCCGTTTGTCTGATCACAAAGTTAGGGATTGAGGGACAGGGTTGGACATTTTCAAAGTCACCGGAAGGCCACTTTGAGGGAGTTTCAGGTTCTTATTGGACACCTGAACTTTGCTTGCAAGGTGATTGGTCCCGGTAGGGCTTTCCTCCACTGGCTGTGCGATGCTGTCATGGGGATCAGGCAGGCACATCACAAGATCTGGATCACCAGGGAAATTAGGGAGGATTTAGAAGTCTGGCAAGAATTTCTAGATCACTTTAATGGAATTTTGTTTTGGCGGAAGGAAAGGAAGCTTCAGGGGTCCCTTCAGATCTCATCTGATGCCATGGATTCCATTGGGTTCAGAGTCTACTTTGGTGGACATTGGTGTGCCAGTAAATGGCCTACTGACTGGATAGGGACTGATGTCACCCTCGATCTTACATTTTTGGAATTTTTCCCAATTTTGGTTGCGGTCTCAATTTGGGCAAAGGAATTGTCGAATTCGACTGTGCACTTTTGGTGCAACAATTTGGCAATGGTCCAGGCTCACATTGCGATCCCCAAGGGTAATGAGACTAGTTAGGGCCTTCACCTTGCAGTGCTTCTGGCATAATATTCTGTTTGTAGCACGACATGTTGCGGACGTTAACAATGAGATTGCTGACGCTCTTTCCTGCATGCAGATGGAGCGCTTCAGAGACATGGCTCCAGATGCGCAACAAGATGGCGACAGGATGCCGGAGGGCATGTAGCGGCTTGGGAGCCCAACATTTGGAGGGCCCTAGGTGTGTCCGTAGCTGTTAGCACAAAAAAAGGGTTACGCCAGGGCAGTCAGAGAGTTCTATGAGTTTAGGGATCAGGAGGGGCTACAGCAAGGAGCACACGTACCCGTGACTCAGTTGTTGCATTTTTGTGTCTATTAATATAGGAAGGGCCTGGCACCACAATCAATCAGGGGTAGATTGGCTGCCTTAGCCTTTTGGCTTAAGGCGCAGGGGGCCACCGACAATACAGGTGACTTTCACAACCAGAAGGCCTTGGAGGGATGGGCCCATGAAAAGGGGAAAAGGGTGGATTCAAGGGTTCCTCTTTCCCCTGACATCTTGAGGGGCTTACGGCAGGTACAGATAAGAATTTGTACATCCCCCTACGAAGCGCTGCTTTTCCATGCATTTTTCGGGGCACTGTGTGTAAGCAAATTAGTTTTTCCCTCCAAGTCAGACACCTTCGGCAGGGCCTTGGAATTTAGGGACATCAGGATGTCTGACCAGGAGGTGGCATTCACCCTCCACTTCTCCAAGATGGACCAGCGGCGAAAGGGTAAGACAACCAAACTTAGGTGTTTCAGTGATAGGGACATTTGTCTGGTGTTGGCATTACAAGCATTCCTGTGGGCACGAGGGGTTTGCCCCGGCCCATTATTTGTTCATGCTGATTTTTCCCCACTCACCAGGTACCAATTTTGAACCGTGACATCTATGGCGCTGGAACAGCTAGGACTGAAGGGGGTTCGATTCAGGAACCCATTCCCTTCTGTATTGGAGCTGCTTCCAAGGTCGTAGCAATGGGCATGTCACCAACGGCAATCTAGCAGATCGGGCGATTGCGCTCCTCCTACTATAGGAGATATGTCCATCCCCTAACTTACTAACTGCTTCTCTTCCCCTTTTGTCTTCTAGGTTTTAGACCTCTGAGGGTGAGATGCCGGGTGCTGATCTGCGGCCACAGTATGGTCTACTGGGTGGCTCGGCAGGCCCGGTTGAGTAATTTCGGACCTCACCTCAGCCTGGGGGACAGGGTGCTGATTGAGTGGTTGGGGAAGAGGGGATTACGCTGGCATGGCCTCATGCCAAGTCTGTTTGGGGGGCATCGGGGGCCTCCACCAGACATTCTGGTTCTCCACCTGGGTGAGAACGATTTGGGCCTTCTGAAAGGCAAAGCATTGGTAATACAGGTGTTGCATGATATGGACATGATTAGGTCCAGATGACCTGAGGTCATCATCATGTGGTCTGACATTTTGCCCAGACAGCTGTTGTGTGGGGAGGGGACCCCCCCCGATTGATTGATAGGGCCAGGAGGAAAGTTAATAGACAAATTGGGAAGTTTTTACAGTCAACAGGAGGCCATTACTTGGCTCACCCACAGATAGTGTTTGAAAAGCCCGAGCTCTATCGAGCAGATGGGGTGCACCTCTCAGACACTGGCAACTTAATATTTCTGGGTGATCTTCAGCAGGGGTTTCAGGAACTGTTGGACAATCTAGTGGGGGAATAAGGGACAAAGCAGATGCTTTCCCCTTATCTATGATGGGAAAGGGGGAGGTGTAGATTACAGTGTACACCTATGGCACCGATTTCGGTGAAGGGACTGTCTCTCAAAGGGTCTCCTTAGATTGTATGGTCTGGGAGAACATAAGGAGACCTACCTTGGGATTGGCCTGGAGGACAATCCCCTCGGCTTAATCTGTATGGATTGGGTGGGGGGCTTTCGGGTTGACCCTCCAGACACGAGTCAACTGGAGAGCAACCCCACGGCTTGGGGTTACTCAACAGGGCTCAGGTCTGCACCCAGGGAAGCTGGAGGCATAAGTCCAGGAGGGACAATTTGCCTCAGCTGCTCCCACACTAGGTTGCCTCCCCCCGCTGAAGATTTAAAAGGGACATAAATAGGTAGGTTTATCAATAAAGCCATTTTATTTCACCCCATATCTGTGTGTGGTCTCTTTATTTCTCTGAGTCAGCCTGCAAATAGAAAAAGGGGGAAATCATAAAAGAAGAATTCAAACCAATAGCCAGCTCAGGTAGGGGGAAAGTCAGCAAAGCTAAAGTGCAGTTGGAGCTCAGGCTTGCTAAAGAGTTTAAAAACAATAAAAAGGGCCTTTTTGTCTAAGGGCAAATAACAAGGAAATGGCAGGGCTGCTGCATGGAGAAGATGGCGAAATGCTAACAGGGAACATAGAAACAGCAGAACTAATCAACACCTTCTTCCCCTAGGTCTTTTTCCAAAAGGAGAACAAACCTGGGGAAAATGGAGCAGATGATGCAGTAGGAGAAATGCAGCACAGAATAGATAAAGAGGAATCATAGAATCATAGATTTGCAGAGTTGGAAGAGACCACAAGGGCCATCCAGTCCAACCCCCTGCCATGCAGGAAATCAAAGTATCCCTGACAGATGGGCATCCAGCCTCTCTTTAAAGAGCTCCAAGGAAGGAGACCGCACCACACTCCAAGGGAGTGTGTTCCACTGCCGAACAGCTCTTACTGTCAAAAAGTTCCTCCTAATGTTCAGAAATAAATGAATTCAAGTCTCCAGAGCCGGTTGAAACTACATCCAAGAGTATTAAAAGAACTGGAAGAAGTAATCTCAGAACCACTGGCAATAATCTTTGAGAATTCCCAGAGAACAGGAGAGGTTCCAGCAGACTAGAAAAGGGTAAATGTCCCCATCTTCAAAAAGGGGGAAAAAATAAGACCCAAATTATTGCCCAGTCAGCCTGACATCATTACCAGGAAAGAGTCTAGAGCAGATAATTAAAAAGACAGTCTGTAAGCACTTAGAAAGGAACTCCATGATCACTGGAAGTCAACATGTGTTAATTTAAAAACAAGTCAGACTTATCTTTTATATATATATATATATATATATATATATATATAGAATTACAAACTTGGTAGATGAAGGGAATGTTGTGAATATATTGTATCTTGATTTTAGTAAGGCCTTTGACAAGGTTCCCCATGATACTCTTGCAAAACAGTTAGTAACCTGTGGGCTAGACAATGCAACTGTTAGGTGAATGTGTAATTGGCTGACTGACCAAAAACAAAGGCTAGTCACCAATGGCTCCTCTTCATCCTGTAGAGAAGAGACTAGTAGGGTGCCACAGGGTTCTGTCCTGTGTCCAGTGCTATTCAACATCTTGTGGTCTCCTCTAACTTTAGGATTCTATGATTCTAAGAATGCTACACACACACACACACACATACACACACACTTGATCTTAGCCAAAAGGCCGAGAAGCGATGATGATTCTAAGAATGCTAGTGGATCCTGAATCCTGTTTTATTGCAGTTCCCAGTCATAGAAGCTTTGTAAGCCCTGTCAACTGATCACATGTCCATAATCCTTTCCAGACCTTCATATGAATAAAAGACAATTAGCACACAGACATGTTTGGGACAGGGATAATGTGTATTCCCCCTATTTATGATGAGGTGGGCTTTTGTATTAGGTCTATAATAAATTGAATAAGCCTGAACTTTCTATGTTATTTGGTCTAGGGTTCTGTAGACTTTTAAAACATGAGGACAACAACCTTGTTTTCATAATCAAGTATCAAGCCACAACATTCTGCCATCCACATCCACATGCTACCTTGTTTGGCCCATCACTGTCATTTTGAGATTCCCTAAAGTCTCCTTGAAAGATGAATGCTTTAAGGTTTATCCTTTATGTTTGAACTGGAACTTTTATAGGGTTGGCAGATGTAGCAATAACAGACCCTTCTCTTGGCATCAGAAGAGGTGACATTATTACAGTGTTCTAGATGCTTTACAGTACTGTCGTTAACAGGAAAGGTTAAACACAAGGATTTAACAAGGCTGCTAGCAAACGTCATGTTTATTATTTTATACCCTCAATATTGTAAGGAATTCTTCCCAAGGCAATACTAACTGCTGATTTGGAATGGCACACAAGTGACTTTAAAAATAAGAAAAACAGCATCAGTCAACACAAGTGACCTATACAGTGAGAACTGTGGGGCAAATGTGGGTTTTTTTGTTTGTTTTGCATCAGCAGGCATTCACTGTATCACTGAAGGGCAATGTCTGGGACCTGTATCTGAAGCCAAAAACACATATGCTATAAATACTAATAGGAAATAAAACCCTATTAGTAAGAACATGTATAACTAGCTCCATTTAATAATAAAATAAATATTAATTCTTCCATCCCCTCTGTTGACTGAATATGTGATATTTAATGTATATAAATATTCTATAATGCTTACACTGTGAGCTTGTTCAAAGAAAAGCAATTGCTAAAGACTATCCAATAATGTAATCTATCATCAAGCTGAATCTTAATCTGCATTTTAATGGTCTAGAAATGTGCTCCTGTTCTAAGAGTGGAAGCAACATATTGCTGACATTACGCTGTTCCTTTCATGGTGCTGTGGCCCATTCTCTCTCTCTCTCTCTCTCTCTCTCTCTCTTTGCAAACAAAGATTGAGGAAGGACTCAACCCATGCTTTCTGCAAGCATGCTGATGACTAAAAAGGCCAATCCGAGATAAACAAGTCCAGTTGCAGAAAGCACAGTAGAAGGTCTCCTTGGGTGATGTTTCTGGGTTGTGATTCTTTCTGCATTGTTGTTTCTCTTCAAGACTTGTTCGGTGTGAGTTCTCAAATAAGGCTGCAGCATTGTGGATAGTCCGTCTCCATGCCTCCTGATGTGAGGCCAGGGCGGACCACTGTTGGTGATCAATTTGGCCGAGCCTGAGATGTTGTTTCAGGGAGTCCTTGTATCATTTTTTTGGAGTGCCCCTCTTATGATGATCCGTGGCGTGTTCACTGTAGTGTACTTTTTTTGGGAGGCAATGGTCCTCCATCCTAGAAACGTGCCCTGCCCAGCGCAGCTGTGTTCCCAATATCATGGCCTCAATGCTGATGATCCCTGCTTGCTCAAGGACAGCAACATTCATCACATAGTCAGTCCAGTGTATATTTAGGATTGAGCGTATACAGCGCTGATGAAAGTGTTTGAGGAGTCATAGGTGGTGCCGATAGGTGACCCATGTTTCAGATCCATAAAGGAGAATAGACAGTATAATGGCTCTATAAACACTGATTTTTGTGCTTTGCCTTAGGTGTTTATTACTCCAGACTCTTTTGTGAAGTCTTCCAAATGCACTATATGCCTTTGCTAATCTGTGATCGATCTCTTTGTCAATCTTGGAATCTGAGGAGGTGATGCTTCCCAGGTAGGTGAACTGCTGAACAGACTTGAGCACAGATTTGCCGATGGCAATGTGGGGATGGTGGTATTCTTCCTGTGGTGCAGTTTGGTAAAGAACTTCTGTTTTCTTCAGGTTGACTTCCAGCCCAAACAGCTCTGCAGCTGTTGCGAAGCAGGATGATAGGCGCTGCAGATCTGCTTCTGTGTGGGCAACAAGGGCAGCATCATCAGCGAAGAGCAGGTCACGGACTAGATAGTTTAGAGTCTTAGTGTGAGCCCTCAGACAGCTTAAGTTAAACAAGCTACCATCAGTACGGTAATGTACTGTAATGTATGGTAATGCCGTCTTCTTCTTCAAGCTCTGCCATAGCCCTTTGGAGCATCGTGCTGAAGAAGATTGTAAATAAAGTTGGTGCAAGAACACAACCTTGCTTCACTCCATTAGTTAATAGAAAGGGCTCTGAAAGAGCTTCGCCATATCTGACTTGACTGCACTGGCCCTCGTGTAGCAAGATAATCATTTTAAGGAATTTGGGGGGGACATCCTAGTCTTTCCAGGATCTGCCATAGACCTTTTCTACTCACAGTGTCGAAGGCGTTGGTGAGGTCGACAAACGTTCCATAGAGACCCTTGTTCTGCTCCCTACATTTTTCTTGCAGTTGTCTAAGGGCAAATACTATATCTGTAGTACTCCTATTGGCTCTTAAGCCACATTGGCTTTCAGGGAAAAGTTCTTCTGCAATAGCAGGAACTAATCTGTTCAGGAGTATCCTTGCAAGGATTTTTCCAGCAATAGAGAGCAGTGTTATGCCTCAATAGTTTGAGCAATTGGATTTTGCACCTTTTTTCTTGTACATGGTGATGATGATTGCATCTCAGAGAACTGATGGCAGTTCCCCTTTTCCCCAGAAGTTCACAAGGAGTTCATGGAATTTATCGTGGAGTGCATGACCTCTGTGTTTCCGGACTTCAGTTGGGATTCCATCAATCCCAGCTGCCTTGCCATTTTCCATCTGCTGTATGGCCTTAAGGGTCTCTTCCAAAGTGGGAGCTATGTCCAATTCATTTTTCATCATTTTTTAAAATCATATGTTGGATAGCTGAGCCTTGGACTACTCGGTTGTCACTAAAGAGACTTTGAAAATGTTCAGCTCCATTCAGGATGGAGGCTTTATCAGTAATTAATGTTTGACCATCTGTACTGTATAAGGAGCTTTGGACCTGATAAGTAGGTACAAACACTGCTTTAAGAGCTTCATAAAATCCACTATAACCACCCAGATCTGCACAGTGTTGTGTTAGGCCGCTCCTGAAAAAATCTTCCTTTGACCCCCTGGACATGAACAATTATAGGCTGGTTTCTATGTTACCATTCTTGAGCAAAGTGATCGAGAGGGCAGTTGCGCTTCAACTCCAAGTGGTTTTGGATGAAACCGATTATCTAGACCCATTTCAAACTGGCTTTAGGACGGGATTTGGAGTTGAGACTGCCATGGTTGCCTTGACTGATGATCTGCGTCTAAGCATTGACAGGGGTAGTGTGACCCTGTTGGTGCTTCTGGACCTCTCAGCGGCTTTCGATACAATAGATCATAGCATCCTCTTGGATCGCTTGAGGGGGTTAGGAATCGGAGGCACTGCGCTCCAGTGGTTCCGGTCCTTCCTCTCGGGCAGGTCCCAGAGGGTGTTGCTCGGGGACAGCTGCTCCAGCAGAAAGGAGCTTACTTGTGGTGTTCCACAGGGTGCCATCCTGTCCCCGATGCTGTTTAACATTTATATGAAGCCGCTGGGTGAGATTATTCGCAGTTATGGGGCTGGGTGTTATCAGTACGCTGATGACACCCAGATCTATTTCTCCTTGCCCTGATCATCGGCCTCGAATTCCGATGGCGTCTCTCCTCTTAATGATTGTCTTAAAGCAGTAATGGGCTGGATGAGGAAAAACAGATTGAGATTAAATCCAGATAAAACGGAGGTGCTCATGGTAGCGGCCCCCAAACCAGGAGTTGGGTTGCAACCTCCAGTCCTGGACGGGGTCACAATCTCCGTTAAGGACTGTGTTCGCAGTCTGGGGGTGCTCCTTGATTCATCGCTTCAGATGACGAGTCAAGTGAATGCGACAGTCAGGAGCGCCTGTTATCAGCTTCGGCTGATACGCCAACTGCGCCATTTCCTGGAAGTAAGGGACCTCGAGACTGTGGTGCACGCGCTGGTAACCTCCCGTCTAGATTTCTGCAATGCGCTCTACATGGGGCTGCCCTCATGCTTGGTCCGGAAACTTCAGTTGGTACAAAATATGGCAGCCAGAGTGGTCTCAGGAACATCTCGGAGAGACCATATAACTCCAGTACTAAAATCTCTCCACTGGCTGCCAATCAGTTTCCGGGCCCAGTAAAAGGTGTTGGTTATTACCTTTAAAGCCCTAAATGGCTTGGGTCCAACTTATCTCCGGAACCGCCTCCTCCCATACAATCCTCCCCGCGCACTCCGGTCCTCTGGGAGGAATTTGCTTCAGCCACAAAAATCTAGGCTGTCTGCAACCTCCCAGAGGGCCTTTTCGGTAATCGCCCCCAAATTGTGGAATGACCTGCCGAATGAGATCCGTCAGATAACAAGCCTGAGTGGCTTTAAAAAAGCACTAAAGACGGATCTCTTTCGGCAGGCCTTTCCTAATTAGATCCCGGCCTCAGGGGATCCTGGCCTCTTCTAGCCTGCTGGCCATTTATTATATTTTATTGTATTTATAGTTTTAAATGTGATCTTAGATTAGTTGTTTTTAATTTATATTTGTTTAATGTTTTTTTATGGGGGAGGGTGGGAGTGGGGGGTGTTTAGGGATTTTATTTGTATTGTATTTTAAATTTTGTAAGCCGCCCCGATTGTTTTAACAGAGGGGCGGGGTATAAATAAATATTATTATTATTATTATTATTATTGTGTCTTTTCTGCTATATTGATCCACCACTTGTTCTGCATGTCTCAGAGTTTTTGTTGTGCGGAAAAAAAACTGCTTTTCTTACATGGCAGGTTGGCTGGGTGAGGTATGCCTTGTGGGCAGTTCTCTTCTTTGCCAACAGCTCCTGGATCTCTTGGTTGTTTTCATCAAACCAGTCTTGATTTTTCTTGTGGGAGAACCCAAGGGATTCTTCTGCAGACTGGAGGATACTGTTTTTGATATGTTGCCAAAGCACTGTGGGAGAAGGATCTGTAGGATGGTCTTCAAGTTTTGTTTGCAGGTTTGCCTGGAAGTTGTCTCTCATGGTAGCTTGTTGAAGATTGTTGACTTGGAGTTTCTTCTTTAAGATGCCACCCCTCTTAGGTTTGAACTTAAGATGAAGGCTTAGTTTACATCTGATGAGGCGATGATCTGTTTGGCATTCTTCACTGGGAATCAGGTATGACGGACATCGTGAATGTTTCTCTGGTGGACTAGAACATAATCAATGAGTGCCTGTGTTTGGATCGGGGATGCATCCAGGTTGTCTTCAAGCTATCTTTCTGCTGAAAGATTGTGTTTGTAATAGTCAGCTGTTCTTCTGCATAGAACTCTAGCAGGAGTTGTCCGTTATCATTGCACTTTCCAAGACCATGCTTGCCTAATTCACCTTTCCAGGCTTCGGAGTTCTTTCCTATTCTGGCATTGAAGTCACCAAGGATAATAATTTTATCTTTTACAGGGACTTTTTGTATGAGTTGGCGTAGGTCTGTGTAGAATTTGTCTTTCTCCACAGAGTCGGCTAGCATAGTTGTGTCATATATACTAAAGAGAACAACATGTGGGAGGTGTAAGGAAATAATGCGATCAGAGTGTCCTGTTGGCAAGGTTTTGAGTTTGGCGACAATGGAGTTTTTAATCATAAAACCTACTCCTGAAAGATGTTTTTCGGTTTTGGGTTTGCCAGACCAGTAAAGTGTGTAGCCAGCGTCATGTTCTTTAAGGCTGCCTTCCTCATGGAGACGAACTTCACTAAGAGCAGCAATGTCAATATTAAGTCATGATAGTTCATGGGCTATTAGGGCAGAATGACGCTCAGGCCATCCACTATCTGCAGAGTCTCTCAAGGTTCTGATGTTCCAGCATGCAAGCATCAGTATATTTACACCTTTTGGAGGCCGGTGTGTGCCTTTGTTTCTTTGCCTTGGTTTGACTGCATCAGAAGATGCCCGTTGGCCACGGCTAACCAACCCGGTAGATGGGGATGAGGTTTCATTAGGCCACCTTTTCTAGGCCCCTCTCCATATGGAGCAAGCAGTGCTCTCCTTAAAAAAGGCTGCTCGGTCATTCAGGATGCTGCCGAACAAGACTGTGATCTCCCGAGTCAGCCTCAAGTGACCAAATCCTGAACCGCCTGTATGCAGGGTTGGGTCTGCAGCTTCTAGTGCATCTTTACACCTGCCATTTCATCCCTTGCCTATCGCTACAGGGCTTTTTTGAAACTGTATTTGTCCTTCGAGCCTGTGCAATGGATTTTTCTGGTGGAGTGCAGCGTGCACAGAATTGGCCTCACCCTTTAAACCAAAGGTTCATCTACCGTGGCCTTGCAAGCATGGACGTAGCAGCGAGGTCCTTGGGCTGTCGGTTTGATTAGAGTTTCCTTCTCTTAGATGGTTGACCTTACAGGGTTGGATGAGTACCATCTGCCAGAGTTTGGGATTAGAGTTTTCCTTCTCCTAGAATGGTTGCCATAAGGCTAGAGAGCCCATCCTGCCCTTTGGCGCTCTTTGTCAGACCTTTCGGTTTTGACCTGTCTGGCATGGGAGACCCTACCAGTGGCTATTATGCCACCGCCAGCATAACTCAAAACATCATTAGGGTACACAAGCCTCTCTCCCATGACAAGGGGGTGTCAACGGAGAGGTATGGCTCATTCGAACTAGCAATAATAAATCTGGGACATAGAAGCCTGAACAACATTTTTATAGGGTCAAATGCAAGTAAAAATGTGATACCAGTTATAAAGGTTGTCAGATGTGTTCAGCTACTTACTGCAGCATACATCCATCTTTTTCTCAATTGTGATTGAATACACAATAGATTTAGTTGCAGACACATGCCCACATTTAAGTGGTAGACCCAGCTAGAGTAGGCCCATTGAATCAGTGGGATTTATGTAAATGTTGACACCGTAAGGCAATTCATTCAATGGGTCTACTCTAAGTGGGACTAAAAATTGCATTTAGACAATGTTTCTGTTTCTCTGTATAGTACTTTTGGCAAACCATTCAGAGGCACATCATCTGGAATATAGCTTAGCAGAAACAGTTAAAGGCATTTTGCTGTCTGAGGAATAGCCAACATGGTTTCCTCTTCCCAGTCAACAAACAGAAGCTAACTAAACTGTTACGTCAATCCTAAAGGGCCCAGAATAGGTTGTATGCCATGCACAGCTCATGTCCTCGATTACAAAAGGAGAACGGGGGAACTTATGAGGAACATCTGGGAATTGACACTACTGTCTCATCCTATAGCACTGCCAGTCTCAGGCAGCTGAGTCACTTAATTTAAGGCATAGTGGGCCCCCTAGATTCAAAAGAACAACATTATTTACTTTTTAATATGTGCCTTAATCCACTTGTTAGTACCAACTAAAGTACATCCATGGAAACAATGAAATGCACATAAATGTTGACATACCAAGTTCCCATTGCCTCACTCTAGTTGGGACTAGAGATCAGATTTAGAATGTTGTTTTAATTCTCTTCTATTATTATTTTTTTTAAATGTAGTGTTGGTAAGGTCATCTGATCACATATTCAATAAACAGGCATATGTGTGTGTGTTTGTGCTTTAAAATCAGGCAAATATGCTTTGTTTACCCAATATTGAAATAAACTAAGTTGAGAGTACAAAAATGCTGAAAGAAAAGAATAAACATATGATGCAAATTTAACAGGAGATCATAAAAACTTTTTTTGTTATGTATTTGTCACTCATGGGTTACATAATATAAACCAAATAATTAAAAGGCTTTTGGGTTCTGAATTAAGAGGGGGGAATTCCACTAACTTTAGCAGGATACAGGTCATTGAGGAAATATGAGGATAAAAACCTTCTCAATAAAATGTTCATGTGGTCTTATATACTGATACATGACGTAAAATAAAATAAAAAAGTTATAACATTGTTCATTAAATGTTTATATAGCAGCATTTTTTTTTATGGTGGCAATTATTTTCATAACAATTTTGCCAGTGGTAATGCTGCAGAGAAGAGATGATGAAGAATATCATGATCAGGATCCAAATATCTCTCTCCAGCCTGATTCAGGAAGAACATAGAATCATAGAATCATAGAATTGCAGAGTTGGAAGAGACCACGAGGGCCATCCAGTCCAACCCCCCTGCCACGCAGGAAATCACAATCAAAGCATCCCCGACAGATGGCCATCCAGCCTCTGTTTAAAGACCTCCAAGGAAGGAGACCCCACCACGCTCCGAGGGAGTGTGTTCCACTGCCGAACAGCTCTTACTGTCAAAAAGTTCCTCCTCATGTTGAGGTGGAATCTCTGTTCCTGGAGCTTGCACCCATTGCTCCGTGTTCCAGTCTCTGGAGCAGCAGAAAACAAGCCTGCTCCATCCTCAGCGTGACATCCCTTCAAATACTTAAACAGGGCTATCATATCACCTCTAAACCGTCTTTTTTCCAGGCTAAACATACCCAGCTCCCTAAGTCTCTCCTCATAAGGCATTGTTTCCAGACCTTTCACCATTTTAGTTGCCCTTCTCTGGACACGCTCCAATTTGTCAATATCCTTTCTGAATTATGGTGCCCAGAACTGGACACAGTATTCTAAGTGAGGTCTGACCAAGGCAGAATAGAGTGGCACTATTACTTCCCTTGATCTAGACACTATACTTCTATTGATACAGCCCAAAATTGCATTGGCCTTTTTAGCTGCCGCATCACACTGTTGGCTCATGTTCAACTTGTGGTCTACTAGGACTCCTAGATCCCTTTCGCACGTAGTCTCATTCAGCCAGGTCTCTCCCATCCTATATTTATGCATTTCATTTTTCCGCCCTAAATGCAGTACTTTACATTTCTCCGTATTGAATTTCATTTTGTTAGCTTTGGCCCAGCTCTCCAGTCTATCCAGGTCATTCTGAATTTTGATCCTGTCCTCTAGGGTATTAGCTACTCCTCCCAATTTGGTGTCATCTGCAAATTTGATAAGTATGCCCCTAATTCCCTCATCTAAGTCATTGATAAAGATGTTGAATAGCACTGGGCCCAGGACAGAACCCTGTGGCACCCCACTGGTCACATCTTTCCAAGACGAAGAGGAGCCACTGCTGAGCACCCTTTGGGTTCGGCCGGTCAACCAATTACAAATCCATTGAACAGTTAACTTGTCTAGCCCACATTCTACAAGCTTGTTTGCAAGAATGTCATGGGGAACCTTGTCAAAGGCCTTACTGAAATCAACATTTTATGACTGAAAACTGAAAAATTCTTAAAGACACGCACCACTGCTATTTTCACTATCTGCCTTGTCCTTTGACAAGATATTGCCAAAGGATCTTTTCTAGTTAAATTTAGTGATTTTTAAATGGCTTTTTATAATTGTTCACAAAATAGTCTGGTGTCTTGTGAGAAATGCACAAGAAAACATTCATCAAGATCCTGCATCAGAGACGTAATTATGAATTTTGAATACTTCTCATATGCTAACCCAACTCCCCAAATCTACCTTAATAACCAGCAGCTTCATCAACCAACAGAGGTCTATTTTGCTCGCAACTGGGGTGCGGAAGAATGTTGTTTCAACCTCAGCAATTTCTGGTGTGATAAGGAGCTATGACAGTGTGTTAGCTTGCAACTAACACCAGCACTTTGAATTGTGTTCAGAAATATCATTCAAATGGATATAATATAAATAAACTGCACTTTTGGAAACATCATCAAGGGCAGCTCCACTCACATGTTCCTATATATGGAGGCTACCAGAGAGCCAGACAGAAGCAATCAGTCTTCAGGAAAGGGCCACACCTTGCACATCATCCTTGGTAGATGGGGGGGGGGATCCTTCAGTGTCTCAGAGGTAATTTGAGCCTCTAGGCATAAAGCTTGTCTTAGGAGCTTGCCCAGAGACTACAAACTTGCTGTTCAGAAAAAAAGAACTGTGTGCCTCTGCAGACAAGCCTACCTCTTGCTCCTGCAGTATGTCCATTGGGATTGAACTCTAGTTCACTAGACCAGATCCAGTTCATTAGCAATGCCAGACACAGATTTAGCACATTGACTGTCTCAGCTTAATCAGATGTCCTCAGTTGACTCAAGCATAAGGAGCAGTAGGATTGGATGTCATCCAATATTGATGACACTTTAGTCTAGATCCTTGGATGGCCTCATTCAGTGGCATCATATAGATGATAAAAATAAGTGAGACAGGAGACAGGATGGAACTCTGTGAGATCACATAGTGTAAATGGCACAAGCAAATTCTCCAGCCCTTCATAGAATGATAGAGTTGGAAGAGACCTCAAGGGCCATCCAACCCCCTGCCATGCAGAAATACATAATTCCTTCCTTTGCGAATCAGCTGTTCCAGTATGATCAGTACCACAGTTTGCCCTGAGTTCTGTCCCAGATGTCTTATCCATGATGCATCTCAAGATGCAGGGCAGCACACATAGCCCAACTGGTTAGGAGCTTTCAGTCTCAAAAGTTATTATATGTGTGCTAAATAACACTCTTTGGATTTGATTTTAGTTATCAGAGCACACACTCTGGCTGAATCCATACTACACAAGTAATCCAGTTTGAAACTGGGTTATTTGCCATGGTTCCTTCCTATGGAATCCTGGGATTTGTAGTTTGGTGAGGCACCAGCACTCTTTTGCAGAGAAGGCTAAGGACCTTGTAAAACTACAAATCTCATGATTCAATAGGAAGGTGCCATGGCAAATAACCCAGTTTCAAACTGGATTAATCGTGTAGTGTGGATTCACCCTCTGTTTTTCTCCCATCGTAGCTGGCTTTGACCATAACTGACAAATTGCCCTAAAAGATATGGCCTTAATAACCAGTTTGTTTGAATACAGTTAATGAACATATGGCATGACAAAGAACAGAGAGCAATGACATGCTGTGCTAGAATCTCTTTGGAATTTTTGTTGTTGTTCTTTGTTATTAAAGACCCTGTCTCCTCAGTCCATTCCTCTCACACACACACCTGCCTCTGATGAGCTGTGCGTCAGGGGTGCTTTATATGAATTTCCCTTGGAGACAGAGGGATCATTTTTCATCAAGCAAACATTTTGAACTTGAAAAGCCCAATATTAATAGCCCATGAGTAACAAAGTTACTAGTCCTTGCCACAGATGGGCTGATCTTGCCTTAATAAAGCTGGCAGATGGCACTAATCTTATCACCAAATAACTCTTCATTCCTTTGTATGATCTTACTTCATCATCTTCCAGAAACCATCTGCCTTCCTCGGAATAATCTGCTTCATATTCTTTCCGAAGCTAAGAGCAGAGCTGAGGGTAAGGAAAGGCAAGAAGGAGAGGAAATTAGGGCTTTGCCTCCTCCCAAATAATAATTTTGCCACTCCAATGAAATTTTTCTCCAGTTCCCAAATATCTAGCATTACAGAGAGTGAGACAATAAAAATCAATCACACCTAAAACTCTTTACATTTGCAATATTCACATTCCCTTGGTAACTTTGCTTGCCCCTGTTTCTTTGGGTGCCTAAACAGTATTCCAAATGCTTAGCTGAAGGTTTAAGTTATACCAATGCTAGAAATCTGGGGACTGAAGGCAAATTTCATGGGGAAAGTGAGACAGAATTCTTATTTTTTAGGGCAAGATCCTCATTCCCTCCTCCATAGCTCTTTGGATACAGGGCAGGAAATAAATATTTAAATAAATAAATATCTACTACCCTGAGGAAAGGATAGTTTTTCCTTCCCCATAAATTCCCCTCAGAGGTGGCAAGAAGAAGCAATTATTGTACCTGAGAAAATACCTCAGGGAAGAGTCAAGCTGTTAGTACACCAAGGGATAGCCCAACAGGTCCACAGACTGAATCTTGCAACCTAAGGTCTATTGTTAGCTGTGTCAAACTTAAATGTAATAAATGTCCAGGGCAGAGCATTCCTGATAAGATATTAAGGCTTGTGTACACAGGCAATATACCCTGACTTGCCCCTGTCTTGGAGCCCTGAAGTCCTGATGACATAGGGCTTTCCCCCCGTTCTGCCCCTGGATATTCCTCACCACCCCTGGGCAAATAGATGGGGGGAAGATGGGGTGGGGCCTGATAAACTGTTATATTAAAATACCTGGGATTGCCTAGATGGTGAAAATAATCCTAATAGAAATCATAGAGCATACCTTTTGTCTCAACAAGATTCTGAAGTGCTTTGCCTTATTCAGAAGGAGGGGGCTATAAAATCCAAATAGTGAAGTGGCTGCAGTGACTAGCCAGTGTGCTCATCTAGACTTCCTCCTGTTTGGAGGCAGTAGCAGGGAAGGAACAGGCCTGCTATGTGGCAAGGATACGGCATGTAGATTAGCCCAAAGGCTAACAGAGGAGAGTGTTTAGCTTCTTCATAAGGTCCCAAAAGGTTGACTTGAGTAACAGCTAGTTAATTACAGCTTCCTTAAACTTGCTTCTGGAACATATCTCTTAGGAAACCCACTCCTAGAGCTGATTCCTCACCTAAAAATAATGACTCTGGACTAAGCAGGAGTTGCTGCAGATTGCTCTATAGGAAGGGGTCAGCATTCAGGACAGAGGTGCTCATTTGTGTAAGAACCCTTTCCTGAATTGCCATGAGTGCAGACTCAATGCACTGCAGGCCTGACACCTCTATTCCTCTTGCATCTACTTGCTAACTGGCATCTCTCTTGTCACTCTAGGACAGACAGAAAGAAAGAAAGAAAGAAAGAAAGAAAGAAAGAAAGAAAAGAAAAGAAAAGAAAAGAAAAGAAAAGAAAAGAAAAGAAAGAGAAAACTCCAGATATGATGAGAGAAGCCTATCTCACCAGAATTTTAGTACTAAATTACTATATCTATATGTCTTTTCCTTAGGGGCTGACAACATTGGAATAGAAATGTTGTTTAGTGGAAGACAAGAAAAATGTATCCATTTTGACTTTCTTGGACTTCTCAGCTGATTTGATTACATCTGTCATGGCATCTTTCTGGAGCATCTGCTCTGGAGTATGTGGAACTGCTTTGCAAATATTCTGGTTCTGTCAGGTAGATTTGACAAGATGATGCTAGCAGACCTTAGTTCTATCATATGAGAGGGTTTTTTGTGGGATATGACAAGGTTCCAGTCTGATTCCTATATGTTTTATCATTTATCTGTAACTACTAGGAGGACTGTTGGGAAGAGCTTGAAGCACAGTATTATCACTATGTTGTCAACAGTCAATTATTTTGTTCCTTCTGGTTAACATCTAGTGTAGTACTAGAGGGAGAGGAACACCTCAGCTGCTGCCTGAATTGTGGCCTGGATAAGAAGAAAATGAGAAGAAAAATGATCTGACATTTTAAATGGTGAGCACAACTATGAGTTCCACAAAAACCTGTTGCATGTATAGAGTGGCAGGTTCTTATTTCCATGTCAGTGTGGTGGTGAATCTGCCTACAATTTAATCTGAACTTTAAAAAAGCTGTGTAAGATGCTGAACCTGTTTGAGATATAATGTTGAGTGTCTTGGGTAACGCTATAGACTTTATTCCAAAATGCAGAACAGATTCCCCATCTTATTGAGTCACCAGCCAACTACTAGTATAGTATCCTATAAACTTCACTTTTCCTGTAACTCTGGGCTTGTCTACACAGGCTAAATATCCCATCTTGCCCCTATCCCAGAGCCTTGCAGTCCATATGACAAAGGGCATTTGCTCCGTTCTGCCCCCATGTAGTCCTTACCACCCCCAAAACAGATAGAGGGATGAGATGGGGGGAAGGTGGGGTAGGGCCCATTATAGTGTTATAGAATAATACCAAGTTTACCCCATTATAGGCAGCCAAAACCCAATCAAGTCCATGTGTCTTCAGGAACACATCCAGCACACTGCCCCTCACTTCTGCCACCATCTCCAAGGCTGGTTACATGCAGGAGGCCTTCAGTCACATGTTGCGGGCCCCCTTCCTGCCTCCAAGTCAACAAAGAAAATGGAGGTGGCTGCAGCAACAGCCCAGCATTCATATTGGGCCTCCAACCCATTTTGCTGACGTAACGAGGCAGAACAGGTTAGCTTCACAGCCACGATACACCAGCACAAAGCCGGCATATCCTGGTTCATGTAGATGAGCCCAAAGAGGCAATCATTTGACATATTTGAAGACTTCCTCCTTGGCATCCCCATCCTGGCTTTCCTAGTATGTTCATCATTCTCTTCATCATTATAACTGTTAGAGTATCAAGAGGAATATGAGGGTTACCCTCAGTTAAAACCAATTGGCATTTCAATTTTTATTTCGTTTTGTTTTTAAGACTGACTTGATTATACAATCTGTACATATGACATTCCTGTCTCCTACCAAATTGTTACAGACAAAACTGACTCTGACCTTACAAGCTAGAAAGTTTAAGTTGCTGACTTGAGAAGCAATTAGCAATTCTATTTACATTGCAATAAAATTTTAATGTTATCTTGGGCTATATCCCAGTTTACAGTGAAAAATGTTCTAAAATTAGAGAAACAGGCATGGAAAAAATAACCTGTATAAAACAAAATTATAGTATGTGAACTGTTAGGTAAAAGTACATAAAGTGGGAGTCTAACCCAGATCTTCCACTTAGTTTATACAAACAGTAATAAAATTGCTTGATATCTATGTGAGGTAGAGACACCACAAGAAAGCTAGGAAGGAGATGGAAGAGGTAAAGAACCACCTGAAATGAACTATTGACTTTGAAGAAGGAAAAGGACAGGTTGCTTACCTGTAACTGTAGTTCTTCGAGTGGTCATCTGTGAATTCACACAAAAAGGGTTAATCCTGCGCCTGCGCAGTAGCATTCAGAAGTCGTTAGAGTCAATAGCCATTAGATTGAGTTTTGGCGGTAATCCCGCCCACCATCCCCTTCAGGCTATATAGGCCCTCCTCGAGCCCGCCATTTTAGTTCTGAATAGCCGCAGTTGCAGCTTTTTTTTTTTTTGAGGAGGTAGCCTAGGACACCCGAGGGGAGGATGGGTGGGATTGTGTGAATTCACAGATGACCACTCGAAGAACTACAGTTACAGGTAAGCAACCTGTCCTTCTTCTTTGTGGTCTCTGTGAATCCACACATAAAGGGTAGATTAGCAAGCTTGTACTTAGGAGGAGGGTGTGTCCTGTCTAGAAACCAAGGAAGAAGTGAAAGGAAGAGACACCACACGCGAAGTCAAGATAAGGCAAAAGGGACCCATTAGGGCCGTTTTATTTACTTAGCAGAGGTAGATGCGGTGTGGCGTCCAGGGTCTATGGACTCAGTCAAGTCCGTTGTGCAATGCAGGACATGAGGACCGCTCGCCCCAAGGCCGCGTCCTCTCTCGAGGTAGAGTCTATTTTGTAACACTTTGACAAAAGTCAGGGGTGTTGCCCATGTGGCCGCCCTGCAGATGTCCTGGATCGGGATCCCTTGTAGGAATGCCATAGAGGTGGAGGTAGCTCTGGTTGAGTGGCTACGGATGCCTTCCGGCAGCCGCTTATTCACCATTTGGTATGCTAGCTTGATCGTCGCTGCTACCCACTTCGAAAACCGTTGTGAAGATATTGGCTCGCCCTTTCTTGGGCCTGCATAGCAGATGAAGAGTCTGTTGCCCTTCTGCATCTGCACGGTTCTGTCAATGTAGACAGCTAACGCCCTTCTGACATCCAGGTATTGGAGTGACTGTTGCCCGTCATCCAACGGTTGTTTAGGGAAGGCAGGAAGTATTATGTCCTGGTTGAGGTGAAAGCAGGATACCATTTTGGGTTGGAAGGCAATGTCCGGCCGTAAGACCACCGTGTCTGTGTGAAAGCGTGTGTAAGGGGGGTCCACCCTTAACGCACACAGCTCGCTGGCTCTTCTTGCCGATGTAATCGCGACCAGGAAAGCTGTCTTCATGGAGAGGAGGCGCAAATCGCACATAGTTATCGGTTCAAAGGGGGCCTTAGATAAGGCCGCTAATACTATCTCTAGGCTCCAGGCCGGGGTAGGTCCCAGTGTTGGAGGGTGTAGGTTAGTGTAGCCCTTGATGAAGGCCTTTACCTTAGGGTCTCTAAAGCAGGATGGTTTACCTAGGCATTGGAAATGCCAGGATACCGCTGCTACATAGCTCCTGATTGAAGAGACTGTGAAGTTCTTGTCTGAGAAGGAGGCTAGAAAGTCCATCAAGTTGGAGTCCACTTAGGTGTAGGGGAATCCTTTTCTCTTCTAGGAAAGAGCAAAACCTTTTCCACTTGTAGTCGTAGGCCCTCACCGTTGAAGGGCGATGCGCTGCTCTGATGATGTCCCTTGCTGCTTCTGAGAGAGGGTTCACGGCGTTATCAGCCATGCTGTTGGGTTGATCAGATTGAGATCCGGGTGGAGGATCCGACCGTCTGCCATTGACAGGAGGTTCGGCTTCCGTGGAAGACGGTGGTACCGTCCCTGTGCCATCCTGAGGAGGGGGGCAAACCAGTGTTGTCGGGGCCACCATGGAGTTATTAGGATGCATCTGGCCCTGTCCTGGTGTAGTTTCGAAATCACTCTGGGGATGAGAGGAAAGGGGGGAAAGGCGTAAAGCAGAGGGCCCTCCCACTGCCATAGGAATGCGTCAGGCTGTCCCGTGACCGGCGGCCCCTCAAGCAGAATATCGGGAGCACTGCATTGTTCTTGGAGGCAAAGAGGTCAACTGTTGGGGTGCCCCATTGCGAGAAGAGGGAAGCGAGCGTCTGTCGGTCCATAGCCCATTCGTGGTTGCTGGTGGTTCATCTGCTGAGCGCATCTGCCAGGTCGTTAGTCCGACCCGGGACATGTATGGCTAACAGTGTGATGTCTCGTCTCACGCACCAGTCCCAGAGCTCTAGGGTGAGCTGCAGGAGCGTCAGTGAGTGTGTTCCTCCTTGTTTGTTTATGTAGAAGACCGTTGTGGTATTGTCTGATGCCACTTGGACCACTTGTCCGATCAGGGAGGGTTCGAACGCCCTCACGGCTTTGAACACCGCTAGGAGTTCCAGAGCGTTTATGTGCAGTGTTCTCTCCTTCCGTGACCAGCGTCCCCGGACGGACAGTCCTTTGACGTGTGCTCCCCAACCTGACAGGGACGCATCTGTCGTGATGGTTCTTGTGGGGTTTAGTTGCTTGAAAGGCAGGCCCTGTTGGACCATCTGTGGGTTCGTCCACCAGAGGAGGGATTTCCTGAGTGGTCGGGGAACGGTCAGTCATTTGTGTGGCCCGTGAGCATATGGGTTGAACCTTGCGATGAACCAACTTTGAAGGGGTCTCATGTGTAGTCGTGCGAAGGGTGTGACTGCTGTAGTAGAGGCCATGTAGCCCAAGGTCTGCTGCACCTCTCTCACTGTGGACCTTCGTCGGTTTATGCATTTCAGCACTGCCGCTCGAAGTGTGTGGAACCGGTCGTCTGGTAGGAACGCTCTCCCTACTCTGGAATCTAGGGAGGCCCCTATGAACCTGACGCACCACGAGGTGCGGAGGTGCGATTTATCGTAGTTTATCACTAGTCCCAGTCGTTCGAGCCAGGTGAGGGTCATCCTGATGTCTCTGTCCAGTTTTTCGGCCGAATGGGCCGTAAAAAGGCAGTCGTCTAAGTATGGGAACACCACTACGTCTTTTTGTCTGAGCCAAGCCACTACCACTGCCATGCATTTTGTGAACACTCTTGGAGCTGTACAAAGGCCAAACGGTAAAACCTTGAACTGGAAGGCCGAGCTGCCGACCGCAAAGGCGAGGAATCTCCTGTGTGAGGGCGCGATTGGGATGTGAAAGTAAGCGTCCTTCAAATCCAAGGTGGCAAACCAGTCTCCTGACCTCAGGAAGGGCAGTATAGATGGGAGCGTAACCATACGGAACTTCTGTGGGCGGATGAATGAGTTCAAGTCTCGCAGGTCTAGGATGGGGCGGCCGCCTCCATCCTTCTTTTCGATGATGAAGTATCTGGAGAGGAATAGGCCTCCTGTGCGTGAGCGGGGGACTTGCTCAATGGCGCCCTTTTGTAGGAGACTGTTGACCTCTTCTACGATGAGTGGAGACAGTGGGGTTACTCTGTGTGGGTTCGGAGGTGGAAGTTCTTCGAAATCTATTTAGTATCCTCTCCTTATAATGTTCAGGACCCAATGGTCTGAGGTAATGAGTTGCCATGAACGGAATGCCTCTGTGAGGCAGTCTGCAGGAGAGGGTGTAGTATGGGGTGGGGAGGCAGCGTTGGTGTCTGGTGGTGATAGTGGCTCTTCGAAGTCAAGCGCGTTGTTTGGAGGACTCCGGTTTCCGTTTGGGAAATTGTGGCTTGGGCTTGAATGGTTGGAATCTCTTGTGGGGCTGGTATGAGGAGGACTGTTGTGGTCTGGAGGGTGGTGGGCTGTATCTTCTGCGGTAGGCTGATCCCGTCCTGCGAAAGGGCAGGCGTGGCCTCGTTGGGTGGTGGCTGCTGGGTAGGCCGAATTTCTTGGCTGTCGACCTCATCTTCTCCGCATGTTCCAGCTTCGAGTCCGTGTCTGTGTGGAATAGACCCAGCTCGTCGAAAGGAAGGTCTTCAATGATGGAACGGGCGGTGTGTGACAGTCCAGACGATCGCAACCATGCATGGCAGCGAACCGCAATTGAGTTGGCTACAATCTTGCCCGTGCATTCTGCAATGTGCTTTGCTACCTGTCGCTGGTATCCCGCTAGTGCCAAGCCTTCCTCCCTGAAGGAGTTGACTATTCGTTGGTCCTGTTCAGACAACTTCGAGATGTGGACCGACAAGGTATCCCATAGGAACTTCTGGTAAGCCCCCATGTAGGCCGCATACGAATTCATCTTAGTGAGGAGGCAGGTGGAGGAGTAGAATTTACGGCCTATGGCATCCAGCTTTTTGCTCTCCTTGTCTGACGGGGCGGAGTGTAGTCTCTGGGATGTCTTCATCTGAGCTGACTCAACCACCACCGAGTTGGGTTTTGGGTGGATTGAGAGCCATGGCGCGGAGTCTGTGCAGACTCGGTATAGATGATCCAGTCGTTTGGATGTGGGCAGTGTGGAAGACGGTGTAGCCCAGGATGACTTCAATACCTGGAGTAGGTATGGTGAGATGGATAAGGAGGGAAGGGACGGCGCCCTTTGTTGCAGGTCCTCAAATATGGGATCATCCACTTTCTTTTCTGGCTGAGTGGTTTTGATCCCCAGAGTGCCTGCCAGTCGGTGCATAAAGTCGGTGAAAGCCTTCATATCGTCTGAAGGCGACGGTGGGTCTGGTCGCGCTCCTCCCGGAGCCGGAGACAGTCTCGGTGATGGCGAAGAGGATCTCGAGTCCGAGTCTGAGGAATGAGCCGAGGGGGTCCTCGAGACCGGTCTCCTTGGCGGTGTCGGGCGCCTGGGGGGTACTGTTGCTCCGGACAGTGAGCCTCTTGGCGGGGGGCTGCGCGGGACTGGTCTCTCCCGGGAAGGCAACCTCGATGGCGATCTCAACGGGGCTGGTTCTTTGTCCTTGTCTAAGCCGCTCGGGACGGTACCGGTCCCTGACTTGGGTGTAGATTCCGTTGGTGGTCTAGTGATGGGGTGGCGCTCATTTTCTGGGGTGCGTGCTAGGGACCGTGGACGTGCTCTGTGTCTTCGAGCCTTGTAGCGTGGCGAGGGGTCAAATACATCCTCGTAGTAGGGGTCCCAGTAGTGCCCAAAAAGGTGGTACCGGTGATACCTATGAGGGCGGTCATAATACCTACGGCCGTACCACTCCCACAGCCACTCTTCCTCCGATGTCCCCACGTCGGAGATGTACGAGGCCGATGACCCAGACCGGGATCGAGGGCGTCGCAGTGAACGGGATCGGTGTCGGCGTCTTGGGGAGCGGGACTTATGGCTCTGGCGCGGTGAGCGGGTTCGTCGTGGAGTACGGGACCGACGCGGTGACCCCTTCAGGGAGTGGGACCGACGGGGGGTGCATGATCTCTGTGGAGACCTTTCCATAGAGTAGTGGTGGTCCCGGGAGCGGGATCGAGACCGACGCAGAGACCTTCGAGGGGTGGTCGGTTTGGTGAGCTGCGGCGAGCGGGACCGCGATTGGGAGGCTGACCTCAAAGGAATCGTCTGCGGTGAGCGGGATCGATGCGATACTGAGGTGATCGATCTCGAGCGGGATCGGTGTCGTCCCTCCCTTTCTATCGAGCTCGTCGAGACCTCGACGATCTTCAGCTCCGGTTCTTGGAGCTCGCCTTCTGACAGCTCTTGTTCTCTGTTATCCCCTACCGACATCGGGGATGTATCCCTTGGTGGTGACCGAAGCTTGGAGAGGCTAACTCTGATGGGAGAGACTACCGGGGACTTGTGACCCGGAGAGTGGTCCGGGATCGGTGTCCGGCCTTTTTGGGTCCCACTCGAGAGAGAATCGTTGGACCGTCTCTTCTTCTTTGGTGGTTCCTCCTGTGGAGTGGCCTTTGGGGAGGTAAGTCTCACTGTCTTGAGCCTCTCTTTCTGTAGTGTAGCGGTACCGTGATCTCTCGGGATGGTACCGTCCGCAGTCTCGGAATTGGACTTCCTCAATCTCAAGGAAGAACTCTTGGCCACCTCCTTCCCCCGGTCCCGGGATTTCGGTTTGGAGGGGTCCTTAGCAGGTTGCTTATGCTGTTGCAATGAGCTGGACGTCGAGGGTCTTGGGGCCGTAGCTGTGGCCAAGCCCAAGAGCACATGTTCATACAGTTGGGCCTTCAGCCTCTTCTCTCTGTTCCGCCTCGCCTGGGGAGTGAAGGCGCTGCAGTGGCGGCAGGACCGAACATTGTGTCTTTCCCCCAGACACATCAGGCAGTTGGAGTGCCCATCCGACTCAGGCATCTTTGCCCCGCAAGTCAAGCATGCTTTAAAGAAGCCCATCGATGCCATTATGAACAATGTGGTCACTCACGATTTCGAGGTCCGACAGTAAATTTGGGGTCGTACTGAGGAAAGATCTGTCCAATCTCCAATATCGAGTCGAAGATAATCCTATTTGATGAAAAACAGGGAAAGCGAAACCGAGGGAGGGGGGGTAGAATCCAAATCCGAAGGCTAAGACTCCAACAACGTTCCTCGTGCTGCTAACGCGGCGGAAAAAAAGGAACTAAAATGGCGGGCTCGAGGAGGGCCTATATAGCCTGAAGGGGATGGTGGGCGGGATTACCACCAAAACTCAATCTAATGGCTATTGACTCTAACGACTTCCGAATGCTACTGCGCAGGTGCAGGATTAACCCTTTATGTGTGGATTCACAGAGACCACGAAGAAGAACAGTCTGTGTTAACTTTTGTACTTTCCAGTGATATTTATCACTATGCACCTTATCTTCAGAGATTTTCAGATGAGGCTTTTTATGTGGGGCAGGCATGGAACAGGGTCAATAAAGGGGCTGTCATTCAGATTACTTTGACAACTTCCGTCCTGCTCCCATCGTGAATAGAACGCCCCTTCTGTGCCTGTCACAGTATCAGGGATGAGGGAAACGGGCCCCCATCCCTGTTCCGCAATGACAGGCACAGGGGAAGAGCTCCGTGGCAGGCAGGTAAGTGCCACCCTTCTCCCCCCACTCGTGTTCCTTGATTTATTTTAATTTTTTTCCCTGTCTTTGACAGCTGGGGGGTACTTTGAATTTCCCTTCCACTTGTTCTCATGTGAGAACGAGCGTGATTTCCCCCGGCCAGATGTAAAAGCAGTCTTACAACAGCTGCATTTACAGCCGGCTGGAAAGGAGGGAGGATGCCCATTCCTGGAACGGAATGGAGGTAAGTGTATGAACATTTACCTCCATTCCATTGCAGGATCGGGAGAGGAGGTGGTGGGGCAGCAACGGGGCATTTTGTCCCCATCTAACAGTCTCCTTCATCTAAAGCCAAAATGTATTAGATCATATGAATCACTGGTCTCCCAATTCTGATCTCACAGTCTGATTCCTCAATAAATTGCTAGACTAATTGTTTTCCATTTATCAGGGACAAGACTGGCCCTCTTTAGAGATAATTATTCCATATGAGGAATAATTCTTCTTTGGGAACAAGTAACATCAAAGGTAAATTTGTAATCCAAAGTTTATCCAAAGAAGGGAGAGGACTAGTCTAGACCCACTATGTTTTTTGGTTGGATCTAGACTAGGTTAACTGAATTTAGGTTCCAAAGGTTTAAACCTGATATTGCACTGCTGCATGTGTAAAAAATGTCTTCCTGTCTTCTCTCTTCTGCAGCCCTCAGTGACACATGGTGGAAATGAACGCCATGGAGTTTTTCAGAACTCTGGAGCAGGTTTACAAGATGAACATAGGGTTACAAGTGAGGATGGGGGATTCCCACTTCCTGAGCTTGCTCAGAGAAGCAGTTCTCTCAACAGATGTTATCCACTGGCAGCCAGCCATTGAGTAAATGGAACAAAATAATTATGGCTTAAATCTAATCTTTAAAAGTATGTTATGAATCATTTCAGACTTATCCAGATCTTTGAAAATAGCTTCATCAATATGTCACCAGGATTGTTTGGTGAAAACATCAACAAGTCCTTGAGCTCAATGAAGGTAAAACAGGGGTGAAATTAGCTAGATGGTCTGAATTTTCAGAAATAACTGATCTCATATATGCCTAAGCTATACTGCTTGATCAGCAGAAAAATATGGTTTCAATAGACAAGGCTATAATCTTGTTACATCTGTCTAATCAGAATACTATTACTTCAGCATGAATTTGTGAGTATTGTTTGTGTTCACATTAAAAATAGTCAGGAATCACTCCTCTGGTCAACTTGTGAATGCTTTATTTGTAAAAATTAAAATTATATTAACAACCAAGCAAGAGTGACCATAAGTTAGAATACTTTTCATATTTAAGTTTTAAGATAACGTAATAGATGAAACATTAGAAGCACTTTCTTGTCCTAGCAACTTTTTTAAAAAAAATACAACAAACATAAGTTGCCTGAAAATCTCAGAGTGAGCATGCAATTCCATTCTTCTTTCTTTAGACACCAGCAACACTTCAATAGCCACAAAAAAGAAAATTAATATCCAGAGTATTTTATTTAATCTCTGCCAGCACAAACAAAAGAGAGATAACTAGAAAATTCAAGAAGAAAATCTAAATTATTTTTCAGAGGAAATCAGATGAAAGATTAAAAAGGGAAGAGGCACTGGAGTATGGATGGGATATGGAAAAAGTAAAAAAAAAAGTCTGATTTATAAAAGCTGCTTTTTTGTATTAAATGTATTTTTAATGTATAACTCTGGCAGTCTAGTGCAATAGAAATGACAGTTATTAAAAGTCTCAGTATTGTTTCAGTTCACATGTTGGAATTCTAAAGTGCAAACAAGTCAAAGTCATCAGATCTTGATTCAAAAAGTTCTCTTCTGCAAATAAGGAATGGATCCAAATATATAGAAAAACTGTAGTATAGCCTTCATGGGTCTGTCAACATTTAGTGTGCAACCTTTTGAAGTAGCAGAGGTGGGTGGGATTATAGTTTTATAATATGCAAGCTGACCCCCATATCCACAGATTCAGTATACATGGTTTCAGTTATAAATGGTCCCAAATATATGTTCTCTTTAGGCATTTCTAGATCCTCCAAAGTTGATTCTATAGTCAACTTCTGGCCTTCATCTCATTGAAAATAATTGAGTTTCCTATTACCCACGGTTTTAGGCATCCATTGGGGGGTTGTCTTGGAACATATCTCCAAAGGATATGGGGCTCGACCTGTACATTAAAATGCCATGCACATTGATGGTAAAAAAAGGCTGATGATAAAGAATGTATATAGAATATAGAGCATCTTAATGTATCCAAAGGCCCTTTAATCAATGACCAACCATGGAATAATGAGGCCAGACACAGAAAGTTTGGTTAAATAAGGGCTGCTTTATTTCACCTACAGTAGCACCCCCGTATCTGCAGGGGATTGGTTCCAGGGCCTCCCACGGATGATGAATTCTGTGAATAATAGTGAACACCATACCTGGGGGCATCCTGGGGAAAGGAGGAGTGAGTTTGCTCCTCCCTCTCCCTTCCCCCTCTGCCCCCACCATGGCTCCACTGCAGAGGAGATCACAGGGGGGAAGGGGGGAGATCACTCTGTCCCCTCCCCTGGGAGGGCTCTTGTTGCTACGGTCATGATTTATGGGGGCAAAGGGGGAAGGGGATGAGGTAATTGGCTCCTTTCCTCCCTTCATCCCCACAATCACTGCTGCAGTGGAGCTATGGCATGGGTGGAGGGGAAAGGGGTGGAGAAGTGATTTTGCCCCCCTTACCCCTTTGCCCCCGTGATTGCCACCATGGCAGGGCCATGGGGGGGAGGGGATGGGGCAGTGAACTCATCCCCATTCCCTCCCATGATCACTGCCGCAATGGGGCCATTGTGATGGGGGAAGGGGGTGAGATCGCTCCTCTTCCCCTTCCCCCTTCCCCGTGCCATGCCCCCACTGTGGTGGCCGGGGCATGGGGGGAAGGGGAAAAGTTCACTCCTCCATCCCCTTCCCTGCCACCATGGCCCCACCACAGCAGCAATCTTGGGGTGGAGGCAGAAGGAGGAGGCGGTTGGCGAATCAGTGGATGTGGGGGTGCTGCTGTATACCCTATTTAAGTTAATTGGACCTGAAAGGAGTAAGCGGAGGGGCAACCTGATGTGGGTCCAGCTGAGGCCAGGTGTCTACCTTAGACTATCTTCTTGGCCTTCCCTTGGGCAAAATACCTAAGCCAATAGTTGGGTTGTTCCCCAGCCAGCCATTTTCTGGAAGGTAAACCCAGGGTACTCCCCCGTAAGTCACAGGACCTTATAATTGAGAGCAAAACTCCCAGGTCAGCCTCAAGGGTAGACTCCTTCCCCACCCACTGGGTCATAGGACCTGTAGAGGCGATTCCAGAGCCCTACCCTTCATCAGGAGGGTACCAAGATGTACAACAAACTCTTAAATTGTCTCCCCCCTCTACCTAACAAATGGTAGCCTATTTAAAGGCACTGCCTGAAGCCAATCATCAAAATCCCTCAGATACAGTATGGGCTGGGGGGCAACAGGTAAAGGAGAGAAAGTTCATACTCAGCCCCAAAGTGACCAGTTGACTCACACTGTACTGAGCACAGAAGGGCAGGCTATGCTGTGATGATCCAAAGAGACATAGGTGGGAGTGGGAAGACCTTAAACTAACCCACCATGCTATTTTAGCCTACATGCTATATTCTGGCACCCTGCGCCACATGCAATGTCTCCTAGTTGCTGACCATGGAAGTCATCAAAGCATATCCTCCCTGCAGAGTCTTTTGCCATGCTGGTCTAGGTATGTACACTGCATAATTATTACAACACAGCTTTACTTGCCATGGCAACATCCTATGGAATCCTGGGATGCAAAATTTAGCAAAGGGTATTTAGAATTCTCAGCCAGCGAAGTCTAGTGCCTCAACAAGCTACAAATACTGGTATTCCATGGCAAGTTACCGTAGCAGTTAAGGTAGAAATGTATTGATATAACTGTGTAGTGTGAAAGAGTGTCAGGTTAAACATCCTCTGCATGAGAGTATCAGACTATTTTAGATTGCATCAGGTCCATAGCCTTCCTTGACCAGTACCACCTGCTTTGAGTAGGATCCAGTAGGGTACTTTTGCTGATAGAATTTTACCTGCTGGTGAAGTGGGAATGAGCAATTTCCTTCTGCCCCCTAAAAACCTGTACGAGTTGGTTGGGAAACTCTCTGTATTGGGCTGCAGGGCAGCACAGAGAGGGGAAGGCACTCCTATCACACTAATGGTTGTGACCAAATGTAACAGTGGATAGAGGTAGTATCTTTCCAGGTTCACTGGCAAAACATCTTAGCTCTGATGATGAGCATCTTTTTAAACTGGACATGCTACAGATTGAAGCTGGCAGTATCTGCACACAAAACATGTGCTTTCCCACTGAATTAAGACCACTCCACAACTAATATAAGCCACTCCCACACCCCTCAGGAACACCAGCTTGCAAGCCAGGAAGACCCAAGCCTGCAGCACCCTCTTTTCCCCCACTCCACCAAGCTAGAAGGCTGCAGAAGGAACTCTTTAATGTCTTAACACTGATGAGAGCCTTTAAAGGATGCTCCGCTAGCTAGCCCAACCAGCAGCAACAGCGGTAGCATCATTTTGAATTGGAGTCAGCTGAGACCAGGAATGGAGTGGGGGCGGATATTGGAGTGGTGCTGGGAAAAGGGAGGTATGGTCAGAACGGAGTGAACAGATGTTACAAAAGAAGGCAGGATTGCTGTTTGTTAGCTATCCCACCTTCAGTTCACCCTGTTTCCCGGAATGGATTGGAGAGCGTGTCAACCATTCCACAGAACCTTACTTTGCTCCTCTGTAATGCCAGGTCAGTTAAAAAAACAACACACATTATTTACAATCTTCTTTGGGATGAGATGCCGACCTGGCTTGCTTCACAGAAACTTGGCTGGGAGAGGATAGTACTGTCACAAGGATGCAGGCCCTCCCAGCTGGGTATTCTGTCAGTGAGCAGGTAAGGGGAAGTGGGCAGGGGGGTGGAATGGCTCTGGTTTATAAGAATAATCTGACTTTGACCAGGATACCTGTCCGAAACACAGTCCACTTTGAGTGTACGTACCTTAGCCTGAGGACCAGGGATAGTTTGGGGATTCAGCTAGTATACCAACCACCCTGTTGTCTAGCAGACACCCTAACCGAGCTGACACAGCTGGTCTCAGAGTTGCTGTTGGAGCTGCCCAGACTTTTAGTTTTGGGCGACTTCAACATTCCACTCGAGACCAGTTTGACAAATCTGACTGGTACAGCTCAGGAGTTCATGGAAACCATGACAAACATGGGTCTATCCCAATTGGTCATCAGGCCCACACATTGTGTGGGTCATACCCTTGATGCAGTCTTCAATATGGAACAGGAATATCCATGGGTGGAGGTTATTAAAACCACCACATTGTCATGGACGGATCATTTCCTCGTCAAGACTGAAATAAGAGTCTCTTCCCACCCCACCAGGATTGATGGACCCATTAGAATGGTCCGCCCCTGAAGGATAATGGAACAAATAGGATTCCAGAAAGCCTTGGAGGGGTTAATGGTTGGTAACACCAGTGACCCTGTTGAAGCCTTGGTTAATACCTGGAACACCGATCTTACCATGGCTGACATGATCACTCCCAAGCATCCTTTCCAACCTGCTCCAAACCGTAAGCCATGGTATACATCAGAGCTTAGGAAATGGAAGCGGGTTGGACAAAGACTAGAGTGCAACTGGTGGAAAACCCAACCCTTATCTGACAGGACTCATCATAGGAACTTTCTTTGGTCCTATCGAGAGGCAATACATGTAGCGCAGAGATCCTTCTCCTCTGCACGTATTGCGTCTGCAGAGTCCCGTCCAGCAGAGCTATTTAGGGTGGTAAGGGAGATGATGCAGGTTATACCTGCATAGAACCCATTGCTTAACCCAACAATAGCCTGCTGTGATGTGTTTAACAACTTCTTTGCAGATAAAATCTCTCGGATAAGAGCTGACTTAGATGCCAGTATTTTGACAGAAACAATTGACGAGGTGTCCAGCAACTCCATTGATGTAAGTTTATTGCATCAATTTTAATCCGTGAGTACTGAGGACACGGGCAAGCTACTTGGTAGAGTGAGGAAGACGGCCTGCCCTCTCGATCTTTGCCCTTCATGGCTGGCCATCCGGGGGGTGTGCCTTGATGGTGTTCCTTAAGGACATCATCAATGCATCCCTCAGGGAAGGGTTTGTTCCATCCTGTTTAAAGGAAGCAGCGGTTAGGCCGCTCCTGAAAAAACCTTCCCTGGACCCCCTGGACATGAACAACTATTGGCCGGTTTCTATGTTACCATTCTTGAGCAAAGTGATCGAGAGGGCGGTTGCTCTCCAACTCCAAGTGGTCTTGGATGAAACCAATTATCTAGACCCATTTCAAACTGGCTTTAGGACGGGATTTGGAGTTGAGACTGCCATGGTTGCCTTCACTGACAATCTGCGTTAAAGCATAGACAGGGGTAGTGTGACCCTGTTGGTGCTTCTAGACCTCTCAGCGGCTTTTGATATGATAGATCATATCATCCTCTTGGATCACCTCAGTGGGTTAGGAATAGGCACTGCGCTCCAGTGGTTCCGGTCCTTCCTCTCGGGTAGGTCCCAGAGGGTGCTGCTCGGGGACAACTCCTCCAGTAGAAAGGAGCTTACTTGTGACGTTCCGCAAGGAGCCATCCTGCCCCCGATGCTGTTTAACATCTATATGAAGCCGCTGGGTGAGATTATTTGGAGTTATGGGGCTTGTGATGACACCCAGATCTATTTCTCCTTGTCTTGATCGTCGGCCTCAAATTCCGATGGCATCTCTCCTCTTAATGACTGTCTTAAAGCAGTAATGGGCTGGATGAGGAAAGCAGATTGAGATTAAATCTGGACAAAACGGAGGTGCTCACAGTAGCGGCCATGAAACCAGGAGTTGGTTTGCAACCTCCAGTCCTGGACAGGGTCACACTCTCCATTAAGGACTGTGTTCACAGTCTGGGGATGCTCCTTGATCCATTGCTTCAGATGACTAGTCAGGTGAATGCAACAGTCAGGAGCGTCTGTTATCACCTTCGGCTGATACAGCAGCTGCGCCCTTTCCTGGAAGTAAGGGACCTCGAGACTGTGGTGCATGCGCTGGTAACCTCTCATCTAGATTTGTGCAATGTGTTCTACGAGGGGCTAGCCTCGTGCTTGGTCCAGAAACTTCAGTTGGTACAAAATATGGCAGTCAGTATGGTTCGGGAACATCTTGGAGAGACCATATAACTCCAGTATTAAAATCTCTCCACTGGCTGCCTATCAGCTTCCAGGCCCAGTATAAGGTGTTGGTTATTACCTTTAAAGCCCTAAATGGCTTGTGTCCAACTCATTTTCGGAATCACCTCCTCCCATACAATCCTCCCTGCACACGCTGGTCCTCTGGGAGGAATTTGCTTCAGCAACCTCCCAGAGGGCCTTTTCGGTAATTGCCCCCAACTTATGGAATGGCCTGCTGAACGAGATCCATCAGATGATGGGCTTGAGTAGCTGTTAAAAAAGCACTAAAGATGGATCTCTTTCAGTGGTCCTTTCCCGATTAGATCCCGGCCTCTGGAGCTGTGTCTCCTGGCCTCTTTTAGTCTCGCTGGCTGTTGATTTTTATATTTGTTTATTTATGTCATTTTAGTTTAGGTGGATTTTAATTTGATACTAATGTAATATCTTTTTATGGGGGAGGGTGGGGTGGGTGGGGCTTAGGGATTTTAGTAATTATTGTAGTATTTTAACTGTTCTAAGTCGCCCTGATTGTTTTTAACAGAGGGGTAAATTTTATTATTATTTTTATTAATATATCAGGGACAAAACAGAGATTTTCCCTGATATACTCAATTTGATCATGAATTGCTAGGACATATCTGAAAATAACCTGTATTTATTCTGAGCAAAGCAGCTCCTACAAGTGATAAGCAATGTTTTTTTTTCAAACACTTAAATCAAATGTAACAGTTTATTATGGTAAATGGCCAAGAAGGGACTGATGGCTAGAGTTGGTTCCATTTTATTTCCCCCCTTTATGAAAAATGATCATGCTGCCCCTGTCTCTTGAACTTTCTCTGTATAGTTGATTTTGAAAGGCCAGGGGGTCATTTACATGGCAAAATAAATCATCTAAGAATTCGGAAAGAGTCCTAATAGTTTGCACATCTTTTGGATCAAAGTCACCATATTCAAAAGGAGGGGGGACCCATAAGTCATGCAGTATCAACTTTCGTTATTTTTCCTGACATTTTTGATAAAGTTCGCAAAAATGTGCTCAGTCAGTTGTGTGAACTACCATTTCGCAAAAGGGTGGGGGAACCACCAGCAATCTTCCCAAAACAGCCACAGCAGAGCTGAGCCATGATTCATTGGACCAACTGTGGAGGGGGCAAACTTGCAAGAGATGCAAGCAGCCTGAAATGAAAATATCCAGCCAGTCACCTGCCTCCTGGCTTGCTTGGCTGCTGCGGCTGAGGGAACCCCAATTAGCCATAATTACTCTCTCTGTGTGTGTGAGAGAGAGAAAGTGATTAGCAATCTGCTCTACTGGCCAAGTGGGTGAGGGGAAGGGGGGCTTGTGGGAAGCAGGGTGAAGGGGGAACCTGCGACTCCATTGCTTCTGGCAGCTGGGTGATCATTCCTCCCAAGACCATCCTCCACCTGGGAATGTAGCCTGATTTCCTTGCCTCCTTTTGTCATTATTCCTCTCCCCTCTGTGGTCTCCGTTCATTTTTTGGTTGTTTTCATATCTCCGCCCCCCCCCCCGCCAGCAATCAGGTGCTCCGGTGGCCACGCCCCCACCTTTGCCTGTGTGAACTACAAAGCAGAAAACTTACCCGATCAACCAGTTTCACACTAAATCATGTAAACTATGCTGCACTGGTGCAAAAATGCACTAATAAGCAAACTATCGCAATAAAAACTGCTGTTTAACTGAGCCCCAGGTGAACACAACAGGTACTATCTGATCTCAATGGACTGACATGAGCACATGCAGTGGAAATGTGGAAAGATGTTCTAGGTATGGACATACCTCATGCTTACGATCCAACTGGTTCATCTTTGGAAAGAGAAACTTGACTGCCACTTTTATTTTGAAGAGAAAGAAGCCAATGGTGAGGACAAGATCAAACAATGGGTAGAATCCAGACCTCGGTAAAGTAATCCCAAAGAACTAAAAATCTCAGACACCCTCAGTGAAATTGGCCAGAATACTTGGAATTGTAATCTGAAAGGAATTTTCCAACCTTTGGTAGAATCAAGGAATGGAAGGGTGCACACTGATCAGTTCTGTGTTCCCAGAGCCTATGTGCTCAGAAGTGGATCTCATGCCAGAAGACAAGCAGAATAAAAATTAAATAAATAAATGTTATACACATTCAGGCTTCCTCTCTCCCCCAATGCAATCTGTTATCTTGCAAAATGCAAAGGGAGCAGAGGATGCAATTAGATCTACAAGACTCCATGTGGACCTGCAGTCATTCATGATTCCCTTCTGCACCCTAAATTTGTCTGCTTTTGGAACAGGGCTCGACAATTTCTGGTTATTCAGCTGTTATACTGCAATTCCTATCAGCCAGCAAAGTCAAAGCTAAGGTATGATGACAGTTGCCATCCAACAATATCTGGAGAGTTATAAAGTTGCCCATGCTTGTTTTAGAATGACTGACTAGCAATAGAAAGAAATTGAAAAAGTAACAAAGCTGCCCTGTTGAGCTGCATTTAACCTTGGGAATATTTAATATATACCTTAAGGAAAGTTTGGGGGGGAGTTATAAAATCAAATACTTACTCAGCAATCCCTTAGGAATGGAACTCTCAAGCATCTTGTAAAGAGGATTTCTATTCTGAGAATGAACAGAACTGGAGGTTAGCAAATATACACAAATATTTACTTAGCTGTTCAAACAGAATTCACAACAAAAATGGTATTGTTTATTAAAAACTGGAGAAAAAGCTGTCCCCCCCCCTTTCCATTCAATAATAGAAAACATAAAAAACCTGAACACTCCCCACAATGTTTTCATCTCACATGCTATTTAGAAGGTTAATTTACATAGTTACTTTTCCATATTAATTGTTGGTTTTCTTTGAGCTGTGACAGCCACAAAGTACATATGTGGTCAATGAAACAAAAGAGAAATCATAGCCCTTAGCCACAACATATTAGTAAATATATCACATGGTTCAATGGATAGTTCTAATGTTCCTCTTTCCTGGCATTTATGATTTGCCAATCTGCAGGAAGTTATTACTGACAATTAATCTTTTTTATATTACCAAATTGCTAAATGATCATTATGTTGCCAAGATGCTGTAGCTATCAAAGGTGCTGTGCTGGGGAATTAAACACTGGAGCTGCACATGTGTTAGTAATGTACATTAGCCGCAGATGCAATCTAGTGGTTATCGTACCACTGCTATATTGGGTACCTTATGAGTGGGACAGATGCCATTTAGCATCTGCTGGGAACAATTCAGACACTTTTATCTCAGCATTACCTTAGAGTGAGACAGACTCGTTCACCCGATGGAAATTGGTTTTATTTGAATTGCAGTTCTCTTCAGGGCATACATGACAACATCTGATGTATTTTGTAATTTTCAATGCAATGTACTATTAGAGTAACATATGGGGAGGCGGTTAGTTACTTTAGCTTTGTGTTACTACACCATCACTACCCCAGACCCACACACCTGCATTTAAGGGCTTTGGAGAGCATGGAGTTGTGGCTATTTTCCAACCCTCCACAATGCAAAGAGCTTATATAAGATCACTATGCACCATCAAGAGTTCAGAAGTAATGTATTTCAAGAAGAGTTGAAGCAGCCCATGAAGCAGGATTTTACTTTTCTAACTGCTTCTTTTATTTACTAACCTGAAGGAAACCCTTAAAATTATGTTCATATAGACATCAATTGCAGGACTGCAGCACCTAACATCCTGCTTTGCAACAGCTGCAGAGCTGTTTGGGCTGGAAGTCAACCTGAAGAAAACAGAAGTTCTTTACCAGCCTGCACCACAGGACGAACACCACCATCCCCACATTGCCGTTGGCAAATCTGTGCTCAAGTCCGTTCAGCAGTTCACCTACCTGGGAAGCATCATCTCCTCAGATGCCAAGATTGACAAAGAGATCGATCACTATCATGGCAATGTTTGATACTTCGGGTGATTTTACCAGCACAAAAATGGTGTAAAATATGGTGCCAAAATAATATTTTTAGAAGTTTGTCTGATAAAGTCCTTAAAAATATATCCCTGTTCCATATATGACAAAATGTGTGTATTTTGCTGAATTCTTTGGAAACAAATTGAAATGAAATTCTGAAACATCTGCAATTGCCAAATTCGATATGAACACATGTTTCTAGTATGGAGAAGGCCATGTTGTATCTGCCTGTCATATAAGCTTTACAAATGATGAATTTCTTTGAATAAATTCAACACTAACATGGCTGAATACACTGAGTGCTGAACCCAGATTTCCTGGACAGATGAATCTGCCAACTGCAGTCCCCCCCCCCCGCAATATATTCTTCTATCTCAAGTTCTTTGCATCCCATCTACAAAGAAATTCACAGATTTAGCTATTTTTAAAAAATCAAATAGAAACTGATACAGAATTTTCACCAACCAAAACTTTGTTCTCAACAGCCCATTAGGGCCATACTTAGTGAGTAAAGAAATCTCCAAGGGCTTGTCTCTACCAGCAAATACCACAGCTTGTCCCTATTCCAAAGCCCTGCAATCCATGTGACACAGGGCTTTTGCCCCAATCTGCCCCTAGGAAGTCCTCACCACTCTTGGGGCAGATACTGGGCTGAAACAGGGGCAAACCAGTTTAGGGCCCTTTACCACATTTTTTAAAAATACCCACTTTAGTGGATTCCCACTGGGATGGGATGGATCGGGTCCCATGTGTCCATGGCAGCTCATCCCAGCAGGCAGGCCTTCACTGCTACTGCCAGTCAACCTTGGTCTACTGGGTCCGGGCAGCAGTCCTGCAGCATGTGACCAAGGCTGGCCACATGCAGGGGGCTTGTCACATGGTGCAGCCAGCTGCCCAGACTAGGCAGAGCAGGGGAAATGGTGGCTACAATGGTTGCAGCAACAGACAGGTGTTCCTGTGTAGACTCCAGCCATTTTCTTCAGGTAACGGGGCAGAATGGGCCACCTCCACAGACACAATATGCTAGCAGGGAGCCAGCATATCCTAGCTGGTGTAGATTAGCCTCAACTTGAACAATTCACCATGGGTCTTCAAGAATGGAATGGTGGCAATTATACACAACACTAGCAGGAAACATTTTTGGCCTAGGTGCTAAACAGTAATCAACAATCCTTTTCGCCTTCTTCATGAAAAATCTTATCTCTCTTCCCTCAGTCAATGTATCCCTTCTATAGGCCAATTTTATCCAAATGTCTGGTTGATTTTTGCAGCTGGGCTTTTATCACCAATCATCTTCTAAGGTTTTATTACCTAACTCTCTCTGCTTGGCTTTAAAAAATTATTTCTTTCATTTGTTCAATATATTGAACAATCCATAGAATGCTTAGCTTTACCAATTTTTCTTCAGTTTTCTTCTAACGTTTCTAATAGTAGATTGATTGATGCACATGAGGTAAGGGAAGTTGCCTATCAATGAAACTTCTATGGCTATTAATCCTCTAACTGATCATTTCCAAGACCAAGACAGTTTAATCATTTATTAAAGACTACCTAGAAAACTTGACACAGCCCAAATTAACTTTGTTTCTTTAATTATAACCTGAAGTTGAACAGCTCTATAGACTCACACTCTCTTAATTAGTCACTGTTCGAATACGACATCCTGATCTATAGTGAATGAATAAATATAAATGTCATGCCCCAGGAGCCTGATGAGACTATAGAGTCAGAGGAGGAGGATATAGCAGGGAATGGCCCTAGGGACCCTGGCATAGGTTTAACTACACCTGTGCCAGCATGGAATCCTGCCAACCTAGAGGCTTGAGTAGAGGAAGAGCCTGGTCCAAGTGGGTCGGCATCAGTCCCAGCAGAGAGTCCTGCCCACTCACATAAAGATGAAGAGAGACTTACCTCCACTGTTGTTTACACACCACCGAGTGCAAAAGCAGGCTCAGAGAAAATCTCTTGAGAATCTATGAGAGGAACGTGCTCATTAAGAAGCCCCTGGCAAAGCCTTAATTGCTTTATATAGGTTGAGAGAGGCAATGGAGGCTTTTTCAGAGATCAACTGATATTCCTGGAGAAAGCTTCATGCTGCCTTTGGTGCCTGAATCCTTACTGCCTTGCCATTTGCCTTGACATTGGACTGTTTCTGATGACCCTGTTGCCTGATTCTACTGACCTATGGACCGACTCCTGGACTATGCTGCCTTCTGTAAGCCATGACCTTTGGACTGTATTCTGGACTCTTCTGTCTTCTGTATTGCTGCCTTTCTGCCTTTCCAAGAAATGAAACCTTGCTTGCTCTTCCTAATTAATTATCACTGGAGCTTGTCTGCTTTCCCAGCTCTTGTTTAACTTGCTGGCAATTTGGAGTTGCTTTCGGACAATAAAATGATTGAGTATAGCTGTCAGGCTAGTCTGGGGGCTCTCAACTTGGAACCCTCAGAGTTAGCTTCCCTCTAATGATAACCCTGAGCAGCCTCATTCAAGGGTGCCCCCTATATGCCAAAATGCTGCCACTGCCCACTGAGATATTTATGACCAGTCCAGTGGAGGACTGGAGAACCTGTGGAACTACTTGCCACAGTAGAACCAACCAACTCCTCCCTCCTATCCCCAGAGAGAGAGAGAGAGAGAGAGAGAGAGAGAGAGAGAGATGTAGTAATGACAAAGAGAAAAAAGTACATGCAGCATCTGCCTATAGGAAGATTAAGAAAATCTTATTTTATTCAAGCAAATTCAAGTCACGCAAATCTCTCATGAGGGCAGGCATCTTCCAGGCCCCCAGGTACACTGTGGACTTACAGAAATAGGAAAGGATGGAATTACGTTTAGCTGCATTCAGCTAAAGTTTAGAAATCAAATAGAAATGCCCTGATGTAACATCTAAAACAGTCCCTAAAAATTGTACTCACAATCTCAAGCAGTAATATGGAGTTCATATCCATCTTGAATCAGGGAAGGCCATGAGCTTGGCTGGCCAGCCACCCCAGGCCTCCAAAATGTGGAGTCCATCTCAGCTCTCTTTGTCTCTCTCAAACTTCATGGTCTTACTCAGCCATGTGCTCATAGAAACCATTTATACCTTATTTGGCATTACCGCTCTGGCATTCTTGATGGGTCAAGTCTGCATCAGGTGATCTGTTGATGTCATTGATGATGCTGAATCAGGAGATTCCCCTCACCTCCCACCATTGGTTCCTTTAACCTTTAACCCTTTGTTTACCTGATGTCCTCCTAGAAAGACAGTTGCTGTTTGTAAATAATGGGATATGTGGTTATTGCAGAATGATGGGAGTGCCATCACCTTAGCAGGATGATGGGACTGCCTTCATGAAAATAGATAATAATCATTTCTCACAAAAGAGAGAGCATAACTAAGATGCATACAAAGAACTGTGCTAGGTAGTTCAGCATTCTGTTCCTACAGCAACCAACTGGAAACTCATGAGAAGCCCACAAGAAGGACATGACTACAGTAACGAACCACTCTCATCCATGTTCCTCACAAGCTAGTATTGAGAAGCAAAGAGATTCTTCTACTGTAGGCAATATATAGCTATTACACCCAGGAGCCTTATCCTCAATGAGTTTGTATAATCCCCCTTAAAGATTTTCAATTTTAGTAGCCATCCCTATAACCTGTGATTGCAATTACTGATATTTAAGTATGAGCTCATCTAGGCCTTCTCTGCAGGTGCCAAATGAAATGGCCGACCCCCAATCCCATGCCCAGAAGTCTAGACAATGCAGGGGTTTTGTCCCAATTCTAGCCCAAACTGTCTGGACGACATCTGGGAGTTCTAATGAGAATCTGGGGCAAACACCCTTAAAATGGAATGGATGGATTGTAAAAAAACAAAAAAACAAAACAAAAACAGCAACACTGTTTGTTGTGGTTTTTCCAGATAAAACTGTGAGTTCCATTACTGCAATGGAGGAGGGGCAAGATGGCAACGGACTAACAACTTCTGAATTGTCCTCCCACTAACATCTGGCATTACCACCTACATATACCTCAAAAATGCCATCCAAAGGCAAGAAAAGAAATTGGACGAGCCCCTGTAATAATAATGACAATCAGGAAATCTCCAAAGCAGAAAAACAGATGACGATTGACTCACTCTTCCCAGCGGCAGAGACAACACAGCTCGTGAGTAACAGATCTGTAACAACAGCTCCTTCTTTATTCCCTAAGCCATCACAGACACTTGAACTAAACAAAACAGCCTCCTCAATTCCTCAAAGTGTAAATATAAAATTATGGGCCAGAGCAAGTTGATAACAAAGTCAAACTCCCGGAGCTTGGCAGCATTCCCTACAATAACAGCGCAGAACTCTTTTATGATTTCTGCCAACTGTCCATAGAGACATTGATTCTTATTTTGCAAAGACTAAATGACATTACAAACAAGCTTTCCCAACAAGCTTTTCAAAGGCAAAACCGATATGGTACACAGGGAGTTAAAAATGTACCAGATTTGGAGGAAAGGTGTCCTGCCACGTCACAGGATGCAGTTAATCACTGCTGAGTGTTACAGAAAAATCAGCTTCTGCTAGAAATACATAACAATGTCCATAGGTGGAACACGCAGAAGTCAATTGTGAGATACCTTTCCCAACTTTTAAACATGCACAGCAGAACAATTGATTTACTAGACTGCCACTTTTTACCCAGCTCAAGAGCTACTAAATGAATTTTTTTGACCTTTAACCAGGCAAATATTCCTAACAGGCTGTTACGGAAAAGAAATTTCCTCTGGAATGCACATTATATAGAAATTAACAGAGTTTTTAAGGATGAGACAGTCTGTGACCTCATCACAGGGAAAACAGCAACAATAACACAAAGAAGCAATAATTCTGCACACCAAGAGGGAGAACCTAAACACACCTCAAAGGAAGAAGCTCAGGCTATAAATCAAGAAGTAATTGAACTGAGAGAAAAACTCACAGAAATTTGGGAACACACTCCCACAATACAGTTGATGAGAGATACCATCCTGAGTCAATCTAACAGCAATCCAGCCCCATTGAAATCGCCCCCCCTCACAGAAAACTGTCAGTGCATTTTTCTGATTTCTCTGACAATGAAAGCGAAAGTGATGACTCTCTACTTACAATCAAGGAAGCCTTGAAATCCCGAGTTGTAGTCAAAACCCCTTCAAAAATGCAATATACTGCAGATGCACCCCCATCTACAATTAAACTCCAGGGGTCTCAAACATCCCTGTGCAAACCTAGTTCAAGGGAAAAACAGTCTTCACTGCCACCTACCTCATCTCCTAAGCCAAAGAATGCCTCCCTCACTAAAGAGATGGGATCCTTGCTTGCTTGTGATCCTCATTTCGCTTCCCATGCTGCATTGGTTCTTCCAATCTCTCCTCCAGAACAGGCAGGGCAGGAAGAACAGGAATGTGATTCACCACCCCTCCATCCACAGAGGAGGACACAGTCACAGTCAACCCAGTCATTTAACCAACTTCCATCAGATGAATTACCCATCCAGCCTGTGGCCTGCAATGCGACTGCCTGACTTCCAACAGACCAGCACAAGGTTACTCTTATGACCTAGAACATCGCTGGGTGGCCGACGGCCCACAGAGATCCCTGTCCTAGTGACTTCCTCACCCAATATGACATTATACTGATCCAGGAAAGATGGACTAATAAGGATCTGTTATTAAATGGCTTTCACTCATTCTCAATTCCGGCAGAGCCAGGGAAAAAGCATGGAAGAGCTAGAGGCGGCCTGGGCGTTCTGGTTTCCACCAACCTACATGCCATAACAAGGCCTCTTTCCATTTTTATAACATATGTGTAAGAGTAATGAGTCTAAAAAATAAAATTGTATTAAAAATTCCATGATCTAGTCCTTTTAAAAACAACAAAAATTATCTTCGTTAAAAAGAGTTTAAAATCATTCATTTATTTATTTTTTTTATTTTATTTTAGTTATTTATTTATACCCCGCTCTTCAGCCACAAGGCTATCAGAGCGGCTTACAAATTGTTTTAAGCAATAGCTATTTACACATCTAACTGCATTAACTTCATGCAGAGTGCAACTTAGGAATGCAGACTGCTAAAGCTCAATTAACATTTAAAAGTGTATTCAGAGGTCTGTGATCACCCAGTTAAATTAGACTCATTACAAAAACAAAGGAGTCAGTTTAAAATGCAAATCAAAAGTTTACTAAAGGTATATCAATCTCAATCTACATGCTAAAACAAACTTTAAAAAGAGGTTCCTAACTGACTAAGAGTATTTAGGGTAAGAAAAAAACTCACCCAGCCTACAGCGGTAGAAGGCTGCATGGTGAAACATCATGGCATGGTTACAGGAAAGATGGCTTAGCTTAAGATGGCTAAAGATGGCGTAAGATGGCTACAGCCTCATGGAGACTCAAACTTAAAAGAGAACTTACACAGAGCAATAAAATGTAAATTAGGTCATGTGTTGAATGACCCAGCACTCCAGTTGGCTGGAAGTGCCCAGTGAAATAAGAGAAATGGAATTTTGGGAGAACAAAAGCATGCAGGGAAAAACCTTAGACTTATCTAAGGATTTAAATGAGGTACACAAGATTGCTTTTACATTACAATGATTATTTCCCCACATACTACAATATGCCATGGCAGTGCTAATTCAATTTAACCATTGCACTTTGCTGATAATAAATGCCTACATGCCTCCAATGAAGAAGAAATCTCAAATCAGAGGCCTGTGGGCTGAATTGGAATCATACACTGCGAATCTCATGTTGCAGAACCCAAATGTATTTGTAATTTTGGGGGGTGATTTGAATGCCAGACTGGGCCCCAACAATCATACCCTATATGCCCAGCACAAATGCCCTCCTCCTGATTTTGAAGATGGAACCCACCCCATCCATTGCTCAAAGGACAAGAAATCAAATTTTGCAGGACTTTGTCTGGATCAAACAGCATTCAGGCTGAACCTTCAAACCCTAAATGGTGCCCTGGAAAATGACTGCCCAGCTGAATTTACTTATCTCTCTGGGTCTAGAATGAGTGCCATTGATTACATAATCATTTCTAGGGACCTTCTTCCCTATGGCAAGGAATTAGAAGTTATGCCCAGATTTGAAAGTGATCATTTTCCAATTCGGCTACATCTTAGTGACTTCACTCAGGAGACACACACCAGGGAGCACTTTCACCTTTCTCTGACACAATCAGGAAGGACCTATCGCCGAGCTAAATGGACCCCCAACTAAACCAAACAATAAGTGAGGTATTGGCTTCAGACCAACTTCAGCATCTTAGGACTGCCCTGATATCAGCTGAGTCCTCTGATGAAATCTTGGAAAATTACAATCCACTTACCCAAGCTCTACACCAATATCTAATCTGTCAAAATAGCATACATCAGTGGAAACAACAACAGCACCACTCCAAACCATGGTTTGACAAGGAATGTGTTAATGCTAAAAAAGCCCTCAGTGATATTTATCAGGGTTACCTATCTAATAACATCCCAGATGCTGTACCAATGCTGCTTCAGCAGAAAAGAGACTACAAAAAGCTGCTGATGAACAAGAAAAAAGAAGCCATGAAGTATGACTGGACACAACTTATCCAGGCAGTCAGATCCAACAACACAGCTCTATTCTGGCATATTACATCAAGTTCCCAGAGGAATGGGCCAGCTACAGTGGATTGTCACATCCCTCCAGGGATATGTGAGGATCACTTTCAAGCACTTTATAAGGACAATTATATTGAAAGTGGATGCACTAGCCAAAATATAGAAAATATCCAAGGGTGGCCACCAGTGACAGTGACAGAGATCAAGAACCTTGTAGCCCAGCTGAGAATGGGGAAGGCTCCAGGGTAAGACTTAGTACCTGCAGAAGCCATTAAAAACAACCTTGAATTTTGGGCCCCTATCCTGGCCTCACTTTTCACCTGTATCGACAAATATGGTTGAGCACCCAAGGATTGGGGTCGTGTAATCATCATCCCCATATATAAAAAAGGAAGCAAGGATGATCCTGTCAACTACAGACCAATTAGTCTCCTCAGTACAATCAGCAAACTCTATGCAAGACACTTACAGTGGAAATTTCAGACCTGGTTGGAACAAGAAAACATACTTGCAGAAGAAAATGCTGGTTTCAGAGAAGGCCACTACACCATAGACCAGTGCCTTGTACTCCACCACCTTATTGAAAAATACTCCACCTGCAGCACAGTTTCTCTATATGCTGCCTTCATAGACTTTAAAGCAGCTTTTTACTCTATATCACGAACCAAACCGTGGAAAAAAACTGGAGGCTTCTTCGACCGACCGACATTTACTCCATCTAATATGTATGCTGCATGAAGGGACCTCATTAAAAGTAAGATGTAACCTCCAGGGACATCTCACCAATGACATTGCCACTGTGAAGGGTGTCATGCAAGGCTGCATTCTAGCTCCACTCCTGTTTAACTTCTACATCAATGATTTGGTGGATCACCTCAACAACACTAACTTCCATCCCCCAAAATTAGAGGGAAGACGTCATTAAAAGTACGATGTAACCCCCAGGGACATCTCACCAATGACATTGTCACTGAGAAGGGTGTCATGCAAGGCTGCATTCTAGCTCCACTCCTGTTCAACTTCTACATCAATGATTTGGTGGATCACCTCAACAACACTAACTTCCACCCCCCAAAATTAGAGGGAAGACATATCTCAACGCTGCTTTATGCGGATGATGCAGCAGTACTTTCAAAAACTCCCATTGGACTAAAAAGAGCCCTAAGAGCACTAACACAATATTGCAGAGTGGAACAGCTAGAACTCAACTATCAAAAAACTAAAATCATGGCATTCGCAAAAAGGCCTAAGAACTACAACTGGAATATAGATGGCCACAAGATTGAGCAGGTCTCTGGCTTCAAATACCTGGGGGTAATTTTTCAAGCCACTGGTAGTAGGAAAGCACATGGGGAGTATGTTGCTTGCAATGCGCAGAGGAGTACAACAGCCATTCTCAAATTTCTTAAGACAATAGGAGGCCACTATTTACCTGCAGCGCTCAAACTTTTTGAAGCCAAACCAGTAGCACAACTGCATTACGGATCCCAATTGGGACCCTTCCCCAACCCTGCTCCATTAGAACTTCTCCAATCCAAATTTTGAAGATCAGCTTTTCAAACTCCAAAATGTGTCTCTAACGCATCTCTAAGACTGGAGTCAGGAATTATGAAAGTGGAGGCCAGAGTGTGAGTGACCATACTCAGCTACTGGCTCAGACTATCCCTCTTTCCCACTAGCCTTGCTCCACTAACCTTAAGTGATGATTTCCAATCCAGCTGGAAACAGACAGTGATGACTAAAATTTCATCGCTGGGCCTTTCTCCAGATCGTCTGCTTAGCCTGGGATATGATAGGGCAAAAGGTACTATCAAACAATGGGTAGCAGATATAGAGCGACAACTGGATCTAGCCAGCACTCCAACCTTCATTGCTAGTGACTCCAATAGATATCTGGCCTCTTCTTTGGCATACTTAGCAACACTTGAAATACCTAAACATCGAAGGGCCTTTACTTTTGCATGGTGTCGTGCCCTCCCTTCAGCTGTCCTTGAAGGCTGATACAAGAAGATCCCCTTCTCAGACAAACTGTGGCCCTGCAATTCAGGCCAAATAGAAACAACAGAGCATGTATTACTCCAGTGGTCATACTACAGGGACATACGTTTCAGCCTTATTTCACCCCTGTTGTAATAAATATCAAGGGCACACTGGACAATTTTACATAAACTTGTTGCTTTCAGACACCAACCCAAGAACAACTTATAATGTTGCCTGATTCTGCGCAGCTGCTGTTAAAATTCGACAGACAATGTCCTCAGCAGTAGAATAGTATCAACTTAGTCTTGTTATACTGGAGTTAACATTTTAAATACTGATTTTAGACTGTTTTGTATCCTTTGTTTTTACCTTTATTCTGTATCCCTTTTACCTATGCTGGTCTATGACCGTAATAAAGATTCTATTCATGTGGCAGGAGACTTTTTTGAAAGTGGTGTGCTTTTATCTTGCATCTATTTAATAATTTTAACATGTTTAAAATGAATTGTTGGTTTAATTGCTCTTTAAATTTTATTAAGATTTTAGCTGAGTTTTATTTTAAATTATCATAAGCCACTTTGGCATCTGTGTTTTGTCTGGTGCAGCCATTTCCCAGCTGGCTTACACACATCACGTCTGCTGAGGTCACAACAAGGCACTCAGTCGTGTGCCCAAGTCTGGATACCTCATTCCTGGCCTCAGAAGACATGACCAGTATGGGGAGGAGAAGCACAGGTTTGCATGCAGGGCACAGGTGTTGCAGAGGGGAACAACACTACAGGCCCAGGGCTGGAATACTCTGGCAAGAACATGGAGTATTCCAGCCAGTGTAGATAAGTCCCTAGACTGGTGGTTTGTGCTATTTTCTAGTGAAGCATATAATGTCAGTTCTTGCCACTTCTTGTTCCTTCCTTCCTAAACACTGTCCGTGTGTGTGTGTGGTATATACACACACACACAAAAAGAACTTCAACAGAAAGGTAGTGTATTCAGTTCCTTCATGGTATTCTTGCTTGCAATATTGTGAAGTAAGATGAGGGTGCATCCAGTCCCCAGCCCCAATTTCCCAGGTGTGTTTCTGCATTATTGCAGTCCTCACATGGTCTTTTTCTGTTTCTTCCCTGGTGGCCAGGGAACCATATTAGTGCTGGTGCTCAGTTTGTTTCCTTGCAGCAAGATCTCACACATTTCCTCCATAGACAATCTTCGTCAGTTCACTTCGGAGTGAATGCATGCAAGTGTTGGGAGAGTGATCTTGTTCCAAAGAAACAGACATAGGAATGGCAGCTTTAAAGTTGATCACTTTAGCACTATAACCTTAGTGAATTTTTAGAGAAATATCTCTAGCACATTAGCATAAACGTAGTGGGTTCTTGTGCTCAGAAGGATCAAGCTCTACACAAACATATTAATCAGCCTGAGGAAAATGTCCACCAATGCCATTATTTTATTTTATTTTATTTCTACCCCACCTTACTCCCAGCATGAACCCCAAAGTGGCTTATAATAATTTAAAATAAAACTCAGCTAAAATCTTAATAAAATTTTAAAAGCAATTAAACCAACAATTCATTTTAAACACTTTAAAAATTATTAAATAGATGCAAGATAAAAGCACAGCACACCACTTTCAAAAAAGTCTTCTGCCACATGATTTAAGAATCAAGGACTGTCTACATTTTTTTTTAAAAAAAAGCTTTACATCTCTTCCCGCAACTCCCAGTCTTTCAGTGCACTGAAATTTCCTAGTGTGGGGGAGTAGGTGTTGACCTTTCAAACACAGAATTGTACTGCATTATCACTAAGCTCTAAAGAAATGGTTAAAGATAATTAAAAGAAATGGGAAGAAGGAAAATATGGAAAACGGGGAAAACATCCTCAAATTGTGGCGGGACGATGGATTGGATGCACATACTTTGCCACAGTTCATATGACACCCAAATGCATCAGGTTTTTTGTTTTACACAACCTACTTTTTCAGTAGGAGTAAAATACTTTGGGATTTTGCAGAAAGGAAGGGGGAAATAGCCTGAAATATCATGAGATTGGCAAAATGTCCTTTGCCTCTCTCTTTTAAAGGGGCATAGAGCCAAATAGCATTTCATGTAGCTGCAATTCTCTTATCACTCAGCCCCTCCCAATTAATACATGTGACCCCAGCAAAGACAGCCTTTCAGCTCTTGACAGCTTTTAAAACAGTTCAGAATTCATTCTGCTTCTCAAAGATGATATGGGCTAAGAGACTTTATAACACAAAGCTGTCTACTGGAGGCTACAAGAAAGCCCATTTAGAGGAAATGAGGCAGCTTTTTCAAGAGGTGGCCAACAGAGGGGTGGACAGAAGCCCATGAGTGTTTTATTTTATTGGGCAGTTTGCCAAATGAATGGGATTTCCTAATGTACAGTCTGCAGACCACCACAGAGAGTGATTTGTCTGTAGACCTGGTAGCTGGGTATATTCTGGAAGAGGTCCAATACAAACAATTTGATTCCTGGACAGAGGGGAATAAACAGCCACAAATTACCAGACACAATCAGGAGAGCACTGAAACAGAGGCACCTGTGGAGGAGGGAGCCTGCAGCTACATGAAACGCTGTTTCAGATGCAAAAAGCCTGGACATTTTCAGAAGGATTGTAAGATGCCTGCACTGGATAGCAGGGGTGCATCCTCTCAGGCTGCAAGCCATGCCTTCATAGCACAGCACCATCCTGATGGTACAGAGGAAAAAACTTGGTTACGTGATAGTGGGGCCACACACAATATGGTTAATGATTTACAGTTGTTAAGCAATGTTAAAAATGCTACAATAACCAATATTACCCTTGCAAATGGTGCTCCCAGCAAGGTGCAGAAAATGGGCACTGCATATGTGCCTTATTTTGGTAAAGATTTTGAAAAGATGTTATGTGTTAACAAACTAGAGTATTATATATTACGTGTGTCCCAAATGACTACTGATGGTTATAAAGTGATATTTGAGGAGGAACACTATACAGTAACAGAAAGGCATAACATGAATAATGTCTGTGCAAAAGGGATAAAATAGCATGGGTTGTATTACATTTGCCTAAAGGGAAGGTGGCAAATGTAAAACCTGCAGACAATGCATCCCTATATGATAAGTGTGTTCATTGCTACCATGGGCTAATGGGCCATGCTAGTTACAAAGGGTTAAAGGAGCTAGCAAAAGTGCTCTGGCTTAAGCATGAAACACTGCCCAAAGTTCTTAGAATGTGCAGTGTGGAAAGTTAAGGTGAAGGCTTTCCTTATTGCCAAAAAAAATCCCAATCTGTCACCAAGAGACCCTTTGAAGTTGTCCATGCTGATTTAACAGGCCCCTATAAGCCCACTGAAGGGGGTAACCGCTATTTTTTGTGATAGTCGACAGACACACTAGGTACACCTATGTATCCTTACTGAAGGAGAAAAATCAGGCTGCAGACTGGTTCCATGAGTGGGTGAATGCAGTGGAACATATATATCCTTCTCATAAGGTTTCCAGTCTAAGGGAGGGGAATTCTTATCCAACAGTCTGCAGACCTGGATGGATAGGAGGGGCATTAGACACAAGACCACAGACCCAGCATCTCCAGGGGAGGATGGGCTTTCAGAAAGGAAAATTGGGATGTTGAAGTGCATGATGGAAGATGCACAAGCCCCAGCTGGGCTGTTGGGGGAGGCAGTGAAGACTGCTGCTTACCATTTTTTTTATTATTATTTTTTCCAGTTACTTTTCATTACAAAACAGCAAATTTACATATTCGTCTTTGCATATCATTTCTCTTCTTTATATTATTTCCATAAATACATTTGTTCTCTAAGACCTGTAACTTCTTTTCTAAAAAATTCAAATCTTATTGAGGATTTCCAAGGGGAAAAAAAAACTTCTTTGTCCCTGTCTTCTTCCTCCTTCCTTCTTCCTTCCTCTAATTTATATTGCTTTAGCTTTTTTCTATTTCTTCCTTTTTCCGTTATCTGCCTGACAAACCTCCTTTCTTGCTAGCTTCTAAACTTAATTGTCTCCTTATTTGTAATATCTTTTCACCATCAAATTGTCTCAATTTTACTCCCTCCTTTCCCTTTTCCCATTTGACCTAAATTCTCACTTTCTCACTTTCCCTTTTCCAGGAAACATTTAACCAATTCCCATTGTTCCTCCAATTTTTCTATATTTCTTTCCTTAAGTAAGGCTGTCAATCTGTCAGCATCCATCATTTCCCATAACTGATTAGTTCATTCATCTATAGTAGGATTTGTTTTCTCTTTCTATTTTTTAGCGTATATAATCCTGGCTAGTGTTATTATGTATAATATGATTCTCCAATGACACTTCAAGTTATTTTCTTCCCTCACTGCTATCTCTCCTATCATATTCAACAAATAAATCTCCGGTTTAAATGGATAGTTAATATCAAGAATTTCCCTCCTCTTATTATGGATCTTTTTCCAGTACGCTTGGGCCAGTGGGCATCTCCACCACATGTGTATAAATGATCCTACAGCATCAGCACATTTCCAGCATTCCCTTTTACCTATATTATACATTTTATCTGATCTATCCGGCATAAGATACCATCTATAAAACATCTTTACAAAGTTTTCTTTCAGATTTTGTGCCAGTGTGAACTTTTGTGTGTCCTTCCATGCTTTTTCCCATTTATTGAAATTGATAGTATGACCTATATCTGTCATCCATTTCACCATGTTTTCTTTAATTTGTTCTGTCTCCAGTTCTGAAAAAAGTTAGCTATCTGATATTTTGTTTTATCAAAAATAATTTTATCCATTTCATTCTTGTCCAGTTGAAATTGCTCCTATTTAGAATCCATTATGAATTTCTCATATAGTTGTTTATACGTAAACCAATTTATTCTATCGCCTTCTTTTTCTAGCTGTTCTCTTGTTTTTATTTTTACTTTTGTTGAATTGTGAGGATCTTGTGTTATTAGATCTGCTTACCATTTATAAGTAGACTGTGGACGTCTAGTGTCAACCAGACCCCATATTGTCTATTGTATGGTATAGCACCAAACCTCAAGCACCTGAGGGTTTTCGGACAATATGCAAATGTACTGATTCACCCAAGCCTAAGGAACCCTGGGCAGCCTAAAACTAGGAGACAGAGTTTCCTAGGCTAAGAGGGTGTTTTCTCTCCATCCTGCAAAGGTGGTGTTCTCCAGGAGTGCAAACTTTGAAATGCATTCAGGGTGGGACAGATTTCATTGCAACCAGGAGGTGCTTAGGAAGGGATGTGCCAACAACTCCCAAAAGTTCCACAAATGGAGGAGTGGTAATGCCTGATGATGAAGGGGAGGCAGAGGAAGAAAAGCCTGACACTTCACATGCCACTCCAACACACACACACCACCACAAAAAAGCAGTGAACCTGACACAGGGAGAGATAGTAGCAGCAGTGCAAGTGAGGATGAGTCAGGCAGAACTAGGGTGCTCCTCCCCAGTAGGTCAATGAGGGTCAGAAAGGCTCCTGACAGATTTGTTGTTCAGGAGGCCAGGCTATGCAATGTCATGGCAGAGGAGCCTGCAAGTTTTTAGGATCTCCTAAAACTTTCCCAGGAAGAGCAGAAGTGGAACTCAGACATGGACTTGGAGTTCGAGTCACTAGTTGAGAGGAAAGTGTTCCAGGTAGTTGAGAGGCCCAAAGACCAAAAGGTTGTTGGTTGCAGGTGGGTATACAAGCTTAAGGACATGCCTGTTGGGACACAAAAGTGTAAGGCATGCTTGGTTGCGAAAGGTTTTTTGCAGGAGCACTACACCAATTTTGACAAAATCTTTTTTGCCCACAGCAAAGCCAGAAAGTCTTAGGTTAGTGTTAGCTGTATCAGCCAAGAGGCAGATGGCTGTGCAACACTTTGACTTTGAAACAGCATACCTGAATGCTGATCTTGAAGAGACAGTGTTCATGAAACAGGCCCTAGGGTATGACAGTGCAAGTGAGAACAAAGTGTACTTGTTGCACTAAGTGCTCTACAGCTTGAAACAAAGTGCATGTTGCTGGAACAAGTGCATACAACAAGTTTTGGTGTCATTAGGTTACACAAGGAGTGTCACAGACGCCTGTGTGTACACCAATGGGGCAGATGATAGTGCTGTCATGCTAGTTATCTATGTGGACAACCTTTGTATGGCAGCAAAGAATGCCAGTGATGTCAAGAAAGTGCAGGTGGAGTTAGAAAGCTGGTTAAAGTTAAAGGACTTAGGCAGCCTGAGATATTATCTAGGAGTAGAGGCAGAAATAACCCATCTCGAAGAATTTTTCCTAAGTCAGAAGAAGAAAATTGACAGTCTTTTGGCCAAGTGTGGGCTTAGTGAGGCAAAAGTGGTGAGGACACCAATGACCACTGATTTTGTGAACTTGGAGGCAGAACAGGAATTTGGAAGGCCAGACCTGTACCACTCAGTGGTAGGCAGTCTGTTGTTTATTGCCAACAACACAAGGCCTGACATTGGTTTTGCAGTTGAGGTGCTCAGCAGGAGAGTCTCCAAGCCAAGGAGGGTGGATTGGGAAGCCCTGAAGAGGGTAGTTAGATTTCTCAAGGGGGCCAGAAACAAGAGCTTGAAGCTGACAGGAAGTAAGGTGACCCTGGAGTGCTATGTCGACAGCTCTTTTGCTGCCGAGACTTCAGACAGGAAGTCAGTGACTGGGTTGGTGGTCAGAAATGCAGAAAGCCCCATAGTGTGGAGATCAAGAAAGCAGAACTGTATGGCCATTTGTTCTACTGAAACTGAATTTGCAGCCTTGTCTGAGATGGCAAGTGAGGTACAATGGGTAAGGCAGATGCTTGCAGACCTTGGGGAGCTGTGCCAAATGACTGTTGAGGTGCACGAGGACTCACAAGCCCGCATAGCTATGGCAGAAGTGGAAAATCTGAAACGCAGGACCAAGTACATTGCAGTATGCTACCAAAATGTGAGGCAGTTAATACAAAAAGGTGTCTTCTGTCTGAGGTATTGTCCATCTGTGGACAATGTTGCAGACCTGCTCATAAAAGTCCTTCCAGCAGAAAGCCATGAGGAGATGGCAAAGAGGCTGGGCCTTGTCAATAGTGTGTAAAGTTGAATGTGTCAAAAGGAAAGATCAACTAACAGATGATTGATGTCCAACAATGTATGTTAATGATGTTATGTTGTGATGATAACATTTGTCCTGTGCATTAATTTGACCATTTTGGAGGGGATTGTCAGGAGTTAGAGACTGAACTCCATTATAAAATGGCCAACCAACTGCAGAACCATGCTGAGTAATAATGGCTGACTGCATGATCTTCCAAGTCATGCTAGTCTGGCCACTAGAGGGCAATGTCCTGTAGATGTATATTAGGGATAGCTCAGAACCGAGCTCACTTCCTCCTCTTTTCTCTGCTTGTGAATGCTGAGGCCTGGTGAAGCAGTTTCTCCTCCAATTCTAAATATTTGTATGTATTGCAACTGTTTGACTTTGAAGATAAAAGTGCCTCCTGCTTATTTGGACATCAAACACTCTGTGTGTGAGTATTCTTGGGAACAGGTTGCTACTGAGTCTGCTGAGATAGTTTTTGGCTTCTGCTGGGGATTGAGTGTTCTATCATCCCATGACAGTATGTGCTAATCCTTTCCTGGGCATCACAGCTATGAGTCATTCAGCTAAACAATTCAGTGATCATTCCAAAATCCACTCCTAAGGAAATCTCACCTCATACCCCTCCTGTCCAGCATTTCAAGGTTGTCATAAACCCATCAATTACTGTCTCCCAGCCATTAACACAATCAGTTGAGCTTCAGCTCCCTTTGTCTATTCAGTGGGAAAGCCATCCAGGGTTTGTCCTAGCCAGAGTACTCTTTTAGGATAGGAAACAGGGTATAAATATTAGTCCAACAACAATAGAAAAGTGTGCCACATAGGATGAATCTGGCTGCTGTCTTTCTCGGCACACCTCCAGCTCAAAACCTTCTGTGCCACCCTTAGTGCCTGTCTGAGTACCTCCACTACACAAAACTCTGTTCTTCAAGACAGGTAACTATCACCCTATTTTCCAGAATCTCTCCTTCTATCCAATCTTTCTGCCTTACTCCCTGATATCCTTGTATGGTACATAGGAATGTGTGTTGCCTATGTGAATGCATTTTGTGTTAATTCCAATAAAAATACATTATTTTGCTTTAAAGCTAGAGTGTTCTCTGCAGTTAGTACTGGTATACATAGGTGAAAAGATCCCCACAGTTACCTTTTTCTTGCAGGCATCTGTTTGAGCTAATACTTCTCCCAGCTAACAATAGATCACAGGTGGGTCTCTTAGGATATCCTCTTAGGGTAACAAACTGTCAAAGCAACCTCTGAGTATTCCTTGCCTAAGAAAATGCTGTGAAAATCATGGGATCACCATAAGTTATCAGAAGATGTGAAGGCACACATACAGAGAGACAGAGAGAGATACCACCACTTCCTAACACATTTGCCCTTTGCACCATGTGGAGAAGCACTTCCTTTTGTGTTTCCTAAATGTCTTGCCTTTCCACATCAGTGAATGATCCTGTGTTTCAGTGTTATGAGAGAGGCCTAGCAACTCCCCCCCCCATGTCCAGCAATATTTTTTGCCCTCTCTTATTCACCTTTACTTTCCCTTCTACAGTATCCATTCCTACATACAAAATGATTTCTGTCCAATATACAAAGTGAAGATCTTACAGATTTTGACAGAAGAAGGAAGGAGAAAGAAGAAAGCACCATCTGTATATTTCATTAAAATGCATTCTTCCTGAATGTTTTAGAATCATAGAATTGTAGAGTTGGAAGAGACCTTATTTCCTACAATCTACAATATTCTGTCAGTTCAGGTGGATTGGAGTTAGAGCCCAAATCATATGGAGAATGCCAGCTTGGGGCTGTCTGGCTATAACAAGAGCCTTTTTTTCTCACTTAACATCCCATTTGGACATTATAAACAGGCACTTACTAGTTGTTGAATGGAGAAAAACTGGTAAGTTGACAGTGAATGACATTAGACACACTAGTCTGAATTTCAGAATGAGATCAATCAAAATCTTAAATTGCCCATTGAAAAGTGTACAATAAATGGACACAATATATGGATTTCATAAAGAGGTTTTAATGTATTTTAGCAAATTGAACTTGATTCTTTTGTAGTGGGATATTACAGCCAAATTTTAAATGTATTTTTTAGTGCTTTGTTATCTTTCCCAAATCCTGGAGTGAGAGATAAATGTAAAATAATAAAATAAATAACATAATAAAAAGCTTGTCATCATATGGTATGATCTTACTGAAGCATAATAATATTATCTTATTATGACTGTTGACTCACTGAGAATGTGTACTACAGTACTCCACTGTTTTGAAAATGCATATCTCATAGATACATTCTGAGTGGCATGGGATTATTCCTCTTCTGCAAAGGAAACAGAATTTAATAAATGAAAATTTACTTCCCCTGTATGTAATGAAATCATAGACTCAAAGCAGTGGAAGCATAATTAATTGATTTATGTCAGTTAGGCTGGTATTGATCTCTGTTTTTAAAAGAAGAAAACCTATACCATCTAATTACCACAAGGTTCACTCAGCCTTCCATCCTTTCGTAGGTTGGTAAATTCAGTACCCAGCTTGTGGGGGCAATTAGCTAACACACATTGGAAACTGTTTAATTCAGTGTAGATGTGTAAATAGGTGTTGCTTAAAACAATTTGTAAGCTGCTCTGATAGCCTTGTGGCTGAAGAGTGGGGTATAAATAAATAAATAAATAAATAAATAAAATAAAATAAAATAAAATAAAGTCCTTAGCATGCTAAAGCATTTTAAAGTAATAGTTGTATTCCCAAATGCACACCCAGTCCTGGCTTTTGGACACCCAACAGAAACGGACACACAAAATTTAATCATAGAGCCACACGATTTCAATCCCTTTTGCAAGTTACTTCAAACCAAAAATAAAAATAATCCCCAAATACTCATCTTTTGCAGTGTCAGATGTGTTTTAAACCAATTTTTTAAGCTTTGGTAAGAGTTCTAGGGATTTTTCTTCTTTTTAATTTAGGCATTTTCATGGTGGTCAGGGTAATAAAAAAATGCTAGGATATTAGTGTGTTTAAATGTATTTGCAGCTCTGTATTATCTTCCTCCTTTTTAAAAAAATCCAACACTTTCAATCCAGCCTGAATGCCAGAATGGCATGTAGCTTCCATTCATGAACCTTTTGAGTAGGACAATAGACACAAGACACCATTTCTCTAAAAGTGCCCTATACTGTGTTGGGACTTAATCCCACTTTTTGTTATATATCCTTACTAGAAAGTAGAGCTGACTCTTCCATTAGGCAAAGTAACATGGCCAGCTTGGAAAGCAGAAAGCTAAGAACAGCATATGTGTCAATCTCCCCTGTCCTGAGAGAGTCTCTGCCACTTTGGAATGTCATTCAGTTTGCCATGGTTATCCAAAGCTGACTATTTCCAAATGCTGGCCTCTGAAGACTCCTTAGACAATCTTGCCAGACTAACCAACAATGCCTGGATCTGCTGAGACCTCAGAACCTGGCATTTGGAATATACTTGTATCTGCACATGTCCTGGCATGTTTGGTGCTGCTGTTGTCCACCGAGCCCCTCCACCACATCTCACCTTTGGATTCTCGTTACCAATACGGGAAATAAAAAGTACCAGAGCTACCATTCTTCTCAATTCAACTGCCTTCCTAAGAGCTCTAGAATCCCCCCCCCTACAAAATAAATCTACAAAACAGAGGTAAAATATACCATCCTAATTACATGAGCCAGTGTGGAGTAGTGGTTTGAGTGTTGGACTAGGGATTCCATTGCACCAGATTGTAAATCCTTACTCAGTCATAGATATCCACTGGATGACCTTGGACAAGTCATACCTTCTCATCCTAAGAGGAAGGCAATGACAAACCTACTCTTAAAAAAAACAAACAACTTCTAGAGAGCCAGAACATGTGAACAACAGGGTTCATCACGAGTTCATCCCAGGACATTTTTGCCATGTAAATGGGCCCTAGGGCTGCTGCCACACTGCAGAAATAATGCATTTTGCCCCTGCTTTAACTGCCATGGCTCAATGTTATGGGGTCCTGGGATTTGTAGTTTGTTGTGGCACCACAGCTTTCTGACAGAGAAGGCTAAATATCTCATAAAACTACAAATCTCAGAATTCCATAGCTTTGAGCTATGGCAATTAAAGCAGGGGCAAACTGCATTATTTCTGCAGTGTGGCAGCAGCCCAAGCTAAATACATATATGTTTCTATAGGGTTTCTCTAGTCATAATGCCTTACATGATTCACATTACATTTAAATAGCTATTTTTCCTAACCAACGTGCTTGATTTAATTTGTCATGACTTTCCAAGCCTCATATGTGCATTTACAGAAGGAAGGAGGAAAGAATTTCAGACCCTTAGACAATATAACTTTCTCTAGACTTGCAGGAATAATAATGATTATCTTTACTCTCCTGAACAGCGTAAGCCTTTTTTCACATTGGGAATCATCTCCTTCAATATTTCTTGATGCAACTGCTCACTTTGGAGGCGAGGGGAAGGAACCCCTTAAGAAGGGAATGTTTGTTTGTTAGTTAGATGTCTACACCATAAGCAGGTAACTCCCTTGACTTGGGAATTTAAAGACCAAGGCTTGCCTTTCTCCTAAGGATGCCATTTGATATTATACATTTCAGTATGCTTTTACTCTCACTTCCCCTGACATCTCAGGATAATCTATTTGACAATATAAATAATAAATGGTGTACATTCCTACTTGGCACGAGCTCTAGAATAATGTAGAAAGGACACAGGGCAGATATCTCCTCAGGCTGCTTCCATAGCAGAGTCAGGCAGTAAGCAAAATAATAATGTTTTTTCATTTGCTTCTAGTACAACAGCATAGTGACTGAAATCTTCAGAGCTTGATATTTCTTAAGAACAATATCTCAAGAAGACCTATTCCATCTGTGCAAGTTCTACTCATTCTATAGCAAAGAAACATTCAACATGGAAAGACTATAGCTCCAACCACACCACCCCGGTATTGTCATATTCACATTTCAGGAATTTTCCAAGGGAGTCCTGGTGGAGCAGTGGTTAAATGCCAGTACTGCAAGCCACCACGTTGCAAGTTTGATCCCAAGGGCTCCAAGATTCGCTCAACCTTCCATCCTTTTGTAGGTCGGTAAAATGAGTACCTGGCTTGTGGGGGCAATTAGCTAACACACATTGGAAATTGCTTAATGTGGTATAGATGTATAAATTGCTATAGCTTAAACAATTTGTTAGCTGCTCTGAGAGGCTTTGTGGCTGAAGATGGGGTATAAATACCTAAGTATTTTTTAAAAAAAATCTTTGTTCTCTTTTGAACATTTAGGATGCATAAGAGTATTTACCCAACCACTGTCCCAAAGAGGAACAAGTCTGTATAGCTATAATGCATGCAGTTTGCACAAACTCACACCTGACAGCACAAGCTAGGAGTTGTGCAAACATGGGTAAAACTTGTGCAAAGGTGGGTAAAATGAATAGTGGGGCCCATTCACACTACCCTGACATTGTAATCCCACAATTTTTGCTGTGTCTGATAATGTCCTATGTCTATATCTATAGTTGCTGATGCAGATGTTCTGATACTAGGCTTAATTCTGTACTCTTCTCTTGGACATTTATTATCCTCATAAGTGTCTTATTGAGAAAGGTCAACCAATCCAGCATCCACTGTTCATTCCAGAATGTAACTTGAAAAACTTTGTTTTAAAAACTACAAAGCATTTGAAATTTGAGAGACACAATGTGAGTCACATAACATGAAACCCTTTGATCTCCTGTAGTGCATAACTCTAACTGGATATGTAGTGGAGATAAAAGAGCAATTATGTGCTCGGGGAGGGGGGAATAAAGAGCCAGGTAAGTAGAAAGTTGTTCCTTAATACATCTGGTCAAGTTATATATAGTTCACTCAGAAGCTCTCTAGATCTAAGAATTTCTTTTATTCGAGTAGGTGCTTTGATTTCAGTCATTTATTGTAGAAGGTAAAGATAACAAAAGGCTGGAGACCAAAGACAAAGAGTATTTGGGAAAGGAAGAGAATGGATGAACAATTCTTACTACCAGCAGACTCTAGCTTTCCCAGCTTGTTTTTCCCCCAGTGAATGAATTACTTTATTCTCTTTTATACAATGGTCTTTGCCTGTTATCTTTCTGTTTCCTACCATATTATGGGTACCTACTACTAGAACTGCTAGGGTATTATAGTACTGCTAGGGTATTATATCACACACACACTATATGTTGTGTAGGATAGTATATTACATATTATAACATTTTACAATATTACATGTTTTCATTTTCATACAATATTTCATGCTGGAAAATCTCTTTCAGGCATTCTAGGCTACTTAGGTTTCATTCATTAATTCTTTCTTTCTATACAAGATAGGTAGGTAGGTGGGTAGGTAGGTAGGTAGATAAAATTTAGAAAATTAACTCTCTATTTCGAACTAAATCAGCTATTAGAAATTGTAACATTTGTGGTATATAGCACTAAGACTGATATGGTTTCAAAAGGATTTCAACACAACAATTTAATCTTGGTTTGAGGTGTGTTTAAGAATACGCCACAAAGTGGGAAAGTGTTATTAGCCAGTGTTTAGATCAGGTTATACTTTGAATACTGGGGTATGTTTATTAAAAAAATAGACAGAAATATCTAAAATTCAGAACTAAAATGAAAGAGAAAATGGTTGGTGTGAGGATTTGGCGACAACCCCCATTATTGTTTTATATCAGCTTCGAAGATTTTGTGCCCCCCCCCATTCCTGAATTAAAATTCATACATATCTGGGTGTGCACATTTCCCAATGTAATAGACTCATGGAATCATGGATACTACAAAGGACTCCTGATAGATGGTCATCTGGCCTCTGTTTAACAACCTCCAAAGGAAACTCCACCGTACTCCAAAGTAGTGTATTCCACTGTCAAACAGCTCTTACCATCAGGAAGTTCTTCCTAATTTTTGTGGAATATTTTTTCCTGTAGTCTCAGTCCATTACCCTGTGTCCTAGGACTTTATCAGATTATTTCCCCTTAACGTTCTTTAGCTGGCATATTTTGTGGTGTTTTTATGCCAGCAAAAGAACCTCCCCTACCAGACCTACCTTTAGCAGCATCAATGAGGCTGCCCCAACAATAACAGAGCATGAACAGAGCTCTGTTTACTTCTGGGGTTGAGATCTCAACAATTCTCTCAAGAAGACACAAGCACAGCAGGTTCAAAAATTAAGCAAAACAAGGACATAAAACGTACACACAAGCACAGAAACACATGTGACAGCAGGCCCCCTGCATGTGATCAGCTTTGGTCACATACTGAAGGACCTCCGACTGGCTTCTGCTAGAGCCAGGGACCTGGTGATGGCAATGATGGATGGTGTTCTGGGAGAGCTCCTGTGAACACATGGAGCCTGAACTAGCGTGAACAGATTAAACCTGATATTTTCATATAATGGTTCATCGAGCTGTATGATGAACCATTATATGGGCTTGTCTGAGCCCTGTATTTGTCCTGGGGGTGCTGAGGACTGCCCAGAAGCAGATCAAGGTAAATGCCCTGCATCACCTGGACTGCAGGGCTTTGGAACGGGGGCAAGGCAGGTTATTCAGCCTGTGCAGATAAGCCCCAAGTCTAGTACCTTACATTTCTCCCTCATGAAATTCATTTTGTTAGTTTTGGTCCATCTCCCTAATCTTTTAAGTTCATTTTGAATTCTGATCCTGTCCTCTGCAGTATTAGTTACCTGTCATAATTTGGTGTTGTCTGCAAATTTGATAAGCATATCTTCTATTCCATCATCCAACCATTTATAAAGATGTTGAATAGCACTGGGCCCAGGAAAAAACCTTCTAACACCCCACTAGTCACTTCTCTCCAGGATGAAGAAGAGGTGAGCCCCCTTTGGGCTTTGTTGGCCAACCAATTACAAATCCACCTAACAATAACATTGTCTACCCTGTATTTCACTAGCTTAATTGCAAGAATATCATGGGGGACCTTGTCAAAGGCCTTACTGATATCAAGATAGGCTACATCCCCAGCATTCCCTTCATCTACCAAGGTTGTAACTATTAAAAAAAGAGATAAATTTAGTCTGGTATGACTTGCTTTTCAGAAGTCCATGTTGACTTTTAGTGATCATGCCATTCCTTTCTAAGTGCTTGCAGACTATCTGTTTAATGATCTGCTCTAGAATATTTCCTGGCATTGATATCAGGCTAACTGGGTGGTAATTGTGTTACATGAATCACTGGTGTCTATGGAAATGTTCACTCATGAACTGTGCTTAAAATGGGGAAATAAGCAACTCAAATGGCATAGCAAGAGGCATGTAACAACTGCAGGATTGTGACCCCATGTCTACGGGTGCAGCTATGGAAAATACATGGGAGGCAGATTTCAAAATTAATTAATGATTCTTTATTGATTTGACAGGAAACATTTACACACCCCACACATAAAATTTATCAAGCAAAAAGACTATCAGAGTAAGACAAGAAATAGTTAGAAAAGGAGGTAGTTGAAGGCTTGGAGAATAATACTGCACCTGATCCCCCACATAACTCAATTTAAAGCCCTCTTGATCAGGTTTATGAGACTCTTAGCAAAAACTTTCCTGCCAACTAGTAGGAGCTGCAACGCATCACTTGCCAGAATTCCGTTTTCATGAAACTGCAGACCATCATCCAAAAAGCCACATAGTTCTCTGTGGCACCATCTGTGGAGCCAGCTGTTCACCTCCACTGCTCTCTCCCTTCCTGGGCTATGTTCTTCAACTGGGAGAAGAGACAAAATAACAACCTGTGCATCAAGATCCTTCAGCTTCCTACCCAGAAACTCATATTCTTTTATGATGCCCTGAACGTGTCCAGAGGAGGGCGACCAAAATGGTGGGAGGTCTGGAAGCCATACCCTATGAGGAGCAGCTTAGAGAGCTGGGTATGTTTAGCCTGGAGAAGAGAAGGTTAAGAGGTGAGATGATAGCTATGTTTAAATATTTGAAAGGATGTCATATTGAGGATGGACCAAGCTTGTTTTCTACTGCTCTGGAGACTAGGACACAGAGCAATGGATTCCAAGGACAGGAAAAGAGATTCCACCTAAACATTAGGAAGAACTTCCTGACAGTAAGAGCTGTTCAGAAGTGGAATGCACTGCCTTGGAATGTGGTGGAGTCGCCTTCTTTGGAGGATTTTCAATAGAGGCTGGGTGGTCATATGTCTGGAGTGCTTTGATTTTGTGTTCCTGCATGGCAGGGGCTTGGACTGGATGGCCCTTGTGGTCTCTTCCAACTCTGTGATTCTATGATAACACAAACATACCCTACCTGTTGCAGGTGACAAAAATAATGTATTTTCCCCACTGACTACACTGTGCTCTGTTCAAACATATCCATTTTACCTGGGCATAGTTATTTCCATATAATCCAAAATTATCTGCAAATAACTAATGCTTGTGATTACTCCCACTGACATGAAATGGACAAACAAATGGAAAAACAAATTTCCTTCCCACCCATAGTGCCCACATTGGTGAATAGCTGTTATACCAGAAATACTCCAGCAAAACCTTTATTTCTAACTGGTTGATCATACATGGTATAAGGAGCAAGCCTCTCTCTAATGCTTTGAGGACAACCTGATGTGTCAACCCATCTAGATTAATTTCTGTAAAGACACTTTTTCTTCCAACTAGTTGGTGGTCCCTTAGTGACGAGTTATACTTTGCTTAATATCATGGCTGCTAAAATAAGCTTCCATGGCCAGCTGTTGTCCTACTGTGTGTTGGGGAATTACAGCCAGCATCTGTCTACAATTTGTATACATGCTCCCGTTGCATTGTGGTCTACCGTTGGCAACACAAGAGCTCTGGCCTTAGTTCTCATTCTGTTCAAGTGCCTCAGCTGAAAGCAATTAGTGATTTTATGTTTCTTAATTAAAAATTATGGCACATACCTTGTGTGCCTGCCAGACAGGTTGAATTAGGAATAATATATTAATGATCTAACAGGTCATAATTACTGTTATGAAACGAACACTCTGAGTATGCAATGAATGCTTTGAAAAACTTCCCCCTTGCCTGTCCATTTCCAAAACAAAATATTGTGGGTACTTATACTACAATGATGGTCTTGGTCTCACCTACATCTGTTAATAGTAATTGTTCTGCTTCGCATGCATATTACCCAGTTCTGTTCTGAACAGTCAAGGGGGATGATATGAAGAGGCAGCCTGTGCATTATAATTTGAAGGGAAAGGGGAAAGTGTGTGTTGCTTTGACTTTGGCGTACCTTGCCAGTGAACACTTTTCATAGGATAACCTTATGTTGCCAAATGAGCAGATTTCAAACAAGGAATGTGAAAATGCCTTAGTCTCAGTTCTGTCATGTTTTCCTCTTGTGTTCCTTATCAGCTTTCTCTTCCTGTCTTTGTTATGTATCTAATTAGAAGACTTCATTAGTGTTTTTGCATGGAAATTTGCACATTATTTCCGTGTCTCATTTTCCTAGGACTTTATCACACCACCACCAGAAAGCCCATTCTTTTGCTGGCATAACTTTTCTGTTTTTATGCTGGCAAAAGAACTCCCCATGCTGCACTTACCTTGCCTCCCATTCAAAGGCTTCTCGGCAATGAAAGAGGAAGTGAACATAGCTCCATTCACTTCCTCATTCAAAATCCCATGGGTTCTCATGTGAAGATGCTCACATGGGAAATTAAAAAAAAATACACGAAAAGTTTTAAAAGCACATATACACACTTAAAAACTTACAAGAAACCCAGAGAAGGTCATAAAAGTGTGTCACTTACCTGGATGTCGCGATCTCACCCAGAAGTGTTCATGCTGGACTAGCCATTCACACTTCATTCATGTGAGTAATATGGCATGAGGTTTCACATGCCAGCAATGCCAACACTAAAATGCCATGCGGGATCAATTCACTGCTTCAGCTGTCACTATAAAAGTACAGTTTTTGGCCAGTACATAAACACAAAAGGGTGATGTCATCTGATATGCGTGCCCTTTCACGTTTATGTGACATCATTATGACACCATATTTAGTGTGTCTGATAAAGTCCCTAGTGTACATAATTCCTCCATTGACTAATGCATGTCCGTGCATATTTTGCAAAGCTATACATTTTGGGCTTTATTTTTGTATAATTCAAAAAAGTAAATGGGGAGGAATCGAATGTTCGCAGCTTCTTTCGAAAGATGGAGATATATGCACATTCAGTAATCACCCTGGAGACCAAGAACTGGATAAATTTGTTTAAAGAATTGCTTAATGTAAATGATTTCCCCCTTCTCTTGCAATAACTAAGATAATTAAGCAAGTACAATAAATTGTTGTATACATATACATATTTATGTGACTCATGAGCAAATGAGAGCTTCTTGACTACTACAGTTTTAATAAAGGAAGCATGTTTAAATAGAAATACAAAATGTGGGTCTCATGTCAGCTAAAGTGATAATGTGATTATGATTTATCAGCCTAATTTGCATTACACTGACACCCATGTAACACAAAACATTAAATTACCCAGATCATTAGCTTTGTTAATGCTGTAGTATATTATTCAAGGAATCAGAAGTGACCCTGCCAACCTATTAGAATCTCCCAAAAGTGACCTGACCATTCAGCTAGGTGAAATGAGCAATGATACCAGCATCACGAGTAGAGGAAAATATGTGATGGCAGGAATTGGTATCTGACTGGTTCAGCAAGACATTTTAAACTCTTTGCCCTTGGACAGGTACAAAAATCACAAGAGGGCTCTAAAGCTAACTGCAGCAAAGAACAATGGATTTTATCCCTAAATATTTGCAAAAAATAAGGAAGCAAAGTAGCATACTCCATAAGGTAATAACTAACACCATCTCCCAACATTTTGCAATTGAGGAGGAGCACAGCAGACCCTGGAAGAAGTTTTGCTGTACCTTTCTGACACCAATACCTGGCTTCATCTGTCTTCTTCATCCTCTGATAGTGCCACCTAAAGTAAGCTGCCTATATTCTTCTGCATCATAGGGTTGATCTGAATTAGGTTCGACTTAAAAAAAACAAAAAAACAACCCAAAACAAGCACATGTTGATGTTCAATATACAGTTGTCCCTCTGTATCCATGGATTTGGTATTCACAGATTTAAGTATTCACAGCTTGAAAATATTCTTTAAAAAATAATAATCCAAAAAGCGAACCTTGATTTTGTCATCTTATATAAGAGATACCATTTTGCTATGCCATTGCATGTAATGGGACTTGAGTATTCATGGATTTTGGTATCCACGGGGGATCCCAGAACCAAACCTCAGTGAATATGAAGGGACAATTCTATTGAGAAAATGCAACATGTTTGCAAACTGCAACACAGTTTTTCTCAGTATGATATGAATAAGGGAACAGCCATAGAAATTGTGCCACTGAATGCAAATGCAAAACAACCCATGTCTGTGTGGCAATGGAGCATGCACTTTTTGAATGACACTGATTATCTGGACCCATGGCCATAATTGTCTTGGCTTTCCAAACAAACTAGAATTTACAACTGTTTTGGTCAGGTTTATAGATAACCCATACTGGGGGAAAATGAGATAGTTCTCCTGGGCTTCTCAGCACTTTCAGTACCATCAATCATGGAATCCTTCTAGATTGTCTGGGTGGGCTGGGCATCAGTGGCATTGTACTGCATTGGTTCAAGTCTTCTCAATTGGGTCATACCCATGTAGGAAATCATAACCTTTGGCATGTTTCTGATGTTATTAAGTAGTTACATGAAGCCACCTGGGAGATTATTCAGAGCTTGGGAGTAAATGTCACTAATATTCTGCTCATGCTCATTTTTATTTGTTCCCTGTCACCTAACACCAATATCCTTGCACACTGCCATACCACTACTGTTACTAAATACGCTTGAACACTGCCTGGATCAAACAATGGATGGCATAAGGGTGAAAAAGTTGAAATTAAACCATGACAAGGCAGAGTTGCTTCTAGTCAATAGAAAGTATAGAGCAGATTCAGTCTATTCTGGAAAGGATTAAAGTCCCTCTAAAAGATCAGGTTTGTCATTGGATTTATTCCCTGATCCTGAATGGAACCTGAATTTCCAGAAAATTGCAGTGTTGAGAAGTGTTTCTTCACAGGTCTATTATTCAGGTCTAGGCTGCTGTGATGCACTCAACAATAGGCTACGCTTGAAAAGTGTCCATAAGCTTCAGTTGATGAGAAATGTGCCAGAGGCTGCTAACTAGTGTTCAATATCAAGATCCTATTAGTGCAAAACCAAAAGACCTTCATTCATTGCCAATGTTTTTAACCTTTTAGACCTTACTGGGTTGTATCCCAGTGAAGAGACTGTGTATCTTGGTTGCTAAGATCTTCGAGAAATATCTATCTATCTATCTATCTATCTATCTGCTCCCTAATTCTCCCATATGGATCCAAAGAGGCTTACACTGTACATTTAAAAAGTGCTAGAACAATGTATAATACTTTAAAAAAAAAAGATTGAACAATCCATTTAAAAACATTAATTTAGGACAGTGACAAACACATTAAAACCTATTCCATATTATAAACCAGCATACCCATTGCACCAATTAAAAACTGAAGGCCTGGTTAAATAAGGCCTTTGCCTGCTGGTGAAAAGATAACAGTGAGGACAGCTGAGCTTCAACTGGAAGAGTCCCATAGCCTGGGAGCAGCCACCAAGAAGGCTCTCTCCCAAGTCCTCACCAAATGTACCTGTGATGGTGGTGGGACTGAGAGAAAGCCCTCTCCCAAAGATCTTAAAACTTGGGTAGTTTTGTGTACGGAGATACAGTTTTCAGATATATTCTTGGGGATACCTAAGGAAACTATTGAGACAGAGTCTGCTTGATGGGTATGCAGGACAGGGTTTTTTCCTGTGTTGTTTTTAGGTGGTGAAAGAGATTGGAATTCTGATCAGTCCCCATTCTTACTGGGGTGTGAAAACGGTTGAAAATGCTTCCTTTCAATTTGTTCTTTTAAGGTGTTTTGAACATTGTAACAGTTTTTAATAGTTCTGTTGTTTTCATGTTAGCTGCTTTGAGTGTTGTTTTTAGCAGATGAATGATATGAGGAAATGAGATGTACTTGAACATTTTCTCCAAACCAATAGGTTGCACACTAGCCATGTGGCAGTCACCTCAACGTGGCTTTCCTACAGCAGAATTAATGAACACTACAGCACCTTTCTTTTCCACCTCATAGAAACCATGGGCTTCTAATAACTACCTGATAGGAGAGTCAACATTCTTATCACTCCTTCTTCAAGCAAGGGAGGAGTTGAGTATTATGAAGTTGCAAAAGGTATGGTGGGAATGGGTGGCTTTTCTAACTTCTGGTGACTTGTCTTCATATGATTTTAGCTATAATTCCATTCTGTTGTGCATCAATTTGTAATCCAAAAAAGTTCCATTCAAAAATACATATATTTGTAAATATGTATTGTAATTTTATATTTTAAAAATCTCTCTCTCTCTTAAAACAAATACCTAAATGTATATTTTGATTAGTTTAAAATGCTGAGAACTGCTGGAGTATATATTCAACAGTATTTTAATAGTGTATACATCCTTTTTTTTTCTGCATTGAAGCAAATTTTGATGCAGTTCTGAGTTCTCTGCTGGAACATGATTTAAGGTTCCAAGGAAGGAAACACTGAAGAGAGTTTTCTTGCACTCTACTGAAATTACAAGGAAGAAACATTGCATTTCAGGAGCTCTGCCTCAAGAGCTAAACAGGTGTGCAACCTCAAATACTCCATCTGTATTGGCATCTAGAATGTACTTTGGAGATTAGCAGTAGGTTGCCTAAGGTTTTCCAGCTTTAAGCCTCTGTTAAACCACAGTTAAGTAGGCAAGTTAAAAAAGTGACCATGTTTCTTCCCACACAGAGACATATCCCACCTGATGACAGTGTCATTCCCTATCAACTCTCTTTACTTAAAAACATCAGACAGTGAAGCTGTAAGAACAGCCAGAATGAATAAGTCTCATGACACCCTACACGGAGTCTAGTCCTAGGTTAACTGCCATGACATTTACATCATTGTGCCACTACTGATACTTTTCACTACCATCTGGTTTTAGTGTTGCTTTTAGTTTCAGGCAGAATGGTGTATTTTGAGTGGATGAAAGGCTACTCATCAGTCATTCATACTTCTCTGTCCATCAGAAAAGGGCAAATGGAGAAAGACAGACCAACTGAATTCTAAAATTCTACAGACAAGAGGGCATTTATCATCTCAAGCTTTCCAAATTATTATCTTAAGCATTTAGCCTTTGCATAATTAGTCTCAAATGTCCCATGTTCATAACAAATTGGGACAGAGGTAAATGCTTTGGGATTGTTTTAGAGCCAGTCTCCACAAAACTCCTATATCATCCCTCATGGCTACCAAAGCATATACATGTGCCTTAATCTGGTGAAACTCAGATTCAGCAACATAGCAACCGAAAATAAATGCTCTCTTTTAAGACAAGCAATTTCAGTGTCAGCATAGGGTGGTATTTTAGTAAGAATGAATAACCATAGGCAAAGAATGAGGGCTATTTTGGACTGAACTAACCAAAGACGGTTTGCTGCCTGACACAAAGGACAAGATGTTGCCCCTCTCCCTTCTCTCAACAAAAGCCAACCAGACTGGCAATTGAATTTTACCACACTGGACTGCCAAGACACCACAATCACATTAGTGTAGGAAACACAAACATACTGATTTGGGAACAGTCATTTTCACACAGTTTTTCAAAAATGTCATGGTGCTGCTATAGTCCTGGGCTCTGTCTTCTGCATGCCAGCTTCTATAACCCTGCCTTCAGCAGAATTTATCAAACATGAATCAATAGGGGTAAGGCAGTGGTATTGGGAGGCATCAACTGGTTTTGCCCGTCAATGAAAAGGAGTGCTCTAGAAATGGATGGAAGATGAAGCAGCTACAGGACAGACACAGTGTTACATGATAAGGTATGGCCAGAGATGCTAATATCCTATTGTAATTCTACTTTAGCAGCCTCATGTGATAAAGTTCTTAATTTCAACATTGGTGGTGGAACATTTTCAGCTTCATCTGCAAGCAACAGGCTACTACATCTATACCCCCACCCCAGATCTACCAGCTGAGGTAATTTTGTCAGTTTCTTAATGGCACATCTAACCAGTTGTGCTACACCATCTCATTTTTAAAAAGCAATTTAAGCTCTCTGCAAATGTATAGCAAACGTAATATAGGCCCAAAAGAACTAATGTTAAAGCATTCCTCCCACACAGCTTCAATTCAAGTAAATGGGCAAGCGTTTAGTGGATTGTGACTTCTGCAAGTAATTATGAGTGATGCATTATTGAACGCTGCTTCCCACATCACATTTGGCAAATGCAGAATGGTCAATTTCATAACTCCAAAAGTCCCCCCAAAATTCCTGTAAGAGTATTTTTTCCTAATTTTTGTTTTTCCTTTGATCTGGGAATTCATCAGACTACTTGTAGAGAATCACATGTTTGGTGTGTTTGAGTCTGTATTCCCTCCCCCATAAAATTGATTATGTTTGCAACATATAGTGAGAACAATTATAGTTAACAAATTGTGTGTTCAAGGGTGAAGGTACTACACACAAAGAAAAAACCACCAACACCAGAAATAAGTGGGAAATGCAAAGCCACAACTTTATTGATTAGAGCTGCAGATGGGATGGCAGACACGTGGCCCTTTATACAGGCATTGATGAACCCAACTGTTGATCAATGAGCTTGATACTCTGCCCTGCTGCCAGAACAAGAAGAAGCCAAGCAGGCAGTAGCCCAGCTTGATGCCCTAGCCCAACGGGGATGCCAGAAAGGCATACACCAACCATTGTGTGATACCCCACACCCCCACATCCCATAAGAGTACCCCCATCCATTACCAATGCCCAGAAGGCACATGTGACCAATATCCTGGATTCAGGATCCATTCCAACTGCTTCCAACGTTGTGACCAAAAAAAATACATGTTGCACAAAGATTAAACCTGTGATACAGTGATAAATATAAATTCTGTAAACCAGCAAGCCAAGGAAGGGAGGGTGGGACAACACTCCTAGAAGAACTTTCAAGCGAATGTGAGCACGTCTGCATTTATCCCCTCCCCAAGCCAACTGGAGTGAAGACTGCAAGCAGCCCACTCTGGTATCACCCCCCCCACACAGCCAATGAGTTTGAACCAGCTTCAAACTCATTGGCTGACCCCCATGCTGACTTCTCCCCAGCAAGCGACATTGCACAGCCCCCTGGGAAGAAGAAACCTACCATACCACCATGCTGGGTTACCTCTGAGTCTATGCACCCCACCCCTGAATGCAATGCAGCCACAAGGTGAGTCCTGCAGCCTATTTATAGTTAAGAAAATGAAAGTCTCCAGTTAAAATCTCTTACCCAGTGGTAGCTTGTGGATCAAGCAGGGTGATTGCCTCAGCACAAAATGGTTGGAGGCAGCAATCAGTCCATGAGGTGTCCATGTTTTTAGTCACAAATTCACTAGGTAGTTTGGGACCAACCATACTATTTCTCAACCTAATTCTTTCCATAATCATTATGGAATATTTAATACAAGCCTAACTGACATGACTGTTGCAAAAATAAAAATACTAACAGTACTGCGTTGGATCTAGACCAAATGAAATGCACTTAGATCCTGTTGGAATCCATGTGGAAAGTTAGTCATGATTTTAAAAATTCTATGGAGAGATGGCCAAGGGAGCTTGCAGTCCAAGGGTGTGATGGCTCACCCTTAAGCGGCAGAGTGAGGTGCTTTCTCTGCTTGCACCACAAGCAGTTGGTAAAATGTAGGATTCACCAACCAGAATGGGAAATAGATCCATTAATTAGGTCAAATATGGCAATCAACCGACTGGAGACCTTTTATGTTGTGCATATTTTAGTGTATTTGCAAGAAAAGACAAGAACTTATCCCAAGCTAACAAGAGGAGGCAGTGAACTGCACATCAATATTTGAGTCATAGGGACTGATATTCCTTTCACACTGAGCCATTACATCACTTAGGGGACTGGAATCTTACTCATATGTGGGGTGAATATTTGAGCACCAAAGATTATTCATAGACTTTTGTACAGAATGAAAATACTGATGATGTCTGAGAGGCTCTAATCCAGAAATAATGGGAAACATTAAAACTTTGGTTTGCTTGAAAGAGCTCCAGACTTTTCTAGCATATGGATAAAAATAACAACTTTGGCCTTGGGGACACCTATGTCTAAGGCAGTAGGCATGCAGAAATTGGTTTGTAAATTATGTCCTTCTTCTTTTCTAGTGACCTTCACCAAACCCATCTCTGGACATAGTTCACAACATCCTCCTCCTTGCACTTGCTTTTTCAGTCCTTTCTTTCATCTGAGCTGAGTACAGCCACTGTTGCAACCACTGTTGAAAATCCTATAAACAAAAAATGTGTTTCCTCTAGTAAATGGAAACTGAAATGCAACTGGAGAGCAGAGGAGCTAATGCTTCTTGCTGTGACATAAAGTATATCTAACCATCTCCTTAGTTATGAATCCTCCATCTTCTTTAGCTATGTGATCACTGTGTAAATGACACGAATCCTAAGTAATAGCATATCCAGAGACCTAGTCCTAAACACCAGAATACCCCTGCAAATGACTAATGTGTGTATTGGTATTATTTAAAAATCAATATTCATTCACTCTCCTTTACACTGCTGTGCACTTAAAAACTTGATTACTACAAAACAATATTTGTTTTCAGGAAGAACAATTCCATGCTAAATAATATATTAAACGTGAACAATCAATAGTTTATCACTGTTCCAAAAGCATTTAGATGTCAAAGGTAAGAAAAACAAATGAAACAGGGCAGCGTGCCTTCTGCAAGCAGATCCAAAAATGCACAAAACAACAACTGTAACAACTAAGATTCAGGCCAGTGCATGTGTATGCACAGGCCTGAATCTTAGTTGTTAGAGTTGTTGTTGTTGCTGTTGTTGTTGTTGTGTTCCTTCAAGTCATTTCTGACTTATGGCTACCCTAAGCTGAACGTATCACAGAGATTTTTGTGGTAAGATTTGTTCAGAAGGGGTTTGCTTTTGTGTTCCTCTGAGACTGAGAGAATGTAACTTGCCCAAGATTTCCACGGCTGGGTTTCCATGGCTGAGCAGGGATTCAAATCTGGTCTCCAGAGCCATAGTCCAACTCTCAAACCACTACCTCACACTGGCTCTCTAGTAGACCTATTGAATTAATGGTATTGGCCTTTGTTTTTATTCACCATTCCACAATTGATTCAATGTGTCTACACTATTTATTCGTGTATGTATAAAGTGGAAAAAATAATCACTTTTATACAGAAGAGTTTTCAATTTTCCAGAATCAGAACAAGTAGTCAGGACAGTAAACAGCTCCCTCATATACCAAGGTCAAGGTGCTCCAACCCAGCCAAGTTTTTTTTTTTTTGACACAAGTCACAAATCCCACAAATTCATCTCCTCAGCCCTTGCAGTAATACAAAAAGAGTAAATTAAAAGAAGTAATGATTTCCTGTCCTCTTATTTCTCCTCAAACCTGCTACCTGAGGTGGTTGCCTCACACTGCCTTATAGTATATTACTATTATAACAGTACAGGGGTGTGTGCTACTGACAACCATATCCAGGTAACAGCTTAGATAAAATATTACTGTTCCCCCACCATCAAGTCTGAATAGCCCAGTGATTAGAGACTAAAAGGCCTGCAGTCATACTGAGGGCTTTTATTCCCAGGCTGAACCTGGTGAATCACCAAACATCTGGCAGATTTTCAAATCACAGATTGATTTGTTTTGCCCAAGCATTTTTTCCATAAAGAGCTCTATGAGACATCCAGAGTTGTTGTTTTTTCAATACTAATGTGACATTGCTCATTAGAGTATCTGAAAACAGCAGATTTTAAATACAACAATCATTAAAATTAATATCAGGATGAAGACAAGAGGGGCAATAGAGATAAGGAGCAGGGTTTCTGTTTAATTTTCCTCTTTCTTTCTTTCTTTCTTTCTTTCTTTCTTTCTTTCTTTCTTTCTTTTTATTAAGACACTGTAATGGGAAAACAGGGGTGAGCACAGACCCCAAGATTTGACTCTGATCCTAATTGCTGGTTCAGAAAACAGTCCCCTTCTGCCCAGAGTGATTCAGAGCCAGTACACTTTGGCTCAGGTCCAGAATCTGAATTGAGATTCATGGCTTGTCTAGACGTGATGGGGTACTGTGAGTTTGTTGAAATCCAAATTATCAGTTTTACCCTGCTCTATTCACTATTCAAAATATCTATTTAAATCCAACTAGTTTTGCCAGAATGTGTGTCTGAATAAAAATATGACAACAGCACAGTGAAGCTAGGTCAGGTCTGCTAATTCCTTCAGAGCAATTATGATTGGATGACCTCCTATGACAACATTTCTTGGTGCTTCCCTGAGAACAGACCATCTGAATGTTACTGCCCATCCCATGTGCAATCTGGTCTCCATTAAATTTACCAAAGCAGCATGAAGACAGGGTTTACTTAGCACTCACAAAGAAGCACCAATTAAAGCAGCTACAGCCACCATCTTTGTTACTCCAGAATGGCTTGAGGTTCCATATATATTGGACCCATGCTGCAGCCCCCCCTTTTAGTTTTGAAGAGTGTGACGTGGATAACATTTCAGTCTAGACTTCATCCTGTTTCATGCCAGTAATGGGGGGGGGGATGAGCCTGAATGGGGCCAGAATACTGCCAAAGGGGAGCTGGCATATTCTGCCTGTTGTCATGCCCCATGAGTCTGATGAGGGTATGGAATCAGAGGAGGAGGAGAACAGGGCAGGGAATGGTCCTATGGACCCTTACACATGTTTATCTACACCTGTGCCAGCAGCAAGCCCTGACAACCTTGGAGATGCAAGCAGAAGAAGAGTCTTGTCCTAGTGGGTCGGCACCAGTCTCAGCAGAGAGTCCTGCCAATTCAGATAAGGAAAAAGAAGAGGAGACGGGCTTACCTCCACCACCATTCAGCCAGCAGCAATCCCAAATGAAAGCTTGAAGAAGATTGCTGAGACTTGATCAGAAGCACCTGCTCATGAAGGAGCATCTGGCAAAGCCTTGATTGCTATATATATTCTTTGGGGAGCTATGGAGGCTTTGTCAAAGATCAACTGATTTCGCTGGTGAAAGCTTCCTATTGGTGATCTTTGAGTCTGTGTTCCTGCTGTCTTGACTTGTGCTTAGACATCAAACTGACCCTGACTACGCTGTTGCCTGACCCTGTGGACCCATCGACCTAGTTCTGGACTACAATGCCTTCAGTAAGCTTTGACCCTTGAACTGTATTCTGGACTCTTCTCTGTGTGCCTTCCTGCTGGTTTTGCTGCTGCTCAAGAAACTGAACTTTGCTTGTTCCAAACCTTACCTGGCTCCACTTAATTGACTTTTCTATCATTGAGAGTTGGCCGCTTTCCCAGTCTTTTGTGCTTTATCTTCATCAAAGTCCTAAACTGTGTATTAATTGCTGGTAACTGGCTGTTTTCCCAGACACCTATGTAGATGAGGCCTATCTATCTATATAATTATCTTGGGTATGTTGCCATTCCCAGTGTGCTGATTGGCTGCTTAGGAAACATACCCAACCAGTTGTAGTGCTCTGTTGGCTGGCTAATCAGCAGCTTCAGGGTGCTTTGCAGCACCACCTCCCTCGCCTACAGCCACATCTTTGCCTATTGAGCTACAGTAACTAAATGCTCAGCCAGTTCCCCTGCTGTCTTAATATGCATGCATGGGGGAAAATAAAGTTAGTTTCTATGTATCCCCCACCCTCTACTTTCTTCTTTCTCTTCCTGTCTTACCTTGCAGGGTAGATTTTTTCCCCTTCCTCTGTTCTTCACCCCTTCTGCACACAAAAACTTGAGCCCTTTCCCTCCTCCGTCTGTCAGAGTAATATTGCTTTAAGTGCAAAAGGAAAAATGTTGGAGCAACAGACCACAGACTAGCACTGCTGAAGTGGGTTTGTTCACAGCTGTGGCTAGGCAGAGGGATGACTAGCAAACACACCTATACAGCCAAAGCACACAATGCATTGTGTGTGGATTGGTGTTGTGGAGAAAGAAGAGTGTTGCTGTTGAGTTTGTTAATGAGGTTTGCTGTGTATATACTGTGTTTATTTAAACCGGAAACTGAAGATAAAGATCTCCAGATATTTTTGGATGAACCTTTCTGTCTGTAAGTCTTTTTGTGTATGAAAGTGGGTCAGAGCTGTGGAACAGCTGTTAGCTGAAGCCGTTGTTTTTGCGCAGTTTCTGCTGTGCAGTTCTGCTATTTTAGCTACTCCTGGGTTAGTCTGTCCCCAGGCTGTGCCAGGTGCCTCCCAGTGAGCTTATACTGAGTGGACACCTTCTTGCCTGAGGAACTTACAGGCTGCAAAAAACAAACAAACAAACAAACAAAAAACTGGAAAGAGGTGGGAGGCCGTCCTGAGGCTCCAGGCCCTCTTTTTCCTCCTTGGGGTCCTCTGGCTGCCCATTTCTGCTTCCTGTGTGGATAAAGGCTTTCTTTGCAAATGCTGCACCAGACAGGCTGGTGCTTGCTTAAAAAAAACCTGCAGGTGGGAGCAGCCAAAGCCATTGAGGGAGGGGGAATAGAACAGAACAAAGTGGGCTCTCATTGGCTGCCAGCCTCCCCCAATGGGAATCCAGTATGCTGTCCTCAAAGGGCAGCTGGTGTCAGAGCAGAAGGCTGAGGCTCCACAGTCTGCGGGTGGGGCAAAGGTGAGCCCAAACTCACAAAAAAAGTTAGAGGTGACCATTCTACCCCTTGCTGGAGAGACTCCTTTGCTCCCTTTTCTATTCATCTCTATTTTAACAAGCGGTAGACAAGGGTGCCTGGACCCCCTCTTTTCTAAATGAAGCAGAGCTTTTGCATGGTACTTTTGCAAGTATCTAGACCAGTGGTTCTTAACCTGGGGTCTGGGGACCCCCAGGGGTCCTCAATGTCCTCACAGGGGGGCATGAAGGCTTGAAAGCTGCTCAGACCAACTCCTGCCTGCAGTGGAGTGGCCATGTGACAGGAGCCAAGGCAAAGCCTGGCTGGCTGGCTTGGCCTCTCCATTGCCATTCAATCCACTCTAGCCACAAACTTGCAGGAAGAAGCAGGAGAAAAATCTTCCCTCCCACTCCAGTGCCTCTGAGGGAAGATTTCATGGATGGTGTAATTGTATTATTGTTGTTATTGTTAGCTATTATTAGGTATTATTATAATTATTAGGGTTTTAAATCTAAAGTCTTGGGGGTCCAAGGGCTGTTTGGGCTAGAAGTCAACCTGAAGAAAACAGAAGTTCTTTACCAGCCTGCACCACAGGACGAACACCACCATCCCCACATTGCCGTCGGCAAATCTGTGCTCAAGTCTGTTCAGCAGTTCACCTACCTGGGAAGCATCATCTCCTCAGATGCCAAGATTGACAAAGAGATTGATCACAGATTAGCAAAGGCATATAGTGCATATGGAAGACTTCACAAAAGAGTCTGGAGCAATAAACACCTGAGGCAAAACACAAAAATCAGTGTGTATAGAGCCATCGTACTGTCTATCCTCCTTTATGGATCTGAAACATGGGTCACCTATCGCCACCACCTACGACTCCTCGAGTGCTTTCATCAACGCTGTCTACGCACAATCCTAAATATACACTGGACTGACTATGTGACGAATGTTGCTGTCCTTGAGCAAGCAGGGATCACCAGCATTGAGGCCATGATATTGAGAACACAGCTCCGCTGGGCAGGGCACGTTTCTAGGATGGAGGACCATCGCCTCCCAAAAATACTACTCTACGGTGAACTCGCCACGGGTCAGCGTAAGAGGGGCGCTCCAAAAAAATGATACAAGTACTCCCTGAAACAACATCTCAGGCTTGGCCAAAGTTTCTATGTATCCCCCACCCTCTACTTTCTTCTTTCTCCTCCTGTCTTACCTTGCAGGGTAGATTTTTTCCGCCCTGGCCTCACATCGGGAGGCATGGAGACGCACTATCCACAATGCTGCAGCCTTATTTGAGAACTCACGACGAACAAGTCTTGAAGAGAAACGACAACGCAGAAAGAATCACAACCCAAAAACATCACCCAAGGAGACATTCTGCTGTGCTTTTTGCAACCGGACTTGTTTATCTCGGATTGGCCTTTTTAGTCATCAGTGCGCTTGCAGAAAGCGCGGGATGAGTCCTTCCTGAATCTTCGTTTGCGAAGAAAAGCCAGAGGAGACCAGGTATCATTGTTATTACTGTTGCTAGGGTTTTAAATCTTGACTTAAATATTGGGGGTCCATCACAACAAAAGATATTTAAAGGGGGTCCCTGGTAAAGAAAAGGTTAAAAGCCATTGGTGTAATTGTCTTAGTATTAGTATAGGTGTGCCTGGCACATCATACACTCTTCTCTGCCCTGCCGGGGTTTCAAGAGGTGGTTGCAGCATGGAGCTTGGAGAGGTAGTGTTCCTTTCACATGGTTCAGCTATATGGTATTATTTTAGGAAAAAAATACTGCATTTTTTTACATGTGGATGGTGATTGGCTGAGGGAGTGAGAGGAGGGAGTGGCCCTTGTGAGGCTGGGGGTGTAGATGCAGATTGAGTGGCAGGAGTGAACTACAAGGTAGACAGGGAATTTGCATGTGGGTGGTGATTGGCTGAGGGAGTGAGGGGATTGGTTGGGTATGTTTTCTAAGCTGCCAGTCAGCACACTTGGATAGGAAACATACACAAGCCATAGATATAGATATAGATATAGATATAGATATAGATATAGATATAGATATAGGTGGTTTATTTTGTAAGAACTGTGTCAGTGAAGATTGATCTCCCAACTAATTAGTTGGATTTTTGGAATAGTAGATATTATTTACTCTGTTATAGAACTAGACAAATGTTTGATGTGGGTTTTGATATTGCCCGGCACTCGGGGGGTCACATCATCACCCCACATGCCAACGGGACCCAGGCAGTCAAGTTGTGGTGCCGGTAGAAGCAGCTGGGGCAGGGCAACAGAGTGACTCATCCTTAATGCACCACCGGTGTATGTTATGTCGGGTACAGCTAGTTACTTTAATCGGTGCTGTTCTTCAGCACATTTACCAGTCCCTAAGCCAAATACATTGTTAGTGGAGGAAAACAGTGTGCTAACAAAGATCCATTACTGCTAACAATTACCATGTATTAATGCATAAGATACATATCCACTGATTACATAATTTATAGTATTCCTATCTCAAAAAAAATTCCAGCATGTTTATACATGTGTGTATAGTCATTTGATTGGAGAGTCTTTCTTAACCTTTTTACCCTGGAGGAACCCTTGAAATAATTTTGAGGTCTCAGGGAACCCCTATGTAAAAATTATATCTACAGCTCCCTTTAAAAAAAAACAAACAGAAAAAGTGAAAAAAAAATGCTTATTATATTCCACATTGCTAGCAGTACATATTTGATGCTTGCAGGGTCAGAAATTTCTATAATATAAATATAATATAAAATGTAATATAAATATATCTCTCCAAAGTAAGATAGTCTCAGTTTAATCATCTTGGCTTCTAGGGAGAGTTCAGGTTACCATGATCTGCTGCCTGAAGCAGCAACATAGAATCATAGAATTGGAAGAGACCACAAGGGTCACCCAGTCCAACCCCCTGCCATGCAGGAATAAACAATCAAATCATTCCCGACAGATGGCCATCTAGCCTCTGTTTCAAAACTCCAAAGGAGACTCCACCACACTACGAAGCAATTCCACTTCTGGAATTGGAAGAGCCAATTCCAAACAGCTCTTACTGTTAGGAAGTTCCTCCTAATGTTTAGGTGGAATCTCTTTTCCTGTAGTTTGAACCCATTGCTCGGTGTCCTAGTCTTTGGAGCAGCAGAAAACAAGCTTGCTCCATCTTCACTGACTCTGACTCAAAGACTGAGCTCTGACCCCCACATTCTGTTACAGAGTTACAGTTTAAGAACCTTTTCTCTGTAATGACTCATTTACTGTAATGGCTCTGCCTTCTCCAAATCTGATTTAACAAGAATAATCCCTAAGTCACCTTTATCAGAGTTCTCCCATCCACAGCTGGCGCCTGAGTAGGTGACTGACCAGGGGGTTATTTGGATTATTTTGTCAGTTTCCCCCAATTGGCTAAGAGCTGTAGAGTACTGCAATTCTTTTTCCATTGTTCTGAATTGAAACAAACACCCTCATTTTGCATTTATACCTTTAAATCAGTTTTATGCAAACCAGCATCCTCTTTTGTCCTCAGTTCTGGCAAATGATAAGGATCCGTGGCTGCTTGCAGGAAGCAAACTCAATCACACAAACACTCATTCCTTGCCTCTTCCCCTTTAGCTATCAGGCTGACATGAGCAGCTTCATTAGCACATCTAAGGCAATTCAAAAAGTGGGAGGGAGAACAAGGTATTTGGCACAAAATCATCCTTTCCCCCTCTTGACCATAAGAGGCCCCTTTACAGGCTCTGTTGGTTTGAAAACATATTCTCTCTCTCTCTCTCTCTCTCTCTCTCTCTCTCTCTCTCTCTCACACACACACACACACACACACTCACACTCCTCCTCAGCTTTCTCTATTGTGAAGGGGAGAGATAAGCCATTTCAGCTCACCACTTCTCCATGATTTATTACTATTTTCTCGTGGATCCCCTGGCAATCTCTGGAGGAACCCTGAAGTTCCACGGAAACCTAGTTGAGACGCACTATGTTAGAAAGATGAAATCACTTCCTTGAGGTTGTGTAAGCAAAAATAGTGTTGGATCCATCTCAAATTATGCTTCTCTTTGTGTTACAGAACTTGCAGTACTAATGATACCTTTGAACACTGTCTGAAATCTGCATGTGTAACCTCTACTGGCAGTGGAAGCTTTTCATCTATATGTTATTTCTATACTGCTAGTGGAAGCCAGCACATTGTAGTGTTTGAGCATTGAACTATGACTCTGGAGACCATGGTCTGAATCTTCACTCAGCCATGGAAACCCACTGGATGACATTAGGCAAGACACACTCTCTCAGCCTCAGAAGAAGGCAAACACAAACCCCTCTGAAGAAATCTTGCCAAGAAACCCCATAATAGGTTTGTGTTAGGATCATCATAAGTTGGAACCAACTTGAAGGCACACAACAACAGAATAGAAGTTTACTTCTAGAGGAAAGTTCAACACAGGTTTTGCTTGTGCAACCTTTCAGTTTTGTGTTTGACAGAATCCCATTGGTTAGTCCCATTTAAAGTAAACCAATTGAATCAGTTGTTGAATGATGAGGTAAAATATAAGTACACTCTATTGATTTATTAGGCCACTCTAGTTGGGACAAAGAGTAGGAGTCAGGCATTTGCCTTGTTCTTTCCAACAAATGAAGATACGTATGCACACATTAAAAATGTTCCAGGATTTTCTTACATGTAGGCAGAATGAAGGTTATACAAACAGCTGATATGGACTAATGTGGTCAATAGTGTGTGTGCCCTACTGATGGTGCAAATGAATAACCCAGTGGAACATTGCTAGCTCCCTCTTTCCCTTTACTAACAATACATTGGATTGAGGCTGTGAATAAAAATGAAACATTTTGCATATGAAAATATTCATAGACACATATAATCATAGAGTTGTAAGAGACCACAAAGGCCATCAAGTCCAATCTCCTGCCATGAAGGAATAAACAATGAAAGCATTCCTGACAGATGGCCATCCAGCCTCTGCTTAAAAACCTCTGAAGAAGGAGACTCCACCACATTCCAAGGCAGTGCATTCCACTGCTGAACAGCTCTTACTGTCAGGAAGTTCTTCCTAATGTTTAGATGGAATCTCTTTTCCTGTAGTTTGAGCCCATTGTTATGTGTCCTAGTCTCTGGAGCTGCAGAAAACAAGCTTGCTCCATCCTCAGTATGACATCCCTTCAAATATTTAAACATGGCTATCATGTCCCCTCTCAACCTTCTCTTCTCCAGACTAAACATACCCAGCTTCTAAGCTGGTCCTCATAGGGCATGGCTTCCAGACCTCCTGTCATTTTGGTTGCCCTGCTCTGGACACATTCAAGGTTATCCATGTCCTTCTTGAATTGTGTTTCCCAGAACTGGACACAGTATTCCAGGTGAAGTCTGACTAAAGCAGAATAGAGTGGTACTATTACTTCCCTTGATCTATACACTGTACTCCTATTGATGCAGCCTAGAATTGCATTGCCTTTTTTAACTGCCACATCACACTGCTGACTCATGTTCAGTTTGTGGTCCACTAAGGAGATTATCAGATGCCCCAAATATCCCACCACAGGGATGACAGGAGATCGCGAAAAGGCTTCCCTTTCAGACAACATCGTCTTTGTGGTGTTATGCTCCCATGCCCTTTCCATCCCCCCGTGCTCCTTTCTATTCACGGGCTAAGCTGTGAATTGACCCATTGTTCAATTTCTATAACAGAATGATGGGTGAGCGAAAAGGTGCCCCGTTATGCTGGTGTAATGACAGTCACAGTGGGAGGTCCCTGCTGAACACTTGGGGCATCAAGGTAGGTGACACACTTTTTCTTACCCTCCCTGGGTTACTTGGTTTTTTAAAAAAATGTGTTTAGATGAAGATGCCAGCCACAGATGCAGGCAAAACCTCAGAAAGAAACTTTTCCAGAACACAGCCCAGAGAAAAAACAAGGAAAATCTGTGTTTAGATGCTTTGTTTTACTTTTTGACATGTATCTTGCTTTTACTTTTTGAATTTCCCACTCACGAGAATGGCTGGGATTTCCTTTCCAGGAAGTGAATGGGGCTCCATGAGAGCTCCATTCACTTCTGGACTGCCAAGTGCGGAGAGGAGCACTTCTTACAGCACTTTTAAGGAAAGTCTGGATTTTTAAAAAAAGTGTTACTGGGACAGGAGTGGGGCAGGAAATAGCTGGTGAGATGGGGATGCTATATTTGTCTCCCATCTGAAAAAGTCCAAAGACTCCTAGGTCCTTTCACATGTACTACCATCAAGTCAGGTGTCACCCATCCTATATCTGTGCTTTTCATTTTTACTGCCCAAGTGTAGTATCCTACATTTCTCCCTGTTAAAATTCATGTGGTTAGTTTTGGCTCAGCATTCTAATCTGTTAAGGTCATTTTGAATTCTGATCCTGAACTCTGGGGTATTAACTACCCCTCCTAATCTGGTGTCATATGCAAGCTAGATAAGTATGCCCTCTATTTCCTCATCCATGTCATTGATAGAGATGTTGAATAGCACTGAACCCAGGACAGAACCCTGTGGCACCCCACTGGTCACTTCTCTCCAGGATGAAGAGGAGCCATTGGTGACTACCCTTTGGATTCAGCACATCAACCAATTACAAATCCACCTAACTATTGCACTGTCTAGCCCAAATTTTACTAACTTTTTTGTAAGGATATCATGGGGGAATTTTTAAAGGCCTTACTGAGATCAAGATATACTACATCCACAGCATTCCTTTCATCTACCAAGTATGTAACTCTATGAAAAAAGAGAGAGATAAGATTAGTCTGGCATGACTTTTTTTTTCAAAAACCATATTGACTTTCAGAGATCACAGCATTCCTTTCTAAGTGCTTACAGACTGTCTGTTTAATGATCTACTCTAGGATCTTTCCTAGTATTGATGTTAGGAGGACTGGGCAATAATTATTTGGGTCTTCTTTTTTCCCCATTTTAAAGATGGGGACAACATTTGCCCTCCTCTAGTCTGTAGGACTTTAACATTTTAAAAGATATTTCAAAATGCTGGATTGCTAATATTGCTAGGAAGTCATGCTCATACCAAGTCTGGATATAAATAAGCTAAAAGTAAAATGAGGAAGCACTTCTCATTTTATGGCTTTACAATGTGTTTTGATATCAAGAGAAGGCTGCAAGGAAACAAAATAGCAGTGAACCTCACTATTAGTTTACCAGAATCCCATCTGTCATTAAACCTGTGCCAAGAGGCAGGCATCATCCAGCCCTTAATTCTAACAATTAACAAACAAAAATAGATCTTGGGAGAAAAGTTATGAAAGAGCACCATGGTTTCCCCCTCCCCAAGCTGCTTCCTCTCAATTCACAAGGAAGATTTCTCATACTTTGAAAAACAGTTTGCTACATTACCCTCTGTCCATATTTCAACCTCAGTAGCAAGAATAAACAGACAGTAATGTCTTTAGGAGCACGATAATTACAGTAGCCCTAGCCATGCATACTAAAAGAAAAGCAGTTCCAAATGGCCTGGCACTCTCAAAGAAATTCTTGTAATATTCCATGTTCATATGCTCTAAGTGTGATTCGATGGCAATTGTTTCTTTGTAAACGCAGTCTATGATACATCTCTGTTACATCCTACAGTGAAGGAACCAATAAAATTGACAAAGCAGGTATTTAAGACAGAAATAACACCTGCTCCTGCATGGACTTTCAATGTGCTTATCTATCCAGAAAGGATGCTTGTAAGGCCACCTGGAGGTATATGAAATGCCATGATATCTGCATTTCAGGCATTCACACACCAGGACAGAGATGCATCATCTCTGTGTGTTGTTGCTTTCATGCCCAAAGCATGCTGCTTCTTGCTAATTACTGCAAGAAAAGATTGTGGGGGTTTCACCCCATAATGAAGCTGCTACAATTTTGCTTGTCTTCAGAAAGAAGGGAGGGTGGGATGGAAGCACATTTTAGAAGAACTGACTCACAGCAAGTGGTAATGGGGTTATTGGTTGCAAAATACGAGTTATCACCATGGACAATGTGGATATTACCATGCCACACCCACATGGTGCACTCAGCATGCCTGGATATTTTGGAAGATATGCCTCTTATCAAGCTCCAGGCTTAATGGTACAAGTGGAACCCCACTGCCACTTTCACTACTTTTAGTATATCTGCATAAGGCAGTAGATATAGAACACAGGTATGTATCGGTAGCAAAGGTGCCCTAAAATCAAGCGCTAGAGCCAACAAGAATACACCCCTTTTATCAATGGGATTTACATAATGTTGACTTAATAGTCTGCCTTCTGTAGGTATACTCCAGTTTGGATTAGCAATTGAATGTTTGTGTGTGTGCGTGCATGTTTATATAAAAGTCAGCACATTGGCTCATTCAGGAGTTGTATTCCCATTTAATTCTGCCTAACTATATCAGTGTCTTTGCTAGTGTAGGTAAGACCATGGATCAGTTTTTGTCGTATTCAAGCAAACTATTCAGGAGCAGGAGGTGAGTGATTGTGTAAAGGTAAATAGAGAGCCATTTCTCATTATGTAAGAAATGTAACTCTTAAGATTAAAAAGTCAATTCCTATTTAGTTGCAATATTTTGATGTACTTATTTGCTACATAAGACTCCAGACAATTTTCTTTTGCTTATTAAGTACTTTGGAGGTCTGCAATCACAAAGACTTCAGCATACAGTGGGAGTTGATACCTCACTGTATGAAACTTGTGATTATTTTCTGGAAACGAGTGAATTGTTTTTATTGTATTTATTCTATACTGAAGGCTTTATTTATTTCAATGTATACAAATGTAGTATGTAGGTTTTCAACACCTTTCATGTTTAAAATAAGCATACAGTTTATATTTATTAGAATATGGGACATGAATTTTATTTCTGTAATATAAAACAATATTCTAAAGTGTTTCATTTGAAAGGAATAGAACTTCTGAATACAACTGAATCAAAACCATTTGATATACAAAGAACAGTGGTTTGACATTTTAAAAGTTTTCAAATCCTATGTACCAAAATAGAAATATGATAATGCAGAAATTATGCTAATGCAAAAATTACCTGTACTCTTATATTGACGAGTTGATGCACCAAGTAGGTGTTAAGTAACTGAATAAGAGCAAGTCCTGATAAGCCACTCCCATGGGCTTAATTTAGAAAAAGCAGTATTTACAATCAATGGAGTTTTGCAAGGGATGGGGTGGGTAGATCTGTTTTTCAGCAGCTATCTTCTGGCTTAGAACCATAGAAACAGAAAGTTGTAAAGCTGGAAGATACTTCAAGGAGTACAGTAGATGAAAACAAGCTCACTCCATCTTCCACGTGACAGCTCTTGACCTCTCAATATTCTGTTTTCTAGGCTAAACGTACAAAATTCCCATACAGAAATGGGCACAGTATTTAGTGAGGTAAAGCAGAATAGACTGACACCTTTACTCCTTTTAATCAGGACACCACAGCTCTGTTGAAGCAGCCTAGAAATTTGCTACATTTTTGTTTTGTTTTGTCTTTTTTGTTTATTTGTTTTCTTTTACTGTTGCATCACATTGTTGACTCATGTTTAGTCTGTGGGCTCCTTTTCCCATATAGTACTGCCAACCCAGATGTCATCCATTCTATATTTGTAAATCTGATTTTCCTGTCTTATAGGACATATTGTTGGTTCATACTAGAGATGGAAACAATATTTGATTTTTTTTAAAAAAAAATGGTTTAAAAACATGGGTTTTGAGTGTCAAGAAACCCTGATGGAAAGAATTCTGGACTAAAGAGAATCTTTGAAGTTCAGGACTTAATCTGTGCAAAATTTGCATGTGGTTGTTTTGAAGAGAAAACAGCATTTTCTGCAAAAGAAACAGCAATTTATGGTTGCTGGAAAAATAATATTTCAATATTTATGGATGGAAAAATAATATTTCAATGCAGAAATATTAATACCCATTGTTTTCTGTGTAATTGGGGGTTTGTTTTGCATAAAATTTGCACAGTTTGTTTTGCAAGGTAATGAGCACTCAGCCACTTTTAATTGGATTAATGAACAATTCAGAAATCCCAGAAAGAATGAACCCTTATCACCCAAACTCTATAGTCTCAGGGTAATTTGCATAACTCTGACCAGGGTGTGTCCTTTTAAGGAATTTAGAAGGCTTTTCCTTAGGTAGTGTGCACCCTGAAGCATGACTCCAGCCTTTGTGCCCCACCATGGAGGGTGAAATCCACTGATAACAGTGAACACCGCCACCACCACAGCCCTCCTGGAGAAGAGAGGGGTTCGACACCTCCTCCCCCCCCCCCCCCGCCACTGCTGTGCCGGAACTCTCTGACCGCCAATGGAGAAGGGAAGGGGAAGGTGAGCTTGTCTCCTCCCTCCCTACCCTGCCTGCTCTGTAGCACCAGAACCCTCCTCCCACCCACAGATAAGGGAGGGGGGAAGTGAGCTCACCTCCTCCCTCCCCCTACCAGCTTTGCCATGCCAGAACCCACCCCCTTGGAGAAGGGAGGAGGAAGGCTAGCTCAACTCCCCTTCCCCCCACCCACCAGCTCCATCATGCCAGAACCCAGCCACCCTGGAGAAGGGAGGGGGAGGCAAGCTCAACCCCTCTCTCCCCCACCCACTGGCCGTCACCACACAGGAACTCTCTGCCCACCCATGGAGAAGGGAGGGGTAAGGTGAGATCTCCTCCCTCCCCTGTCCACCAGCTCTGTCAAGCCAGAACCCTCCTCCCATCCATCTGCTGCACCAGAACCTCTCCACCCCTCACAAGCTCACCTCCTCCCACCCACCCTGCCATTGCCATCCATAGATAATTGAATCCACAGATGACAAATCAGTGGATGTGGGGGTGCTACTATATGTCTATTTTGAGAGCATACAGAACAAACACTTAGATTTTCCTCTCTCTTTTTTTACTTTAGAACATACAATTATGAACCAATTTTGATCCGATTTGATATTTACACTTAGGTTTGCATGCCCAGCATTTATTGGCAAGTTCAGGACCGATGAGCAAACTTTGGATCTTTTCAGAAAATTGATGGTTCCATTTGACAGGGACTTTGATCTGAAATAAATTATAAGCTGTGTAGATTCTACCACTCAGATTTTTAATTCACGTTTATAATATGTAAAATCATCACCAACACAGGCAATGCCAGGTAAATTTTTCAGTTGGTCCTCTACATTTATATGCCCTGTATTCACTCTATAGCAACTGTCATAACAGAGACTGCTTAGAAAAGCAACACATTTCAATAAATTAATAGGAGCTGGATTTGCAAAGCTGCAAGTGCATAAAATTTATCCCAGAAAACTGACCCAAAGAAACAAACAGCAAAGCACATTTTTCTTGGCCTGCATGGTTTTGCCATATACTTTATAGCAGTCAATAGGGGTTTCTCTGAAATCTCATATATCATTTTTATTAATATTACTTCATTAAACAACTTGCTATATTATAAAATTTTGCTCCCATAGGAAATATTTTTCTCTAAAAAAACCTGGTTAAAGATTTAGACAACGTGATTGCATGGGCACCTCTTCATGCAAATAAAGTGTGTATGAAGTTCTACATATAAAGTTTTTATTTAAGGGCAATTTCTGCTAGGCCCAGGAAGTCTTTTTAAAAAGAAAAGAAAAGGAACAGATTTATTCACCACAAAATGGCTTGGATCTGTGCCTAAATATTGTCGATATACCAGAATTCAGATAAACTAGACTTCAGATACTCGCAACTGCCTCCTTACCCTCAAGGTAGACAGGCGCATTTACTAGATAGTCATGAAATGTGAGTATTGCTCCTGGATGGTTCCTTCAGGGAACTGGGTTGTTTTTGCCACTCCAGCTGTCTATCCCTGGAAGTACATGTCACCAAGCGAGGAAACCTGGATCTTCTCCTTACTGTTTCTATGTATTGCAGGAAACAGAAACACCAGTGGCTTTGTCTCTGGCTAGTTACAATTTATTGAACAAGCCAGCTATCTGATGTCAGCTGCACAGCTGTTCTGTGGATGCCATTGCTGCTTGCTGAAATATGGTAAAAATGATGCTGCTTTATGGAAGAAATTAAGCAGGAAGGGAATTTTCCCAGTGACTACCCATGGTGAACAAAGAGATTATGGCATTAGCAGCTTACAGAAGAGAAGGGGTGGGGAAAGTGCAGCCCAAAGGCTGCATGTAGCCATGGAGCCCATTTTTGTGACCCCTGAAGTACCTCCCCAGTCCCCAAAGCTCCTGGCATACCCAAATATTATTTTAAAAAAACATTTTTTGTATAAAGCACCCAAAGTCTCTCCAATGTGTCCAAACATGGAGGACTCTACATGCCCACATAATCTTTTCAGAACACCCACTTTCTCAAATATCTTGTTTCCCCTCCATCCCATCAATTTTCTCCTTAAAAATTGCAACAGGAAGTTATGTGACATCTCTTCTGCTCACCATTTTGAAGGAGAATCAGAGGGAAAACAAGGGATTTTTGTGCACATATTTGTCATATTTGTGGCTGTGGAGCAGGGTTGAGTCATGTAAAATAAAAAAGGCTAGGTGATGTGATGGGGCACAAGTTAGAATGTGGGGAATGTGAGTGTGGTCTCCCCTCTCACACAGTTGGAATTACATGGAGGGAAATGCTTAGATAGGGCAATAGTAATAAATGTGCACGTTTCAATTTATCCTTACTAACAGTGCCTTGCTGCCAGCTAGAGAGAGTGGGGAGCAGGCAATGATGTGCCTCTATAATTGTGTGTGTGTGTGTGTGGGATCACTTATAACAAAATGCAAACGTGGGGGGATTCTTTGAAGAACCTAAGCCAGAATCTGATTATACAATCACCCATAGCCCAAGTGGTTTGACAGTTATTTAAGCATACTTAAAGAAAGTATCCATCTCCTTATGCATCTGGAAGAGTGACAGTGGTGGTTGGCATTCCTTCTTCCTGGTCACTCACTTCATTTGCACACCATCATCATCACTAGATAAGGAAAATAGTGAACTTCCATATGTGTTTTTCAAAAACTTTTGTAGGCTGTATTTTAAATATTTTTTTTAATTGTTTAAATTATGATATTGATTGTTTTTCTAAAAATGTACTAGATTTTAAGTGATGTTCTTTTGTGAGCCACCTTGGGTCCTATTCTGGGAGAAAGGTTACATATAAATTAAATAAATAAATAATTTCCCACCAAAGGGCATACCTTACACCACAGAAGGAGATGGCCACCTGGTATGTGCTTTCCCTCAGAGCCTGGCTCTATGTTATGTTGTTTATTCCCTCATTGCAGAAATGAGGCACAAACAATTTTCCAAGCCACTCTTCCCATAGTGCTTTGGAAATTAATCTTAATAGCATTCACAATAAAATTCAAGTTTCAAGCAATCACACAAGTACTATGGAAGAAAGTAGGATGTATTAGTATAGAGGAATAGAGTGAGAGAGTTGTGGGTTATATTATACTAATCCTGGAGGGCTGAGATTGTGAAGTAAACTGGCAGAGAAGAGGACCGAAAGGCAGAATGGTAACACAGACTGCCTCAAAGCCAACCACAGAACATATACTGTAGCTAGTTCAGCATAGCATCATTCAAGGCTACACTGTAACTACATTAGTGTGTGTTATTATTTTCCAGAATTAAATAAGAGCTTGGTTGTAATGTGGAAACCACTTTAGCTTGTGTCACATCAACTGAAAGTGTACTGAGAAGGTTTGGAACCAGATGTAAGGAATGCATTTGTCTGTGAAAAGGCCCAAGACAGGCCTGCTGTGGACCAGATGATCCTCAGTGCAATGAGAACCATACCAGTGCACAAGTTTCATGTTCCCTGATATGGAAATAGGACATGCATGTATTCTTGACTTAAGTTAAAGATGTAACACACAGAACAACAAAAGTGCAAAACTATTTAAAATACTTTCTACTGGGTTCAATGAAACTTTCAAACAGTGCAGAAAGTCTGGTGTATATGATTTTTCTGTGGAACTTATGGCACCTATGCTTTTGTCACACAATTGAGACTCATTTTTCCTATACAAGGAGCATAGACTCAGTGTACTGTTTTACTTAAGAATCGTGTTTTCTGTGTGTAAAATTGTAGCCATGGAAATGACCATTTCAGTTTGACCAAATCTTAGGACATTATCAAATGCAGCAAAAATTGCAGGATTACGACACCACAGTAACACAAACAGTTCCTGCTACCACACAATGCCATTGTCTTTGCATGGTTACAGCGTGCTCCAGCTGCACAAAAAGCATTTCTTCTAATTCACAGGACAAGCTGTGAATAGATCTTCAATATGGTTTTTTTGCAGTAGTGATGGTGTGGGAAACCATGTCCCATTGTAATCTCAATTACAACATGAATGGGCAGTCCTCAGTGAGAAAACATCTGGGTGAAAACATGACAGTGAAGCATAATATGCTCTTTTTTATGAACCATCCCATTTATTTTGCACATTTTTAAGGTTGGTTTCTGTGCTTGTGTGTTCTTTTACTTTGTTACTTAAGGTGTTTTTAGAGTTTTAAGTGTGCTCATGCCTTCTTTTGAGAACCACCAAAATCTCGTCCATGCAAAATCATGGAAGTAAACTCCCATTCTTAAAGCACTAGTGGTTGGTATGTAATAATTCCATGGTGTTTCTTTTCATGCGATTACAGCGACATGTGATAATAAGTGTAATAAAGCCAAGATGTTTCTTTTATCCTCATGGAATTACAGTGTTTTTAGACACTAGTCTGATAATGTCTTGAGTCACAATTAAACTAGATCTATCCAAATAATACAGGGCTTTATTTCTTGTTGGATTCCAATGGATCTACTATAAGCATAACTAACTTTGGATTTAACTATTAAATCTAATGAAAATACAAAGCTACAACTCCATTCTTTTCTGGTCTTATGTCAAACATTTATGCAAGTATAATGCAATGTTGATTTGGTGGACCTCTGTGATAACATTAGGATTAGCTGCATTTTTGGTATGGTTGTGAGACTTATGTATCCACCACCACCACCCCCAGTACTGGCCAGAAGACTTCATTCTGAGCAAAACCATGTCTATCATACTTTCTTCGTTGGACAAGTGTACGTGTCAGAGAGAGTCTTACACTGACAGAATGAAACTGACCTTGTATATAACCAACAATAAAGTCATATTCAATTCATAATTTCTTATATTGTGCAGATGTTTTATTTTCCCCCAGCAAGCAGAGAACTCAAAACTGCATTTTTTGTCTGTAGCATTTTACATGCCTGTTAGATTGATTGATTTTCTGCAGCGTATTCTGTTAAAAGACTAACAAAGGCTGATATTTTACTGTGAGCTAAGTGGGTTAAGTCTATCACAGCAAAACTCTGAAAAGTCTTGTGGCACCTTATCGACTCGCAAATTTATTATGACATAAACTTTCATGGACAAGAGCACATCATGCACCTGAGAAAACAAAGTCTACATCAGAAAAAGAAAAGACCTTGTGCCATGCTAAATTGGCTAGCCTTTCAGATGCCACAAAAGTTTTTCTTATAAAGGCTGCTAGGTAGACCCTATTTTTCCTTGTTTTTGTATGTGGGAAGTGGCTTTGACTATTATGTCGCACTAACCAAGGTTAGTGGTTAGTAGCCAATTGGTGAGTTGAGTCAAAACATTTAATCTCCCCACTCCAACTTGCCCAGTTGTTTTCAGAAGTTCCTTTCCATTTGTCTAAAGAACCAAATCTGATGCTCCAACTATATCAACTCCTTAGTGTCATAGACTCATAGAGCTGAAAGAGACCATAAGGGTCATCAGTCCAATCTCCTGCCATGCAGGAATAAACAAAGCATTCCTGACAGATGGCCATCCAGCCTCTGTTTAAAAACCTCTAAAGAAGGAGACTCCACCACACTGCAAGCAAGAGTTCTTACTGTAAGGAAGGTCTTCCTAATATTTAGGTGGAATCTCTTCCTGTCATTTGAGTCTATTGCTCCATGTCCTAGTTTCTGGAGCCACAGAAAACAAGTTTGCTCCATCCTCAATATGACATCCCTTCAAATATTTAAATATGGCTAACATGTCCCCTCTTAACCTTCTCTTCCCCAGGCTAAACATACCAAGCTGCTCCTCATAGGGAAAGTACTTTCAACATATGACCCATTTCTATATTGGTATTTAGATTCTGACATCAAACTTGTCAAAGAATTTTCTTCATGGCTAATTGAGTTCAACCTACTGAGTACAGTGTTTTGCATTAGTGGGGCTGGGTGGAGACCGAGTGATGTCTCTTGTATCAGGAGAATGTATCCAAGGGTCCTTTCACACTAAGCAGTTATAGCAGTATTCCATTTAATTGTCAGGAAAGAATATAATTTGAATTCTCAGATTTATTGTTGGGGGGCACTCGACCTCTCTGGATAAGAATTCTAAACACACCTCTTAGACTTCAAATCCCAAGATTCCATAGGATGCTGCAATAGCAATGGAAGTGGAGTCATGGTATTGTAATTGTGTAGTGTGAAAGGACTTTTGGTTTAGACACATGTATTTGAAGAAGAAGATTTTCCTTTCCATCCTCTCTATGGAGGATCTTCTAGCTCTCCTAATCCAAATGTCACACAGAAGGTTGGGAGAACTTGTAGAAAGGAGCAGGCTGCAGTATTGGGAAAAGGCTAATCCCCCAAACCAACCACCAATACTATCTGTGAACAGAGCTTCAATCACAAAAATCATCTTCATTATAGTTTCCAAAGTGAAAATTAGAGATGGTTCCTGTCCTTCTAATAGTTGTGTAGAACAGGAAATGGCTCAGCAGCACTGTTATCAAGCCACCTGTTTGTTCTAATAATTAACTCAAGCTGGTTTGTATAAAAATGAGTAACTTCAATACTTGTACAGTGGATCTTTGGTATCCACTGGGGTTTGATTCCAGGACCCCCACCCCACCCCCCATCAATACCAAAATCAATGGATGCTCAAGTACCATTATATAAAACAGCATATAAAAATGGTGCCCCTTATATAAAATTGCAATCAGCAAGGTTTGCTTTTAGGATTTTTATTTTTAAAAAATATTTTCAAGCCATGGATGCTTGAATCTGTGGATACAGAATCTGTGGATACAGGGTGGGGGCGACTGTATATGCAACTTTACACTTGCAAATACTGCTTGCTTTCATTGTTCACACTGCAGAAATTTTTTACCTGAAGAGGTGGGGGTGCTTTAGAGACCCACCCAGGATGCCAAAATCTATCTGGGTAAATTATTAGCTCAAACAGAAGCCTGCAAGAGGCAGGTAACTTTCAGGATCTTTTCAACTATGTATACTAGTACTCACTGTAGCGAACACTCCAGCTTAAAGTGAAATAAAGTATTATTATAGGAAAAAGCACAAAATACGCTCACACAAACAACACACATTCGTAAGAACCATATAAGGCTATAGAGGATTAAGGCAGAAAGATTGGATAGAGGGAGAGATTCGGGAAAATATGGTGGTAGTTACCAGTCTTGAAGAGCAGAATTTCATGCAGCGAAACTACTCAGACAGGCTCTGAGAGTGGCACAGATGGATCTGGCACAGGGTCACACTGAGGAAGAGATTGGCTGGGTTCATCCCCCATGGCATGCCTTTCTACTGTCAGGGGACTAATATTTATACCCTATTTCATATTCTGAAGGGGTACTCTGCTTGGGACCAAGCCTGGATGGCTTTTCCATGGGATAGACAAAGTAATAGAAACTCAACTATTTGTGTTAATGGCTGGGATACAGGAATTAATGGGTTTACAACAACCTCATGGTGCTAGACAGGAGAGGGGTACGTGGTGAGATTTGTCAGGAATTAGAGACTGAACTCCATTATAAAATGGCCAAACAACTGCAGAAGCATGCTGAGTCATAATAGCTGACTGCATGAACTACCAAGTCATGCCTAGTCAGACCACTAGAGGGCAATGTCCTGTAGATGTATATATGGGAGAGCTTAGAATAGAGATCACTTCCTCCTCTCTTCTCTTCCTGTGAATGCTGAGGCCTGGTGAAGCAATTTCTCCTTTAATTGTAAATATTTATATATATTGCAACTGTTTGACTTTGGAGATTTTCAGAAGGGGGAAATAACCCCCGCGGAGATCGGGAAAGAAACGGGGCTGTTCCGCTGCCAGCACTCCATTTCCACCCCCCTGTCCTTCTCCTGATCTCCATTTGTTCTCCCTCCAACCTGCTTGCATTTTCCTTCTGCTATTTTTTACTAACAAAAGTTCTTTGTTAGTAAAAAATAGTGGGAAATAGCAGAAGGAAAATGAAAGCAGGACGGAGGGAGAACAAATGGAGATTGGGAGAAGGATGGGGGTGTGGAAATGGAGCACTGGCAGCGGAACAGCCCCATTTCTCTCCCGATCTCCTCAGGGGTTATTTCCCCCATCTGAAAAACTCCTTTGAAGATAAAAGTGCCTCCTGCTTATTTGGATACCAAACACTCTGTGTATGAGTATTCTTGGGAATGGGTTGTTACTAAGTATGCTGGGATAGATTTTTGGCTTCTGCTGGGGATTGACTGTTCTATCATCCCGTGACAGGATTTCCTTAGGAGTAGATTTGGGAATGGTCACTTAATTGTCTGTTTGAATGACTCATAGCTGAGATGCCAAAGAAGAGATTAGCACATACCTCCTTAATGAGATACTAGTAAACTAATGTTTACTCCAAAAATGCTGAATGGTGTAGAAATGAATCAAAGTAAAGAAAATATAACAAAAACTTTACATAACAGAGATGGAATACACTTACTTCCTCACAGATGAAGGCTGCTGACACACTGCAGAAATAATGCAATTTGACACTGCTTTAACTATCATAGCTCCATCCTGTGGAACCCTGGGATTTGTAGTTTGTTGTGGAACCAGAGCTCTCTGCACAATCCTAATATGGGCTTGTTTGCCAAAATATTTCTAAAAAAAAACATCTCAGGCCATTGTGACCTCCACCTGACCTTTTTGGTTCATGCTGGCCAACCTGGCCCCCCAAAAGTGTCCAATATTTTCAATTATAATAGGAGGGGTTAGTAGAGCATACTAACAAAATAATGCAGTTTGAAACCACTTTAATAGTCACAGATCAATGCTATTAAATTCTTGAATTTGTAGTTTTGTGAGATATTTAGTCTTTATCAGAGAGCTCTGGTTCCACAACAAACTACAAATCCCAGGATTCCACAGGATGGAGCTATGATAGTTAAAGCAGTGTCAAATTGCATTATTTCTGCAGTGTGTCAGCAGCCTTCATCTGTGAGGAAGTAAGTGTATTCCATCTCTGTTATGTAAAGTTTTTGTTATATTTTCTTTACTTTGATTCATTTCTACACCATTCAGCATTTTTGGAGTCTGGAATATTCCATCTATGACCATTGGATAATTATGGAAAATGCTATTTTCATTTAACTAAATATGAAGATTCATTGAAATTGTTCCACATTTCCAGGATTAGTTATTTACCACAACTCTTCATTACAGCCTGTACAACTCTTCATCATATTTTGCCAATGATACATGGCTTGTGGGCTGCATATAAAATTGTCCTTTCTGTTTACAAGCATGGAATGGACTGTAATGTGTTTGTTCCTCCTTTATTCATTGTGGACTTCCACATTTAGGTTTAAGCTACTGTTTACTATGCAGCTGTCCTTGCTATACTGTATGAGATTAAGATATTTCTCACCTGTTTGCTTTAGTTGGTCTATGTTCTTTAGGTTAAGTTGTCCTTCTCACATATACATTTGTAGTGCTTAGTTACAGTGCTCGGTATTATTCTGCATTGTGTCCTTGAGCAAGCAGGGATCACCAGCATTGAGGCCATGATATTGAGAACACAGCTGTGCTGGGCAGGGCACATTTCTAGGATGGAGGACCATCGCCTCCCAAAAATAGTACTCTACGGTGAACTCGCCATGGGTCAGCATAAGAGGGGCACTCCAAAAAAGCGATACAAGGACTCCCTGAAACAACATCTCAGGCTTGGCCAAATTGATCACCAACAATGGTCTGCCCTGGCCTCACATCGGGAGGCATGGAGATGCACTATCCACAATGCTGCAGCCTTATTTGAGAACTCTCGCTGAACAAGTCTTAAAGAGAAATGACAACGCAGAAAGAATCACAACCTGGAAACATCACCCAAGAAGACCTTCTGCTGTGCTTTCTGCAACCAGACTTGTTTATCATGGATTGTCCTTTTTAGTCATCAGCGCGCTTGCAGAAAGCACAGGATGAGTCCTTCCTGAATCTTCATTTGCGAAGAAAAGCCAGAGAGAGGAGAGAGATCATTATGAAGTTGGTTAGTGTTTGTATTATTCCATATTGTATTATGTGGTTGGCTATCATTCATATTTAATTGCCTTTGGCTTTGGTTATTCTGTGTTCTGTATGTTTTTCATAATATTAGTTATATTCACTTTTTTGTTTGATTGGATTTTTTTCTCCTGCTGTTTCCTAGTTGGTGTTCTGCTTGTTTTGAGACCTTCCTGTGTTTCCTGTGAAGCTGGAATTTCAGCAGGTGTTGCTTGTTACCTGTTTGCATGATAAGCAACAGATGCTGAAATTCTCTAATACACAACCATTAAAGGGATGGGAGCCCTCTCCAGTTCTCACTCTGCTGAACCAACATTATTAGTGAAACAAAATGGGAACATACCAGTATCAAATTCAAAACTTTCGCACCTCCTCTTCACTCGCACGAGTGTGCTGCGATTGTGCTGCTTTGGCAATTTCCATCCTATTGCACCAGCTCTGTAACCCTGCCACTTAATGCATATTTACCTTTTTATTCTTTTTCTTTTTGCCACGATTGCATAATTATGGGGAAATGATAAAAAAATAATTTCCCCTTAAGTACGCAAGCACAACAACAACAACAAAAAGACATAGAGTAAAAGCCATTTTCACCAGCTTGGAATAGCAAGGGGGAGGGGGAGAGAGGAGGAGAGGAAGTCATGTAGCCACCTCAGGCCATGTGACTTCCTTCATATCACTACTGCCATGGAAGTATCTTATTGCAGAAAAGGGAATGTGGCCATATCAGCAATATTGGGAACTATTGATAGGCTTCCCCTGTCAATAAGATGCACTACAGAAGGAGATGAACAGCAAGACAGCAACAGGATACAGATGACATTGTGTGTTATGTAAGGGCCATATCTGCTACTATCTTACTGTAATTCCAGAATATGAGTCTCATATGATAATGTCCCTAGTCTTTAGGAGATTGTCACACTGCACTGATACAGCACTATGACTCCACTTTAAATACTCTGGCTGCCTCCTGTGAAATCCTGGCATTTAGAACTCTCAGCCAGAAAACTCTTAGGTGTCACTAAACTGCAAACCCCAGAATTCCACACTATATTTGCACTAAAACAGTGTAGTGTGATAAAGTACTTAGTTTTTTGGAGAGATCTCTCCTTTCCCCTCAGAATGACAGCCTACCCCATCCCTAGCTAAAGGGATCATTTGACTAGCTATAGGGATCATATAACTCCCATGTTAAAACAGCTTTGCTGGCTACCAATTCATTTCCGAGCACAATTCAAAGGGGTGCTGGTCATGATCTATAAAGCCCTATATGGCTTGGGTCCAAACTATTTGAAAAACTGTATCTCCTGATATGATCCTGCCAGAATTTTAAGATCATCAGGGGAAGGCTTTCTCTTGGTCCCACCATCATCCCAAGCTTGCTTGGTGAGGACACAAGAGAGAGCCTTCTTGGTGGCTGCTCCCTCCCTCTGGAACACCTTTCCTTGGGAGGCTAGGCTGGCCCCCTCCCTGATTTCCTTTCACCGGCGGGCAAAATATTTTTATTTCAGCAAGCTTTTAATTTGTAGCTGTGGGCACAGAGGCTTTTATTGGGCTGTGTTTTTATTATTTTTAATTCTTTTAACTTGGATATGTTTTAAATATAATTTTACATTGTTACATTTTAATTGTTTTTAACTTTTAATTGTCTTATTTTACTTGTTTTTTATATGTTGTGAGCTGCCTTGTGTCCCATTCTGGTAGAAAGGTGGCATATAAATTAAATAAATAAATTCATCCATCAGAGAGTCTGAGCCTCTGTGAAACGTTTCGGGTGGCTGCCATGAGAAAGATGGGAAGACTGCTTTGCCCAGCCCAGTTTCATGCAGCTAAATTTTGAATCAAACCCAAGTACTGTATATGCCTTCAGTTACTGAATGTACCTTCTCTATCTTTCTAACTTTCTTTCTTTCTTACTTGGCCCTAGAAAAAAATTTCGCTATCACTAGCACTTCCTAAGAAATGGACGAAATAAATTTGTCTGTCAGGGATAACTATGGTCACTACATAGACATCCAGTTCATTATATGCTATAGGTAAAAAAACACTGCAGACACTGAATAAAGCCAAACCTTTAGATGTAATAAGAAGCAGCCATATTTTTCCCTATGATCAGGACATAATACAATAGTGTACCCCAGAGAACAGTGACAGTATAGGTCAGGAACAGAGTAAGCCCACAGCTGCAAATGCCAACCTGTTTTAAAACTGCTTTAATTCATCTACAGTATGAGCTCTCTCAGGCAGCTGGCATGAAAACTGCTCAGCAAACTAACAAAACTGCAATTCATTGGATTTCTTGTAGGAAGTTTTGTGAGTTAAAGTGGGCTTTAAAATACCTCATAGCTGCAGAGAAGATGCAACCCGAGGCAGCATTTCTCTCCATACAGTTAACACATGGGCCTCATTGATTACATATGCATAACTGTGCATATTGTGGCATAAGAAATACCCTTGCTCACTGAAGGAAGTTGAGATGCAAATGTAATGTAATAAAGGTAAGATCACAAATCTATTGGTTTTGGTAGGATAATCATCATATTCCCAAGACTGAAAAACATAATTACCTTGTATTTCCTTTGGTATAATCTACATGCTGCCTTAGAATGAGACTTTCTTGAGAAAATATTGCACAACTATGTGAACTCTATTTTAAGAGACATTAGGAACTGATAAGCAATCTGGAAATAAGTTTCAGGCACAGGAATTCTGATGTACAGATGGTATTCTCCACACTATAGTGTTTTTATTTCAGTTGTGGTGGTGGTAGTAGTGGTGTGCCTCCACATCATATTGGACTTATGGCAACTCTAAGATTAACCCATGATGGGGGTGAATGAGAGCTCAGAGTGCATGACTTGCCCAAGGTTACCCAGTGGGTTTTCATGGCCAAGCAGGGATTAAAACCCTGGTCTCCAGAGTGGTCGTCCAGCATTCAAACCACTTTCGAGATTATCACATGGTGTCCAAAAACCCCATCCCTGTTGCACTACCCCCTCTTGCCCACCTCCCGTCCCACTCTCGTCCCTGAAACTGGCTTAGAAAAACTTTTCAGACACTTACCTTGCCGTGCTATTGAAGGTCCTCCCCTCCAGCATCCCAGGAGTCAATGGGGCTGTCACTGAGCCCCATTCACTTCCTGGAAACAAAATCCAGGAAATCCTGGAAACAAAATCAAAAGAGAACGATTGCACAGGAATTTTAAAAATAAAAAGCAAACCAAATGTCAAATTCAAACACCAAACCCTAAAACACACTTTAAAAATTCCAAGTAAACCGGGGAGGGTAAAAAAAAAAAAAAAAAAAAAAGTGTCATTTACCTCGATGTCCCAATCAAACCTGGACATGTTCTACAGGGACCTCCCCGGACCTCCCTGTGACACTGGCATCATGCCAGCAGAAGGCGCTCATTTTCAAATGCCCGTGATTCCATGACAGAAATGGAATGGGTGATCTATTAACGACTTAATTCATTATTAAGAAGGATCGGCGGGGAATGGAAGAGGCATGGAGACATATCGCCACAGGGATGATGTCATCTGAAAAGGAAGCCTTTTAATGATCTCCTGTTGTCCCTGTGATAGGATATTTGGCACGGGGGATAATCTCCTATATCACACTGGCTCCTATTTGTCTCTGTACTAGAGGCTAATTCATTCACATACATGGATCCTTCAGTGAAATGAATATACAAGAGTTAGCTCTTACAAGTGCAAATTGAACTGAACAAGAAGTTTCAGATTTAAAAATGTAGCAATAATCCTGAATCTCTGAATCTGTTCCAAAGTAGTTTCTTGGTTACATTTTCTTTATATCTATATCGATATATATATATATATATATATATATAGTATCCTAGATGCATTCACCCATGAGTACTCTTGCAGAAATTTTACTCAAGTCCAGCCTGTCTGCAACCTCTTTTACTAATCTCAAAAACACCAACTTGCCACCTCTCTTCAACTAGAAATGTTTTAGCATGGTTTGTTATGTGGCTGGAACCCTTATTTGTTGGAACAAATAGCATAACAATTTGATACTGTCTTATGGAAGCAAATACTATCCTTGTCATTTACCTTCGTGTGGCACAACCAACATAATGCTCTTAAGGGTTGATATTTGTTCCGATTTCTGATTTTTTTTCAGCTGCTTGTGGGCTAGAGAGAAGGGACCCCAGTGGATAGTCTGAGCCACAGGAAACACACTAGTAAGTATAAAGTAATGTTTCTTGCATCTGGCCAATATTCTTGATTAACATAATTTAAAATGTTAAACTAGTTGAAGGAAAATGGAAAACAAACAAAAGCAAAAACTTCCACAGAACTATAAGAGTACAGGACTGGATTTAATTCTGTACTTATCTTGTTTATTTTCAATGACATTTGAACCAATCCAATATTTTGAGGCATTGTGATTCTATCAATGTTCTCCTTTACCGTAAAACACAGAGGCTGAGATCTTATGTGTTGTCAGGGTGTAAAGCTCCACCTTCATACTTACACTGTTGCAATGAACCAGGCAATCTTACAGTGGGTATTTTCGGCCATTCTGATGGGTATTGTGCAAGGACTTTATCACAACCCCCCCCTAAATCCCATTCTTTTGCTGCCATAACTTTTCCATTTTTATGCCAGCAAAAGTACTCTCCATGACGCACTTACCTTCCCTCCCATCCAAAGGCTTCACTGGCAATGAAAGAAGAAGTGAATGGAGCTCCATTCACTTTCTTATTCAAAATCCCACAAATTCTCATGAGAATACATAGTGCAGCAATTCAAAAACAAAAATAAAAAGAACACAGAAAAGGTTTTTTAAAGCACAAGAACACACTTAAAAATCCCAAGTAAACTGTGCATCATAAAAAGTGCATCACCTACCTGGAGGTCACAGTCTCACCCAGAAGTGTTCTGGCCAGATTGGCCATTGACGCTAGATTTGCATGAGTTCAATGGTGCAAGGTTTCATACTGGAATTATGGCAATGCTGGCAATGCCGGCACTAAAGTGCCACAGGGATCTATTGAGTGCTTATGCCGTAAATAAAATAGGATGGGTTTTGGCCAGGACATAAACATGAAAGGGTGACATCATCTGATATGCGAGTCCTTTCATGTTTATGTGGTGTCGTTATGACGCCGTATCTGATATATCTGATAACATCCCTGATAATAATAATAATAATATTTATTTATACCCCACCCCTCTTTTAAAACAATCGGGGAAGCCTACAACAATTAAAATACAATACAGATAAAAATCCCAAAACACCACCCACACCCACCCTCCCCCATAAAAATATATTAAACAAATATAAATTAAAAGCAACTATCTAAAATCACATTTAAAAACAATAAATACAATAAATAGCCACAGACAAAAAGAGGCCAGGAGCCTCTGAGGCCAGGATCTAATTAGGAAAGGCCTGCCGAAAGAGATCCATCTTTAATGCTTTTTTAAAGCTACTCAGGCTTGTCATCTGACGGATCTCGTTTGGCAGGTCATTCCACAATTTGGGGGCAATTACCGAAAAGGCCCTCTGGGAGGTTGCAGACAGCCTAGATTTTTGTAGCTGAAGCAAATTCCTCCCAGAAAAATCCCTAGTCATTATAGCTTGGGGGAGACCTGTTTCCACACTGCAGACTGATCTTTATGCATGTATATGGGTACCAGATAGTTGTTTACTCAAGTATGTAAAAAGTACAACTGCCAGTATAACCTGGTGTTATATCTTCATAATGTCTTGACTGGATTTCAGCCAGAATTTCCAAAGTATACTGAGGGTGGAGACAATCAGCATATAGGATTATCTTGAAGTCTATCACATGATCCCCCCCCCACCTCCTAAGCCAGACCATTCTATAGAAGGAAGCACAAGGAACACTTGGGCTTTGGAGGGAAGGAGGTTGCCAGGAAAACAGAAATTAGATCTACATCTACAACTTTCCCCTGATGTTTCACATAAATCCTAGCTAGAGGCTATGAAAAGATATTTAATTTCCCACCACCACCACCACCACCCACAGTTGGCTTGACAGCTGAAATATCTTTTCAAAGTCTCTTGTCAGGATTGGGGCTTGGGGGGAGTTGTAGGAAAAACAGAAACCAGATCATCAGCTGCTAAACATCTGCAACTCCTCCCTCTCCATTTTTCACAGAAATCCTGGCTAGAGGATGCAGTGAGAGCTGGCATCTTCTCTCTCCCCCCTCCCCATCAGTTTGACAGAGGTAATATATTTTCACAGGTGATGATTTCTGCACAACTTTGTGGCTGGGGAAGGGGGAAGAAGGGATGGAAAGTTGTGGGAAACCAGTACCTAGTATGTGTCAGCTGGGGCACTTTTTAATGAAAGCTGTGTAGCTTTGGGCTGCAAAGAAGGTGGGGGGGAGTCCCAGCAAAGCTCTGGGAACTTTGTGGTTGTTTTTTTCTTCCTTCACCAATTTCCAAAGGGGTCAGGAACTGCAATTTCACCCCCATTTAGGAAAATTGCCAAATTCCCATCCCATCCCTCAAAGCAATACTATCTGAATGATACTGACCCAGCTTCCTCCTGTGTTGACACTAATTCTGGGTAGATTTCTGATTCCAATTGGTTGTGCTTTCAATCTTCTTAAATTCTGTTCCAATAGTACAGTCTTTTGGGTATACTCTGCACTCCTTTCAATGAAAATACCTCTGACCTTTCACAATGATCAAGGTGCGGTAAAGGTCAACTTACTTGATGCACATCACACAGAATCAAAGAATAACACTGGACGTTCAATAACTGCAACACAAGACACACAATAAGAGATAAATATGGGGCTAGGGAAAGTGGGAAATACTCTTCCATCCTTGATCCTATGATGGTCTAAGTCCACATAGGCAGTTTAAACTGGTACAAAACATTAAGAACAAGTAGAGGTGGTTTTAAAAAAAATCACTCAAAAGTTTTGAGTTTTCACACAGCCTATTTGTCTGCATGTGCAGCACTAGAATGTGGAATAATGGCCACCTAAAAGGATTGCTTTAAAACAGTGTTATACAATTGCATGATGGATCTATATTATTTTAGTCCCAGAGGCATTGTGCTCCTGGATAACAATTGTTGGGAAATGTGAGCATGAGGGGACAATTGTGCCCATGCCCAGGTTGTGGGTTTCTGGTTGGCCAATGTGGGGACTAAATAGGCCTTTAGTCTGATTCAGCAGAATTTGTCTCATCTGTTCTCATTTGCCCAGTTTCCCTCTCTCCCTTCCCTTATTAAATGCTTGGGATCTTCATCACTGCTGAGCAAGGTAGGTAGGTGCTACACAAAATCCACTTTTAGTTTCTGTTCCCTCTTAAACCTCACAACAGCCTTAGCAGGCTGCCAGAAAAATCATGATATCGACTCTTTCCTTACTGTTCCTATGATTTGTCACGGGTAGCAAAAGTCTCTTTTTTTAATTTGTTGTTTACATGTACCTCCATCCCGGGAAAGGGGCACATAGCAAAGCTGACTTTTGATTGGTCATACCTTGGAGGGGGTGGGCTTGCAAGGGAAGCCTGGAAATTCTGGATCTGCCATTTTTGTATCGGCAGGGTCCCCCACAACCTCCAAAGCCCAGCTGTCAGAAGCCCCCCCTGCCCTGGCAGCTCTTCCCTCCCGGCCCCACTGCTGCTGGCAGTCATGGGGAAAGCCCTCCCGCTAGGGTGCTTCCAAGTGTCAGAAGTGCCCTAGCCCCGGGAGCTCATCTGCGTGGTGACGTCTTCGCTCAGGAGACCAAACAGTCTTCGGCCTCCTGAGCGAAGGTGGCGCTGGGCAGAATGAGCTGCCATGGCAGGGAATGCTTTTTCCGTAAGTGTCAGTGTCCCAAGCGAAGGTGTTGCCAGAGCTCCCTAGGGCTATGGTGCTGCCGAGTGTAAGTTGCCCCCCCAAATGGTCATAAATAGTGGTTGATGTAAGTCATCTATATTCTGCTATTTGTCTTTTAAAAGTTTTAATATTTTTTATGATTCTGTATATTATTTTATTGGCCAATGGCCGAAATAAATTGTCTGTCTGTCTGTCTAGCATTTATGAAAGTTGAGTTCATGATTTTAATTTTGATTTTGCTCCTTTTATTCTCAGGGCTGCTTAGAAGCAAAGAGCCCCCTTTGGGGGAGAGGTCCTCAAGCTGGTGTGTTTTGAAAACTTCTGTTGATGAGATACAACAAACACTTTTTATAAGCAGTTTTTCTTAGTCAGTGAGGAGATTTTCACACAGGGAAATTTTTCCCCAGGGAGACCGGGAAAGAATATTTTCTGTCCCGGAAGCAGCGCCACATTTCACATGCCCACTTCCCTCTCCTGATCTTCCGTCGTCCTGACGCTGTGCTTGTTCTATTTCTTTTTATTAACAATGAACTCTCATTAATAAAATATTGCGGAAGATACTGGCAGGGAAATAGAATGAGCACAGCATCAGGACAACAGGAGATCGGGAGAGGGAAGTGGCTGTGCGAAATGCGGCGCTGCTTCCAGGACAGAAACAATTCTGTCCCGATCTCCCCAGGGAATAATTTCCCCGTCTGAAAATCTCCCGAGTGTCTGAAACTTGGCAGTGAGTTTCTGTTAGTGACTCACTGAGTGTCTAAAGCTCAGTGAGTGTTTGAAAAGGGAAAATAGAACATTGAAACAGCTTTCTATCAGATTTATTTGTTTAATTTTATGACAAATAAAGTAACACATGTGGAATCATGTTTAATTACATGTAGTGAAAGTAATGCAGGTACATGTAGTGCAAGTCCAATGGGTACAGCAGTGGGTTTTCATGTAGTTATTTTGAAGTATTTTATTAAATGTAAATGGTAGGTGGGTGTAGAAAATTTCACTAACACTATAACATTAATGACAATCTGGAAACTTTAATGCAGAAGGAATGCAGAAGGAATAATAAAAATGTAATATAGTAATATATTACCTATTACATTTTGGGCAAGTAACAAGCAATATACCGATGTTACTTTTTTACAAGTAGTATGTAATAACACTGGGCCTGATACAATAGTTTAAGAAAATACCCTGTTTACTCCACTTCTGCTGGAAAGAAACAGATTGGGCACTGCATAGACCAGCCCATTGCTCTAAATGCCAGTCTCCCTGCCACATCCAGGTAGCAGGCTTATAGCATGTCACCAGCGCTGGTCCCATGCAAGGGCCCTTGTCACATGGTGCGGGTCAGCTTCCTGGATGAGGTAGAGCAAGGAAAATGGCAGCAGTGGTGGCAAGAGTAACAGGCTAGTGGTCTGTCAGAACTCTCAGCTATTTCATCCAGTGAATGGGCAGAATAGAATGGGCTTGATCCTGAGCAAGGATATGCCAGCAGGAAGCCCCTAGTCTCTATTACTATTACTTCCCTCTTTCTAGACACTATACTCCTATTGATGTAGCTTAAGAATCAAATTGGCTTTTTTTTTAGTGCTGCATCATACTGTTGACTCCTGTTTAGCCTGTAGTCTATCACAGCTACATAACTACAAATGCATAACTTAGTAATGGTCCCTGGTCTTACCAGCCCCAAGCCACCTTAAAAAACAGCAGCCACATCAAGTGAAGGATGTTTGTTGAGCTGCTAATTGGGGTGCAAGAAAGATGACATTTTCAATCCCTCCCACCAGTGAATGAGGCTGTGATAAGGAATTGCAACAGCAGTCCTACTTCTGATTGTCACAGTCTCACTCGGTGGAGGGAAGGGGATGGAAACATCCTCCTCCTTTCACTCTGATCAGCAGCTGAACAGACCTTCTTTGCTTCATGTGGCTGCTGGCTGTTCAGATGGGTTTGGGGGAAGCATTTACAATCATGGCAATAGTGCCACGATCATGACTATATAGTGCTATGGACTATGAAGCAGTTACAGGTTCATAACACTAGGGAGCCAGTTACATGGCAGAATAAAGTGCGCGAAATTCCAGATTGCCATCCTTTTGCACCAGGGCTACATAATTCACATGGTTTATTGCTAAATTGGAAGATCCGGTGAGCTTTCGCCTTAAAAAGTTCACACAGACCAGACAGGAGGTGGGGAGGAAGCGAGGAGGGGGGCAGTGTGAGGGGGAAAGAGACCGTATCTTCATAGCTTTGTCTGAGCCGGAGAAAACCAGATAAAGCAACAACAAAAAAGAGGAAGACTGGGGGAGGGGGGAGGAATAATGACAAAGGAAGGAAGGAAAAGAAGCCTATTATCTTCACTCTGCATTTCTGCCAGCTGGGCAGACTGCTTCTCTCTCTCTCTCTCTCTCACACACACACACACACACACACACACACTGGTGCATGCATGTGATCCCTCTCTCACATAGAGGGAGGGAGGGAGAAGGAGAGGGAGAGAGGAACAGTAATTATGCTAGAATGCAAGCCAGCTGGTTGGATCTTTTCAAGCCTCATCTCTTGCAGGCCCACTCCCTCAGTCCAACCAATTACGACTAAGCTCTGTTGTGGCTGTTTTGGAAAATAACTGCTTCAAGTTCCCACTGCTGTAAGTGAAATGGTCGTTCACACAATCGATAGTGTGCTAACTTGCGCTACTTTTAAAAAAAGATGGGGGAAATAGTGAAAGCTGAGACTGTGTGACTTATGGGTTTTTTTGGCCGCCTTCTTTTGAATATGGCAACTTTGATCTGAAAGATGTGGGAACTATTAGGACTCTTTGTGAATTCTTAGAGGATTTATTTTGCCCTTTAAAGGCCCCTAGGTTACAAATCCATAAATGCAATAGAGAATGCCAGCCTAGATCTACTAAATCAATGGAGTTTACATAAGTATTAGCATATCAAGTTATCATTGATTCTTTACTGGTGTTCCATTTGGGACTAACCAGTGGATTTAGGCAAAAGGAATGCATTTCACACAGCATGTCTTCTCTTCCATTTTCAAGTTTTCAAGTGATATTTTTCCTCAGTTTGTCAACTATGTGAGAAATGCCAGATAAAATTCTTCAGCCTTTAGCATCATGCATGGGTTTCCCCATCACCTTGTGCCAGTTGGTTCCTGATGGTGCACAAAGTTTAATCATTCCCAAGTTGATATTACTGGTTGGTTTTCATGCTGACTTGACAGACTCTGTCAAAACTCTATTGAAGTTATTCAATTTTCTGTACAATTGTCTGTTACAGATGGCTCTTCTCCATGTGATGCTTCCCCATGCTTTTCCCAAGAGGAGCATAAAAGAACGGAGCGGTAAGAGCTTCCTCACTGTTTTCTTTCATACCTTTCTGCATATATTTGATATTTTCTGTTTAAAGTTCTTATGCAATCAAGTTTTCATATTACCAGACTCGAAATACCTCTGGCATCCTCTATGTTGTCCATATTTCTTTCCACTCAAATTGTAGGAAACTTTGTACAACATAAAGATAGGGTTGAAATAATATTTACCTTCTAAAGAAAATAATACTCTTCGTTTATAAGAATCTCAGTCTGGTGTCCTCCTCTGGGATGAGAATGTTAACCCTTCCCCCTTCTTCAAAGTCCATGAACTTAGACAGTGTTACAAATTCACAAATAGTTTATTTATAGTTTAATTAACCCCTTGGTTTCCCTTTCCCACAGTTACAGTACTGGGAGTCAGATCAAGTATTGTATCTCAAGACTTCTTGTTACTACATGCATCCTTGTGTCTGTGTCTTTATCAGATTCATGGCAATGAGCCATGAGCCCATCCCTATGGAGAGATCCCCAATAAATTCCACTCACCTTCTCTGTGATGTTAATTACTTTCTTCTTGGCAGGTCTGAGAAATTCCTAAGCAATAGGAATCCTGGCTAGCTCCCACAGTTCCACACGTTAGTTGCATATTATCTCCTGTGGTTGGCTCCTCCGGAAGGACATGGAAGGTTTTTTCTATCCTTCCAAGCTCCAGCTGGTTCACCAACAGAATCTACACTCCTGTCCTCCAACTCCTTTATTGTTGTGACTTCAAGTCATTTCCAACTTATGGTGACCCTAAGGCAAAACTATCATGGGGTTTTCTTGGTAAGCTTTCTTCAGAGGGGTTTGCCTTTGCCTTATGCTGAGGCTGAGAGGATGTGACTTGCCCAGTTTCCCAGTTGGTTTCAATGGCTGAGTGGGAGTCATAATCCAATGTTCAAACAACTATACTGTGCTGGCTTTCTCAAATTCCTTACTGTCAGCATAATCAACCACCCTTTTAAGACAGCTATGTGTCCAACCTTACAGAAGACAGACAGGTTGGGTGGGGTTAAGATTGGGATAGGGATAAAGGAAAGTGGGTGGAGCCAAATGTAGATTTTAGGAGACTTTTCCACTAAGCATGCAAATTACAGATCAGACCCATGGTATAATTCTATCCACATCTTCTTAGGAAGAAGCACATCTCTTCCTGGGCTTCAAACTGCATCTCAGTTCCATACAGTTTCCTGAGCTGCGCTGCGCTGCGCTGCAAAGCCAAGCCAAGCCAAGCCAAGCCAAGCCCTGTTCTATGACAAACCTTCCCAGGCCATCTCCCATCTATAACCACCGATCACCGGTAAAAGCAGAAGAAGATTGCTGGCTCTGTGGGGGAATCCTTGCAGGTCATGTTCAATCCATTGGCTAAAAGTTTACCATACTTTCTACCTAAAGTACCTATAGGCTAAGATCCTGCATTAGCAGATATAGCTACAATGACAGAGTTCCATCGTTGTAGCTATTTCTGCCAATGCTACCCCCAAAAAGTGCTGTGTAATGTAATGGAAAACCCCATGACAGTTTTGCCTTAGGGTCACCATAAGTTGGAAATGAGGGCAGGTTTTCTATCCACAGAAAATTAGGGTTGCCTGATTTAAAACTGGAGCTGCTACTAGTAATAAAGGGATAGTTTAACCTTCACAACAGACACCTTTTTCCATATGGTGAGGGAAGAAAATGGCCTTGCAGTGAAATTGCCATCTTGAACCTAGAAAATGAAGGAGAATGTGTTAAAGCAGGAAGCTGGAGAGACCCCTTGGAGTTCTCCCACAGCTGATTATTTCAATATGCTCCACAAGTGGGAGAGTGCTGCAGTTATCATTTCCCATCACCCCTCTCTGCAGTGCCTTGGAAATCCTTCAGTTGTGCCACTGCCTGGCTGTTTCCCAAATTTTGTGGGGTCCACGAGGATCCCACTAATGTCCACAGTCTAATATGATGAATTTTTAATTAGCTCAAGATGGCAGCGAGAGGCCATGTAACTTCAGGATCTTTTGACCTATGTATACTGGTAGTAACTGTGGAGACTCCAAGCCAAAACATACACTTAAATGGTTTTTACTGAAAATTAATCTTAACAGCATTCACACTAACACTCAAGCTCAAACAATCACACAAGGCTATTGGAGTATTTGGATAGAGGAATAGAGTGAGGGGATTGTGGGTTATACTATACCAATCAGAGGAGCAGAGATTTGTGTGGAAGCTCCAACCTGGCTACAAAAACTGACGTGGAGACAACAGTGAGAAGATCTGTGCAGCCTGGTGATACAGAGTGGCAGAATGTTGGGAGGAAGGAGATATGTTAACATTTTGGTGGTGTTTTTGGGGTGATATTTCAATTAGATAATTCCCCTGAAGAGATGGGTTTAAAGTGGAATACAATGTCTCTCAGAGACTTCCAGGACTAGAAAAAGGGTCCTCCAGATATGTTAATGATTTTTAATGGGCTAAACATTTGGGACTGAATGGACACATGCAGCCTTCCATTGTGAACAAGGGAAAAGTGGAAAAACCCATTTTGCAATCACTGAGTGCTCAGCTATCCTTCATGGGATTAGTGGACGACTCATTTCCAGATGTTCTAGGGAGAACTCTGACCTGGGTATGACCTGTTTAAGGAATTTCCAAAGGCCCCTCCTTAGTTTGTGCATAACTCCATCCTTACTATCTTTGGAGTCCCTGGTTTATTTGCCAGCCATGTGGTGGGCTACAGCTAGCCAGATTATTAAATATTGTCAATTATGCAGTATCACAAAGGTGTGGGGGGCAGGGCAGCTAAAATGGCTTAAGAAGTAGGTACAGCAATAGAGCTCCATTATTCTAGTTCCACCTGATAATGTAGGATATCAGCCTCAGTTTCCCCGAGACATCTGTATGATGTCCTGTGTAGATTATCAGAGGACCATCTGGACAGAAAGAACACTCTCTTCCAACCTGCCTTCACTACTCATTGTTTTAGTAGCTTATAACAATCATGACACAGGGCCTGTCTACATGGCAGAAAGACAGCAGTTGGATACCACTTTACCCACCTTAGTTCTATCCTATGGAATCCTGGTATTTGTCATTTCATGAGGCACCAGAGTTCTCTGATAGAAAAGGCAAAATACCTCACAAAACTACCAATATCAGGATTCCATAGGATAGAACTATGGTGAATAAAGTGGTGTCAAACTGTGGTATTTCTGCAGTGTAGACAAGCCCTAAGTAGCAATTGTGAACATGAAACAGTTACAGTTGTGTAAATCTAGGTAGAAGTTTTGTATTCACATGATTGTGACACTATTGCAAAAATTGTAACTCTTCCCCCAACTTATTTTATTGGGCATCAGCTGCATGGAGAGAAGGAGAGCCATTCTGCTAGAGCTTGGAGCACAGGTGAGTGATGTTTCCATCAGGTTTGTGGGGGAAGGTCAGGCCAGGAGAGGTGACATCATTAAGTATACTAAGTTAACTTAGTTAAGCATACTTAACTATATATACTGAACTGATACAGGATCTGATTCAGGATCCCAGCCATCCTTTCATTTTCATCTATTCACCTCTCTTTTCCCAGCTTTCACCTTATGTGAGTATTCTGGGGAAGAAGGGACAGGAGTCCTCTCATAATCCCATTCCCTCTTAGTAGAAAGGAACCAGCCTTGCTTGTATTATTGGTTCTGTGGCAATTTGGCATAGAAGAACTTTCCCTCATAGATAAAGTCGCAAATTTACGCCAGCTCAAATGCAATAACAAAGCTCTCTTGCTAATGATGATTGTTCCTTCAGTAATTGTATGTATACCTCCTGTAATTAGAACTATATTTATTATGCTAATTTACTACACTATGCACACTAATTAATTATAAATGTGATCAGAGTGCTTGATATTTTCATCAATTGATGCAGCAAGAAATGATGTAATCCATGTTTTAATTAAATTGTAGTATCTTGGCACTGGTTGTGTTGGAGTGTTTAACTGAAATGAGCTGCTACTAGTAATAAAGGGATAGTTTAACCCTCACAACACACATCTTTCTCCAGATTGCGAGGGAGGAAAATGGCCTTGGAGTGACATTGCCATCTTGAACCTAGAAAATGAAGGAGAATGAAAGTCATTAACATAGAATGTACTGGATCATCCTCTGCTGGTGATAATGCCTAAGCTTTCAAGCTTGATGAGTTTGAAAATACACCCCAAATTTGTTAGAATTACCTCTCTGGTCAAGTAATTTCATGAGTGAAAAAGTTAAGCACCATGCTGGATCATCAATGCCAGGTAGGATACCTCATAATGAGCCTCTTCCTGTACTGTTTGGTTGCTCTTCCTGTGTACTCTGAGACAAATTTCAACTGCTTTCCCAGAGAGAAGAGGCAAATTAGTAAGCACCCAATGATGACTGTCATTCCTTCAGCTCCCTCATTTGCTGTTTATTACTACTGCTCACCCTCCAAATAAGATGCACAAAGCTGATAACAGGGGTCAACAGGGCAAGTAATAGAGATGGGCAAGCTAGGAGTTCATTTTCAGTGGTAAGGTGAAGGGGAGAGTGAGTTAAGCTTAGTGTGGTCTCTGCAAAGAGCCAGGTCTTCAAAAAATAAATGAATGAATCCCAACCCCCAGTTCTACCTTTTGTTTGGGTACTAACTAGGAAAATGTACTTCTGTCTATTAGCTTCAAAGTATGAATGCATCTACATTTTACAATCATAGTACTATGATGCTACTTCAGCTGTCACAGCTCCATCCTATGGCATCCTGGGATTTGGATTTTGGTGTGGTACTTAGAATTCTCTGCTGCTAATGGTATAGTTTGGAATACTAGAAAATTCTGATTTCCTCACCAAATTGCAAATCCCAGTATTCCTTAGAATGGAGCCATCATGATTACAATTGTATATAACAACTTAATGAGAATACTCTGTTTTTCTTGTTTTATTTCCAGTAAGTAAAATAATTACAATGAAGCTCTGCTCCATTAGGTTTCATAGTTCTCACACCAAAATACTGAAGGGAAGGAGCATCAGGGCACTCCTCACCCAAGCCACTATTTATGCTAGAGCCATCCCTGGTTTTCAATAGTAAGAGGAGCAACTACAGGGCCAGGAGTAGCTTTCCAACATGCTACTCTACAAGTACCCAGCAACATGAACACCTGATGACAACCCTGAACTAGGATTTCTATATAACTTGCCCTGTCCTATTCCTGTTAACTATAAGGGTGAGATTCAAAACAATGCTGGCAGAGCATGAATCTCTTCCAGTGTACTAATGCCAGTCCCTGGGGCAGGGACTGTGCCTTCCTTCCTGGCTCCTTCCCCAGATACACAATAGCCATCACAGTAGAACATCACAAATACATCTCCATCCCTTTGGCTTCCAATCTGCTCTGTGGGGCACCAGGGTAAATTCTGCCTATCTTTGCACACCCAGAGAAGATGATATACCCACCGTACCCAGTGTCACATTCTTATAACTTCTCTCCGAGGGCAGCTGACATGGGCCCAGCAATACCTTTACAGGGAATCTAAGGGGTTGTAACAGCCCCAGGGAGCTCTACTGTCCCTGTTCCACAACTACAGCAAGGGATGTTGTGCAATGAGGTACTGGATGTCTTCTTGTGCAGTGCCTTCAAAATCACGCACATCATAAATGTCACAAACAGGATTGTGACCCTCATTTTCAGTCAGCATTGTTTTATCACTGAGAAACCATAGCTTGAAAAAGTTGATACATCTCCCAGAATCCCCTGCCAGCATGGCCAGATTCAAAGCCTTGTAGTCAGAAAGGTAAATTTTTCAAGATCTATTAGGAGCAAGCTATTGTTGTTGTTTTCAAGTGTTCAAATTGTGCTTCTTTAAGGATAGGAAACTAGTGTGAGCATTTAAAATGAAAAACAGCACCACATCCTTTTCAGAGAAGGATCCCTCATTTTGCCACAGAGTTTAGCCCAAATGAGTTCCATAAGATCCTTAACAAAAGCAATAGACTAATATTTGCCACTCTTTTTTGGTTAAATAACATTAATATGCAGCAGTGCATCAAAAAACACCTTAAGCCATTTGTATGGGCTTCCTGAAATGATGACATGGCCATCCATCGTATGTTATTATCGCTTGAGCATAGTTGCTAACAGCATTTGCTTTTTTAAGAGCTTCATTTTTCATTTTTGAAATAAAGGTACCTGTTAAGACTATCATTCAGAATATGAACTATACACACAGAGAGAAAAAAGAACATTATAGAACCAGAGAATCGATTGTGTCTTCTGTCTGTTAGCTTAGGCACATTCTTCATGCTGTCAACATGTGAGTGTCCTACAGAACACACAAGCAAGCATTCAGAAACAAACCTCCTTGGAAGGAAGAATGAGTTATAAAGAATATATGCCTTTTGATGCTGAAATATGAAGCCACCTTTATCCAAATAAATATCTAGATGCATAAAAGTCATTTATCAAGATCAAGTGAATGCTTTTCAGAATCCAGTGAAATGCTTTTCTAAAAACTGGCTTTCAAGTAAAACTGTTTTTAAAAATAATGTTTTCAGGCCAGCCTTCAAATTGTGTCTGTATATAGGCCCAAAGGCTTCTCCGTGGCCAGTAGGATTATTTTGAGTTTTTTTTTAAAAAAAGTATTTTTCCTGTGAGCTGCAAACCTCTCAGGCTGTGTTATAAATGATATTTGAAATTAATCTTTATTTCAAAGATGGTACATCATTTGGAAAATTCTTTGGGAAGCAGAAGTCCAACTAGTCACAAGATTTTTATTTTTATTTTTATTTTTTTGGCATCTTCATGATGTGGGTGTATCTGATTTAATTTGGATAAAAAAAATCAGTAGTAGTGTAAACAGTTAGGCTCTCATCCAATCTATCTCTAATAATGTATGTCATATTTGTGTACAGGTTGACCCCTCCCCCATATCTGCAAGGGATATGTTCCAGGACACACACACCCTGTGGATATCTGAAACCATGGATAACGGGGAACCCTACTATTTTCAATGGAACAAAGACTGGAAGTTGACCATAGAGTCACATTGGAGGACCTAGAAATGCCTAAAGAGAACGTTTTTTTGTATGTGGATAGGTGTAACTGTAGATACTGAATGCATGGATACAGGGGTCAACCTGTACTGTAAATCTACAATTAGGTAGTTACATGGTGGTTCTGCTATATCAGCCTTTTAAAAATACTGTCATCTAGATTCTAGATCTGGAAATGGTCTGCAAATTGTCCCATTGTATAATGGGATGTGCAAAGTGGCATTTATCAAATTATAGTGAAGAAAGTAGTACTTTGAAGGCACTGAGGAATAGTTACTCACCCTCTAAGAATGCATAGCTGAATGGCTGGAATCCTTTTGGTTAGTCCCAACTCAAGTAGGTCCATTGAATCAATTTGTGAATGGTGTATTGACACATAGGTATATCCAACTGATTCAGTGGCTCTATTTCAGTTGGAATTAACAATAGGATTTTGGTCATGTGAAATGGTAACACTTGAATAACTCTGCTTATACATCCTTGAACTGAATATGTCTGTTGTGCAATGGCCAAAAAAGTATAACCATATGTGAAAGGGAAGACCAAAAAGATAGTCACCACTGCCTTTTGCATCAACTATAATGTCAGTTGGATGTTAGTACTGGGTAGCTACTTTACCCATAGTGCTGGAGTAACATTTGAAGACCTCAGGCCATTTGGAAGGAATTAGTCTTATAATATCTGTTCCAACACTGCTGTTCAGTTCTACCTTCCAGCAGAATCCAGTGATCACAGACAATATCATATTTACAAGTGAAAGCAAGTGCAGCATGAGGCTAGGTCTGTCCCAAGATGTTTTGAATTCTGGAGTGAATGGTGTCCCACCCATTCCATGTTCATAGGTTAAATGTTAATTAAGAACAGGTAATGCGGCAGCATCCTTCACTATTTCAGAAGGTAGCAGCCTAGCTTAAGGGCCATAGAGTGGCAGGCATCTTGCTGGTCCCCACTAGCATCAGCTGGCTGACCACCTCATTATGTCTAATGGTAGGGCTAGCCCTGGGTAGTGTCATGCCCTGCCTCTCAGAGGACAGTGAGGAGGAATCTGAAAGCTTTGATAGCATGCCTGGGCTAGAGCAGAGTGACCAGCAGCACCACATGCTGAGGAAGAGAGTGTACAACAGCTACAAGCCTCCGAGGGACAGAGTGTCTAGCAGGCTCACTCATCTGAACAAGAGACTATTCCACAGCCACAAACCCCAGAGGAACAGGATACAGGCTTACCCAGTTTCACTCAGCTTCAAGAAAGGAATCTCTCAGATGCTCACAGAAATTATATAGGAAGCACGAAGTAATCAGGAGACTCAGCTGGACCATAAATAAGCAGCACCTCCTTCAGAAGAGCATGGCTGACAACCAACCTGTTTGGGTGAAAGTCACACTGGATCATGCTCCTTGTACTCCATGCCTGACTGACTGCTATCTTGGACCTTGCCTTCACTTTGTGACTTTGCCTCTGGATTGTTTGCCTGGTTAGCTGTTTCTTTGTGTATGACTCCAGACTGGATTGGACTGGACTGTATCTGTTCTACATGCTGGTAAGCTGAATAGACTCGTCTACTCCCTTTGAACTGTGAAGCTGATTTATTGGCTCTCTGCAGTCTGCCCCAAGAAATACAGGACAGGCAGGGATCTTCATTTGAGTCATTTGAGCACTGCTTTCTGTCTTGGCCAGGCAATGATTCTGTGGTTGTCCCCCATATGATGAGTCACATATTTGGTGTAGGCCTTTCAGTGTTAGGGCTGCAGTATGGGAAGTGTGCACAGAAAGCAACTCCCATATCTAAAGAATGTATTTGCTGTCCATAACTTTGTTCTATCTTCAGCCCTATTATTATTCGCCTTGTCAGTTTTTCTGGGCCTTTTGTGTGGGCTTCCAGAAGGATGTATCACTAAATCAAAATACCTCAAAGAGGTTTTAGGGACATAGAGTCACACAGAGATGCTTTGTAATGGATGATCACTGGGGCAATTGCAACCCAGTGAAAGGCACTATGGGATGCCTGCCCAAATAACCATCACAAACACATTTAATGAGGTACTTCAAGTAGGGAAAAAATGTTGTAGAGCTCTAATTGGGACATGAGCATATGCAGTGCAGCCTTCACAAGCTATTTGCATACATACAGTTACAAACAGCTGGAGCAGACATAAGTAGCCAATTAGTTAATTACTGACCTCAAAATTATCACACAAAAGAAGGGTTGGTCATTTAAGCTTCTGATTATCATCTATTCTCTTGCAGAGCTAAGATATGCAGACATAAGCTGCCTTTTGGAAAATCTTATTTAATTCTATACATGAAATTAACCAAAAGAAAAAAAATGGCAGGAATGTATTGATAAACAAAGGGAACTGAAATGTATTGATTCTCTTAATGTGCTCAGTAATTTCTTTTAAATACATTCTGCATAATTTCTGGCAACCCATGAATGAGGGATTATTCATCAGCAAGCTTGGGTTTTTTGAGGGGAGGGGGATTGTTTTTTTAAAAAAAGCTTTTATGAATTTGTTGGTTTTGTTTTAAAATTCACTGTTCTGTTGCTAAACTGTTTTAAATACATGCCATCTGGACCTCTCTTTTTTTGAGATAAAGTAATACTGAATTGTAAAACAAATATACATTTAAGAGCATTGCATGCCAATCATCTAAAAAACAATGACATGCTGAAATTTTTAACACAAACATCCAGTACTGATGCGTGCAAATACATATTGAATTTCTGTTCAACCTCTGCCAGTTTTTGTTCTCAGCTCCATTTGAATGAATAAAAGGTGTTACTTTGCATGTTAGTCTGTCCTCTCTGGTATCAGATACTTTTTCCTGTAGTTAAGAGTGAAAGACCAGAGAAAAACAACTGACACTAGAACAACTGAGTGTAGAATATGGATGGCAATTCTTAATTTTCCCCATCCTGGAGAAATCCATCTGTTTTTCTTCCTTCACTGTCAGGAGCTGTGTGTGTGTGTGGGGGGGGATTCCAAGATGACAGGAATCAGCACAGCTTTCTCTGGAAACAGTAAAGCTTTCATTGAAAAGTGCACAGCTTATCTAGAACCTCCTCTCTCCCCCCACCAAGTCCCAAAGTTGTGAGGATATAGTCAGCTGTGAAAACACATTGCAGCTGTCAAACCAGCTGGAGGTTGAGGGGGAGTAGGAAGTTGCCAAAAAGTTGACAGTTCTTGTTTGAGAACTGCAGCCTCCGGCCAGGATTTCTGTGAAATATTTGAAGGGGGAGAGAGAGTTGCAGAGGGAAGTTGCATAAGGCGAGAGTTGCAAATAGTTGTCTTCCAGTCTGCCTGAAAGCAATACCAGGAAAGATTCTAGAGCAGATCATTAAATAGTCTGTAAACACTTAGAAAGTGATGCCGTGATCTCTACAAGTCAACATGGGTTTCTCAAAAGCAAGTCATGCCAGACTAATCTCTTTTTATAATAGAGTTATAAGCTTGGTAGATGAAGGGAATGTAGTGGATGTAGCATATCTTGATTTTAACAAAACCTTCAAAAAGTCCCCAGTGATATTGTTTCAATTAAGCTATTAAAATGTGGGTTAGACAATGCAACTGTTAGGTGGATTTGTAATTGGTTGGTAACTGGCGTGTTTACCAAATTTGCAGATGACACAAAATTAGGAGGTGTAGCTAATACCCCAGAGGACAGAATCAAAATTCAAAATGACCTTAAGAGATTACGGAGCTGAGTCAAAACTAACAAAATGAATTTTGACAAGGAGAAATGTAAGGTAGCACTACATTTTGGCAGAAACAATGAAATGCAGAGATATAGTATGTGTGACACCTGGCTTCACAACAGTACATGTGAAAGGGATCTAGGAGTCTTAGTAGGTAACAAGATGAATATGAGTGAACAGTGTGACGTGGCAGCTAAAAAAGCCAATGCAATTCTGGGCTGCAATCAATACGTATATAGTGTCTAGATTGAGGGATGTAATAGTACCACTCTATTCCACTTTGGTCATACCTCACCTGGAATACTGTGTCCAGTTCTGGGCACCACAATTCAAGAAGGATAATAAGCTGGAACCTGTCCAGAGGAGGGAGACCAAAATGGTGAAACGTCTGAAAACCAAAACCTATGAGGAGTGGCTTAGGGAGCTGGGTATGTTTAGCCTGGAGATGAGAAGGCTAAGAGATGACCTGATAGCTTTTTTTTAAATACTTGAAATGATGTCATAAAGAAAATGGAGCAATCTTTTCTGCTGTTCCAGAGACTGAGACATGGAGACATGGACTCAAACTACAGGAAAAGAGATTCCACCTAAGCATTAGGAAGAACCTCCTGTTTGTTTGACACTGGAACACATTGCCTTGGAGTGTGGTGGAGTCTCCTTCTTTGAAGGTTTTTAAACAGAGCCTGGATGGACATCTGTCAGGTATGCTTTGATTGTGTGTTCCTGCATGGCAGAGAGTTTGGACTGGATGGCCCATGTGGTCTCTTCCAACTAGTTTCTGCTTTCCCCACAACTTCTCTTCCTCCAAGCCCCAATCCTGATAAGAGGCTGTGAAAAGACATTTCCACTGTTGAAGCAGAAAGAGGAAACTGAAACATCTTTTCAAAACATCTAGTCAGGATTTCTGTGAAAGAGTGGAGGGTTGTTGTTGCTGTTGCTATAACTATTAGTTGCTTACACCCTAAACCTTTTTGTTTTGAATCAAGTTCCACTGATTTCCTCTGCAGCACAGCAGCATAATACAAGATTTAATATGACAATGTCTATTCTCCTTTATGGGTCTGAAACATGGGTCACCTATCGACAATACTTACGACTCCTCGAACGCTTTTATCAGTGCTATATATGCACGCACCTAAATATACACTGGATTGACTATGTGATAAATGTTGCTGTCCTTGAGCAAGCAGGGATCACCAGCATTGAGGCCATGATATTGAGAACATGGCTGCACTGGGCAGGGCACGTCTCTAGGATACAGGATACAGGACCATTGCCTCCCCAAAATAGTACTCTACAGTGAACTCACCATGGGTCAGCATAAGAGGGGTGCTCCAGAACAGTGATACAAGGACTCCCTGAAACAACATCTCAGGCTCGGCCAAATTGATAACCAACAATGGTCTGCCCTGGCCTCACATTGGGAGGCATAGAGACGCACTATCCACAATGCTGCAGCCTTATTTGAGAACTCATGCTGAACAAATCTTGAAGAGAAATGACAACACAGAAAGAATCACAACCCAGAAACATCCCCCAAGGAGACCTCCTGCTGTGTTTTCTGCAACCAGACTTGTTTATCTTGGATTGTCCTTTTTAGTCATCAGCGCGCTTGCAGAAAGCACGGGATGAGTCCTTCCTGAATCTTCATTTGCGAAGAAAAGCCAGAAAAAGAGAGAGAGAGAGAGAGATACAAGATGTGATACATCCTATTGAGAATGTCAGTGAATGTTTATTTTGTTCTCATTCACAAGAACCAAACATTTCAGAAATTTTAACCATGCTGGGTAAAATTTCAAGTGTTTGAGCAAAATTCTCAGTGATTTCTTTCCCCCTTTCTTGTGCAAAAAAATTCAAATTTTTTGCAAAACCATTATTCTTTGCACAAAATGCAAACCTTCAATGCCAAATACAATGGACTTTATCAGACTAGTGTCTAAAAACACTGTAATTCCATGAATGAGGATAGCGGAAACATCATGACATTATTATACTTACTATCACATGTTGCTGTAATCATGCGAAAGAACTGTCATGGAATTATCGCATGACAGCCACTAGCACTTTAAGAGCAGGAGGTTACTTTCTGGATTTAGCATTGGTGAGACTTTGGTGGTCCTTGTGAGAAGACATGAGCATATTTAAAAACAGGGGGGGCTTAATTTACCATGGAAATGAACAGACAAACAGTTAAACAAACCTTAAAAACATGCATACTTACCAGGAGAGTTCATAAAAACAGCATCCTGTGCTACGTTTTCATGTTCTCACCCAGATGTTTTCTCACTGGTGACTACCCACTCATGCTGTAATCTCTTGATTACAGTGGTGTGTGCTTTCACAAGCCTTAAACAATGCAAAAAAAAGTGCTATTAACGATCTATTGATAGGTTATCCCATCAGTTACAAGCAACAGGGTTTTGTGGCTGGAGCACAGAGTAACAACATGAAGACAACGATGACATGCGATAGTGGGGCCCATTCTCACTACTGTGATGTCATAATCCTGCAATTTTTGACACATCTGATAAAGTCCAATGTGTTTTTGTGCAATGTAGGGTGGTGATGGTGGTGTTTGTTATTGTTGCTACCACTTGGGTAGCAGCCTCAAATTCTTGAGGCAGTTGAAATGTTCTTTATGGAATGACTTGAAATGTGAAGAGACCCTTCCTCACTGAGAAAGAGAAAATGTACAAACATTGTTTACAGTGATAGTCCCTGTACATGTTTTACATGTGCAGAAGTCTGCTTTATATCCTGATATAGCAGAAAGTTGCTAACATTATACTGAATTTGTAATTCATCCATCTATTCTGAGATGTACAGATTCATATTCTAAGGGACTGGCATTCTGTTACTCAGTTACAAAGTTGCAAACTAGGCTTAAAGCCTCACAATTGTTTCCTATACACAGTTACAATCATGGTATCATTGCAATGATCACAAATGCACCCCAAACCCACTGTAGAACCCAGCCAGCCACACTGAGAGATGAAATTCTGTGGCCCTGGCAAGTGGGGTGCTGAAGGATGACAAGCCAAAGAATGATGGTGCACTGATGAATTTTGACAAGACCCTGCAGAGATCCCTGCTTCTCATTGGTCACTAGATGACAGGAGGGGTAAAGGCATGTCATCCTTCAGTACTTCACTCACCAGTGCCACAGAACTCCATCCTTCAGTGCAACTGGCTGGGTTTTAAAGTTGGTTTCTGGGGTCAGCTCAGGAGACAGAACCGTTGTTTAGATTGTGAAAAATACTCCTCATAGACTGAGAGGAGAATACATTTTGCCCCAATGAGATCCCATGATGATTTGCATTGTTCTGAAGGAGAGGGCCAAAACCTCAAAAATGTGAGGGGATAGCCTTCATTGCTTTCCCCAAGGTTTTTAAAATAATGTGTGAAAATGGACATTACTGCTCATTTGAACAACTGATTAGAATTGCAGCACATTCTTGATGAGGGCAGAAGTGGAAAGCTGATTGATCGGATGTGCATTGTGGCAGGCTTGCCAGCAATGAAATGGCTGTAAGCGCCATTTTGGAGTTTGTGCCAATTGTGCACTTTTTTGCTACACTGAGGAGACCAAACAGCTTTTTTTAAGCAGAAGGTCACACCTGAGCACCTTTGCTTTTCAGTTAACAAAATTATGTGTAGCAGCAACAACTTGTTGTTCACTTGCGGCCACTATCTTGATTTGCAGGCATGGCTACATGTGAACTTCAAAAACAGATAGCTTTGCAAACAAGTGGTTTTGCCAAAGGACTGTGGAAGCAAATGAATGCTGCTCAATTTTGTCTTAATGCCCACCAATCAGGAGGTTACTTTCTGGTTACTATATTCTCTGGTTACTATACTAGGTTACTACAGTATATTCTCATCTAGACAAGCCTAGAGCCTAGCCACATTATCACGACTATGTGTCGACTGAAGGATCTTAGCTAATATTTCTAATCATACAGAGTGCAGCATAAAATCAGGAAAACTTTTTTAAGAGTAAGTGTAGGTTTTTCCATTCAAAAAGGAATGGCTGGCCTAAGCCTAGCAGTACAAGTATGTATGGCAGAAGACATAAATCACATCCTACTTCTGTAACTGTCTCTGAGGAATATTTATCAAAGTGAGTTAGTTCTTCCTTTAGCATTCACAGTTAAAACAATAGTACACAGCAGGAGTACTGTCCAGGCTATGAAAATAAAATAAGACTATCAGGATAAATTTGAAATATTTACATTCATTACCAAAGGAATATTGTGAGTGATGTCTTCTCACATGGAGAACACCACTTAGATAATTTGGAAAGAACCATTCTGAGTGCAGAGTTTGGGAGGGTTAGATAGTTTTTGGAACTTCAACAAAGGTTGATATCCCATCTACTCACTAAGTCTTTGTTTAATTTGGGTTTCTGGTTGTTAATCTCATGCCTGTGATCAGAAGAAGAGTGTTGTGGAATGGGCATGCTGGCACTGTTCTCTCTTTTCCACCTTTCAAGAATCAGTCTTGCTGGGGAATAATAAAAAATGACCAAGATATCTGATAAAGAGAGAAGACCTCTGGGACATAGTGGATTTTAAAAAATATATTCAGATTTTAGTGGGAATTTTAAACACATGTCAGCAAAGAATGCAAATATGAAAGAGAACAGAAAATAGAAAATCCTCACACTGTCACTTACTGGCAGGAGGGGCTTGGTCACATCACCCTTCAATGCCCCACTCACCAGTGTCACAGATCTCTGTCACTTGGGACAGCTGACTGGCTTTTGAGGTGGATTACAAGGGCATTTACAATTGTGGCAATGGTACCAGAATCATAAATATGAATAAAGAACAGTTATGTGGTCATAGGCTTAGCTTGCAACATCATAACTGACTGATAAGATAACTGATGCCAGACATTGCTTACTAAGGTTAAAATACCAGCTTGGGCAGAAAAATCATACCATTATATTTCAGTTCCTGGGCTGATTTTAAGTATCAAAAATCTTTATATAGAAAACAGGAGGGAACTGATATAGTTTCCACATCGTTTTTTTAAAGGACCAAGGCCATTGACATCTTCAAGCTGCTTTAAAAGCCTTCCAAACTTTCTGCTTCAGTTGAAATCTCTTCATTTGTACATGACTAAGGTTATGTGACTGACACAAACTGATGTGGCACATCACAGAATGACTCAGCTCACAGGAAATTTAAAATGACAAGAGTCCTAAGACTCTGCAGTGAATGAAAAAAAAACACTTTTTATCCTGGCTGAGAAGCATTTAGAAAGCAATAGTCCTCTCCTCTTGTACATTTTGCAGATAGACCCAGGAAATAATGAGATGGACACAGCATATTGGTATAAAATAGGGCCACTTTATTAAACTTAACCTACTTAATTATTTTTAAGAGATCTGCAACGGGGGAGAAACCCAGTGTGAGAATTGCTGGGGCAGGAGGGCATTTCAGGGAGGACCCATAAGTTGGGTTGCTTCCCAGCCCATTCGCATCTGGAAGGGCAATTTCCATAAATTAAAGGAAGGGTTTATTTCTCAGGTCAGCCTCAAAGAAGGTCCCTTTCCCTGCCCCTCAACTCCTATGAATTAAAGGGGACGTTCCGGATTCCCTCTTTTACCCCCAAAGTAAGGAGGTACCAAGGTGCTTGTCAATCTACCAGCTCCCCCCCCCACTTTCCTGCCATGAAAAATGGGGCAAGTGTGTGCTTAGCCGTCTCCCCCACCAGGCCATTCAGAAGGGGTCTCAAACCCCATTGCAGATCTCTCAAAAACAGTAAATTCCCTGCCTCTGACAGGTGAAGCATTTAGAAAGCAATAGTCCTCTCTTGTTGTACTTTTTGCCTGAGTATAGAAAACTGAAGGCAAAACTATATATGACTGTTTAGCAAGTTTTATTTTCTCCAAATGTAGAGATTGCTTCAAGACCCTCCAAACCTGATGCTAATCTGTATATTCCAGTGTATAAGACAATTTTTTAACCCCGAAAAATACCCTCAAAAGGTGGGGGTCGTCTTATACGCTGGGTATACTGTTTGCCTCACCCGCTGCCCGATCTCCTGCCTCTTCGCTCCCTTTGAAGGAGAACGGGCAGGGAGCAAGGCAAACTGGGTACATTCACCCCTCTCCTCTGGGAAGGAAGCGAAGGTGGAGGAGGGGAGCGAATGCATCAGTTAGCCTCGCCCGCTGGTCATCTCCTGCATCTTCGCTCCCTTCGCAAAGGGAACGAAGACACAGGAGACCGGGAGGGGGTGAGGCAAACCGGGTACATTCACCCCTCTCCTCCACCTTCACCCCCTTTGGGAAGGAAGTGAAGGCAGAGGAGAGGGGTGAATGCATCGGTTTGCCTTGTCCGCTTCCCATCTCCTGTGTTTTTGCTCCCTTCACAAAGGGAGCAAAGACACAGGAGACCAGGTGGGGGGCGAGGCAAACCGGGTACATTTGCCCCTCTCCTCCGCCTTCACCCCCTTTGAGGAGAAAGCGAAAGCAGAGGAGAGGGGGAGACAGAAGGCAGGCAGGCAGGGAAGGAGGCCAAGGCCAAGGCCAAGGCGGCTGCTGCGGTTTTCTCCCCTGGAGCCGGAGTTCCTGGCCCTGATTCAGCCTCCTTTGAGCCCAGGACTTGCCGCAGCACCGCCCAGCACCGCACCCACCTCGGGATGATCCTCCCTGCAGAAGGGGCGAGTACTACGCCTGGTGTCTGGGCCATGGTGAGTAAGGGGCGGGCAGGCAGGGGATGAGGCCAGGCCACTGGGAAGGGAAGAGGACCCCTGAGGGCGTGCAGAGTGCCTTCCTTGCTTCACTGGCTGGGAAGGGAGGGCTTCAGGACCGCGCGTGGGAGATGGGGCTACCCTCGCCCCCCCACCCAGAAGGAGCTTCATTTGGGGCATTGCTACGACCCCCGCCTCCCAAGGGGTTCCAAGCCCAGACTGCCTGTGGCTAATCCCAGCCTCTCTCAGCCTGCCTGCAGAGACCATGTTTTTAAAACCTTGCATCCATTCCCAAGATGCTGGACTACAACTCCCAGAATCCCCGATCCTATTGGGCAGGCTGGCATCCAGTGCTTGGAAATCAGTCCACTGGCTGGCTTGGGAGGGGGCCAGCTTTGGGCCATCCCATCTGTTCCTGCGTGTCAGGATTGAGCCCTTGGCAGGCAGCCCACACCTCTCCTCCCCTGCCCACATTCAGTGACAAGCGTGCCCGTCAGTGGGTGTTAGCATCCCTGGTAGCACAATGGAGCCTCCATTTTCAGAGGCAGTCTACCATGGAATGCTGCTCCTATCTCTATGTGCATAAGGGAGGGCTTTTCCTGCTCTTTTGGGGGGTTACCCAAGACTCACTGGTCCCCAGCCCTCCACTCTAGCAGCAGGGCAACGCTTGTATTTGCTGTAAGGGCCCCATTTCTGCTCAGCCGACCCCTGCAAACTCTGGGTGCCTGGGAGTTCCTGTCACCCTTTCTTTCTTTTTGCTTCCGAGCTAAGGTGTGGAAAGCTGTGCCCACCTGGGCAGAAGCAAAATAACAAAGGCAAGGCCATTGGCCAGCAGTGTGTGCGTGTAGGTATCACTTTGAAGTCAGCCAACTGACTGATTTCTAACTTGTTGTGTGCCTTCAAGTTGTAGCCAACATATGGTGACCCTAAGTTGCCATATCATGGGGCTTTTTTGGCCAGCTTTGTTCAGAGGATGGGGAGGCGCAGGAGGTGGCTAAGAGACTGGGGAATCATGGGACTCAGGAATCTCCCCAGCCAGCCAGCCATCTCCCGCAATTCCCTAACCAGCATGCAGGCTCCCGCTCGCGGCTTTGGGGAGGGTGGGTGATGGGGTGTAGTGGGGGGTCATCTTATATGATGAGTATATCCCAAACTCTATATTTTAGCTAAAAAATTGCGGGGGGTCATCTTATACGCCCAGTCATCTTATACACCGGAATATACGTACTGTTCTTGAGTGTTATTATCAAGGGGAAGATAGTTTGATGGCAAAATGGACCAAAAAGTGCTGCTGCTTTTTCTTTTCTTTTTTTAAAGAAATGATTAATTCTTCCAAAAGTGCAGTTGTTGATAAAATGCTAAAAGAATAATTCTTGATTCCTCCTGATGGATCAAATGTGTTGAGAGGTTATGGTATATCCTGTTGGGTTTTTGGGGTGTGTGTGTGTTAAATAAACAATGTTTCTTTGGGAGTATTTTCTGGCAATTCCCAGCACCATCTGCAACACTGTATTCCCATCTTCATTTTTTTTTAATTTTGAGACATAACAGAAAAATACATATATTCCACTCCCCCTCCCCCCACTCTCTCAGTATTTTTTAGTGTTACAATCATCAGTGAAATGGCTCTTTTATATGGCTCTTACTGGAGCACTGTAAGTCTAAAAAAAATAAAAAATTGGAAAAATAATCAGAGAGGAGAAAATTTGCCCTTCAAAACAGAGGGCTATCTCAGCAAACTACACCCTGTGTTGTTGCTGGTGTTGTTATTGTTTTTTTTTTAAAAAATCCTTTGGAAGAATTCTAGTACAGATCCCAAAATGTAATGAATGGATGAGAGGGTAACAACATGCAAAACCCGGCAAAACCTAAGGAGCTCTAGTTCAAGAAGGTACACTTTTCCAGACCAATCTGGAAGAGCATCCAGTCTAAATTAAGAATAAATGATGATATTATTCAGTTTTTGTTATAATAACTTCTCAAATTCGTTCACATAGTAAAAACAAACAAACAAAACTTGAGATATTAAAAATTCCAATTTGGATAAAAATAACACTGACAAATTTGACAATTCAAGCAGACTTCTTAGTTCTTCAGAGTTTGGGTATGAATTCCTGTATGTTTATTCATAATCATGGCCCTGAATTAGAATGGTCACCTCTATTTTCCAATAAGCTTCTCAGCTCAAACAGCTATGTGGTAATGTGGTAGTCAGGTACACTATGACCTCTCCATGCTAGCAACATTGGTGTTTACTAAACCTGGCCAGTATAGATGAGTGAAAATTTCATTCAGTTTGTTTCTTATTTTTAAAATTACCAAATTTTACATTTTTAAATAAATGGAATGGAAAGAACTTAATGTTTTTTAAAAAAGAATGAAGGAGAAAGTAAAACTGATAGCTCCATCCATCTAAAACCTAAATATATCTAACCTGTTACAGAGCTGTATTTTATGTGCAGAGTACTTTCTGTGTCAATGTGGGCAAATTAACACCCTTGACTGAGCCATATCCAATCACCAAAGCTTTCATGTTGTTCAGATGAGCATTGGCTTGCTGCAGTGAAATTAAATTCCCTAAGAGGGGGAAAACATATTGGAATTGGATACAACTCTGCCATCTTAGTTGTCCATCCCAAGATCAGCTCAGTTATTCATGAGTAATTAGTTCTGTGTTAGCTTTAGAAATTGTCCAAGGAAAATAGCTCTGAATTTTCAGCACACATCCCTAGTGTGAATCTAGACTTTGTATTTAGTTTAAATGAACAGCTCAGTGCATTGCTGTTTGAACTCTGATCACTTATCAAACTAACATTTTTAAAACCTTCCTACTTTGTTTTACAAAGAATACTGGTCCAGTCAAGACCCAGGTAAGCTAAGATAACACAGAGCCAGTGTTCTGTGAGTGTGGAAGATCTTCTTATCTGCTTTCATTTACATTTCCTAACCCAGAGTCTTAGAAAGCTGTGAACTGAATTCGAATTAGTGTGTGAGGGGAATTCAGATTTGCATGTACTTCAGAAGCAGCAACTCAATTCACAGAAAACTATTTGAAAAGTGTTTTCAGGCTGACATGAATGCCTGGTGTCTTAGGAAATTCCCAGGGTCCTAGTAGCTCCAGTAGGAGTGACCCTGACCCAGACTTTCTACATCAGGAAGATAGGTCTGCCAGTGTCCATTTTAATTTTTACAGTGCTCCAGAGTGAAGCTATGTCAGGTACTTGGGGAATTGTGGGAAATTAAAATGACAACTCCGTATTATATTGATTTACTCATGTACCTATTACATTTTAAATCCTAATAAGCAACATTCTCTGTGTGGTGTACAATTTTTAAAAAGCCCATTAAATACATGAGATTATCAGACACATCAAAAGTGATGTTACATCAATGTGAGGAGATGGCAAAAGATCTTCTTTACCAGACGATGTTGTCCCCCATCATTATGCATCCATTCTGCTGCTGTTCTGCAGGCACTGCTTTTTATTGATGGGAGAAGCCGACAATAGATCCCCCGTTCTGTTTCTGTTCTGGATTTGGCTGTGTGTGACAAAGTGCCCCATTTCACTGGCAAGATCCCAGCGTCAATGGGCAGTCTCTGCCAGAACACTTCCAGGTGAGACTGGGACATCCATGTAAGTGACACACTTTTTATGACCATCCCCAGGTTACTTGAACATTTTAAAGTGTGCTTTTGTGTTTCATGTAACTTTTGGTGCTATTTTTATTTTTGAATTTCCTGTACTTCCTGGAATTTCACTCCAGGAAGTGTACAGAACTCCATTAGAGCTCCTTTCACTCCTGGGCTGCCCTGTCATCAGAAGAGAAGGTAAGTGCAGTGGGGAGGGTGATTGTGGTGGGTCAGTGACAGGACAGGGGTGGGAGTGGAGACTGTCTGATAATCTCCCCAGGCTATTTATAAAATATTGACAGTTAAATAGGTTAGACAAGCAACAGCACAATATAAAACCAAACTAAAAGCCAGCAGCAGGGTTAAAACTCAAACCATTCTTCAAGGGTTGCTGGTGTCAGGTAAGTCTGTGGAGATCCATCAACATAAGGACACACTTGAACCAAGGTCAAAACCAGAACTGTCCTTGCTGCTTTTGTATGGCATTTGAGGAAGAGTGTTTTGAAGTTACTGCAAAGTAAAAACAAAAATGAAATTTGCTTATTCCATAGACACCACAGTCCTATTTAGATGTTTGAGAAATGTGTTTGATTAACATGTCAGAAGAGAAAGCATACTGTTCCTCACCTGCTTCTTTCACCATCAGCCTCTATGTGTGGAGGTGACATCCTGAAGACAAGAGATTTCACTAGTCATACAGGTTCTCCATGCAATGTGGAGCCCAGTAAAAGTAGGCTTTTTTGTAATGAACAAATAGGCTCCTACTGTTATGTGACATGTTGTTGGACCCTGGTATCTTTACTTCTTAATCAGTATTGCTACCTGTTGCACACTCTATCAGAATAAGCCTCATTGAATTCAATGGGTCTTCTTTCTACACATGGGCCCCTGGATTACCACCTGTATATAAGAACATCAGAAGAGCCATGTTGGATCAGACTAAAGCCCTATTGTATTCACACAATGGCCAATCAGTTGTCTATGGGAAGTATCCTAGAAAAATACTTCTACCTCCATCCTACACATCCAGGCACTTGATAAGCAGAGGCACAACACCTTTCATTCTGAAAGTGACATATACCCATCCTGACTACCAACCACTGATGGTTCCATCCTTCATGAATTTCTCCAACCCCCTTTTAAAGCCATCCAAGGTGGCAGCTATCTTTATTCATTTATTGGATTTATATCCTGCCTTTCTCCCAAAATGGAATTCAAGGCAGCTTACAGTTTCAAGACTTATAATTTTAAAAGGATGCAACAAAAACAATTAATTACAAAAGATAAAAGGGGTTAAATATTCCTATTATTAAAACATAATTATAACAGTTAAAAACACACCATAGTTAAAAGCATTGTTTCATTACAAAAAATAAAAAACAGCACCCAAGTACACACACATACTACATAATTCCATTATTTAAAAACATAATTGAAAAGCACGCCTAAATAAAAGTGCCAGTCTTCACCTGACAGTGAAACGAAAACAAGGAGAGGGCCAACTGGACCTACCATGGAAGGGAGTTCCATAGTCTAGGAGCAGCCACAGAGAAGGCTCTCTCCCAAGTCCTTACCAACCACGCCTGTGAAGGTAGTGGAATTGAGAGAAAGCCCTCCCCTGCTGATCTTAACACTCGGGCTGGCTAGTATAGGAGATATGGTCTTTCAGATAGTCTGGACCCAAGTTGTTCAGGGCTTTAAAGTTCAAAACCAGCACTTTGAATTCTGCCCAGAAATGGACTGGTAGCCAATACAGCTGTTTCAAGAGGGGAATCACATGGTCCCTGTACCCAGCCCTGGTCAACAGTCTGGCCATAGCATTTTGTTGTTAAGGAAAATGCAACATGGGACATACAGTGAAAGAAATAAAATATGTATGTGAAAGTCACAATGACTAAGCAAGAGCAAATATGGGGCTACACAGGTGAAACTGCTAATGTAATCTAGAAGGCCTGAGAGCCAAGGACAGAGGTACTGAATGCAGATTGGAAACACCTGAGAATCATTAAGTGTACAAGGTGAAATGTTGAAATACATGGGTTGGTCTTAAGCATGGGTGGAACTATGTGGACCAATCAGAATGGAAGTACACACCCACTGGGTGGAAACTAACTAGTGGGTGGTGATAAACAATGGCCATAAAATTGCAATGTTTGCCAATGTAGTGGTGGTGGAGTAGAGTTGGAGTAGTTTGGAGATATTGTGGAGTAGTGTGTAGAGATTGTGATTTGTTGACCATATAGCATATTTATATAGAAGAATAAAGTAGGTTTTATATAAAACTACTGAGTTGCCTGAGTGAATCCTGGAGACGTTTTGGAGACACCTGGAGAAGAGTGAGAAGGCTTGGAGAGTTTGTCAGGATCTTCAGCCTATTCTCTGAAACTCTGCTGCTTTGAAGGAAAGCATTAACCACTGATCTAAGCTGGTTGGCTCTGCTGCATAACAAGGTGGTGAGTTTGAGCCAGAGGTGAAGAGCTACAACTCCCATCATCCCTGACAAGGGTTATGGGCCCAGTTACTAGAGCACCCAGCATCCACAGAAGTTGAAAGTTCCAGAAAGTGGAAGAAAGCTTTGTGGACGACAGATCAGAGCAAGCTGTTTGTGCTGCACTGATAAGCCTCGTGAGTAAATCATTTTGTGTTTTGCTTAAGCCCAGACGGGTTGGCTGTGCATACTCAGAAGGACTGTGTCAAATTGAGTCACTGCACAAATCAAGATGGAAATTCTAAAGTTTAGTAAATTAAATAGAAACAACTACTCTACCTGGAAGATTTATGCCCAATCTCTACTAGTAAAGGAAGGTCTGTGGTCAACAGTTGAAACAGGGCTGGCAGCTGATGCTGATGAAGCCACTAAAGAGAGAGATAGTAAAGCAAAAGCCTGTCTTTATCTCATGCTTGAAGAAGACTTGATTAATGACGTCAGAGATAAAACGTCCGCCAAGGATGTGTGGGATACCTTGCAGAGATTACACACTCCTTCAACTGCTTTTGCAAAAATGCTATGGTCTAAAAGAATATACAGGCAAAAGATGACTAAAGGGCAGTGTGTGATAGAACATTTAAAAATAATGCAAGACTTGTTTGTGCAAGCTGAACTGAGGGGAGTGCAAATTAGCAAAGAGCAGCAATGCTACATTTTAATAGAATCGCTAGACTCTTCGTGGGACAACATAACGAACAGCCTGCAAAACCTGCAGGAAGCTGAACTTAATAGAGACTTAGTTGTGGCCAGAATACTGGAAGAGAACCAGAGAAGAATGTCTGAGCAGGGTGACTCAGCAAGCTTAAAGACTGTGCCAAAACAACAAACATCTCCTGACTGGCGAACGCAGGAGGAAGCAGCCTCTACAAGGGAGCAACGGAGGTGCTTTTATTGTAAGAAGATTGGTCATCTGCAGAGACATTGTAAACATTTTGCAGCTGAGAGACGCAAGCAAGCAGAGAGCAGATGGCAGCCGCGGCAGTATCAAAAACAGTCCAGACCTCCATTTTTGAGGGACAGTGGTAATAAAAAGGGGGTTGCAACCATGATTAAGGAAAAACAAAATGCAAATTCTAAATGGCTAGTTGATTCAGGAGCCACATCTTTGATGTGTAATGATATAAATTTAATAAGTAATAGAAAATCAGCTAATGTAAATGCTGTAGTTTTGGCTGACGGGAAAGAGCTAAGTACTGTAAATCAAATGGGTACTGTGTACATTCCAGGGCTAAAAGAGAATTTTAATGATGTCTTACATGTAAAGGAGTTAGAAAATAATTTGTTATCAGTAAGCAGATTAACAGAAAGAGACTACACAGTCATCTTTGAAAAGAACATGTGTAAGATAAAACTGAATGGGGAATTGCGTGGCATAGGTTTGAAAAAGGACAAACTTTATTATTTGGAGGACAATATTGATAGCTACAGGGTTGAAGAAGCTAATAACATAGAAAATATTCCAATCCACAAAGACTGCATACACGAGCTTCACAGAAAATTTGGCCATGCAAGCTTCAAATGTTTAAAGAATTTAATCAGTATGTGTCCAGATTTAAAAGTTACTGAATGCAAAAACCACTTAGATTGTACAGTATGTCATCAGGTAAAGGTCAGAGCTTTTCCAGTAGCTAAGAAAACAAAAAGAATTGCTCAAAGACCATTTCAGTATGTACATGCAGATGTTGCCCAAGCTAATTGCTTGTCCTTAGGGGGAAGCAAGTATTTCCTAGTAATTGTTGATAGGTATACAAGATTTGCATTTGTGAGAATAATGAAAAACAAATCTGACGCTGGGCAAAGTTTAAAAGCATGGGTAAGAATGGTGGAAAGACAATTTGATAGCAGAGTAGGCACCATTATTACTGATAGAGGAGGAGAATTTTTAAATAATCAATTGTTTAACTGGTTTCAAAAGGTGGGAATAAGGCATGAAACTACAAACCCTGCTTGTCCTAGTGAGGATGGGTTAGCAGAGAAGAAAATACAAGATATAAAAAGAATTACTGCTTGTATGATGGCAGATGCAGGGGTGAAAGATAGTTTTTGGGCAGAAGCAACTTTGACTGCAATACATATCAGTAACAGATTGTATCATTCAGAAATTGAAGACATTCCCTACAGGGTATTGTATGGGAGAATGCCAAATTACAAGTACTTAAGGGTTTTTGGACAATTTGCTCATGTTTACACACCTGCTTGTTTCAGGAGGAAAGGAGAACCCAAAAGCAAAAGGCTTAGGTTTTTGGGGTATTCTGGAAATAGCTACAAGTTTCATTTGGGAGGAAAACAAGTGCAGTATTCTAGGTCTGCAAATTTTGAGAGACATGCTGGTTGGGACAAACTGCATGCCAATAAAGAAGTGTTTTTGAGGTTAGGGAGTTCAAATGAGCCAAAAGCACAAACTGAACCAATCTCAGGAAACGGAGGGGTTTCAGTTAAGCAGGAAGCATCACCTAGCAGCAGTGGTAGTTCTTCTGATGATGAAATAGCATCTAGGCCTACTACTACTCGAATGACTGAAGATAAAAGATTTAGTCATAGAACTACAACTCCCAGTAGAGAAAGCGAGGATGAAAGAGACAGAACAGCAGATTTTATTCCCAGGCGTAGTCATAGAGTTAGAAAGCCTCCAGATAGGTTTGTTGTGACAAAGGCAAGAGCTTGTTTAGCAGTAGAAGAGCCTGAAAGTTTTGAAGAATTGGAAAGTTATTCTAGCGAAGAACAGGAAAGATGGTTTGATGCAATGGATAATGAGTTTGGTTGCCTGGTAAATAAAGATGTTTTTGAAATTGTTGACAGACCCAAAGACAAGAAAGTAATTGGTTGTAAATGGGTATACAAAAGGAAAGAAATGCCAGATGGAAGTATCAAATATAAAGCTAGGTTAGTGGCTAAGGGTTTTGCACAAAAGCAGTATGAGAACTATGATAAGACATATTCTCCAACTGCAAAGCCAGAAAGTCTGAGAATGGTTCTAGCTGTAGCAGTAAAAAGGAATTTAGTTGTAGAACATTTTGATTTTGAGACAGCTTACTTGAATGCGGTTCTGAATGAAGAAATATTTATGGAACAGCCACAAGGTTTCGAAGAAAATGGTAGTCAGAGAGTATATAAATTAAAGAAAGCGTTGTATGGTTTAAAACAAAGTGCCAGAGCGTGGAATCTGTGCATCAATGATGAGCTAGTTAAGCTAGGTTACAAGAGAAGCATTGCAGATGCTTGTGTTTATACAAAAGGAGACATAGTGTTAGTGATTTATGTAGATGATTTGTGCGTAGCAGCAAAGTCAAAACAGGAAATTGAGTCAGTAAAAAGAGAATTGTCTGAGAAGTTTGTTTTGAAGGACTTAGGTGTATTGAAGTCTTATTTAGGTATTTGCGTTGAATGGACGGAAGAAGGACATTGTTTGTTAAGTCAGAGAAATAAAATTGAAAGACTGATTGAAAAGTGTGGATTACAGAATGCAAAAATAGTAAGAGCCCCAATGACAACTGGTTTTGTGTCTGAGGAAACAACTAGAGCGTTTGAGGACAAGATACTCTTCAGAAGTATAATAGGATCTTTACAATTCATATCTTGCCACACCAGACCAGACATTTCTTATGCTGTAAATGTATTGTCTAGAAGGGTTAATGATCCAAAAATTGAAGACTGGACAGCGGTAAAACATTTATTGAGATATTTGAAAGGAACCTTAGATAGGAAATTGATAATAAGAAACAATAGTTCAGATCTAGATTGTTATGTAGACAGTTCATTTGCATCCGAATTAGGAGACAAGAAGTCAGTTACAGGAATGATAATTAAATATAGTGAAAGTCCAATAGTTTGGAGAAGTAGAAAACAAACTAATGTAGCGTTAAGCACAACAGAAGCAGAATTCGCTGCTTTGAATGAGATAGTAAATGAGGTACAGTGGATTAAGCAATTGTTAAATGATTTAAATGAAAGTTACAAGATACCAGTGGAAATTCTGGAAGATTCACAGTCATGCATAGCGATGGCTGAAACTGAAAGTTTGAAGAACAGAACAAAATATGTTGGTGTAAGATATCAAAATGTGCGAGACATGGTTCAGAAGGGTGAAATAGAATTGAGATATATAGAAACACAACACAACATAGCAGATTTGTTCACAAAAGCATTGACAGCAGAAAAACATGAAAGGCTGACACAAATGGTTGGAATGACATTGTAAGACACATACAATATTTTATTTCGGAGGGGATTGTTAAGGAAAATGCAACATGGGACATACAGTGAAAGAAATAAAATATGTATGTGAAAGTCACAATGACTAAGCAAGAGCAAATATGGGGCTACACAGGTGAAACTGCTAATGTAATCTAGAAGGCCTGAGAGCCAAGGACAGAGGTACTGAATGCAGATTGGAAACACCTGAGAATCATTAAGTGTACAAGGTGAAATGTTGAAATACATGGGTTGGTCTTAAGCATGGGTGGAACTATGTGGACCAATCAGAATGGAAGTACACACCCACTGGGTGGAAACTAACTAGTGGGTGGTGATAAACAATGGCCATAAAATTGCAATGTTTGCCAATGTAGTGGTGGTGGAGTAGAGTTGGAGTAGTTTGGAGATATTGTGGAGTAGTGTGTAGAGATTGTGATTTGTTGACCATATAGCATATTTATATAGAAGAATAAAGTAGGTTTTATATAAAACTACTGAGTTGCCTGAGTGAATCCTGGAGACGTTTTGGAGACACCTGGAGAAGAGTGAGAAGGCTTGGAGAGTTTGTCAGGATCTTCAGCCTATTCTCTGAAACTCTGCTGCTTTGAAGGAAAGCATTAACCACTGATCTAAGCTGGTTGGCTCTGCTGCATAACAAGGTGGTGAGTTTGAGCCAGAGGTGAAGAGCTACAACTCCCATCATCCCTGACATTTGTACCTACTGAAGTTTCCAAACAGTTTCCAAAGGCAACTCCACATAGAGCACATTACAGCAGTCCAAGTGGGATGTAATCAAGGCATGTGTCACTGTAACCAGATCCAATTTCTCAAAGAATGGGTGTAGCTGGCACATTAGTTTTAACTGTGCAAATGCACTCCTGGCCACAGCTGAAACCTGACTCAGATCAGAGTCCAGGAGCACACCCAAACTGTGAACCTGAGATTTCAGAGGAAATGTGACCCCATCCAGCACAGGCTGAATTCCTATTCTCTGATCTCCCTTTCAACTGAACAGGAGCACCTCTGTCTTGTCTGGATTAAGTTTCAATTTGATCACCCTCATCTAGTCTATTACTGGCAGCAATCACTGGTTCAGTACATAAACAGCTTCCTTGGAATCAGATGGAAAGGAGAGATAGAATTGCGTGTCACCATCATACTGCTGACACTGAAACCCAAAACTCTGGATGACCTCTCCCAGCACTTTTGCGTAGATATTAAATAGCATGCGGAACAGAACAAGCCCTGAGGGAAATTACAGAATAATAGCCAGGGTGTCTAACAGGTGTCCCCCAGCACTGCCTTCTAGGTCCTCCCCTCCATGAAGGACCAGAGCCACTGTAAAACAGTGCTCCCATGCTCCATTCCAGTTAGGTGACACAGAAAGATACCATGGTTGATGGTACTGAAAGCCATTGAGAGGGACACATTCTCACTGTCCAGTTCCCTGAGTAGGTCATCCACCAAGATGCCCAAAGCTGTCTCTATCCCATAGCCAGGTCTGAAGCCAAACTGAAATGGATCTAAATAATCCACTTCATCCAGGAATCCTTGGAGATGGGAGGCCACCACATAGTCCAATACCTTGCCCCAAAAGGGTATATTGGAGACAGGCGAATAGTTCTCCAGTCTGGTGGGATCCAGGAAGGATTTTTTTTCAGCATTGGCCTCACCACAGCCTCTTTTAGACAAGCTGGAAACTTGCCTTGCTGTAGAGAAGCAGTCACTACTACCTTTACACAGTCTGCCAGTCCATCTCAGGCTGCTTTCAAGAGCGAGGATGGGCATGGTTCCGGTATGCACATGGTGGCTCTCACATCACCAAGGATCCTGTCCACATCTTCACATTGAACAAATTCAAACATATCCAATAACACTGAACAAGGAGGGGCCAAGGTTACATCCATTGAGCCTGTATCAATTAACACACAGAAGTCAGATTAGATCCAAGTGATTTCATCTACAAAGTTCTGTGCAAACTCTTCGCAACAGGCTACTCAGTGCTTTATATACTGTTCTTCTTTGCTGATTTCTGAGCTGCTACCATTGACATTAAATTGACAAACCAGTAGGGTTCCTAGAGACTAACTATACTACGTGGAGAGGTCTATTCCAATAAATAAATAAATATAGATCATACAGTGATAAACATCTCTGTGTTGTGATTTTACATATAATTAGATAACAATAATATATTCTAAAACATACAACGATCTTAATACAGTATATCATATACTTAACAACAGTTTGCAATATTGTCCAACTGTATCCTAGATATTTATCTTAACAATTTTATAACATCTAATGACATGCATTGATTTAAATGTGTTGGAATTGGCACAAACGGAACACAAGCAATGTCTAGAAAGCTTAGGAGACTTGTAGCATGGATTAAGAAAAACAAACCATCAGTGGTTTATAACCATTGCTGCATACATAGGGAAGCTCTAGTTGCTAAGACGATAGCAAAAAACAAACACTAAGGAGATTATCAGATGGGAACAAAAAAAAAAAAAGCATCCCTGTCTCACTATATTCTCTCCTGCCCCCTCCTGTCTCCGTCCTGGCACAATAACCCCAGGTTTCAGACCTATTTTTTTGTGCAACCGCTCCCTCCCCTCGGCAGCCCAGGAGTTAATGGAGCTTGAACAGAGCCCCATTCACTTCCTGGTTTGAGTTCCAGACCATTCTTATGAGAGAATGAGCACACAGGAAATTCAAAAATAAAAAGCAAAAGAAACTTCAAAAAGTGACACCAAGTACAAAAACACATTGAAAAAAATACAAGTAACCCAGGGAGGGTACAAAAAAGTATGTCACTTTTCTCATTAGGTGATCTATTCACGGCTTAGGCCATGAATAAAAAGGTGCATGGGCAGCATGGAACCAGCATGGGGACATAACAGGACAGGGATGACGTTGTCTGAAATTAAAGCCCATTTGCGATCTCCTGGCATCCTTGTCACACCATATTTACAATGTCTGAAAATGTCCTAAAACAGACTTTATGTGAATCAGTCAAAATTGTCAATTTTATAAAAAAGAAAATCACTGAATTTTAGACTGAGCAGCTTTGCAATGATATGGACAGTGAATACCACTGATTTTTGCTACACTGTGGAGTTTGTTGGCTATCATGAAGTAAAGTTTTGTTTCATTTTGGGGAACTGAGAAACAAGATAAAATGATTTCTCATGGAGCAGCAATTTACCTCAGCAATAGTTTGACAATTTTTTCCTGCTTAGGAAAATTGGAATATCTGCAAGATATCTTCATGCATTTAAATATTCTCAACTTAAATAATCAAGGAGGAAAAAAATTAGAGTATTTCAAGTTGAAGACATGATCAAAGCAGTGATGAAAAATTTGGAATTGTGGCATCATCACCTGTCAAATCCAAACTATGAAACATTTCCAAACCTTACAAATTTTCTTGGTTCCACCAACAAAGAGTTGTATGAGGAGGAGGTATCTCTTATTGCATAACATTTGAAAGATTTGCACCATAGTTTCCATGAATATTTTTCTATTCCTGATGTGAGAAAAAAACTGGATTAGAGATCCATTTTCATTTCATATATATGAATGAGATTGGCTGATAGGAGCAAAGGAAGACAAGCTCATAGAAATATCAATGGATGGTGTTCTGAAACTGCAGTTTAAGGAACAGTCCCTTCCAAATTTCTAGGCTTAAGTACCGTATATTCCGGCGTATAAGACGACTGGGCGCATAAGACGACCCCCCCCAATTTTTAAGTTAAAATATAGAGTTTGCCCCCCCCCAGCCAGCCAGCCAGCTGGCTGGAAAGCCTGTTCCCCACCAGCCAGCCAGTTCAGTGGCTGTAGATGATGGAATAGTCTGTGAAATTAAAGGACTAAGAACAGCTAAAAAAGCATGGGATACTTTGAAAAATCTCTGTGGTGTTCAATCTTTGGAAAGTAAGGTTGCATTAATACTATAAGTTGGTTAATATGAAGCTATCAAATCCCAAATTTTTGAATGAGCACATTAATGAATGAGCACATTAATGGTTTTAGAGCCACATTGGCAGACAAGAGAATTTCACCATAGACAAAACTTGATGCAAAATGAGAAGTTGAATCCAGAAATTCTAATTTTAGGCTAACTTATCCTGAAAAGAAACATCATTTTGACTCTCCTGAGCTAAATAGAGGGCCATTTAACTCTTCAAATGCAAAGCAGTCATTCTCACAGCAGGAGGAAGGATCTGCTGGGAAAACTGCCCAGGCCATTTTACACTTCAATCATTCTCACAGCAGGGGAAAAGGTCTATTGGGGGTATAAGACCACCCCCCCACTTTTGAGGAGATTTTCAAGTGTTAAAAAGTAGTCTTGTATGCAGAAATATACGGTACAAGCAGATTTTCAGGACCTATTGCAGAGGGCTATGAAAGTATTGATGTCTTTCTCATATACTTCTGTGAAAAATCATTCTCCGCTCTCGTTTATCTTAAAAATAAGTATAGAAACTGTGGCTGGCATTTCTGAAGATGCCAGCCACAGTTGCAGATGAAACATCAGAAAGAAACTATTCCAGAACATGGCCCCACAGCCTGGAAAAAAACAAGGAAAATCTATGGATGCTGGCCGTGAAAACCTTCAACTTCACAGTATAGAAACCCTTTGAAAAAATTATAGTCAGAACTCAGAATACAAGATTCCTCTATTAAACCCAATATAAAAAGGCTTGTAAGGGCTTATCTACACCAGCCAGGATATGCTGGCTCCCTGCTGTCATATCCTGGCTGTGGAGCTGGCCTGTTCTTCCCCTGTTACCTGAAGAAAATGGGCTAGAGTCCACACAGGAATGGTGGCCCATTCCTGCAGCCATCATTTTGATGCAGAAGCCAGGAAGGAAGCACACAACATGTGATTGCAGGCACCCAGCATGTGAACAGCCTTGGTCACATGCTGAGGGACCCCTGCCTGGCTTCCAGGAGAGCCAGTGAGCTGGCATTGGGAGCAAGGGATGGTATTCTGGGACTGGCTTCTGTGGACATACAGGGCCCAATCTGGCAGTACCATATTAAACTGGGTATTACCTTAAAATGCGGTAAAGGGCCCTGTTCCAGCTTGCCCAAATTCCAGCCCCATATCTGCCCTGGGGGTGGTGAGGACTGCCCAGGGGAAGATCAGGATAAATACCCTGCATTGTCTGGACTGCAGGGCTCTGGAATGGGGGCAAGCCAGGGTTCTTGGTCAGTGTAGACAAGCCCCAAGTGAAATACAGCACCGGCCTTCTCATTAATTAATTAATTACAATTAACAAGTAATATTAGGACATGGTTCAGTGTTCAAATATGATGATGATGATGATGATTTCAAATTTGTATGGAATCATTCCAATAAAAAATATTAAAATAGGAGAGTGTGCATTTGCTTATTTCTCCCTTTGGTCAAAATTAAGACTCTTGATGAGCAACTTTAAATAAATATTTGCTGCACTTTAGGGTTTTAACTCTTGAGTTACATCACTATTGCCATGATCATAAATATAGAGCATACCTGAATACAGAGCAGATACAGATCATACTCTAGGTTATGAAACCATAACTACAATGCAGGATGTCAACCTGTACCTTTTTCTTAATTGCAACACTACTCTACAGTATGCTTTACTGGAATTGTATCACCTTCTCCAAACCCCAAAGGAAAACTTTAATTTCACTGTCATAGGTACTTGGGGGAAAATTCACAAGATCTAAGGACATCTTATTTTACAGCTTTGGGACAGTGGTAAATATTCTGTTCACTGCTGCTCTGAGTATATTACATAATTAGTCCAACTAGATGAAGACTTCTTGACTAATGAATCACAACTTGGGCAGACTCAAACTAAAACAACTACCTAGATCTTGTTACATGGCCTCTCCAAGTTACACTGCTGTTGGTTTTAATGGTTGGTTTTACTGTGAATTTATTTCACTGTAAATTAGAGCTGCTCATGGGCTGAGGTTTCTTTACTTTGTATGTTTTATACCTTTTGAGCAAGAAGGCCCCACAGTGTAAAACTTGAATGAAGAGGCTGGCATGATGCCCAGGAAATACTTTCACCAGTCTCATCAATGGAAAATGATTTTAAGAGCAAATATTTCTGTTTTTACTGTTATCAGAATTGAAAGCCTATTGTGTGGTATGGGACAGGGTTGTCAGTACTTTTTAAAATGACTGTGTTCATATTTAGCAGTTTTTCTTCTTTCTATGGAAATCCATCAAGGAACTTAAGAAAAATGATACCAACCACCAGTTCAAAGACTATTTTACTCCAAAGAAAAAAGCCAAGGGAAAAAAAAAAGACTGCATCAACAATTAACATATATTGAATACTTCAATTATGAATGGAAATGGTGGCCATCTTAAAAGGTTTTCAGTAAACCCACTGCATGCTCACCACATATTCAAAATTTTCATTGTTGTTTTATACCAGCTAGTAGTATGGATATGTGTATATCAAAGGCTTAAATCAAACTGCTATAGGACATTTTCAAATGGGACCAAACGCCCCGTTCCTGTTCCACAAGCCCCTCTCCCATTCCTGCCACAGAATAAAGGTAAGATGTTCAAACACTTACCTTAATCCTGCAGCAGGAATGTCCTCCCTCTCCCCTCGGTTTTACTGCTGTAAAAGCAGCTGCTGTGAAGCTGCTTTTACAGCAGTGAAGCCAAATCCTGCTCATTCTCGTGAGAGAACGAGTGGGAGGTAAATTCAAAAATACCCCCCTCCAGCTGTCAAAATAGAAAAGGAAGCAAAAAATAAAAAAATGCAAGTAACCTGGGGAGAAGGGGAAGGGTCCAAATTACCTGGGTGTCCCGTTCCTGGGTTCCTGGGTCCAGAATGGACTTCCCTCCTGTGGCTGTCATTGCAGGAGAGGAACGACACACCTTTCGGACCACCTGCGATTCTGTGACAGAAATGGAATGGGTGGTCCAAAACAATGTTTCCCTATGATGAAAATATCAGGGGGGAATCCAGAATAGGGATGGGGGAGACACAGAAAAGAGTCAACGTCTTCTGAAAAGAATACTTTTTTCCAATCCTGTTCCGTGTTTCCCACGGATTTAAATGTGGGTCTGAAAATCTCCATAGTCAACTAGAGTAGACGCATGGATAAATTGTTGAATTGTAAGTCATGTTGTGTTATGTTACTTCAGTTATATGTATTCTTTGAGAGTTGTGTTATTTCAGTCTGCTGTAGTTGTGACTAGCAATGAGAATTAGCCCGTATTTATTAAATGAGAGGTTGAAGAGAAAACAGTACAGCTCCCTCTGACAAAATTCATTCCACTTCCAAGGAAGTTTCTGTCCCAAAACCAGATTGAAATGCATCTAGATAAGCAGTTTTACCCAGAGTGAGTTGAATGGCCTGGACATCACTCACTTGATCACCTTACTTGGACACCTTGATTAAGGGGGGTGGTATTATTAATGCTATCTGTGTTCAGTCTGGATTTCTGCAGAAATTATCAATCTTTATTTTTTGAAACAAGCTGGAACCACGCCCCTTCTAAATGACATAGGGCTTGTCTAGACCTGCCAAAATACACTGGCTTTCCACTGGTATATTCTGGCCCCAGATCACATCTGTTCTCCCCCCGCCCCCATTATCTACATGAAATGAGAGGAAGTCTGAATGCTCATGCCAGCCTGTATTTGCATTGCTGGTGTCTCACTGAAACCAGGAAGGAGGCCGTCAACATGGGATCAAGGCTGAGGGGCCTCCTTCCTGGCTTCAGAGAAAGACACCAGTGGCACCAGTCAGTGGCGGCTGCAGATATGGGCCGGTGTGCTGGTATATACTCCTGTGTTCCTGTGTGGTCTGATCTGTTTCCCCCCCACACCCCAAATGAGGAGTGTTTTCCCAGGTGTTAAATTAAAACAGCTTAACAGGGTGTCATCAAGATTGCCTGGGGGCAAAACAGGGCAAGAACCCTGTGTCATATGGACTACAGGGCTCCAAGATGGAGGGAAAGGTTGGGTAAATAGCCCATCTAGCCAAGCCTACAGATAGAAGTTCTTAGACCCACATGGACATCTCCTACCTGCTAAACTTATTAAGCCCTGAAGGGTATTTTATTTAATACGTAAAAAGGAAAGGTTACATCCCTGGTACTCTGGCCTCAGGAAGGCATATTAAAATATGTCATTCTCCTTTCATTGCAGTATCCCAGCAGCATTGTCATTCTGTTCCAGTTTCATGTTGAGCTGTGAAGCATTTTTTTCCCTTTTTGCACTGATATGTGTGTATATTTGGGGGGACAATTACCACTCAATGTACATATCATGTATGTATTTTCTCACCGAATGAAGACTGCAAATGCTGCATTTTCAGCTGTGTAGATTTTGAAATGTATTCAGAGTTTTGTCTGTATCTCAGCCCCTTTGAAGCTCACTGCAAGTTTCACAAAGGGATGCATTTCTAGGGCAAGATGTGCTCCGTTCCAGTGCTGATATGGTAGTGTAGAATTTCTGTAGAAAAACATGAATCCAACAAAGCTCTTTTCCATCTCCAGGCACACATTTAACCTATTTTAATTACTGTTACAATGGTTGATCACAACATTATCTCGTTTCGTGATCCTATTGTGTGATCAACTATTGTAAAACTAACAGCCCCATTATTATTATTATTATTATTATTATTATTATATTCTTTCCTGTGGATATAATTAGGCATGAAAATGTGGAATGGCTATTCAGCTATCCATTTAAGTTTCTGACCATTTTATAGCCTCAGGTATCCCCCACATACAAACACACTTAAAAAAAAATAACAGCTTCCTTTATCTTTAATGGTTAGCCATGCTGCATCAACGTTTACTGAATAGCTGTTGCATCTGAATAGGGCTGGATCACAAAAGCATCTTTGTCACTGTAGGGTTACAAAAACTTTTAGTGACTTGCATATGTAAAAAGGCCATCAGAAATAAATCCATGGGCAGAATTCTCTTTTCACCTTCTACCACCTCCATGCCATGGGTTGTGGGGGATTTTATGTTTGTTTGTTTGTTTGTTTTTGGGAGAGTAGTATTACCTGTCCTGACATCCCCACCCTTCCAATAATTCATCAATTGGCTATATTTCACACATTGGCTTATTTATTGATGCTTCACAAGGTTAGCAGGAGACCCGGACTTCCCCAGAAATAGGGACTGAGCAAATATTTCATCAAAAATTAATGAAGAGGTCTTGCTAAATTCCCAAAAGACACACCTGGGTAGTAATTATGTGGAAAACCCCCCCCCGGACAGTGAGTTAGGGTGGAACTGTGCCAGTGTGGGCCATTCACTTATTCAGTCAAGTGGCTGGAACGCTCATTACTTTGCAAACTGGTTTTCCTTCACATTCCTCTCCTCAACAATAGAAGGTTGCCTGATGCCCATCGGTCTTAATGTCACAGTCGTTAGCAATTGTTAACATAGCTAGAGCTTCCATTGTCTAACTGTGGGAAACTCCATCTAACACTGCATTCCATTCATAACACCCCTTAAGCATAAATATTTGGAATAAATTTCACCTCAACACAGCCAGTGTTCATAGCTTCCTGAATCTCATCACTCTGTCCATCTGCTGTGTGATCCTCAGACCTCTGAGTATCTTCCGCTACACAAATCTCTGCTCTTCAGGCAGGTGTCAAGTATAGCCTATCATCCTGAACTCTATTCCTCTCTCCCAATACTTCCTACTTTCTTCAACAGCCTTGTCTGATTGCTTGAAGCCTGAGTGTTGGTATGAATGCTTCTGAAATTATTTTTCAAAAAGAAACTTTTTATTTTATTTCCTGGCTGTGAGTCTCGTCAGTTAGTACTAGCATATATAGGCGAAAAGGTCCTGTAGTTACCTGGCCTCTTGCTGCCATATTGAGCTAATTAAAATTCCCCATATTAATATCTGGACACAAGTGGGGGCTTCATAGACTAGACACAATTTGGGTAACAGTAGATTTGCACATTCAGGAGGAAGTAAAAAAACAACATGCTAGGACATCTAGTGCATGCATGCACAATATGCAGCCAGGAATTGACTTGAACATATGATACTACAATTAGATTTGTACTGTAGGACACTCGTATCCACTGATACAGTATCCAATGATTCAATTATCAATTATCAAAACAGCACACCTACCATAGAGTCTTCCTACAAAATGTGTCCTCTCTAGCCATTTTTCAGGTCCTCCAAGGCAACTCTATGATATTTTAAACCAGACATCTCATTATTTTTGATGGTGTTTGCTATTATTCACAGTTTTTGGTATTCACCCCCCCCCCCAGAAATAATCCCCAGCAGATAGGGGGCTTGTACTATATGACATTTGTATGATAAGTGCACTAACATTTATTTTATCATAATTTTTGTGGATCTACCAACAAAACTGAGTCTGTCAGTGCACATACTATGTATTAAATAGAAGCAACACTACTGAACTTCTAGAAGGAGTGAAACATATAAGGGGATTATGAGATTTTACTTTGATATACCAACACTAGCAGGGATGAGTGGAAATACTTCCCTCTTTAAATATGTTTCGCTTCAGATGTCTCACTCTTACAAGAAAAAGGGGGGATCCAAGTCTGCATCAAAATATCCTAAATTGATTTACATGGAAGGAACCTTCCCAGGTAATCTCATATTTGTTAATTTTGGCTGTTGCCACACTGCAGAAATAATCCAGTTTGGCTCTACTTTAACTGTCATGGCTCAATGCTATGGAAATTTTGGGATTTGTAGTTTTGTGAGATATTTAGCCTTCTCTGTCAGAGACTCTGGCACCACAACAAACTACAAATCCCAGGGTTCCATGGGATCAAGCCTGCAGTGTCACTAAGGCTGGTGTCACCCCTCCCCCTGACTTTGTCAAGTGGTATGGTTTGCCCTCTCTTCAACCCCCTAGTGCTGTGACTGGTTGGAGCCATGATCATTAAAGTGGTGTCAAATTGCATTATTTCTGCTGTGTGGCAGCAGCCTAAGTTGCAAGTTCTTATTCTCTGCTAAGAAAAGCTACAGCCAGTCATAAAAATCAGTGAGTGGCTACATTCACACAGACAGAGATTGCATTGTGGAAAGGACCCACAATGTGATGCTTATGTGCATACCTGTATTGCACTGGTCCAACAATTGGTACCACTAAAACCACCAAACCTGAACCACACTCTGGGAATGACTATCTTATCCAGAAGTAGCACAGTTGGCCCTCTGCATCCACAGATTCTTTATCTGTGGATTCAACAAACCACCGTTTGAAAATACCCCCCCCCCAAAAAAAAGTCCCCAAAGCCAACCTTGCTATTCACAATTTTATATAAGGGACACCATTTTACTATGCCATTGTATATAATGAGACTTGAGTGTCCACGGATTTTGTTATCCAGAGGTTCTGGAACCAAACCCCAGTAGATACTGTGGGCCCACTGTACTCTGAACAGCTTTCAGGGATGGGACTGAGTGAGAGGCAGGTGCCAATTTTTCCCTAGCTCCCCTCCACAGGCTGCATCCACCCACAGCAATTTCAAATACTTCTATTTCTCTCTCAGGCACACCAGTAACTTCTATTGAATTGAAGACTGAGGGCTTAGGAGACAATTTCTTTTGGAACCTTTACACTTAGAGGATGTGAGGGCGATCTGGCTGTGACATCCGTCACCCCATTGATCGACAGGTTTGATTCAGCTTATCTGACTGGCTGGGCTAGTGTCCCCTTCCTCGCTCACCACTCCATGTGTGTCCCTCCAAAAGCTGCACCCTCAGTGGAAGAGAACGACCATCCCAGATAGAGGAGTGTACCATTCTTCAGTCCAAGGGTTTACGATAGCTGTGCTCCCCTGCTAGAACCTCCAAACAAGTTCAAGGTCCATCTGTAGGTACTTAGAGGAAATTATCAATGTTATACCAAATATGAGAAACTGCAGTCACCTGGCCTTGATGGGTTTCCAATTGAATGGTACAACGCTTTTTCTAGTCTGTTAGCACCAACACTGCTCCTACTTTACAAACATATCTTAGAATCCAGTTCCCTCTTTTCATCATTAAATTATGCCTATATTACCCTGACGTCTAAACCTGATAAGAATCAGACTAACTGTGCTAACTACCACCTTATATCCTTACTTAATGTTGATATCAAAATATTAATAGGTTTTTTAGCTAATAGATTACAAAAAAGTCATTTCATCTTTGGCTAGGTGGGATTTATCAAAAACAGAGAGTGAAGTGATAATATATGATGGGTTGCGGACTTGATTGCTTTCAACTTGGATGGAACTGATCAGCTATCATATCTTTAGATACTGAGAAGAATAGAATGGAATAGAATGGAATCTTTATTATGGTCATAGACCAGCACAGGTAAAAAGGGATACAGAATAAAGGTAAAAACACAGGATAAAAACAGGCTAAAAGCAGTATTTAAAATGTTAGCTCCAGTATAACAAGACTAAGTTGATACTATTCTACTGTTGAGGACATTGTATGTCGAATTATAACTGCAGCTGCGCAGAATCTGGCAACATTATAAGTTGTTCCTGGGTTGGTGTCTGAAAGCAACAAGTTTATGTAGAATTGTCCAATGTGCCCTTGATATTTATGCAACAGGGGTAAAATAAGTCTGAGACGTATGTCCTTGTAGTATGAGCACTGGAGTAATGCATGCTCTGTTGTTTCTATTTGGCCTGAGTTGCAGGGGCACATTCTGTTTGAGAAGGGGATCTTCTTGTATCAGCCTTCAAGGACAGCTGAAGGGAGGGCACGACACCGTGCAAGAGTAAAGGCCCTTCGATGTTTAGGTATTTCAAGTGTTGTTAAGTATGCCAAAGTAGAGGCCAGATATCTATTGGAGTCACTACCAATGAAGGTTGGAGTGCTGGCTAGATCCAGTTGTCTCTCTATATCTACTACCCGTTGTTTCATAGTAGCTTTCACCCTATCATATCCCAGGCTAAGCAGACGATCTGGAGAAAGGCCCAGCGTTGAAATTTAGTCATCACTGTCTGTTTCCAGCTGGATTGGAAATCATCACTTAAGGTTAGTGGAGCAAGGGCAGTGGGAAAGAGGGATAGTCTGAGCCAGTAGCTGAGTATGGTCACCCACACTCTGGCCTACATTTTCATAAATCCTGACTACAGTCTCAGAGCTATGTTAGAGACACATTTGGGAGTTTGGAAAGCTGATCTTAAAAATTTGGATTGGACAAGTTCTAATGGAGCAGGGTTGGGGAAGGGTCCCAATTGGGATCCATAAAGCAGTTGAGCTACTGGTTTGGCTTCAAAGAGTTTGAGCACTGCAGGTAAATAGTGGCTTCCTCTTATCTTAAGAAATTTGAGAATGGCTGTTGTACGCCTCTGCTCATTGCAAGCAGCATACTCCCTATACGCTTTCCTACTACCAGTGGCTTGAAAAATTACCCCCAGGTATTTGAAGCAAGAGACCTGCTCAGTCTTTTGGCCATCTATATTCCAGTTGCAGTTCTTAGGCCTTTTAGCAAATGCCATGATTTTAGTTCTTTGATAGTTGAGTTCTAGCTGTTCCACTCTGCAATATTGTGTTAGTGCTCTTAGGGCTCTTTTTAGTCCAATGGGAGTTCTTGAAAGTACTGCTGCATCATCCGCATAAAGCAGCGTTGAGATATGCATTCCCTCTAATTTTGGGAGATGGAAGTTAGTGTTGTTGAGGTGATCCACCAAATCATTGATGTAGAAGTTAAACAGGAGTGGAGGTAGAATGCAGCCTTGCATGACACCCTTCTCAGTGACAATGTCATTGGTGAGATGTCCCTGGGGGGTAATATCTTACTTTTAATGAGGTCCCTTCATGCAGCATACGTATTAGATGGCGTAAACATCGGTCGATCGAAGAAGCCTCCAGTTTTTTCCACAGTTTGGTTTGGGATATAGAGTCAAAAGCTGCTTTAAAGTCTATGAAGGCAGCGTAGAGAGAAACTGTGCTGCAGGTGGAGTATTTTTCAATAAGGTGGTGGAGTACAAGGCACTGGTCTATGGTGGAGTGGCCTTCTTCCCTAAAGCCAGCTTGTTCTTCTGCAAGTATGTTTTCTTGTTCCAACCAGGTCTGAAATTTCCACTATAAGTGTCTTGCATAGAGTTTGCTGATTGTACTGAGGAGACTAATTGGTCTGTAGTTGACAGGATCATCCTTGCTTCCTTTTTAATATATGGGGACGATGATTGCAAGGCCCCAGTCCTTGGGTGCTCGCCCATATTTGTCGATACAGGTGAAAAGTGAGGCCAGGATAGGGGCCCAAAATTCAGGGTTGTTTTTAATGGATTCTGCAGGTATTAGGTCTTCCCCTGGAGCCTTCCCCATTCTCAGCTGGGCTACAAGGTTCTTGATCTCTGTCGCTGTCACTGGTGGCCACCCTTGGATATTTTCTATATTTTGGCAAGTGCATCCACTTTCAATATAATTGTCCTCATAAAGTGCTTGAAAGTGATCCTCACATATCCCTGGAGGGATGTGACAATCCACTGTAGTTGGCCCATTTCTCTGGGAACTTGATGTAATATGCCAGAATAGAGCTGTGTTGTTGGATCTGACTGCCTGGATAAGTTGTGTCCAGTCATTCTTCATGGCTTCTTTTTTCATCAGCAGTTTTTTGTAGTCTCTTTTCTGTTGAAGCAGCATTGGTACAGCATCCGGGATGTTATTAGATAGGTAACCGTGATAAATATCATAGAATTGCAGAGTTGGAAGAGACCACGAGGGCCATGCAGTCCAACCCCCTGCCACGCAGGAAATCTTGATCAAAGCATCCCCGACAGATCAATGAGGGCTTTTTTAGCATTAACACATTTCTTGTCAAACCATGGTTTGGAGTGGTGCTGTTGTTCTTTCCACTGATGTACACTATTTTGATGGATTAGATATTGGTGTAGAGCTTGGGTAAGTGTATTGTAATTTTCCAAGATTTCATCAGGGGACTCAACTGATATCAGGGCAGTCCTAAGATGCTGAAGTTGGTCTGAAGCCAATACCTTACTTATTGTTTGGTTTAGTTGGGGGGTCCATTTAGCTCGGTGATAAGTCCTTCCTGATGTTGTCACAGAAAGGTGATAGCGCTCCCTGGTGTGTGTCTCCTGAGTGAAGTCACTAAGATGTAGCCGAATTGGAAAATGATCATTTTCAAATCTGGGCATAACTTCTAATTCCTTGCCATAGGGAAGAAGGTCCCTAGAAATGATCATGTAGTCAATGGCACTCCTTCTGGACCCAGAGAGATAAGTGAATTCAGCTGGGCAGTCATTTTCCAGGGCACCATTTAGGATTTGAAGGTTCATCCTGAATACTGTTTGATCCAAAGTCTTGCAAAATTTGATTTCTTGTCCTTTGAGTATCGGATGAGGTGGGTTCCATCATCTTCAAAATCAGGAGGAGGGCATTTGTGCTGGGCATATAGGGTATGATTGTTGGGGCCCAGTCTGGCATTCAACCCCCCCCCCCAAATTACAAATGCATTTGGGTTCTGCAACATGAGATTAGCAGTGTATGATTCCAATTCAGCCCACAGGCCTCTGATTTGGGATTTCTTCTTCATTGGAGGCATGTAGACATTTATTATCAGCAAATTGCAATGGTTAAATTGAATTAGCACTGCCATGGCATATGTTTTAAAAGTGGAAAGAGGCCTTGTTATGGCACGTAGGGTGGTGGAAACCAGAACACCCAGGCCGCCTCTAGCTCTTCCATGCTTTTTCCCTGTCTGTGCTGGAATTGAGAATGACTGAAAGCCATTTAATAACAGATCCTTATTAGTCCATTTTTCCTGGATCAGTATAATGTCATATTGGGTGAGGAAGTCACTAGGACAAGGATCTCTGTGGGCCGTCAGCCACCCAGCGATGTTCCAGTTCATAAGAGTAACCTTGTGCTGGTCTGTTGGAAGTCAGGCAGTCGCATTGCAGGCCACAGGCTGGATGGGTAATTCATCTGATGGCAGTTGGTTAAATGGCTGGGTTGAATATGGCTGTGTCCTCCTCTGTGGATGGAGGGGTAATGAATCACATTCCCGTTCTTCCTGCCCTGCCTGTTCTGGAAGGGAGATTGGAAGAATCAATGCAGCATGGGAAGTGAAATAAGGATCACAAGCAAGCAAGGATCCCATCTCGTTAGTGAGGGAGGCATTCTTTGGCTTAGGAGATAAGGTAGGTGGCAGTGAAAACTGTTTTTCCCTTGAACTAGGTTTGCACAGGGATGTTTGAGACCCCTGGAGTTTAATTGTAGATGGGGGTGCATCTGCAGTATATTCCGTTTTTGAAGGGGTGTTGGCTACAACTCGGGATTTCAAGGCTTCCTTGATTGTAAGTAGAGAGTCATCACTTTCGCTTTCATTGTCAGAAAAATCAGAAAAATGCACTGACAGTTTTCTGCGAGGGGGGGCTGATTTCAATGGGGCTGGATTGCTGTTAGATTGACTCAGGATGGTATCTCTCATCAGCTGTATTGTGGGAGTGTGATCCCAAATATCTGTGAGTTTTTTTCTCAGTTTAATTACTTCTTGATTTATAGCCTGAGCTTCTTCCTTTGAGGTATGTTTAGGTTCTCTCTCTTGCTGTGCAGAATTATTGCTTCTTTGTGTTATTGTTGCTGTTTTCCCTGTGTTGAGGTCACGGACTATCTCATCCTTAAAAACTCTGTTAATTTCTATATACAGTTGTCCCTTCACATTCGCGAACTTGACATTCGCGGTTTCGGTTATTCGCGGTTTTGGGAGGGCCCCCCCGGGCCCCCCCAAAACCGCGACACGGGGCCTCCAGAGGCCCCGTGAAAGACCTGGGGAGGGGTGGGGAGGCCTTCGCGGGACGCCCGGAGGCCCCACGAAGGCCTGGGGAGGGGTGGGGAGGCCTTCGCAGGACCCCCGGAGGCCCTTCGGAGGCCCCACGAAGGCCTGGGGAGCGGTGCGAAGGCCTTCGCGGGACCCCCGGAGGCCCTCCGGAGGCCCCGCGAAGGCATGGGGAGGGGTGGGGAGGCCTTCGCGGGACCCCCGGAGGCCCTCCGGAGGCCCCGCGAAGGCCTGGTGAGGGGTGGGGAGGCCTTCGCGGGACCCCCGGAGGCCCTCCGGAGGCCCCGCGAAGGCCTGGGGAGAGGTGGGGAGGCCTTCGCGGGACCCCCGGAGGCCCTCCGGAGGCCCCGCGAAGGCCTGGTGAGGGGTGGGGAGGCCTTCGCGGGACCCCCGGAGGGCCTCCGGAGACCCCGCGAAGGCCTGGGGAGCGGTGCAAAGGCCTTCATGGGACCCCCGGAGGCCCTCCGGAGGCCCCGCGAAGGCCTGGGGAGGGGTGGGGAGGCCCCGCGAAGGCCTGGGCAGGGAGGGAGGGAGGGAGGGCCGGGGAGACCTCCGCAGGGCCTAGGAAGGCCCCGCGAAGGCCTGGGCAGGGAGGGAGGGAGGGCCGGGGAGACCTCCGCGGGGCCTAGGAAGGCCCCGCGAAGGCCTGGGCAGGGAGGGAGGGAGGGCCGGGGAGGCCTCCGCGGGGCCTAGGAAGGCCCCGCGAAGGCCTGGGCAGGGAGGGAGGGAGGGCCGGGGAGACCTCCGCGGGGCCTAGGAAGGCCCCGCGAAGGCCTGGGCAGGGAGGGGGAGGGGTGTTTGTTATTCGCGGGTTTTTCACATTCGCGGGGCTCCGCGGAACGGAACCCCCGCAAATGTGAAGGGACGACTGTAATGTGTATTCCAGAGGAAATTTCTTTTCCGTAACAGCCTGTTAGGAATATTTGCCTGGTTAAAGGTAAAAAAAATTGTTTACTAGCTCTTGAGCAGGGTAAAAAGTGGCAGTCTAGTAAATCAATTGTTCTGCTGTGCATGTTTAAAAGTTGGGAAAGGTATCTCACAACTGACGTCTGGCTGTTCCATATATGGGCATTGTGATGTATTTGTAGCAGGAGCTGATTTTTCTGTAACACTCGGCAGTGATTAACTGCATCCTGTGATGTAGCAGAGCACATTTCCTCCAAATCTGCTACATTTTTAACCCCCTGTGTACCATATGTGTTTTGCCATTGAAAAGCTTGTTGGGAAAGCTTGTTTGTAATGTCATTTAGTCTTTGCAAAATAAGAATCAATGTCTCTATGGACAGTTTGCAGAAATCATAAAAGAGCTGAGTGCTGTTATTGTAGGGAATGCTGCCCAGCTCCGAGAGTTTGACTTTGTTATCAACTTGCTGTGGCCCATAATTTATATTTACACTTTGAGGAATTGAGGAATCTGGTTTGTTTAGTTCAAGTGTCTGTGATGGCTTAGGGAATAAAGAAGGAGCTGTTGTTCCAGATATGTTACTCATGAGCTGTGTTGTCTCTGCCTCTGGGAAGAGTGAGTCAATCCTCATCTGTTTTTCTGCTTTGGAGGATCCCTGATTGTCATTATTATTACAGGGGCTCGTCCGATTTCTTTTCTTGCCTTTGGATGGCGTTTTTGAGGTATATGTGGGTGGTAATGCCAGATGTTAATGGGATTACAATTCAGAAGTTGTTAGTCCGTCGCCATCTTGCCCTTCCCCCCGATACTGAGAAGGCCTTTGAAAAAATTTACTGGCCATTTATTTTCAAAATATTGGCTAATTTGGGGTTTCCTAAAATATTTTTGAAGTAGATATTTTTTTTTCTATTCAGCACCAAGGGGTGCTGGTTGGGTGGATCTTTTGTGCATTCTGGCATTTGCCTGTTGTTCCTCGTACTTGGTTTCTCATGTTCTTGTATTTTTATCTGCAACCTGAAATTCTCCTGTTTACTTTTGATATAGAACAAGGATTAAGTAAACTTTTGCTTAAAAGCATGACCTTTGTGGAAACACACCAAGAAACAATCTTCATTCTTCTTCAGATTTAACGTTTCAAGCCACATCCCCTCTTTATCTTTTGTGTAGCAAAACACATCTTTGAAGTAAAATTCTTTCCTAAGGATTGCATGCCATTTCCACATATGCCATTTGTTACATTGATACAGGGTGAGATTATTAACCCTGAATTGAGCAAACATTATCACATTCAGTATCCTAATCCACTGTAGAAATATCCAATTTTTTTTTGTTTGTTTGAATGCTTTGATGTTGTGGGGGGGGGAATACATTTTTCATGTAAATACTGCCTCTTTTTCCACAGGTGTATACTGTTTGAACTGAAAGTAAATTGCTTCTGTTTGTGATAGAAGGGAGAAATATACTGGTATTGCAATTATTGTGGGCTCTTTCACAGTACACAAACATAGCACTTTTATACCATGTTATAACTGCATCTTATGGAATTCTGCAATTTGTAGTTTGGGGAGGCACTGGAGAATTCTTAATACCTTGTGTGACGTTTCTCTTATGTGGTGGGTCCCTTCCTCTTGTTTCTGCTGAACAGAATGGGCCCTCCAGAGACCATTTATACCAGCTGCCACCATCTATTGACTTTAATCCTTTCAGTGTGATCCAATGGGAAGTTACAGGGTTCAATTTGTACTTTCACTCTGACTCTTCAGAGGTTTACCTCCTGCAACCCCTGTGGGAAGAGAGCCAAGCAAGGCACATGAAAAAGAAGTGTGCAGAAAGGAAAACTGTTTTTAAAGGCAGTTTTATTCTAAGCAGAACTGCAGAGTAAAGAGTATTCCTCTCACATGAAGACACATTCATTCAGGCACAGTTAAGAGTTGCAAAGCTACAGATAAGTCTGACATTCCAGCCAAGTTTATAAAATAAACATAAGCCCTGACATGGCTAAGCTAAATGTTTCCCTAATCTACTCATGAGGAGTGCAATCCAGATGTGTTGCATGTTTGTGGGGACTGTAAGCCTAGACCTTTGGGATGAGAGTCCCCCTGGCTCAGGCCTCTCTATATTCTTCTTTGCCTACTGGCCCCTGAGGCAGTATTTATCACCTTTTCCCAGAGGCATCTCAAAGCTCCCTCCAGGTGGTCATCTCATTGGTCAGCTATCACTGATGTTGACCCCCATAAACTTAACCTAATACACCCTTAACCCTTTGTTTACCTGGTTGGCTATGCTGCCAGGTAATGCCCACCTCGTGAAATGACAAATACCAGAATCTATAGAATGGAACTATCATAGTTAAAATGGTATCAAACTACTATAATTATATTATGTGAAAGGGCCCTGTATATATCCTTGGCACAAGAAGGGGAAAATCGGCCGGAGAAGGAAGACTAGTTTTTCAACTGAATATGTTTCTGCCATGTAGCACTGTTGCTGTAAATATGGCCCATGATGTTTCACAGCTTGAGGCAGAGTAGAAAATAGCAAACTTCCTCTCAAGTGAAAGAGCATAGTCTCTAAAATCAGCCACGTTATTTTGACTTATGGTGCACAAAAAAAAATTGTTTGTGAAAAGGCATTGCTAGTTATGCCTTTTTCTCGAAATTGTTAGTCTCAACTACAGTAGAACCATTGAAGCAATGGGATTTACATACGTGTAGATTTACTAATTGATTTGATGTCTGCTTAGGTTGGGAGCAGCAACTCAATAATAATAATAATAATAATAATAAATATAGCTAACAATTTTCTGCACATTCACGTAAAATCTCCTGCCTGCTCTCTTCTTCTCACTGCAGAATTGCAACTGGATGATTACACTGGTGTTCTCCACCTCTCCCTGTCACTAAATGTCTATGGGAGCACTTTCTGGCACTTGGAATAGGAATGTATATTTTCATTCATTTTATTCACCCAGGGAATAATGAACAACTTCGCTGTTTTTCTCTTCACTGTGAGAATGGCCTCAAAAATGACACAGCTTTCAAAGACTATTTGGAGTTTAGGACTTATTCTCCTCACAATGCAAAGATTCTCATCCGCCCATTTTTCTTCTAATTTTTTTTTTGTTGTTGTTTGTAATTCTTTCTTTTTTAAAAAATTCTTCCTATCCCTACTTGGAAGGTACAGTGTGTGTGTCTTTATCCTCAACCAAGTAATGATAAGTTCCTTCTGTAATGTCCATAAATGACACATGTTGGCTATACCCTGGCTTGCCAGTGTATGTCGCCAACAGGAATCTAGCCATTGTTCATAAATCTCCAGGTAAAAATGTTTCTGTACCCTACCACCCCTCCTGCAAGGTCTAATAACTGCACATATTAGATACCTTTTTAAGGTTGCAGTGACCGGGGACTTTGGGGGTCAGGCTGACCAAAAGACAGTTGAGGTCATGATGACCAGAGATATGCCTAGAATACTAATGGTGAGAAAGCCCAGATAGGATTATGAGGAAGACCCGGCCATTAAAAGGTCTATGCTAATCCCTTCAACATGCAATCAGCGACCTTTCCTCACTCATACCCTATAGAAATCTCCCCTATAACCCTACCTGTCCAGACATTGAGAGGTTGTTGCAGAACCATCAATGCTTTGTCACTTCAAAGCTAAGGCAATCAGTTCAGTTTCAGACCATTTGTCCACCCCATGAGAAAGCCATCCAGACATTGTCATAACCAGAGTACCCCTCCAGGATACGAAAGAGGGTATAAATACCCTAGCCCAGACCCCAAACACATGTGTTACAGATGGACCAAGACACTCTGTTGGACTCGCCGGGCCACCCTCAGAGGCTGCCTGAGTTTCTTCACTGGGCAGACCTCTTTCTCTGAGACTGGTAACTATCACCCCTCCACTTCTGACTTTTCTCTAACCAATCCTTCAGCCTTTATCCTCAATAGCCTTCTATGGTTCATAAGAGTGTATGATAGTTTATTACTTGTGTTTATTCTAATAAAATAATTTGTATAATTTTAACTGGAGGGCTCTCTACAGTTATTACTGGTATACAGGCCTCATTTTTGAGCTATAATTTCCACAAATTTCAAAGAGATGCTGGCATTGTGGTTGGGACCCCAACATCTCCTCCACCTCTTAAGCTAACAACAATATTGTAGAATGTTCCCACTGTAAGTCCCCCTTGTAAGAATGGAGGTTGGACCCTCTGGAGCACTGATCCTGGTGCACAAGAGCTAAACTAATTTCAAGGTCTCCACTAATCTCATCCTGGTGCACAAGAGCTAAGATGATCTCAAGATATATACTACTTACAAAAGCAACAGGTACAGTGAACAGTATTTCTAACAAGAACTGTGAAGAAAACAGTTGTTAACCGCTGTCAAGTCAACTTCAACTTATGGTGACCCTAAGAATGAGAGACCACCAAGTCACCCTATCAACAGCCCTGCTCAGGTCTTGCAAACTCAGGTCTGTGGCTGCTTTGATTGAGTCTAACCATCTGTAATGTGGTCTTCCTCTTGTCCTACTGCCTTCTACCTTACCAAGCATTATTGTCTTTTCTAGTGAGTCACGTATTCTCACGATATGACCAAAGTATGTCAGTCTCAGTTTAGTTAACTTGGCGTCTAGGCTTCATTTGCTCTAGGAGCCATTTATTGGTCTCTTTAACAGTTCACAATATCCATAGAACTTTTCTCCAGCACCACATTTGAAATGACCTGATTTACTCCCTATCAAATTTCTTCATTGACCACCTTTCACAACCATACATAGAAATGGTAAGTACAATGGCACAGACAATCTTATAACCTTTGTATTCAATGATATTTCTTTATACTTCAGGATCTTGTCGAGTTCCTTCATAGCTGTCCCTCCAAGTTCTAGTCCTCTTCTGATTTCTTGACTGCAGTCTCCATTCTGATTCATGGCTCAGCCAAGTTATGGAAAATGTTGAACTATTTCAATATCTTCATCATCTTTAAAGTTATGTAAATCATCTGTTGTCATTATTTTTGTTTTCTTAATGTTCAGCTGTAAACCTGTCTTTCTTCCTTTACGTTCTTCAGTAATTGTTCCAAGTCTTTGCTGTTTTCTGCTAGTAGTATGGTATCATCTGCATATCTTAAATTGCTGATGTTCTTTCCTTCAATTTTCACACCTCCTTCCTCCAAGTCTAATCCTGCTTTATGAATGATACTAGCTATACCCAGTGTAACATACGCCATTACATATCTATATAAAATGCTTCACTATGTTTCCATTCCCACTCTGCTGTTTGGCCTCTTAGGAAACATGCCAAGAATATGATCATTTGATCCATTCATGTATAATCTTTCAAATCAATGATAATGGTGTATGTTATGCCGGGTACAGCTAGTTTCATACTGAAAGCCCCTCTTCCACCACTATGCAACCACACATGTGTCAGGGGACGATAGAACACTGAATCCCCAGAAGAAGCCAAAAACTATCTCAGCAGACTCAATAGCAACCCGTTCCCAAGAAAACTCACACACAGAGTGTTTGACATCCAAATAAGCAGGAGACACTTTTATCTTCAAAGTCAAACAGTTGCAATATATACAAGTATTTACAACAGAAGGAGAAACTGCTTCACCAGGCCTCAGCATTTACAGGAAGAGAAGAGATGAGGAAGTGAGCTCTGTTCTGAGGTCTCCCATATATACATCTACAGGACATTGCCCTCTAGTGGCCTGACTAGGCATGACTTGGAAGTCCATGCAGTCAGCCATTATGACTCAGCATGGTTCTGCAGTTGTTCAGCCATTTTATAATGGAGTTCAGTTTCTAACTCCTGACAATCCCCTCCAAAATGGTCAAACTACTGTGCAGGACACATGTTTTCATCACAACATAACATCATTCTTGGACATCAATTGTCTGTCGGTTGTACTTCCCTTTTGACACCTTTCAATTTACACACTAGTGACAAGGCCCAGCCTCTTTACCATCTCCTCATGGCTTCCTGCTGGAAGGGCTTTTGTGAGCAGGACTACAACATTGTCCGCAGATGAACAATACCTCAGACACAAGACACTTTCTTGTATTAACTGCCTTACATTTTGGTAGTGTACTGCAATGTACTTTGTCCTGCATTTCAGATTTTCTGCTTCTGCCATAGCTATGCAGGCTTGTGAATCCTCGTGCACCTCACACTTGCCATCTCAGACAAGGCTGCAAATTCAGCTTCAGTTGTACTAATGGCTACACAGTTCTGCTTTCTTGATCTCCACACTATGGGGCCCTCTGCATACCTGGCCACCATCCCAGTCACTGACTTCCTGTCTGAAGTCTCAGCAGCAAAAGAGCTGTCCACAAAGCACTCCAGGGTCACCTGACTTCCTGTCAGCTTCAAACACATGTCCTTGATCCCCTTGAGAAATCTAACTACCCTCCTCAGGGCTTCCCAATCTGCCCTCCTTGGCTTGGAGACTCTTCTGCTGAGCACCCCAACTACAAAAATGATGTCAGGCCTTGTGTTGCTTGCAACAAACAACAGACTGCCAACCACTGAGTGGTACAGGTCAGGCCTTTCAAATTCCTGTTCTGTCTCCAAGTTCACAAAATCAGTGGTCATTGGTGTCCTCACCACTTTTGCCTCACTAAGCCCACACTTAGCCACAAGACTGTCAATTTTCTTCTTTTGACTTAGGAAAAATTCTCCAAGACTGGTTCTTTCTACCTCTACTCCTAGGTAATATCTCAGGCTGCCTAAGTCCTTTAACTTGGACCGGCTTTCTAACTCCACCTACACTTTCTTGATATCACTGGCATTCTTTGCTGCCACACAAAGGTTGTCCACATAGATAACTAGCATGACAGCACTATCACCTGCCCCCTTGGTGTACACACAGGCATCTGCGACACTCCTTGTGTAACTTGGTGTATGTACTTGTTCCAGAAACATGAACTTTGTTTCAAGCCGCAGAGCACTTTGTGCAACAAGTACGCCTTGCTCTCACCTGCACTGTCATACTCTAGGGCCTGTTCCATGAACACTGTCTCTTCAAGATCAGCATTCAGGTATGCTGTTTCAAAGTCAAAGTGTTGCACAACCATCTGCCTCTTGGCTCCTACAGCTAACACTAACCTAAGACTTTCTGGATTTGCTGTGGGCAAAAAAGTTATGTCAAAGTTGATGTAGTGTTTCTGCCAAAAGCCTTTTGCAACTAAACATGACTTACACTTTTGTGTCCCATCAGGCATGTCCTTAAGCTTGTACACCCACCTGCAACCAACAACCTTTTTTGGTCTTCGGGCCTCTCAACTACCTGGAACACTTTCCTCTAAACTAGTGACTCAAAATCTGAGTCCATGGCTGAGTGCCACTTCTCCTGCTCTTCCTGGAGAAGTTTTAGGAGATCCTGAAAACTTGCAGGCTCCTCTTGTTAGGGTTTTGAATATGCAGCCCTTGGAAAATTATCTCATAAAGAGATACCATATATTCCATTTATCTGTAGAGGACAAAGCTGAAGGTTAAGCAGCTACGCAGTAGACTAGGCAGCTGATGTTTTTCAGCCAGCTTATCTCAGTATGATAAATAGAAGGCAGATAACATACTAGGAATGATGTCAGATGATGTCACCAGTCACCAGTCAAATGAATGAAGGGGAGTTGCTAGAACTTGCTAGAACAGCTAGGAAAACCTATATAAGTCATGGTGCAAGGCAGCCCACTTCACTTCTTCAACTGACTTCTTTGACTGACTGCTAACTGTAAGCTTAGCTATTAGAGCAATGATTTTGTTTGTAGTTTAGGATGTAAACAATAAGGGTCCTGTCTACACAATTTAAATAATATGTACGGCTTGCAAAAGTTTGTGCTTCGGTATACATGGCCATTCGGATTCACACGCATGCAAAGAGGGGGGCAGTTTTCCACCCTGAAATATGCACATGCGGCATTCAGGAGGGAAAGCGGATCATGATGAGAAATCCGTACACCGTTCGGATGGCTGATGGGTCTGTACGGTCCGTTCGCACACATACGAACAGCCTGTGTAATCTGATTGGCTGGCCGAGCAGAGGGGGCGGGGCTAGCACAGAGGGGAATTGGGAGCAGCCGCCATGTTCGATTCCCAGCTAACGAGACTCTGGTAAGTCTGTGAATTATACATTTATTTATTTTTATTTTATATTGTAAATAGGGAAAACTGACTGTCCGCAAAGCAGGAACCTTTTAAAAAAAAAGCAGCAGGAGATTTTAAACTGCCGCTTGGCTTGCTCGCTCCAGCCAGCTTGGGGAACAAGGAGTCATACGGAGTTTAGGGGTGTAAAAAATCATGTGGGTGGTTCGTATGCATACAAACGACAGCCTATTCATATTTTTACCCCCCAAACGGATATTTTTATGATCGTATAGACACACCCAAAGAGTCAGACACCCAAACAACCGTAAATCATTAACCATATTGTGCATGGCCCCAATATCAAGTATCCAAATTCTTTCCTCAGTACCATCAGGATGGTGCTGTGCCATGAAAGCATGTCTTGCAGCCTGAGAGGATGTATCCCTCCTATCTGGTGCAGGCATCTTATAGTCGTTCTGGAAATGTCCAGGCTTTTTGCATCTGAAACAGCGTTTCACATAGCTGTAGGCTCCCTCCTCCACAGGTGCCTCTGTTTCAGTGCTCTCCTGATTGTGTCTGGTAATTTATGGCTGTTTATTCCACACCATCCAGAAATCAATGCTTGCATTGGACCTCTTCCGGAATACACCCAGCTACCAGGTCTACAGACAAATCATGCTCCTTGGTGGTCTGCAGACTGTGCATTAGGAAATCCCATTGGTTTTGCAAACTTCCCAATAAAATAAAACACTTATGGGCTTCTGGAATGTCCAAACCCCTATTGGCAACCTGTTGAAAAAGCTGCCTCGTTTCCTCCAAATGGGCTTTCTCGCAGTCTACAACACAGTAGACAGCTTTGTGTTGTAAAGTCTCTTAGTCCATATCATCTTTAGTCCATATCATCTTTGAGAGGCAGGATGAATTCTGATGAACCATTTTCAAAGCTGTCCAAAGCTGAAAGGCTATCTTTGCTGGGGCTGCATGTATTAACTTGGAGGGGCTGAGCAATAAGAGAATTGCAGCTCTATCCCTCTGGTCTGCTAGCCTAAATGCTGCTATTTCATCTTCTGAATCCTCTGGGATCACACTTTCATTCTCCAAAATGTGCCACAAATTGTCCTTAATTAATAAAGCCTCCATGTATAAACTCCATGCTGAATAATTTCCATCAGCCAGCTTTTCAAAGCGGACGAGGCTATTAACTGCCATTCTGCTGGTTGAGTCAACAATTCTCCAGCTATGAAACATAAACAGCTGGCAGTTGGCAGCACTTCAAGGTTACTTGAAGATATTACAGGGCCTGGGTGAAACTTAACTGTTTCTCAGCCAACTAGCCAAAAACACTCAAAACAAAAGAGTTTCTGGGAACTTTTCTGGGTGTACCTTATCTAATATGAGATCAATCAGCTGGGCCCATAGCCACTGTCAGGGGATGATAGGACATTCAATCCCTGGCCGAAGCCAAAAACAATCTCAGCAGACTCAGTAGCAACCCATTCCCAAGAATACTCACACAAGTGTTTGACATCCAAATAAGCAAGACGCACTTTTATCTTCAAAGTCAAACAGTTGCAATATATACAGATATTTACAACAGAAGGAGAAACTGCTTCACCAGGCCTCAGCATTCACAGGAAGAGAAGAGTGGAGGAAGTGAGCTCTTTTTTGAGCTCTCCCATATATACATCTATAGGAAATTGCCCTCTAGTGGCCTGACTAGGCATGACTTGGTAGTTCATGCAGTCAGCCATTATGACTCAGCATGGTTTGCAGTTGTTGGCCATTTTATAATGGAGTTCAGTCTCTAACTCCTGACAACATGCACACATACCACGTGCACCAGGACGCAAGAGCACCTTGGCCATCACAATGCAACTGTACGTACACACTCACACCATACTTGCCAGGACATGAAAACCCCTCTGCTGCTGCCATGCAACTGCGTGTACACACATACCACACTAGAAACACACACTACACTACACTACACTACACACACATCCCACATGCGCCAGGATGCAAGAGCCCCTGTGCCATGCAACCACGCATACACACACAGACCATGTTACACACACACACCATACTACACACACACCATGCTACACATGCACACACACCACACTGCAAACATACCACACTACACACACACCATGCATGCCAGGATGCAAGAGCCCTGCCACTGCCACCATGCAACTGTGTGTAAAGACACACACCATGCGTTCCAGGATGCAAAAGCAGCTCTGCCACTGTCATGCAACTGTGCATACACACACACACCACACTACATACATACATCCCATGCTACACACACACACCATGGACATGAGAGCCCTGCCACCATTGCCACGCCAGTGTGTATGTGCACACACCATGCTACACACATACGCACACACCATGCTACACACACACACAGAATGCTACACACACACACACCATGCATGCCAGGACACAGGTGCTCCACTGATGCCACCATGCAACTGTGTGTACACACACACACCATGCTACACACAAACACCACACTACACACACCACATGCACCAGGATGCGAGAGCCCCTCCACTGCTGCCATGAAACTGCAGTTACACCACACCATGTGACACATGCATGCACACCATGCTACACACGTGCACACACATTACACACACACACACCACATGCGCCAGAATGCAAGAGCCCTCTGCTGCTTCCATGTTTTGAAAGGACTGGGAGCTTTCTACATGTTTCCTCCCCCAGTGTGCTGATTGGCTGGCCCATGGAGAGCTTTGATTGGTTGGGAAGTTTCCTAAGCAGCCAGTCAGCACACTGGGAATGGCAACATACCCAAGGAGAATTATATATATAGATGTTTAATGTACATGTTAAAACAAAAACACAGACCATGAACCACTTGCTGCCCAGTAGCTACTTGGCATATGTAGTCTGTCTCCTTAGCAAAAGCTTGTCTAATATTGGAGATTGTGCCAGCATCAGTGCTCCCATCAGCATAGCCTCTTGTCTCACAGAAGCACGCAATCCCACCACCATGGAAAGATAGTGCCATTAGTGCAGATGAAGAAAACAGGCATGATGCCAATAGTCCAAAGAACATAAAAAAAGAGAGAAAAACATTCAGAATTAATATTGTCAAGAGCATATAGACCTACGCTTTTCTACTTCCAAGGCTTGCTATCCACTGGATTATATCATTTCACCCACATGTCATCATATTTCTTATAACAAAGCACTGATAAACTCTGGGATGCTGAGGATTAACATCCGTTTTATGACTGGGAGCTCAAAATTTTTAAAAATCCTGTGGCTTGCCATGAAATCCAATGTGCCAGTTCATGTTGTGATTTGTATCAAAGATATAGATGCTGTGACTTTTGTACCACTGATTGGTTTCTCTTGTGCCAGCTACTGAAGTTATGTTGGCAAGAATATAATCAAGAAGAAGTAATTAGGGATTTTAAAAATGTGCCTTTATTGCAGATCCATAAAAATAGAAATGAACAATACAGAACCAGAAAGATCTGTAACTGATGTGCTGGAAGAGACATCATCCTGTTTCTGTTTGTGAAATTGTTTCATAAATTTTGGGGAGGCTTAAACAACAATTATGATTCCCTTCTGCACATATTGTGAAATTAGTCTTGTGTAGGTTGCAGCAGCAATGTGGTGGCAGCAGGCATTTTAAAAACTACAGGCACAGCACCGTGAAAGAAGAAGAAGATACATTCTTCATTCTTCATGGTTTTCATCTGGAAAAGAAGGATTTTGGCTCAAAGCACCCTGTTTCTTCAGTGCTAGCTTTCTGAGTAGTCCTCAGAGTCAAAAACACCATGGGAAGAGTAGCTTGTAAAATCATGCCCAATGGAAAAGGCAACTTTATCAAGCCACCTTCTCAATGAGTTTGTATTTCCAAGAACCCCCAGAAGGCCAGCACCAAATGAATTGTCTGCTGGGAACCAGGGCCTTGTCTGCATGGGCTGAATGAAACAGCCTTCCCTTGTTCCCATGCCCAGCTATCCAGATGAGGCAGCGTTTCTGTCCCAATTCTAGTACAAACTGTCTAGATGACATCTGGTCAGATTCTGAATAGAAACTGGGGCAAAACCCCCTTAAAACAGCCTTAAAAATATCTGGGTAACCCAGTGAGGGCAGGAAAAACCAGAGCATTCCATGGTGGGAACAGGCAGGTTCTACACTCACATGCTCCTCTGTATTGGCAGGACACTGGCATCATGCATCATGCTCTTTGAGGTCACAACGGGTCCCCCAGCATGTAATCAAGGCTGGGCACCTTGTTTCTGGTCTTGCAACACCAGTAGATACAGTGGAGCACATGCATGTGGACAGTTGTCCTTCACTCCAAAGAACACAAGGTAACAAGGGGAATCCTGGGCTGCTCTGGGGCCAGAATACTCTGGCCAGAATGTGGAGTATTCTGGGCGGTGAGGGCACAGCCCAAAAGTATTCTTTTCTAGATAACAACAATGAAGAATCTGCCTCCCTTGCTTTGTGGAACTTTGAAACCCAGTAAAAAAGGAAGCTATATGAACAGGATTTCAGCCAATACTAGCAAAATCACCAGTGGTGGGAATGTCTATAAAGTAGCTGGTTGTTGGTCATGTGTCCATATAGCCAAGCTTACTAAGCCACTTTTCTTAATGTATAAGAATTTTGTTGTTAGACATATAAATTAGCAAGGCTGGCCACATACTTGAGAAGAGTGGAGGAAGTGAGCTCTTTTTTGAGCTCTCCCATATATACATCTACAGGAAATTGCCCTCTAGTGGCCTGACTAGGCATGACTTGGTAGTTCATGCAGTCAGCCATTATGACTCAGCATGGTTTGCAGTTGTTGGCCATTTTATAATGGAGTTCAGTCTCTAACTCCTGACAACATGCACACACACCACGTGCACCAGGACGCAAGGGCACCTTGGCCATCACCATGCAACTTTACGTACACACTCACACCACACTTGCCAGGACACGAAAGCCCCTCTGCTGCTGCCATGCAACTGCGTGTACACACATACCACACTAGAAACACACACTACACTACACTACACTATACACACAACCCACATGCGCCAGGATGCAAGAGCCCCTGTGCCATGCAACCACGCATACACACACAGACCATGTTATACACACACACACTATACTACACACACACCATGCTACACATGCACACACACCACACTTGTCAGATTTCCCTTTAGTGCCACCCTCTTGTGGCAGTTGGTTCTCACTGTTGAGGATTCCTGATTATAGCAAACATTCTCCTCTGATTACTGCTTGGGAGACACCACAGTCACTCTAATGCTGTGTCACTCTGGGACATTTTGTAAAATTTACAGTACATGGTAGCTTCCTGGTACTGGCCAGTAGTGCAGACATGGGGGCAGGGGAGTAAAGGAAGGGTCCAGAGCAGTCCTTAGTGTGGACTGTGCCAGGATGTTCATGCTCCAGCAGCTGTCATTTGAATACCCAGACTTACAAATAGTTTTTTAATTACTGGGCATTATTACTTCCATTCTACCTAATGTCGAATTATCTAGGTCAAGAGATAAAGAGCAGGAGGATCAAATCTTGCTCCACCACCAGCACATGCCCAAGGTGTGTGACTTTTTTAAAATTGGGGGGGGGTATGTTTCAATGCAGGGAAGGGCGAGACTAATTTGCTCCTTATTACAGAATCATTCAGGCTAGTAAAATGACCAATGCAGTTCCTGCTGAAACAAATGGTATTTCAGATTTTCCTCTAGATTGCAGGTTACATGAACAAACTTTTTAACTTTTTGCCTCCCTTTTAGTTTTATGAAAGAAGCCTTCAAATCTGCACCAAGAGGAGAAAACAGTCATAGGTCAGTGAGTGTAATATTATTATAGAATAAGGATGGGTAACCTGTTTCTCTCCCTATATTCATAACTGCAGCTCCCATAATCTCAATAAACTTCAGCATGGTCAGTGGTGGGATTTATTCATCTGCAGACCAAAGCATCCATAGGGCATCATATTGAATTATTTTATATTATAGTAGCACCCCCGTATCCACTGATTCGCCAACCACAGATTCAATTATCCGCAGTTGGTGATGGGGGGAAAGGAGGGGGAGCAGGGATCACACCGTTCCCCTCCCTTCCCCTGGGATGGCTCTGGTCATGGTGGGGCAAAGCGGAAAGGGAGGGTGAAGAAGCGATCATGCCTACTCCCCCTTCTGGGAGACCTCTGGTCATGACGAGGCAATGGTGGGGCAAAGGAAGAAGGGAGGGGGAAGGAGTGATTGTGCCTGCCCCTCCCTCCTTCTAGGAGACCTCTGATTATGGCCAGGCCATGGTGGGGTGAAGGGGGAAGGGAGGGGGAGGAGCAATTGTGCGGTGGTGGTGGGGTGGTGGTGGATGGTGTTCACCATTATCTGCAGAACTCACAATCCGCCGGGGGCATGGAACCAATCCCCCGCAGATACAGGGGTGCTACTGAAATTTTTATTTTATTTTTTGTTACAGAAGAGGTAGGAAGACTCATGGTGAGAATGAGATCTTTGATCTGTAGCTTCCTCTTCCCTGAAATCCTTGTCAGGGCTCATCTACATGGGCCAGGATACACTGGCTCCTTGACGGCATATCCTGCCTGCAGGTGAGATCCATTCCTCCTCCATTACCTTCACAGAATGGAGGGGAAGTTCAAGTTGGCCTGTCAGCCTGTTGCTGCTGCTGCCACTGCCATTGTCTCCTTTGGTCTCTTTGAAGCAGGAAGCCAACCCGCAACATGTGAGCAAGGCCCCCTGATTTGACCAGCCTTGGTCACATGCTACAGGCCTGCTTCCTATGGCGGAAGAGCAGTGGCAGAGGGCAGCTGAAGAGATGGATTGGCATGCCAGAATGGGCTTCTGCATTCATTCAATTCCTTTTTTTTTCACTTGTAGGAGCAGTTTTTCCTGGGTATTATTTTAAAACATTTTACCAGGCCCTTTGTCCAGGGGTCATGAGAACTGCCTTGGGGGGAAAAAAAAGCAAAAGCCCTGTATCATCTGGACTGCAGGGCTCCAAGACAGAGCCAAGATAGGGTAAATTGCCCATGCAGACAACCCCTCAGCGTTTCCTTGGTTTTTTTGCACCTAGGGGGAAAACAACTTAAAATAATCTATTTGTGAAAATACACTTATTTTTCTTCACTAATTTAGGAGGCCTAATTGCACTTATCCATGAAGTTGGGGTTTGGAAACCTAGATTCCATGGTAATTATCCCACCTACTCCCTAGTTCATTAGTGTTATCTGTGAACTGGTGACATTTTAAGGTTAACAAGGTAGGATGATGAACTGTTTTAAGTCAAGCACAGCTCCTTTATTTGATTTCTTGTAATGTAGGAAATGTTGCTTTCTTAGATTGACCTAATTGTTAAATGAACAGTTGCCTGAGTATAGAAAAGCTTTGATCTCCCTATGTATCACATAAAGCAATTATTTACATAGTACATCAGAGAAGAAAGGGGGAAAGTAGCATAGTAGGCAGATCTAAACCAAACGGATTTTTATTTATTTATTTATTTATTGCAAAAAGAACAAGAATGTCATTTTGATTTACAAAAAATATATAAAGAAGAAGAACTTTTTCTAATTAGTGTTGTATGTGTTATTCTAATTTAAGGTCTGGATGGTTTTTCTTCTTCTTTTCCTTTTGGTTTCCCTTTGCTAAAATATAAGATTGACCTGATCTTACACAGGAAAACTTAGGTTTCTAGATCATTACCTATCCCAGGTCTTTTGTTGATTTGCTTTTTTACTTTGACCATGTACCATTCATCTATATAATATAAAAGTCTCATCTACTGATCTGCTAATGAGTAAGAAATTTACAAAGCCTTTGCAAAATATATTTTTCATAAGTGAAATATTATACTAAAGTTCAAGACAGCCAAAGTTCAAGGGAAGATAGATCTGAGGTATCCTGTCAAATTCCAAGACAGCCAAAATTCAAGAAAAACAAAGTTTAAGGCCTGAGTCATTGTGACAGCTCAAAATAGGGAACTCAGTGAAACAAAATTAACTCCCTAACTGGAAAGAGATATCATCATCCATTCCGAAAAGCTGGACACATATGCTTAAATAAATCTATATTCACTTAGAATCCAGCATGAAGATTTGAGGTGCTTTAAAAAGATATCATCAAGATCATAGCATCTGCAGAAGCATCTTTAAAAATTGTTGCTTTGAACCCATTGGGCACTGTCTCCAGAACATCATGTCTCTAAAATTTTGAAGCAACATATAAGCTTTCTGATGGGGTTCCAAGAGACTAGTCTTTTTCAGAATCTGTCCCTGAGCATCCTTTGTTAGTATTTAAAATGATTTGGTGTGTTTGGTGATACATTATATTTTTAAATATTGGTAATAGGAGGAAACACCATGGGCCTGGGGTTGGAATACTCCAGCCAGAATATGAAGCATTCTGGCCACTGTCTCCTACATTGGGTTTCCAACTCATGCCACTCGCAATGTTTCTGTTATATAATTATCATAAGCAAAAGAGGTGGGGTGCCCCACCCCAGGAAACCAAGTAGATTAGATTGGATGGGGAAAGTTTGAATGAAAAAAGAGTAGTAAATTTGTTCTGCACAGAAATGATTTGTAAAGCTATGTCAATCATTTTTCTTTCAATGTGAAATTTCTATTTATTTATAGATTTCTTTGTTGTTATTTTGATAACAGACTTGTTTAATTTGTTTATCAGCTTCCTGAGCACTAATCTTTTAATGAAAGGGCAAGATTAAAATGTCTCTCTCTGGCTTTTCTTCGCAAACGAAGATTCAGGAAGGACTCATCCCGCGCTTTCTGCAAGCGCGCTGATGACTAAAAAGGCCAATCCGAGATAAACAAGTCCGGTTGCAAAAAGCACAGCAGAAGGTCTCCTTGGGTGATGCTTTTGGGTTGTGACTCTTTCTGCGTTGTCGTTTCTCTTCAAGACTTGCTCGTCGTGAGTTCTCAAATAAGGCTGCAGCATTGTGGATACTGCGCCTCCATGCCTCCCGATGTGAGGTCAGGGCGGACCACTGTTGGTGATCAATTTTAAATAAATAAATTGGACAAGCACTTTCCAAGCTTCCTACCTTTACAGAACTCTACATATAAGGACCCTGAAGAAAAGGTCCTGCATATATATTAAGCATCCTTGGTATCACATTGTAGGCTGCTTTCTCATTTTGTGCAGAGTCTTGTTAGGCCTGGTAGATCTCTACAATATCACATGGATGGAGAGCTGTATTTTCTCAGAACAATGGTACTCAACTGTGATGCAAAAAAATACAACTAGGCCACATCTGCAGCTTCATTGCTATTTTTGTTATACTTGTGGAGGGGAGTTAAAGAAAGGATGGGAAAGGAGATAGTACAGAAAAACAGAAGAGTAAAAAATTGAAGAAGGAGAGAGAAAAGAAAAATGAACATATGGGCCAGAATCTTGTTGGGTCTGTGCAACTGTGTGCTAGTGGTTCTACTTTTTGCACACTTGCATAAGGAGGAAACCAGTGCCCTCTGAGGAGATTATCACACTACACTGTTATAGCAATATCATTCCACTTTAAGCGGTATGGCTGCCTCCTGTGAAATCCTGGGATCTGCAGTTTAGGGAGGGCCATTTAGAGCTGTCAGCCAAAGAGTTCTTAGGCCTCACTAAACTACAAAGCCCAGAATTCCACAGGAAACAGCCATAGCAGTTAGTGGTATAATAGCACTATAACAGTGTAGTGTGATAAAGGCTAAGTAGGTATTGTGAATACAGAATCATTACAGATGAGTAAATCTAGGTTAACTGTTCCATATTCACAATGATTGCTTAGTTACATTTGTGACACCATTGTCACAATAGTAACTCCTCTCACAATCTACTTTACCGGGCATCAGCTGCATGAGTAAAGGAGCTACATTCTTCCAGTGATCAGAGTATGGAGGAATGGCATTTCCATCAGATTTGGGTGGATAGAGCTATGAGAGGTTTCTTCATTAAGTATACTAAGCAACTGATACAGAATACCAACCAGTGTGAAAAATTAACACTTTTGTAATATCAAAGTAAGCTCTCTTTCTAGTACTTCACCAGTAAGAGGATGCTGCTATGTAGTCTGCATACCTTCTTACGTAGTCTGCATACCTGAAAGAATTAAATTTGTTAAATTTAAAAATGTTAACAGAGTCTGAATCACCATTATTCTAAGCTATCTCCACTATATACTTTCAGGTCATCTGTCCAAAACATTCCCCTGCTTTAGGCAATAAACCAGCAGCCGTCTGGCATTTGAAATAATCACATTTTTGTTATTTTATCTTGCAAATTGTGCACTTCATAGCTGCCATTCAGAGAAAAATACCCCGAATTTTAGATAAAACTAATCATCCTGTCATTCTCAGTTCAGTGTCACAGGAGAGATGATAGTGACAGATGAAAATTCTCACAAGGAATGATAACCTCTGTATATCAAAATGACTGCAACTTGTTTTGCATTGTCAGATAACAGCAGTGACTATGAAATGAAAGAATCAGCACTGGGCATCAGGAAAAAGGGTTTCTTCTCATGGTGAGCTATTAAGGGCACCGAGAGTCAGATTAAAACAAATTGGAGCCATGTGTCAAGGCACATTCTGAGTCTGATGTGTCTGCCCAGTGCCATCACTCACACAGATTGGAGATTCCATTGATATCCATGAGCTTCAAATAGCATAAGTTTCTTAGCCACCCCTTTCTTTTTGTCAAATGTTTTAAAACACCAAGATAGTCCTGCCTGAGGGCAGGACTTAAGGGGAAGGTCTTGGGATCTAAAAGCAGAATTAGTATGAAGGTCCTCAAAGGTACCCAGGTTGGCTTACCATATTTTGAGGTAGGTAAAGGATACACACTACCATTAAAGACCTCCCTCCATGAGAATATTCAGTCCAAGGTCTAAAATGGACTACTTTCACTATTTCTCATGTTCAAGTTTAATGAAGAATAGATGACTGATAAGGATAAGGATTTGGATCTGCATTAGCTCCTCTGTCTGTCTGTTGTGTTTGGGGCTCCTAAGTGTGGTTCCCAATGCCACACCATATTCAACTCAAATTATTCTCAGGACTAGAACGCCAATGCCATTGGGTAAAAATAAAGCATGTTTCCTACCACTCCTGGTACATGATCAGTATGAGATTCACTCAGTATAGAGAATGGGGGTAGACTGATCACACTAACTCTAGTTTATTGCCCATTCAGAATGTTCTTTGTAAAGCCTAGTAGTAGTTGTAGTAGTAGTAGTAGTAGTAGAGTAGGCCAGGCCCTCTGAATACAGGGAGGTTAAGTTCAGGGAAAACTCATGGATTAAAAAAAAAAAACAGATGATCATGTCCCATATTATTAAATTGTGGCGATATGTGCATGGACGCTTCAGCAGATCTAATTCACATCACTGCCATTTTAACTATAGGACAAAATGGTCCATGGTCACTTGAACCCATAGATCCAGAGTCCACAGATCAGGAGGGCCCATTATAACGTGTGGACTCACAGGAAATTCAGACACACTGAGACCCTCAAAATAAAAGTACTTACTCACTGGGAAAAGATGTTCTGAGGATTGCTTCATTGCTTCTTTCTTTTTGTATGCAATGCAGTTGCTGCATTGTATTAAAATTCTCTCTTCAAACCTTTAAAGGTTATTTGGAAAAGCTAGGAAATGGCTGCTGCACATTTGGAAAAGATGGACCACAGATGCCCCTCACAATAGGGGTGATGACATGCCATCCATGTCATCCATCCATGTGGTGGCTAGTGACTTCCATTCCAGGTATTGTCTAGCTTTAAAAGAGGTATTCAAGGAGCTGAAGCTATTTGGGATATAGGGTTCAGCAACCTTTAAAGCCTGGAATGGCTCCACCAGCCCCCTGGCAGGGGAGCCAACAGACACCACTGATGCTATTGCATCATGCCAAGAAAAAGCAGCAGCAGAGTTGTATCCAGGTATTTTCCTATACCTAGATGCACAGAAATCATATTCTCCTAAGTGACATGTAAATGGCTGTCTTGGGGGGGGCACAATGAAAATGTGGGTTGGGGGGGCTTGGTCGTTTCATGATCAGAACAGGATTCTGGTCTCTGCAACAACCCACAAAATGGGTTATGGCAGCATAAGTTGGAGTTACATCATTGTAACTTTTTAAGAGGATGCCAGCCATAAACCACTGCAAGGTAAACACTGTTTTTCATTGAGATTTCCACAATCTGTGAAAATCTCTTCACACAAGACTAGCGTATTTTCCATTTCAGAAAGAAGAAAAATATAAAAAAAGGTCCCACACAGCAAACATAGAAGGGCTGGATGATTGATCTAAAAACCATTTTTAAAAAATTCATGAAACAATGGAGATTATCAGACAGGAACAAAAAAAGTGTTCCTGTCCCACAATCTCTAACAGAGCTCCCTCCACTTCCAGGATCAAAATCTCATGGATTCTCGTGAGAAGACATGAGTGCAGAAAATTCAAAAATAAGAATAACCAAAAAAAGTGACAGCAAGCACAAAAGGACACTTTAAAATGTTAAAGTAACCTGGGGTTGGGCCATAAAAAGTGTGTCATTTACCTGGATGTCCCAATTTCACCTGGGACCTCCCATTGATGCTGGAATCTTGCCAGCGAAATGGGGCATCTTGTTGCACACATGGAAATCCATGACAGAATCAGAACGGGGGGATCTATTGACGACTTCTCCCATCAATAAAAACCAGTGCTAGCAGAATGGGTACATAACAATGGGGAACGACATTGTCTGATAAGGGAGTCCTTTTGTGTCTCCTGGGGTTCATTTACACGGCAGATTTATTGCAGCAACTTGTGCTTTAATTCTTTTCTGCAGCTGTGCCAGTCAGGGTTTTTTGCTAATTATGCTGCTTTTTCATTCAGACTTGAAAAAGTGTGGGGGGGGGGCATGGTCTCCCAAGCAGAGGAAGGCTTTTTGGGGAAGAGGCTAGATCATGAGTGAAAGAATTTGAAGCCATGCATTTTCTAGCTAAAGAAAGACTCACAGACTGCCAAAATAGCAGGGGGGGAGATCAAGGAAGTGTCTCTGTCTCTGTCTCTGTGTCTCTGTAAATCTGCCTGTAAATGAACCTACTCCCTGAAGCAGAGAGACAGCGAGATCGCAGCTGAAGAGAAGAAGGAATTCCTTTCTTTATGTGGGGAACAGATCTCCCCTGACTGTAAATTGTTGGGAATCCTTTTTGTTTGCAAACTGGCTTGCAAAATAGCAGAGAGGATTTTTCAAGGTTTCCTGATTGCTACTGAATCTCCCTCCCTCAGTGCCCCTCTTTTAAGCCCACCCCTTCATCATAGCAACCAATCACAGTGCAGCTCTGCTTCAGCCCTTAGCGGAATGGTTGTTTACACTGCCAATAATGTGCTACATTGCAAATATACCGGCAAAAGTAGTGACATCCCTTGCCACCCTATATTTGGGTGTTTTACCTTCCCCCCTTCTGAATGAGGCGATGCTGTGGTGTGATCCGTGGGAACTATGAGCTATCTTTGCGGTATATTTAGAGGAATATTTGCCCATGTAAATGGGCCCCTGGTGTTCCTGTAACACCACTTTAAATGTGTCTGATAATCTCCAGTGTCTGTAATTTTGCAACGTGTGTAATTTACAAAATGTGTGCAATGTACTTTATTTACAAAAAGTAGTTTTCCAAAGACAGAAGCTCTGGGAAATGGTGGGGGAAAATATTATAGTTTCTCATTCTTCCACACAATAATGAGAAAGGCCATGATTTATGTCCCTACCAAGTCACCTCCCACAGCAATTGAGGTCAATTCCAAAAAGCCCTGGCTTAAAGCAAACAAAGAAACAAACAAAAACACCTCCTTCAGAAATTAGTTCCCGAGCCTGTGTGTGGGGTGTTCTGAGGTTTGGGTATTCAGATGCTGTCAAAAAGCTTAAGTCCTTTTAAGTGTTCCTCTTCTTTGGATCTTGTACAAGGAGAAAGGTGGGATATTAAAAACAAACAAACAAACAAATGGTCTGGCCACTTTAAAGGAGCTTAAACCCTCATTTGCTGGCTTGAAAAAAAAATGCCAAAAAGGCAATGAAGTCTGCACCAACTATATACAGTTGGTCCTCTGTATCCATGGATTTTGCATCCATGGGTTCAACTATCCATGGCTTGAAAATATTTTTAAAAGAAACATTCCAAAGCAAACCTTGATTTTGCCATTTTATATAAGGGACACCAGCTTATTATGCCATTGTACATAACAGGATTTGAGCATTCATGGATTTTGGTATCCACAGGAGGTCCTGGATCCAAACTCCAATGGATACTGAAGGGCCCACTCTATTTGTCTCCATGATCTATTTTAGAATGAAAAAGGTTAACACTTCTGTACCCAGAAACATAATGTGAAATGGCATGTCTGCCTACTACATCTCTTGAGCTGCAAGGCTGCTTCAAAACATGTATTTTGTAAGCATTAACAAATGCTCAGTCTGAACAGGAACAAGGTTTAGTCTTGGGGGTTATATGAAGTAATATGGTAAAAAAAGGGGGGTAGTTTTAAAAGCAATGGAAAACACAATAACTCATGTGGATCTTTCATGGTTTCTTTATTTCATTCTTGACCTTCACTTTTGACCTTCCACATTGCAATCACACCTATAATCTTTTACCAGTACTTTATTTCACTCTTTACTTTCAATGATGCAAAATTATATAAATTGTTTTATGCCACTTCAGTGGGTAAGCTTCAATGACCCATGCATCCTACTCTCATATCTGAACATCTCTCTAACTTCTGGGCAGCCCAGCCAACCAGGTAAACAAAGGGTTAAGGATTATTAGATTAAGTTCCAGTTTATGGGGGGCGGTCAGCATCAGAAGATAGCTGACCAATGAGATGACCACCTGGAGGGAGCTTTGAGATGCTTCTGCTGAAAGGTGATCAATACTGCCACAGGGGCCACAAACCAGGGAGAAGAACAAAGGGAGACCTGGGCCAGGGGGACTCTTACCCCAACAGGCGGGGGGGGGAGTGCTTGGTAGAGGCTGGGCTGAAAGGCCCAGACCCCAGTCACCATGAACATCCAGCATACATTGACTGCACCCTTGTCAGGGGACTATTTAGTTTAGTTGCATTAGGTCTTATATTTATTTTATAAACTTGACTGGAATGACTAGACCTATCTGTAACTAAGAAGTATGCCTGGAAGGAAGGAGATTTCAATGGAAGAGTATCTCTACTATGTTTGTAATCTGCTTAGAATAAACTTCCTTTAAAACTCTCCTTCACAACACTATCTTCACGTGCCTTGCACAGCTCTCTCTTTCCAAGGGTGGGGGGAGGTGAAGCTCTGCGGAGTCAGAGGGGAAAGTACAAGTTGAACTTTGTAACTTCCTGCTGGGTCACATCGAAAGGGGAAATTCAAGTCAATGGTGACGGTGAGTTTTTCGATTAACACTGGAGTTCTGGAGATGGTATTTAACCCCAGTAAGATTGAATCAAATAGATAAAAAGTATTCAGCACAGTGTTGGAGGGGATGCCAAGAATTGGGAACGTATATTCATATGTGGTGGAATTGCAAATATGTACAGAAATTTTGGAAAATAGTAATGAAGTCAATAAGTGAAATACTGGAGATAAATATACCTTTAAGCCCTGAAATAGCATTATTATCATATTGTGAAAAAATACAAGAATCTCAAATTGTTAAGGATTTGTTAACAAATCTGCTGACAGCAGCAAGGTTAATAATAGCAAAGAAATGGAAAATACAAGGTGAATACAAAATAGAAGAATGGTATGATGAAGTATGGAATATAGCTATAAATGAGAAATTAACAAATATGGTTAAGGAAAGAAAAGGAGGGCTAAATAAGAATGTTTTTGGTGAAAAATGGAGTAAAATTTTAGAATTTGTATTAATAAAGGGGAGAGGAAGCAAACCTGAGTTGGAAACAATGATTTTTTGGAAAGAGGGATGAATGTAAATGGAAGTCCCTCAGTGGAGGGAATCACTGTTTGTTAAGTTTTATGTAGTAATTGTATGTTTTTTAATTTTAAAAATTAATTAAAATTAATTTAAAAAAAAACACTGGAGTTCTCAGGGTGTCTGTGCATGTGCATAGGCGACATCCAGAGCTTCACAATAGCCCAAACATATTGTGCCTGAAAAAAGAAGAAAAAGGAGTTCTGGTTGTGGACAAAAAAAAACACCTTTATGGTCTTTCTGCTATGTTTTGCATTTCAGGCTAGAATAATATTTTTTGAAACTGTTCTGTGATTCTTATGTATTGTGCACAATTGCTACAAAAACAGTGATGGGTGAACTGACACTGTTAAATTGCTATTATTTCTCTGTTAGTTAGGTGCTATTTCAGGTTTCTGCCTCCTTCACCACAGGATTAGGATTATGCATGTAGTTAGAGAAGACGTGCGTGTATGGCAGGAATTTTTGGACTCCTTCAATGGTGTGTTGTTTTGGAGAGAGGAGCTTCACCTTCACAGTGTGTTGAAGGTCTTCTCTGATGCAGCCAGCTCTACTGACTTTGCGGTTTATTTCAGGGGGCATTGGTGTGCCCAAACATGGCCTGAGGAATAGGTGGCTATGGGCTTATTGTCGGATTTGATCTTTTGGAGCTCTTCCCCATCATAGGGGCAGTTTGGATTTGGGCTTATTTGTTTGCTAACTCCTCAGTCCATTTCTGGTGTGATAATTTGGCAGCTGTGCATGTTATCAACACCATGGCGATTATCAGATGCAGTAACTATGGCATGATAACAATGTCACAATACCACAAAAAGGCTTCCCTATTGCACATCATCTCCTCACATTCTGTAAGTGTTCCACTTCTGTGAATAAGACATTTTTTCATTAATGGGCCAAGCCGTCAACTGATCACTGATGACGTTTTTGTCGTGGTATTGCAAGCGTCTGAAACCATGTCCCATTATGCTCTTGTGAACACAGCATAAACGGATGGTTCCCACCAAAACACTTACAGGTGAGAACATGAAAACTAGGTATAGGACACTCTTTTTATGAACCTCCCCAATTTGCTTGTAAATTTTTAAGTATGTTCCAGTGCTTGTGTGTTTGTGTTCTTTGTTAATTTTGGTGTTTTAAACTTTTAAGTGCGCTTGCGTCTTCTCTGAAGAACCACCAAGATCACACACCCCTGTGAATGTGAAAATAAACAGTGCTAGCTGTCATGCTCCGATAATGCTGGGGCTGCTCTTTCTCATTATTACAGTGACATGTGGTAAAAAGGGTTATTATGTTGGGACACTAACATGTTTAAATATAGTGGGACAAGAAAGTTTTCAGATGATTGTCTGACAATCTCCCATGTCCTCCAAGTCTAGGTGGGTTATGCATTTAGTGAGGGCTTTGGTTTCAAACTGCTTATGACACTTTTTTTTACTGCTTTCCATGTTGCTAGGATAATGGGATAGCTGATACTCTTTCTCACCAACAGATGGAGTGCTTCAGAGACCTGGCTACAGAAGCAGATGCCTGTCTGGCCCCAATGCCCATAGAACTGTAGAGTCTTGGAGGTTGTAAGAGCCATTGGTCTCTTGTTACCATCTTCCACTAGAGCTAGCTATAACAAAGCGGTCAAAGATTTTGAGCATTTCCGGTCAGGAGAGGGGCTTCTGCTCCTGTGGCCCCTCCCTGTGGATCATATCCTTCAGTGTTGTTTGATGCTAAAAGGTAAGAGTCTTGTGCTGCAATCTGTTTGAAATAAATTAGCCTTTGTGCTGAAGGCCCAGGGTTTTGAGGACACCACTGATGACTTTAGGATCCTTAAAACCCTGGAAGGTTGGGCTCATGAGAGAGGGCATGTGGTTGATAACCATAAACCACTGTCCCCTGGAGTGTTCAGATGTCTAGGTGACTAATGGGTGTCTATTTGTTCCTCTGACTATGAAGCTGCTCTTTTCATGCACCTTCCTTAAAGGCTTTATTTGGGGCCCTGAGGCTTAGCAAATTGGTAGTTGGTTCCAGGTGTGATTTTTCGGGAAGGGTTTTGGCTTTTAGTGACCTTACTTTGTCAGAGGAGCATGCAGTCCAAAACTGACCAAAAAGGTAAGGGAGTGTTGGTTGAATTAGGCAAATGTGATGAACCATCCCTCTGCTCAGTTCATGCTCTGCATCTTTACACCAAACTGCGGAGGGCTAGCCCTAGGGTTTGGTTTTGTCATAATGATCTGTCTCTCCTTACCAGGTACCAGTTATGGACAGTGACCTCGAAGGCTTTGGATCATTTCAGGTTGCAAGGTGTAAAGTTTGGTACTCATTCTTTCCAAATAGGTGCAGCTTCAACAGCATTCACAATGGGCATGGGCCCTTCCTCCATTCAGTGCATTGGCCGTTGGAAGTTGGTAGCATTTAAATGTTATGTGTGCCCCATATTTAAAGTAATTAACTTGTTTCTTCTTTCTCATTAGTCCCTAGTTGCTGCCAGGTGCTACAACAGTTCCTGATCAACGGTCACAGCATGATCCACTGGGTGGCACACCAGGCCCCAAAATTTGCATTTTCTGGAGCAGCTAGGGATGAGTAACATTGCCACTGTGGAGTGGCTGTGAAGGCATGGCTTTTGATGGACTGGCTTTGTTTGTTGCCACTATTATTCAAGGGACACACAGTGCCTTCCTCTGTTGTGCTCATCTTCCAACTCAGTAGATATTATCTTGGTCTGTCTCAAAGTAAAGGCACTTACCTTGTAAGCCCTGGCTGACATAAGATTCATACGCAATAGGTTACCTGGGATGACTGTTACTTGGTCAGCCATCTTGCCATGCCAAGTGTGGTAATTCAATGGCAGTCCTCAATGCCTGGATTTGGCTCACCATAACGTTAATTGTGAAATATACAATGCAATGATATCTGGGTTGGGCCACTTTCTCTAGCATCCTGACATTATTTTCCAATGCCCCAAGCTCTACAGAGCTGGTGGCATGCATTTATCAGAGTCAGGCAATGAAATCTTTCTGCAAGATCTGCAGGAGGGGGTAAGTGGCAGGTATCAGGGGAAGAATTCTATTCGTTCAGTGTACACCTTGGTATCCTTTCAGTGAAGGGTTGGGTTCTGGAACTACATCCACAGGTTCTGTAGCCTAGGTGGGGAAGGAATCCACCCTTGGGGCTGGCCTGGTACCTTGTTCTCTCTTATAAATTCCTGTGGCTTAGGAGGAAGCAACCTGGATTGGCCTTCCAGAAAAGGACCGGCCAGAGAGCAACCCCATTAAATTGGGATTGTCCTTGGGGTCAGGTGGGAAAAACACCTGTTGAGGAGGTAGTCAACAGTTGACACCTGGCCTCAGCTGGGCCCTGATGTCATGCCCTGCTCTTCTGACTCTGAAGATGAAAGGGAACCACAGCAGGATAGAGCTTTAGAGTAGGACATACAGCTTGGAGCAGATTTGTCAGCACCTGCTCCAACAGAGATTCCTGGCTCCCAGATACTGCAGAGAGGTCTGGCCCCTCAGACATAGAAGATAATTGATTAGATAAATTGGACTCAGTTTTACCTACCCTTCAGGAATGCAGACACCAAAAGGAGGAACTGCATAGATCACAGCATATTTATGAGGGATGCCAAGCAATCGAGGAGCAACTGTGTAATCACTGAAGAGATATAAATCAGTGATAGCTGCTCTGCAAATTTATGGGAAACCTCTTCTCCTGTGAAGACTATTGCTGCCCTGGTTCCCTTTCATCTTCAGAGTCAGAAGAGCAGGGCATGACACCCCACAGGTTTCTCCCCCTCTGTTGCTCATCCAGAGATGAGCCTTTCTTTAACCCAAGATTTGTATCTCGTCTCATTTTTCAGAGTTGGTAATCAAATGCTATGCAACACCTGTGAACAATCTCAGTCAGGACATTGTTTGAATTGTTTTATTGTTATGTCTCCCACCTGCATGGAGCTTAAAGTCATATACATTCTTTTAGCTAATTTATTCTCACAAAAGCTCTGCGAAGAAAGTTAGGCTATGGGAAAATTACTGACCCAAAGTACTTTATGGTGAGCCAGTGCTGACCAGCAGCAGAACTCCAGGATTTTAGGCAGGCCTCTTTACCAAGTCTACTTGGAGAGCCCTGGTTTTTCCTGGTGGCTTTCCATACACATTCTAAATTAGCCTGACCCCTAAATTCTTTTAAAATGAAATGAGATGGGTTTATTCAGGGTAGTATGGTAGTGCTTGGAAGTCACCTATAGGAAGTTTCATGGCTGAGTGGGTTATAATCTAGGTTATAATGGGTTATAATCTAGTGCTTCCTTTTCCTAACCTGATTGTTGTAGGATCTGGATCTTAAAATATGAGATATTGTTTTTAAAACCAATAGACATCATGCAGGGCTTCATTTAAAAAAAAAAGAAGAAGAAGAATGTCATAACAATATTGAGAAAATTCAGGTAGAAAGCCTGCATCAAACACAGAGCCATGATGTTCTATCTATGCTTTAACTCCACTTCTGTCAGGATCTGTCCCAGACATGACCTTCATGCTAAATTCAGTTATGCTATGTAATCTTGTGGTTAATTGTATTTGCATTCTTTCTGTATTGGTAACGTGTATGTAGCCTGACTGTAAAAGGGGAGTATGTGCTCTGTGCCTCAAGTAGTTTGATAAGCCCCCTGCACCTGGGCTCCACTCTGAGAAAAAGAGGGTGAACTCTGATATGGTGGAAAATGTGAATGGGGATGATGGATAGCCAGTGACTCTATAGACCACTAGATTCATAGATTAGAAAATGCTTTTAGTATACTGTGTGTTAGGTTTCATTCTGAGCAACAAACTTGTAGGGTTAGCTCTTTGGATTACTGTGATAATAAAGTTTTCTGTTTTTTAACTCTGAAACTGCTGGTCACTGAGTCTGAAGAAGCCAGTACATGACAACATCTGACCCCTGAAACCCACCTTAAAAGCTAGTCAGTCATACAGAGCAAGAGAGGTCTGTGCTAATGCTGAGTAGGGCACTACCTACTCTGTCCAGTGAGCAATGCTGCAATTAAGAGTTATGGTGGGTCCCCACAGAGGTCCTTGCTTCTGATTCTTGCAGCATAATTCAAACAAGTGTTATGAGCGCAAATAAGAATACAAAACACTTGTGATGCCCTAAGTCTAATTTAGGACATCAAAATTGACTAACAGGATGCTTGCCTCACTTTATAATTAATAATGTATGTTAAAACAATTTGAATACAGCAAGCAAAGATATTCAGTATACCCACAGCAGGTGGTGATAATTTTTACTGAGGACTCTATTCTTTGTGTCTCCGAAACAGGTGCCAGATGTTATTGAGCTTAATGTCTGACAATAGCCTGTGGCTTAGAGCATTCAGTGGGAATACCAATGCACTGCAATCTTGAACTATTCACATTCAACCCTGGAACCTCCATGTGCTGCCTTCCCAACAAATGCTTTTCTCTCTAAAATTAAAAATGTCCCAGTGCTCAGAGTCCCCCTTTTTCCCCCTGTAGTTACTTGCTTCAGTCTAAAAGTACGGTTGCTGCTATCTATAAAGTATGATACTTTAGAGAAATTCATAGTCATAGAAGATTATCAGACAGGAACACAAAAAGCATTCCTGTCCCACAATCTCCTATCCTGTCCTGGCACAATAACCCTCCCCTCCACACTTACCTCCTCTCCCATCAGCAGGCAGCCCAGGAATGAACGGAGGTCTAATGGAGACCCATTCACTTCCTGGACTGAAATCCCACCCATTCTTGCAAGAAGATGTGAACACGGGGAATTAAAAATCAAAACAAAAATACACACACAAAAAGCACATACACACACTTTAAAACTTCCAAGTAAACCAGGAAAGTTTTTAAAAAGTGTGTCACTTACATGGATACCCAATCTCACCCAGAAGTGTTCTAGCAGGGCTGGCCATTGATGCTGCATTCATGAGAGTTAAATGGCCCGAGGTTTCACATGCTGGCAATGTCGGCACCAAATCACAATGGTGGATCTATTGACAGCTTGTTCTGTCAATAATAAGAAACACTATAATGACACCAATGGAATGCAAAAATACGACATCATCTGATATTGGCATCCTTTTGCGTTCCTCTGGCGTCATTATGGCATCACATTAGCCACGTCTGATATTCTCCATAGTCAATCCATAAAGGCATAGAGCATGCCTTTAAATAGCTAACTTGCCATTTTGACCATCAAAGCACCAACAAATGATGGACTAGCAACTGGAGATCATGTGGCAAATCCTACCCTCAAAGACATGTCAAGTTGTCCTGACATTGTTAATCTTGGTACAAAAGAGATAAGGATCAAGTATCATATCCATAAAGAAAATTAACTAGACTATTATGTTGGCACTATAGATTGATGCACAGCATCACCAACTTCTACTTGTTGCTCAAAGAGACTCTATTAGCAATAACCATGATCAGAGATTTCAGGCTTGGATATTAAAACAAAAACAAAAACAAACTTCCTGGATTTTGAATATGGTGGTATTGTTGTGACTATCTGTTCTCAATTACCTCTTCCTCAGTGCAAGAGTTGCTCTGGCAGGTGATGGAAATCTCATATAAACATCTGCTCCAAGGCATACCTGAATCTTGGCTTGTGCTATGCTGGACAAGGGGCTTTGTTGTTGTTAAACTGCCCTCAAGTCAACTTTGACTTAAGGCAACCCTATGAATAAGATACCTCCAAGTCACCCTATCCTCAACTGCAATGCTCAGGTCTTGCAGACTCAAGGCTGTAGCTTCCTTGATTGAGTCTATCTATCTGGAATGCAGTCTCCCTCTTTTCCTGCTTCCCTCCACCTTACCAAACATTATCATCTGTTCTAGTGAGTCATGTCTTCTTGTGATATGGCCAAAGAATGACAACTTCAATTTAGTCATCTTGGCTTCTAGGGACAGTTCAGGCTTGATTTACTCTAGGACCCATTTGTTTGTCTTTTTAGCAGATCATAGTATCCATAGAACCCTTCTCCAACACCACATTTGATATGAATGGATATTCTTCCTATCAGCTTTCTTCACTGTCTAGGATTCACAACCATACATAGAAATGGGAAATACAGTGGCATGGACCATCCTAACTTTAGCATTTAGTGATATATCTTTATACTTCAGGATCTTGTTTACTTCCATTGTAGCTGCCCTTCCAAGTCCTAGTCTTCTGATTTCTTCACTGCAGGCACCATTCTCATTAGTTATTGAGCGAAAGTATGGAAAATCTTGAACTATTTCAATGTCTTCATTGTCTACTTTAAAGTTATGTAGCGTATATCATCTATGCTCATTATTTTTGTTTTCTTAATGTTCAGCTGTAAACCTGCATTTGAACTTTCTGCCTCGACTTTCTTCAATTATTGTTTCAAGTCTTTGTAGATTCTCACACTACACTGTTATAGTGCTATTATTCCACTTTAACTGCTCTGGCTGCCTCCTGTGGAATTGTGGGATTTGTAGTTTAGGGAGGGGCATTTAGCATGCTCAGCCTGAGAGCTCTTAGGCCTCACTAAACTACAAACCCCAAATTCCATAGAAGGCAGTCAGAGCAGTTAAAGTGGAATGATAGTGATAACATCTTGTTTGTTATTTTCTGCTAGTAGTATAGCTTACATATACCTTAATAACTGAACGTTCAGTTAAGGGCCTCTAACCTTCCTTTTTCCTTCAAAATGCTGTTTTTATTTATAGAAATTACTATTGAGAAAATGAAGTTATTAGTGGCTGGTATTTATGCACCAACAGAAGGAAAACAAAAATTCTTCAGGGAATTAAGAAAGAAATTAATATAAACAGATTATAAAAATTGTTGTCTGCTCAGGGATCTGAATGGAGTGGTAAATCCAAGTATAGATAGGCATTCACCTAAGAAAAGAATAAAAAAGAACCAAGGTAAACTAACGAAGGAGTTTTTTGACATTATAGAAGAATTCCAATTAAAAGACACATGGAGATATAAAGAAGGAGATAGAAAAGGATTTACCTTTTACTCTAATACACATGGTTCACTCTCTAGGATCGATATGATATGGCTAAACAACTACTTGCCAAATACTATTAAAAAGGTTGAGATCCTACCAAAAGTGCTATCAGACCATAATCCAGTACTGATGGTGATAAAATACGGACGAAGTATTAACAGATGGAGATTAAATGAAATATTGCTACACAAGGAAGAAGTGGTAAAATCGATAAAAGAGAAACTTACAGAATACTTCAAAATGAACCTTGAAAATGGGGTTGAAAATAGCATGGTATGGGATGATGGAAAAGCAGTGGTGAGAGGGTTATTCATGCAATGACATATAATAATGCATAGGAAAAAACAGGAGGTAAAGGAAAAAGTATTAGAAGAGATTAAACAAAAAGAACAAGAATTAATAATATCCCTGCAAAGCAAAAAAAAAATTAAAAATCAATTGAAAATGTTACAGGAACAATTAGAAATACTATTGACAGAAGAGATAAAGAAAAAATTAGATTATTTAAGACAAAAAAAACCTTTGAATATGGTAATAAACCTAGCAGATGGTTAGCACATAGATTAAGAAAAGAAAAATCAAGAAAGATTATATCAAAATTAAAAATTGGCAACAGAGAAATAACTAAATAACTAATGGCATAGAAATTCAGAAAACCTTCCAGAATTATTTTAAACTATTATATAAAGATCAAATAATTAAAGAGACTAGTATGGAAGATTATATTCAAAAAATGCCAAATTATAAAACTTACAGAAAAACAACGTGAAGAACTTGACAAAGAAATTAAAATAGAGGAAATTATAGAAACAGTCAAAAGTATGAAAACAGGGAAGAGCCTAGGCCCCAACGGCTTACCAGCGGAATATTATAAAACATTTTATAAAGAATTAACTAAACCATTATTGTTGGTATTAAAGGATATAACAGAAAAAAACCAAATTCCAAATAGCTGGGAAGAAGCTAACATAATTTTATTACCAAAGGAAAACAGAAACAATACACAAATGAAGAACTACAGACCCATTTCTTTATTAAACAAAGATTGTAAGATCTTTGCGGCAATATTAGCAAATAGAATGAAACTCTTTTTAAAGAATTGTATCCACAAAGATCAAAATGGATTTCTCCCTGGTAGGCAGATAAGAGATAATATGAGGATAATAGTTAATATAATTGAATATCTACATCACCACAATCAAATTGGGGGAGCATTAATATTTTTAGATGCTGAGAAGGCTTTTGACAATCTGAGATGGCCTTTTTTGATGAGTGTAATGAAAGAAATGGAATTTGGACAAAATTTTAGTAGTTGGATACAAGCTATTTATAGAAAACAAAAGGCAAAGTTAGTGATTAACGGGAAAATTTCAGATCCCTTCAAAATTTAAAAGGGTACTAGACAGGGCTGCCCATTATCCCCTCTATTGTTTATTTTGATACTAGAAATATTAAATAGAGAAATAAGAAAAGAAGAAGGAATAAAAGGAATTAAAATTAGTAGCGAAGAATATAAGTTACAAGCATTTGCTGACAATCTAGTAATTATCTTGGAAAATCCACTTAATGGAATTGAGATCCTACTTAAAATAATATCAGAATTTGGCAGGCATGTTGGCATCAAAATAAATTCGGAAAAAACAAAGATTTTAGTAAAGAACATAGATGGAAAAGAAAGAGACAAACTCCATAAGATTACTAATTTGGAAATCGTAAAAAAAGTGAAATACCTGGGAGTAAATATAACAATGAATAACCAACAATTACTTGAAAATAATTATGTCAAATTATGGGAAGAAATTTAAAAAGACTTAATCAATTGGAAGGATTTAAATTTATCTCTTATGGGAAGAATTTCTACTATAAAAATGTACGTACTTCCAAAACTAATGTTTCTATATCAAGTAATTCCAATTATTTACTCAAACAAAATATTTAAGAAATGGCAAAATGATATAAATAAATTTTAATGGGTAGGAAAAAAAGCCAAGGATTAAATGGAAGCTTCTAACGGACTCAAAAGAAAGAGAAGGATTAGGTTTACCAAATTTACAATTATATTTTGAAGCAGCATGTCTATCATGGATGAAACCATGGATCACATTAGAAAATAAGAGAATATTGGAACTAGAAGGACACAGTATTTTAATAGGGTGGCATGGGTACTTATGGTATAATAAAGTAAAAATAAATAAAGAATTTAAAAACCATGTAATAAGGAGATCATTATTAAGAATATGGTAAAGACATAAAGATAGGTTATGCCCGAAAATCCCTGGATGGATCTCGATTCAAGAAGCTTTTATGAGAAGAGAACTCGAAAACTATGATTAGTTAAGATATAGAGACCTAATGGTAAAGAAATTAGGAAAATGGGAAATTAAGGATTGGGAAGAATTAAAAAAAAGAGGGAATAGAAATTCAATGGTTAAATTACTATGTGGCGAGAACAAAAATGAAAGAAGAATTAAAGGAGACCCAATTTGAAGGAGAAATATCAGAATTTGAAAAAAAATAGTTAACTCTGGTAATAGTCATTTCATTAGTTCTCTTTATAAATTATTATTAAGATTTGATACTGAGAGTGAACAAGTAAAACACTATATGATCAAATGGGCAGTAGATATAGGTAAGAACATTTACATGATACAGTGGGAAGACATATGGAAGAGTGGGCTAAGATTTACATGTTGCTACGACCTTAGAGAAAATTTTTATAAAATGATGTTCAGGTGGTACCTATCCCCAACCAATATCGCTAGAATTAACTTTAAAACATCTTATATTTGCTGGAAATGTGGAACTGAAAAAGGAACTTTCTACCATATTTGGTGGAAATGTGAAAAGGCAAGGAAATACTGGTGCAAAATAAACAAAGAGATAGAGAAAATTATGGGTTTCGAATTAGGGTTAAGGCCTGAACTATTCTATTAAACATGATTGACCTAGAGAATAGGAAAGAAAGGGAACAAAGATATTTAATAAGTTATCTTATTACTGCTGCACGGATTAGTTATACAAAGAGGTGGAAAACTAAGGAAATACCAACAATGCTAGATTGGAGAGAAAAATTAATGGAATTAGCATGCTTAGACAAATTAACAAATCTAATAAGAGGCAAACCAATTGAGGACTATAATAAGAAATGGAATCCTTATATGGAGTTTATCAAAGCGAAAGAAGGGGAAATAAATGTAATTGGATTTGATAAATAAAGCAAAGGGACAAGGTAGAAATATGCAGATTCAATATTTATTAAGTAAGACCAAAGGTGAAGAATCATTTGTTGCTAAAGTTAATTGAAAAGTCTGGTTATGGAAAAGGTAAAACAGAAGGAACTGTGTTAAAAACCGTACATATCTACAGTGGACAAATGAATATAATTATACACAATAATAAAAATAAAAATCAATTTTAAAGGAGAATAGAATATCAAGTTAGTTAACTAGAGCTAGATAGAAAATTGTTACAGAGGAGTAAATATCTTAACATATAAGGGATCAAAGGGGATTAAACAGGAAGTAATTTCATTTGTAACGTGTTAGGTTTAATGTCTCTTGTCTTAAGTAATCTGTTTTGATATCTGTTATTTGTCATTTGTTATATGTTATTTGTGATATATAAAGTTAGGTTATGTGTTATATATAGTATCATGTTACAAGGGGAGGGAATGTTGGTGGTCTAAATGTTTGTGTATATGTTTGTTTATGGTGTATGTTATTTTAATTTGCAAAAAGTAATAAAGAATTGTAAAAAAACAAAACAAAATGCTGTTTTCTGCACAGACAATGCTGTTTTGTATGCAAATCATCCACTTATGAATTTCATGAAGAATGAGCCCCCAATTATGGGATTTGCTGCACGGAAAACAGTATTTTTGGAGCAGGAAACAATATATCTGCAAAGGTGTGTTATTAAATGAACCAATGAATGAAGATATTTCTTTCCTTTTTTGATAAATTGGGTGGAGAAAAGGAAGAGAGGAGGGAAACATTGGGAGCACAATGTATGTGTGCTGAACAAGTCTTTCTTTCTCCTATAATTCTAGGAGAAATTAGAAGACCAGACCTGGTGAATCAAGGATCCAGCTTTATTTAGGGAAAGAAATGCATTTCTGTCTCCCACCCTTTAGGGCTTACTTTATTAAATGTATAAGGGATATTTTTTCATCTTTCTTGTAATTAATTATTAAAATGGCTCACGCAAGCTCACATATGGATAGAAAAAATATTTTTAAATGGTCACAATAGTTATACCAGAGGGAACTTGGTCTATGCCACCATTTAAATCCCATTTGGCTACAGCTAAAGAAAACACTCTAAAAATTGTTCACAAATTGTACCATTCCCCCTCCCCTCATTAAAATGTTGAGAATAGCCAGAAACCTGTTCCCAAAGTGTTGGATGGGATGTGATGACATTGGTACATACATTCATATGTGGATTGCTTGTCCGAATATAAACAAATTTTTGTAAGAAATAATAGGTTTAGCCTCAGCTATCACCAGACAAAAGATACAATTCCTCCCAGGTATAATGCTATTATCTCTGGGGAATAACAAAGATATATACACACATATATTCTTTACACTAGCTGACTGTATGGTGAGAGCTACTTCTTGGAAACTGGGTATGGTATCAATGGGTAATTGGTGGAAGCATATTCGGGACACCTGGCTGTTTGAAAAGCTGTCAGATAACGTAAAGCCTTCCAAAGGACAAATAAATTGAGAAACTTTTATTGGAAAATGGTATCCTTTTATTGAGTATGTCAATGCTGAAACAAAAACAAAGAATCTGCCTTTGCATCATTTTGGCCTTTGGAAGGACGTTTTGAATCTGAACAGCAATGTTGCTCTCAAGGACACCTTGGATCCTAATGCAAACTCTGCTACCTGAGAAGACTGACTGAAGAAATTGAATTTTAAAAAGAATTGTGTGATTTCTCTTATGAAATGCATCCTGTTCATTTGTTCATTCTTTTTATTTTTGTTACTAATCTGTTGATGTTTGCTGATGAATTAAGTAAATAAAAGCAAAAAAAAAAAAAGCACAGAATACATGGCTGGAATTTTGTATCACCTACTTAGTTAAGTATACTTACCTATATTTATCTAAGTAACCACCTGGCCCAACCCTCTTTCCAACCTGATGGAGACATCATTCAACTGTGTTTTGATCATCACCAGAATGGCCCTCATTCTCCTCATGCATCTAATGCTCAGTAAAGTAGATTGGGAGCAAGTTACAATAATGGTGATAGTGTCAAAATCGTGATAAATTACCTGTTGCAAATTGTGCGAAATTGACATGTAGTTGTTTTGCACAGAAAAAAAGCATTCTCTGTGTAGAAAATAATATTTCTACACAAGAGATATTATTTTATAGGGAGAAAAAGCTTTTTCCTGTATGCAAAAAATGCAGTTTTCTCTGGGCGGGGGGAAACTATGTGAATTTTCTGCAGACTAGTTCCCAATAGGCTTCAAAAACTGTGTGGTTTATGTAGATATTCTCACAGCAGGAAGAAAATTGCTAAAATTACAGTATTCCTTGCTTCCTTTGAGAAGCAACTAAGTGATGAATTACATGCTTAAGCTTGCACCATTTCAGGACTTATCTCAAATAGTCGTGTTTTCTGGCAATGCTCATGTGACCATGTAAAGTCATACTGGTCACATGTGTTTTATTTGTTGTTATGTACTATCAAGTCCTCTTTCACTTACAGTGACCCTATGAATGAAAAATCTGTACAATCTACTCCAAGGGAGCCTGTTGTTAACATCCTTGCTCAGGTCTTGCACCTGCAAGGCCACTGCTTCGTTGATGAAATCAATTCACCTTTAATGCCGCCTTTCTTTTTTCTTACCACTTTTACTGAGTATTATTGCCTTTTCTGATCAGTCATGTCATCTCGCAATATGTCCAAAATACAATAACTTCAACTTTAGTCATTTTGGCTTCTAATGACAGTCTTGTAGGAGGGGCTGAAAGAGTTCAAGCCTATAGATCAAAAGTTCCCAGATACTATCAGCAAAAATGGGCCAATTCTAAAATGCTGAATACAGAGCTTTTTATACATTTTTAAAGACATAGAGAGAGAAACAGAAAGATGAAAGAGCACTTGGCTATTCCATACACTTAAGGCAGACAGATGGGCACTGCCCCATATAACTGCCGATTAAAAGTTTTATCAGAATTATGCCTCTCCTCACCAGAGAGACAGATAAAGTAATGCCTTTTTTATGTGGAGTGAAAAATTTCATTAAATTGAGGATTGGGGTTTGACATAGCCCTATCTACATTCAACACTTTAAATATATATATATATATTTTTGAAATCTTATTTTCCTTTTTTTATTTTTCTAATCTTGATCAATCTATAGCTGCTTTGCAACTTGTGGGATCTACTTCATAATTCACTATATTTCTCAGACAGATGTTTGGAAATTAGCAGGTACAGTTACTGTATATGTGGCTGTTTTCATTCTTATGTTCTAAGATTGTCACAGAAAAGAGACTGGTGGGTTGTTCTCTGCTGCTCCAGAGAGTAGGACCAGGTTTAACGGTTTTAAATTACAGGAGGGTAACTTTTGATTGAACATTAGAAAGAACCTCTGGACCATAAGAGCAATTTGACAATGAAAATAAATACTTAGACAGATGGTGAGATCTTTTTTTCTGGACATCTTCAAGAAGAAGTTGGATAGCTATCTGCTAAAGATGCTCTAGCTGGGGTTCCTGCACTGAGCAGAGGATTGGACTTAATGGCTTAAGGGACCCCTTCCAACTCTCTTATTCTATGAATTTATTTATTTATTTATTTATTAAAGTATGTGTATTCCTGGATCACACACATACATGTTATTTTCTGATTTACTTAATATACCATTTATTGTGTATTTGTCATGCATTTAGCTTGGAGAAAACAAGAATGAGATGTTTCATGATAGCCATCTTTAAAAATTGAAAGGATGTCATATAGAAGATGGAGTGAGTTTGTTTTCTGCTGCTCAGCAGACTAGACCATGAACCAATGGATTCAAATTACAAGAAAGGAGATTCCACCTAAATATTAGGAAGAACTTTACTGTAAGAGATGTTTGGCAGTGGAATAGACTGCTTGGATGGCGGTGGACTCTTCTTCATTGGAGGTCTGTAAACAGAGGTTGGGTGGGCATCTATCAGGAGTGCTTCATTATTGTACTCCTGCATGGCAGCAGGTTGGATTAGATGGACCTTCCAACTCTAAGATTCTATGTTTCTATATGGGTTTCTTCCTCCCAACAATAATGCTTTCCATCTGATTATTAGAAACCAAAGGTGGTGATCATGAATCAAACTTTGTTTTGTTAAACTGCCAGTTTTGGCTTTAGGGAAGACTTCTGTTTGTCTTTCATTTCTATACCACTGCATTCTGAAAACACTACATTCCTGGAGCAAGCCACCTGCTATCATGTGAAAAATGCCAGCAAGTCAAGAGTTCTGTGGAATTTTTTTAATGCTAGATTTGAAACACAGGAAGCCCCAGATCATTACAATTTTCATAGGACAGATGAAGAATTTTATGGAGCCATTCTGTGTATATAAAATCTCAGTAGGCTTTATCGAGTGAGATGTCTCCATATTTCTTGACACAGCTGATTTCTCTTGATGCAAGCTGATTTTGGTCTTTATTTAGCAGATCCTTTTTCTGATCATTTCTCTGGCACAAGATGAAATGTCTCAGCTGGAGTTGGTCTTTTCATTCCTTTACATTGTGAAATAGAATATCTGCCAACATCCATTCTTCATGGAAAACGCAAATACTGCCTTTTATTGCTCATCCTTTCCATGAGCAGTATTGATTCCAGACATTTACATGGGTTAAAAAACCTCATACTGATAAACAAAATAATCCCCTCTCTTCTCCACAAAACAAACAACAAAAAACAGTAACGGTGACCGAGGAAATAAAATATGTTCCTCATCAAGAGTGAAATAGTCCCACTTCTGTGGCCTCAAGACAAGTGGGAAACCAATTGTGACTAACGTAAGCCAAAATAATTTATGTTGCACTTAGACTTCTCTAACTTTCTCTGTGTTAATTGACAGACACCATTTAGACATCATATAACACCAGTCTTAACAGAACCTCATCCAGTATGCGTCCAGTCTAGATTCAAAGTGCTTGAGGTGGCATTCAAAACCTTTAATGGTTTGGGACTTTGACAAAGTGCTTTTCTCCATACATGCCTGTCCAAGGACTAATGGGGCTCTTCTGGGTCCACCAGTGGTGGCAATACAGTATGAGAGAAAAAGGGATGGAGGCCTTTCTGGCTCTGGCATCTCAATAGTCATGCCTTATTTATTTCCAATCTGCATGGCTTTTTATTAAAGCCTTGCCCATCCCCAACTGATTATTCCAACATGCATATAATTTCAAACCTACCTTATCATCTTAACTTGTTAACTATTCTTCTAGTCTATTTAAATTATTTTCATCATTTTAATTTTTGGAATTGTTTTAAAAAATTTATTGGATTCTGGCCAAGATCTGAGATCAGTTACTTGACAATCTCCTGGCCCAACCCCTTATCCTAATTTTATGGTTACCAGATGCTGCAAGGAATAGACGTGGTTCTCATGTCAGTTGGGGCACAGCAGAGTGATGTTTCTATCCCCTTCCCACCAATGATCTCCTTGCCAGAATCCTTCCTCACACTGGAGTTAACTGGCAGGAGGGGGTGCAAACATCAGTCCACTGAGCCCTGATTAATAGTAGAACAGACCTCCATCATTCACAGTGGATGATGGTCATTGAGGTAGGACTGAGAGAATTTTACACTCATGGCAATAGTGCCATGATTGTGAATACTTATCTTCAGGAATAGGCATCACTTACAGATCCATAATACTAGGCTACAAATCTATATCTGCAGTACGGAATCCCAGCTTTTTTCTGTATGCTGCCCTGAGAGGCCAGAATACATGGAAGAACACAAATAAACTAAGGGAACACTGCATCCAAAGTCCAAGTTGAAGCTCACAGAGCATTAAGTTTTGCCAGCATATTTATGCAGAAGTTTGGAAGGCCAAAGATGGCAAGTCAGGTGGTGATGTGAGCGTGCTCTCCCAGCCTGTGGGCAATCAGTGTGGTATTCCCCCTCAAGCAATCTCAAGAAAAAATCATTATATTAGCATGGAGAGAGGATGACTGCCTAAGATGGAATCATAGAATCATAGAAGTAGAAGAGACCACAAGGGCCATCCAGTCCAACCTACTGCCATGCAGAAGTACACATTCAAAGCATGCCCAACAGATGGCCATCCAGCCTCGGTCAAAAAACCTCCAAAGAAGGAGACTCCTCCACACTACAAGGTAGCACGTTCCACTGCCAATCACTCAATGAACTTCATTGTTCACCAGAAATGTGAACCATACTCTCATTGATTTTAGTACTTCAATATTTGGAAAATATGCAGGCTGCATTTGGCTTCCTGCCCATTTTTGTGGCTGAGAAGGTGTCCACTTCTGCTCTACCCCATGATAGGCAACAATCAGCAGATGAAGGTGTTTACTTTTGCCCCTTTTGTAGCCATGGCATTTGCAACCAGAACTCATTTCCAGTTGTATCTTCTCTGTTTATCTCAGTTGTTTGTCTGAGCTGTCCCAGGAGAAAGATGAGATATAAGTAAAATGATAAAATATAAAATATAACAAATAGTAGTGCTTTTTTCCCCAGAATTTTCAGGGCTAATGGGGTTCAGGTATTTAAATCAAATCTATTGTTAGTTCAGGCTTTCAGGAACAGCAATGTGTTTTTGGAGGCATTTTGCCCCCACCACAAATTTGGGAGGTGGAGGGTTCAGGGAATCCCTCAAACCTTTTGGTCAATGTGAAGGTTGGAATCCTCTACCTCCCTCATACAATGATCAAACACCTCTATAAACCCACCTTTCTATGATCTCCATTCCATGATATGGCCATATAGTGCCTGATAGAGCATGGGGGCATCTGAACAGAGTCGGTTTATGTCTCTATATGTGCAATGATGATGCCATTCTCTAAAACCTCTGGTGAAACCTTGGGAAATCCCAGATGTTGCCTACACCATTGTGCATCTGGCTACAGGGACATAGCCAGATGCTTCTTGGATGTCCTCTGCTCTACACCAGCAACTGTATGGTCATGTCAGGGATGGGCAGCATTTGAAAGATCAGTTTATGAGGAGAGGAGGGAGAAAGCATGGTATAATTCCACCTGCAAAACATTCATGCTATGTGTCTCTGATGCAGGAGCTCAACCTTAATCCACAAGCCAATAGACTCAACCACTTGACTTATTTCATAAAATGATGTATATTTGAGGAATTTGAGATTTATGAATTCCAGTATGACCTAACCTGAACCATAACTTCCACAATGATGTGTGCATTGGGACTAAGTTCTCCATGTTTCTGTACAGCCCCCAAATTTTTTTAAAAAAATCAGTTTAGCTGTGTGTGTTTTGTAAGAAAATGTATTTAGAAATGCCATTTAGAAATACACATTTAGAAATGGGTATTTAAAGGCATTTTTTTTTATTAAAATGGCCCCAGCAGCAACTATATAGCCTGATGCAGAAACAGGACAGAACTGACTTAAGAGTGAACACATGTGAAAATGGCATTGACTGGAAATAGATTGGTTTGTCCAATCCTAGCTTTTAAATGTTTATTTTTCTCTGCTTGCTGTTAATTGCTTCGCCCGTGTCTATTTGTTATTCACTGTTAGGGCAACAGTTGAAGGCAACAAAACTCCCTTGAAAAGAAAAGAATAACTTTGTCAATCAATAATGTCTTTGGAGCTTCACTGAAGGCAAAACAACTCTAGAACAAGGAACTGGATTTAGAGAGTTTGAAACCACAGCCCAAGGAAACATAGCTTATGCCAGGGCATGATTATGTTTTACCACATTCAATTTTAAAGAAGCTGATATATGCAGATTCACACTTATTGTTCTTAATCTTTCCCTCTGGCTTGCATCTTATTTGCAGATATGGTAGCACATCAAATCATCTTTCTAACTTAATGTCCAACATGATACTGAAATATGCCTGTCATATCTGTGCATTTGGAAATTGGATCACAATAATGAAACACAATAAAATAGATATTGTGTGCGTATTGTGCAGTGTCTGCCACTTTCGCATCCAGATTGCAAATTGAGAGATATATAAACAAGGTGAAGGCATTCTGATACAATATATTTACAAATTAGAAACTCAAGAAGTGTCTTTGGCTGTTTCTGTTCTTGAACACATAATAAAGACAACTTGTGGAGCTATTTGTTGTTGTTTAAATTACTAAGATAAAAAACTGGTACTTTATTGCTCGCCTAGATTTTTAACCTAAGAGTCCATCCTGTTATCTCAAAACTGTCTCTGAGAGCTCTCTCTTCTTTTTTGGCCTAATGCATCCTGTCAGTTCATTTCATTCTGCCTGTCTTGTATACATGTTATTGTCTTTAGATATAAGCAAAGCATTAGAATCAGGTTCAGTTACTTGTGGCTTCCATATCAGTGGACAAATGAATGTGATCCGGGTTTTAGTCTGAAATTTAAAGGTGCTCTCCAAGGTAATGAACCTGATTCCCCAAACAGATTTAGTTCTTGTGAAGTCTGAACCATAGCCTGAAATAGATTCACCACCCCCAGTTACATGGAAGTGACCTGCCACCACTGAGTCTCAGGACTTTAACAGACACGTAAAATACAGCTTCATAGATGGCACATTACCGCAAAAGGGCGCACATATCAGATGGCATTGCTATTTTGTGGTTATGTCCCCACCAAAACCTGTAGTTTTTCTTGACTGCTTAAGCTGTCCATAGATCTCTCATGGTGCTTTTGTGCTGACATTGCCAGCATGTGAAACCTTGCACCATTGTACTCACATCAATGCAGTGCCAATGGCCAGTCCAGCACAAACACTTCTGGGTGAAATTGCAACAGCCGGGTAAGTGACACACTTTTTATGACCCTCCCCAGGTCACTTGGGACTTTTAAAATGTGTGTATGTGCTTTTTAAAAGTTTTTCTGGCTTAGTTTTTTTTTAAATTTCCCACACAATGAAGTCTTGTGATAATCTGTGGGATTTCAAAAAAGAAAGTGACTGGAGCTCCATTCACTTCCTCTTTCATTGCCATGGAAGCCTTTGCTGCGATTAGAGGTGAGTGTGGTGGTGGTGGGGGGCATTCTTTTGCTGGCATAAAAATGAATTTTTAATGCCAGCAAAAGAACGCTTTTAAGAGGCTCGTCTGATAAAGCCCTCAGTGAAGGTAGGCACACAGGAATTATCTTCTTGTTTTAAAATACTCTAAAGGGAATGATTATACAATAAATGATCACAGCAATATCACAAGGTGGCTGACATCCCATTAGTGGTATATGTCTCTAGTCAGTGGCATGTGCCTCTATTTAGTTTACATTATACTTGTGTATGTCTCTTTTTTCCCCACTGTGGATGTTTAAATTCCCTTCCTTCCTCTGCAATGACTTGCCCCCCTCCCACAGCTATTCTGCATAAGGGGGAGAGTGAGGGAGATCTCAGAAGCATCTGGCTATGTCCTCATAGCCAGATGCAAAATGATTTCATCATCTGCTGAGACCTCAAGAGGACTCTGGAGGACCTTTGCAAATGATGTAATTCCTTCCTGTTTGACTATGGGGACATAAAGCTGCCAATTAGTTTCTAGGCAAAGTACAAAGTGTTGGTAATTAACTTTAAAGCCCTACATGGTTTGGGTCCAGGTTACCTTCAGGATCACCTTCTCCTATACAATCTGCCCCATACACCCAGGTCCTTCATGGGACATTTACTTCAACCATCCAGGACTAGACTGGCAACTGTCATTCAGAGGACCTTTTTGACAGCCACCCCCAGACTGTGGAATGACTTGCTGGAAGAGATTCGACAGCTAAATATGCTGTCAGAATTGAAAACAGCACTAAAGACCAATCAATCAATCAGTCAGTCAATTTAATCATACAGTCCATAGACCCATCAAACAACAGACATGATGTACATTAATAGATAAAACCATAATACAAAATCAATACCATTAGGATACTTATTAATAGACTTTTTAGCAGCTCACCCACCTATTCACCTATTAACTTCCCTCTCACTGGCCTTGATGAACACAGATAAGAACGTAGCAAATGACAAGGTAATATTAGGACATTTATCCTCTAGTAAGAATTTGACATAGAACCTCTCCGAATGGTCAGGTAGATGGCATAGCAATGGAGAAATCAGTTGTTTACAACTCTGAGAATGAAGGGCACAGGATAGTTCCCCCTCCTACGACCCACATGGACAGAGCCCTAAAGACCTATCTCTTCTGGCACACCTACCCAGTTGAATTTACTCTATGACTTTTAAATTTGTAAGGATGATTTTAATTTAATGTTTGTTTTAATCCTATGTGTTTTTACCTGTGTGCTCTAATTATTTTACGTTATGTATTTGTATTTTAATTCATATTGTACCCTGCTTCAAGCCTTGGGGAGAGGCAGGTAATAAATAAATAAATAAATTTATCTGACCCCCCACCTCCACTCTCACCAGGCACAGGATGGAGGGAGGGGGGGTACAAGACCATGGGTCAGTGAATGACCAGCAGAACCACTAATCTATGTTGATACATGCAGGATAGCAGCCAGTGTCTCCCTTCATATTGATGTCTTCATCAATATTTGAAAGACATTGGTCTATTACATTTTTAGTAAATTTATAAGGTCACTCTTAAGAATAGCTGAGATCCTGCATCAGTGGCTGTGATGTTTAAAATGATAACACTACGTCAGTGACACGCTATGCAACCATGCTAGTGAATTCTGTTGGTACACAACAGGGACTGTGCAAGATGTCCTGTTAATACCACAACAGGGGCTCCCACTGTGCAAGAGAACAAATTGGTAGTGGATCAGGACAGTTGTACAACCTTTATCACTAACAGAAGTGTAGTAATTACCTTCACAATCATTTTCCTGTTTAGGTGAAATATAACCATGGTTCAAGCTGACTGAAAATAGTAATGCTTATGGTAATGTATATTCATTTAAATTTCTGAGTCCTTCAATAGAATTATCAGAGTGGTATATGATAAAAATATTTGTTTTAACAGAAGCAGAGCCTGAAATCTCTATGATGGTCTATATTACATATCTTTGTGTAGATTTAGCTATGTAGCAGAGACACTAAGAAATCCTGTAAGTGAATTGCAAAGATGCTTAACAGGATGCCAGCAAGAGTGTCCCAATGTACATCAGGATCCACTGATGTGCATCAGCTCTCCCTACCTGGTGTCCTAGTACACAGCAGGAGCAATGCATGTTGGGACTTTTGTGCATTTTCTGATGCACTGCTGGTTACCCTACATAATAACATCTCTCTCTCTCTCTCTCTGGCTTTTCTTCGCAAACGAAGATTCAGGAAGGACTCATCTCGCACTTTCTGCAAGTGTGCTGGTGACTAAAAAGGCCAATCTGAGATAAACAAGTCCGGTTGGAGAAAGCACAGCAGAAGGTCTCCTTGGGTGATGTTTCCAGGTTGTGATTCTTTCTGCGTTGTCATTTCTCTTCAAGACTTGTTCGGCGTGAGTTCTCAAATAAGGCTGCAGCATTATGGATGGTGCGTCTCCATGCCTCCCGATGCGTGGCCAGGGCGGACCATTGTTGGTAATCAATTTGGCCGGGCCTGCGATGTTGTTTCAGGAGTCTTTGTATCACTTTTTTGGAGTGCCCCTCTTACACTGACCAGTGGCGAGTTCACCGTAGAGTGCAGTACTCCTTTCTTCTGATTCATGTGGGCACCATTCACACTGCAAAGAAGACCTTTGAGGAAATCATCTTGGACAATCAAGCCATGGGCAGGAAAGTGAAGAATTCAGAAACACAGGTGGTATTCTCACCAATTCTGCCAGTGAAAGATAGAGGATCATACAGGGACAGGAAGATATGGCAGGTGAATGTCTGGCTATGCAGATTGTGTTGATGGGAGAGGTTTGACTTCTAGGACCGTTGTCTTCACTTCTTAGACAAAGGAGTTCTAGCTACAGATGGGCTAACCTCACAAAGACTGGGAAGAATGTCTTAGCAAAATCATGGCAAATCTGATCAAGAGGGCTTTAAACTAACCTAACTTGGGTGGTTGGAGGTGATAACTTAATCTGTCCAAAAGTAAGCTCTAAACACAAGGATATGAATTCTAGAGAGGAGAAGCTGAGGAGACAATTGGAGCTACAGTAAATGTCACAGTAGGATAAAAGATGAGAATAAGCAACACTTTAGATGTTCATACACGAATTCACAGAATTTGGCAAACAAACAAGATGAGCTTGAAGCCCTAGTGCAGGAAGATAAATATGATTTTATAGGTGTAACAGAGACTTGGTATGATGATGCCTATGATTAGAATATAACAATTGAGGGACATATTCTGATAAAAAAGAATAGAAAAAAGAGGTGGTAGCATTATATGTTAAAGACAAATTCACTTGTACAGAAGTCCACACAAGTGATCAGACTGAATTAGTGGAGAGCATTTGAGTAAAAATAAATAGACAAAAGAAATAAAAACAACATTGTAGTAGTGTTGCAGAAATCACGGAAACAAGACCCACAGAGATACGGAAAGTGAGTTTATTCCAAAATTATGCACAGTCTCTCAGTGGAAATGAATTTCCAAACTACCAAGAGCCCAGAGTCCCCTTTGCAAAATACTTTTATAGATGAGTGATTGCATTGTGACATACAGGCAGCAGACAATTTTCCTGCCCTCTGTGGTTTCCAATGTTGTCTTAGAACTCCCCTTTTTTGTGATAATGTTTACATTTTAGGAAATCAGTTACAAAACAGTATAGGACAAGATAACTAGGTTGGCGACTTTTTGACCACAAAGGGCTTCTTGACAGAACAGACAGTTACATTAGTATTTCAGCGTCAGCATCAGCTTGCAACATGAGCTGGAAATTGTGCTCAGAAAAGAGACTTTTAGAGGCATATCATGGTTCTCTAATCTGACCCTCTACATAGCTACCACACTCCCCCCTTTAAATGCTTAATTTCAGAATAATTATAGTATTTACCATAGGAGCATAGCTATTGAAGCGTGTAACACAAAATACAGAAGACAGGTCAATTAAGATCCTTCTGAACCATTAGAGCATAGAATGCAGCAGTTCTACTAGCAGACCTATAAAATAGATCAATCAAGCCCCTCAACAGGCAAGGAATGCAGAGGCATAGCAGGATCACTGTAAATAGGACTGGTAGGAACATAACAAACAAGCCCTTTAGCCAACTAACATTGGGGAGCCTGAGGTCAGCCAATCGTACCAGGTGTCTCGGCCCTGATTTATGTCTGCTACTATGCCATGCACGGTATGGATCTGGGCATCGATGGGATTGCTATTTTCTGTGAGATTAAAACAACAGAGTTTTTGGTGTACTTCACAACCCAGGTGATGAAGAAAGAAGAGATAGTCTATGCCAGTCCGGTTTTCTAGGGTGGCATTTCTCAAGTCTCATTGTACTTTATTTAGCAAGGAGAGGGCACGGGATATAGTGTTGATATTCTTAACAAGAGCACAGGCCAGCCTGTTTATTTCCATGCCATCATATAATGCCAGGGCTGGAACCCCCACCAGCAAGACAGACAAAGCTATCATTTCACCATCAGAGAAGAGACACAGGTGATTATTACAATCTTCAGAAAATTGCAGGAACCTGGGCTGGTGACGGGCATGTTTTGGCCATGGGGGAAGGACTGAGACCAAGCGGCTCAAACAGCATGGGTGGCTGTCAGACAAGTTGGCTGGGATATAGGACCAGGTGTGGGATGTGTAGCAGGAATAGTGTAAGGAAAGCCTAAGCTCAAAATGGCCAGGCAAGCAAGGAATAACAAAAAAGGGTTGTGGTGTGGTTTTGCTTTTTCCAAATAAGTTTAAAGAAAGGGATTGATGAAGGAAACAGTAGAACCACTGCTCAGCAAGGATGGTAAAATGCTAATTGATCATAATGAAAAGGGAAAACTGCTGAATCCCTATTTTTCTTTAGCCTCCCCCCCCCAAAAAAAAGAGGACTGTGGGCTTCCATGCATCAGCAGAGACCTAGGCACAGAATCTGGGTTGCAAAGCAAGACTGATAAGGAGTTAGTCAGGAATCACCTAGTTAACCTAGATGAGTTTAAATCTGCAGGGCCAGATGAATTGCATCCCAAAGTGTTGAAGAAACTATCTGACATACTCAGAAATCTACTGTACTTGCCATCATTGTTGAGAAATTTTGGAGAATGCATGAGACATCAGGGGACTGGAGATAAGCAAACATTGTCTCTGTTTACAAAAAAGGCAAAGAAGATGATGATGATGCAGAAGAAGATGATGATGATCCAGGAAACTACAGGCTAGCCAGCCAGATTTCAATACCAGGAGAAATATTAGAACAGATTATACAGGAGTCTGTCTGCAAGCAACATGATGACAATGGAGTCATTAGAAGGAGCCAGCACAGGTTTGTCAAGAACAAATCCTACTAAACTAACCTTATATCTTTTTGTGATCAGGTCACTAGTTTAATAGATAGTGGGGATATCTAGATTTCAGCAAAGTATTCCATAAGTTTCCCTATATAATATTTTGATTTTGATTAGCAAATGGACTAAATATGGAATTTAGCCTGGTGAAGAGAATATTTAGGAGTGACATGATTACACTGTTTAAGTACCTATGAAATGCCACAAAGAGGATGGTGCTGGCTTATTTTTTGCTGCCTCAGAGAGTAGAACTAGGTCTAGTGGTTTTAAGTTAGAAGAAGTTAGATTCTGATTAAACATTAGAAGGAACTTCTTGACAGTGAGAGAGGTTTGGCAGTGGAACTAAATGGCAAGAGAGAGGTGGGGGGGGGTCTCTTTCACTGTATGTATTCAAAAAGAGTCTGGACAGCTACCTGCTGGGGATGCTTAAGCTGGAGATCCTGCTTTGAGCATGGGTTGGACCTGATTGCCCTTAGGGCCCCTTCCAACTCTATGATTTTATGATCCTATGATACAGAGTTACAAAACTGTCCAATTTCAATCCCCGCAGATGTAAATCCCCAACAGGATTCCAACCATTATTTACATAAATAAGAGAGAGGGGGGGGAGAGAGTTGTAAGTGTGTGTGTTTATCTCAGATTCATGAGAGATCCAAAACAGTGAAACCAAGCCACTTAGTTAAATATACCTAATGTGCCCTAATCACAGAATGGATCTCCTCCTCCACATGCAGCTCCTGTCCAGTAGATTTTGGAGGGAGGTACAAACAATTATGTCAAGACTGTCACAATTGTGACAAAGTAGTGATTGTGGTTACAGAAGAGTTTCCTAGATTTATTCATCCCAAACTGTTCTGTAGTCATGATAGCTACTTTGTCATAATTGTTTCATTATTACAGCAATTGCAACCTCCCCCCCTCCTACTTTACTAGTCATCAAATGCATGAGGAGAAGGAGGTCCATCTTGCTGGTGATTGGAACATGGGTGAATGATGTTTCTGTCAGGTATCGGGGGTGGGGGGGTTCACCAGGAGAGGTTATTTAGTTTACCTAACAAAGTAGCTGATAGATAATACTTGCCCTGGTCTTTTTAATGGGTTACCTCTGGAATGAACTTTCAATATGTTTTCACTGTTGTACAATTTGGATTTCCTTGCAGTACCTATATACTAAATGTATGCTAGATCAGTGGTTCTCAACCTGTGGGTCCCCAGATGTTGTTGGACTACAGTTCCCAGGAGCCCTCTGAGGTCTTACCTTGACAGCCAGGTGGTCTTCCCAGTCATTAGTGAGGCTGTGAGCTCAATCCTACAGCCTCATAATGACTGGGAGGACCACCTGGCTGTCAAGGTGAGACCTCAGAGGGCTCCTGGGAACTGTAGTCCAACAACATCTGGTGACCCACAGGTTGAGAACCACTGTGCTAGATTATGGCAGCAATCCAACATCTCCTTAGCATAGTCTAAATATCTGCATATGGAGACATGCTTGCCAGCACTATACAAGCCCCATGCAGTATAGTAACATTATGCAACACATCAATGACTGTGTGCCATTGTGAAATAAGCAATGCACAAGTGCAAGGTGCAAGACAAAATGCCGTGCACAACCATAATGTGCAACCACAATGCATAACCACAATGCAACGTTATGCACTGTGGTTGCACATTATAGTTGTGCACGGCATTTTGTCTACAATCTCACTTCTACTACAATCTACAATCTCACTTCTGCCATTGTCAGCAGGATACTAGAGTTCTACCACAGCAAATAATTCAGCTTGCATATATATAGTGTGACTTACACATGCACATGACATTAACAGGATGCCAGCTGGTGTTTCCTTACTCCTGTGTAATAGTACACTATGTTATATCCTGTGGAACCTTTGGTTCATGTACCCCAGCTTTCCTTCCCTCCCTACCTTGAAATTCCTGTATTATCAAGTGGCCTCCTATGAAAATCATATCCAAGACCTCTTAGCTTTTGAAATCAAGCAAAACTGAGTATTTTCAGGGAGTCGTGGTGGTTCATAAAGGGACTATTCCTTGTTGGGGTTTTTTTATGCCCAAGGGAAAAATATCTGTGCAGTAACCAGATCTTGGAAAAGTTACTTGTTGGACTACAACTGCCAGCATCACTTAGTGAGCATGGTTATCCTGGGATTTATAGTCCAAAAACATTCCCAGCATCTGCTGAAATCTTGCATATGGAAACTTCTGTGGATCCAGGCATAAACACCATTATATGTTTTTGTGGCATCCATTTTTCTTTGTTTCAGTTTCCTTTTTTGTTACCAGAAAGAGAATATGTTGGTTTTGAAAAATGTAATTGTCAACACACAACATATGCACCCTGAGAATCAACCCTGTAATTTTGTTCAAAGGACTGGCTTAATAAACACAGGTTGTAGCTGCTGGCAGGTTTTCAAAATAGTCTCATGAACAGAGAACATTCCAAAACAAAGAGAGAGAAATTTGGCAAACCAGGGGGAAATGATAGAAAAAAAGATTTACAGTTGTTTCTTCATATTCACTGGAATTTGGTTCCAGGACCCCGCATGGATAACAAAATCTGTGAATACTCAAGTCCCATTATATGCAATGGCATAGCAAAATGGCGTGCCTTATATAAGATGACAAAATCAAGGTTTGCTTTTTGGATTATTATTTTTAAAGAATATTTTCAAGCTGTGAATACTTAAATCCGTGGATACCAAATCTGTGGATACAGAGGGACAACTATATTCTGTGTATAAAAAGAAAAGTAATGACTAAGAGATTTCACCTAAACATTAGGAAGAACATTTCAATGGTAAGTGCTATTTGACACTGGAATACACTGCCTTGAAATGTAGTAGTTTCCTTCTCTGGAGGTTTTTAAACAGAAGCTGGATGGTCATCTGTTGGAAGTGCTTTGCAAGGAGTTGGACTGGATGGCCCTTGTGGTCTCTTCCAGCTCTGTGATTCTATGGTTCTATGCAATACAGTCTAGAGATGAGGGAAATGACAGATGATTTAATAGGAATGACTCCTTCTTGCCCAAATGTCTTTAGTATAAAATAGATCTTATGTTGTACTATGTGGGGGGGGGAGCAGATGCCATTGATACCAGAAGTTTCCACTGCTAAACAAAATAGTCTAACAATCAATCCTCCAATAATTTGTTCAAGCCTGTGGAGAGACATATTAGAATACTAAACTTTTTTTGTGTTGACATGACTTTTTAGGTATTATTTTTGCTCTTGGTTGATAATGACTTGGGAATCATCTTACAAAACCAATAAATTCATTTTAAAAAGAAACAGTAATAATTTTGGTTGATATCCTACATAGGGGCTGTATAGAGTACATCTCCATATGTGAAGTTAGACATTGTTTGGCATCCTGTTGTAGTGGAACCTCTGGGTCTGTGGGGGTTCCGTCCCAGGAACCCCCGCAGATTACAAAAATGTGAATGAGTGTGCCACATATTATTAAATGGCAGCAATGTGCACACAGTTGCTGCCATTTTATGTATAGAACATGATGATCCATGGTCACTTGCAATTGCGGATCCAGAGTCCATGGATCAGGAGGGACCCCTGTAGTCTCTTTTTTCTGCCATTGAAGAGGGAGGAATTCACTATCTCCTTGCTCAGTGATGCCTAGCTCTCTCAAAGCCCACCTGATTCATTGCTGGTCCTCCCCTCCATGGCCACTTAGTGGCTGGTGGAGAGCAGAGGGTGGGGGTGGCAGAGAAGCATCTGGCTATGTGCCTATCACCTATAACAAAGGCATCCTCCAGGACCTGTGAGGGGTTCCCCTCAAGTCTCAGAGGATGATAGCATTTAGCCAGATGCTTTCCCACCACTCTTGCTCTCCACCAGCCACTAAATAGCTGTGGGGAGAGTAATGAAGGATCAAGATGAATCCTGGGGGGAAGCAGGATGGAGCATAGTTCCAACATGGAGACATACTGAATTATGTTCCCCTAACTAGGCTGTCAGCCACTGATTGTGCTATTAAATTGGTAAGCTGAATGGCAAAGCTGTGCAACTGAGCATAGAATCAAGTGCAAAACTGTATGTACACCACGTGTGCAGTCATAAGAACAACCCTGTTTTTTTCAACTGTGAGCTGAATGTGGATGTTCTGGATCGGGGGTGTGTGTGACCTGATGGCATCTGTAGGGGACACAAGTGGAAGACACCAGTAGGATTTCAGCCCCTATCGCTTCTTTATTTATGAATGTACCAATGAGCTGTCCCCATCATCCATGGGCTATTCTTTCCAATGAAGCAGTAATTCAGTGACATGTGAAGTCAATTGCCTTTCAGAAGGAGGATTTAATAAACTTACAATTACAATGTGGTTACAGAGGTTTTGGCTTCAATTTCTTTTTAGAAGCACTTTTAAAATCCTGTTGAGAAGTGTTGCACCTTCAAAATAAGCCCAGAAATATTCCTTGAAGTAATGCTACATGATGACATGATATCGTTTCAAAGAGATTCAGAAAACAGTATGGCTGCTCCCATGGAATATTTTGAAAGTACACAAGGAACAGGTAATAAAGAAGTCCTGTGTCCTGTTAGTTTGAACTAGAGCAGACCCATTGAATCATTGGAATTTACTTATGTCTCACCATTAAACAATTGATTCAATGGGTCACTCTAGATGGGACTAACCAAGAACATCTAAGCTAAAGTTAGCATTGTGGTTACAGAATTCTCCAATGTGACTGTCAAGAAGAACTACATGAAAGAAAATAAACTTCTGGGTACATCAGTAGCCTATGAAAGAGGCAGAAGTTGGCTGAGGGTAAGCAGCTGAAAATCTGAGATCTGGGCTTAATACTGTAAGCTTAGTACACAGTGTGGTAGACTAAGATCTCAACAAAGCAGAAAACCCAGTTCAAACTTCGTATGGTAATAGGTGTCAGGGCTGGATTGGACAGTAAGCACTAACTAAGCTATTCCACAGAGTACTTTGCAAAATAAAATCATAGGGGTGTTGTAAAGCATAAAAGTATTATGATAAAGTGTTTGATAAATAATACAAATCATGCTGAACTGTGGTGTAGTTAAGGCAGCTGCCATCTGCAAGTGAAATTGAAAGAGTGGTTTATCTTTGTCAGGATCAGTCCCGGACATGACATTTTCCTGCCATGTTCAGTTTAACTGCAGAAGGGAGTATATGGTCAATGTCAGGAATGCCTTGCTAAATCCTGCAGCTGGGTCTCAGCTCTCGGAAAAGAGGATGGAATGCTGGTACTGTGAGAAGAGTCAAAGAAATGAATGTTTATGTGCTTAACCAATGATTCTGAAGCTCACCAGATCTGGCTGATTGTAATGTACTTTTAGTATAGCATGTTTCTGTTAAACCTCATTCACAGCAACGGCTCTGTAGGGTTCGCTTTCTGGATTACTGTGTCAATAAAGTTTTCTGTTTTGAACTCTGACACTGCTGGTCACTGAATCTGGGAATGCTGGTACATGACAATCTTAAAAAAAAATTTGAATATGAAATTGGTAACATTACTGTTGACAGCCAGCATGATGTAGTGGTTTGAGCACTGGACTACAACTCTGGAGACCAGGATTCAAATCCCTGCTTGGCCATGGAAACCCACTGGGTGATCTTGGGCAAGTCACACTCTCTCAGCCTCAGATGATGGCAAAAGCAAACCCCTCTGAACAAATCTTGCCAAGAAACCCCTGTGATAGGTTCTCCTTATGGTTGCCATAAGTCAGAAATGACTTGAAGGCACATAGCAACAACATTACTGTTAACCTAACTGAATTTTAAGGAAAGATGCCAGATACAAAAACCTTGAAAAACACACGTTTAAAATAATGTAAGAAGTCACTGTGCATTTGGATCAAAATGGGTTGATAACACATGGTCTTGTAGCCCCATATATGAGCATGAATCTTCATCTTATGGCTACTGTCACTGCATATAATTCCCAACTATCATGTAATATCATATCCTTATTTTGACTGAAATTTATACAGTAAAAACTACAATTTATCTGGAAGTAAAATCCATTTAATATAGTAGCATTTACTTCAGAGTAAATATGCTTCGGATTGTTCTGACAGCCCTCACCTCCAGATTATAAAATTGATTGATCATTTGCCAAGCAAAAATGTATCAAATATTTAAACAGAATTTTACTTTTGGAGGCTATCACCAGAACCTTTACACAAATTACTCTTCTCCTGGAAGAAAAAAATCAGCATAAACCACCATATGTAGCATTCAACCATGATATCATTAGCAGGTCTAGCTAGCTTGGAAACAGTTTCATTTCTTTCATCACTCCCATTTGCAAAATGTTATGGTCATCGTTCAAGGAAGCAACACTATCCTTTTCTCACTTTACAAGTTGTACAGCCCTATTCTGAGGACCTCTAGCCTCAGTCAAAACTTCTTTGAACATTATGCAATTCACCAGTCAGTTTTAAGACTCAGTGATAGCTCAGCACATGGTAAGCACATTCAGCTAAATTCAACGTAGGACCAGTGTGCTGTTCTACAGCAATCACACTAGTTCAAGAATGGAAGCACGCCAGTTTGGCATCATTTATTATCACACTTCCTCAGCAATAGCCCTTTCATGATCCATGCTGCACAATCTGTTTTTCGCACCACTGCCATAGCACTGCCTTCTGACAGCTGTATGCCCTACACTGTGCATGTGTGCCTTTTGTATTTTTTTTTAAAAAATATTTTATTATTTTTGTATGTTTTTTACCACAATTCAAAATAGGACTGCTGGACTTACCTGGAGGTCAGATTACGGTCCTAGTGGTGGCCCCCCACATCTCCCCCCTCATGGTGGGCCAGGTCCACATGGCTGCCACCATGCTTGCTCCGTCTTCTTCCCGGCTAGCTTCATGGGCAGCTGGGGGGGTGGAGCAGTAGCCATTCAGGATGAAGCTTGCATCGCCCTGATTGGAGGGGGGCTCACCTCCCAACCAATCAGATGCAGTTCCCAGGTTTGAGTCTGATTGGCTGAGAGGGGCAAGAGGCCTTTGCTGTCTACAGGATTGACTTCAGTCTGGTGGTCAGGTATAATTCCCGGCCACCTCACTGGAACAGGCAGTGGTTCTCAATGAGCTGACTCACCCACCCACCCTTAAGTCATGTATTCTCCTAGAGGTATATATTTACTCATTGTCACAACTTTCAGGGGTGGTTGGCATGGGTTCCAATCCAAGATCATCAGTATTGGGGGTTCTCTGTCAAGTTCATGGACAAAGTCAAGGTCAAGGAGTCCCCCCAGGGAAGAACAGTATGGGGACATGGGCCGGGAGGACATGCCAGCTCGGGGTATGCAATTAACAGATGCCCCCCTTTTGGTGGTAGAAGGGGGAGAATGAGGTGGTTGGCAGGCATCCAGGAGCCTGCGCAGACTACTCCCCCTTCCTAGGTTGGTACTTGTTGGCAGATGGGCTGACAACGGATTTATCAGCCAGCAGGCAGGTTGGTCAGTGTCTGGAAACAAACCAACTGCAACCAACTGCAGCTGTCATCAATAAAGTTGTGGCCATCATTGCCAATATGTTTCAATTAATCTTGTGTCTGACTCTTATTGTGGATGGAGGGGATGAGGGACATCCCACCTGGACACACAATTATGGCAATACTAACATAAAAGAAAAGAAAAAGAAAAAGAAAAAGAAAGGAAAGGAAAGGAAAGGAAAGGAAAGGAAAGGAAAGGAAAGGAAAAAAGCCTGCTTGGGAATAGTGAAGGGAAGAGGGGAGAGGGGAAGAATCATGCCCACTCACACCATGTGACTACCTGAAAAATGGAACTGCAGTAGGAAGCACTTATCACTTGGAAATCCATAGTGGAAAAGCAGCACAATTAGGAGGCATTGATGGGTTTTACCCATCAATGTTAAGGAGCACTCAAGAAACAGATGGCATGCAAAGCAGCTACAGGACAGACATGGCATCCTGTTATAATGGCCAAAGACCCATTATCCCATGGAAATAGTGCTTTACCAGTCTCGTGTGATAAAGTCCATAATGTTTGCAGAAGAACACAGTGTACTTGTAGATTTTCATTGCTTACTCTCCATCCCCAACCCCCAGTTGTGGCTGCTTTTTATTTCCTCATTCCAGGTATCCTAGAAGAAGATGTCCATGAGCACGTCATCTGTGTTAGTTCAATGACATCACTTGATACTGTCCATGAACAGGAACTATACATGTACCTGAAGTTCTGCTATCCCAAATCATTTTTGCAATTTCCATGGTTGTCATAATCTCTTTTTTACTTGTTCTAAACAGATCTAAATTGTACCAGATATTTGAACACGTTCCTCAAAATGGCAACGAAACAAGTCTCAACATTTGCAAAACATTCCTTTATTAATAGAAATAAATTATTTTGTATAAAAATGTGCATGCGTCAACCATTGCATTTATCATTAGCACAACGCAGGGCTTCAGTTCAGTCAGCCATCACAAGAAACAAACTTCATCTTCTTATACAAGTTGAACAAGTGTGGAACAGGAATGGAAATTCTCACAATCACAAAAAAGTACTTACAAGTATAACATCGGACATGGTTTTTATTTCAACAGCATTTTTTTTCACAAGCTAACATTTTGTTTTCCTTTTGTGATTCACCTTCTTTTATGAGTAAACAGTTCTGACATTTTGACACGCAGTCATATAATATAATTCTGGGTCATTTCTCTTCCAACCCACCTGCTCCTCCTGCTTGGGCGCATAGTTAATCTTTGTCCTTTTACAGTTTAGACAATTTTCTAGAGACATTTCAGAGGCTGAGTTCTCATGATGTTATAGTCATTGTTGTTTTTGTTTTTGTTTTTAAGCGTTCACATACCACAAGTCTTCAGGTATGTTTGGTTTCCCCACTCAGTTTGCATGATTGCTGTAGCTGACATAAGTCGTCTTGGAAGAGGAAGCTGTAAAGCAAAAACAAATGCAGATCAGTGAACTGAATATGGAAAATCCCTTCTTATGGCTATGAAAAGAAATGGATTTAAGAAGCTTAACAATCCTACGAAAGGTTTTGTGCTGGTGATATGCCATCGGAATGTCTTCAAAAGAAATGAACGGAATTAGATACGGATATTAACAAGGATTGCCAAGGGAGTTTTGATTTGGTTTATTTTGCTCAAGCATAGGCCCAAATTGTTCCCTATCCTTGGAACCATAAAGAAATTTATTCCAAGTTACTTTTGGGGTGGTTTGTATTTTTTTAACATTTTGTTGATTCACTACCACTATTTGATCCATGCACAGTCCTCAGCAGTTTATCACCTCTACTTTCATATGCATTATTTGTTACATGTGTATTTAACTCCTTCCGCATGTGGCTCATAGTGGCAATATAGCCTCAAAAGTGCAATGTGAATTGTGTTAGATCAGGAGAAAAGGGCTTATATCCAGAGGTTATGCTTCCATGTGTAAATATGGGGATGCTGTGGAAGGATGCATTCAGTACTCCTTTCTCCAATTTACTGGCCAAAGGAAGGCAGGATAGTCTGGGCAGCATCTGACCATAGTCAGGAGAAAAGAATAAAGATCTCTGTAAGATTACTTCTGCTCTCTGCTCCCAGATGCAGAAGTGCATTCATATACTGCCCTTCATTGCTGTCTTCTCCCTGCAATGTCTTCTCTTTCCTTCTTGAACACCTTCTGCCTTCCCCCAGCCACTAAATGGTGGTGGGGCATGCTCCAGCACTGAGGAACTGTCATGGAATTTATCTGAATTATGCAGCTTGATCTACAGTTTGAATGCATAGGTGTGCCCTTGCACCTCGAGAAAAGCTCTGAGCTAACCACACTTCTGAAATCTCCCCATTCTGACTTGTTTATACATCATATATATATCCTGTCTTTCTCCTCTAAATGGGACTCAAGGTGGATTGCAAGAAGAATGAATAAAAATACAAGCAGATTTTGTATTTTTTTTAAAAAAGGTCTCCTATTTAAACAAATAAAGATTCTGTTCAAAACGTATCAGGTTCAGGTATATATAATGTTATCAGTTGCTTTATTTACCCTTAATTACTATGAGCATAATATTTCTTCAGGCTATATAGAAAGACTAGAGCACTGTTTAAGTGGGGGGTGGGTGTGAGTTGTACCATAACATACTCCTCAACCAAATCTAGAGAGCCATTACAGAATAGCCAAATGGAGCTTTTATGACTGACAGCTGAGCATGGGCACTGACACTATGGGTATCATATCATGATGATGTGAAGAGTTTTTGTCAACTCAATCTATGATGGTAAATGCATGCAAGTATTCACTTGATGTTGTAGTGATCGTACTATTGTGCACCTTCAAATCATTTCCAGCTTATGGAAACTCTAAGGCAAACTTATTACAGGGTTTTCTTGGCAAGATTTGTTCAGATGTGCTTTTGCATTCCTCTAAGAGTGGTCTTACTAGTTAATACCAAAAAGAAAATACCAAGGCGATTATTTAAATGGAAAAAGTCATTTTTTAAAAAAAAAGAAAAGAAAAAAGTTGTATGAAAACTTTGATTCCCCGCTCCCCGATCAAAAAATACCAAAACACTAGTTATTGTTGATTGCAAGCCAAGCAGCTCTTTTATCCAGGTTAATTTTTTACAATGTTTCATTAAGATATTTTACTTTAGACTTTGGTAAATTCAAAGGAGTCCAAAAGACATGGAGCTACCATCAGAGATGCCTTTGTATAAGCAACCATCTTGTTAATCTGACACATGGATGATGTAATTAAAAAGCACTATTGGTTGATATTTGCATTCATATTAGTACCTGAATGAGGAGTTTGTCTCTGGTGTAATGAGAGTTTCTACACGTTTTAGATATTGTTATTGTTACTAATTATTATTATTTAAAATTAACACTTGAATCCTACTGATAGTTCAGACTAGAACAGACCCATCAAACCAATGGCATTTACATAAACATTGGTTCATCATTTAAAATTGATTCAATGGGTTAGGACTACCAATAAGATTCAGGGCATAAATTATAAATTATTATTAGGAATTAGTGAAAAATTCATTCCAGTATGTTTTTGAGCAGAATTTTGTAATATGAGCCTCACAGAATCAAATAATCTGCAGTCTAGAATCTTTACACTTCTGAGTTTGTGTTGAAATTTCCACAACAAATGCACTAGAAAAATGCAGAAATTTAGAGGAAAAATCAGTTTTCTTCACCTTCTTCATTCATCACACATTATATACACAGTAATGTTTTATTTGTTTGTTTTTGAGAGTCAGCATGGTGTAGTGGTTTGAACATTGGACTATGACTCTGGAGACCAGGGTTTCAATCCATACTCAGCCATGGAAACCCACTGGGTGACCTTCAGCAAATCCTGCCCTGTCAGCCTCAGAGGAGGGTAAGGGAAAACCTCCTCTGAAGAACTCTTGCCAAGAAAACCCTGTGCTAGGTTTGCCTTCAGATTGTCATAAATCAGAAACAATTTGAAGGCATACAACAACGGCAATATTTTTGCATAAATAGAATAGAATATTCAATGATAAATCCAGCTTTGCAGTTGCCTTTGTGAAAAAAAATGAGGCTTCAACTCTTCAGATACTGCCTTTAAAGATATCATGGAACCAACCCATTGAAATGCAAATATAATTAGACTTTTTCCCATTAGGACACATGGATGAATTATCACCAAAACACCAACATGAAAGGAATTGCTACACAATGTGTTCTACACATACATCCAAGTAGATTCATATAGGTCTGGGGAGCATTGCCAGATTAGGCTGCATTAAGCCATGGCAGTTAAAGTGGTATCAAACAGGATGATTTTTGCAGTGCAGCTGCAGCCCACATATACAGAATTCATCTGCATGTATGCTGGGACCTATTCCTATAACTCTAAGGCTGCTGACACACTGCAGAAATAATGCAGTTTGATACCGCTTTAACTGCAACGGCTCAATGCTATGGAATTCTGAGGTTTGCAGTTTTGTGATATATTTAGTCTTCTCTGTCAGAGAGCTCTGGTGCCACAACACACTACAAATCCCAGGATTCCATAGCATTGAGCCATGATAATTAAAGTGGTGTCAAACTGCATTAATTCTGTAGTGTGTCAACAGGCTAAGTAGCAGCAGAATTTCTCTTTAGTTTGTTTACCAATGTTCTAGTTAAACTGGCATAACTAGGCAAGGGTGACACATTTAGGCTATTTGAAACAAAGATTTTTATACTTCGCCTTCACCCTAGGACTGAAAATGTTCAATATAACCTATTTTATTTTGTTGATATATCATCCTATAACAAAAAGTTGTCAGGGAGATTCACACAATAAAATAGGTGGTCCACTATTATTTTTTATTTATTTATATTCTGCCTTTCTCCCTATGGCAGGACCTAATGTGGCTCACATTTAAAAACAAGGATAGCTAAAAAACATAGTACAATAAATAAGAACTATCTCATAGCAGCAGGGCTTTATCAAACAAGTCAAATACGGCATCATAGTGACACCACATAACCACAAAAGGGTGCGCAGATCAGACTACATTGCCCTTTCACGGTTATATTCTGCCCCAAACCATATCTTTTATTGATGGCTTAAAGCTGTCAATAGATCCCCTGTGGTGCTTTTGTGCTGGCATTGCCAGCGTATGAAACATCATGGGGTCTTTTTTCTTGTATTTACCCCAACAATGGCTGGACCAGCCAGAACACTTTTGGGTGAGATCGTGACATCCAGGTAGGTGACAAATTTTTAAAATCTCTCCCTGGTTTACTTGTAATTTTTAAAGTATGTTTAGGTGCTTTGTGTAACTTTTTGATATTTATTTTTTGTTTTCATTTTGAATTTTCCGTGCAATGAAATCACATGGGATTTCAAAGGAGGAAGTGAATGGGGCTTCGTTCACTTCTTCCTTTAGTGTGAGGAAGTGTGGTGGGGATATTCTTTTTGCCAGCGTAATAATGGATTTTTTTTTTATTCTAGCAAAAAAATGTCTTTAGTGGGTGGTCTGATAAAGTCCTAAGATTCCTCTCCCTCTAAAACAGGATAAAAAGGCTATGGCCCTTCATATACTATTGGACTCCAAATTTTATTATCCCTGGCCATTGTGTCTGGCACTGACGGGAGTTGGAATCCAGCAGCCTCTGAAGATCTACAGGGGCCTTTTCATACCATAAATTTAATTTGATATAATTTAATCAATTAATTCATATCCCATCTTCGTCCTTGTGTAGTGGCCATGTAGACTCTAATGTCTATTTGCTGAATGCTGTTACTTACAATTACTATTTGGGGTCAGACTAGATAGCCCATGAGACTCTGGAAGTCTGCAAAGTCTTTTTCCTTTAACTCTCAGGCCTAGTCAATGTTCTTACTAATCAACCCTATGTTCCAGAAACATTAGAGAAAGAATTTGTTTACCTCAGCTTATCATATGTTTCTGGAACGGTTGAACTGTACCTAAATGTTCCTAAGCTATCTTGCCTTGTACTTTGTGAACTAGAATCCAAGGTGGGGAGTTTTATTGCTATGATTCCACTAGAACTGCCATGACAACACCCCATTTAATACTGGGGATTTGCATTTTAGGGAGGAGTATTTAGAATTCTCAGTTAAACAAATTCTAGTGCCTCACAAAATTACAAACCCCAGGATTCCATAGGATGCTGCCATATCAGTTAAAGTGGAATTATAGTGCTATAATTCTATACCTTACCTTATTGGATCATTGTAAGAACTACCAGGCTATTCTGCTTTAGTCAGACCTCACCTGCAGTACTGTCTAATCTGAGGTACCACAGTTTAGGAAGGATATCAGCAAACTAGAACATTTCCAGAGGAGGGTGATTAATCTGGGAGAAGATCTGGAAACTAAGCTCTAGGAAGAACAGTTGGAGCAAAGTAGATATATTTAGCCTGGGGAAGAAAGACCGAGAGATGATGCCTTAGTAATCTTTTAAAATGTTTGAAGGACTCTGGAGAAGATCAGAGTCAGAAGCAGCGGATTCACATGGCAAGAAAGGGGTTTCCAACTATCCTTTAGGAAGACCGTTCTGACAGTAAGAACTGTTTGATATTAAAACGGAAGGTGATGGACTTTTTTTCATTGTTGTTTTTTTAAACAGAGATTTTCTGTATTGGCAGAGGTTGTACTAGACAACAGGATATTTGAAACATGGAAAGGATATTTGAAAATATTCAAATAAAAATGGCCAGAAACACATGTTTCAAGTGTTGAGAAATCCTGATGAAAAGAATCCTGGACTGACAAGGATCATTGCTGTTCAGGACATATTCTGTGCAAAATTTGCATGTGGTTGTTCTGCACAGAAAACAGCATCTTCTGTGCAGGAATTAATATTTCTGCATTGAAATATTAATTCCTGTACAGAAAACGCTGTAATTGGGGATTTATTCTGCATAAAATTCACACATGGTTAATTTGTATACTAAACAGCATTTTCTACATAGAAATCAGCATTTTCTGTGCAGGCGTTAATATTACTGCATTGAAATATTATTTTCTGTGTAGACAATGCTGTTTTCTGTGCAGAACAACCACATATGAATTTTGTGCTGAATAAGTCCCAAATTGTGAATTGCTTTTGAAAAATGTATGGCTTTCAAAGATCTTCTTGCAATGAGAAAAAAATTGCTGAAATTACTTGTTGCTACCTCTAAGAAGAAATGTAGTGAAGAACTGCATCACTACTAGACAACCCTTTTTCTCCCCCTGTTCTAAAATTCGATTATGCTATTGAGATAATATATGTGGGCTGCTTTGAATAAATACATGCACACTTATGTAAAGACCATTTGTTTTTAATTCCTTCTGTACTAGGATCAGCAAACAGATGTGAAAGCAACACAGCGCTTCTTACTAAAAAGATTAATTTGGTGTTTGAGCCCCTGCTCATGGATTGATTAGGAAGAAGCAACACATGGAAAGGATTTTACTGCCAATTCTCGGCACCACACGATAGAGAATCACTTGTGTCTCTCCCAAAGCTCAACTGCATGTTGACTAGGAGACTCTTTCCGCACTGAATCATTCATCTTCCCTTCAGAAAATTACCCAATTTAGGGCTCTCAATTGATTAAAGATATTTTAGTTTAATTACCTGGCTTTGATTAATCATTTACATTTCAATGAAATTACACACTGAAACCCTACAACAAGCTTTAATGAAGATCCTGGAGGAATGCAGTTTCTCTTAATCTAGCATACAGTTCAGAAAACTATGCTCTGCTACTTGTTGCTAGATGGAAAAGTCTTAGTATTATTTCCTTCTTCCCTTTGGTCAAGAATATTAATATTCCAAGTGACAGTAACTCCCTAAGGGCTTTAAAATGAACTAATTCAAGTGTGGGTCAGCTTCTGGGCTCAGCCCCTTTTCATCACTGCTCAGTATGCTTCCATTCACAAGTCAGTTACATATCATTTTTTAAAAAAAATGAAAAGAAAACTGCACTAAAATTCATATTATCCCTGTAGGCATTTTACCATAAATATACTAAATACTGTACGTGTTTCATCCAAAAATATGAATTTGTACACACGTCTTAACATAAGGTATACATTGTATATATTTTTCGGTATACTCCTTCCTTTTTAAAGCTGAGATCTCTTTCACAAAATTTTGACAAATGCAGACCCCTTAGGATACCTATGTTCTGATCTGCATATTAGTCTGGTAAATGCAAATTTGCACTAGACTTTATAAAATACTGAAGCATCTTTAACATACATGCATAAGTCCTTTTATCTAGTATTTCCTCTATGCAGTAAAACCTCAACACATACATACAACCTACCTGTTGGCTGCCAGTGCATGCCTCCTATAGGCATGTAGTGGCTAGGGAAGACTAAGAGTGTGTCTAGACAGTTTCTGGATGCATTCTGCAGTTAGACACACAAAGGTGACAATCTTCCCAGAATTGGACAATCTTCCAGAGGGAGAGCCATTCTTGGAAGAACTTCATGTTCCATCAATTCAATGCAGAAACTTGGCCAAAAATGACTCAGGCAGTATTACCTGATTCATTTGGGAACAGTTTTTTCTGCAAAGAAGGTGAGTGATAGATACACAATTCTTTCTTGATTTTTTTCTCAAAGGAAGCAACAAGTAATTTTAGCATTTTTTTCCTGCTGTGAAAAAGTCTCCAAAAACCATGCCACTTTTGAAGCCTATTCAGAATGTGGAGCTTATTATGCACAAAATTCACACATGGTTGTATTTCCTTAACAGAAAATGCTATTTTCCAAGAAAACTACCCCATGCAAATTTTGTGCAGATTAAGTTCTGAATTGTGAAGATTCTTGTCAGTCCAGGATTCTTCTCATCAGGTTTCTGGACACTTGAAAAGCCCTTTTCTCCCAACTATTTTTCATTTTTTAAAAATACTCTTTCCATCCCTAATGAGTACTGGCACTCACAGTAGTGTTACCATGAGAAGCAAACTATATGCTTGCTATGAATACACAGAAACTTTTTAGTTTCTTTTTCTATAAAGGAAGCAAACACATCCTTGCAGCTTGGAAGGCACAGGTCCTTTAAGACGCACACTTTCCAAAGCTGTTGCTTACTCTGAGTCAATGAAACTGTGACTGAGCTGTGCCATCAGACTGAAAGAGGAGACGTTTCTGCCCAAATTTTCTCCACTCAAGGTGGGAATTAAACCTGGCATGTCAGAGAGAAGAGCTATATTCTTGTCTTCTTCCTAACTGCTAGGGTTTTATGTACAAATAATAATTATTTTTATAAGGTTGATTGCCAGTCACATGAAACACCTTTTTATTCTGAAGTGATACGGCTCAGACATGATGACTGACAGCTTTAATGACAACTGCCCCTCAGTAATGGAACCTAAATTTCAGTCTGTGTTGATTATTTCTTGATCAAAAATTTCAGCCTCATCATGAATACTGAAATATGGAATCAAACAGAAATTCCACCCTCAGGAAATTATATCAGTTCAACCTTTTTGACAGATTTGATGAAAACATAGTGGAGGATCATGTTTACTATCCCTACTCCCAACCACTGCGAATTCATTTAAATGAGTCTACATAAGTAGGACATTTTGCTATAACTAGGAACACTAGTGACTACCCAGATCCCATAAGTGACAGTAGTGGCATGGAAGCTATTATTGAACATTAAATCAGTACTGAGGGACTTATGGTCCTCCAGATGTTATTGGATTACACTTTTACCAAACAGAAAACTATGGCTGGTGGTCAGGATTCTGGGAGTTTCCACAGGTCCCCTAACCTTTTCTCAGATCATGAATATGGAAATAGACTTAGAGATAGGGAAAAGAAAATGGCTGGCATCCTGTTAAGTAGCCATGTTATTATCAACCAACTTATGATCATGTAAAATTGAACTGCACTGTTGCACAAAGCTTGTGTTTTAAAGAAGCGGAGCAGAGATTTAACTACGTATATCTCTAGGACCATGTGCAAGTGGAGCCACCATAATGTGCCATATAGCCATAGTGCATACATCCCATAGCACAATGAGCATCATCACACTCTGGAGCCTGTTTCACAACAGGACACTCCACAGGACATGCCAATACACACCATCACAATTTGCTAGAAGGGTTGTCTATCAGTGTCAGAGATGTAACAATGTCTTCATAAAGTTGTGATGTGTAGCCTCTGGGCTCATCTACATGGGCCAGGATATACCAGCTCCTGGTCATGGATTAGGCCTGTTCCTCCCCCGTTACCTCTACAAAACAGACCAGAGTCCAGACAGGCATGCTGGCCCATTGCTGCAGCTTCTTTTGCCATCTCCCTGCCCCTTTAAGAAGTAAGGAAGCCAGGCCACAACATATGACCAAGGCCCCCTGCATGTGACCAGCCTCACATGCTGTGGGACCCCTTCCTGGATTCAAAACAGCAAGGCTGCAGTGATGGGCCAGCCTGCTAGGACAGGCACTTGTGGACATGCAGGGCCTGATCCATTCCTTCCCAGTGGGGACAGATTAAACCAGGTATTTTTAAAAAAAAAAAATTGGTAAAGGGCCCTACCTTTGTGCATCTTCCCCTCATCTTAGAACTGTATCTGACCTGGGGGTGGTGAGGACTGGCCAAGGACAGAACAGGGCAAAAGCCCTGCAATGTCAGGAATGAAGAGCTTTAAGACAGGGGGAAAAGGGGGTAAAAATGGTCCATTTAGATAAGGCTTCTGATGCAGAATCTTGGCCATTGTCTGCAGAAATTGAATGGAAAGATGCACATCTCTATACAGAAGTGGTCAACTGAGGAAATGTTTAATGGAAGAAAATGGGGTTGTCTGTAAAGGTGATGAATATATTTAAATTTAAACTAAACACAATTGTAAATGTATGGAATGTTTTCTCCTTTGTACCTTAATTTTACTTAATAATGTTATTTAGGTTTGTGCAGTTATTATTTTATATCGTTTATTCATATTCCATTAAATTTTGTTATCTATCTTTATATTTTATATGTTAGATTATTTTTTATATGTTAGACTATATATATGAAATTTTATAGCACTAATGAATATGGTGACTTTTAAAGGTTTTAGTAATGTATTTCTTCTCATTTGCTTTTACAATTTTATATAATGTCGGAATTTAATAACCTTGATATGGTCTAGTGACTAACCAATAAACTAGGTTGTTATTGTTGTTGTTGTTGTTGTTGTATACCCTTATCTATACAGAAGTGAAATAAATTAGCACAGTCCAGTGCTAGAAGATTGACCAACTTGGGTTAAATAATTTAATCACAGACTGGATAGCTGTGATTATGTGGTTATATCTCAGCCTCAGACTCTCATTTATCAAAATGCTGATTGTAAACCTTCCAATGAAAAGCTATCAGAACAGCAATCCAATCTGAGAATTAAACAAATAATTGAAGTAAGCAGCAACAAGCACTACTGAACCTGTCGTTTCCTGGGGCTTCCTATGCTAATAATGGACCTAAATTAACTATACCCTGAAGAATTTGTGTGTGATGCTTGCAAAGTCAATCACATTCTTGTCAATTCCATTTCATGGTTTCAAAAATAAACATAAAAACCACCGACTACTAGTATGTTCAGCTTTCTTTTTCTCTCTTGATTTCATGAGCATCCTCTCAAGTATCATCCACAATTTACTATAATGAGCTTACTGCTTCTGTTTGGTGATTTCTAAGCCTCAACAGCTGGTATCTTGGTTTTAAAGGCTGTGGGCAATTCACAGTTGAAATATGAATCACACTTGACAAGCATAAGTGACCAGAGATGGCTGTAAATTTGGCACATAAGCTCAAGGAGCTAAGAGACTTTTAAAGATGAGCTTAGAATGAAATAAAAAGGGACACATCAGAACAAAATTATGTGCAGCTCTTTTATAAATGTGTATTTGGAAGTATAAATTGACCCCCGTATGCACGGATTTGGTATCCATGGTTTCACTTATCCACGTCCAAAAATATATATTCTGTTTAGGAACATCTAGGTCCTCCAGTGTGATTCTATGGTCAACTTCTGACATTTGTGTCATTGAAAATTATAGGGCTTCCTATTATCCATGGTTTCAGGTATCCACAGGGGAGTTTTGGAACGTATCCCCTGTGGATATGGGGGTTGACCTGTAACTTGTAAGTTCCACAGAGGATTACCTTGGAGGACATACTCCCATAACTATAATCAATAGTGCTGCTAAGTCTTTCATTGAGGTGGGGGGGGGGTCCTGAGCAAGATGTCATCGGGGGGGGGGCAATGACACCACCAATCCCCCAAACTTCTGCCTCCACCTTCCCCAATGGCTGAGGAGCAAAATGGAGGGGGATCAAAAGGCCCCTGCTTGATCATGTGAAGGGTTAAAAGGAAAAGTGTCCCCTGATCAGTCCCCACCTCTTCCTCCTGCTTCCCATACATTAATGGCAAGAGGAGTCACAGTCATCTGTTTTCTTTTGTTTTGTTTTTTGCACAATGATTATGATGGCTGTTAAGGAATCAATGTCCAAGCAGTCATGCCTGCCACCTTATTTTCCCCCAAGACTCTTTTGTTTCTTTTATCATCTATATTTTTGGTACCATCTAGCCCAAGGATAGGACTTCTGCAGCCCATGGACACAAGTGGCCCACCTCTTTTATATAGCCCACCCAAAAAAATCTACAAAAATGAATTACTGCACATCTTCAAACACATCCCAGTGGCATGGTTTCCTATGCAAATGTTATTTGGTGGCTGTCACATCTTGCTTAGGTACCAAACAGACTGTGAAACTGGAAGCAGACCTCTGGGTTTGTAAAAAAATGGGTGTGTACTCACTCCTGATTTTGCCCAATGAAGAGTTCTTGGGAACACAAAATATTTTATATATTTTTTCCTACATTCAAGTTAGTCCTAATAAAGATATTATCCAACTGTGGATTTTATTCATGGACCAACTTGGCTACATTTGTTTTGTTTTGTTGTTTTTGTTTGCTTTTTTAAAAAATTAACAGCTCTGGGATTGGGAAACTAAAAAGTAGGACTTGGCTCCCTAGAAGCACACTCGCTTTACAAAACATTTTTTATTTAAAAGAGAAAGAGAGAACAAGAAAAAGATGTTGCCACAATGATTGGGATACCCTTTGGGCTAAGAAGAACCTAGACTTAGCCTTTGTGGTCTATTTCTTTATTGGAACCACTGACTGCAGTCATAGAACTGATAGTGTAGGGACGTATCATAGCGACATTTCACTTACTGAGTATGCCTTTCTTCTCTTGCTTAAATTAACTTTTTGTTTCATTGTTTGCTTGTCCCAGGTCCATGAAATAAGCACCCTCTGAAGATGCTCCAGCAGGTCTATACTAGCAGACCAATTTCACCCATCCGTACTTGCCATGCTAAGGTGTACAGAGGGTGGGCAAAGGTCTGATCGAGCTGTGTGGTATTGTAGAAGCATTCCTCTAGGTGTGCAACTCAGGCAGAAGTCAGCTTTACCTGTTCCACACCTTCTTCAATAAGGCAATATGGGAGGCAAACAAAACACTGAATAAGCCACAGGTGCACAGATTACGGTCTGGCTTTGGCTATCTTGCAGTTTCCCTCATTGGAGAAAGACACAGTGTAGATGGAACAATGGGTATCCATACTAGATAATTATTGAACTTTAATCCAACTTTAACTATGGAATCCAGGGGATCATGGGATCTGTAGTTTGGTTAAAAAATCAGGGCTTATCCAAATGGGCCAGAATGTGCTGGCTCCCCACAGATGTATTTTTCCCACTGATCTGACCTGTTGCTCCCCTGTAACTTGCATGGATTGGTATGGAGTCCAGACCAGCATGCCAGCCATTCTCTGCAGCCACCATCACTGCCATCCACATTGCTCTTTCCATACCCACGAAGCCAGCCTGCAGCATGTGAACAAAGCCCCTTGCATGTGAGCAGCCTTCCTGACTATGGAAGAGCGAGGCAGACAGCAGCTGCAGCAAAAGGCCAGCATGGCAGTCTGGGCTCCTGTGGTCATGTTGGGCCAGATCCATTTTATTTTGGCTGGAGTGGATTTTACTAGGTATTAATTAAATAATGGCAAAATGGGCCTTAGCCCATCTTTTCCCCATCGTGGCACCAGGGGTCGTGAGGTCTGTCCAGGGGGGAAAATGGGGCAAAAGCCCTGTGTCACCTGGACTACAGGGCTCCAAAACAGTGGCAAGATGGGGTAAATTGCCCATTTAGACAAGCCCTTTGAAAGCTCCAGTGCTAAGTTCATGGAGTAATTCTCAGCCAGAAAGCCCAAGTACTCCATCAAACTACAAAAATGCAATATTCCATAGGATGGAGCCCATTAAAGAGAACTGAACTGCTACAATTGTGCAGTGTAAATATACCCATTAACAGAGCTAATGTACCTGGAAGAGAATTCCTCCAGGAAGCATCCGTCTTGCAGCATGGAAAGAAGAAAGGGAGGGGAAGCAGCACCCTTAAGACTAACCAGATTTTATTTTAGTATGAGCTTTCATGGCTATAAACTCATTTCTTCAGATGCAGTACAGAGATGTAGATCACTCTATAGTGCATCTGAAAAGTGGGTTTATATCCACGAAAGCTCATGCTAAAACAAAACAAAAAAACAGTTAGTCTTAAAGGTGCTGCCATGTTCCTTTTTTTCCTCCCCTTCCCTTCCTCCTTTTTATCCAGGAAGTTTTGCCCAGTCAGTGCTTTTCCAATCTCAGTCTCCCTAATTGCTCATGGAACAGAGGAAATACTGGGAATCCTCACTGCAACCTCGGATCTCTGATGGGTGAAAACAGTCAGGACCCTGACCCTTACCATACTGGGAGAGGGAGCAGGATCTGGAGTGAGTGAAGATGCTGTGGGTTTTTTTTAAAACACACACACATAATGTTTAGTTTAGTATATTATAGGGTGGGCTTCTAATATTATATCTATATTATGTTATGGCATTATTGTATTTCTATTTTCATATTTTTATTTTCCTTACTTCCTAACAGAGAAGTAAGTGTCCTAAGGTAGACATTTTTCAGAAAGGTCGCTCATAAATATTTTAATAAGAAATAGATGAATAAATAACTATTACACTGGCACCATCTCTTCAGGCTCTTGGACTCCCTTCCTTCTACTACAATGTGCTTCCCCCCCCCCCCATGATGTCATTGTTGTACTAAGGATAGTATGCTGTGGCTGTCATTGGAAAAGTAATTTGAGACCTGAGGGTCATAAAACTGTTAGCAAGAAGGCATATTTTCTGTGTAGTATTTTGGGTACTATTATAGCTAGCTTAAAAGAGCAGCTTTAAAGAAACTGAATGATCAGCAATCAGCACATTCTAGTGCCTCTAAAAGTTTCCACAAATTATTTTGGCAGAAGGGAAAAATCTCATAGCTACAGAATGACTTTGGAAAAAGTAAAGAACTGGGAGCTCTTGTCATTCAGCCAAGACAGCTCAATTACATGGGGGAGAGGGCTCCCTAGAGCATTTTTTTGTGGGGGGGGGGGAAGAAGGAGGTACAAGACTCCCTGCCTGTTGAGAGGTAGAAGTACAGGAATCAACATCTAGAACGCAGGCACAGAAGATGAGTATTAAGCTCATGTTGAGGTTTTAGGGCTGATGGCAGGACAGGAATATAAGAAACACAAATTCTGTAGCATATTGTTCTAATGGAAGAAGACAGCCTGCTTCCAATCATAACTGTTGTTGACTTACACTGTCATTATTTAGAACAGAAATTCAGCATCCCATGGGCTGAGTGAAACATGAGGGGGGGGGTCCTAAGTTGTCTTTAAGTCCCCTAGACCACCACTGATCCCCCAATGCCTGAGCTTCTTTTTCAAAAAAGGCAAAAGCCCATACATTTTTGGTGGAAATGTTTAGCTCTAGGGAGCCCAGTTTTGCTGTATCCCCACAGCACACCAAAACAACTACAAAGTTTCCCCAAACTGATCAGAACCTCATTTTTTCCTGTCCCAAACACATGATAATAGCAGTGAATATTCTTCAAAAGCAAAGTGAAATGATTTCCCACCACCACCTATATGACCAAATTCAATCATTTCTGCTATTCTCAACACAATAGACTTTTCATTGAAAGCTGGTTGTTTTGAGTGTGTGGCTCTGGGAAAGGTTGTGTTTGTGTGTGTGTACACTCATATGTTAAAGCGCCAAATTCTTATCCAATGGCAGCTCCTGTGTATGTTATTTGTGTATGGCATGCTATTGTCTGGAAAACTCTTCTTTCAAAATAGCCCACTTTCTAAATTGATCCCTACATGCAATAGTTACAGGCAGCAGAACAACCTTCAAGATATCATTAACTAATTTATTAGAATTCATGCGACATGCTTCAGTATTTGCAATATTGGGAACTAAGAGAAAGAGGTATAGTTATTCTTTCCATTTTCCATTTTTGAAATTTATGACATCATAAAATCCACAAAACCCAGAGAAGAAAATCCAGATTTTGCTTAAATACTTTTGGATATTTATTTATTTAAAAGACTGGAGGGACTGAATAAAAATGAGCAAATTATGGCCCACTTTTTGTTAGGCATCCATAAGTGTGTTACTGGAAATTAATCTATCACATTATCACATGGATAAATAGCTGTTTTTCTTCTTTTGTTTTTCAATTTGCACCATGCATAAAACGAAATGCAGAATTTTCCTGTGGCTTAGACAAACTCATTTTAGTCACACTCACCTCTAAATCTTTTCAGAGTTAGGCCTCTGACTTTGCACAGCTCCATTTCCCCTTTCTAAAATATATACATGTCATAAAACATGCTGTTACAACATGCTGCCCTATAGTTTAGTCATTGGACTTCTAGAAAGATTTATTTAGAGATGTGTCAGAATTCAAGGGTCAATGCTATATGTTTACAATATAGTTCTGCCTCACACCTGGTTGCTATAGTAATGTAAATTTGTTTACATCATTACATCACATTCAGTGAACACAGGTGAAAGGTGAATACATATAGCCCCAAGTGGTAAATTACAATCATTTGTGGATATAACCCCTAGACCAGTGGTTGTATCATTCTACCAATTAGCAAGCTCATCTGTTTCCCAAGATGTAAAGACATTCCCCTCACAATTTGGCAGAATAATGCAGATTTGTTTATCAAGTGGTTGCATCCACATTATAGTAAAATACTACCCAGTACATGTTTTTTGGTCTTTATTCACTTAGGTTGCAATCCTACATACACACGTCTAACAGTAGGGATGAAAAATCATTTGCTGGGTTCAAAAATGTTTAGGGACAGTATCTATTTTGCATTTCTTGAGATGCATTGAAAAACACAGCAGACCTTCTCTTGGAAATTCACACATCTGTGAGGTTTGCTGTGTATTTCAGAAAAATATTACAGTACACACAAAACCATGTGAGCCTTTAAAAACATATATGAATTGCTTAAAAATACACACAGTTGAAAATTACTCTCAAACATGTGTCATGGGAAAACATGCATATACAGTTGTCCCTTCACATTCGCTGGGGTTTGGTTCCAGGACCCCCCGTGAATACCCAAATCCATGAATACTCAAGTCCCATTATAAGAAATGGCATAGCAAAATGGTGCCCCTTATATAAGATGGCAAAATCAAGGTTTGCTTTTTGGATTTTTTTTAAAGAATATTTTCAAGCTGTGAATATTTAAATTTGTGAATGCCAAATCTGTGAATATGGAAGGACAACTGTATTTTATTCCAAAAATAGGCCCATTTAAAAAAAAAAAAACACCAGAAAAGATACTAATAGATTCCCTTATAAGAAGAAGAAAACAAAGGATTTGTCTACACCAGTCAGAATACTCCATGTTTCAGCTAAAGCAAGGGTGGGGAACCTGTGGCCTTCTAGATGTTTTGGACTACATTTCTCATAATTCCACACCACTGGCCATGCTAGCTATGACTTGTGGGAGTTGAAATCCAAAACACCTAGAAGGCCAAAGGTTCCCCACCCCTAGGCTAGAGCATTCCAGCCCTGAGCCAGTGGCATTCCCTCCCAGTACCTGCCCTTCCGATACAGCAACGGAGGGGTGGCCGCATACCCATGGCACATGCATGAAGCAGTGTTTCTCTTCCCCATGCTGGTCACATCTTCTGAGGCCAGGAACAAGGCACCTGGTTGTGGTCATATGACTGGATGCCTCATGGTGACCTCAGCAGATGTGACCTGTGTGACCCAGCTGGAAAATGGCTGAGCCAGGCACTGTGCAGGGCCGCATGTACATATACACCCCTCCCATTGCAGTAATGGAACTCACTGTTTTCTCTAGAAAAACCGCAACAAACAGTGAGGTTTTTGTTTTTGTTTTAACCACATGTCTGCTCCACTTTAAGGGGTATTTGTCCTGGATTCTCATTGGAACTGCCCAGACATCATCTAGACAGTTCTGACTAGGATCAGAACAAAAACCCTGCATCATCAGGACAGCTGGGGGTGGGAACAGGGAGAGGCCATTTTATTTAGCCTATGTAGACAAGGCCAAAGTCTCACAACCAGCATGAACCCAGCACCCCTACCTGGAAGTAAGATCAACTGAAAACAATGAGATTTCTTCTGTAGAGACAATATTGGATTGCACAATCAGTGAACATTTTTATTCTACATTTTTATCCTATAAAGAGATCAGATACTCTTTGCAAAAAGGCTAACAAAAGTTGTACTGTGAAATAATTTCACCCATACTGGAAGTGGGGGAACATGGGGGAAATGATGCTCAGATTGTTTCACGGACATTTCCACTAGCCCATTACTAATTCTCAATAGCAGTCCAATTGCACTAGTTCTCAGCAAGACTCTATTAGATCAACATCAAAACATTTTTTGAGGTTGTGTGATTTTAAAAAAAACTTTATAAACACAACCACATGAATTTTGACACATCTATGGGTTCATGCATGGCAAGCCAAGAAAAAGAATGGTTATTAAGCATTCCTGTGAACGTACATCTATTAGGAAGTGCTTCCACTCTTGACCATGGTTAAGTCTACGGATGACTTACTGTTGGTTTCAAGACTTTCACAAAGTTCAGTTTTAACCTCGCCATTTGGTCGGTCATTTCCCTTTTGGATCAGCTTGCTTTGCATTGTAGCTGCTGTAACAACAGCCTTGAAACTCCTCTTCCTTTTTTGAACATTTTGCTCTGGATGAAAAATGATAATATAAACCTTGGGCATGTAGAGCATGCCCAGAGACACAGAAGCACTTAAACTCATGGACACTGTTAATGTTGTTGTCTGGATGTACATCTAGGAATGAGAAAACAAGACAAAAGAATAAAAATTAGTATCTGTTGAACTTATGGAAAACATTAAGGCAAACAAGGTAGTTAGGTTTTAAACACATTAACTAAAATCCTGTGACATTATCCTCTGAACAGACTGTGTAAGAGAGAGCCAATGTGGTAAAATCTTTCAAATGTTACAGAAGGACTTGGGAGGTACATGTTCAAATCACCACTCAACCTTAATGTTCCCTAGAGGGGACCAGTTGTTCTCTCAGTCTGATATACCTCACAGGGTTGTTGTGATGACAAAATGAGGAGAACAGCAGCCCATGTACACTGTCATGATGTGTCTTGCACAATAGGCAGGATATAGTTTTAATTTTAAAAAAATACACAAGAAACAGAAGCAAGTCTGCACACTTAATGATAGGAGAGGAAAAGAAGAATCACATTCAGAGAACATTTTTTGGAAAATGAGTGGTATTTACTATATAATGCACTGAAGTACCAAATTTAAGATTATACAACTTTATACAGTACATAACTTTCACTTTTGTAATCAACAATTACACATCACTAGCTATACCCGGTGTAACATACACCATTATCTGCATATATAAAATGCTTCAGTATGATTCTATGTTTCCATTCCTATTCTGCTGATTGGCCACTTAGGAAACATGTCAAGAGTACGATCATTGATGCATTAATATATAACCTTTCAAATCAACTATGATGTCTAATTTCATACCGAGAGTCCCTCCGCCACTGCCATGCAACCACACGTACAAACACACACACCACGCACGCCAGGATTCAAGAGCCCCACCATCACCATGGAACTGCATGTACACACACACACACCACGCATCACACACACCACACTACACACACACACACATCATGTGAGCCAGGATATGAGAGCCTCTCTGCTGCTGTCATGCAACCACACGTACATACACACCACATGCACCAGTACATGAGAGCTCCTCTGTCACTGCCATGCAATTGCATATATAGACACAAACAACACACTAAACATATGCACACACCATGCTACACACATACAAATACTGTGCCCAGCAGGATGCAAGAGCCCCTCCACAACTAGCATGCAACCATGCATACACACACCACACTACACACACACACACACAGCACGCATGGCAGAACATGAAAGCCCCTCTGCTGCCACCATGCAATTGCACAAACACACAAACACACAAACACCCCACACTACACACACACAGTACACCACACACCCATGCTACACACACACACAACCCACATTTGGCAGGATGTGATAGCCCCTCCACTGCCATGTTTAGAAAGGATTTGGTTTTCCATATGTTTCCACCCCAAGGCCCAAGAGGAAGGAACTGCTACAGATAGCATAGAAGGCCCAGGGCACAGCTACAGACAGCAACCAGTGCCCAAGAGGCCCAAGGGGCCAGGCAGCACAGAAAGGCCCAGGTGGCACAGAAAGACCCCAGGCCCCATGCAGAACAGAAAGGCCCTAGGCAGCACAGAAAATTCCCAGGCAGCACAGAAATCCCCAAAGCAGCACAGAAAATCCCCATGCAGCACAGAAAGGCCCCAGATGTGAGACAGCACAGAAAGGCCCAAAGCTCCAGTCTCCAGGCAGCACAGAAAGGCTCCAGACCCCAGGATGCACAGAAGGGCCCCAAGGTGCACAGAAGGGCCCCAATCCCCAGGTCCCAAGCTGCACAGAAAGATCCCAGGCCCCAGGTGCCAGGCAGAAGAGAAAGGCCCCAGGTCCCAGGCAGCACAAAAAATCCCCAGGCCCCAGAGAACAGCCCCAGGACATACAGAAAGGCCCCAGGCCCCAGGCAGCACAGAAAGGCCCGAGACACCACAGAAAGTCAAAAGGCCCCGGACAGCACAAAAAGGCCCCAGGGCCCTGGCAGCACAGAAAGGCCCAGGCCCCCTAGCAGCACAGAAGCGCCCCAGGCCCCAGGCAGGACAGAAAGGCCCAAGGCCCCTGGCAGCACAGAAAGGCACAGGCTCCTGGCAGCACAGAAGGGCCCCAGGCCCCAAGGCCCCTGGCAGCACAGAAAAGCCCAGGCCCCAAGCAGGACAGAAAGGTCCCAGGCCCCTGGCAGCACAGAAAGGCCCCGGCCCCAGCCTGCAGAAAAAGATCCTAGACCCCAGGCAGCAGAGAAAGGTGCAGGCCCCTGGCAGCACAGAAGGGCCTCAGGCCCCAAGGCCCCTGGCAGCACAGAAAGGCCCAGGCCCTTGGCAGCACAGAAGGGCCCCAGGCCCCAAGGCCCCTGACAGCACAGAAAGGTAGGACAGGAGGGAAAAGAAGAAAGAAGAGGGTGGGGGACACATAGAAAGCAGCATTATTTTTCCCCATGCATGCATATTAAGACAGCAAGGGGAGCTGGCTGAGTATTTACTTACTGCAGTTCAACAGGCAAAGATGTGGCTGTAGGCCAAGGAGGTGGTGCTGAAAAACACCATCAACCTGCTGGTTGGCTGGCCAACAGAGCATTACAATTGGTTGGGTATTTTTCCCAAGCGGCCAATCAGCACAGTGGGAATGCCAACATACCGAAGAGAATTATATATAGAGATACTTGTTTTTATGCCCCATTCCCTGTTAAAATAAACACAATTACCTATTTGAATGTGTAAATAGTGTTATACAGTAAACCTGTTTCAGGTATATAGAAAGACATTTCACTCATGTTGATTTTCACTATGGCAAGCTGTCTTTCACTAATGATTGAGTGGGAGAGGCAGCCCTATTATTAAAATCTACTCTCCTACAAATAATTGAGAATGTAGCAGCTTTATTTTCAAATGACAAATAAATGCATCTTATCTGGACTCAAAATGTGTAACAACTATGTTGGAGTGTCAACTAGTCATCAATAAAAGCTTTAAGAATAATATTTCACAGGATAATGTACCGGTACTTGAATATGGAACAGTGTACACATAATAAAATGCTGGACAGAAAGGGATAGATCCAATATTTGGATAGTGATCCTATGAAACTTGCCTTCCTTCCATCTTGCATTCAGCCCTCCATGTTGCCTGAAAAACAGGGGGTCCTCAGCCTTCAGCATCCAGTTTGGAGGTGGGTGTTACCATACCTTACACATCCTCCCTCCAATAATTCATAATTCGACAATATTGGACATTCCACGAGGTCAAGTGCAGGTCACCCAGGACCTAACGAACATGTCTTGGAAATTCCCAACAGATACACCCAAGAGAGGTTTAAGTGGAGCCTTTTAGTATCAGAGTCATCAAAGGGGAATGTGCTAATCCCCTCTTGGATGCTCCTAGCAGTGAGCCATAATCAAAAAAGTGACCAGAACACCCATTATCCCCACAAATGTCTTCCCTTGCACCTTTCCTCTCCCACAATAAGAATGCTGTCATTAATGGTTGGAAACTCATATAAACATTGTTTCACACCCAAACACCCCTTCAGGATATGAAATTGGGTATTTAGTCCCAAATTATAGTAATCTGTGCACAGTTTTTCTTACTCCGTCACTCTGCCAGACTGCTGTGGCACCCTCAGCTTTTTATGTGAGCCTTCTTTGCTGCCCCAAACCTCTGCTCAGGACTGGTAATTATAGCCCATATTTCTCAAATCTTTTCCTCTATCCAAATCATTCTGCCTTAATTCTTCATTAGCCTTATGTGGTTGCCTTGTAAATGTGAGTGCATGTGTGAATGCTACATTGTTTATTTCCCAATAAAATCCATTTTTATTTACGTTAAACTCAGTCTCTGCAGTGAGTACTGGCATACACAGGTGCAAAGGTCCCATAAGTTACCCAAACTCTTGCAGCCATACCTTTGAGCTAATTATAATTTCCCCAAATAATATCATAATTTTAGTGTCACAGGTACCCACAGTGACACTAAAGGGTACTCTACAGACCCCACCAATTCAGTTAACAGGTGGGTGTATGGGGAAAGAAAAATTGGTCCCTCTCAGTTTCATTGCACCATGCTGTTCCAGCAGTGGAATGTGACATTTGGATATTATCCCAAATATATAATATTTGAATCCCAGAACCACCCCACATCCAAATTGAGTATCTCCAGTCTGATGACTTTATCAAATGTGGCAAATATGACATCATAAGGACGCCTAATGATCACAAAAGGGTGTGCATACCAGACAGCATTGTCCTTTTGCGATCATGTAAAGTCTAAAACCCGTTGCTTTTTATTGACAGCCCAAGCCATCAATTGATATCCTGTGGTGTTTTGTTCCTAGCATTGATGGCATTTGAATGCTGCTCGCAGCATTGTACTCATGTGAATGCATCATCAATGGGCAAACACTTCCAGGTGAGATTGTGACTGCCAGGTAGGAGATGTGCTTTTTATTATCCCCCCCCCCCGCATGTACTTGGGACTTTTAAAGTATGTTTCTGGGCTTGTGTCTATGTTTAGTGTGTTTATTTGGCTTTAATTTTTTTTATTTCCTATGCTAGCATCTTCTTGTGAGAGCATCTGGATAAAAATTAAAGGGGAGGGAAACAACAGGGATGTTATTGTGGGACTCTACTACAGACCCCCAAATCAGACGGAGGAATTGGATGTTGCCTTTCTAGAACAGATGAACATACATGCAGAAAGGAGAGATGTAGTAGTGATGGGTGACTTCAACTATCCTGATATTTGCTGGCAATCTATCTCAGCCAAAACTACAAGGTCTAGCAAATTCCTTACATGCCTGGAAGACAATTTCATGGTCCAAAAGGTGGAAGAGGCAACAAGGGGGTCAGCTATTTTAGATCTGATCCTAACCAACAGAGACGACCTTGTTAATGGGGTGCAAGTGGTGGGATCCTTAGGTGAGAGTGATCATGTTCTCCTGGAGTTTGTTATACAATGGAAAGGAGAAGCCAGGCATAGTCAGACACGCATTCTTGACTTTAGGACAGCTGATTTCAATAAACTCAGGGAAATACTGGGGATGATCCCATGGTCAAGAATACTAAAAGAGAAGGGACCTCAAGACGGATGGGACTTTCTCAAAAGGGAGATACTGAAGGCACAATTTCAAACAGTACCATTGAGGAAGAAAAATGGGAGGTGTCTCAAGAAACCAGGATGGATGACTAAAGAACTTTCAATGGAGCTAAGTTTTAAACGGAACATGTATAGGAAATGGAAAGGGGGGGAAATCACCAAAGAAGAATTCAAACAGATAGCGAACACGTGTAGGAGTAAAGTCAGAAAAGCTAAAGCGCAGAATGAGCTCAGGCTTGCTAGGGAGGTTAAGGACAATAAAAAGGGTTTTTTTGGGTATGTCCGCAGCAAAAGGAGGAAGAAGGAAATGATAGGGCCGCTACGTGGAGAAGATGGCAAAATGCTAACAGGGGACAGAGAAAAGGCAGAATTACTCAACACCTTCTTTGCCTCAGTGTTTTCAGAAAAGGAAAAGGAGGACCAACCTGAGGAGAATGGAACAGAGGACACAATAGGGGAAATCCAGCTCAAAATAAGTAAAGAGGTAGTACAGGAATACCTTCTTAATCTAAATGAATTTAAATCTCCAGGACCAGATGAACTACATCCAAGAGTATTAAAAGAGCTGGCAAATATAATCTCAGAGCCATTGGCAATAATCTTTGAGAACTCCTGGAGAACAGGAGAAGTCCCAGCAGACTGGAGGAGGGCAAACGTTGTTCCCATCTTCAAAAAGGGGAAAAAAGAGGATCCCAACAACTATCGTCCAGTTAGTCTGACATCAATACCAGGGAAGATTCTAGAACAGATCATTAAACAGAGAGTCTGTGAACATTTAGAAGGCAATGCCATAATCACAAAAAGTCAGCATGGGTTTCAGAGAAACAAGTCATGCCAGACTAATCTGATCTCTTTTTTTGATAAAGTTACCAGCTTGGTAGATGAAGGGAATGCTGTGGACATTGCATACCTTGATTTCGGTAAGGCCTTTGACAAGGTTCCCCGTGACATTCTTGCAAACAAGCTTGTAGAATGTGGGCTAGACAAGTTAACTGTTCAATGGATTTGTAATTGGTTGACCGGCCGAACCCAAAGGGTGCTCAGCAGTGGCTTCTCTTCGTCTTGGAAAGATGTGACCAGTGGGGTGCCACAGGGTTCTGTCCTGGGCCCAGTGCTATTCAACATCTTTATCAATGACTTAGATGAGGGAATTAGGGGCATACTTATCAAATTTGCAGATGACACCAAATTGGGAGGAGTAGCTAATACCCTAGAGGACAGGATCAAAATTCAGAATGACCTGGATAGACTGGAGAGCTGGGCCAAAGCTAACAAAATGAAATTCAATACGGAGAAATGTAAAGTACTGCATTTAGGGCGGAAAAATGAAATGCATAAATATAGGATGGGAGAGACCTGGCTGAATGAGACTACGTGCGAAAGGGATCTAGGAGTCCTAGTAGACCACAAGTTGAACATGAGCCAACAGTGTGATGCGGCAGCTAAAAAGGCCAATGCAATTTTGGGCTGTATCAATAGAAGTATAGTGTCTAGATCAAGGGAAGTAATAGTGCCACTCTATTCTGCCTTGGTCAGACCTCACTTAGAATACTGTGTCCAGTTCTGGGCACCACAATTCAGAAAGGATATTGACAAATTGGAGCGTGTCCAGAGAAGGGCAACTAAAATGGTGAAAGGTCTGGAAACAATGCCTTATGAGGAGAGACTTAGGGAGCTGGGTATGTTTAGCCTGGAAAAAAGACGGTTTAGAGGCGATATGATAGCCCTGTTTAAGTATTTGAAGGGATGTCACGCTGAGGATGGAGCAGGCTTGTTTTCTGCTGCTCCAGAGACTGGAACACGGAGCAATGGGTGCAAGCTCCAGGAACAGAGATTCCACCTCAACATTAGGAGGAACTTTTTGACAGTAAGAGCTGTTCGGCAGTGGAACGCACTCCCTCGGAGCGTGGTGGGGTCTCCTTCCTTGGAGGTCTTTAAACAGAGGCTGGATGGCCATCTGTCGGGGATGCTTTGATTGTGATTTCCTGCGTGGCAGGGGGGTTGGACTGGATGGCCCTCGTGGTCTCTTCCAACTCTGCAATTCTATGATTCTATGATCAGCAAGATCTCAACTCCAGAAGTAAATGGAGCTCTGTTCATACATTACTGCTGGGGCGGTAGGTCTTGGGGGAGGGGTTCTTTTGCTGACATAAAAATATTTTAAAATATGTTGGCAAAAGAACATTAATGTGGGGTGGTCTGATAAAGTCCTGAGACTCAGGATGCCATTTTCAATCAATCAATCGATTGGTCGATCAATCAATATCTAACAATATTGAGGAAACACACTTTCAGACACCATGGGCATTACAAGTTGAGAATCAGTTTAATTTCCTATGAGGAAACAATTGGGAACAACTTTTATTTATAATAGAAAGCTGAATTTCTCCTCATAATATATTATACTCACCTACTTTGAGACATGGCAACTCAATCCATGAAACCAATTGTTTCCCTCTGTACTTCCAAGAAGAAAATACTAAACCTTGATTTGAAATGTGTATGTGTGAATAGTCATGTGTCCATGTGCACATTCCCACTGAGACCAACTTGTTTTAAAGCCATCCTTCCCTTTCTTTCATCTTTCTACCTTTTTTCTTTCATTCTAACAGATTCATCTTACAACTACTACAACAATGATGCTTTTATTTGATTCATCCTCAATCACTCAGTGGAATTGTCATTATCTGCAAGCAATCAAACAAACAGAAGTTTGAAGCAACACAATTCTATCTGACCATTATTTTTTACTGTGAGGAACTATGTGTCTTACTATGACACACAGTGACTTATGCAGACTTGATATGAATTTCTAGATGCCCAACGACTGATTAGTGGATTCCAATAAAAAGTGTTTCACACCTTTATTGATAACGGGTCTGTTGATATTTCATCTTCTCTGCTGTGGTTTTTATAACACAGCCAAAAGCATCACATTAACTCAAGACTATGCTATAAAGCTCATCCAAGTAATAATATCAACCCTTCAGTTCAAATGCTATACTAGAGCTGGTGTTCTGTGCACATTAAATTGTAGCAAAAGATGAAGGGGAAAGAAAGCAAAAGATGAAGGGAAAAAGAGATGTGGTGCAGCCCTAGTAATACCACATTTTATAACATTTTGTTGCAAAAACAACCTTTCCTCCATTTGACATTCTCTCCTTATAAACCAGTCAACAAGTTAGACATGAGAGCTCCCCAAATATGACTTTAACATATTCTGATAAGTATTACAAATTTGTTTAAGTGGTATAAATTCTTACCATGAGGCCAACCAATGGATAATCTCAGTAGTTCTATAGGGAAAATATGGTAAATAATAGTGTAAAACCCATATCCTTCATGACCTTACAGCAGGGTGGAGAACTGCCAAGGGCTGGGGAACCACATTGGCCCTCAAAGTATTTCTGAGGTGCTCCAGATTGGGTCACTGGGAAGTGATGTCTGTAGCACACTCTCATTCACAAGGCACACGGAGACAAGCAGTTGTGACAGTCCCCCGAGGTGTCTCTCCAGCTGCCTGTCCTCAATGTGCCCTGGGACTAGGAAAGTGCTACAGATGTCATTTCCCAGTGTTCCAATCTGTAGAACCTTGGAAGCTCTGGTGGGGTGCTACCAGTCTGAAAAGGTGGGGTTTGGGGTGAGGATGATCAGACACAACTATATAATAGCTCTGCCATCACAATATGTTTGACAATGCAGGATCTCAGCCAGGAGGTGAAGAGCATTGGAAATATGAGTGCTTTCTGGTTTGGAGAAAGGCCAGTACACAGTGAAATAAGGCCTCTAGAGGCCCAAAAATGTGAGGGGGTCTCTGCAAATGCCCCTAAACAGGACAAAATAGCAAACAATGTCCCTCAGAAATTTGGGGTGCTATTCACTTTTGGAGTGAAGACATCACTCCAAAAGTTGGGGAGGGGTGAGCAGGGGCCTGGGAACCATGGGGTGGGGCAAAAAAAGGCTTGCAGCCACATGTGCCTAGCAGGATACACTTTTCCAACCCCTGTCCTATAGTCTTTCTTTTGGGAACAGATGCAATACTTGTACAAAACATACAGTATCATTCTGTGCATGTCTACCCAGAAGAAAGTCCCACTGAATTCAATAGAACTTAATCCTAGATAAGTGTATACTGTACTTTTCAAATGTTTACTCATAAGTAACTTTGAATGAGTTCAGGGAGGTGTCCTGCCAAGTACATCTGCATAGGATAGTATCTTTCCATTGTGTATAATTCTCTCAGGTACCCTACTTGGGTAACTGTTACCTGGTCCACATGCAGGGTCATCTGATGTGCAGATGAGACAGCTGTATAGAAAAAAAAAGATTTTAGATTTATTTAGGGAGCATTTTGCAACAAGATGTGCCTGTTTAGCAGAGACAGGCTTTGTTTGAATCAGAATATAGATTGCAGGTGTTTAGCATACAAAAGCAGAGCAACTTCTAAAGTGAACTCTGGGATAAATGGAACAGGAGCTAGGAAGTATCAGATTTCATTTCATGAAATCTTTCTAATTGCCCAAAATGGGATATGGTGAAAACAGTCCACGAACATATAGTAAAATATGATTGTTTTACTGTTATTTAGATTAAGCTAGTCAGAGACATTTAAGAACGTACATGAAGAATACACATGCCAGTTTTGACGTCTCCTGCCATTTTATATGAGCTTGACAAGTTCAAGGTGGTAGAGGGCCACCAGCCCCACTTCAGCTCAGGATTTAGCCTGGCTGTCTCTGTCTTCTGTTCCTACACATTTACTTTATAAGGTTTCCTTAGTTCCACCAATCAACCAGGGTTACTAATTTTATTTCAATGTGTGAAGTGTGTTTTGGTAGCTTGCCTTTACTTATGTAATAGATAGGAATGGACAGAGTCTAGGTTTGAATTAACAACAAGGATAACTTTGTTGAAGGGAATGAATAACAGTAATGTGGAATCTTATTTAGAACAGTGCTTAAACCTTTATAATGTTATCTCTTATTCCCCAGATTGTTTCAGTCTCTGCCCATTCACTCCTCTAATTCAAACTATTAACCTCTACACATAATTTTACTACTTCTAAGCCTCTCTCATACCACACACACACACACACACACACAGCCCTCTGCTCCAGATAACTGTCATGAACTCCCTCCATTCTTAACTCCCTTCACTCAACTGTCATGCAAACTTCAAACATACAGAAGCCCCTCCCATTTCAGCTTCCTGCCATAGGATTGGCTTCTAGAACACACTTCTCCCATTTGCTCATCCATCCATCCATCACACCAGTAACATCTAGACAGGGGCACTGTGGATAATGTATTAATGTCAGAAGCCTTTGTGCAAAAATGGGAGATCTCCAGTTTGAGAAAGAATAAGGAAAGGGCACACTTAGAAACACCCAATGCACCTAGAACCTCAAATGTTTAAATTTTCTTTGCAACTGAAAAACATGGTTGAAAAACCCCCAGCTTCCTACACACAGAGAGAAACACACATATACTGCTCTCCAAAACTCAAAACTCACCCCCCCACACACACACAACCACATTTGTGCTAACACCTGGAACCGGAAGTGAAATGATGCCACTTCTGGTCACTCCAGATGTAACCATCTAGTCTGGTGGAAGGAGTGGCACCACTCTCCAGCAGTTGCCCACACCTGGTTTAAGGAAATAAACACAGTTAAAAGTGAGCATAAGAAAAAAAACTAATGGAATGGAGGGAGCAGGTAAAATACGATCATCTCTGGGTGCAAACACTATATGAAGAAAAGAGAAGGGCATGTTGGAGTGTTGCTGTTCTGTATTTCAAAAAGAGCACAGTATCAGAATGGCTTAAGAGCAGTTGATTCCTCCATGCAATCCTTGTAGCTGATAATAGCAAGCCACAAAAAGAATTTTATATTTGGGGCATGGCATTGTCCCCCTCATTAAATTGTTCAGGATGACCTTGAGGTGGAAAGCAAAATAAGGGAGCTGTCATGAGATAATATTTCTCATATTGACTGGAAACATGAATATTCTGGTCATAACAAAGACATAAAATGTCTTGATACTCCAAAAGATTGTGTCATAGAACAGTTGGTCACAAAATTAACCAGTAGGGAAAGAGACCCTGGATTTAATCTTACATAGTACTGCCGAGGACCTACTGTGAGATATATAATTGTGATTCTACCAATTAGAAAGAGTAAACACAGTATGATCAAATTTAATTTATTTCTAAATTAAAAAGTGCCAGAGCCCAATACAATTGTATTTGATTTCAAAAGGAGGAACTCTTCCAAAATTAAGAAACTGGTTAAAAAGTTGAAATGAGCAGAGGGCTACTCAAAAACATAATATAAGAAGCTCAGCCAGAATGTACAGTATATCACAGACCAGGAATACTAGTACAAGATTCAAGAGGTCAGCAGCATGGCTAAGAAGCAGCATGAAGAAATCTATTTCAAGGGTTTTCCTCATAAACTGGGACTCTTGCTTAAATGAAGGAATATAAAGGAAATAAACTTGCACAAAGGAAATGCAATTAGACAGTTCTGGATTTTTTAAAAAAAATATTGAGGCACATATCTTTAAAAACAGCAAAAACAGCAGTGAAGAAATCTCTCAGTACACCAGGAACAGAAAGTGGCTAGAGAAGCAGTTGGACCAATGGAAGACAATGAAGTTGAAGAGGTGCTAATAACAGCAGATAAGCCAAATTAATTCTTTCCATCTGTTTTTTTTTTTAACTGCTGAAGATATAGGACCCATGAATGAACTGAAGTTTCCAGGAGAGGAAAATTAATCCTTTTCATTTGTTTTCACTGATGGAGATAAAAGAGCCATGCATGAACTGAAGTTTCCAAAAAGGGGAATGAGGAGCTGAAGCAAACAATGGTGACAAGAGGAGTTCTAAACAGGGGGTGCGGGACTGTAAAGGAGGCAGTGGCCATTCCCTTTCCTCAGCCACCAAATCACAAGGTCATTCCTGACACAACCAGAAATGTCACACCACTGGCCCAAACACAGCCAATTTTCACCATTTTGGGAGGCTGGGGGGGGGTCAAGGAAACCAAAACCATATTGCTGGTGATGTGGGTGACTTTTTGTGGGGTTTTAAGATTTTTTTTTACTGGAAAAAATGGTGGGAGGCTTGAGAACTTCAAAAGTTGTACTTCCGCCACTCTAGACCTTTATGACAAACTATAAATACCAAATGCCAAATTGTTGCTGCTATCTACCAGAAAGTCCTTAAAGAATTACTGATCATCTAACTTAAATGTGTTCCTCAAGATTATTCTCTGTAGCAGAGAACTGGAGAGTGACCCACTAACATCAGTTTTTAAACCTGAGGTGATCTGGAAAATGGTCTGGTTAACTTAATGTCTGTTCCTGGTTAGCTAATTGAAAATGCTATTAAAGAAACATTTCTCAAGTGTATAGAAGGCTAGATTCTTGGATATTTTCCACAATTAGAAGAACTTCCTCATACGTTACATAATTATACCGTGGAATACTTTAACATGGATAATAGGGATGGATGCAGCTTGGATAGCTTTAAAAAGATATGGAGGGATCATGGAAATAAAGGTCTCTGTGGTAATGAGAGTGGGGATGACTCATGTCCTGTTTGTAGGCTTCCTATATAAGTTGGCCACAATGTGAACAGAACATTGGATTAGAGAGAACTCTGGTCTGTACCACTATGGCTCTTCTTATGTTCTTATAAAAAAAATATTATTATTATTAAAGTTTATTTCTAGAGCACTGTCAATGTACACAGCGCTGTACAAAAACAATCAAGGATAAAACATAACGAAACCTGCCGAAGGCGTACAATCTAAGTAAAACAATAGGCAAAATAATAGAATCAATTAAAACAAGGATAATTACAACAATTAATAACAACATCCACAGTAAACCCAAGTGACAAAAAAATAAATGTATATCAGACAAAGCCAGGGAATGCCTCCCTGAACAAGATGGTCTTTAACTTGGATTTAAAAGTGGACAAAGAAGTAATGGCCCGTATTTGAGGGGAAAGAAGGTTCCAGAAGTGAGGGGCGGCAAGCGAGAAAGGACGAATCTGGGATGGAGCAATGGAGATCCTAGGTTACAATTACAATGGTGAGTTCTACATGCTCACAGGATACTCAGTATGCAGAATACATACTGTATATTCCGGTGTATAAGACGAATGGGCATATAAGACAACCCCCCAATTTTTAAGTCAAAATATAGAGTTTAGGGTATACTCACCATATAAGATGATCCCCCATCACCCACCCTCCCCAAAGCCATGATTCGCCTCCCCATCGTGGCTTCGGGGAGGGCGGGTGGTGGCTGGAAAGCTTCCTCCCCTCCAGCAAGCCACCCTTCCTGAAGCCTCCCCAAAGCTGGCTGAGGAATCACGGGGAATGGCTGCCTGGCTGGGGAGAAGCTCAGCCACCTCCCAGGATTCCCCAACCCATGAGGAGGCTGGCCAGCCTCCTCGCGAGTTGAGGAATTGCAGGGGATGGCTGCCTGGCTGGGGAGAGGCTCAGCCCCTCCCGCCCAGCAAGGCTTCCCCCCATGTAGCCGTGCTGGGTGGGGGGATCTTCTCTGTGACTCAGAGTCATGGAGAAGACCCCTCCCCCCCAGTGAGGCTCCCCCCCATGTAGCCGTGCTGGGTGGGGGGATCTTCTCTGTGTCTCAGAGTAATGGAGAAGACCCCCTCCCACCCAGTGAGGCTCTCCCCCCCATGCAGCCTTGCTGGGCAAGGGGATCTTCTCTGTGACTCAGAGTCATGGAGAAGACCCCTCCCACCCAATGAGGCTCTCCCCCCCCATGCAGCCATGCTGGGCGGGGGGGGGATCTTCTCCGTGACTCAGAGTAATGGAGAAGACCCCCTCCCACCCAGTGAGGCTCTCCCCCCCCCCCGTGCAGCTGCACTGGGCGGGGGGTATAAGGTGGCTAGCAAGCTCCCCCCCCAGCCAGCCACCTCCATTGTTCCAAGTCCATCTGGCGTATAAGATGGCCCCTGACTTTTCAGTTGATTTTACAGGCTGAAAAAGTCATCTTATATGCTGGAATATATGGTAGGTCTGTGGATTAACAGAAACTGCCATTTCAGAAGAGAAATGGCCAAGCAGTGGAATGGTGGTTATCAGCTGGAGAATCTATAGAAACCAGTCAGACTGAATTTACTAATCACATCTATGGCTGACATTAGTTTCACACTGGGTTTTTCAGCTGAAAACGCTACACACCTACCCATACTTTATAGCACCTACCATGTTGTGCAGCATTTGCATTGGAAGGGATGCCTTTTCCATCCCCAGAATTGCACGCCTCTTATTTAGGGAGGTATTTCTTTGCTAACTTCCTTCATGAAGAAAGCAAAGAGTAATTGTAGCAATTTTCTTCTCACTGTAGGAAAAACAGTTGAAAACGTATTCTATGCAAAATTCACATGCAGTTATTTTGTGCAAAAACGGCATCTTCTGTGCAAGAAACAGCAATTTTTAAAATATTATTTCCCTGCACTAAAACATCCTGTGCACAGAATTTTTTTCTTGAGATTGATTATAATTCCCATATATTGTAAAAAGCAGTGCTTGCAAACGGGTTGAAAATAGGACTGTGAAAAAGTTTGATTTCCTCCCCCTTTTAATACAGAGCTTAGAAAAACTAATTTCTAATGAGAAACTTGTTTTCTCATTTGTTAGACTTTGAGCTTGTTTTAATGAGATGTTCTGCACAGTTGTGGTTGATGCTTATTGTAATCATGCTTAATGATATCACAATGGCCTATCCTCTATGTTGTCACTAGGGACTATCTCTAGATCTTTGGTTCTGACCCTGAAATATCAGGGCCTGGGGTGCTTCTGCCTTGATAACCCTAATTCTGTGTAATTATTTTGTTCTTAAATAAATTCTTAAAATTTGGGAGAGAATAAAAAACTATACCCTCTAACATTTCACAGATTAAAAACTAGGACATGTGTGACCAAGCAAATCAGAGTGTATTCAAAATGGCAAAAGTTATTAATGAGGAGATACTCAGAAGCCAGGCAAAGCTGCAGCAGTTTCCTTTTGCCCAAGCATACTAGGAAAGATAAGATCCCATTCCCTCCAGTCCTCTCCTTCCTGCTGAGTTAACTGAGCGCAAACTACTTTTGCATTTCGAACTGAGTTTGCAGCAATTGAAGTAAGCTGAAGACAAAGGGGAAAGGTGGGAGGACAAGAGGGAAACTGAAACATTTAACAGCTCCAAACCTAGAATGCTGTAGGATTACAGTTGTCCCTCTTTAAAACATAATAATTCAAAAAGTAAAATTTAATTTTGCCATTTTATATAAGGGGCACTATTTTGCTATGCCATTGCATATAATAGGACTTGAGTATTCATGGATTTTGGTATCCACAGGGGGTCCTGGGACCAAACCCTAGCGAATATGAAGGGACAACTGTACTTAGAAATGTCCCTGTCAGGGACAATTGTAGCATATCATTTACTGTGATGAGACCATGTTGTAGGCACTAAGGGTTCATGTACACAGGCCAGAATACATTGGATTCCTGCCAGCATATTCTGGCCCCAGATCAGGCCTGTTGTTCCCCCCCCCAACACCATTATCTGCATGAAACGGAGAGGAGTCCACATGGAGATGCTGGCCCATGCCTTGAGCCACCACTGCTTTTGTCCACAGCACACTCTCCAAAGCCAGAAAGGGGGACTGCATCATGTGATCAAGCCCCCTGCATTTGACCAGCCTTGGTGGTATAGCCTCCTGCATTCCCATGGTCCATTTTTTCCTCAATGAGGTGTTTTTTCCTGGGTATATTGCTGAAACGTTTTAATGGGCTTTAGCCCATCTCCCCCTGTCTTTGCTCTGGGGGTCGTGAAGACTGACCAGGGGCACAACAGGGCAAAATCCCTGCATCATATAAACTCTAAGACGGGGCAAGATGGTATAAATAGCCTATCTAGGCAAGGCTTAAGTGAACTTTTCTAGGGAGTCATTCCACTGGTGGGTGTGACCACTGAAACTCCCCTCCCTCCCTTATAGCCACCTATCTTACCTCTTTGAGTGGGTGCACCATGGGGAGGGCCTTAGATGGACTATAAAATCCAATTACATATAGTAGATATGGAATTAAACTCTTAAGGCCCTAAAATATAGCTTTCCTTGTCATCTGAAGTATGGGCATTGTTTACCAGGGAAAGGTTTTCTCAACTTTCTGGAGTAGAATGTTCTCCACATGGAGGACTTTTTCAGATGACTTAAAAGTCAGCCTGAGGAGCCGCAAGAGGCACAAAGCTGTCTCGCTGCAGGGGTCCTTTTTCAGATAATGCTGTCTTCTTCCGTTTTACCTCCGTGTTCCATGGAGGGAAAAGGCAACACTTTTTACTCACGTGACAAAACTTTTGTGAGTAAAAAAGTGGTGCCTTTCCCTTCCATGGAACACAGAGGTGAAACAGAAGAAGGCGGCGTTGTCTGAAAAAGGACCCCTGCAGCGAGACAGCTTTGTGCTTTTTGCGGCTCCTCAGGACGACTTTTAAGTTGTCTGAAAAAGTCCGGAGATTTACGTAGTGTCTGCATTGATATAGTCTCAGCAGTAGGCAAAGATTTTGGGATTCTTTCAACCTGAATTGTTTTATTCAACTCGAGTTGTTTAATTTGTTATATTTTTATGCTGCTTAGTTTTTTTTGTTTTTTTTAATTTATCTTACTAAGAGTCTTCTAGGCCTGGTTATTATTTCATACTTACTATCATAAACACTCAGCAAATTATACAATTAGCTTTTAAAAAAAAACCTAAGAACATTAGCTCCGTTGTATCCATAGTCACATTATTAGCATGAACATGTCCAATAACAATGTGAATTAATTATATTATCATTTGAGGTTTAAAGCCAAAAATGCCTTTTTACCCACAAGACATGGTTAATTAATCCAGTCTGCAGTTATACGTACTGAATGCTAATTAAAAATGTTGTCCTGAGAGTAAATCAACTGCAAAATTGGGCAGATGGGCAGCCATTCAAAATAAATTCAGATAAGACTGGCAAATCTTCAAATATAGAGTATCTAAAAAATATGGGAGCTGACATTTGGAACACTCAGAATTCAGTAAGTCAGCCTGGCAAGCTTTAAATTGTTAAGTTTTAAATTCACAGCCTAGAAAATACCACTCAGATTGGAACTGAATTAACAAAATGGAGTTAGTGTTGAATTTCATTTCTCTCTTATCTGCACTATTTTAAAAAACATTTTAGTCTAGTGGTTATTCATGGTTATCCATGGTTATTCAAGGCCACAATCTCTAGGATGAAGAAATGAAGCAAAAACAGATTTAGTCTGAGATCTTGCATCAGTCTCAATCTTCACCTGTGGAGTTTCACAATGATTGTGGTACATGACCCTGGAAAAACATGGACAAGTGCTTCTGCAGGGGACCGTATGCCTGCATAAAACACCCAAAGCATTCCAGCCTAGGGGCTTGTCTACCCAGGCTAAAAACCCCATTCTATCCCTATCTCAGAGATATGCAGTCCATACAATGCATTGTATTTGTCCCATTCTGCCCCCAGGAAGTCCTCACCACCACAGGGCAGCTACAGGGCTGAGACGGGAAAAGGAGGTTAGGGCCGAATAAACCATTTTTTTAAACTACCCGGTTTACTCCATTATTGGCAGCAAACAATGGATCAGGCCTTGCATGTCTGCAGGAGCCCATTTGCCACGCCAGCCCTCAGTGCTGCCACTACCTCCCTGGCTCTCCCGGAAGGCAGGAAGGAGTCTCACAGCATGTGACCAAGGTGTGCTCAGTCACACATTATGGGCCCTCTTTCTGGGTTCCTAGACAGCAAAGAAAATGGCAGTGGTGGCTGCATGGATGGACCAGAATGCCTGTTTGGACTCCAGCCCATTCCATACAGTAATGTGGGTAGAATGGGCCAGCTCTGTAGCCAGGATGTGCCAACGGGCCCTAGGTTTCTTTATTTATTTATGAATTTTGATTGTTTGTTTTGTTGAATGCACATCTAAACTCTCCACCAAAAATACTGCTGAGGCAGCTAGGAAAAAACAAAACATGTGTGGAATAATTAAAACATAACAATATGCGCAAGCAGGGATCACCAGCATTGAGGCCATGATATTGAGAACACAGCTGCGCTGGGCAGGGCACGTTTCTAGGATGGAGGACCATCGCCTCCCAAAAATACTACTCTACGGTGAACTCGCCACGGGTCAGCGTAAGAGGGGCGCTCCAAAAAAGCGATACAAAGACTCCCTGAAACAACATCTCAGGCTTGGCCAAATTGATCACCAACAGTGGTCCGCCCTGGCCTCACATCGGGAGGCATGGAGACGCACTATCCACAATGCTGCAGCCTTATTTGAGAACTCACGACGAACAAGTCTTGAAGAGAAACGACAACGCAGAAAGAATCACAACCCAAAAGCATCACCCAAGGAGACCTTCTGCTGTGCTTTTTGCAACCGGACTTGTTTATCTCGGATTGGCCTTTTTAGTCATCAGCGCGCTTGCAGAAAACGCGGGATGAGTCCTTCCTGAATCTTCGTTTGCGAAGAAAAGCCAGAGAGAGAAAGACATTCAAAATTTACGATATCTATCTGGATTGGGAATATTCCTCCCAATTCCTATAGGTTTAATTTGCCTTCTTATTGAAAAGTAAGAGTTTATTGAAAAGCTCTACTACTGCTGACTACTTGCTACTTTCTTAAACCCCTCAACTTGCAAGGAAATCTAGAATTATTATTTTTTAAAGAGAGAGAGGTTACTAATATCTACAGACTGACCTATAGTTCTGTAATTATTTCCCCCAGTAAAGAGTGTTGGTTTAACATGATGTATTTGTTTACTTACTGCATTTTGCATTAGTGTTCACATACTAGATATAGAGACATATTAAATGAAGTACACTTTTTCCAGATGATAATTTTGTTGAGCTCTTTAAGGCATAATTAAGTTGCTCTCTTATGCAAAATGATGGAGGCTTAAAAACGTAACAGCTGGTCACCCCAATGGCTGGATAAATGCAGGGTAGCTTTGGGCTGGTTAAGCTATGCAAACAGAACCAATACTTTGTGCTAACCGGCTTTGCCTAAGGAGGAAGGAAACAGCTGAAATGAATCAGTGAAAAGACAAACAAGCATTGTTCCTTTGCCTTTAAAATCCATTTCACTTGAAATTCTCTCAAAGATCATGCTCAATTGCCAGGTTTATCTGCTACTGTTGCTTAAATTAATGTTGCTGTTGTTAACTGCCCTTAAGTTGACTTCAATTTACAGCAAACCTACAAATGAGAGACCTCCAAGTCACCCTATCATCAACAACCCTGTTCAGGTCTTGCAGACTCAAGGTTGTGGCTTCTTTGATTGAGTCTACCCATCTGGAATGCAGTCTTCATCTTTTCCTACTTCCCTCCACCTTACCAAGCATTATCATCTTTTCTAGAGAGTCATATCTTCTCATGATATGGCCAAAGTATGACAACCTCAACTTAGTCATTTTGGCTTCTAGGGAGCGTTCCAGCCTGATTTGCTCTAGGACCCATTCATTTGTCTTTGTAGCAGTCCACAGTATCTGTAGAACTCTTATCTGGCACTACATTTCAAGTGAGTTCATTTTCTTCTTATCAGCTTTCTTCAATGTCCAGCTTTCAAAGCCATACATATTAATGAGAAATATGATTGCATGGACAATGCTAACTTTAGTATTCAGTGATATAATCTTTACACCCTGCCGTAAATGTTGTTGTCATTATTATTATTATTATTATTATCATCATCACACTGCTGGATCTTATCTAGTTACTTCATAGCAGCCCTTCCAAGTCCTAGTCTTATGATTTCTTGACTGCATTCCCCACTCTGATTAATGGCTGAGCCAAGTTATAAAATCTTGTACTATTTCAAAGTCTTCATCTTCTATTTTAAAGTTATGTAAATCATCTGTGGTCATTATTTTGTTTTCTTAATGTTTATCTATAAACCTGAAATTTGACTTTCTGTCTTAACTTTCTTCAATAATTGTTCTAAGTCTTTGCTATTTCCAGTTAGCAGTATGGTGTCATCTGCATATCTTAAATTGTTGATGTTCCTTTCTCTAATTTTCATGCCTCCTTCCTCTCAATCTAATCTTGCTCTGTGTATGAAATTTTCAGCATACAAGCTAAAAAGATGGGGTGACAAAATGCAACCTTTCTGGACCCTCTTGCCTATTGGAAACCATTAAATTTCTCCATATTCTGTCCTACAAGAGCCTCTTGACCCAAATACAGGTTGCACATCAGGACAAATGTTGTGACACACCCATTTCTTTAAGGGTGATCCATAGCTTTTCATTATCTAAATAATCAAAGGCTTTGCTATAGTTATAAAGTAAAACCCGGTTTTTTTTAAAAAAAAATCTTTAGTGTACTCCCTTATCCAGTGTATGTTTGCAATATGATCCCTAGTGCCTTTTCCTTTCCTGAACCCAGCTTGGACATCTGGCTTTTCATGCTCCATATATACGTCTTTGCTGTAGAATTTTGAGTATCATTTTGTTTGCATGGTAGATTAATGCAATGGTCCTGTGGTTATTGCAATCCCTTGTGTCCCTTTTCTTGGGGACTGGAATGTATATTGAGCATTTCCAATTTGTGGGCCATTCTTTTGTTTTCCATATTTGTTGAAATATTTTAGCTAGATCAGAGTAGATTTTTATCTCTGTAAATTGAAACTGTTCTATTGGTATGTCATCTGTTCCTTGTTACTTATTTATCCCAAGTGCTTTGAGCACAGCTTCCACTTCATTTTCTAAAAATGGAGGTTCATCTTCATATGGTTCTTCTTTAAGTGACTCTCATCCTTTCGGCTCTTTTATGTAGTTCTTCCATGTATTATTTCCATCATCTTTTTATTTGTACTTGGTCATGTAATCTGTTGTCCTGCTGGTTGTAGAGCATCCCCACTCTTGGTTTAAATTTCCCTTTGATTTCCCAGATCTTGTGAAAGAGGTCTCTTGTTCCTCCTCTTTTGTTTTCATCTACTATGCATTGGTTATTATAGTATTCCTCCTTATCCTGCACAGAATTTGTTGAAGAGTTGCATTAAGTGTTCTGAATCTATTTCTATCACCTACTTTTGCTTCTCTGCTGTCTTTGACTATTTGAAGAATTTCATTTTGTCATCCATTGAGGCTTATGTTTCTTTTTGGCTACAGAAAATATCTTTCTGCACTCTTCCCTGATAATGTCCCTGGCTTCCAGTTCATTTGGTACCCTGTCAATTAGGCTTAATAATGTAAATCTATTTTTCACATTATTTTAAAATTCTATAGAAATGTTCTTGAAGTTGTATATTGGCATGATGGTTGGTTTGTTACTATTAGCCTTGCAAAATTCAGTCAATCTCCTGCCTCATTCTTGATCCTGGACCAAATTTTTCTACAATCTGTGATTCTGCTCCATTTCCAATTTTTGCTTTCTAGTCGCCTATGATTAACAAAAAGTCCTGTTTGGGTGTGTGATCAATTTCCTCTTGAACTCCAGCACAGATTCTTTCAATTTCTTCCTCTTTTACCTTTATGGCTGGAGCATAAACTTGGAATATGGTTATATTGATGGGTTTTCCCTGAAGTTTTATTGACATGATTTGGGCTGATTTTGTATTACAGTTGGAACCCCTATAACCACAGGAGTTCAGTTCCCAGATTTACTGTGGATACTGGAAACCACAGATAACAGTAAACACCATTAAAATAATGGGACTTCCAGTTACAAATATCATAGAATTGCCTTGGAGGACATAGAAAATGTCTAGAGAGCATTCCTCTCAAGGCATTTTCCAGGAAGACTCTACAGTAGGTGTGCTGTTTTGTGTTTTGCGGATAACTGAAACCACGGATATTGGTTCCACAGATATGGGGTTCTGACAGTATATCCTTTGATTGCTTTTGCTATATCTCTTCTTACCATAAGTGCCACCCCATTTCTTCTTTGATCTTCATTTCCTGAGTAAAACACTGTGTAATAAACTCATTTAAAATGTCCCATTCCTGTCCACTTTAGCTTGCTTAAATGTTTGCAATGTTCATAAGTTCCATTTCATATTTTACTATGTCTAGCTTCCCCTGATTCTTGCTTATCACATTCCATGTTCCTACTATATGTGTTGTGCAGCTTTCCTTTTGTTGCTCCTCTTAAGCCGGGAAGGAGGCCCTCAGCATGTGATCAAGGTTGGTCACATGTAGGGGGCCCTGATCACATGCTGGGGGCCTCCTTTCTGGATGCCAGAAATAGGCCCCCAGCATGTGATCAGGGCCCCCAGCATGTGACCAACCTTGATCACATGCTGAGGCCTTCCTTCCTGGCTTCAGAAGGAGAGACACATGGCGGCAGCAGAGGCACCCACTGGTACAGGCTGGCATGCACGTGCAGACTTCATCCCATTTTGTCTAGATAACTGATGGAAACAGGCCAAATCTGGGGCCAGAATACATCAACAGGAAGCTGGCATATTCTGGCAGGTCTAGACGAACCCTAAGTGTCCCCTATCCCCCCGAGCTGGCCAACTGTATTGCTTAGAAGACTTTATGAGTACAAGTGGCTAATTCTGGATAACTTTGAGGAAATCAGGGCAATCCCTGAAAATGATTATATAGATATATAAAGATAATTTTAGTCTTCATTGCTCATTCTGAAAAGCTATTTCTAGAATGAATCCAATACATCTATTTTAAATGGATACTGGAATTTCAGTTTCAATGCTGATCACCAAATACACATCTAACGTATACAGACCATTGAGCATGGATTTCCTTACAACACTCTTCTACCTGCCCTTGATTCTTTGACTTTCTCTATTATGCAATTTGTTATGATGCTCCACATGTAGAACTTTTTCTGTCAAGTTTAATCCATCAAAAGAGCCTCGGTTGTAAAGTGTTTGTCTTTGTTCTTAAACTGGCAAATCCATTGATTTAAATTGGCACTTGGTTTGAATAATTACTTTGGAATGGGGGTTGTGTTTTTCAAAATGCAGTATACATTGCAGAATGCAGTACACATTGGGCTTGATTTTCCCACCTTTGACACTATGCTAGTATTCTGATGTAGGTTGTTATCTTTAAAAAAAAAATCCACATCAAGGTAAAGTAAAATATCCCCCAAAGAAAATGCAGGTTTCTAATCTGACCATTTCAGTTTTGAATTTTTCAGAGGTAAACCCATGCACACCTACTTAAAAATAAGTCTTACTGTGTCAAATGGAGCCTATTTCTGATTAGGGATGGAAAGTGTGTTAAAAATGCAAAAAATAAAAAATAAAAAATAAATATGAATTTCTTGGGTGTTTGAAAACCCTGATAAAGAGAATCAACAGGGGCAAGAATCTTCACAGTTCAAGACTTTTTCTGCGTGAAAAATTCATATGGCCTTTTTCACAAAAATGACATTTTATGTGCAGAAAACAGGTTTCCTCACACAAAACACTGTTTTCTCCATTGAAAACAACACTTATTTGCAGAAAACAAGATGAAAAGTGCTGTTTTCTAAATAGAAAAATATTGTTTTCTTCACAGGACACTAGCTTTCTGCACAGATACTGTGCAAAAAAGTGTACTCCTTTTGTTAAATATTATGAGTCCTGAAATGTGTGAATAGTCTTCAAAAACTGCAGTTTTCTATGACTTTCTCATAGGAGATTATCAGACACAGGGGAACGTGTCAAAAAATCATGTTCCCAACCATGCCAGAACCATGTTCACTAGAAGAACAGAAAGGACAACCTTATCAGATGCCTGCATCCTTTTTCTGCTATTCTGAAGGTGTAGCACTGCCATGGAAGAGGCTTCCATTTTCTATTGACAGGGACAAGTCACTAATAAAAAGGGACCCTTTATTCTCGGCTCCCAGAACACTGGAGGATGATGCCATCTGATAAACCTGCCCCTTCCTGCTCTTCTAGTGATCTTTTGATGTAGTTTTTGTTGCATCTGATAATCTCCATAGTGAGGAAGAAAATGGGAAAAATTATTTATTTCAGTCTGCAAGAATAAAATGTACCAAGATTTGCATCTTCATAAAATGTGTGCAGGTTCATACATTGAATAAATATCCACACTTTTGTATTAGCTTTCACTTGTGTGAATGGCAGGTTGGCCTGCAACTGGAGGACCTGACCAGGTAGATGCCACCCATTGACTAAGGTCAGACCATAGAAAAAGAGGTTTTATACAGGCCGCCTCCAAGTCTTGCTTAGACAAGCCTTGCAAGGTGTCTTTTAGTCACCTAAGATTTTGGATAAGTCTCACAAGAATTCATCAGGAGCTTGGTGAAATCTCACAAGGCTTCCCCAAAGACTTGCTAAGGATTCACAAGGTGTCTACTGTAAGCAATTTCTGGTACTGTAGCACATGTCATGATTGAATAGAGGAATGTGTCCTGTCAGAGGTGGAAATGCAGGGGTGAACTTTAGCTAGCCCTGGTTGAAAATAGGAATATATCTATGTGAATCTCCCATACGGAAGTCAGTTTTAGGAATCTTAGGACTTTTTTGGACAAGTAAAATGTAGCGCAAGCAGCCTCGCAACGTGGCGAGGCTGCTTCTGCTACCTTCTACTTGTCCGAAAAAGTCCTAGGAGTCAGGGACCCAATTCTACCTTCAAAACCATTTTTTATATTTATTTTAAATGTTCCTTACACCTTTCATAATCTTAACAGTTGATACAGTTATATCAATGAAGATAGGAAATTGTTCATATCATCAGTCCATCTAACTCAGTGCTGATTCTCAACTGCCAACACCTCTCAAATGTATTAGGCAGGGGTTCTAAGCCAGTTCCACTGCTTAACATCTTTCAACAGAAATTGTTGGGAGATGAAAATGGGACCTTCTGAATGGAAATTATGTTTTTGTCACTCAGTTTTCTTGCCTTCAGAATGATTTTCCATGTTCATTGTGACTACTTTAAGAATGTTCACCCTACGTGGATCAATGGAAAATTCTGAAATCTTTAACGTAAGCTCTGGCATTGCAACAAGACCATGCCCTAGCTTTACAGGTGTAAATAGTGACTCCTTTCACCATGGGTAGATGGGCTAGGGTGGGTGTCTATAAAGTGTGGCCTGCATGCCACATGAGGCTCCCAGGGCTGTTTTTGTGGCCCCAGGGCCCCCCCAGAGTGAATATAATTTTATTTTATTTTTGAAAAAGACAAAATTGCTCCAAATGCCCTCTAGATGGCATGAAGGGCATTTTTGCACATGTTTGCCCCTGCACCCTTTTAGGTCCAGGAGAGCCCTTTTTATAAAACAGGAAGTGACTAACTTTGGTTAGAAATTGCCTCTTCTGGGCCTCTTCGGGGGCTAAAAGGATCCAGGGGGCTGAGAACAAGATGAAAATTTCCCCATGCCCCCTGGAGGGCATTTGAGGGCAAAGATGTTGATTCTTTTTGTGTGGGGTGTGAGGTAGGGTCTCTTCGGGGCTGATGCAGTCCCCAAGCCTTCCACAGTTGCCCAGCCCTGGTCTCTGGAAAAACTTCAGCAGCCTGATAGCCTAGCCTCTTGAACAATGGTGGATTGACAGAATCCACACACAGATGTGCCACAAGTAGGGCGGGGGGGGGGGGAGAGCTACGTTAGGTTCCACATTGGGAGAAAAGCAGGCTATACATCGAAATAAACAACTAAATAAACAAATAAGTGCATGTCCAATAAATACCTAGAGAAAACACAAAAAGTCTAAAGATGCACCTGACACAACTCAAATATATATAATAAACATATATGTAGTATATTGCACTTTTACCATGAAGTGAATATTGATCTCATTTTACAGCTAAGGAAGCCCAGGCACAACATTAAATGGCTAGCCCAAGGTCAGTCAGTAAATCCATTACACATAATTCTTCAGCAGAAATAAGAGCTATGCAGTCCTGACTTTGAAGACATGCAGAATCTGTTTCCATCCACATGTAGAAACTGTAACTTTACCACATACCCATTTAAAAAGTAAGATGTAGGGTTTCTACCAGAGGTGGGAAACATGTGGCCTTCCAAATGTGTTTGAAATGTGTCTCACATTAATTATATTAACTATGCTGACACAGTTCACACCCTGGTTTATTCAGCAATGTTGTATCTCCCACACAAACTTATGCCTGTTAGAAATTAGTGAGTATGGACTTCCATCTTTACATCAGCAAACTATAATGAAACCAAACTGACCCAAACCAAGCAGCTACATTCTGTTCTCATCAAGAATGACAACAATAAAAATCACTCTTCATTTCTTTCAACGAAAGGGAGAGTCACTCTCCCAAAAAGTTTCCACACTCAGACCTTCAGCCACAGGGGCTCTATTAGAGGCTCACTGCCTTGCCACCATTGTACTTCTGGTCTTCTCTCCTGGACAAAGAAAAGATGAGGAACTGATGGCACTGGGCTGTGTTTTCCCTGTCTGTGAGCTTATTTATTTCCAGGTAAAGGATCTGAAGCACATTAAGTAATGCATTTACAAGTATCAAGCCCCATCAACTTTTCATTTAAATATGTTGGCTGCAGTCATTCTTTGGCCACCCAACTCAAAGGACCCTTTCATACTATGTAATTACAGTGTTGTGATTCCATTTTAACTGCCAAGGCAGCACCCTATGGAATCCTGGGATTTGAGCAAGGGGTTAAAATTCTCAGCTAAAAGGCTCTAGTGTCTCCTTAAACAACAGGCCATAGGATGCAGCCATGGCAGTTAAAGTGGATTTTAGTGCTATAATTGCCCAGTGTGAAAGGGTTCCAAATGTTTAACTAAGGAGATTATCAGGCAGGCATCTAAAAACGTTCTTGTCCCACTATATTTAAAACTTTAAGTGGCCCGGCATAATAACCATTTTTTCCCCACATGTAGCCGTAATAATGAAAAAGAGCAGCCCAAGCATTATTAGAGCATGACTGCTAGCACTGTTTACTTCCATGTTCACCAGGGTATGCGATCTCAGCAGTTCTTGCAACAAGACACGATCATGCTTAAAATACCAAAATTAACAAAGATGAACACGCAAGCACTGAAACACATTTTAACAGTTACAAGTCAAATGGGGATATTCATAAAAAGAGCTCCCCATACCTAGTTTTAGCGTTCTCGCCCAGAAGTGTCCTGGCAGGAACCACCCATTGATGCTGTATTCATGAGAGCACAATGGGATGCAGTTTCTGACACAATACTGCTAAAAAAAACCCCACTATCGGCGATCAATTGACAGCTTGGCCCGTTAATTAAAAAAACACCCTTTTCACAGGAGCAGACCACTTGGAGAACGTGAGGGGATGACCACTTGGAGAACGTGAGGCCTTTCGTGGTATCATGTCATCAATATCACGCCATATTTGCCACGTCCGATTATCTATAACTCTTTCTCCACATCTTTTTATAGACAAGATTTCATTGCTTATTTTTCTCCCTGTATAATCCTGAATAAACACTGTTGTGATGGTCATCTCATTAGTCACATCACATCTGGTCATCTCATTAGTCATCTATCTCCTGAAGATGGCCACCATAAACTATAACTTAACCTAATACATCCTTAATCCTTCTTTTGTTTACCAGGTTAGCTGTGCTGCCCAGATAATGGGAGAGCCCATTATCACATGTGTCAAACTTAATTCTAGAGTGTGTTTTCAGTACTAGGACTGATTCTTGGATTAGGGCATATGTTACTCCTAAGTGTGTGCTGAGATCCGTTCCCTGGCCTTTAAGCAAATGCAAAGTTCCAAATTCCACTTTAAGAATATGTTGCTTCCAAGAACACGACAGTCCCAAGATTTTCAGTGCATTGGGAATGGAACATGGGCCCAGTTAAGTAGTGCCATCTCAGAATTTGGCTATAACTAATTTATTAAATTGTTAAATTATCAGTTCAGTGCCCATTAACATGGTTTAGGATACTAGAATTCATTATTCTAGTTAAAGTTAAAGTTAATTTGATGCTTTAATTAAATGTTAGGTTGCTAGAATTCATCAAAGTGTGGTGGCTGTCCCTCTGTCAGACTGAGGGGGCATCCACACTAGAGAAATAATCCAGGTTGAAACTAGATTATTTGCATGGCTTCTTCCTATGGAATCTTGGAATTAGTAGTTTGGTGAGGCACCAGCACGCTGTCAGAGAAGGCTAAAGACCTTGTAAAACTACAAATCCCAGAATTCCCTAGGAAGGAACTATGCAAATAATCCAGTTTCAAACTGGATTATTTGTGTCATGTGGATTCCCCCAATGACAGTAAGAGAAGAAGTTATCCAGATTAGTATTGGAGGAAATGTGTATGACACAGCTCTGTTGCCATTCAGGTGAGCCTACCTGCTGAACTGTGATTTTCTTTGGGAGGAGGGAGAGACAGGCATATCTAAATGGTTTTTCTGGCATCAGAAGCCCCCATAAGCCTCACATTCCTGATGGTGGCCATGAGTGATTTACTTGCATTAGTTCTTCACTGCTGCCGGGTTTTGTTTTTTTAAAAAAAGTTTTCCCAAGGTGCGCTTGTGTGATACAGTGATTCTCAAAACAGAAAATATTGATCCTTTTTATCAGTTTAGCAAGCAATCGCTAAGGTGAAAATCCAACATGGTGGCAGCAGGCACTTCCCCTCCTAGAAAGTCCTGCCCCCACTCTCACCCAGCCAATCAGCTTTGTGCTTCCCTTTGGGGTTTTTATTGTTCTGTAGTTCAAATGAGCAAAAATGTGCACCCACCTTGGAGTTTGTGAAAAAGTACAGGGAAATCTGTGATTTTACCCCACTGTTTTTGCCATTTTGCCCCCCCTCCTTTTGAATAGTATGGATTGGCACTGGATCCCATTTAGACTGGTAGGATTCTCAGCAAATTTCATGAGGGGTATTTTGACCATTCAGATGGGCCTTTCGTAGACTCCCACCATTCACAGGCAACAATCCTATTAAAATTTTTGTAGTTCATCTGGAGTGGGGGGAAACCCTCCAGTCTGGGGGAAGAAAGTTTACAATAACAGAGCATTTATGGAGGTGTGGTAACAAAATGTGCCCCAGGGGTCAACAGTGACACCCTCCATGACTTTCTTTGTAAACTGCATGGCCTGTTTTGAAAGCCAACATTTCAAGTAACAAATTATTGACTACTAATTTTATGGATCAAATAATTTTAATTATTGCTGTTTGTGATATGAATTACTCTTCCGGTTTCTAAGGTCTGACATGATCATTTCTCGCCTCAAATCTAAGGTTTCAAGTTGTGTGTGTCTAACTGCAGGAAGGAAATCAAGAGGCTAAGCAATATGAAGCACTAGAGTGATTCAAACAGGCCAATTAAAGGCACATATGATTACCGGGTTCTATGAGCTAGTCTCACCAACAAACAATATGCCCCCATGTCATATACCCAACACATTTTTGACCTGATAGAGAAAGCCTATGTGTGACATATGGCTAGTGAGCGAATGAGTATGGTGGACTCCAGGAGCCAATCCTCTGTGAGGAGGTGGAAGGAGGAGGGGCTTCCAGAGGGAAAAGGGGGGAGTGAGTGCAGAAACAGTTCAGTTTTGAAGAGTTGAGATAAGGCTTTGAGTGATTCAAGACAGTTTAAGTTCCTTGAACGTTAGAGGCTTAGAGAGAGAGAGAGTGAATGTCTGTGCAGGCCCAATAACTTGGTTATACAGTTACATCATTTATTTGTTTAACAATAAACATTCTTCTGTTAATAAAAAAATGTCCAGGCTGGGATGCATGATTCTCAGGCAAGGAGACACAGCCAGGAATACACAGCCACACCTGAGTGCTTGTGCTATACCACTGGGAGACGTGGTGTGGCTGTGACGTGGAGGCCGTGCATCACACTATGGACTTTTATCACATGCAACAAAAATGACAGGATTACAACATCTGGGTAGCGCAAACAGCTGCGGTTATCACATGACATCATCATCATTCTGTGGCTATCCTGTGCCCCAGCTGTGAAAATGCCATCACGTTTCATCTGATGAGATAAGCTATCAATAGATGGTCAATATTGCTTTCTTCATACTATTGACTGTGTCCTCAGTAAGAAAATCTCTGGGTGAGATGGCAAAAATGAAGCATAGGACACTCTTTTTATGAACTGTTCCCTTTAGTTTGCACATTTTAATGTTTGTTTCAGTGCTTGTGTGTTCATTTACTTTGTTAATTAATGGGGTTTAAGGAGGTTTAAGTGCATTCACGTCTTCTTGCAAGAACTGCTGAAATCTCACCCATGCTGAATTGCAGAAATAACCTCCCATTCTCAAAGCACTAGTGGTTGGCATGAGATAATTTTGTGGCATTTCGTTTGTGTGATTACAGTTACATGTGGCAATAAAGTGCAGACGTATATAGCAGACTGCCCAAAACTTGATTAACTCTCTAGTTTTTATCCCTGAGATTGTTTGTTTTTACTGTCTTGGACTGCAGTAATAAGGAATTTGCCAAACACCTGTTTAAGGCCACAAGGCAAGGCCAAAGGGGCTGTGTTCAGTTCAGTGGGTTATAAATTGTGAAGACTTGGTTTAAAGGTTCTCCTTGAATTCACTCAATCTCATTTTAGGTAGTGATGGGTTGTGATGGGAAAAGAGAAATTCTCATTTACGGACATATTTTCAGTCAAACACATTTCTCAGGCTACAATGGAATTGATAGAAAACTCCTGATATGACACTGCATTCATGACAGTACAATTGCTGTTCTAATGGGAGATAATATGTCATTATAAATAATTAACTGTTATTAGAATGAGTACTTGCAGTTCTGAAGAAGCTTTATAAGGAAGTTAAAAGGCAATTTTGTACATGGAAGCTTGTCTTTGATGTTAGCCACTTTCCCTCCAGCAAACCCATCTCATCTGAGTCATCTGCCTATATTCTGTATGCCAGGCAACACCAAAGTGAATAGCATTTCAAAATACATACGAAGTAGACTAGCGTGTAGCTATGGGGGATGGGTGGGTAAGAACTCTCCCCCACAAATAAATGAATGTTCCTTCAATCCCCAAATTTCTAGCATTGCAGTAATTTAAGACTTCACATGAGCATTTAGAAGCACAAGTTAGGCATCCAAAGAAAAGAGGCAGGCAAAGTTATCAAGGGAATGTGAACACAGAAAATAGAAGAGTTCTAGCCATGAATGATTCTCAGCATCTCATTTTCATTCATTGGCAAAATTGTGAATTGCTGTCAATATTGTTTTGTTTTTGTTTTTGCGGTATTGATGAGCATGCAATAATTCCATCCCACTGTAGTTCCAAAATTACCATATGAATGGGCACGCCTTTCTCTTTTCCCTCTCCCCATTCCCAATGAGAACACATAATTAAACTTCCAGGAGACAGCATAAAGAGGACCTGCAGGACACTCTTTTAATCAACTGTCACCTTTTCTCAGAATGTTTTTTTTTTTAATTTAATTGTTAAGTTGTGAATTTGTTGATTTCTTTTTTAATTTGTTTGTTTTTTGGTGTGTTTAATCAAGGTAACATCTTCTTGCAAGAACAGCTGAAATGTCGCCCATGCAAAATTGTGGAAATAGGAGAAATTTTTTAAAGACGCATGCGGGGCATCTCAAAGCATTAATACTCCATCATTGTGACACAATGAGAAAACTAATGTTGCTTCAAGCTTCAAACCCATTCTTAAAATGCTAGTATGTGGTCATGAGATATTCCATTAGCAGTAGTATTGCACAATTACGGCAATGTGCAACAGTTATTGTAACCATGCCACTATGTTTCCGCTTTACTCAATTGCAGAATTACAGTGTTTTTAGCTCTCAAGTGATAAAGTCCTGAATCTTTTCTATATCAAACTATTTATGGCACTTATTGTATGTGATCAAACAAGCTTGATCAAGAATATTTCCTGTGCATTGACTACTAACATACCAAAGGTAGGAGCATGCTGCTGCAGTTGTTCCACATCTAGTGGAAATATTTTTGCTTGAAACAATATTGAAATGTACCATCGTCTTGCATACTGAAGATGCAGATCATCTGTGTTGAACTTCAGTTGTCCATTCCCAATTTCAAAAGAAAGGCAATTTAATGGAAAGTTTTTTGTGGTATATGAGTAGGAAATGTAATTCTTCAAAATGTTACTCTTGAAAAAAAAAACTCTTTTGGACTGCTGTTCCCAGATCTCTCCAGCCAGCCTAGCCTTGTTTCAAGTTCTTTCTCCAAGAGTAGCTAATTTGCAGTGCTGATACATGCTTGATAGAGCATGCAGTGTAACTAAAATCTGGTTTGGCAAAGACTGACTGCTGGGGAAGAAGTTTTCCAGATTTCTCAGTGTTCATAATCTCTAAAAGGTTTATTGTAGAAACAACATAAGCAGATACTAGAAAGAGCAGTGTCCATTACCACAACAAAGTATTAAATTGACACTCTTGGGACTGTTAGACACCTTTCATCCTTTTAGGGGGAGAATAAAAATAGATTTTCTCTGGCTGGGTTGAATGGATTCCTGCTAAGCTGACCTCCCATCTAAGACACTTTATGTCAACCTTATGCTAAATTCTTTCCTGCAAATCCTGCATGACTTCATCTCACCCTTATTCATGTTGATTTTTAAAACAAAAAGATGATCAATGGATATTAAATTTAGTCCAGAAGATACACACAGTGAACAATAGTCTTCCAGTGGAAAAATGTTGTTTATTACATTCCAGATAACCAGCAAACTTACTGAGCAAAGTAATGCCATAATTGGATTTTAGTGGTTATTTTAGTATGAGGATAGTACAAAATAAATTGTCTGAATAATTAAGAAGCAACCACTTGGTGTGGAATTTAGCACACTAATTGTTCATAAAACACAGAAAAGTTAATGAATTCTACCACAGAACAAACTATGTTATTATAAGGCGATATTTTTGATCAAAATTGTAGATTCAGGCTCACTAAATTACTGATTCTCAATGAGGCAATTTGTCTCAGCACGTTGAGATAGTCTGCTAAAGGTCTGGTAAACTCATGAGATTTTTCATCTCTAACCTGAGAAAAAATGTTTGGAGGGGTCACATTTTCTGTTATCTGCACAGTATGTCTATGCAAAATCAATGTCTTTTTCCTTTGTGAAAACACACACAGCACACACAAGACACTGACTGTACACAGAGAAACTGGTGTATACATAAAGAGAGACACACACAGAAACAAACCATCCAGCAATTCTTTTTTTTCTTTTTTTGGCAATATATGGATGTATTCAAAAAATAAAGAACAAAGAAAAGAGAAAGAGAAGAAAAAGAACAGAAAGAGAAAAGTGATGAAAAGGCATAAAACTAAAACACAATAGAGCTCTGACACTGCATGCAACCTAACTGTAATGAAAAGAAAAAGAAAAAAAGTGTTATAATCATAACCATATATTATTACATTGTTAGATTTCTTATTGCTCAAAATGACCATAAATGGGTTCCAGTGTTTCAAAAAGTCTTCAGTGGCTTATCCTTTAGAACCTATGTTAATTTGGCCATTTGGGCCAACTCAGCAATCTTAACAATCCATTTTTCCATCATTGGTGCTTCAGTTCATTTCCAAGTTGGAGCATACTGCTGACATCATATACCAAGGGAGTAATCCATATTTATTATCCAATTTTTTAATCCATAATGCCCAGCAGAAACATTTCTTGTAACATTACAATATCTACCTTTACATTTTTTTTTGGATTAACATATAAATCTGAGACCAGTAACTTTTCACCTTCTTACAAGTCCACCCCATATGAAAAAGGAGGCCACCTTATCTTGGCATCCTCAACATTGGCCAACATTTCTAATTTTTAGCAGCCTATGCAACAAGGACTATGCCTTACATCCCCTTCCTCCAATGATTCATAATTTGGCAATATTGGATAGTTCATGAGGTCTAAAGTAGACCAGGGCCAACCACAATTAGGTTCAAGTGAAGATCACCCAAAAACCTAAAGAAGTTGTCTTGGTGTTTCCCCAACAGACACACCCATGATGGGATTAAGCGAAGCCACCCCCACCTTAATCAGAGTCGTTAGGGTGGGATGTGCTAAACTTCCCTGGATGCAGCTGGCAGTGAGTCATACGCCAACCCCCCCAAAAAAAACCCACCAGTGACTGGAATCCCCATTATCCATAAAATGTCTTTCCCTCACACCTTTTCCTCTCCACAATATTGAGGTGGCCATAAACCCATTAAGTTTAATGTCTCAGCCATTTGTGGTAATCAGAAATGCTGAAATTTCCATTGCTTAACTATGGGAAAGCCAGCTACGTATTGTTTCACACTCAAAACACCCTTTAGGGTGTGATATTGGGTATAAAAATTACCCCAAATCATAGCCAAAGTATGCACAGTTCTTCATACATTATTACTGTGCTGGTTTGCTGTGTCATCCTCAGATTCAAGCATGAGTTTCTTTGCTGCATGAATCTCTGCTCCTCAGACAATTAATTATAGCCCACTTCCCCTTACTCTATCCCCTCTACCCAAGTTTTCCTCCTGGTTCTTTGTTAGCTTTGTATACTCCCACAAAGTACACAAAGTTGTGTACTCCTATGGATGACACAGCTTGGATTAAACACAGAGAAGGGCAACTAAAATGGTGAAAGGTCTGAAAACCATGCCTTATGAGGAGAGACTTAGGGAGCTGGGTATGTTTAGCCTGGAAAAAAGACGGTTAAGAGGTGATATGATCGCCCTGTTTAAGTATTTGAAGGGATGTCACGCTGAGGATGGAGCAGGCTTGTTTTCTGCTGCTCCAGAGACTGGAACACGGAGCAATGGATGCAAGCTCCAGGAACAGAGATTCCACCTCAACATTAGGAGGAACTTTTTGACAGTAAGAGCTGTTCGGCAGTGGAATACCCTCCCTCAGAGCATGGTGGGGTCTCCTTCCTTGGAGGTCTTTAAACAGAGACTGGATTGCCATCTGTCGGGGATGCCTTGATCAAGATTTCCTGCATGGCAGGGGGTTGGACTGGATGGCCCTCGTGGTCTCTTCGAACTCTACATTTCTATGATTCTATTATTCTACTCTTGAGTGCATGCATGTTTGTGTGAATGCTTCCACATATATTTTTCAATAAAAATATTTTAATTTCATTTTGACTTGGAGTCTCATCAGTGAGTACTGGTACACCCAGGTGAACAAGGTCCCATAAGTTACCTGGCCTCTTGCAGCCATACCTTTAAGCTAATTAAAATTCCCCAAATTAATATAATATTTTCTGTTTCACGAGTGGGTCCCATTGACCACCAGCAATTTGGGTAACACTGCAGCATGATAGTTTAGTTATGTACTTTGCACAAATTATGGATTTTTTTCTCATAAAGGCAAAGACTTCCTCAAGATTTCAAGAAAATTAATTGGATCCTATTGTTAGTCCCAACTAGCATAAACACATTTAATCAATAGAATTTCCCCTTGTGGTGACTCACCATTCAATCATTTATTCAATGGGTCTACTCTAGTTGGGACTAACCAAAACTATTTTGGCCAACATTTTGCTGCCTTGCAGCTAATAATATTTTCCTCCTTTTCTCACTAGAATGAGACCAATAATGTTTTGTGCTGAGGTGGAAATAATATTCTCAATCATTAAGTTTTTAGTCAAGAAAAAGGGTTCTTGACTGGTAAGAAACCCTGCTGAGAAGAAAAGACAAAAGTGTGAGACTTTTTTGTGATATTATCCCAGTATTTGATCATCCCAAAGTGCTGCGTTTCTGCATCCTCTATACATTGTGAGAAATAGCCATGCTTTGTGTTCATCCCCCGCTTCTCCTAACATCACATAAATGCAGGTGAGGAATCAAGAACTGCTTTTGATTCTGATCAAATGCTCACGCAACATCAGAAAGACACAGAGCCCTCAGGGAGAAAAAAAGAAATGGCAGCAGAATATTTAACTACAACAGAGTCTAGTAGGCAGTGAATGAGTGAATGAGTAAGGGGTACATTGTAGCTGTACTGCTGGATTTGTGAGTTTGCCCCTAGCCAAGCTCCAAGCACCACCACCACTGTCACCATACCTGTTGCTGTATACACCTGCTACATTGCTCCTGTTGAGGCTCCTCTCTTTCCCGTCCTCCACCTGTGTGATCCTACAGACCCCATCTTTCACATCCACAGACATGGGGAGCTTGCTGCACACACTTGAGAAGCTGTTTTTTCTAGTGATGCTTTCTCCCTTGAAAGGACTTTATCACCGCATCTTAAATGCTTTAATTCCATAATTGAAGAAAGCGGAATTATAGTGTCATTAATACAGTAATTAGCACATGTTCCTGTAATCGCGCAACAATACAGCTAACAGAAGATTGCATGACACCTACTAGCATTTTAAGAACAGGATTCAGCTTGTGCTATAGTAACACTAGTTTTTGCACTGCATACTAATGATGGAGCATTAATCCTTTGAGATGGCCCATGCATGCACCTTTAAAAAAATTCTCTCCTACTTTCATGATTTTGCATGAGCAAGATTTTGGCTGTTCCCATGGATAACACAACTTGGATTAAACACACCAAAAACAATCAAATTAACAACTTCACAACTAAACAATTGAAAAAAGTTCTGAGAAAAGGTGACAGTTCATTAAAAGAGCATCCTGGAGGTCGTCTCCATGCTCTCCAATGGAAGCTTAATTATTTGTTCTCATTGGGAATGGGGAGTAGGAAAACTGGGAGGACCATCCACTAATGCTGTAATATTGGGACTACAGTGGGACAGAATTATTGCACACTCATCAATACCTTGAAAAGAGCATTATTGACAGCTATTCATGGCTTTTGCCCATGAATGAAAAGTTATGCGCAATTAACACCTGGAGCACAGACAGACCATAGGAGGAGGAGGATGTCATGCAATAACAGGAAGCCATTCGTGTACTATCCTGTTGTAATTCTGCTATTTCAGCCTTATGTGATAAAGTCAAAAGAGTTTGGTCATTGGCAAATACTGGTCTTGGGTTATATGGGACAGAGATGAGGGGAGGATGAAAAAGAAAAGTGGAATCTACCAGCTCTTCTTGCATTGCCACCTACATGTTGTGCTATCCTCCTTTTATAGCCTACTTCCTGATTGAGCCAAGGGCTTGCCATTCCTCACCACATGACTACCAGGGAAGCCCCAGCAAGAGCAATGGAGCAGGAGTGTACAGCAAGAGCGGTGGTGCTTGGAGCTTGGCTAGGGACAAACTCACAACTCCAGCAACAGAACCACAATGTGATGGGTCTACAGATGTTTCCACTTCTGGTATCACCACCACTCCTGCTGCTGCTATCCTGCAGGGACAGAAGGCAATCTGGATCAAGCAGTGAGCATTTATGGAGCTACCCACATCGCTGGCAGTATGCACAGCAGTCTTGCCCAAACCAGGGAACACCTGCAAACTGCCCACAGTGGCTGGACACATCCATCACCCTAACAGCATGTGACACAAAAAGGAAGCTACCTTGGGTCCCATGCCAAATAAGCTTCTCCAAAGTGTTGCATAAGAAAACTGTCCCCCCCCCCGGATGTGTCTTAGATACAATGATCACAGTGGCATGTCAGCCTGTGTGTCTTTAATTCTGAGTGGCAGCATAACCCCCAGAATGAAATCAATGAGAGTCCCCAAAGGGACAGGACAGAATTAAATCCTCTCTCTCTCTCTCTCTCTCTCTCTCTCTCTCTCTCTCTCTTCTCTCTCATTCTCTCTCTCTGTGTGTGTGTGTGTGTGTGTGCTGTGTATAAAACAAAACTACATGAGCAAGAAAATCGTCCAAAACACTTCAGTCAAATAAGGGGAGAATATTTAACAGAAATAGTCAGTCTCTCCCTCATGGGGGAGAAAACTATAACAATTATTTGTCCTTGCATGTGAGGACAGAATAACAGAGAAATTAAATTCCTAGTTTACACCCTTCATGCAGGCTGAAAATCTCCAAAGATAAAATATTTTACTGATATAACACAGATTATAAGCATATGTGGCCTGGTCTACCAAACTTCATTAAGTCATATAAGATGGGCCCTAAAGCAAAAGTTATTCCTGTGGAATACATCATCTTCACACAGCCTTGATTTTCAGGCATAATCACATAACATCTATATCAAATACAAGTGTTGCTCATCCCAGATGTCTTTTGATATATAAATACTGTTGTGCACGCTCCACTTGCCCAAGTGGTGAGATAAGTTCCAGGGGCAACACTTGTCAGGGTTAGTTTTCCTTTGGATGAGATAACACTGGAACATCATGACATCTTTTTAATATCTACAAGCCACAGAGGGGGGTGGGTGGGAGTACATATATAGAAACAACAGCATTATAGGCACCCCTAGCAGATCTGCTGTTTGAAGGTACTTCAGTCAAGTCACAGCTTTCCTTGTCTTTGTCCATTCCAAATATAAAACTGTGAGCCTTATCACACAATGCAGCTGAATTGCAATTGCATCTGGAGAATAGTGCCTTCAGTTCGGGTGTACCACATGATGTCATCGCTGTTCTGTTGTTGTGTGAGATACGATCTGAAAATTATTTTTTAAAAAATAACAGAAAAAAAATCCAGCAATGGCCTCCTTTACCACTTCTGTCATGGTATGATTTTCTCTGCAAAAGTGCAATTGTGCTTTTATGCTGATTTTGGGTGGTCAGGGGGTTGTCAGCGGGTTTGCTTTAGGTGGGGAAACTTAGGTCTTGTCTATACAGTCAAAATAATATGAATGGAATGTGAACATACGATGATCCGTTCATATGGACATGCGTATAAATACGTGTCATTCGGAAGGGGGGCAGCCAAATCTACTGCAAAGTCCATGTCTGGGGCTTCATACAGATTTTTTAAAAAGCTCCATACAACATGCGAACGTGTGGCCATTTGAACACTCGCATTCACACAGATATGAACAGGCAGCATAATCTGATTGGCTGGACAAGCATGGGGGCAGGGCTAGCAAACAGGGAAAGCACCTGTGGCTGTCATGTTGGATTTTCAGCTAAGCGAGGGCCCGGTAAGTCAATAAAATGACAATCTTATTATATTATTATTATTGTTATTATTATTATTATTATTATTATTATTTAAATATGAACTATCGCTTGTATGCATCATGGGAAACTTTTAAAGAAAAAATTGGCAGCGACAGATTTAAAACTGTGAGTAAATCAGTTGTGGCCGCCATCTTGGCTAGGGGTGTGTGCAGAGTTTAGGAGGGCTCTTTTCACCATGAAGACAGGTCGCATCATTGCGAATGCCTAATTTTTTGGACATGTTCATATCCCCCCCCCTTGTATAGACAAGACGTTCATGATCAAGAGAAATTTAGCACTACTGTGATACAATGCATGGTGTGCTAATACCTTATTCTCTCTCTCTCTCTCACACACACACACACACATACATGCTGGAGCAGAAAATGGCTCCCCAAGCAAGCCTTTCCATCCAGGCTTTGCAGCTGTGTGGTAGCTTGTGCTTGGATGTCATACAATGTCCGAACCTCCCAACAGTGGGACAAGAGAGAAGGAAAGTTTGGGGACTTTTTCAAAGGTTGCACCTCCTAAGCACAGCGTGGGTATGAAACAATGAAAAGGGGTAGGGATAATGTTTTGGAGGAGGTGGTAGGCAGTCACTGTGTGGGATAACATTTTAGTGCAAACAGACACTTTAATCCTGAAATACTTCTGAAGGCGTGCAAGGGATCATGTTTTTAAGGACAACACAATTGTTGTGGGATCAGATCCTTGAGTGATAAGCTTGTGTATGTGCTGTTATCTCTTTCATTCTTTGTCTCTCATTGTGTAGTTTTAAACATAAATCTGTCTGCCAAAAGGAACTCTCTGCCAACCACTATCACAATACTCTTTTGCTGAACAGTAGTTATATCTTTCATTCCTGAACTCCCCTTCTGCATTCACCTTCCACACTCCTGTCTGAGTCATCCATTCTCTCTGTACCCAGCACCTGTGTAATTTGATTTCTATGCCATGTAATTTATCTCTTAAGTCACATGGTAAGAGCTCTGTAATGAAAAACAACAGGATAATTTAGGAAGACTATTTCAAGCCTTTTGTACAATTTTGTTCAATTAAGAGCTAGCTATATGTGTCTGATGTTGCACAATTAAGAGGCAGCTAAACATGTCATTCATGAAGAACGGCTTCCTTGCAGCCTGTTTGCACAAAATACAGATGGCACACCATTAAACATGGGCCTGTTTCATTCATGTGTAAAATAAGTATGTGCATAAGAGTATGTTAAATGAAAAAAAAAGGAGTGTACAAAGAAGGGCAGCTATGAAGGAACTAGACAAGATCCTCAAATGTAAAGATATGCCATTGTCAATGCCATCATATTTCCAATTTCTATCGACAGTTATGAAAGCTAGGAAGTGAAGAAAACTGATAGAAAGAAAATCAACTCATGTGAAATGTGGTGCTGGAGGAGAGTTCTGTGGATAAAAGACTGTGGACTGTAAAAAGCCAAATAAATGGGTACTAGAGGAAATCAGGCCTGAACTCTCTCTAGAATCCAAGATAAATAAGCTAAGACCTTTATACTTTGGACATATCATAAGAAGACATGCCTCATTAGAAAAAGACAATAACACTTGGTAATGTACAAAGCAGTAGGAAAATAGGAAAACTGCTTTACAAGTGGGTAGATTCAATCAAGGAAGTCGCAACACTGAGTTTGCAAGACCTAAGCAGGGCTGTTGGTAGCAGGGTAAATTGGAAGTCTCTCTATGAATGAGTCACCATAAGTCAAAGTCAACTTGATGGCAATTAACAACAACAGTAATGACAGACAAGGAGTGTTTGGTCTTCTATTGGCTGTAGATCTCATCCCTGTAATTTGCCCACCCACCAACTCTTTCTCCTTAGATGGGCACTAATACTGGAAATATGCATTTGAGATCACTGGAGGGGCTGTTGAAAGGAGACTTTAGGGAGTGGTGGAAGGAAAGAGAATTAGTAGCCACTAACTGTCTATCTTCTGAAAATGTAACTTCACCCCCTGCTTTACACAAAACGAATCAAACCCGACATTAAAGATGTAAGACTGCCACTCACACTGGTAGCTATGGCCTGAAACAAAGAGGCCTATACTATACAATTCTGAATAGAAATTCCCCCATCAATGTTTGGGGGTGGATATCCTATATTGAACAATATAGGAAATTATGGATAGGAATTAGGAGGGCCTGTCAAATAACTGGTTGCATTTGCAGGTTAGAAGGACTACAGCCTGGAAGGTGTTGGTGAGCACCCTAGGGCACATGTTGAATGAAAGGAGCTGCTTCTAGCCCTCTTTCAGATTCATGGGGCCATGGGGGTAGGGGAGCAACTTTTGGGGCTCTGTCAATTTTAAGTTCACAGAAACCCCACCCCCTTTTGATAACCTTGTTTTCAGGGGATGGGACAGCATCAAGCGGGTGGCTTGGCCAGGGGCTCTTCCCTCCAGATGTAAGTAGGTGGCAACTGACAACGGACCATTGGCCAACACAGGGTTGGTCCATGAAGGGATCCAGACCCATGTGAATTGTGACAACCATTTACAGCCATTAGCACGTTGAGGCCTTTTATTGCCAATATTCATATACTAACATGTACCTAATCTTTTATGTTTCTCATATGTACTCTTTTTTGAAGGTATAGTGGTGTTATGTATCATTCTTACAGGAAGGCATGGGAGCGTGCGGGCTGGGTCTGCAATGCCTAACCCTGAGGGATCCCTGGAGCCAAGGCTATATTGTAGAAGTTGCTAGGGAAATCCCCCATGTCTCAGCACAGACATTTTTTTCTTCTCACCCCTCTCATTGTGTTTGGGTTCTGCAGGTTCCTTAGCATTGAAGATGTAACTCTCTGTGGAGAACTGTCCATAGCAGTAGCTCACAAAAGCAGCAACAGCTCTCCTAGGGCAATTCCACATGGAAGCTTTTTCTGTTCTGCTGGCTATCCTAACAAACACTTTTTATAGGTAACTGTAGGTGCCAATGTCATAGAATACTTACATTACTGCAGGTTTGCTTCACTGTGAATTCACAGTAAAGCAATACCGGGAACTAAAATGTGCCATTATTGTACAAGAAGGTTTAAAAAGTTCAACTAAGGAAAGGAGTTAGTGTGTGGTTTTTTTTAAAAAAAAAAAAATTTCAAATGTTTTAGCCCTTCACAAGATAACATTATGATTTTTAATGAAGTTTATAATAGGCATGCTGAAACTCATATCCATATTTACAGCTGCCCCTCCATACTGTATCTGTGGTTTCTCCACCCACCGATTCAACCAAACCATGGCACAAAAATGTTCAGGAAAAAAAAATTCCAAAAAACAAACCTTGCTGTTCACCATTTTATATAAGGGGCACAATTTTATTACCCCATTATATATAATGGGTTTGAGCATCCACACATTTTGGTATCCGTGTGTGTGCGTGTGCCTGTGTCTGTCCTGGAAACAAATACTAGCTAATACTGAGGGCCCACTGTATTTATTTGAAGAGAACATCATTTTACTTAGGGCTTTTCTATATGACGAGGCAGTAAAATGCAGATTGATATGCAGTAACGCCAATTTGCAGAAGCTTTCATTTCTCTCCATTTTTTTTCAAGATCGCAGGCATGTGAAGCCATACATGTTTGTTGTTCAAACGGTCATCCCTGTGAATCAAAATGGTGAGTGTGAGTGAATTACTTGCATTTTTATTGTCACTAGTTGCTGTCTTGAACAGTATTTTTTTAAAGAGCAAATCCAAGGTGCAGAAGTATGATCTTCCACTTAAATAAATAGAAAAAAAGAAGAAAAAGGCTGTTTTGTCACCTCAGCACATGATTGCTGTGGCAAAAATCCAACATGGCAGTTCCGGGCACTGCCTTGCTGGCAAGCTTTGCCCCCTATGCACATCAAACCAATCAGCTTTCGACTTCCACTCTTATCAGGAAAGTGCAGCAAAGTGAATTGGTTGTCCCAACAAGCAGGAATGCACATTTCCTGCTCAGTTGTTTTTTTTTTAAGTCAGGTTAAGTCAGGTGTATTTGGAGTTTTTGCCCCCACTCCTTCCAAATACAGAGAAATGATGTGGGATCCCATTGAGACAAAACATATTCTTCTATGAGGAGTATTTTCACTGAATAGGTAAGTCATTTAATATTAGATGCTCATTGTCATGAGAAACAGCTTTCTTCTCTCCTCAATTTGATTTATTGGTTCCATAGTAAAAACTATTTAGGTTTAATACCAGTGATATAGCTGGACTCTTATATAAGAATGTTGTAAATTATGTATTAGTATTTTACTAGCATCAAGTCATGTACTAGAATCTCAGTGATGAAATCTATATCAGCAGTGTAAGCAAATGGAAATGTAGCATTAATGAACATGAAATGTGTTCAATTTCTTCTTGGAAAGAGACAGCAAATCATGCTAATGCTTACTTACAAATGCAAAACCTGCATGACCAATGTTTATGGGTAATGTAAGAAAATGGAAACGAAATGACATTAAAAAGTATTTAGGGAAAGTGATCCTGGTAACAAGAAAGGAAAGATTTATCTTTCTACAATATTCACCATTTTCATTCTAGTGAGAAATGTGTCCTGGAATACCTATACACAGAAGTTCCTCTTATGAATTCATGCAGTCTGTCTTATATTTGGAAGTCAGTCACATTGAATTTGATGGGGTTTAATCCCAAAAACATTTGTGAAGATTTTGAGAGCTAGGAAAGTAAATTTTTAGAAGTTAGCTCGAAGGCCCTTTTTGAAATCAATTATCATTTTAAAGCATTTTTACACCCCCATTATTCAAAGTAAATGAAAGAATAGTAGTAAGAGAGTAAGAGTGGTGTAGTTGTTTGAGCATTGGACTATGACTCTGGAGACCAGGGTCCAAATCCCTGCTCGGCTGTAGTGGGTAACCTTGGACAAGGCACACTCTCTTAACCCCAGAGGGAGGCAAAGGCAAGCCCCCTCTGAATAAATCTTGCCAAGAAAACCCTGTGATAGGTTTGTCTTAGCATCACCATAAGTAAAACATGACTTGATGGCACACAACAACAACAACAACTTAAAACCTGAATGCTACAAGCTATTAGCATGTAGTTAGGGCAGAGTAGGGATTTCTTTTCAGTTCATTTTGTAATCAGAATTTTCAAAGAAATAACATGGGAGCAAGTGATACTAACAGATTTGCCCATCACCAGTAGTGATTGAGACTTTCATTTCAATTGTTTTTTTTAAAATCAGAATTTACTCAAATGAAAATATGGAAGAAAGCAAGACTGACAGAGAGCTACCTTCCCTACCTGTGACACACACAAAAAAATCTCTTCCCATCCCTGTTGCCTCACCGCTGACAACAGAGCACAAAGTACATGTACAAGGCAGCACCTGAATCATCTGATAGTTCTCCCCTCACATCTAGTGATGCCACATCCCTGAGACTTTTACAATAATTGAACATTACACATAAACCACAACAAAAGTGAATTTATCCTTAGTTAAATTGTAATCAGTATGTCCTGTGGTTATATCTTATATTAATGTCAACTATAGTGTTAGATACTGTTAGTGGTTTCCATGTTACTGGATGACTAAACCACTCTGGGTTTTAGTCCAGAATGTAGGGACTACTCTAAATGAACTTCAACTTAGCTATCCAGAAAGTAATAGAAGGATACTGTGAAAAGAAACAAAAGCCAGTTGCATTCTCTAGACAAATCTGGAAATTCTCATGACAATATTTTACAAGTTTTAACACTGTAAATGTGTATTGTTTCAACTACCATTGTGTGCATGGACATTTATGATATTTAATGAAGAAGCAGCAACGCCTACTTCTTTGTGTGCCTTTTATACTACACTGTTATGACACCATGATTCCACTTTAACTGCCATGGCTGTATTCTATCGAATCCAATGATTTGTAGTTTAGTGAGGCACTAGAGCTCTCTGACTGAAAATTCTAAATGCCCCTCCTTAAATTCCAAATCCCAGGATTCCATAGGTGTTTTAATTGTAAAGTGCAAAGTCTCTTAATCTTCTCTTTACCAGGGATCCCACTTAAATATCTTTTGTTGCTGTGGACCCCCCCCCCAAGACTTTACTCAAGATTTAAAATAATAATAATAATAATAATAATAATAATACCTAATAATAATAATAATACCTAATAATAATAATAATATCATTACACCATCCATTAATCCTTCCCTCAGAGGCATTAGAGGGGATGAAGACTTTTCTCTTGCTTCTTCCTGCAAGTTTGTGGCTGGAACAGATTGAAGAGCAAAGCACATGCAGGCCAAGCAAGCCACTCTTTGCCTTAGCTCCCGTTACATGGGCTGAGCAGCCTTGAAACCTTTGTGGACCCCCTCTGAGGACATTGTGGTCCCCTGGTGGTCCTTGGAACACAGGTTAAGAACCACTGGCATAGTATGAAAGGGCCCTGCATTTCATTAGCAACTAGAATATTCCAGTAAGTGTTCTGTGCTTCTCTGATTGCTATGTGTGTATTTCATGGACAATGATGCTTAATAACTAACCTCTGCAACACTTTTTAAGTGTTGTTGCTCCCAACTACTAACAAACCAAAAATTAAAGCCCATAAATAACAATGGTGTGGACACAACACTGATTTCTTTTTTAACTTAGGCTGAGAACAAGGTAAAATGGGGGGGGGGGAATGATGTATTAACAGAATTATATATAAGTGCTTCATATACATAAAACATTATTTCTTTAAACTGCTCATGGCACAACAATGATGTCAAATTAGAGTACCTTACAACCTATGGAACTGAAAAAGTTCCATTAAGGATGAGAAGTCGTGCATTATGCATTTGAAAAGGTATTGAACATGGTGTCTTGCATTATCAGATGAAAGAAAGGTGATAATTAGGAGAATGAAACCTGCAGAATCATTCCTTAAGATGTGCCTTGTTCATGTGCAAGTAGAAGCAAATTTCCTTTGCTCTGAAAGCAAGTTCTTTGAAGACCTTCAGGGAAAACCAGCATACAGCTTTATTTTGCTCTCTACTAATACTAGCAGTAGCTAACAAGTATCTTGACCTATCAAATAGAATAAATGAATAAATGACTGTAGCTCACATTTACAGAACACACTCTACAAACAGCTGGTACATAAGTTTACAAGGACTGCAGCTCACAAGGCAGTTTCCATAGTTCAAAAACTACCCGCGAGCCACTTCTCAGTAAGGGCAGGCAAATGTATAGAGTTCAAGAGACCAGCAGCATAGCAAAACACAAAATGCCAGCACTTAAAACACCACTGATTTAAAAAAAAAAAATGCATTAAAAAGCAAGTTTTAAAATGTGTAAATCTCTTTTTCTCCCCCCTTTTACTATAATATAGGCATCCTATTTTTACTGTTTGGGAGCCGATTTTTCTGGGAGGGGTTAATACAAGTGTAAGGAGACCTTCTGCTGTGCTTTCTGCAACCGGACTTGTTTATCTCGGATTGGCCTTTTTAGACATCAGCGCACTTGCAGAAAGCGCAGGATGAGTCCTTCCTGAATCTTCGTTTGCAAAGAAAAGCCAGAGAGAGAGAGAGAGAGAGAGAGAGAGAGAGAGCAGCCCATAGTATGTATCATGCTGATGGGTTGCGTTTTTCTTGGATGGTCACAGGTTGTGAAGACCAGACATTTTTTAAGGGAGGATTTTAAGTATGTGTTTACAAGGCACTAATGGTAAATACATTATTCTATCTTCTTATTTTCCAGTAACTGGCTTATATAGCATCTGTTGCATTAACTGGTAGAAATGATCAGGCCAGATTTAACTAGGAAGACATTCCACACCTCATCACAGTTTCATCTTAACTTAATCATTTTCTAGAAACCTTTTTGGCATCATACCTAAAAGGTGTAAGAGCATAGTATTACATAAGGTAGACCACAGCTTGGAACATTTGGTTTGAAAAGTAATTCAATAATGTTAATTGCTAGAAATTCGAAAACTAATTCATTAGCGTAAACAGTAATCATTGAAATAGTTTAATTTGGTGAGTTATTGTTAATTAATATGTTGATAACTATTGGGCCTGGTCATGGGGCTTACATAGAATTGATGGAGATTGTCTCTTTTGAATTTAAGGAAGCACATTTTGCTACTGGCTCCATCAAAAGTTCTCTTTTGGTCCTTTTAAATTTCCCTGTCTCCAGTCTAGAATTTTTCCCCAACATGGGCTACAAAATCCAGAATAATATTGTTGCCTGGGAATGGTGGAAATCCAGCATCTCTAGAAACTGTCAAAGTGGGGGCGGTGGTCCGAAAGCATGGTATCTCATCTTATAGCCTCTTCAATTCAGTCTGGCACTCATCTATAGGACTGGAAACAATATTTTAAAATATTTTTATATGGTTTAAAAACAGGTTTGACGTTGCCAGGAAACACCGATCAGGAGAATGCTGAACTGATGAGAATGTTCAGGACATAACTCTCTGAAAAATTTACATATTTTTTTTTAGTTCAGAAAACAGTGGTTGAGATTCTGCATCAGCAGATGCAACTACAATGATGATGTTCCATCACTGTAGCTACATCTCTTGAGGCTTCCCCCAAAACCTGCCTTAGGAACCATGTACCATAAAGATTTACAATATGTGGAGGAGTGGGGGCAGTGAGTGAAGAAGCATTCAGCCCTCTCCCAGCAGTAGGAACTTCTCAGACACCCCTTTGCTGCTCACGGACGACAGGGTCCCACAGAGCCCCGTTAGGTCCTGTCTGGTGTCCTCGCTCCCCCTAGTGGAAGTTGTATTCACACTTTTACTTATCCAGATAGAAAAGAATACCTATGTTCTCTCAAGGCATTTCTATGTCCTCCCGTGCAATTCTATGGTCAAATGCCAGGAACTTTGTGAGAGGCAGCTGACACACATGGGTCCACACATCTGTCTGTTGCAAAGCACCTCACTGCCAAAAGTTGGCTGGATACTTCTTCACTCACTCGCTAGCACTTCATAAATCCTTATATTGGTGTGGCTGCCTGGTTTCTAAGGCAGGTTTTGGGGAGCACTTTAGGTTGTTGCAGATGAATTCCAAAATTTATGATGTGTAATGTAAATCCAGCTTACACCATTGTAAAATACTGAACAAGATGACAGCCAGTCTTTTCTGTACAGGAATCTGCATCTTCTGTGTGAAAATACCAGAAGCAAATTTTATGCAAAATAAGACTTGAACTGTGAATAGTATTTAAATATGATGTAGCTTTCAAAGACCTTCTCAGAGTGGGAAGGACATTGTTAAAATTATTCTTTACTTGGTATGAGAATCCCTGTGTTGTCTGTTTTTTTAAGCAGTAAATAAGGGGAAGTCTGGTGTAGATGCTTTGATACCACCACCATGAGACAAGCAGGTCAGAAAAGGTAGTGTGGTCAGGCCTCAATCCTATGAGCTGTCCCAGCCAGTAAACACCTGCAGAATAAACTGTTTGCAGATAAGTCAACATTATGTCAAATCCATTGATTATTTCATGGAATAATAACTAAAAGTTTCAGATCAACCTTTTTTGTGTCTTCATGGCTGCCCAGAAGTGAACGGAGCTCTCAGAGCTCCTTTCACTTCCTGGATTGTAATCCCAGCTGCTCTCATGAGAAGAGGAGTGCTGTGAAATTTTTAAAGGCAGTCCAGGCTGGGGGTGATCTGGGGGGGGGAGTAGGGGGGAATTCGGGGTGATCCAGGCAGCGATGGGGGGGATTGGGCAGAGATGTGGAGATAATTGTGCAGCGATGGGGGGTGATCTAGGTGGAGATGGGGGCAATTGGGCAGAGATGGTGGGACGATCGGGTGGCAAATGGGGTGATCAGGCAGAGATGGGGTGATTGGGCAGAGATGGGGGTGACCCAGGTGATGATCTGGGGGCGATCTGGGGCACGAGGGAAATGGCAGAATGGTTCACTAAGGGTGGCAGTGGAGGCTTATTAAGCTTAACAGAGGGCTTAAGGGAGGCATCTGGAAGTGTTCTGGCACACAGACTTCCCACTAATGCTGGCATCACGCAAGCATAACGGGCACTTTTTCACATGCCCGTCATTCCATTACAGAAACAGAATGGCAGATCTATTGAAGGCTTAAGCCATCAATAAAAAGGTACATGGACAGAATGGAAGCAGCATGGGACAAACACAACGTCATCTGAAAAGTAAGCCCTTTAGCAATATCCTTGCGTCCTCATAATGCCATATTTAGTGTGTCTGATAAGCTCCTGACTCCCTTCCTTCATAACAATACTTTGATTGACATTGAAAACCACGTACGGATTAAACAGACCTTTTGTAATCCTACATTGCTATATAACATATTCTACGTTGTTACACAGGAGGCTTGGAATTAACTCCTTGTTTGAGCTCCTAAAGTATTGTGAAGGGTTCCAAAAAAGGCACTGAAATCAGTGTGCTGTCTGGTATATAAGAATACAAGATGTTAGGTTGTCTCCACAAGAGCAGTCACTCTAGCCATCAGATTGGAAACTTCCCTTTGGGGCAACCATGTTGCACATTCACATCACAGCACTCAACATTTGACAAATGTGTTGCGTCCACCACACATTTGTCATTATTGTAATAGCTGATCTTGCTGAAAGTTGATATTGCTAAAATGTGCAGCATGGTTCTTTCAAAGGGAAGCTTCTACTCAAAATGGCACAGGGGCAACACACAAAGTTCTTAGGAAGGAAATGTTTCATAGTACTAAGAATCAGTGTCTAAGGAGTTTATTCCAACTGTATAATAGATTTCCCCACTGCATTTTCCAAGGAATTAGGGCTGCTGACACACTGAAAAAATAATGCAGTTTGACACCACTTTAACTATCATGGCTCCATCTTATGGAATCCTGAATCTGTAGTTTGTTGTGGCACTAGAACTCTCAGATAGAGAAGGCTAAATATCTCACAAAACTACAAATCCCAGGATTCGATAGCATTCAGCCATGGCAGTTAAAGTGGTGTCAAACTGCATTATTATGGCAGCCTTGAAGAATTTCAGTTTTTAACATAAAGCAACCAACCAAGGTCAGAACAAACATTTATTCACTTTCGAATGCTGAACTATTGGAACAAGTGTGCAACTTGTTTTGGCAATTTGTTGTAGTGATCAGCAACAATATTCTATGGCACTTCATTAAATAGCATGCATGTATAAAATGACCTTCCAGGAGATACATCACAGATGGCAACCCAAACACTTCTGTGGTCCCTAAGTACTGAATAATTCCCTCATTTCTATGACTCTTTGGGTATGGAATGTCTGCCATCCTGTTACAACCACCCTAACTGTTTTCAACAATAAATGGTTGCCTGAAAATTTCAGGAGCTTCAAACTAACCTGCCAAAATACTAGTGGGAATCCTAGACATCTCAGCCATGCTCCAGATGTTGAGACAACATGGTCTGAGGTAGGGAGGATGCAATATATGTGTGTGTGTGTGTGTGTTCTCTCTCTCTCTCTGTGTGCGTGTATATATATATATATATATATATATATATACATATGAGAGAGAGACTTAGCCCTGGGTTTCAAGATGCCTTACAAAAATGAAAGATGGAGAAATGCAGTTTTCACCATCCTAATCAATACTCACCCTATACCCAAAATCTCAGTATAATGCTGGAGGTTTGGGAGGATGATTTTTTCCCCATTATCCATGGTGTTGGTGAAATAAATGTACAAAATAACACTATATTATAAGATATCGGTGAGGGAGGGAAGTATATTGGGCAAGACTACATACAAAAACATATATACAGTATTATGAGAAATGCATGTGAAAATGCATACAAATATCTGTGTATATTTGTCCCTCCACCAAAAATCACAAATTGATACACAAATAGGGTGGAATGAACTCAAAAACTGAAAAAGACGAAATTGAGAGAAACTGAAACTGGCCAATATAAACACACCTAGGAGATTTTCAGACGCACTTTTCAGCAGTATATATTCCAAAACAGCTCCGTTGCTGCCGCGCGGCAGGGGAACAATTTTGGATGACGCCGTTCCTCTGCCGAACCCCTCCGTGTCACTTCTGTGACAGAATGGAGGAAGCCACATCATATTTCATTCATGATTGTTGTCCATGAGTGAAATATGATGCGGCTTCCTCCATTCTGTCACAGAAGTGAGACGGAGGGGTTCGGCAGAGGAACGGCGTCGTCCAAAACTGCTCCCTTGCAACGGAGCAACGGAGCTGTTTTGGAATATATACTGCCGAAAATCGCATCTGAAAATCTCCCTAGTCTGGGGTTAGGTATCTAACTCATTTTCTCCTAATGTCGAATATATTTGGAATTTCTGGTAATATAATAATATATATTTTTATTCCTTTTGTTAATCTGATGAAAAGAATAATTGCCCTCTAGGCTTTTAAATCAGCAGACAACACAGAGCAGCAGGCAGGGTAAATGAACACAACATAGAAACAAGCAGGAAAATATATATGTAACGATATATATAACAGGAAGTTATGAGGTTTCATTTTGAGCCTTGATATCAAAACAGAGTTGGGACCTTATCTTTTAATCTGTAAACTGTCAGAGGGACTAATCATCTCTGCCTTTGCAAACAGAAAGTGCAAGCACAACCATGGACAAAATAACCAAACTTTTTTGGTGGGGGCAAAGTACTTATTAGTAATTGCCTCTAATTTTCAGCGTGTAACTAACAATCCCACCACAAGGACCTTTTGGTGAAGAGGCAGGTCTCTCGACCTGCCTTGAACAACATTTGGATCTGGACATGACATGTTTCTTTCCTTAGGGCTCAGGGGCTGAAGGAGGAGTCAATCTGGACAGGCTTCCTATGAGTTGGATAGCTGAAAATAAGCCAGGTAACATAGCTTAGCTCTGCTGCTTGGGTGGCTCACCTTTGAAAGGCTGAAGAGGGGGACAGAAATATCCCTGCTTCAATATACAGATTGACTCCAATATTCACAGATTTGTTATTCACACTTTTACTTATCCACATAGAAAAGAATACCTATGTTCTCTCAAGGCATTTCTATGTCCTCCCGTGCAATTCTATGGTCAAATGCCAGTGTTTGTCTCACTGAAAATAATATTATCCATGGTTTCAGGTCTCCATGGTGGTGTCTCTGTGTGTCTTGGAATGTATCCCCTGAGGATATGGGGGTTGAATTGTACATGTTGGTTGCAGACTTGCTGCAGACCAGGTTTCAATAGTTAGTAAAGTGGCCTTTTAGTTAACCTATGCATACGTATGCCTGTCTCTTTTTTTCCAAATGGCTGGGCTAATATTCTTTCTCAAGTATTCTGTCTATAATTTCGAACACATTCTGATTCTCCTTGATGAATAAATCAAGGGTAAATGATTTGTCAAAATCCATGTATCACAGTTGCTAAGATATGAGGCAATAAAAGAGTATGACTAAACACCATACATAGGAAGAAAACCTAGCAGCAGGGCTTATTTGGGTAATAGCCATTGTCTCTTTCTCACTTCTTTCTTAAATCTAATTACTGTTTTGAGTAACCAGGCTCAGAGAGAAAACACTAATTTTAGTGCCAGAGGCTGCTGCCACACTGCAGAAATAATCCAGATTGACACTGCTTTTAACTATCATGGTTCCAGCCTATGGGATCCTGGGATTTGTAGTTTGTAGAGGCACCAGAGCTCTCTGACAAAGAAGGCTAAATATCTCACAAAACTACAAATCCCAGAATTTCATAACATTGAGTCATGGCAGTTAAGAGTAGTGTCAAAACTACAATATTTCTGCAGTGTGGCAGCAGCCAGAGAGAAAACAAAGACAATGGTTAGCAAATTCCACATATCTCCTATATATCCTGTATGAGTTTGACCAAACCAAAGAAAACCAAACCAACAAATCCAAACAAAAACCCATCATCCATCTTGATATTAATGCTAGAGAAAACTCATTCCAAACAATTAAAAGCAATTGTCCATGCCTTTCGGTGCAGGCCATGGACAGAAGCAATTTGATTGCCTCCTGGTGCTCAGAAAAACAAGAGCTCTCAGTCCTCGAACACCTGCAGTTTATATTGTTATTATGAAAAACAAAAAAGCAGGGAGGTATTTGTGAACATAACTCCTCATGTAATTTTCTAGCCAGCTTTGTCCACCAGGAAAAACAATGCAGGCTTGAAACAGTCGCCATAGTAGGAGAATTCAACAGGACAAACCATCCAGTGAAAAAGTGACACCACAGAGACAGACAGACTGGCAATTTGCTCCTTGGTGAGATGTTTACCAGAATTCAATTCATTACAAACTGTTATAGCAAGTGTATTGCATTTAATTGTCACTGAGGATTTTTTAAAGTCTATATATCTCATAATAAACACATTCTCTTTTATACAAAGCCTTCCTAGTATGATAGTTCTATACCTTACTTTTTTTTCTTTTCCAAGACTTTATATGGATCAATTCATGAGACAACATAGAAACAATGATGTCTCACAAACAAATGAACATTCAATGACAAACGTAGTCAGGATGGTTACAAATAGTAGGAAAGGAAAACTTGTATAGCTTACTCTTTAAAGGGTACTTTGCATTGACTTTCTCCCAATAAATTCTTTTCACACAATCAACCTAGCATTTGACTGATGAAATTGGAATATGCTTGGATATTTTGTACACCACTATTCTCACAGCAAAAACTGTCTCCAAAGTCCCCACTATTACTTCTTTTCTGTTCTGTACTAATATACAATTCAAGAGCTTATTATGAACTGTAAAGTTTTTCAGCTGCTCAAGTTTTTCAGAACTAAGGCTGCAGTCTCATGCACACATAGCACTTTGCGGACCCAGACCGAACTTCCCGTCCTCCCCTTAAGGAACGCACGGACACAGAAATTTTCTACAACTATGTATTGATTACAATTGGAAAAAATAGTGTTAGGTACAGGTTAGTAATATATTGATTGATAATATATAGATTGGCATGTAAAAGGTCACAAGATGCTGGTGGCTGCAAATGGTTGGCACTGTGGCATGGGTCCGGATCCCTTCATTGACTAACCCTGTGTTGCTCAATGGCCTCCATGTCAGTTGCTACTGACTACTTCTTGGAGGGGGAGTCCCTGGCCGAGCCATCCCACTCGACACTCCCCCTTTCACCTGGAAACAAGATATTACAGACCTAACCACGGGTACTGTGGGGGGTATGTCTCCATGAACTTGAACTTGAACTTAACGGAGACCCCTGGCTCCCCCACTGACCCAGATTGGGGCCCATGCCTACCTCCAGCAAATCGTGACAGAATAACACCATCATACCTATATAACTCCAAGGAGGGTGGGCGGGGCTTTGGTTCCCGGCTGACAACTGCCGGGGGCTGTGCCAGGAGTGGGTTTTTATACCTGCTTGTGGCGCGGCCTGCCGTGTCATCCGGCTGCGCCAGAAGTGCAGCCAGATGTCCCTCCCCGGCTCCATAGCTTGGCCAATCGGGCGAGGGGCAGTCCCTCCCCATTGGCTAAGCTTTTGTGCCTTTCCCAGCGCCCAGTGGCTGCTGGGAAGAAGGAGCCCCAGGGAATGGTGGCCCCCTGCACTGCCCATGTGGTCACGGGGCCCCCCTCCCCCTCCTTGCCCGGCAGGGTGGCATGAAGCTGTGGAGGACCAGGGGGCACCAGCCGGGCCACAAATAGGCCCACCAGCAAGCCGGTAAGCCCCTAATGTAGTATTGTATTCACCATCCAAATTCTTGTAGTGCCCATCCTACGTGCAAGATCCTATGCTTACTCAGATGTGTCCCATTTGATTTTAGTAAAGATGTCCCACTTGAAACCAACCTTTGTGTCACTGACTGTTCTTCTCTGATCACAGGTGTTACTGAAATTAACTGGCTGCCACCCTGTTCACTGTTTACAAGATAATAAGCCAGACTTGTGATCTTGTAGCTTTTGGGATTCACATTTATGGTCATTATTGATCTAATATGACCTGCATAATCTGCCTCGGAAGCCAAGTAGTGCCCAGCTAGAGGGTTTTGAAGGTATTGCATATTGTGGCACTGGGAAATGACAACTGCAGCACTCTCACTTAGTTGTGGGGTGCAGTGAGAGGAGCAGTTGTGGCAGGACCCTGAGAGGTACCTCCAACTGTGTATCTCATTGCACCCCATATCTGGGAGAGTGCTACAGTCATCATTCCCCAGATTGGAGGCAGCACCTTGGAAACCTTTTGGTTTGGTGGCCTGTCTTAAGAGGTAGGTTGGAGGGATAGCATTTCTGCATTCATTTTTTTAAATGTAAATTTTACTAGTGCAATTTTATTTGAAAAAATAATTCTCTTCAATAATTTGTATAACTTGCATCATTGTGCAGAAATTAATTTTGATTGATAAAATGAAAGGCCAAATTATAGTCATGAGGCCAAACCCTACTCTGGAGGACATGATAACTCTCAATGCGACCAAGGATGCAGGGTAAAGAATTCATAAAGATGAGGCACATTACTGACATCACCACTGGCTCAATGGCCATTTGTCTCACTGGGTGAATTATTATCACTTTGTCAGCCCATAATGGACAGGCTGATATTCCAAGTGCATAAAATTTGGCACGAACCAGATATTTAAAAAGAAAAGAAAAAACGCTACAGTCCATTAAAGCCACAAAAAGCCACAAATTTCCCCCTAAAGGTGAGCTTTTATTTTTTCAACTTTCATGCCTTGCACTCATCACCAACTGTGGACAAAAACTTCCCAGTAGTAATAAGGATATTCTTTTACATTGAGAAAAACCTCCCGTGGGTAAACAACCTATGAGAGAAAGTTGCAGTTCAAATTCAGTATTCAATCACTATGCAGCCTTGGAAAGGCAAACTTCAAAGACAAATCTGGCTGCTCCTGGTCTTTCCCAGGTTTCAGTTATACAGCAGATTTTATTGCGGCAAATTGATTTATGGGGGATTCAGTTGCTTTGTTTAGTATTTTGCTTTCTGGTTTAGACCTCAAAGGTGTGGGGGGTGTGGTCTCCCAAGCACAGACAGCAAATATGCACACAGCTGAGGAGGAGGGGCTTGGTGGGGGGGAATAACTCCGTGACTGAAAGGGCAATTGGAATTCTCCGCTCCTCCTCTGGCTTTTCTTCTTACTGGCTTGCAAAATAGCAGGGGGAAAGAACAGAGAAAACTTTTTCTCTCTCAATCTCTGTCTTTCTCCCAAGCACAGACAGCAAACATGCACACAGCTGAGGAGGAGGAGCTTGATGGGGGAGGAATAGCTCCATGACTGAAAGGGCGATTGGATTCTCTCCTCCTCCTCCTCCTCTGTTTTTTCTTCTAACAGGGTGGCAAAATAGCAGAGACCATGAGGTTTTATTTCTCTTTCCAAAAAGGAAAACAACTGTGTGGTTAACAGCTGATCATTACTGCATCTCCCTCCCTCACTCCGCTTCTTTCAACCCGCCCTTCATCATAACAACCAATCAGAGTGCAGCTCTGCTGCAAATGTATCGGGAAGATTGCTGGTAATTCACACAGCCCTTAGCAAAATGGTTGTTTACACTAGCAATAATGCACTAAGTCCTACTACTTTCCAAATAAATCGGCAAAAGCAGCGACATCCCCTGTCATGCTGTATTTGGGTTTTTTTTTCCTTCCCCCCTTCTGAATGAGGTGATACTGTGGCACAATCCGTGGGAACAATGAGCAATCTTTGCTGTATATTTAGGGGAATATTTGCCCAGGTAAACGCAGCCTCAGTTATCTGTCCTCTCTTTATTACCCTAACCAAGATTTTTTTTTTTATCTTTCTTTTAGTTAGGGTCATGGAGAAAATAGGGCTCTGGATTCCCTCTTAGAGCTACTTGGGGGGGAACAACTCACTGGGGACTTGATAAAGCTCTGCTAGTCCTGCAGACTCCCATGGAAACAACTATAGCATCATGACAATTTTATCCTACACATTTGTAGCACTATATTACACTTTAACTGTCATGACAACATCCTGTAGAATCCTAGGATTTGCAGTTTAGAGAAGGGTATTAAAAATTCTCAAGTAGAGAGCAAGAGTGCTTCACCAAACTACAAACCCCAGAATTTAATAGGAGGCAACCATGATAGTAAAAGTAGAAACAGTGCTATGATTGTGTAGAGTGAAAGTGTCCCTAGGACTTGCCTGCATAGGCAATTTACCCCATCTTTTCCCCGTCTTGGATCCCTGCAATCTTGATTATGCAAGGTTTTTGCCCCATTCCCCTCCCCAGGCAGTCCCCATAACCCCCAGGGCAAAGACATGGCTAAAATGTGGGAGAGGCCATTAAAGGAGCCCTGGAGGCACGGTGGTTAAATGCCAGTACTGCAGACTCAATGTTGTGAGTTTGATCCTGTAGAGCTCCAGCCTTCCAGCCTTCCGTAGGCCAGTAAAATGAGTACCCAGCTTGTGAGGGCAATTAGCCAACACATTGTAAACTGCTTAGAGAGTGCTTAGCACTATAAAGAGGTATAGACATGCAGGTGTTATTGCTATTGCAATACCCAGGAAAAACCACTTCCACTGGCAAAAATTGATTAGACCCTATGCAACTACAGGGGCCCATTCCAGCAAGCCAGCCTGTTGCTGCAGCTGCCCTCTGCCATCACTCTTTTGCAGCAGGAAGCAGACTCACTGGTCACATGCAGAGGGCCTTAGTCACATGTTGTAGGCCAGCTTCTTAGCTTCAGAGAGAGTGGAGGAGGCAACAGTGATGGGCTGGTGTGCCCATCTGGCTGGTGTGCCCATGCAGGTAACAGGGAGGGGTGGGCCTGATCCATGGGCCGGATATGCTGGAGGGGAACTGCTAGTGGATAAAATAATCTAAATATAGAAGGAGATTATCCTACTTCATTCTAGGAAGTCAATATAAGTTTTCCCATTTTCTTGTCATTTGTACAGAATACCATCTCTCTCCACTAACATATTCTTACTGCCCACAGCTCTGTTCACATTGTGAGCTTTTCCTGTCTGACATAAGTAAAATGTGCATTTACGTCTACATCCTACTGCCCTCCTCTTTCCCCGGTTTACATAGAGTATTCTTTAGAGTTATCCAAGAAGTTGCTGGCCCAAGTTAAACATTGCTTACATGCCTATCAATTGTTTTTGTTTGCTGTGTACTAGAAATGTACATTTTAAATTCTAAACTAGTTAATCAATGAATATCTATGTTAAATATCTATGATTCTATGATTTTATGATCTAATTTAGCCTGGTGTAAATGTAAGGATAACCTCCCCATGGTGTGCCTTGACTCTCAGTTAAAGACCCCCAAAATTCATGTTCTTCCTGTCCATTTGAACATGATGTTAGCATGCCCTACTACCCCCTCCCTCTAATATCTCATAATTGGAAATATTGCACACTTCAAAGGGGTCAAGTAGACTGAGGTGATCCAAAAAAAGGTCAGGTGGGGGTCACAAGGACCTGGGAAGGTGTCTTAGATATATTTTTAGCAGGCAAGCCCAAACTAGGATTGTGTGGAATCCCCCTGTAAACAAAGCCATTAAGGAAGTATGCGCTAATTCCTTCTTAGGCCCCTCAGCAGCGAGTCACACAACTGAAACAATCAAGTGGTACATGCACTGGTAACCTCCCATCTCAATTTCTGTAATGCACTCTACATGGGGCTGCTCATGTGCTTGACTCAGAAACTTCAACTAGTTCAGAACATGGCAGCCAGGTTGATTTCTGGTGTTTTCAGAAGAGAGCACATAACACCTGTGCTAAAAGCTCTCCACTGGCTGCCTATTAGTTTCCGGGCACAGTACAAGGTGTTGGTTATGACCTTTAAAGCCCTGCATAGCTTGGGTCCAACTTACCTCTGGGACCACATCCTCCCATATGCTCTCCCCATGCACTTCGGTCCTCTGGGAGGAATCTGTTACAACCTATGAAAACAAGGCTGTCGGTGACGTCCCGGAGGACCTTCTCTGCTTCCGCTCCCAGATTATGGAATGGTCTGCCGGATGAGATCTGTCTTATTACCACCTTAGACAGTTTTTTAAAAGCTGTCAAGATGGATCTTTTCCGGCAGGCCTTTCCTGAATAACTATCCTGGCCCAAGACTCGGCTGTCCTTTCCCTCTGAGATGCAATTGGATTTTTTTTAAATTATTGGACTTTTTCGGATGAAGAAAAATAACGCAAGCAGCCTCTCCAGCTTGCGAGGCTGCTGCGCTGCAAAGCGCCCCTTTCGTATGACGCTCGCCCCTGCCGGTACTGTTGTGGTACCGCAGGGAGAGCTGAGCGTCATATTTCGTTGATTTTTACTCACGATCAACTTTCGTGAGTAAAAAATCAACAAAATATGACGCTCAGCTCTCCCTGCAGTACCGCAACAGTACCGCTAGAGGGCAGCGTCATCCGAAACTGACACTTTGCAGCGCAGCAGCCTCGCAAACTGGAGAGGCTGCTTGTGTTATTTTTCTACATCCGAAAAAGTCCATTATATGTTTTAATTTTTTCTAATCTAATATATTTTAAATTATTGCATGTTTTTAATCCTTTGTAATTTAATGTTATTTTAAGGGGTGGGTGGGCTAGGGTACTGTAATTATGGAGTTTTTATATTGGAAGCCACCCCAATTGCATTGCAGAGGGGTGGGATAGAAATATGACTTGTATGATATCATACACTAGCCATTTATAATGGAAAGAAGTGGGACAAAATCATAACCTCAATAATGCTATAATATGAATGCCTCGAGTGACAGGGCAAGCTGATATCCAATATGGCTGAAATATTTCTTCTTAAACCAGGAAATAATGTCATGCCTAAATAGCAATATTGATAGTTCAGCTATGAGAAAGCCTGGGTTCTATTAGAATAACCATGACAGTAATCACCAGTAAATTCAAAGAAAAAGAATAAGGATATGTACAGTGGGCTCTTGATATCCACTGGGCTTTTGTTCCTGGATCCCCCTGTGGATAGCAAAATCTGTGGATGCTCAAGTCCCATTCTATACAATGGCATAGTAAAATGGCACCCCTTATATAAAACGGCCAACAGCAAGGTTTGCTTTTTGGATTTTTTCCCTATGAATGCTTTCAAATCATGGTTGGTTGAATCCATGGATGCAGAACAGAGGGCCGACAGTAATGTCATACATGCAAACATGAGTGTATCACTGGCCTCATGAACAACCAAACTCCATATGGTTTCAGGCTGTGTGCCTAAAATTAGAGCAATTTAATCAGCTGCTATTCCAAAAGACCAGTTTCCAAAGGGGAAAAATTCAGTTTGATATCTTCAAATAGAAGCAGCATTTGGAGAACACTTTTAAATTTAACAAAATCAATGATGACCAACCAGGGTACCTAAAAAGGACCAGCTGGCATGACATCTTGATACTGCAAACCGACAACAAAGGGGGAAATGAGAGAATTAGAAGCTCTGTGAAGTTGTATGTTGTTTTTTAAAAACTGATTTCCCCTAGCCTGATCCATTTGTTTGAGAGAGGTTTTTGGTTTTGCTTTTAAGTCGCAAGATAGCAGGGAAGTCCTACATGCTTAGTAGTATTGAGTTTCTCAAGAAATCTCATCTTATGAAGGAGTGTTTCACTCTGAATCACACTCACCACTTATTTATTAAATTCATTTCACTGAGCATTGGATTTATTTATTTGTCTTCTTTTCTTGCAGACAGAGCACTTGAACGTTGTATTTTTAAAAGAAAGCATCCACCCATTGGTGGAGAGAAAGTTACACTTACACACACACACATGATACATACACACATAATTATACTGGCTGGTATTTGATATAAGCTAAGTTTTAATGACTTTGATATTAGTATTAGTGTGCAAGTCCATATGCCATTAGTATTAGTATGCAAGTCCCTATGATATGAATTTTAGCAATAATGTGTGTGTGTTTGTGTGTATGTGTGTGTGTATAATGCTTGCATATGTTTTCTTTCCCAGTGTGTTGATTGGCCACTTAGGAAACCTACCCAACCAATCCCCTCCCCCCTCTCACTCCCTCAGCCAATCACCACCCACATACAAATTCCTCTCCACCTCACAGGTACTCCTGCCAGTCAATCTGCATCTACACCCCCAGCCTCACTAGCCCCCCCCCTCCTCTCACTCTTTCAGCTACTCACCACCCACATGTAAAACAACATAATATTTTTTTCCCTAAAATAATAGTGTGTAGTTGAACTGTATGAACCTTTCAAATTTACTATAACGGTGTATGTTAATCCTGAGTACAGCTTGTGTGTGTGCATGTGAGTGCGCGTGTGTGTGCGCGCGCACACACACACATATATATATGTATTGGTTTATATTTTGGTCTATGACCGTAAATAAAATGATGATGATGGTGGTGGTGGTGGTGATGATGATGATGATCATGGTGATGATATTAGCATTCATATGCAAGACCCTATACAGCTCAGGACCCAGTTATCTCATGGAATGTCTCTCCATTTTTCAACCACCCCAGACCACTTGGCTATGCTCCTCATTGGTGGCTCCTCCGATGTTGCATGTCCTGGCTGTGCCTTTCCTTGATAAAGGCAGCCTGATAAAGCATCATCTTCTAGCTTTGCTTGCCCACTTTCCTACAAAAATAAGGTAGGAAGCACAAAGCCTGCACACAGAGCATAACTTATTTGCTTTAAAAAATATATCCTGCAATTTCTGTGTGAGAAACAGCAATAGCTGTGCAGAACATCATTTTCTGCACAGACAATAAATGTTGTTTTCTGTACAAAAAGAACACAAGTGAATTTTTGTATAGAACAGGGAAATTGGGAAAGTAGAACTGCGAAAATTCTCATCTGTCCAGGATTCTTCTTATCCAGGTTTTCTGCATTCAAGAAACTCACTCTTCAACCATTTATTCAAATATTTTTGAATATTCTTGCCATCCCAACTCTCACTAGGGATGGAAAGACTATTCTAATATCTTTTTTAAAATGTGTTTCTCAGGTGTCAAGAAATCTTAATGACAAGAATCCTGGACTGATAAGAATCTTCATATTTGAAACTTTTTTATGACTAATTTGCACATTCCTGTTTTGCACAGAAAACAGCCTATTCTGCACAGCAAACAGCATGATATTTTTGTGCATAAATGTTATTTTCTGCTCACAAAAAATGCTGTTTCCTGCACATAAAATGCAGAGGTGGGGAATTGTTTGCACAAAATTTACCTGTGGTTTTTTGTGCAGAGGACAGCATTTTATCCTTAGGAAACAGCATTTTCTATGCAGAAATTAATATTTTGGAGCAGATATATTTTCTGCACACAAAAGGCTGATTTCTGTGGGGGGAAATGCTATTTTCCGTGCAAAACAACCACGTGCCAAATTTGTGCAGGATAGGTCCTGAATTATGAATAGTTTCCAAAAACTGCACAGTATTGAAACAATTTTTTTTTGCAGTGAGAATAAAATTGATAAAATTACCCATTGCTTCTAAGAAAGAATTTAGTGAAGAATTACATCCTAGTTTTAGCATAGCTGTTATGAGGACTGTGAAAAAGTGCTGAGGTAAGGCAACAGAGGTCTTCTCTAGATGGGCCAAATGAAATGGCCTCCCCCCCCCATTCCCCCACCCAGCAGTCCAGATGATGAAGGGTTTTGCCCTGATCCTAGTCTGAACTGCCCAGATGATTTCCAGGCAGTTCAGATGAGAATCTAGTACAAATATCTCCTAAAATGGCATGGAAACATTTTTGAAAAACTCACCATTTGCTCCAGTTCTTCTGGAGGAAATGGTGAGTTCTGTTACTGTAATGGGTATGTGTATCCATTTGTCCACACAGAGAGACTGTGCAGTGCCTGGCGCAGCCATTTCCTGGCCAGGTTGCATGTTTCACGTCTGCTGAGGTTACTGTGAGGTGCCCAGGCATGTGACCACAGCCAGGTACCTCATTCCTGGCCTCAGAAGACGTGACCAGCATGGGGAAAAGAAAAGCACTGGTTCACCCAGAGGCCATGGCTATGAGGACACCCCTCCAATGCCACAATGGAAGGGCAGGTAACAGAAGGAAAACTCTGGGGCCCGGGACTAGAACAGTCCAGCCAGAACATAAATTATTCTGGCCAGTGTAGATAAGCCCAGAGATGGCAACAAAAATCAGAACAGGCCTTGTGAGTGTGTGCTGACAAGGAGATTACTGCCTTCTTAAAATATGGGATTAAGAGACTAAGATGATCCATGGGCAGTTTAAATTTTTATTGAGTTTTTAAAGCTTTGTTATACACAAAAAGGAAAAAGAACAACCCTTTGAGAAATAGTAATGAAATCTTCTGTAGTATATTTGCAGCTATATTGATCCCTTTTCCAGTGGAGGCCTCAAGCCAGTTATCATATTGAGAGAGATGATTTTAAAAATGCATTAGATGAGCAACAGGATGGGAAAGAACCTGAAGAGTACATGCCAATCTCCAGGAAAGTTGGCAACAGGGGAAAGAAAGAAGAATTTGTGTTGAAAATATGCAGGAGGAAGAGTTTTCTTACATCATTCATCTTTGGGGCACCAAATGCCACAGGTAGGAGGTTAAAAACTGGAACAACTAGAATAGGCCAAGCTGTTTCATTTCTTGGTAAACTCTTATAAGCATTAGCAGTTTTGTTTTGTTTTTAAGAAAAGGTAAACAGAAAGCTAAATGTGGGGGGGGGGGGGTTTAAAAGCAATGTTTCCATTACATCAAATTAAGAAATAGGGTAGTCTGTCTGTTTTGCATCAAATACAAATCTTGGCTGGTATCCTGTAATATGCCAACGCAAGTCACCTATGTATGTCTTTTTTGGGTGCTGCAGAGGTTGGTGTTGTCCTTCTTCTTCTACAATAACCAAAGCTTCCCCAAGACTCACAATTTCACTGTGATAGTCTTCCTTCCACACCCATTCAGTCCCTGGTGGAGAGTGGTAGTGAGATCTGAGAAGTTTCTGGCTATCTCCCAACAGACAGAGGCACAATGATTACATCAGCAGCCAAGACCTCTGGAGAACCCCAGTAGATCTTGGCAGATGATGTCATCAGTCTAGAACTGCATATGGGACATAGCCACATGCTTCTCACATCCCCTGCCCTGCTCTCCACTAGCCACTTAATGGCTGTGGGGGTGCTGTCAGAGTAAAATAGTGAGTCCTGGGGGAAAGAATGAAGTAAAAGAATCTTGGGGCTTTCTGTGATTTTATTTTGAAAGGATAATGTAATACTTATTAATCCACACCCTTGCTTGAGTACTTATTTTCAGCTGCAAAGGTCTATATTTCCCATATGGACAGTTGGCAGTAGCTTTGCTTACAGACTCAAATTATTTCCTTCATGGGGAAGGACTTTGGTCTCTCAAAGCAATGAGGTGTTCCAAGGTCAGGTCCAACTGGAGACAATAATATAGTCAGGTTTCGGTCCTGACACATAGCTCTAGGGACTGTGCATGGTATCCCAGAGCAGACTCTTGTAGTTATAAGGAGGTTATAAGTACTCCCAAGGTCTGCTTCCTGCAGTTTTTGAGTTATGTCAAGAAATAAACCACCAAGGTGGTGAATATCAGGGATACCCATTTATTAAGTATTTTCAGGACCATCAGTAGGTAGGTGACCTGCTGTATGAGCCCTCTTAAGCTGTTAAATGTGTAACTGCCATAGGTTTGGAGTGTGTTACTTCCCATGGGATCTTAGAGGGTGCCATGTCTCCCTAGCTGCCCGCTGTCACCCCTGAATTTAAAAACGTATACAAATAATTTTATTTTTTAAAAAAGGTTTCTAAAAAAGTCAACTTCTGATTTACTTCCTAGGTTAAAAGATGCTCTCTTGGGCTTAAACTAGGGAGGATAGAAGGCAATACATGGTGAAAAATAGGCCTTTTGCACCCTAGGGCCATTTTGTAGACTGGAATCCTCTAGTCTAAAGTTTATACCTGCATACAGTAGCACCCTCGCATCCGTTGATTTGCCATCTGCTGATTCAATTATCTGCAGATGGCGATGGCAATGGCAATGGCAATGGTGGGGTGGGTGGGTGGGTGAGAGATAGGAGGTGAACTTGCAGGGGGGCTGTGGAACAATGGGCAGGGAAGGGAGGGAGGAGGCAACCTTGCTGGGGGGGTGTGTCCAGCATAGCGAGCAATTGGGCGGTTGGGCTGGCAGTCAAAGGAAGCGACCGCATGGGTGGGTTGTAGCTGGCAAGTGGGAGGGCAGGCAGGCATGTGAAGGAGGGAGGACACTACCTTGCTGGTGGGGTTTCCAGTGCAGCAAGCAAGTGGGTGGGTGAGGGAAGGAGGTGACCTTGCAGGTGAGTTGCAGCCAGCAGGCAGAAGGGCAGCCAGGCAGGTGAAGGAGGGGGAAGGCTACCTTGCTGGGGGTGGTGGTTCCAGAGCAGTGAGCAGGCAGGCTGGCTGGTGAAGGAAGGAAGTGACCTCATGGGGGTGTTCCGGCGGTAGGCAGTGGGCAGGGGAAGAAGGAAGGAGGTGGCCTTGTGGGGGGATTCTGGTGCAGGAAGTAGTCAAAGGAGGCAACCTCATGGGGGGAGGGTTCTGGCGCGTGGGCAGAGGGTTCTAGCACGGCGGTGGCATTTACTATTATCCACAGATTTCACCATCCGTGGTGGGGCCCGGAACCATTCCCCCACAGATGTGGGGTCCTCCTGTATGTATTTGGGGGACATTGTGAATGGAGGTACCATGTTCATAGTTATGGAATGCCCTGACCAGCACAATGGCACTTTATCAGTGCTGGGGTGCATTCCCATATCTATTTGGTGTCTAGGGGAGGATGGGATCCTTTTGGCAGCATCCAGTTGCAATTGTGCAGCTGGAAGAAAACAACAGCCATCACAGGATATGCTACAATATATCCAGTGTATTAACTGGAGATCCAGGATGGTGACAGCAATTAATTACTCACTGCTACCGAACTCCAGCCAGACACTGTGCTGGTGCCTCCTGCAATCCTCTGGCCACTAATTAGCTGTGGGGCACACCTTGTTGCCATCAAGCTGCACTGCACTGTGGGTGGGAGTGGTAGCCCAGAATTAAGTATGCTGATAGTGCTTTATATTGCCCCAGTGTACTAACGGGCCTTGGCCTTAGCAGGCAATTTTATCAGTAAAGAAATAAATAAAGGTGCCAGTGTGGGGGGGCATCAAAAATTAGCCAGTCCTGATCTAATGGACGGTGCCCACCCCAATCTAGTGGAGAGGATTTGGGAGCAACTTCCTGGCCTAAGAGAGAATCCTTGTCAAATTACTCTCTTATCCAAGCGGCCTTCTCTACTCTCTTAGACTAAAAGGTTAAAGTAGAGTTGGCTTCTTACTTGCAAAGAGATTGATTCTACTCCAGCCCCCAGCCTTAAATAACAAAATTTTATAAACTGTTTCACACATATCATTCATTGCACAAATTTGTGAATGGAGTATATCAAGAGAAATAGGCTATCTATTATCAAGAGAAGTGCCAAGTCCTCTGACCAGCTTTCAAACTTTGTTTTATTGCTTAATCAGAAAATGAGGTTAACCCCCCTCAAAAAAAAAAAAAAAAAACCTGGCAAGTACATAAAAAACCCATTAACCCATGTAGCACAAACTAGATCCTTTTCCAAGCCATCCAAAAAGTAATTTCAGGTTTCACTTTGGGTGTCTGCAATACGCTGTGCTGATTTCACTGTATCTTTTTTGATGGCTGCTGTTTAAGGAAAGAGATCACCTGACAGATGTCTAAAGGATTTTGCATTACTTCTTACATAATTAGAAATGTTTCCCCTCCCCCCTTCTCCCCAAGCCATTTACAGCTTCTGCTATTCCTTTGACCTATGTAAAAGACCATTTAAACACCTTGTTGAACAACTGGGTGATGCTCCTGAGTGGTTATCTTTGAAATTGTTGACTTTAATCATGTTAACATTTTTTAGTTCATTTTATTTTCTACAGCTAATTGGCTTATGTAAGGTTGTCTTCAGAATAAGTCTCTGTAGTTGCCACTTTTAGGTTATGTAATATACAGCAGCCCAAGTACACTTAATGGATTTTCTGTGTTCTTGCTGCCGTGGAGTCTGTTTTCCCCCCTTCTGCATTCTAATGTGCAGTACTCGTAAATGGCACAAGAATATTGCTCTTTGTGCAGAAGAGAGACAGCCTACAAAAACTATAGTATTATGCACTTGGTTTAACAGGAGCATCATCATATTTTGTTTTTCAAACATTCCCACTAAGAGTCCACCAGCCTTTCAGAAATGAAAAAGAACATAAGTTTAGTCATCACAGGAAGAATTGCAGCACCTGGAAAACTGTAACTGACAATAACATTAGAGACAGGCTGCAACGTAAGATGTAGGCTGCAGCTAGAAAACTGGTAGTCCTACAGATGTTGGAATAGTTAACAAAAAAAGAAACACTCCCTTTCTGAAAACTCTTTTAATGCCCATGCCCTCCCATCCCACTTTCCTCTTCATACTCTCTAGCTAGAATTTTTTTAATGTGTCAGCATTGGGAGGATGGTAGCTGATACAGGATTCCAACCAATATTTTTAAATGTGTCCTTCCACTATTTGGTTTTCTAACAGCCTCCAAATACATATATGGGAGTGCCTGAGACTCAGCTTCTTGATCTCTTCAGTTCTGTTTGTTCCCCAAATACTTTTCAAGGGATAGGGCTAGCCCTATCATTAGGCAGAGTCAGGCAGTCACTTTAGACAGCTGGGGTTTGGGGATTTACAGGCTGCCCACCTCCATTTACATGGAAATGGTACCCATGGTTTCACTGACATGTGTTTGGGGGGGAGATCTCTCTCTAGGCATCTGGAAGATCATAGAGTTGTGCTGGAGGTGGTCTCTCTAGGCATCAAGAAGTCCTCCAGCACAACTCTGGACTTTTTCAAACAGCATTTACCGTGCAAGAAGACTCCATCATAGTTACAGCGCTGCTGCGTGGCAGAGGGTCCGTTGACGACGCCATCCCTCTTTCGGCATCGTCCATGTCACTTCCATGTATGATTGAAGGCAGCCGCATTATTTTTTTTACTCACAGACAACTGAGCTAACACAGCCAAACTAGTTTTAGCCTCTTGTGACATCACAATCCTATGCATACTTATTTGGGAGTAAACCCAACTGAACATAATGGAGTTTACTTCTGAGTAAATATGCATAGACATGTCACTGTTAAATGTACATTGGACCAAAGCTTTTATCCAGTTTAGCTGTGTATTAGGTTACTGGGCAAAGAGGAAGCCTATCATCTACACGGAGAGCCCAGCATGGTATAATGGTTTGAGTGTTGGGAGATTTTCAGACAGCGTTTAACAGTGCCTACCGTGGGATGAGGTCCCAGGAGAGGAACGGCGCTCTTGCGTGGCAGGGGGTCATTTTCAGACGCCGCCGTCCCTCTTCCAGGATCCTTCGTTGAATGCCCGTGAAGCTTTGGAAGGAGCCGCGCCATATTTTAAGCACGGGCAACTTCCCGTGGTTGTCTTAGGGTTCCCCTAAGTTAGAATTGATTTGATGGCACACAACAACAAAGATGCTATCCAAGGTGCTTTGATCTTAAATGATACCTCCGTATTAACAGAGCTGGACCAAAACCTGAGGCAGAATCACTGCCCCACTGATATGGAAGCCATGATCTGCTGTAGCCCAAATACAATCCATTTTTACAACTTTTTCCCCACTACCCCTCTTTCTTTCTCTCTTTCTCACACACACTCTGCTGTATGGGTGTCTTGCATGGCAATTTGACAGTAGCGAGAGTACACTACAGTTGCTTAGCAGTGAAACAATGTGCTTCCCCACCCCAGAATCGAAAAAATTACTACTCACAAGATTGCCAGGTGAGGAAAAGATGAACCCAAAGGGTGGAGAGGTCTGAAGGACTACTACTTGAACCCCCAAAGAAGGTCCAGACATCTAGAGGTTTCACGTGCTTTGCTGGAGTAAATAGTTTTAGAAGGAATGTGTGTATGCCTGTTAGGTTGTGTTAACTGATTTATTAGCTGGTACCAAGCAGCAAAAGTAGCTAAAGCACAGTCTGTGCAAATAACCAGCAAACAATCAATAGTTAATAGTTTGGGCAGGGATGTGGAAGTAATACTATAATTTATAGCCATATCTATAGCAGTTCATGTTCATGTTATATTTGATAGTGATTAAAACATCTTTTCTTCCAATTCATAAAACAAACATTAAGTAATCACAGTAGGTGCAGATAAATACAGAAGACTTCCTGCTTCAATAAATTATCTCAACATCATCTTTATAGGGTGGTGAAGTATTTACATATTTGTGTGAGTCCCTTTCTTCTTATAAAAACTGAAAATGCTTTTCTTTTCTTGTTTTGCAAAATGAGAAACATGTATTCATCTGTTCACTCAAAACAGAGTTAGGTTAGGTACTAATATAATAAATTATATCTTTAGTATCTGCTGAATGAATATGATTCATTCACCTGTCAAACCTTGTAAAATGGGTAATGCAGGGAAATTAAAGTAGCTCCTTTCACTGAATAGGGATGTACTTTTTAGACAGCCATCTATCCCCAGCTGAATCTGGGGCACTCTGCCATTATAACTTGATTTTACCCAGAGGTTCATAAAACATATGTTTTAATCATGCAGCCAATTTCACTTTTTATGCATCAGAATGGCAGCCATCATGACATTAAGAAAAACTCTATTTCAGAAACATCTTGATGCTTTAATGTCGAACTGTGCAAATACAGAGTCAAAAATTACACTGGATGAAATGTTTTATCACAGAAACCTTCAGCAGTGTCCATGACATTTTCTTACATGATTGGGATAGAATGTGTTCAAGATTTTTGGTGACACCTCCCCACAAAAAACTGGTGACTACATAGTAGCTCTGAATTGATTTCTACTCCTGTTACTGGGTTCCCTTTCTTCTAGAAATAGCCATGGTAAATGACACCAAAGTCATGAAGTGACAAAATAATGAAATGGGAAAGCAGTTGAACAATGCTCTGAAGAGCTGTTGCCTTTTATTGTCCTGATACTTACTGCTGATGATGGAGGTTGACTGTGAAATAAACCCACATATCTGTTTGATGTACACTCTCCAATCATTTACAGATTCAGTGAACCCTGCTGCCAGTACAGCAGTATGCGTATGTGTATAGGACTGATATATGTAAGTGTATAGGATTGAAATGTACTGTCTATAGGACTGAATGGCCACATAATCAATAATAAAAAACAACAATAACAAGAGCAGTAATATTTTTTTGGTTTCTAATGATAATGACAAAGATGCTGATGATATTATCACTTATATTTCTAGATATATAGCCTTCCTCTAGACCCAGTAACAAGGTTTACATTCTCTAAGAAGCATGAGCAAAATAAATAAATAAATAAGGATAATGATACATGAGGGCATAAAAAAGAAGGGACATCAAATTAAGAAGCTTTAAAAGACACATCTTCAGATGTCTGAAGAAAGGGAGAGAAGTGATTGTGTGAGTGGCAGAGAGGAGAGAATTTCATAGAAAATGAACTTGATGAGAAGGTTGGAGATCAGTAAAAGAAGACCAGTGCCCTTAACTTTAGAAAAGGAATTCTACCCAAAGCAAGGAGGGAGAGGTTATGATAGGCATGTAAAACCTGTTTGAGACATACGAGCTTGCTGCTATTACTGACAGTATTAATGTGTACCCTTAGATTGAAAAGAGAATGAAACTGTCTCATTTTATTTCTTTACTAAGCAGCCCCCTTCCCTAATTCATTATATGCATACATATCCACAACAAAAGCACTTTGCAGATAAGGATCCTGTTGTAGCATCACAGCAGTGTAACACTACAGTTATACAGTTGTCCCTTCATATGCGCTGGGGTTTGGTTCCAGGACCCCCACCCCCATGGATACCAAAATCTGTTAATACTCAAGTCCCATTATATACAATGACATAGCAAAATGGTGTCATTTAAGATGGCAAAATCAAGGTTTGCTTTTTGGATTATTATCCAAAATATTGGATTATTATTATTTTTTAAGAATATTTTCAAGCTGTGAACATTTAAATCCATGGATACTAAATCTGTGGATATGGAGGGACAACTGTAACTAGCAATGCTAGTTTGCTCAGGGTCATGCAGGGAGGAGATGTTGACAGAAGCAGAAGGCTGCTGCCTTCCTATAATCTGATACCCAAATAATTCATGAGGTGAGTGGGTTCATGGAGCCAAGGAAGTATGGAAGTGTTAGTTTGGTCTATCATCTGACCAATGCACAGGTGGCTCTCTAAACCAGGCTTCCCATAGTGCCTTGGCTTGATAGACTCCTAGAAACCAGACAGTTAGGAAATAGGTGGCATAGAGTCAGCAGCTATCTCCTCCTGCTACTGTTGCTGATTCCCTTTCCCTTTCAGTGCTGCAGTTGCTGTTACCACCACCTTCACTTTCACTGGGGTAGTTATCCCACCAGCAGAACCTAGATGATCTCAGCCATTTCTTCCTTCCATGTCCATGGGATCAGCCTATTAGACACAACTACAGTAGATTTATTGAAACAAAGAATTCACTTGCATGTTGACTCACCATTCAACTGTTGATTCAAAACATCTGTTCTGGTTTGACCAACAAATAAGATTCTGGCTGGAGTATGCTCTGGTGTGGTTCCAGTTACAGTAGACTGACTGAGTCAATTGTTGACTGATGAGTCAATGATTCAGTGGTCTGTTGAATTTAACTCAGTTCAGTGAAACTACTCTAGATGGGACTACTAAAAAGATTAAAGCTTCTGTCTCCTAACCTTACTATTCTCATTGTCCTCAACCAGCAAGCAACCTTCTTTACCCGTGGAAGCTGTCTTCAAGATTTGGCACTCTAGGGAAATCAAGGTTCTGAATTAAAGAGAAATCTCTGAGGCTATCCAAAGCAGACTGTCACTCTCTATGCATTGAGGGATGCAGAAGTTGTAAACTTTGCACATTTTAGAAATACCTTATAAAAATGTACCAGATGAAATTTTCACCTGTTTTAGTGGACTGGTAAACAAATGCAAGGGAAATGACTGGTGGTGAAGAGGGATCACTGCAGATGCCATAGGTAAGACATGTATTTTTTTTTTTAAAGGTAAGACATATACTGTAGATGGGAAAGTTATAGGCAGCCTGAAGGAAGAGTGGGGGGATGACTAGAGTAGAGAGGGGACTGTAGAGAGAGCTAAGTTGCTACCTGGTTCACACATGGCTTGAAAGGAAAAGGTTTAGTACTTTGATTTTCAGCATCTCACACGCAATCTGTTTAGTAGCACTGGTCCAGTCCCAGGGAGAATTAGGTGGCTCCAATGTTATGGATGCAGTGAATCAACTCCAGATTTTAGTCTGAAGTTTAAAGGAACTATCTAAGATATGGAATTCTACCCCTAAAAGAGGTTTACCATTTTCCCTATAGGGTATCTGCATATGTCCCTCTATTGTTGAGGATGAGAAAATTTGTGAGTATTCTTTACATCCCTAATTGGTATCCATAAACTTTTGAAAAATGCCAGATGTGCCTATGCATCTAAATGAGTTGGTGAATCCTACTTTATCTCTGACTTTTCTTCGCAAATGAAGATTCAGGAAGGCTCTTTCTGCAAGCGCGCTGATGACTAAAAAGGCCAATCGAAGATCATGGAAAGACTAAGATGTCCCCCCAAATTCCTTAAAATGATTACCTTGCTACACGAGGGCCAGCGTGGTCAAGCCAGATATGGCAATGCTCTTTCAGATCCCTTTCTAATAACTAATGGAGTGAAGCAAGGTTGTGTTCTTGTGCCAACTTTATTTATAATCTTCTTCAGCATGATGCTCCAAAGGGCGATGGCAGAGCTTGAAGAAGACGACGGCATCTATATATGTTACTGTACTGATGGTAGCTTGTTTAACTTAAGCCGTCTGAGGGCTCACACTAAGACTCTAAACTATCTAGTTCGTGAGCAGCTCTTCACTGATGATGCTGCCCTTGTTGCGCACACAGAAGCAGCTCTGCAGCGCCTAACATCCTGCTTTGCAACACCTGGAGAGCTGTTTGGGTTGGAAGTCAACCTGAAGAAAAGAGAAGTACTCTACCAGCCTGCACCACAGGATGAACACCACCATCCCCACATTGCTGTCGGCAAATCTGTTCTCAGGTCCGTTCAGCAGTTCACCTACCTGGGAAGCATCATCTCCTCAGATGCCAAGATTGACAAAGAGATCGATCACAGATTAGCAGAGGCATATAGTGCATTTGGAAGCTTCACAAAAGAGTCTGGAGTAATAAACTCCTGAGGCGAAGCACAAAAATCAGTGTGTATAGAGCCATTGTACTGTCTATTCTCCTTTATAGATCTGAAACATGGGAATCCTACTTTATAGAATGGACTGAATAGATTAAACCAAATGAATCTTTTTCTGTTTGAGATCACCTCTAGGTTGTGTCCTACATTACATACAGTGGAAGAACCCTATACAATCATAAACCAACATGTTAGTAATAAATCTGTAATATTTTCTTACACAATACTCAGTATCACAGGCACCACAGAAAAGCTGCTCTCATGCTACTTGGTGCTGTGAATGTGTGAAGGCCAGTGCATTATAGGGGTTAAAGTGTTGAAGGATTCAAGATGTGGTATGCACTGAGGTATGAAACTTACTAGGTGATCTTGGACGAACCGTTTGTTCTCCGCCTGGCCTATATCACAGAGTTGTTGTGGGGATAATATGGAAAGAGAGAGATAGAGCCATGTATGTCACCTTGAGCTCAATGGAAGAAAGGCAGAATTGAAAGGTAGCAAATATTAAATAAACAAATGCAGTGACTTCATTCTGGACAACAGTACACTATGGTATTAATAGACAACAATTACCTGCACAAGGTATATTGCTATTACAATATTAAAAGAAAGCATGTTTATTTTACCCATATCAAATGGAGACAGGGAAATGCTACTTACAGAAATGTGTTAGCTAACACCCTTGATGTAGAGACATGTAGAAGGATGGAGATGAGTAATAGTTGCTGCAGCAGACAATAGTTTGTATTATATCCTTTCTTACAAGAATGCAAATTCTACCCTGAGCTACCCATATGTTTCTTGCAAACTTCTTCTGAATATAGGTAAATACTGTAGAATCTCTTAAATTAAATATAAGCAAGACTTCTGTCCTAGTTAAAAGATCTTCATTTAATTCCTTCTGTCACTTCCTTATCAGGCATGAATAGGTGTGCAAATTTCAATTAACATATTTTATGATGTGTTAACTTGTCATATAACATATTTCTTCAGAAGTTTTCTGTTAACTCAGGGAGCTAAAATAACCTTGCTGCGAGGAATAATTATTAAGTATGATATTGTTGGATACCATACTTCACAAAATACGCAAGTTATATAAAACTAACATAAAGGTTAGCAATGTGAAATTTCTCCTTTATTTGGTGGGAGTGTAGAAATGTCATTATATTCAGAAATGAAATTTTCTATTAGATTAGGCAGGTAGCATGTCTCAATTCCATTTCATCATCTTTGTGCCCCAGTAACACATTCAAATTACTTCATGAACAAGAGGACTTATGAACTGATTTTGATACCTTATTAGCTCCCTTCAAGTGGACTTTGACTTCTGGTGACCACATGAATGAGAGACCTCCAAGTCACCCTATCCTCAACAGCCATGCTCAGGTCTTGCAAACTCAAGGCTGTGGCTTCCCTGATTGAGTCTATTCATCTGGAATGTGGTCTTACTCTTTTACTACTGCCCTCAATCTTTCCAATCATTATTGCCTATACTGGTGAGTCATGTATTGGCCAAAGTATGACACCCTCAATTTAGTCATCTTAGCTTCTAGGAAGAGTCCAGGCCTAATTTGCTCTAGGACTCACTTATTTATCTTTTTAGCAGTCCATGCTATTGTCAGACCTCTTCTCCAGAACATCTCAAATTAGTTGATTTTATTCCTATCAGTTTTCTTCACTCTCCAGTTTTAACAACCATACATAGAAATGGGAACTACGATGGCATGGACCATCCAAATGTTAATATTTAGTGATATATCTTTACACTTCAGGATCTTGTCTAGTTCCTTTGTAGCTGCCCTTCCAAATCCTAGTCTTCTGATTTCTTCACTGCAGTCTCCATTCTGATTAATGGCATGAGCCAAAGTATGGAAATCTTGAACTATTTCAAGGTCTTCATCATCTGTTCTAATGTTATGTAAATCACCTGCGGTCATTATTTTTGTTTTCTTAATGTTCAGTTGTAAACCTGCCTTTGCACTTTCTTCCTTGAATTTCTTCAATAATCGTTCCAAGTTTTGCTATTTTCTGCTATACGACTTTTTCAGATGGCCCTTACCGCACAAGCAGCCTCTGGAGCAGTAACGAGGTTGCCATGCAGCAAGGGGTCGTTTTCGGCCACCGCTGTCCCTCTTCCATGACCATTCATAGCACAACATGAAGCTTTGGAAGCGGCTGCATCATATTTCAGTCACGGGCAACTTCCGTGATTGAAATATGGCATGGCCGCTTCCAAAGCGTCACGTACGTGCTACGAATGGTCACAGAAGAGGGATGGCGGCATCCGAAAACAACCCCCTGCCACGCGGCAGCCTTGTTACTTCTCCGGAGGCTGCTTGCGCGGTAAGGGCCATCTGAAAAAGTCCATAGTATCATCTGCATATCTTAAATTGTAGATGTTCCTCCAATTTTTACACCTCCTTCCTCTGAATCTAAACCTGCTTTACATATGATAGTTTCTGCATACAAGTTAAACAGATAGCTTGATAAAATGCAGTCTTGCCTGACCTCTTTGGCCAATTAGAAACCATTCCACTTCTCTGTATTCTACTGGGGGGGGGGAATCTCATCATTAATGGCATGGCAATAATCAGAGCAGTATACTTGTCCATTCCCCCCCCCCAAATCAGAACTGTAAAATTGTACTTCCCAAGGTCACAATCCATGAGAAAGATCTGATGTTACAAGACCATCTCACTTGGAATAGGCTCTCTGAATGGAATGATAGACTTAACAAATGTATCTGGTTAAGAAAAGATAGACAATCCATTTTGGAAAAGGTATGTTTAGGTGTCTTTAATTTTTTGGAAACATCATAAGGAAATGAATATATCAGTTTGTTTCAGCATAATCTAAATTCAGGTACTGGGATGGCCCTCCAGATGCTGGTGGATTGCAAGTGCCATCAACCCTCACAACATTTTTGATATGTTACTCTTCTGGACTAAAATGCCAGAATTCCCTAGCCAGCAATAGGGATGTAATTCTTTACAAACAAATTTTGTGTAGAATAATTTCTGATTGGTAATTATTGTTATCAGTCCGGGATTGATCTGTCTTGTCACAGTTTCTTGACACTTGAGAAACACATTTTATGACCATTTTCCAGATTTTTACAACATTTCTTTTGTTGAACAATTCAACAATTTCTTCCATTCCTACCCCAGCATTGCCAGGGGCCTGTTGTTTTTGTTGTCATGTGCCTTAAGTCATTTCCAACTTATGGCAACCGTAATGCGAACCTCAGGGTTTTCTTGGCAAGATTTGTTCAGAGGGGGGTTTGCCTTTGCCTTCCTTTGAGGCTGAGTGAGTGTGACTTGTCCAAGGTCATGTTGTGAGTTTCCATGGCTGAGCAGGGATTTTAACTTTGGCCTCCAGAGCCACAATCCAATGCTAAAACCACTACACCACCCTGGCTCTCACCAGGGGTCTGGGTGATGCAAAATCCTTCTTTTTAAGTAAAAGGGGGGGGGGAGGAAACTCTTGGTCACCTTGGATACTGAAGATAAGTTGGACTTCTTACTCTATGACTGAGCAGAGTAGAAATTGGGAATTAGCTGTCTGAGACGGGGATGGGACAAGGAATGGAACAAGTGATATATTTAAAGTAATGTTTAGCTCACACATTTTCCAGTCCTGATTTAGAAAAAAAACAAAGTATACTATTCAAACTAAATTTAAACAATAAATAAACAGTAAGAGCTATTTAGACCAGGACTGAGGAAAATATGAACCTCACCATTGGCTGTTAAGACACGGTGGAAGTTGTAATGCAACAAAATCCACAAGGTTACAAATTCTCCAGCTCAAGCCTAATTGGTTATATGCTTTGTTTATTTTAATTGTATCAGAACCAAGTATGAGTACCGATATATGTTTCTACTTTTTTTCTCCCTGTAAGATTTCTTTTGATGCTGCTTATTAAAACATTCACTCTTAATAATTGCCTTTCCAGAGCATATCAAACCAGTGCTGGACACAGTTTATGATATTTTACCTCATTTAAATAAACCATTTAACTGGACACATGTTCAAACACTTGTGATACAGTCCACAAGACTGTGTGGAAACAGAATTATATTTATAGCAAAAGGACTGAAGAAAATTTGAATTGCAAAATTGTGGGATTAGCATTTTAATTTAGGGGTTGTATCTGGGTTCCCCCCCTTTCCTTTTAGTGAAATTCCCAGTATATTGCATAAAAATAATCCACCAGTTTAAATGAGCATCTACATGTCTACAACAGGAGTGTATAAAATACTCATGATATTTATTTAATATATCTTAAACTAACCTGTGTCTAAAGGCATGTTACTATTTCAGAAAGGCATCAGTCATTCAAAACAAATAGTAAGCCACATCTTAGAAAAGTTACCTTTTTGTACTACAGCTCCCAGAACCCAACAGCCAGCATTTCTAAGCTCTGGGTTTAGGACTCATAGGTTAGGAACTTTTCTCACACTTGTGGCATATAATTCAGCACAGCTTGAAAGAAATCAGCAGGCACAAGAAAAGAGTGTGTTATATGCAAGGTGAGCCTGAGACTTTGATCTTACCAATGGAAAGCATCCTATCCTCTGATTCTACCCAAAAAAAGTTGACTCAAGGGGCATTTCAATCTTACTTTGCACCGATGATGGGACAGCATCCTTTGCCCCATTTTCACCACACAAGCTAGTTTAGGGAGCCCAAGCAAGGCTGCTTAGAACACACAGTTCTATCTTCCAAAGATGGGAAATGCCACAGAAGTCATCTGTGGTCCCACCATGCTATATGCCACCTGAAGCAATCATCTCATTGTGCCTAATGGTAGAGGCAATCCCTGGTTTTCAACTATTATATTTGTCCATGTGCAAACCTGGTAAAGTATCTGTATCATTCTCATTAAGTTCAGAAGCAGTCATGTATTTAGGAAGCTATGATAGCCCTTCCTCTCAACCTGTATCTGAGGTGGGCACTCTCTGGAGGCCTGGGAGCTAATTGTAAGCTCCCTGAGAATCATTGGCCAGTTCCAGAATAAAACACACCCTGCAAATGCCAATATGACAAGTGTCCAGAGGTCTACTTCTCATTTTGTTAAAAAAACAAAAAACAAAAAACCCAACCCAAATATCTAGAAGGACAAAAGAGTGTCAAGAGTGGTCCTGCACTTTTAAAAACAAAACAAAACAAAACAAAACAAAACAAAACAAAACAAAACAAAACAAAACATTTCCATGCTTGCAGGCTTTCAGGAGCAGAAATCTCCCCCCCCCCCTGCTCACTTTTGCCAAGAATAATTTTTTAGGGGAGATGTTATGAAGGGGAGTCCAAGGGCTTGTCTAGACCTGCCAGAATACACCAGCTTCCTGCCAGCATATTCTAGCCCCAGATCAGGCCCACTTCTCCCCCATTACCTACATGAAATAGGGGCTGCCTCCCCCACTCCCCCCTCTGAAGCCAGGAAGGAAGCCTGCAGCATGTGATCAAGGCTGGTCACATGCAGAGGACCTTGATCATGTGCTGGTGGCCTCTTTCCTGGCTTCAGATAGAGATACCAATGGTGGCAGCAGCCAGTTATACAGGCCAACATACAGGTTTAGAACGTATGTTCCCATGCCAGAGTTTTCCTGTGTAACATAGGTTTTTTTACACCGTTGTAAAGGGATTTACCCCACCTTCCCCCATCTTTGCCCCGGGCATTGTTAGGACTGCCCAGGTGAGAAATGGGGCAAGAACCCTCCATTGTTTGGAGTACAGATCTCCAAGATGGGGTAAATAGCCATTTAGACAAGCACCAAGAGGGAGTTCAGGGACTCCACAAAGCCTTGGGAGCACATGTTGTTTATAGGCCATATAATTTCCATCTCTGAACTAAACCTCTGACTGTTAAGGATTCTCATAGCTGTATCTATCCAAAGTCAGGTTCATTTTGTAATCAGCAGTGTCAAACTGCAACATAGGACTTTTTCAAATGGGGGGGGGCCGAGGAGGTCAGGAGAAGAACGGGGCTGTCGTGCCCGATCTTCGCCCATGCTTCCTCCATGCTGCGGGTGTCGCTTTTTATTGACGGAGGTTTTCCGTCAATAAAAAGCAGCACCCACAGCACAGAGGAAGCACGGGGGAAGGTCAGGAGGAGGATAGCAGCATCTGAAATGGGGCACTGTAAGCGCAACAGCCCCGTTCTTCTCCCAACCTCCTTGGGGGTTTTCCCCCTGTTTGAAAAAGTCCAAAGTAGTAGTAATAGGAGGAGGAGGAGGAGGAGGAGGAGGAGGAGGAAAGAGCAGCAGAAGAATCAAACATATACAGAGAAAAACACCATATAGACAGACAATACTCTGCAAGATACTCTGCAAGTATTTTCATCTCCTTGCCAACAGGCATTAAATCCTGTACATTTTGGATGGAAGGGGCAATGCAGGGAGGAATTCTTCTGTTGGTTAAAAATCTGCAGAAAATCCAAACACAACATGTATAAGTTTAAGGACATTCTGAACACAAATGGGATGAGTATACAAGAGCTCCTTTTTTGTCAACAAAACACTGAATAGGCTCCTTCATAGCTCTCTGGGAATCACAGAGTAGATGTTTCTAGTGGATCATAACCTCTGTCTATGAAACTGAACTTGACTCAAATGGAAGAAAAGGCATGCGGGACAACTCTGAAGGAAATGTATGCATAAACACATCTGGCATGAAACTAATCCGGAGACTTAAAAATCTGAAAGTGTTTTCCCCTGGTTTGTCCTGATTTTAACTGCCACAATTCCTTTGCCTTCCCTAAGATACATGACTACCTTTAGGGATCACTTCTACATAAAAAATGCATGGCCTTTCACTTCTCATAAAATAGTGCGTCTCTTGGAAGGTCACACACATCCTTGTCTCACGGCAACCTGGGTAGACTTGGCTTGCTTAGCACCTTTTAGACAGTACAAAGGTAGACAAGCAATGCCATTCTGTAGCAGTGGGGGAAAGAGCATGTTAATCAGTGCACCTTCCCTGGAGAGGTATATGCCTGAATCAATGAGTGCTTTACCTCAGCATTCAAATACTCTGTAAGATTTTTTTTATTTTTTTTTTAAGCAAAGTGCTTTATCTAACTGCTAAGGGCACACAACTTCTTGACAGCATATTTATCAGTACCATGTACTTGATTCATTTTATGATTCACTGATTCATTTTATGATGCATATTTTGGGGGGATGTAGGCTATATTTCAAAGGAAGGAACTGGCAAAATCACCTCTGAGTATTCCTTGCCTAAGAAAACACTATGAAATTCATAGGGTCGCCATAAGTCGACAGGTGACTTGAGGGCACATATAGACACACAAGACCTAAATATCTTAAAGGCACCAGATCCTGTCTCATTTCGGAAGCTAAGCAGGGTCATCTCTGGTTAGCATTGGATGGGAGACCACCAACAAATACCAGGTACTGTGGGCTATATTTCACAGGAAGGAACTGGAAAAACCACCTCTGAGTATTCCTTGCCTTAAAAAAAAAAAAAAAACACCTATGAAATTCATGGAGTTGCCATAAGTTGAAAGATAACTTGAAGGCACGCATGCACACACACACACACATAGCTTCACCTATTGTTTATAAGTAAGTTGCTACATTGTTTTCATTTACTACATGGAAAATACATTTAATAATTACATACAGGAAAGAAAATACTCTCTCCCTGCACTGCTTTTTAAAGTATTAGGACTGCAAGAAAAGCTTCCACCACTATCATCTTTCTTGCAGTGGCAGCAGGTGGGTTCCATGTCAGTGGGATAGAGAATCTGCTCCAGGCCTTAGTGCAAATCTTAAAGGAGATATCCAAGGTGCTGAGTCCTATTCCCAAAATAGGTGCAGCACCTTGGAACTTTAAAAGTTCAGACTAAAGCCAAAGGTAGATTCACTGTCCCAGTGACATGGGAATCATGCACCACCAGTGCTTTATTGGCCCAGTGGAGATAAATGGTGGGGAAAAAAACTGTGATATTGGTGAGACAGAGCTAAAGCTGACTGACATTCAGGTGAGTGTGTGGGATTTTTAGGAAACTTTTAATTGTGAGGTGGTCCAAGGGCTTCCCATTCCACTATTACATTTTTGCATCTTTTTAGAAAGTAAGAACTGCACTGAGAAGTGAAGAAGCCTGGTGACAGCTGCATCAGTTCAGAATGGGTTGGAGAGTATCTCTGGGTAAGATTGTATGACAATAAACCATTATTTCAAAGGACATTGGAATGAGGGTGGAGATGGCTGCTCCCACTATGAGTACCTATTTGCTTAGAGTCGCTCTTAGTCCACAACCAAAAGTACCTCTCTTTCACAGCTGAAAGGAAAGTTATCTTTTAGACTTCAGAAGCTCTTGCCAGCACGACTCATGGCTAGGTGATTGTGGCCTTTCTAGTCCAAAAAAGTATATATATATATTCACATTCTGCTTTCTCCTCATCACAAGGTGCATCTCAGCTGATCAAACAGGGCATGTCTTCAACAAGTACATGGGAATATCAACTGTGAATAGCCTGAAAAACTTCTACTCTGGATGGTCATCTATTTGTATCACCTATTTGCATTGGTATTGTTATTGATGGTGTTGTTGTTACTGTTGAGTGACTCACCACTTTTTCCTATACCAGATGCAGGTAGAATCTCATAAATTACCTTAATTTCTCTGGATTCAATCCTATTAGTAATCCCAACGAGAGTAGAATGAGTGAATCAATGAGATTTTTGAAAGTAGATTCACCATTCAACAATTGTTTCAGTGGGTCTACCAAAAGGATTCAAGCTTCTGTTTTTATATAGAATGGAGACATTTGGTGCATTGAATGTTGTAATACCTCTATCAGATGAAATTAAATAGCATGTGACAGTAAGAGATTCCCCCACACCACAAATCAAGATGAAATATCTAATTGTTTGATGTCAATTAAGCAAGACAAGAAATGACACATATAGTGGCAGTTTTTCTAGGGAATGCTGTAAGAGCCCATCAGATCAGACTTAGGAGTTCTGCTGGTATGAGCAAGGGGTCGTTTACACGGGCAAATATTCCTCTAAATATACCGCTAAGATAGCTCATAGTTCCCATGGATCGCAGCACAGCATAGTTCCCATGGATCGCCTCATTCAGAAGGGGGGAAGGTAAAACACCCAAATATAGCGTGCCAGGGGATGTCACTACTTTTGCCGGTATATTTGCAATGTAGCACTTTATTGGCAGTGTAAACTAACATTCCGTTAAGAGCTTCCGCAGATCTTTACTGTGATTGGTTGCTATGATGTAAGGGGCAGGCTTAAAAGAGAGGGACTGTGTTCAGTAGCGATCAGGAAACTTTGAAAAATCCTCTCTGCTATTTTGCAGAAGGTCTGCCAAGAAAAAGGATTCCCAAGACCTTTCAGTCATAAAGTTCCCATCTGTCAGCTCTGCTTGGGGGAGGGAGAGAGAGAGGGGGGAGGGGGGACTGAGGGAGGGAGAGTCAAAAATCCTCTGCTATTTTGCAGGTCTGTGAACCCTGACTAAACAAATAGTGCTGGAAAAACTTGTGATAGGTTCACCTTAGGATCCACAGCATGGCAGCAAAGTCTTTCCCTCTGCTTCAGGGAGTGGGTTCATTTACAGGCAGATTTACAGAGACACAGAGACAGAGCCACTTCTTTGATCTTCCCCCCTGCTATTTTGGCAGTCTGTGAGTCTTTAGCTCAGAAATGCAAGACTTCAAAGGAGGGTCTATGACCTTCCCCATACAGCCTTTGTCTGCTTGGGAGGCCACACACCCCACACTTTTTCAAGTCTGAAAAAGTGGCATAATTAGAAAAAAAAATCTGACTGGCACAGATGCGGAAAAGAATTAAAGCGCATGTTGCCGCAATAAATCTGCTGTGTAAACCAGCCCCTAGTGTCCTAATTCTTCCTTAAGTGAAATTCTACCCAATTTAATTTCTGTCTGACAAAAATATTTAAAAAAAAAAAGAAAGAAATGGTTGGATGGGCAAAGGTTGCCTAAATTTGTGCAGAGGATACAATTAACTATCTCTTCTCAGAGCCACAACTACAGTAAAACTGTTGGTCCAGATTTACTGCAGGGCACAAGATATGTGTTGACATCTGGCAAACAGTGTCATTTTGTCCATTTCACCTTATCCCTTCACATCTTTTGTATAGGAACTAGATAATCTGCAATTTATCAAAATATAAAGAGTGGCACAGGGAACTAGCAATATATCAGTAAAATAATGACAAAATTGCTCCTATATATTCCACTTCTGAAATATATATATATATATATATATATATATATATATTAAAACACCTTATCTGCAAGTTCTTTGGAAAAGAAACAATACTAGCTTTTGAGAACAAAGGGCAGAAATGAGTACTGGTACTAGTAAATGGGTTTGTTTCACTTTATCCTAAGTAGTAGCCGTGTGTTTGGTAAAATGCTTTAATCATCCTGAATCAGCTTGTGAGGGTTTGTGCATACATACTTTCAAAGAAACTCTTTTCCTAGCTCATCTGTCTGTTGCAGTGTTCTCTTTTCTATGGTTTTGTTAGCTCAAATATACACTCAATGTGTATGAGCAAAATCCAGTGTGTGAGCAAAATCCTGTGTAAAGAGTGAATCACACAGAACTTGATTATCACATTATAACATTGACCCTTTACGAAGTGTGAAATGACACAGTGATGTCCTCTATGATTTTGATACTTCTGATACTAGCTAAGATGGAGCTGTGTGAGGAATAATAAAATGCTCTCTAGTAGCATGAGCTATCTTTCATTTAAGTTAAAAAAAATTAAAAACCACTTAGATTTCATGACTCATTACTAAAAATACTGGAAATGTTAACTTTTTGGAATTTCAAATCTCCTAATCTTTCAGCTGCACTGCTAATGATCCTCCTGGTTGGGATTTTATGGGAGGTATTATCCAAATAAAAGAGTTTTAAAAGTTTTTTGATGAGACTTTTGTATAGGGATGTAAAGAATAAAGATACATTTTCTCACTCTGAATGATAAGGGGTGTCTCAACATATATTTTTTTATTTAGTTAGTTAGTTATACCCCGCTCTTCAGCCACAAGGCTATCAGAGCGGCTTACAATTTTTTTTAAGCAATAGCTATTTACACATCTAACTGCATTAAACAGTTTCCAATGTGTGTTAGCTAATTGCCCCCACAAGCTGGGTACTCATTTTACTGACCTACGAAAGAATGGAAGGCTGAGCGAACCTTGGAGCCTGCTGGAATCGAACTTGCAACTTGCAATGTGGTGACTTGTAGTACTGGCATTTAAATTAGAGACCCACTGAGAAAATGGTCAACTGCTGCAAGATTTTTCACATTCCAGTTTTTTCTTCTGAAAAAAATAATTTCTGGGGGGAAAACTCAAATGTAAAACAACATTTTTGTGCAAGAAACAGAAATACACAAATATTCTGGTGCAAATGAACTTTTCATTAAAATCTCCAGGAGTTTTTTTGTCGTCCCCCCCCCCCCGAAATACCTGCTTAATTCTGTTTTAGCCAGCAAAAAATAGAGGAGGTCCCATTTCACTGCAGGAGCCCATCCTGGGAGGCTGACCAGTCACTGCGGTTCCAGTCTGCCATCATTCTGCCAAAGCAGGTATGAGTCCTGCAGCATGGGAACAAGGCTGGTCACATGCAGGGGGCCTTGGTCATATGTTGTGGGCTGGCTTCCTAGCTTTCAAGAGAGCAAGGGAGCTGGTTTATCCTGGCCCATGTAGATGAGTCCTCAAAAAAGCACGGCAATTTCCTAAGAGTTCTTCCAAAGCCCTGGGACCTGGAAAACCTGTTCATAAGTATCCCACTGCTCACACAAAAAGGGGCCCAAATTTTTGCTAGTACCCAGTATAATGTTTTGTAAAAACATCACTGTGACCTATGGATATTATCATTGTCAACCGTGGAAACTTACTGTGTGACTGGGCAGATCACACTCTCTCCATTTAAGAGGAAGGCAGTAACAAATCTCTTCTGAAAAATCTTGCCTGCTACCCACCCCCCTTAGAATAGGGTTGCCATAATGCTCATAACAATATCAACACTGGCACCACCTCTCCCTTTCCTGAGAGTCAGATGTCAGAAGGCAGAGTTAGCCAGTGATATCCAATCTCTGCTGAAGCATTGTTGCCATTGTGGATTGTTATTATAAATGTCAGAATCCCCATCATAAAATTGTATCATTTCCCCCAGGATAAGGCCTGTGTGCCTCCAAGTGAGATTCTTTGTCTTCTGATTTGTGTTTTAAGAACCCAGCTCCCTGAAAGAAGCATTGTACAAAACTGAATGTGGGCCAGAATTCCTATATCTGTATGTGTGTAGCAGACGGCATTATGTGTCTTTGATAGGCATTTTATCTATGAGAAAAGCTGGACACACTGCTTAAACTATTAAACCTTAAGGGCTCCTTTCCAGCCCTGGCACCAAATCAACCTCTGTGAGCAGAGTTTACTTTAAAACCTAAAGTCTCTAGCCATACATGATTTGAAGAGTTCGCAGAGCTAGGGAAATTACTTTTCTGGACTACAGTTACCCAAAAAGCTAGTCTACAGCATGATGCTGGCTGGTGGATTCTGGTAGTTGTAGTCCATATCAACAATGGGATTTTTCTCGATTTGCATTGTGTATTTAGGCACATGATTTATTTGTATGCCTGGACACTGATAACTGCTAGAAACCTGACACAGAGAACAGAATTCTAAATTCACTGTTTGTGCTCTCATGTAGGCACATCAGTATGACATTGCTGGAGGGAGAGCATTTTGATGACCTCAAGGAACTGAGGCCAGAGTGTTTTTGTAGTTATGGCATGCAGTGAGAGCCTGAACTGGTAGGTGACGGGCTGGAGTATTTAAGACAATGCCCTCCCCCTCTCAGTTCTTCTTTGGATCTTTGAATGGCTCACCCCCCTACTCTCAGTGCAGTGTGAATTTCACTGGTTACTTTGGGACTGGGTAGAAAATTTTTTCCCCTTCTGTTTTCTAAAGGGTTTTTTTTTTTTAACTACCCCCATACTGTATCTGCAGGGACCAGGCTAACTGGCTAAGGAGGGAGGGCCTCAGGTTGTCTTTTAAATAGGCTATCCTTGGCAGGTATGGTGGGGGAGCAAAATGTACACTTTGGCACCCCCTTGTGGTGAAGGGCAGGGCCTTGGATCCTCTTTGGGTTCTGGGACCTGAGAGGTTGTGAAGGAGCCTGCCAGAACTCCTAACCTGGGGAGTTGGCTCTCTCTTATAGGGCCCTGGAACTTGGGAGGGCCTCAGGTTGCCTTCCAGATAAGACAGGCTCAGGTGAGCAACCTAATTTTGTTGGATTGCCCTTAGGGTCAGGTGTGATACCCAAAGGAAGACTGAGGAGGTGGTCACAAGTTGATACCTGCCCTCAGCCAGACCCACATCAAATTGCACTCCCCCCCCAGGCTTTGTCCAAGGTTCAATTCATTAATTAAGCTGTAGATCAACTAAAATAGCCCTATTTAAACCCATCTCTGTGTATCTGGCTCATTATCTCTTGGTTGGTTATCAATGTTATGATGCCTGTCAAAAGGATGGTAATTTTAGTTTTAATTCTTTTTATCAGATGGACATTGTTTGAAACCTTTACAAAATGGACATTTACTACCAGGTCACTGCATTGTTGTCCAGGTTTGTTTGATGGTTGGTGTATGTACTTTAGGTGCATGTGTGTGTAACTGAAAGGATTTGCTATGTACTTTTACATTTCCTAACTTTTCAGTAACAATTAGCTATGCTAATTTCTACATTTTCAAAGATGAAACTTATAAAGATCTACCTAAACAATACTCAGGAGACAAGAGACAAGCATTGTTGATTGTTCCCTTCTAAAATGGAATGAATATTTTTTTTAAAAAAGCCTAGAGCATGTTCTTAATAAACTTGTTGAACAAAAGACATGCCAATCTGCATCAGATACAAAGAGAAATTATTCTGTCACCCACAAAATGTGGGAACTTGAGGTCATCCGATGAAGCTGATGGCTCTAGGTTCAGACCAAATAAAAGAGAAGAAAATCTTCACACAATGCATGCAATTATATTCTACAATTCACTACCATAAAAAATTAGACAGGTCACTAATTTTGATTATATATGTGTGTGTGTGTGTGTGTGTATAAACTGATGTTTAGTAAATGACTTGCTCTATCAGAAGATGCTGTAACTAGTTACACTGAGAGTTCAGATGTAGAAGCACTGCATCTCTGAGAATCAGATATTGGGAACAAACCTTGAGGCTAAACTGCTTCTCTTGTGATTCCATTTTTAATATATGTGCATAAGCCAGTTCAAAAAAGTTAGTCAATATGGTATATATTCTACATTCTGTAAATAAATGTCATTTCTATGGAATCTGCATCATGGCTTAAATCTTCTGCTTCCAACACTACAGGAAAATTTGGTTTCTGAACATACTGGATCAAGATGTCTTTTCCCCCTGCATTAACTCAACTGTATAAATATTCAGTATAGCATATTCTATATTTTTAATAACAACAACATTCATGTCATTTCTTTATCAAATGAGATTATTTGATTCTATTCAAGTATGTATTTGTTTGTTTACAATTTGGGTTTCATATATCAAAATGCTACAAGGAAAAAAAAGATGAAAAATTGCTGACAATGATGAAAGGCACTAACGTATTCTGAATGATCAAATTATTATGGAGATACTCTCAGTGCTAGATGATCCTAGAGTGCTCTTAAACAATGTACTTTTCTAAAAACATACCTGTCCCGAAGTCCTTTGAGATCTGACTTCAACAAGAGTATCTTTCGAATCCAGTAGTAGGAATGAATAATCTACAACACTAAAAATTGAAGCTGACTATAAAATGGGTTTAAGAGAGTTTACTGTCACTCACCTTCTCTGCTGACTGTGCAGTTCCAAAAAAGATTGGAATAAAAGCTAACCAAATGATACAGGTGGTATACATAGTAAATCCAATTGGTTTTGCTTCATTGAATGTCTCTGGAACGCCTCTTGTTTTAATAGCATAAACAGTGCATGTTACCATTAAGAGAATACTGTATCCAAGAGAACAAATGAGAGATAGATCAGAGATGTCACATTTGAGAACTCCGCGGGCATTTTCAGGATCCAGAGTCCTCTGTTCTCCATAGTCCACTATGATATGTGGAGGATCAATGCCAAACCAGATGAAGACTCCTACAAGCTGTATGGATATGAGGCTGAAAGTAATTACCAACTGGGAAGCTGGGCTGATGAATTTTGGAGCAGTGACAGACTTTTTCCCTTGCTCAAATATTCGATGGATCCGGTTGGTTTTGGTGAGCAAGGCTGCATAGCTGAAACACATGCCGAGGCCTAAAAAGATCCGTCGGAAACTGCAGATGGCAGTGTCTGGACTTGCAATCATTAAAAAGGTGATGGAGTAACAAAGAAAAATCCCAGTCAAGAGGACATAGCTGAGCTCACGCCCAGAGGCCCGGACAATGGGCGTGTCGTTGTGGCGAACGAATGTCACAATGACAAAAGTGGTGGCAATGATCCCAAGGATAGCTATAAAGACAGGTACAATTGCCCAAGGAGAATGCCACTCCAGCTTGATGATGGGAATCTGCTGGCAATCTGTGCGGTTGATGTTGGGTCTCTTGTCAAATGGGCACATTTCACAGGTCACCTCATCCACTTGGTAATGATAACCTTCACAGCGCTCACAGTGCCAACAACATGGCACTCCCTTGACCATTTTCTTCCTTTCCCCAGGCTTGCATGGCAAACTACAGACTGAGGTGGGGTGAGTTTGTTCTCTGTTGTCCCACTGCATGTCTTCTACCTGTGGTTAAATATGTTAAGGACAGAAAGAAAGAAAAAACACCCAATGAGCCTTTCATTCTCTCCCATTTATAATATCCTAATCTTGGCTCAAGGTTTGTCATAAATCATTCTGTGTTGACAGTACAAATGCAGTTTACCTTGATAAGAAACCTGTTTTTCCCCCTCTTATATTGACTTTATGAATCTGTTAAATGATTGTGCCCAATAAATCATTTGTGCCAGAGGCTTGATGAGTGTCATTAGTTTCTATTTACCTCTTTACTGCTGACCAAATTGACATCTGCAAGAAAGATTTATCGACTCGAGGCTACTTTTGAAGCAAGGCATCCTGTAAAAAGGAATTTATGAGCTAATCACGTGCAAACATAGTTCTCAAACATTTAATTAGAAAATAATGGCACATGGGCTTGGACTTATTTATTTATTTACTCTTTCAGTATAACTCTTTCAGTATAACTCCATTACTCCATTGACCCAGCAAGGACTATCAAGAAATAAGTGCCATGAAGTACAAGATATTCTTTTAAGTTTTCACATTTGTCACATGCTGTTTCCATACTAGTTCACTGCTGTTGTAGTCCTCCATGTTCTCACTCCATTATTTACTATCTCAGTGCATCAGGCATTTTGAGTTTTGCATCAATACCCAATGGATAACTTCTTGTAGCTGGGAGAGAAGAACACTCTTGGGCTGTGAAAGATTATCTCTAAAAGGCCAGGGAGAGATTTTTCCTGATCATACAAAGCTAGCCCATCACAGCCAGGAATTGTGCTATCTTGGAAACTTCTGTGTTCCTTTACTGCCAAAGAGCAGCTGTTGTCCCACTCACAAAGCTGCATCCCCAAAAGCAGCAGGCCTGAAAGCAGTCAGTGAGAGACAAACAGCAACCCACAAATTGAAGTTTTGCATCCCAACGCCTTGTTTACATGGCAAAATAAATCCTCTAAGAATTTACCAAGACACCTATTAGTTCCCACATGTTTCGATTCAAAGTCGCCCTATTCAGAAGGAGGAGGGCCAAAAAAACCGATAGAATCATAAAATCATAGAGTTGGAAGAGACCTCAAGAGCCATCCAGTCCAACCCCCTGCCCTACAGGAATAAACAATCAAATCATTCCCGACAGATGGCCATCCAGCCTCTGTTTAAAAACCTCCAAAGAAGGAGACTCCACCACACTCCAAGGCAGTGTATTCCAGTTCTGAACAGCTCTTACCCTTTTGCTACTTTCCCTGACATTTTTTGATAAAGTTCGTGAAAATGCACACAACAGGTGGTGTGAACTACCTATTCGCAAAAGGCTGTGTGATCTACCAGCATTCTTCCTGAAACAGGCTCACAGCAGAGCTGAGCTGTGATTTATTGGCGCTCAGAGGGGGCAGGCTTGCAAGGGATGCCTTTGGAATGCAGGATCCACCATTGTTTCTTTTTTGACACAGACCAGGCAATCCCGGCTGCCTGCCTCCTTGCTTGTTCACCCTCTGTGACCGTGGTTGGCCATGCAAAGGGAGGGAGAGAGGGAGGGAATACCCTTGTAGAAGATCAGCCTCCATGCTCCATGTTCCTTTGCTGGGCGATCACTGCCTTGCTTTATTGGGGGGGGGATTTGCAGCATGTGAGTGATACTGTAGCCTCTTCCTCCCTTGGCCCCTCCTTCCCTTTTTGTCCCAGCAGCGGCGAACAAGGAAAAGAGGGGTCCGCTGGGAGGGACTGACAGTCCCATTGCCCAGCTGTCCACCACTGGAGCTTCCTCCTCCCTTGCCCCCCTCCTCCTCCTTTGCCCCAGAAGCCAGCAAACTGGGAAGTGGGGGAAGGAGGAAGAGGCTTCAATGGCAGACATTTCTGCATTAAAAATGGTCATGTAACCGACCCCCAAGAGTCTTGAATGGTGTGCTGTTGGGATGGTAGATTGCTTGTTCTTTCCCCCTTCAGCTGCTTGGGAACTATGTGGATGGGTTCCTGTCCTGTTTCTCTACTTGATCGCATGCCATTGAGCCTTTATAGCATTGCTTTTAGGAAAGTGAAAGATGAAAATACTTAAAGAGATCACAGGCACTGCATGGAAGCATATTAATTAATTAGTTAGAATCGCCTTTCTCCAAGAACTGAGAGGAGTCCCATAACAAAATTAAAGCCGATACCGATCAAACAGATAAACTCAGCCACATATAAAAACAGAAGAGAAAGTTAAAATGGTGAAACACATGTAAACCAAATATAGCACTGAAACACTATTAAGTTAAAAAGTGATTTTTAAACAAAGACACTACGCCTAGCCACTAAAACTACTGTTCTGAACAGCTAGTCAATCTGCTTGTCTGAATAAAAGCCAACACACACACAAACACACTTTTTAAAGTGAAAAGATAAGAGGATGCTGACTAATTTAGTCTCCCCTAAAAGAAATCCCACAGCCTTGGAACAATAGGGATGTAATTTTCCAATAATTTCCATCTCAAAGAAAGCAATGAGTAGTTTTAGCAATGTTCTTACTACTGTAAGAAAGTCTCTGAAAATAGTGCAATTACCAAAGGCTATTTTCAGTTCAGGACTTATACTGCACAAAATTCACATGTGGCACTTTTTGTGTAGAAAACAGCATTCTCCACACAGAAAATCGTATTTTTGTGCAGAATGATTATCTTCCTTGCAAAAAATGCTGCAGTGATTGTGGACTTATTCTGTGGAATATTTACACATAAGCCCTCCCCCAAGCTGTTTTTTTGTGCAAAATCTATATATAAATTCTCTTGGTATGTTACCGTTTCCAGTGTGCTGATTGGCTGCTTAGGAAACTGACCAACTAATCACAGCTTGGTTGGGCAGCCAATCAGCACATTGGAGGTGGGAACATGTGGAGTTTTACCTCCAGTGTAAACATGGCTGGCAAGGACTGAGTAGCACGGGGGTGTGGCATGGCATGTGCATGGGACTCGGGGAGGGCAGCAGGGCGTGGTGAGGGTTGTGGTGGGGAGCAGGTGCCACGTTGGGGGAGGGAGGCAGTGTGGGGTGGGATGGGAGCAGTGGGGGGGAGGCAGGGAGGGCGGCAGGGGGAACGGTGTATGCTACACCGGGTATATAGCTAATATCACATGTTAAATTTGCATAAGTTCCAAACTGTAAACATTTTCAACAATCCAGGATTCTTCTTGCCAGGATTTTCCAATACTCAAAAGACACACATTATTCAACCTTTTTCAGTTTTTAAAAAATTCTTTCCACCCCTAGGGTGCCACCCCCAAGAAGGCTCTGTGCACTGTGTCTGTCTTAGCAAGTGTACAAAGCATGCAGCAATAACTGAATGGACCACAGACAACATAACAAATAACAATATGATGCCTATTACTCCTTCATTTATCTATAGAGATGGTGTAATTCCATTGAGTCTTTTAAATCTCTCTGTATAAAACTCTTGGGTATGCACAATGGCCTTAGCTATGTAGGTATGTTGCTTCTTGGGAATGTACGATGGGTTTAGGTATGTTGCCTCTTTCATTGTGCTGACTGGCCACTACTGTCACTCCCTCAGGCAATCACCAGCCACATGCAAATTCCCTCTCCACCTCACAATCTACTCCTGCCACTCATGACCAATCTGCATACTAGGAGCAGCCAAAATAATGTGCTACAGTGTTAGCTATAGTTACTAAGGCTGCAGGCCTTTCCATTTCACCAATGTCTCAGGGCTGCACAATTCCCACCTATGATTTAAGTCTGCACAGTAATATCATTTCTATTCCCACTGCGATGGGACCCAGGCAGTTAACTGGCTGCAGCAGCAGGATGCCGCTGCTGCTGCTGTAATGGAACCCAGGCACTCACTGCTGCCACTGCAGCAGGACTCAAGCAACCAGGTGTGAGGTCCACTGGTCTTTTAGGGGGAGTTTTTTAATGGCATTTGCTACGCTGGGTCCAGCTAGTAACAGGAATTAGGATAGGCCATGATTGCATAATTTCCATTTTAACCCCATTCTCCATTATCATCTAATACATCCCTTTATTACACACTTTAAAAAAACATTTTTAATAGTGGAATAATTAATTGAGTCATTATCCTTCTCAGGACTCTAGGGAAATGCATTTGGCATGAGTGAGCATCCAAGCAGTGGACTGATGGAAATTTTAGAACGAAGAGGACCGTAGCTTTGGTGAGGCTTATTCTACTGAAAAACATTTTCTTGATTCCAGAAAATGACACAATTCAGGCTGCAATCCAGCATATACTTTATATAGGAATAAAACACTGAGACTGTTTAAACATGTACAGGATAATGGTATAATTCTGGATTTCATGTTTAACTGCAAGACACAAACTGCTTCTATAAAAGATTTTCAAATGAGTTTCTGGGTGGATTCTAGGCATGCCCAAAAGCATGTGTCTGTAGTTTCATGTCTTCACTAAGAATCTAACATTCCTTTAGATGGGAAAACTGCTGCATTCTTCCCATGCAGCAAATCCCAGTGAGCCTCAATAATTGCTCTAGGCACAGCACATTGGTCTCCCCAAACACCCAACTTCTCCATTGATTAGATTCTGGCCCAGATGCTGTTTCTCTGGTAGTTCAGGAAAGTATGTCTTTTTTCCAGTTTAAGAAGGCAAAATGTTATTAAGAAACATTTATAAGGATAGATACTTTAACATTCAAGTCTTAGACCTGCTTCTCCAGTCCTCACTGCCTTGAAACGTATGTGTATATGTATTGTTCTCATTTGTAAGACTTTGTGTTTTGTATTTGAACATGCTTAATGAATTCACCAGGGGCTGTTCCTTGTAATATCATCCTTGTAACAGTTAGAAGTCTCTCTCTCTCTCTGGCTTTTCTTCGCAAACGAAGATTCAGGAAGGACTCATCCTGCGCTTTCTGCAAGCACGCTGATTACTAAAAAGGCCAATCCAAGATAAACAAGTCCACAGTTAGAAGTACAACAATGCTTAAAAGCATGAAGAGTCAGGAATGCCTCAGAGAAGGCATTTGTAATAGGCTTATATCGTTTGAGTGACCCAACATGTCTTCTCTTCTTGTCTACCTATCTTGACCCCTCTGTGATGTAAAGTGATACTCTTAGGGATGTTTTCTCACCTCTTCTTTTTGCACCAGTTTTCTCTCAGATCTTCCCTACAATGAGGAGATTTTCAGACACGGAAAAATCGTCCCTTGCCGCGCGAGCAGCCTCCCGAAACTGCTGCGCGGCAAGGGTATTTTTCGGACGACGCTGTGCCTCTTGCGAAGCCGTCCGTGTCACTTCCGTGAAGCTTGGGACGGCTCCGCGTCATATTTCAAGCACGGGCAGCCTCCGTGATTGAAATATGACGCGGAGCCGTCCCAAGCTTCACGGAAGTGACACGGACGGCTTCGCAAGAGGCACAGCGTCGTCCGAAAAATACCCTTGCCGCGCAGCAGTTTCGGGAGGCTGCTCGCGCGGCAAGGGACGATTTTTCCGTGTCTGAAAATCTCCCGACTCTAGATAAATTAGTACCCTGAGTAACTTTCCTGCCTTAAAATGGAGTTCCTATAATAAAGCCTTTCACTTGTTTCTCTGAGCTATTGGCTTCTTTGCTCTTTAATCGTGATCTCTAATTGCTGCAAACACTTCCTGTTAGTAACATACAAGGGCCCATTCTGTGACATCAAAAGGGGGTCACCCCTAGGTCTATAATCCTGATCTGGCAACCCTAGTGCGTCTATGTTTTATATATATATATATATATATATATAAAACTAAAAAGTGGGAAGAAAAACATTGACTATGAGGGCATTGTTTTTACTGTTCTGCTGTTGGGTTGAATGAAACAGACACCATATTCATTTGATCTTCTACCAGGCAGTATTTCATGAAATTTCATCCCACTATTGTCATCACACTTAGGGTAAAAGATGCCTCTCAGAATGTTTGCAGTTGCTAAATACACTTTGAAATGTCCCACAGGTTACACATTCTAGTGGTAGCAAAGGTAATAAATCCCCATCTTGAGAAGGTCAGTAGTAATGATTCATGTAATAGTTTTCATTCCAGTGCCTCTGACAAACAAACTTTGTAAGACATAATTCATATTATGACATCCCACTGGTATGAGTGCTGGAAAAAATTCTGGGTGAACAACATTGCTTCTAATTTCTGGAAATAAAGGGTTTCAACAGTCATAGGCTGTTATGACTTGGAAAGATTAAAGACTAAAATGTGGGGTGTTGAAGTCTCAACATGTGAGAATAAGAAGAAACACTTAATGTTAATAATTATATTTGTAAAAGAGTAGGTGATTACCATGTTTCCTGCTCACATTCAGTTTCTGTGACATTAGTATGTCAGACGCTCATAGGGTTTATATATATTCTTTTGACAACTTTCAACCAAAAGATAAAAAGATGTTAATGTTTGCATATAATGGTTTTGTTAAAAAGAGTGGTTCAGTTTTATCTTTTGTAAAGCAGATGATACTGAAGCTCTTTTACCCACAAGGAGGAGAGATACAGGAACATAAGTCACTCTTTCCTTGCCATTTTGTTCCCTGTCTCCTTTTGTTCCTTGTAAAATAACACGGCAGATGGAAGCAGTAACAACTAGGGATACCATGATGATCATGATCTGGCAAAAAGTTGCCATGTGTGTCTCTCTATGTACTTTTTTCAGCACCAGGAGGCATGGTGAATGAAGCAGGGGAGCATCTCACTCTGTATTATGTGTCTTCTTATCTGTAGCATATTGTTTGGGTCATTAATAAAAGATGTGCTCTCCATCAACGGCTTACATTTTTGCCAGTGGTGGTTCTACTACCAGAGCAACTGCCAGCTGCTGGGCCTTTGATTTGGATAAGGACTGCCATATTGTAAAGATAATTTAACCCCCCAGGATTCAGTCACAATTTTGGCATTTTCAGACACGTCTTACCGTGCTACAAGCTTCCGGGAGAGCTTCGGCACTGCCGCATGGCAGAGACTCCATTTCAGACGATGCTGTCCCTCTGGCGAAATCGTCTCTGTCACTTCCATGTAGGATTGGAGCTGGCTGCGCAATATTTTATTCATGGACAACTTTCGTGAAATCTGTGACACAGACGATTTCACCAGAGGGACAGCGTTGTCCGAAATGGAGTCCCTGCTGCATGGCAGCGCTGAAGCTCTCCTGGAAGCTTGTAGCGCGGTAAGACATGTCTGAAAATGTCTTCTGACTAATTCTTTGGCTCTTAATTTGGTTGTTTGGCTCACAGTTTAGTTGTAACTATCATCTCACTGAATATTTAGTTCAAGTTCAAGTTTATTGTGTTTTAACGAACAGCCATTATACTCAAATTAAAAAAAGGGAAAAGGAGACTAAACAATTAAATTTCTACTAGTTAACCTTTAAGGGTTAAATCATTTCCCGTATCCTCTTTAAACTTTATAGTACGTATTTGTCGAGCCTTTACAAAAAATTTAGATGTTCTAAAAAATATATACTTCTCTATATCTGACAACAGACAAAAAACCTTTACAATAGACGACCTTCCCTTCATTGGTCTTAACAATGGATAAATGTAGTTGTTTCTAAGATCGTTGCAAAAGGAGCATTCCAGCAGTAGATGAGTTATATTTTCTATTGACACGGAATTACAACCACATACTCTGCCCTTCTTAGAAACCCCTTTACGCCAACCCATCCAGTCTGCCAGTGGGAGAATATTTAGTGTTGCCTGTGTGAAAGCTACCCTCATTTTAATATTTGGTAGATTTACCACGTATTTTGGGAAAGATAAATACAATGGAATAAAGGAGGCATAATACTTATTGAATTGGCAGGACTTGGTCTCAGTTGCCTGTGATTGCGTCTCAGTATCTTTAAGCCTTTGGAGCATTAATACTTCAGCTGTATCAAAACCTTGGGTCAAAAGAAGAGACAGAAAAACCCAGATTCATGGCCACCTACTGCATTTTATGCTTGCATGAGTTTGGACACATCTCTTCCAAAAGCATCAGAAGAAATTCTGATACCTGCTTGAAAATAATTTTTAACCAAAAAAGCAGGCCTAATCTAAGAGCTTCAGCTTTAATTGTCATCACACCCAGTTCTCACAGAACAATGCCAGTTTTGTAGAAATGGGATCTGCCTGGAGTCTGCGCAAAAAAAATTATTTTGTTCTCTTTCTATACATTTTGTTGCAGGTTTCTTTTATTTCAGAATTTCTGTCACTTTGAGCAGACCTAGATGCAAACAAAACTCCCCATTGTTCTCTTTCTGTTTTAATTATTTTAGTTATGATATGTTTAGAGAACTGAATCTGAAAAAACTGCTTAGAAATCATTCCAAAATTGTTTTGGGACAAGTTAGCCACAATGTTCTTGGCTATCGACTTTGGAGATTATCACACGCTGAAAACATCCCAGGACAGGAATGACAGGAGATCGCTAAAAGGCTTACCTTTTAGATGACGACGTCCCTCTCCTGTGATGCTCCTGTTCTGCTCCTGTCCCTTCCCTGCTTCCTCTTATTCACGCTTAAGCCATGAATAAGAAGCCCATTCCGTTATAATAACAGAATGATGGGCGAGTGAACAGAGGACCCGTTATGATGGGGAGATGACATTGTGACGTGACATCAGCAGGAGGTCCATGCTGAAGACTTCCGGGTTCAATCGGGACAGCCAGGAAAGTGTCACCCTTCCCCTCTCCCTGGGTTACTTGGGCTTTTCTTTATCTGTTTTGGAGCTTTGTTTTATTTTTTGATGTTTGGTTGGGGTTTTATTTTTAAATTTCCTGCGCTATCATTCTCTCATGAGAACAAGTGGGATTTGGCTTCACTGCAGTAAAAGCAGCTTTACAACAGCTGTATTTACTGCAGTGAAGCCTAGGGGAGGGGAAGCCGTTTCACTTCCAATAAAAGGTAGGAATTTGAAAAGTTTTTTTTCTTTTTTTTAGTGTTACAGGGATGGGAGTGAGGCGGGAGAGGGGAGGATGGGGTGGGAGTGGGGTGGGTGGGTGGGGGTAGTGGAACAGACATAATTTCCAGGGACCTGTGTGATAAACTCCTTTCTTATTGTTTGAAAATGCATCCTCCTCCTCCTCCTCCTCATCTTCATCATCATCATATTTGCTTTGCTTTTTAATTTGCTTAATTTACATCCCTGGAAACTCCCAAACCAAACATAAAACACATACTCTGTGCCATTTAATACAAAGAATGAGTGGATCAAGACAAATCTTTTGAGGTAAGTGTACTGCTTGATCTTCAAGGCAACACTAATCAGTTGTTTTATGAACTAGGGCATAGGTTTAACATGTTAAGCTCATTCATTTTCTGGGCCTCTGTGCAATGCAACCATCAAATTGATTGATAATGTGGTCCACAGACACAAAGTACAAAAAACAAACACTACAATTCACAGAATCTCCCTGCCAAAAATTCCCCCCTCCCAATATGCTTGAAAACCCTCTGGAACAATGGAGGAGATAGCTCTCTGAGTTGAAGAGGAAAGGGAAATTGGCAAAGATTGACTTTTTCCTTTCTAGCACCAGAAATGTTTTGGAGAAATGACCTGTTGATCAGAAGAGAAACTCAAGATGCTTCAGGATGCATCCAGCCAGGGTGTCTAAGCAGCCTTTCATCCAGGTATGAATGAGACTTAGAGCTACAGAGATTTACCATGGTGGCTGCATCTTATGCCTTCAGACTACACTGTGGATTGTGATCAACAATTACATGCCACTCTCACTTCTAGCCTCAAGAGATTTTATACAGTTCTGCTTCAAGAATGCCCACTCAATAAAGAATATGCTGTATTCTGACTTACAGTATAGGGATGCGTGTGTCCTTTACTTCAGTTCATTTTTAAAATAATAATTAAAAAACCCACACAATCTACATATTCAATCACATCTGGGATAGACAAAAATGTGAAGGTGGCAGTGGCTTTGGGAAAACCCATAAGTAGGAAAAACTAAAACTGATAAATCCATCCACCTTGATCCAGAGCTTTGAGTGTTTAATTCTTAAAAGTTTAGGTTTGAGCCTCTGTATATTCACCTTTAATTTCTATACAGCAGATATAATATGGTTCTTTTCATGCTGGGAATAGCTGTATCCTACTGAATCTGGCTGGTAAAAATGGGAGAAAATGTTCATTTCTGAAGAGTGTAGCAATACATACAACTTTATTCATACAGTATGTGGGATGGTAAGAATTTGAGGTTTAAGATATTCAAGTATGGGTGGGGTAGGGTTACCTTTTCTTGCACTACATGAGAAAAGTGTCTCAAGATAGTCCACGAAAAAGGTTTTTTAAAATGTATTTTGTATATTTTCAAAAAAAAAATTATTTGCAAAAATTTTGTTTGTGCAAAAAACATTGCATTTTCCCATCTTTCCAAAGAAAACAATGGGGCTTTTTGCATAAAACAGATAAATATTTTTCATAAAATAAAATCAGGGCTAGGGCTCACTACAAGCTTTTGGTCTTCATATTTAAGGTCCTGCGTTTTAACCACCCCCAATATCTGGCAGCTCAGTTAGCATGGTATGTACCATCTAGGAATTTAAGATCTTTAGACAAAGGATTATTAGCAGTTCCACCAACGTGTATGGCTCTGTCAAGGCTGTGAGCCTTTCAGGACCTGTCTCGACATTTGTGGAAAGGTCTTCCTTTGCACATCCGGCTGGAGGAGGGTCTTACTCACTGTTGTAAAAGGCTAAAGACCTTCCTCTTTGATTCTCTGGATTAAGCCACTGAGTGTGCCTAAGGTGGCCAAGATGGGTAGCGACATGAGGATTTTGTTTTTAGTATATTAGCATAGTCTTTTAGTATTTTAGTATGTTGTGTTTTATTGTTTTGTTTTGGTTATGTATGTTTGATGTTCCACTCTTTGGTGAAAAGAGTGTTATAAATAAACATTATTATTATTATTATTATTATTATTACTGGTTTCCTGGAAGACCATTTTGAAAGAAAATATAGAAAACCCACAAATTTCGTGCCAAAAAACCCTGCAAGCATGATAGTCCTAACATGTTTTAAAAAATCATCCAAATGTAAAAACAAACAAATGTAAAAACAAATGTAAAAACAAAGCTCTTGGTTTTTCTCCAAAGGAGTAGAAAAAATTAAAATACCTCATTCTTGCATGCAAGAAGAAAGTAAACAAAGGTTTACTTGCCTAGAAATAAATGAAGCTGACATAGTTCTCTCTACCTACCCCAAGAATGGTAGGAATTTGCTTTATTTGTCAGTCTGCCTTACTATCTCTCAAAGAACAGCTATTCTAGTCAGAATCCTTTCCTAGCTCTGCCTGAAGATTCCAGGAAGTATACCTGGGACCTTCTGAATACAAAGTTTCTATCACAGTGCTACAGCCTCCCACTCTTGAACGAAGCAACAACAGAGTCATGCCTTTGAGGGAAATATTTATTTTAGATGCTATGTTCTAGAAATGTACAGTGCATTTTGTCCAGAGGATTTCACAAATTAGGTGGAAACCACATCTATTTAAATAAACACAATGAATTATGAATCTAAAGGAGATCATTGGATTCTATGTACAATACAGCCTTTATTTCTCAAGAGACACAGTGTAGATACATGTCAAAATTACAAATATTTAATGGAGGCGGTAGATGGGAAACAAGTCAAGGGCAACCAATCCATCAGAATGCAAGCAGTGCCAGAAATAAAAACTGCCAAGAATCTCGAATGACAGTCAGTTTCATTGCTGTATTTGCTAAATTTGCTAAAAAAAATGCTCCCTCGCCCACTACCTGATAGTGGGCCTACTGACTGAATATTGATTCTGATAAACTGGCTTTTTCAACAGTCTTTCTGGTAATGGCTATTGTCTTCTTCCAATTCAACACATGGATTACCGTATATTCCGGCGTATAAGACGACTGGGTGCAAAAGACGACCCCCCCCCATTTTTAAGTTAAAATATAGAGTTTGCCCCCCCCCAAGCCAGCCACCTGGCTGGAAAGTCTGTCCCCCACCAGCCAGCCAGCTCAGTGGCTATAGATGATGGAATAGTCTGTGAAATTAAAGGACTGAGAACAGCTAAAAAAGCATGGGATACTTTGAAAAATCTCTGTGGTGTTCAATCTTTGGAAAGTAAGGTTGCATTAATACTGTAAATTGGTTAATATGAAGCTATCAAATCCCAAATTTTTGAATGAGCACATTAATGACTGAGCACATTAATGATTTTAGAGCCACAGTGGTAGACAAGAGAATTTCACCATAGACAAAACTTGATGCAGAATGATAAATCTGAATCCAGAAATTCTAATTTTAGGCTAACTTGTCCTGAAAAGAAACATTATTTTGACTCTCCTGAGCTAAATGGGGGGCCATTTAACTCTTCAAAGGCAAAGTAGTCATTCTCACAGCAGGAGGAAGGATCTGCTGGGAAAACTGCCCAGGCCATTTTACACTTCAATCATTCTCACAGCAGGGGAGTATGATTACTGGGGTATAAGACCCCCCCCCACTTTTTAGGAGATTTTCAAGTATTAAAAAGTAGTCTTGTATGCAGCAATATACGGTAAATAATATTGCATTTATAAAGTATATGTGCATGTAATTCTGTTACTCTTAGACTCACAAAAAAAGCACTAATATGTAAGAAAATTACCATCTATATTTGTTATTTGGGAAAAGAAAGGCCCAGAAAGTATCCTGTAGTCAGAATCCTGTACTCAGAATCTTATACTCAACTGGGAGTAAACCCTATTTATCTTAGATATCGTTGATTCTGAGTAAATATGTACAGTTCTATTTTATGTACGTTGTTGTTGTTGTTGCTGTTGTGTGACTTCAAGTCATTTCTGAGTTATGGCAACTATAAGCAGAACACATCAGAGGCTTTTCTTGGCAGAATTTGTTCAGAGGTGGTTTGCCATTGCCTTCTTCTGAGGCTGAGAAAATATGCCTTGCTCACTGTCACCCAATAGGTTTCTATGGATGAGTGGAGATTCATACCCTGGTCTCCCAGTGTCCTAGTCCAACACTCAAACTACTTGTCAGAATCAGTCCTGGATGTGACCTTCTCCTGCCAATTTTCTGAAAAAAATAGTGTGATGGCTATTTCTGTACTTTTGTTTGATGTTTGCATTTTTCTGTACTTGTAACAAGTTGTATTGTGCTTGGAGACAAGGGAGGATAGGGTGAGTATATGGAAAGGAAAGATATATGTCTCAGACAGACGGATTAAACCATACATCTGCAGCATGGCTGTGGGAATCTGGGGTGGTGCCTACTCTCCATGTGAAAGGGGAATGGGGATGATGGATAGCCGATGATTGTTTAGCCTGCCAGATCTATAGATTAGTAAATACTTTTTCTTCTTGGATATGTAAATACTTTTCATTCAGAACAACAAACATTATAGTGTGAACTCTTTAGATTACTTTACCAATAAAGCTTACTGTTTAACTCTGAAGCAGCTGGTTTCTGAGTCTGAAGAAGCTTCTACATGACACTACTACACCATGCTGGCTCTCATTGTATGTATTTAATTAAGCATATAAACATTTCAGAAAAAAAGGGGTAGTAGTAGTACTATTAGATTTCTGTTCTTAGCAGTGCTCCTTGTTTATTTATTACGTTCTTTTTGAATGTTATAATTCTTAAGCCTCCTTGTACTCCAAGTTGCCATTGTTAAGATCATATTTCACAATGGTTCTTTCATAAGATGGACTGTTGTTCAGGCAACATTGTGATGAGGCTTTTAAGATCTTTAAAAAGGAATGGGGGAAAGAAGTACCATGAATATATTTTTCTTTAAAGTCAATTTGTCTTAAAACAAAGGTTTCATTATTGTTTAGGAACTGCTTATTTTCCCATTGTCAATACTATGCTCAGGCCCCAAAACAACAAAAAGTCACATGCTACGCCTTCTTTTTTGCAATTTTTTATTAAATTTAACTTAAATGTCCTTGAGAGGCATTCAATAAAGGCACCATTCACAAATATTAGTAATCTTCACATATTTTGGTGGGGAAAACTAATTAAGCACTATAGAGGGAAAATAGAGTTCATTAGAACATAGAGATTACTACATATAGTTGCTTATATTGGACAAATTCAAGTAATGCAGTGGCACACATATGAGTCAAGGCCATATCAATTTATAAAATAGAGAAATGGAGAGTTCATATCACTCTGACTGTAAAAAAGTGCAAGGGTACATCTTGCCAGCATTTTTGGCCAGCCTTATTTTTAGGCTTGAGAGATGGGGCTACCTCAGTAGGTGAAGAGTGGTGAACTGTGGCACTCCTCCCACTACACTCGTGCTCCTGCACCACATCTAACCCTCTTCCTTCCCAGCACCTGCAGTTCTTATCTTGCTGCCATGTTGTATCTTGATGCTACATTCTGTCTTTTTCCTGCATGAATGGCTCCACCATATTTGTAGCATATTCTCCCTGCCTTTCATCCAGTACCAGCCACTCATAGCAGCCTGTTATGAAACAACTTTATAGCATGATTCTTTCCACAATTGGAAGGATCAGGCTAGCATATATATATATATATATATATATATATATATATGGTGGGGCAGAGATGAGGATGATGAGTGGTGGTGATAAGTCATGTGCAGGGATGTGCACCATGTGCAGTGTGGGTAAGTCAGGCATATGTGCAGTGGGTGGGGACCTACTGACTCTATGTTTAGGTGGCTGCAAAGATAGGGCCAATAGCAATAGTTCTTCTCTTTCCTCAAATGATGAGAAAGTTAGGGCCACCATTGTCACATCAGGGTTGGACAACTTCAGATGGTTTATGGGCCAGGTTTTGCTCTCTCAGAATTCACTGCAGGCCAAGCTAGAAATGGGCCAGAAATGAAAGAAAAATCTTGCCAGTCTTCTGAAGCCCACACTTGCCCACTCCTGATCTACATGAAACTGGGAGAGGTTGCCCAGGCACTTGAGATCCATTGACATTAACAGAGAACTGATATTTAGCTATCACACTTTTCCATCTTATGCAATTGATGGAATTCTCTGAGCTTTACTGTCTGGGGAAGAATCATAGTCTGTGAGTGTTCCTGTATCCAACTGTGAGCTTAGATAGTGAGGTGGTAGTGCTGGTGTACCCCCTCTCCCAATTCAGAGGGTGCTTTTGCAAAGCTTGTGTTGGTGCACCATTTTCAAGACAAGACAGATCTTGCCACACTCACACATGCTTTGGTTACATCTAGTCTAGACATTGCAAAATAGTAGGTGATGGGCCATTTAAAAATTGGTTATATATAATCACAAAAAGTCAACATGGGTTTCAGAGAAACAAGTCATGCCAGACTAATCTGATCTCTTTTTTTGATAAAGTTACCAGCTTGGTTGATGAAGGGAATGCTGTGGACATCACATACCTTGATTTCAGTAAGGCCTTTGACAAGGTTCCCCATGACATTCTTGCAAAAAAACTTGTGAAATGTGGGCTAGATAAGTTAACTGTTCAATGGATTTGTAATTGGTTGACCGGCTGAACCCAAAGGGTGCTCAGCAGTGGCTCCTCTTCGTCTTGGAAATATGTGACCAGTGGGGTGCCACAGGGTTCTGTCCTGGGCCCAGTGCTATTCAACATCTTTATCAATGACTTAGATGAGGGAATTAGGGGCATATTTATCAAATTTGCAGATGACACCAAATTAGGAGGAATAGCTAATACCCTAGAGGACAGAATCAAAATTCAGAATGACCTGGATAGACTGAAAAGCTGGGCCAAAGCTAACAAAATGAAATTCAATACAGAGAAATGTAAAGTATTGCACTTAGGGCAGAAAAATGAAATGCATAGATATAGGATGGGAGAGACCTGGCTGAACGAGACTACGTGCAAAAGGGATCTAGGAGTCCTCGTAGACCACAAGTTGAACATGAGTCAACAGTGTGATGTGGCAGCTAAAAAAGGCCAATGCGAGTTTGGGCTGTATCAATAGAAGTATACTGTCTAGATCAAGGGAAGTAATAGTGCCACTCTATTCTGCCTTGATCAGACCTCACCTAGAATACTGTGTCCAGTTCTGGGCACCACAATTCAAAAAAGATATTGACAAATTGGAGCATGTCCAGAGAAGGGCAACTAAAATGGTGAAAGGTCTGGAAACCATGCCTTATGAGAAGAGACTTAGGGAGCTGGGTATGTTTAGCCTGGAAAAAAGACAGTTAAGAAGCAATATGATAGCCCTGTTTAAGTATTTGAAGGGGTGTCACATTGAGGATGGAGCAGGCTTGTTTTCTGCTGCTCCAGAGACTGGAACACAGAGCAATGGATGCAAGCTCCAGGAACAGAGATTCCACCTCAACATTAGGAGGAACTTTTTGACAGTAAGAGCTGTTCGGCAGTGGAACACACTCCCTCGGAGCATGGTGGGGTCTCCTTCCTTGGAGGTCTTTAAACAGAGGCTGGATTGCCATCTGTCAGGGATGCTTTGATCAAAATTTCCTGCATGGCAGGGGGTTGGACTGGATGGCCCTCGTGGTTTTTTCCAACTCTAAAATTCTATGATTCTATAATGGGATTCTAAAGAAGAAATGATTGTGGGGTTTTGTTCTGGTATGTATATGGAGCAAAACTATCTATTGAGCTAGAATATTTAATATTCAGAGTTATACTGTAAAATGTAACAAGTTTTAATTTAATTTAACTTAATTAAATTATAAAAGCTTTCTCAGGCTTGGACATGGAGAGACCTTGTCTAAGATTCTGGGCAAAGTTTTATCTAGTTCACTAATGATGGTACTGCAGATATTTCAGTGTAAAATGAAAATTATGTGTGGATTCACTTCACACACCCATTAATCACCCACCTCTAGAGGCTGAGTATCCCTTAGCTGGAAATCCAAAGTCTGAAATGCTCCAAAATCCAAAATTGTCCACATGGGTGGCTGAGATAGTTGCCACCTTTGGTTTTGAATGGTTCAGTGTACACAAACTTTGTTTTATGCACAAAATTAATAAAAAACATTGTGTATAAAATTACCTTCAGGCTATGGGTATAAAGTTTATATGAAACACAAATGAATTTTGTGTTTAGATTTGGATCCCATCTCCAAGATATCTCATTATGTATATGCAAATATTCCAAAATCTGAAAAAAATCCAAAATATTTCTGGTCCCAACCATTTCAGAAAAGGAAATACTCAACCTGTATTAGATATCACCATAGGGAATGCATATTAGGGTATTCTTTTTTACTTGGCTAACTCCAAATGAGCTCATCTGTTTTTCTATAGCTCATCAGCTAGAGCAAAAATACACTCTGCTGATGCCCATATACAGTGTACTTTACAACACTATCTTGTAAATTTGTGATTGTGTATTTGCTTTGTGCATAATATTTTGAAAAGAGGAACAGTGAGATCAGTTTGTTCTTCTCACAGCACAATCAGAACAAAGAAAAATGTGCTTATTTTGTCAACATTTATACTCACATGTATAGATATGCAAGGATTTCACTTTGTGAAAGTTTTAAAAAAAAAACAGCAAATTTTATTCAATTTGCGCTCCCTGGCACAAAGATGGGAACTAGTTTGTGTGTGTATCTGTTATGTTATTACATTTTGATTCTCCCCCTCCCCACCCATAAGAACTGGCAAATATATTTTTCTTTCTTGGCAGAACTAGATGAAATGTTCAGGGATCGTTATTCTTCTAAGAGGGTAAAATATTCCAAATTTCAGATAAATGACCCCCCCCCTCCAGTCTTTATCATTTGGGAATTTTGGGGGGAGTCCTTATTCCACCTTTGTTTTGGAGAGGTAATTGTTATGAAGATGAGATACTGTATAGTAAGGATAATTAAGAAATATTTCAGAAGAATAGATGCAGTATTTTTTGTGTAAATGGAATCTTCAAATTTATTGAGCTGGATTGATCCATTACTCCTTCTAGATCCATTATTTTATGTCAATTTGTGTGAAAACAGCATATTTTAGAGCAGCATCCCTAGATAAGAGATGTGCAAAATTTCAGAAGGAAAGGTGCAGAGGCTGATGTTTAATGCTTTTTTGCTGGCTGGCTTGCTTTCTTCTCAGTTGACATCTAACTTACAGAAAGAGGATACACAACATGTTCTGGTAAAGTCATAAGGACTAGAATATCCAGCATTTTCTAAGTATGCACCCATTGCTCTGCCCTCTCCAAGTTAGCAAAGAAAACTGAGCTCTGTAAGAATTTTTAAATATATAATTTCAATAGCTTTAACATGTGTGCACTGAGACTTTGCGGCCCTTATGAAACAGGCTGGCATCCTGTCAGTGGGTTACAATGGCATAATTCCACCTATGCCATCATAAAGCCACTTTTTTGGTAACTGCAGAGATCTGAACTCTGTTCAGACTATGCAATGACCAATATTCCCCCAAGCCACCTTTTCAGTGTGGCAGCCCACAAAGACAGCCATTTCCATGTAATTGGAGAATGGGCAGAGCAGGAGAGATATGTGCAGCTATTGTTTTTAGCTGCACGCACAGGAAAACCAATAACCTCAGGGACCTCAGGAAAATAGCTGGATGCATCAGTAGTGCTCCCAGTCCTCTTCACCAACATGGAAATGGCCATCAGCAGGGGGGGAGGGGCACACAGGAAAAGTGGGTTTTGGTGTGGTTGCACCAGGAGACATATCATAATTACACTCCAGAGATACATCACCTAATGCAGGATCACAGCCTGTCTCAGTGATAAAACTCCAACTTTCCTCTCCCTTCTCAGTCTCTTGCTACCCAGATATTTTGTTTACCTGGCTAGCTTGGGGACATCCCAAGCATACACCTGTCAAATACGTATATTGGGAGAGATAAATAGAGATGAATGCTTTAAAATGGCCAATTAATACCAGAAGCATAATAGAAATATGGGCAAAAGATGCAAATATGAATATGAAGGGACCAGGAATGCAAAATTCAAAGATATTGGCCACAAATATTAACCATAAGGGAAAAATCAATATCCATATTAGGCCCTTAATACAAGGTTTCCAAGTTGTCTCCACTGACCAGATTTAAACCTGAGTATGTTCAGCAAACATCACATTCCTTGAACCACATCGTATAATGAACAGTGTTATACATCTCTGCCCCCCCTCCATCTTTCGAAATCCTTGCAAGTAGTAACTACAGAAGAATCCAGACCCTGATATCTTAGGAGTATTTTGAAGGGAATACTCCAGTTTTATACATGTGCAACCTCTTCATGCCTCTATTTGAAGCATGTGCATTTTGTGTTTGGGGATCTGCACACTTGTGAGATTATGTGTTGCTGGCACTGATTACAAACATCCTTATGCTCTCTACTTCCTCAGATTCTAGGATTGGCTGTCTGTAGGATTAAGGAAAGCTTCCCTGTTTATCTTTCCCTTACAGTAACAAAAGGACATGGTCTAAGGCAAGAGCTAGAGATAACACCAAATGCAGAACAGAAGATGAAATCGAGAAGTAGAAGTGGGGATGAATAAAAATGTAGTTATAAAGCTCTCTGTCTCCAAAACAGGAGTCGGTCTTGCAGAGTGCAGAACTGTATTCTACAGCCATGCTATTTAACTGTAGCTGAGCACTTTGAGGAAAGAGGGAGCATATTAGGCTACTGAACCATGATCTATGCCAGCTGCCTATTAGCTTTCAGGTAGAGAGTACCATAAGTGATTGGTTTTGCATGGCACTCAGGAATTAATTTCCATTTGGCTCAATTAATAGCTTAGCAGTTGTACATGTTAATTGCCATTAATATACTCCAGGCTGGGCACATTCTTTTAAATGAAATGAAACTAACCAAAATCTTTTTTCCTCATTACCCCGAGTTACCTTTTATTATTTGTGTTTTTTATGGAACACTGTTTTCTAATCAGGATTCTCCTCTGGGGAAAGTATCAGAAATTTCAGAGACCTTGATTTTCACCTGCGGGATGCGATGAAAGCATGTCAACAGATAAAAAAGGAAGAGGTCTGCATTCTGGTAGCTTTTGTAAGCAGGGCCCTATTGAGAATCAAAGAACAGTGTTTGGCTCATCTAAATAAGCACACAATAAGGAAGAACAGCTTGCATTTGCTTCTTATCCCCTTGCATGTTCAGACTCTGCAAAAAAATAAATAAATGCTTGACCCATGTTTCCCAAGTGCTAGTTGTTCTATGGGGGAAAATTAAGTCACGATAGAATCAAAAGGATGATCAGAAGGAGACAGGTGGTCCTATAGTAAATCAACATCATGATGACTGTTGGAGAAGAACCAGAGCTGTAACAAGCCAACAGAGAAATCTGTATCATTTGCCATCTCCTTAGAAGGAGACTGTCTCACCTTAAAGGTCTGGAAGTGCTAATTTTAGCTCCTTTCATAGATGCCCAAGCTCTATCACAAAGTAACAGCACTAAAGTAGTAGTATCTAGCACTAAAGTACCTAGCACAGCTACTGAATGCACATATTTGATTATAGTCAGATTCATCATACAAATATAAGCCAGACACATTTTGATTCAAAGTCTTCATCAGAGGCCAATGAAATTCTTATGTCACCCAATATTTCCTCTAGACAAAAGGGTGAAGTGTTGCTAAAAACAAACCCTACATAATAATAGTGATAGCCAAAGTACACATATTTACAAAAGTAGCAGTACCTAAAACTAAAGCACCTTGCCAGCTACTGAACACATTTGCTTGAGCAATCAAAACATTACAAAGAAAACAGAGATACCACTGAGTTAAGAATATTTCCTTCAAAAGCTGTGAAATGAAGATAGCAGCAGGTCAAAATATTGTAGAGTCACTAGAGACAAAACAGAATTGTTTCATGGGCCACATCTGACCCATAAGCAACTAGCTAGCCATCTTGATCAAGAGTGTTACCTAGTTGGGAAAATGGTGATGTCTAATAGATAGATAATGCACACACAAGAGGTGAGGGCTTAAACTATGGGCTCGTCTACATGGGCTAAATGCCCTGGTTTTCCCCTGTTCCAGAACCCTGCAGTCCAAATGATGCAGGGCATTTTCTCTCAGGGCTGGAATGGGGAAAACTGGGATAGGGCCTGATAAAACATTTTCCTCGTGGGGATGGGACACAGATGGGGGCACAGATAAATGCAGCAACTAGCATATGAATGATTCAGAACATTGGCCAGAAATCACTAAGACAGTTACAAATGTGTAACCACCTTAGTTATATAGCTGCCTAGTGTCTCCCAGCCCAACCCCCCAAATCTCCCCGATCAATGGGTGTCTTGTTGCAATCTCTAGTGTGACAGCCTGAAGCAGGGTCTCTGTTGTGATTTACCCTTGCATCAGAGGTCACTCATACATGGGGGGGGGGCGGACAATGAGAACATCAGTTAGCTGCTTCCTGGTCAACAGCAGAATGACCCTCCATCAATCACAATGGCTACTGCTCAGTAAGTAGGGATTGGGGGACTTCCATTCTCCCTACATCCCTAGTTTACGTTCCCTAAACTAGGGAATATGTAGGGACCGTGAATATGAAACGGTCAGAAATGTGTAACTCTATGTTATGCATTGATTACTGCCTTAGTGAATTCCAGCATTATTCTAAGCTCTTGGCTCTATTAGTAAGGACTTTCTTATTCTGACTCTTTGAGAGTATCAGAAGCTAGCAGACAGCAAAATGTCTTTAGATTGCAAATGGATGCTGAACAAGAAGGCTCTGAGCTTGGAAAAATTAATTTTTGGACAAGAACTTCCCGAATCCTGGGTGATCCTAGAGGTTTTGTAGCCAAAATGTAGCCTTTCTAAATGGTCTTCTGATAGGCTACTTCTGTGTATAGCATCAGTACAGAGGAGGGCTCCAGAAAGAAAGTGGTCAAAAATGTGTACAAAAAAATATGTTTATCTCAGAAGACAAATTGTGATTCATTGACTCTGTAATGAAAAGTAGGTTAAAATATTGGGGTGTATGATACAAAGCAAAGAGATGAGATATCTTGAGTGGCATACCAAATGAGGGACTGTAGTTTGGAAATGTAAATCTCATTCAAGTCCTATTTTCTAATGTTCTGATTTACACTGTAAACATGACACATTTCAAAATACTAGACCATGAGATATCTACTGGCATTATTTTTAAGTCTGTCAGTTGTCACTGAAATAAAAGTGAAGCTAGTCCCCTTTTTAACCAACTGCCATTTATTAAAGACAAAAGTTAGATCTTTGCATAGCAATTAGTTCCCAATCTGTCACTTGTAAACAGACAAAAGAACATCACATATATCCTAAAAATGGGGTGGGGTGGTTGCATTTTTTAAAAAACTGAAAGTTTGACTAGATTGTCATGTTTGATTTATAGAAAATGGGGGAAAGGCAATACCTGTGTTGCTGTTTCTAATGTAAAGTATCAAGCGTGAGTAAAGTGTCAGTTTTCAGTTTTTTAGCTGGCTTTCTGTTAGGCTTCCATTGTACTAAAGTAGCCCTGTTATTATGATAGGTACCTCCATAGATAAGCACCCATGCAATGGGAAAATTGAAATCAGGATAATCTCAAACCTCCCATCCTAAATTCCCAACATGTTTGGCTGCATATGTACATGTCTACCTCAAGATATAGACACATAGGGCTTGTTTAGATGGGCTGTTTACCCCAGCTTCCCCTCCTGCCCACAGCTTGGAGCCCTGCAGTCCAACAGATGCAGGGTTCTTGCCCCATTTTGTCTCTGGGCAGTCCTGATGATTCCTGAGGCAAAGCCAGGGGGAGCTGGGGTAGACCCATTTGAAACATTTTAAATAAACACCCAGGAAAATGCACTTCATCAGGAAAGCCCAGATTTGTCTGGCATGGGAGCACAGGGTCCATACCTGCACACTGGCCCATATAGGTGGCCACTGCTGGAATCACTCTGCACCCAGAAAGGAGGCCTCTAGCACATGATCAAGGCCCCCTACGTATGGCCATCTTTGATCATGTGCTGAGGGTCTCCTTCCTGGCTTCAGCGGGAGAGGTGAACAACAGTGGGGGATGCCCCTGCCAATGCTGGCTGGTATGTCTCTGTGGACTCCATCCCATTTCATATAGGTAATGCGGGGGGGGGGATCTGGGGCCGGAATACGCAAGGTGGAAGACGGTGTATTCTAGTCAGTCTAGACAAGCCCGTAGTGTATGTTCTAATGCCACAGTAAGCAAAGGTTTCTGTAGAACCCCAAAATTTAATGTTCAGACACCTTAGCATCATAGTGTGCCAATTACATTCTCCCTCTCCCCATTTTCATATCTGAAGAGCCCTTTCATAAACAAAACCATGAGGAAATCAAAGTTCTTTGCATGTAGAGCTTCCACAGCTAAAAGGAGCTGTCCTCTCTGGACACATCACCTTTGCACAAGCAGATTTACAGTGGAGGGGATGTGAGCGCCTCTCCTTATGTACTTAAACAACATGTTTCAGAATTGCCTGAATAGGATTTTAATGTGTATAAACCAGCATGATGACTCCCACGTTTTTCAGCAGGACCAGCTAAAGAAACCAAACTTAATCCATGTTTGTTTTTGTGATGTCTGAATGTGTCATCAATTACTTTTGTTTCTTCCCCAAATAACTTGTTTCTCCCCAAAAAAGCCAGAGAAATAACCCAATGACATATTCTGCATTCATTCCCTAAAGTTTGCTATGGAAGAATCTAGCCAAAATACCAACTGGTGCCATATGAGAGCATGACAAGAAACTAACCGTAGAGTCAAGCTTTCATGATCGGAAACAAAAGGGCCCATCATTCTGGTCTGTCCCAATGAACCTTATTGGCTCCAACCTCCCTGTAAAAGGAAGTAGAAGAAAGCAACTCTCTCAAAAGACAGTAGCTCATGTTGTAAACTGTGCTTTATATGTCATTCTATCCCTTTACTTTTCATTTCCTTGTCATTTCTCTTATCTTGAACTATGCCTGATCCTGCTTGTCTGTCTCTTTCTTTCTTTCTTTCTTTCTTTCTTTCTTTCTTTCTTTCTTTCTTTCTTTCTTTCTTTCTCCCTCCCTCCCTCCCTCCCTCCCTCCCTCCCTCCCTCCCTCCCTCCCTTAAATGGTTTTTGCTGCTGTGGGAAGGAGGGGTTCCTGAAAAAACACAACCAAAAAGGCTTTCCTCATGTTTCCTTATAATGTACCTCTCACATAATGTCCCAGCACTGCAACAAATAGGACAGCCCACTCCCCATATTAACACTTTGTCCGGCTTCTAGCTGCCTTCTAGGAGGCAGAAATCATATTAAATATAAAATGAGTAACAGTTTATTTAGGAAGAGTGATTTTATTAACGTATGTTTCAGACAGAGAACAGAACTAGTTCAGTATGGTTCAAGTGTGAAGTGCTTTGTGCCTGTGTGTCAGGAATTCATGCATCATTAAATTTAAATGTACAATGATAATGGGTTCCAGAGATGGTTCAAATAATCCTTTCATTACCCGTGTCACAAATCAATTGTCTCTCAGACTACATTTCTCCCTTTAAAATTCCTTGCCCTTTGCTGAATTTGCACATGTATGCTCATCATGTAAAACAGACAACACTGCTGAAAAACAGCATGTTTGGAACAGCAACCACCTTAGAACAAACAAAATAGGCAATCTTTTAAAATAATCTTACATCATACTAAAGTAGGAATATAAATCCTGTTTTTCCTCATGCAGAAAACAGCAAAAAATACTGCCCCAAAAATTCTTCTTATTTAATATGATGAGTTTGTATTCCCACCCACCCCAGTATCAGAGATTTTGCCCATTTTCAAGACTAAGGATTTTATCAGATGAATCAAATACAGCATCATCATGATCTAAGTAGTGTGGCTAGATAGATAGGTTCTAGCCATACAAATACTCACCAATCATGAATAAATAAGTCAACACTTTGGGGGAGGGGTGGAGAAATAACAAAATGAAACTTGTATGCAGATACTTGTTTGCTCACTTCATACCCCCTCATTTTTACTTTCTTGCATCCTTGTTTCTTATTGTTTTAATACATTTTCTGATTATATAAACATATGCATTGCTCTGAATTCATTTGTGAAAGGTGGTTTATATCCATCCAATTTTTTAAAAAAGACATGATTGAAGTAGCTGGCATGGGCAGCAACAATTACATATCATCATATGTGTTTGAAAAGACTCATAGCCTAGCTTATATTGTAAAATGGAAGGATGTAGAAAAAGTGGAAGACTTCATTACAGTTCTAGTGATTCAGTCAAGGAAACCATGGATCTGAGTTTGCAAGACCTGAGCCAGGCTGTTCATGGTGGCCCTGTGAATGAGAGACCTCTGTCAACAGCTGGCCATCAACAGTCTGGCTCAGGTCTTACAAACTCAGATCCATGGTTTCCTTCACTGAATCACTACATCTGTAATGAGGTCTTCCTCTTTTCCTATTTCCTTCCATTTTAGCAAGCATTATCATCTTTTCCAATGAGTCATGCCATCTGATGATATGACCAAAATGTGACAGCCTAAGTTTACTCATGTTGGAGTCTAAGGAGAGTTCACGACTGATTTGCTGTTAGGCCATTTATTATTTATACTTTACACCAGCATGAAAATACGAAACAAAAGAAGCAAAAGGGGGGGGAACAGACTGGTTTGTTTTGCAAGTGTGGAGATAATTGATAATGGAGGATTCTGGGGAATGTAATCCAAAAAGTAATTTTTCCAAGGTTTGGGTAATAGGACTTTAGCAGCCACAAACAACTGCACTCTTTGAAATATTTTGAAACAATCAGCAATTTTCCCATGAGATTTTTAAGTGTATGAACTAAACTTTCTCCCCAAATGCTCCAAACATATTAATAGTAAGGGTTCCTTTTTGTCTCATCAAAGGATAAGGTAGTCCCAATTTTTGGGAAAAGGCAGGATATAAATATCATCATCATCATCATCATCACCACCACACCTATAATTTTACTTTCTTTTTTATGTTCTATTCAATTAGTAACGTTATACTTATGAAATAAGGATAGATAAATCTGTTACTCTGGCTTTCTACCATATTTGGATATTCTGAAAGTCCTTTCCAGTAAATTTATGAAAGAATTAGTACATTTTGGGAATTTTTCAAAAACTAACGGAAGCAATATTATCCACATTTGCACCAGCCAAATTCAAAAGGCATGGCCATTCCCAATATGAAATGGATGGCATTTTTACTGCCTGTCATGTAACTGTTAAAGATGTCGGGGGATGGGAGAGGAGGTTCAGGACCACAAATATGGTTGAATTAACAGGATTTAAAGGTCAGACCTTTTCAGAGGTAAGCATTTTGCTGGGTGGATAAATCTGCAAGTTTCATTTTTTTTTCCAAATTTGAATTTTTTTAAAAAAATATCATTTTTTCCCATTGAATTTATGCAGTTATTTTTAAAAATATGGTAAATTTCATTAAAAAATGAAGCAGACATTTTTCTGTTATTCCTCTTACAAATCTACCTAGTGCCTGTAACCTCCAAAAGGTATGATGTCTAGAAAATGCTGCTATTTCACATCTTCCACTTAAAAATAGTTTATATCAAGACAGGCCTTGATCCCTTTGGCCCAGAAATGTCTTTTAGGCAAGTCAGCAGATTCCCCAAGGTTTCAGGCAGTGGTGTGAGACAGAATTACTACCTGAAATACTTTTGGGACTCGAAAAGCAAAACAATGACCCTTATACATACAGCACCTGTTCTTTTACCATCATTGAAAGGTGAAATATGGCTCCCTTTAGAAAACTTCTTCCAGCCTCCCTTTTTGGGAATAAAATGTGCTCAGATAAACATGATGTGTCGGCCTCTTAGCTGGGAATTTATTTTGAAAAAAATGGACAAACCACAACCTCAGTGTTTGCCATGTAAAAACAAAGGTGGCCTTTTAGGCACTTTTACAAACATATCCATACTTTTCTATTTAAATGCCACATGAAATCAGAACCACAGGTATTTCTTTACAATATCCATCATGTACCAGAAATCATAAATAAATATTTTTACTCAGAAGTAAGACTCATAAAGTTCAGTGGGGTTTACATTTCAGTAATATGTCTAGGATTGTATCTTTTGAACTTATTGTTTAGAGCCTGACCACACTGACTCTTTTCTTCTGCAACTACGACTGATTAATAGATTGGGGAAATCAGGGAATTCTCAGCAGATGGAATACTTGTGTTTGTATGTGCCTTAATGTCATCTGTTGACTTATGATGACCCCATGAATTCTGCAGGGTTTTCTTATTCAAGGAATACTCAGAGGTGTCCTGCCCCCCAACCATGGAATAATGAGACCATACACAGCAAGTTGAGTTAAATAAGGGGCACTTTATCTGACCTATAACCTATTTATGTTGTGTTGAACTTGGAAAGGAGCAAGAGGAGGAGCAATCTGATGCAGGATCAGCTGAGGCCAGGTGTTACTCCTTGACCTGTCATCTTAGCCTTCTCTTGGGCAAAACACCTGAGCCCCAAGGACAATCCAATAACTGGGTTTCTTCTCAGCAAGCCATCCACTGGAACACAAATCCAGGGTACCCAAGTCCCAGGATTTTATAATTTAGAGCAACCCTCACAAGTTCATCTCAAGGGTAGACTCCTTCCCCACCCCCAGGTTCTAAAGAGGCAGTTCCAGAGCCCTACCCTTCGCCAAAAGGGTGCCAAGGTATACACCAAGAGTCTTATATTTTTCCTCCACTAACTGCCAAGTGACAGCCTATTTACAGACAACGCCTATAACCAATCATTAAAGTCCCCAGATACAGTTTGGGATAGGAAAGAAAATCCAGATAGAGGGAGAGATTTCCTACCTGGCCCCCAAACGACCAGCAAAGCTCACACTGCACTGGAGGGGGAGGGTAAACCACAAATAGGAATCAAAAGCACATGCAGGAATAGCCAGGCCTTAAATAGCTTCTGGCTCTTCCCCCAACACAATACAGTATCTTGGAGCCTTGTGCCACACACAATAACAACTGGTCTCTGACCATGGAGGCCATCAAATGTGTCCCCTTCCCCACAGCACCATTCACTGCATGGATCCAGGTATGTATGGATGACCAACCATAGAATAATGAGACTAGACAAAGAAAGCTTGGTTAAATAAGAGCTACTTTATTTGTTGAAGAACCTATTTATGTTGCATTGAACCTGGAAAGGAGCAAGAGGGGAGAGCAATCTGATGCAGGATCAGCTTTGGCCAGGTGTCACCCCTTGACTACCTGCTCACCCTTCTCTTGGATGAAACACCTGAGCACCGAGAGCAATACAATAATTGGGTTACTCAATGGCCAGCCAGGCAATCCCAGGATACTCCTCCTCCCCAAGTCTCAAGACTTTATAAGTGAGAGCAAAACCCACAGGTCCACCTCAAGGGTAGACTCCTTCTCCACCTCCTGCTTAATCCATTTCCCCCACTACTATGGAGGGATAAGGAAAGAGGTGGACCAATCACTTTAATTAATTCATTCCATATCTCCCTATTCACCCTTCTATTGGCTAGGTCAAAATATTTGGGATCCCCTTCACCCAACCAAATTTGGCATAGCAAAATACAAAATATCTACAAAAAAGAATGGGTTGGGGGTTGCTCACTGCTAATACTCATTCTAAAGGCCAGAGAGTGCCTAGCCCAAGGAAGTCAGTCACTTAGGAACCAGAGCTCAGCCTGCAGTTTGAAAACCAGGCCTCTACTAGCCTATGCAATGAGTCACTTAGGAAATACTGTTGGAACACACTCACCAGCATACCAGCCAGCAGGGCTGTGACTATGACTCCTCTCCCACACAGCCAAACAGCCCACCCCAAGTTCAGATTAAAACAAAACAAAACAATGGAAATAAACTACAGCTACCTGATTCCCAACTGGCCAGACTAGGATATCACATCCTCACAAGGCCCAGTGGGGGCCCACCTGAACTGCCAGGGCCTAGTGGGGGATACCAAAGCCCAGCAAGGCTCACCCAGTCCCAGAAGGGCCTCTTCAGGCCTAGCAGAGTGTATCTGGGCCTATCAGGGCTATGGAAAAAAAACCAGCAGGACTTTTTGACCTACAAGGCCCAGAGGGACCCACCAATGCCTACCTAGGCCTGGCAGGGCCCACCAGGAACAACCAACCATTAAGATAGGGGGGAGCTATAAAGGGGCAGCACAAGACAAGACAAAACATAGTTAAGCTTTGCAGGCTTACCTATGGCCACTTGGCCTGTAAAGGGGGTTTAACCATGCTATCCCATACCAATTAGTAAACGTAGAGCTCATCCATGCCACAAAGTTATGATCAAAGAGGCACATGCAGGGGCAGCCAGGTCTTAAACACTTTCTGGTTCTGCCCCTACGACTTACAGTGTCTTTGTGCCCTATGCAAGACACAGCAAGAACTGGCCTCTGATCTTGAAGTCCATCAAACATATCCCTAACCCCTCAGAATGCTACTCACTGTGGGGTCCAGGTATGTATTCTGTGCTAAAGATCTCTAGTTCAGAGATAGCGGACTTTTGTAGAAAATTCTAAGTATCTCACCAATGGGGATGCAGTTTTCAAAGGCTATTTGAAATTTGAGACATATTCTGCAGGGGGGGGACCCACATGGTTGTTTTCTGAAGAGATCGGTATTTTCTGTAAAGGTAGCAGTTGCCTTTTCTGTGTGTAAAATAATATTTCAACACAGAAATATTGATACCTGTATAGAAAATGTTATTTTCTGTGCAGAAAATGCTGTACTTGGGGATTTATTCTGTGTGAAATTTGCACATTATAGTTTAGCATAGAAAACAGCATTTTATGCACAGAAGAATTAATATTTCTGCATTGAAATATTTTCCATGTAGAAAAGGCTGTTTCCTGCACAGAAAATGCTGATTTCTGTACCAAACTACCATGTGAGAATTTTGCACAGAGTAAGTCCCAAACTGTCGAGATTCTCATCACTCTAGGATTCTTCTCATCACAGTTTCTCAATACTTCAAAAACTTGTGTTTTTTTGACCATTTTCCAAATATTTTCAATCCATCTCTACTCACCAAATGAGTAGAGGATTCCTTAGAAGAGCACCATGATATTTAACATGGTATCAAATTGCTATAATTCTGTAGTATAGATACTACCATGGTGCCAAGCAAAAATTCAGTTTGTGAGCTTTTCAGTGTTTCACTTGAAACCCATTACTGAGAATGCAAAACAAAGAAATGATGAAAAACCTATTCTAAATGGACCTGTCCTAAAATTATACACTATGTGCAGTGGACATTCATACAGAAGATTCAATGCATGCTGTGTGACTTCAAACAAACCCAAGGGCATATTGAACCAGCCTGAGTTGCCATTCTTTTAATGGAAAAGAATTAAGCATTACTCTTTATTAAAATCAATCAGACAAATGCACTTAACTTTATCTGGATAGTTCTTTAGGCTAGTGAAATGTGATGTATCTATGATTCTTCCCACTACACACAACGTATACACCATGCCCAAATCTCATCCTAGATTGCTTTCTTCTCCATTTAATTATTTTTTTAATGTACTAGGATCATTCCAGCTAGTGAAAGCAAGTGACAACAACTAAAATAATGTAATGAACAGCCCAGCTTTCCTTGTGGGATTAAAGATTAGCTTAATTTACAATAAGAAATAGTGATGAACTAGTGCCATCTGTGGAAATCACAGGCTTTGTTTCAGTAAAAAAAGTCTTTAGTACATTGCTTCTGTCAAAATATTGAGCACTTGTTCAAGACTTCCATGGCCATTTTGTATGTGACAATAATAATGACAAGATCCTTTCTAGTCTGTATTTTCAAAACTGGGGAAATAGTTCCTCCTCCTCCTCCTCCTCCTTTTCCCCCCTATCTAATTACTTTTTTGGGATAGTCTCAGATGCAATTTGAAGCATTCACATCACCTGGTATTTACTGAATTATACCTTCTGTTTGTGCCAACATACGAACTCAAGCTGGCCAACAATGGGGAAATAAACAAACACAATTAGTACTATAATGAAAACATAAAGTCAATTTTAAAACACAATAAAAATGCATCAATAAAAAGAAAATACCAGCCAAACAGTCAAATTTCTTCCTCCACCAAGGGATGAAAATAATATTCAAAAAAATACTGAGCAAAATCCAGATTTCTCAAGTGTCAGGAAACCCTTATGAGGAAAATCCTAGATGGGCAAGAATTTCCACGTGTCAAGTCTTATTCTGCATTAAAAAAAAGCACCTTTTGTTCACAAAACAGCATTAGAGTTTTCAGTGAAGAAAATAAAATTTCTGCACAAAAACAAGTTTCTTGTACAGAAAGCAGGATTTTCTGCAAAGAAAACACCATTTTTCTGTTTTCTGTGCTCTTTTCTGTGATGTTTTCTTTTCTTCACAGAGTAAGTCCTGAATGGCATATGGTCTTAGAAAACTGCATAGTTTTTGCTAACTTTCTCAAAACAAGAGGAAAATAGCAAAAAATATTCATTCTTGCATGTAAGAATGCAATTCATGATAATTTACATCCCTACTTCCCAGAATAGTCCAGCTTGGATGCCAAAGTTCTACCTGAATAAAGGGCTGTTGTCTGTTAGAGCCTAATTTGAATATTTCACACTTCATCATAATACTCCAACCAACACAGATATCATAATTCCAACCTCAAAATAGCCATTTTTATTCTTATTTTCTGTACTTCCACTCACTTTCTTCTAACATTTCAGCTGATGGAAAGATCTGAAGAACTCAAAGGCTTGCTCATTTTGATATTTGGTTTACTCTCTCTGGGATATTGACTCCACTGTGACTTTTGGATTTTTTCTTATGGTTAACATGGCTGAACGTCCTTTTCAGAAATCTTAAAATAGGTGACATAAAGAGAGCCATGAATGGAGGGAGTGTCATCTACTTGTGATAGCCTTTAAAAAATATAATCATGATCCAATCTGATGTTCTGTAAGAACGTAAGAATAACAAAAATAAAAAAGCACTTACAGCCAAAGGCAAAAGCTTGTGATTACTTCAAAGCTCCCCCTCCCCATGACATGCATTTACCACTATATGTGTGCCTTACATTTCATCTGAAAAATTCAGTTTTTACAGATCCTGACATTATAAGGATGAAATCCTTATTTGTCTAAAAGATTCAACAGACATTATTTTAATAGCAGTGTAAAGGTTAAACCTATCATTAGTCCCAATACAGCAGATCCATTCAAATGAATGTGACTTGTTAGTCAGCATTTACATAAGTTCAGTTGGTTTCACTATGGGCTTAGCTACATGGGCTAAATATCCAGGCTTGCCCCTGTCTCAGGACTTTTTCAAACAGGGGGGGAAAAATCCGAGGAGGTTGGGGGGAAAACGGCGCTGTTCTGCTTATAGTGCGCCTTTTTGGACAACACCGTCCTCTTTCTGACCTTCCCCCATGCTTCCTCTATGCTGCAGGCATGAGAAACATGGCACTTTTATTGATGGAAAAAACCCGTCAATAAAAAGTGGTGCCTGCAGCACAGAAGATGCATGGGAGAAGGTCAGGAAGAGGATGGCATCATTTGAAATGGAGCACTGTAAGTGGGACAGCACTGTTCTTTTTCCGACCTCCTCCGAGGTTTTTCCCTCCCAGTTGAAAAAGTCCTCAGAGCCCTGTAGTCCACATGATACAGGGTGTTTGCCCCATTCTATCCCTGTGCAGTCCTCACCACCTGCGGGAAAGATCTAGGGCTCAGACAGGGGCAAGCCAGAAAAGGGTCCAATAAACCATTATAATATAATACCAAGTTTAATCTGGTACCAGCATCCAAAACTGGATTGGGCCCTGTATGCCCACAGGAGCCTGTCCTGGGAGGCTAGCCCTTGCTGCTGCTGCCAGTCACCCTTACTCTTTCTGGTCTGGGCAGCAATCACATGCTGGGGGATAGTCACATGGTGCTGCCAGCTTCCCCGTACCTGGCAGAGCAAGGAAAATGCTGCTGGTGGCTGCAGCAATGGGCCAACATTTTTGTTTGGACTCTGGCCTGTCTCCTCCAGGTAACAGGGGCAGAACAGGCCACCTCCACAGCCAGGATATGCTGGCGGGGAGCCAGCATATCCTGGCTAGTGTAGATAAACCCTTAGAGTATCTACACTACAGTGAGAGCAGTTTGATGACAGTTAAACATCATTGTTCTATTCTATGGAATCCTATGAATTGTAGTTCCGCCCTCCTGAACTACAGCACTAGAGATTTCAAACAAAGAATTCTAAGTGCTTCACCAAACTACAAATTCCACAATTCCACAAGGCAGGCCATGATAGTTAAGGTGGAATTGACCTGTTATAATGGTGTAGTATAGATTCTGTCTTAATCTATTTCAGTGTGAACTAACATTGGTTTTACCCCTAAAATATGTTTAATTACTGAATTATCTATTTTCAATATTGTCACAGATACAGGGTTTATGACACAAGGGATACTTTGTTTTGGATACTTGGTTAAGACTCTCTGTGCATTCTCCCACTGTGTTACAAGGATTCAGATCACTCTGTGGCTAACTTCCTAACTCCCTGAAACCAGAGCCAGAGGTTTATCCTAAAATTTAGCATGCTTCAGTTTAGCAAATTAAATGTTTCACTTTGGGGACACAAAAGTAAATAATCAACCCATTCAATGTGCTTTTCATGGTCCCTATTTGATTTCCATGGGTTTTTCTATCAAGCAAGATCCTCAATAATATACTGAACTGCCAGATCCTTAGAGTTTCAATTACTCTACAGTTTGTGTCTCCCTTCTCTGCAGGTTCAGCATCCAAAATGTATACTGAGAGATTATAAAGTTCTATCCCATTCCTTTTGAAGAATAATCCTACAGACCCCGCCATCCTTTGTCTGCAGCTATTGATCGGCCTGTTAAGGCTGGCACCTGCACTTCCTGCAAAGAGGTTCCCTGATGAATTCAGACTCTGTTAGAGGAGGAGAAAATAATATGAGCCACACATAGTTGTCAGACCTATTGAACACTCAGGTCTGCTTTAGCAGAGACCAGCAATTCTCCTTAGTTATCCAGCAGCCTTTGCCTACTTGGCTTTCAGCCATCATGTAAACAAAGAAAGCCAGAGAAAGTGTATTTTCAGGAATGTATCTGGAAAGAGCAACCTTATTCTTCATGCTCACGCTACTCAGCTCTGAAGAAATCTCAGTCACCAGCCACAATCGTGATTCCTTATATTATACTTTCCATACACACTAATCCATTCTCATATATGTGTCAACATAGATCCATGCTCAAAATGATTTAGATATATATACATGCTGAAAACTCATGCATGCATTTTCTGATGTTGAGATTCTTGGCAAATATCTTTTCCAGAGCTTGGAAATGTTACTTTTTAGCCTATAACTCCCATAATCTTCATCCAGTGGACATGCTGGATGGCCCTCGTGGTTTCTTCCAACTCTGCAATTCTATGATTCTATGATTCTAGAAAATGTAGTCGCAAAATAACGTTCCCAAGTTCTGCTCTTTTTTCACACATCTATTCCTCAATCACTGTCACTATGCGTGGTTTCTCTGCTACTAGCCACTATGGCCTTGATATGCAAAATAATATATATATATATATATATATATATGTAAGATTATAACATTTCATCTCTTAATTTGAACAATATCCGCTGGCCTTGGGAGAATTTTTGGACACTTCTTTGTAAAATCCCTGCAGGTCAATTTTTCAATTGTTTTGTAAATATATAGAGTATGTATACATTTTATTTGGCTTACTATATTAATTCTCATAGTAGCATAGAATTGGTTTAGTTATATTCTGATTTTTCTCCAAAGATGGGAATCAAGGCAGCTTGCACTATAAAAAGAAATGCAAGTAAAACACATATAAGACTCATCTACACAAGGCAGGATATGCCTGCTCTCCTCCAGCATACCCAGATCAGGCCCGTCCCTCCCCCATTCCTTCTATGAAATGGGAGGAAGTCCTAACGGACATGCCAGCCCATCATTGCAGCTGCTGCTACTCCCATCTTCCTTGCTCTCCCGGCAGCAAGGAAGCTGGCCTGCAACATAGAACCAACCCCCCCCTTGCATGTGACCAGCCTTGGTCACATGCTCCAGGATTGCTTCCTGCACCCAGAAAAGTAAGGCAGATTGGCAGCTGGACAGGCTTCTGCAGACACGTGGTGCCTGATCCATTGCTTGTTGGCAGGAACAGATTGAAGTGGGTATTTTTTAAAAAAAGAAAAAACTCAGTTAAGGGTCCTACCCTGTCTACTACCCTCCCCATCTCAGCCCCATATCTGCTCTGGGGGTTATGAGGGCTGTCAGTGGGGGGAACAGGAGGAAAGCCCTGAAGAGCTCTAAGACTGTGTATGTTGTCTGTTTAGACAAGCCCATAAATAAAAACATGAAAAATATCACGTGTGAAATGCAATTAAACTGTCTATATATCCATTAAGAAGCAAAAGATAAAAATATTACAGCACATTTTTAAAAAGTTATTCTTTTGTGAAACGGTCAAGTCTCAAAGCCTGTTGGAATATGGAATATAAAAGTCTCCACCTGCCAACAGAGGGGCAGCAAGGAAAGTGATTTTATTTATTTATTTAGGTATTTATATCCCACTCTTCAAAATACAAATCCAAGGATTCCATAGGAAGGAGCCATGGCAAATAATTCAATTTCAAACTGGATTATTTGTGTAATATCGATTTGGTCTTAGTGTCTCCTCATGTCAGGATTTGGATTAAGACATTCACAAACTGGTACAGAAATGGAATGGAGCAAACTTGTGCTTGAAAGAATGTTAACACTATAGAAAGCAACCAAATAGATTTGACCATTCATACATAAGTGTGGCATGGACCCAAGTGTATATCACTAAGAACTCTGGAGAGAAGTGACTAGTGGGATGCCTCAGGGTTCTCTCTTGGACCTGGTATTGTTCAATAACTTTACAAATGACTTAGGTAATAGAACAGAAGGCAGGCTTATAAAATTTGTAGATGAAATCAAATTGGGAGGAGGTTAGCAAAAACCCCAGAGGACAGGATCAGAATTCAAAATGACCTTGACAGACTGGAGAGCTGGGCCAAAACTAACAATATGAATTTCAAGAGATAAATATAAAGTACTATATCTGGGGGGATGGAGAAATGTACTGTACAAATACAGGATGGGTAACACCTAGCTTGTAAGCAGTACTTGTGAAAACTATCTAGGGGGTCTTAGTAAACCACAAGCTAAATATGAGTAACAATGTTACAAGCTAAACATGAGTAACAATGTAATGCAGCATCCAAAAAAGCCAATGCAATTGTAGCAGGAGTATAGTGTCCAGACCAAGGGAAGTAGTAGTGCCACTCTGTTCTGCTTTGGTTACACCTCTCATGGAATCAGGACCGGTTTAAGGAATTTTGGGGCCCCCTGCAATGCTTTACTTTGGGGCCCCCATATGTTTATCTCAGATCAATGTAACCTAACCTATTCACCGTACAGGATGTTCAGATTATAGTAGGACCCCCGTATCCCTGGATTCATTATCCATGGGACACAAAACAGCACACCTACCATAGAGTCTTCCTAGAAAATGTGTCTTCCCTAGCCCTTTTCTAGGCCCTCCAAGGCAACTCTATGGTATTTTAAACCAGAAATCCCATTATTTTCATATTAAGGAGGCCAACACGGGGCCCTCTCTTGACCTCGGGGCCCCCTCTTGACCTCGGGGCCCCCTGCCAATGCTGATTTGGCAGACAGGTTAAACCGGCCCTGCATGGAATATAATGTATCCCAGTATCCACCACAGTTCAAGAAGGATATTGACAAGCTGGAATGAACAGAGAAAGGTAGCCAAGATGAGCAAAGGTCTGGAAACCAAGCTTTATGAGTAACAGCTTTGGGAATGGGGTATGTTTAGCTTGGAGAAAACAGAGGAAACATGATAGCAGTTTTTAAATATCTGAAGGGATGTTATGAAGAATATGGAATATTTTCTGCTGCTCCAAAAACTAGAATGTGAACCAATAGTTTCAAATGACAAGAGATTCCATCTAAGCACCAGAAAGGACTTCTTTAATCTAACGACTGTTGAGCCTTGGAGGGTGGTGGACTCTCCTTCTTTGGGGGTCCTTAAACAGAGGTTGGATGAGCATCTTTCAGGACTGCTTTAGTTGTGAATCCCTGCATTACAGGGGATGGAGTCTTGTGGAATTTTCCAGCATTAAGATTCTATGATTCCAAAAGTGGGAGGCTGCTGCTTTACATACACAATAGTTGAAAGCTGCCCTTAGAAGGGAAAGATACATGATACTATTGACTGTTGGGAGTGGGACAGAGGTGTAGATCTGGGGTACATATAATTCACTGGTTGTGCACATGCCATACTGGCAAAAAGATTCAGTCCTGAAAGAATTGTGGCTAGTTTCAGCCAGCTAGACAGAGACCATGCTGAGCTAAATGGAACAATGCTCTAACTTTGTAGTTCTCAATTTTTGGTCTTTCCATCACTTTGGACTCCATTCCCCAGAAACACTAAGACAACATGGGCCATGGTGAGAGATTTCTGGGAGTTGAAGACCAAAGCATCTGGAGAACCAAACGGAGTTTTGTTATGTCCATAGAGAGTCACTTTTTGATGTTAGTGAGAATAAGTACTGTATTTCCTATCTAGTATTACACAAGAAACATTACTGTTATTTACTATTAGTGGTAATAGTAGTAGTATATTACTATTAGTAGTAACAGTAGTAGAAGTATTTAGGTTCAGTACTGATGCCATTTAATGACAACAGTACTTTTTTTGCCTCCACGTTTACTCTCTCTTTTCTCGAGACATGAAAAAATCACCACCCGAAGGAGTGGGTGAATATGACAAGCTAAGGGCTGGGATATTGTTGCTTTGTGTTTTGTACACTAGCAGCTAAATTCTGCTTCAGATGTCTGTATGGCGAAATTAGGTTTCCCTTTCAGCTAATCAATGGTGCAAGTTGTTTGGACTTGGCAATTTTATATTCCACTGGAAAACTTTTCAGCAGGGGATTGAGTGGTGTCATGAAAAAGGGAAAATGTCCTTGCAAATGCAATCTTTTCCCCCAGAAGGAGGAAGCTACCACAGCTACAAGAAAGTGGCTACTTCAAACAGTGTGCACCAGCTCTAGGCTATTCTGAATCCAAATGTCAGTCTTTACTTTATTTTGGCATTTTGTATCCTTTGCAGTTAGGTAGTAGCATTTTCAGAGCATGTCTGATTAAAGGCCTGGAAGTGAGCTTACTTTCAAAAATAATTTATATCCCAAACCCAAAATCTATTTCTGTCTTAAGACAAGGCATATTCTAGGCCCTGCCACCAAGGTAGCTTGTCAGTAGATGTAGAGTAGCACACGTGTACAGCATTCACTGGGAAATGACCCAGTTCTAAGAAGAGATTCATTATTAATCACAAAAGGAAGATTTCTTAATTTATAAATGCCAAGGACTGCAAGCGTGTTCTTAACAGTTTCCCTCCTGTGGAAGTTATATGGCTGAGAACTCAAAGTTGCTAAATCCACACATTTGTCTTGAAGAAATACTTGTGAGTGGAGTGCACCTACTGTAGCTAAATGAATAAAACATCATTGGTCTTTTAAAAAAATACTATAGATGAATATTCTTGTTCACGTGTTTTGTATTCATTAGGAAAATCAACATAATTGTTGATATCGGCAAAGACTTCAGCTTCTCATAATGGCTGTGGAATGCTTTCTGTGATGCTGCTAGGAAGCAGAGGTTAACATGTGTCAAGAATAATAACATCTAAGATGCCCCAAATGAGTTCAGCCATGCAGCTGACATGAGCTGAATTTCTCTGGCTGTGTAGTCATGGAACTATGCGGATGAAGAGACATACTGTCCTGTTACATTTTCACAAGCTCCTCATCAAGTCTGAGGGTTTGCTCTCAGGTTAGAAATGTAAGTGCTTATCCCCGCTTTCGGAACAATACTTTTGCTAAGCCTGAGGAATGAACTATTAGCTATAGTTAACACCCTTTTCTATGTCTAAAGTGACATTTCAAGGTGAATTTGGAGGTCCCTACTGTAGACTAAACACTGTAGGAATTTCAAGGGAACTACAAGGGTTTCAGTTTTCTTGAAATTTAGCAATATTTCTTTTGGTTCAGTGGGGAACCTGCTATACCTCCTTGCCTTGGTCCTACAGGAAGTGTCCATGCAGGCTGCAATCTTAACTCTATAGTAGCTTTCTCCTGTCTATTGAGGATGGGGAAAAATTGTGTTGGACCCAACATTGTTGACAAAAGAAGCATTTTACACCTCCCAAAACTTGTTCTGAAAAACACACACACCTCAGTGAAAGCTTTTCCATGTTTCTGAGGCTTACAGGATGTGGTATCCCCAAATAGGTTTAGCACAATGGATAGCTCATTAAAAAAGTTTGGACAGAAACCCAGAGTGGATTCACTACCCCATTGACATGGAAGCCATTAGCTACCACTAAGAAGGTGGTTCTGAGAACTAGAGCATGCACCAAGCAAGGCACACAGTTTGAAAGACAAACAGTTAAATTACATATAATTGGCCTGACTCATGCCTCCTTGACTATTATATTCCATTTGCATTACTGTAACTCATAATTGTGAGGGGCTGCTTTGGGAAACTGTCCAGAAATTTCAACAGGACCAAAATGCTATGGCCAGAGTACTATCCAGGCCTGGTTACACGGAACCTAAAACTCCCTTATTAAAACAACTTCACTGGCTACCAGTTCATTTCAAGACACAAATCAAAGTTCTGGTAATAACATTATAAAGGCCTATATGGCTTAGGTCCAGGCTATCCTGCCATATAACTGTATCTCCCTATACAAACCTGCCTGACTCAAGGTTTTTGAAGGAGGAGTTTTTCTTACTAGTGTCAGAGACTCATAATACTATTGTCACGGGCTCATCTGGTGAGGACATGGGATAGGGTGTCTGCTCCCAGGCTGTGGAATTCCCTCCCATAGGAAGCCAAGCTGGCTCACTCTGCTCTCCTTCTGCTGTCAGGTAAAGGCACCAGAGAGCCCTGGTGGTGCAGTGGTTAAATGTTAGTACTGCACACCACAACGTTATGAGTTCAATCCCAGAGGGCTCCAAGGTTGACTCAGCCTTCCATCCTTCTATAGGTCAGTAAAATGAGTACCCAGCTTGTTGGAGGCAATTAGCTAACAAAATTGTAAACCGCTTAGGGAGCGCTTTGGATAAGCAGTATAGAAATATCAATGCTATTGCTAATGCTACTGAAACAGGTTTTTTACTATTAACTGGCTGTGCAGAAAGATCTTTTAATGGTTTTTAAGTGGTCTTATCTTTTTGTAAAAAAATATTGGTGATTTAATATATGTTTTAAAATTGCTTTTAAAAATTTTATCAGCTTTTTTTTTTAGCTGTACCCTGTTTTAACTCTGTTGAAAGCCACCTATATAGAAGCACTCATTTCAATCAGGCCTGCACAACTTCTGACTCATAGAATCATAGAATTGCAGAATTGGAAGAGACCACGAGGGCCATCCAGTCCAACCCCCCTGCCATGCAGGAAATCTTGATCAAAGCATCCCCGACAGATGGCAATCCAGCCTCTGTTTAAAGACCTCCAAGGAAGGAGACCCCACCACGCTCCGAGGGAGTGTGTTCCACTGCCGAACAGCTCTTACTGTCAAAAAGTTCCTCCTCATGTTGAGGTGGAATCTCTGTTCCTGGAGCTTGCACCCATTGCTCCATGTTCCAGTCTCTGGAGCAGCAGAAAACAAGCCTGCTCCATCCTCAGCGTGACACCCCTTCAAATACTTAAAGCAATATGTAGCCTGCCAACAGCCATGTATTGAGACAGGGTGGGAAACATGTGGCCCTCCATATGTCACAAACTACATCTTCTATCCCCCTTACCATTGGGTGAAATTAATGGGAACTGCATACAAGAACATCTGGACTACCACATAGGGGTACCAGATCTTAGAGCCTGGCCATGAGCCTTCAGTTTTCATGGGTCACCTGCAGGCAGGAGACAAGAGTAAAAGTTCTCCAGTTTCAGTGGACTTAGCTCTAGGCAAGAGGAAAGGGCTACGTGTAAATCTCTAGCTCATCTAGTAGAGCAGCAGCTTGCTCCAGTTTCTAAGGATTTATTGCTTCATTGCTACAACTTGCAAAGACTCTCTGGGAATTTATGGATTTACTTAGCTTCCTCCTTTTCTCCCAGTCTTAGTGGCACCAGGGCTCATCCTCCACTCTGCTGTGCATCCAATTTCTGTCTAGAATAAAGTACATTAGATTAAATATTCCTGATCTAATCTCCCTAAGTAGATGAGAAAAAATAACACCATCCTTTCACATTGATCTGGGAACAACCCCTTTCACTACGATTTCTCTCTTAATTTCCACACAGTAAAATATGTGTTTGCTCTCTCTTTCTCTGAATGACATGCTTCCAGCAACCGTGGTTAATGCATAATGCTCAATGGCACCACCAGGGGCCATCATTATGGCTCAGGTTTTGGCCCAGAAACCTCAGGACAAGGGACAATCCTGAACAGGCAACTCTAGTGCCATACAGTCCCCACTTCCATACTGAGACCTTTCATGAGCTCCCGCTTACCGGTACCTCTGTAGGCTGCAGAAATAGGAGGTTTTTGGAGGGGCTGGGAGCAGCTATTAGTATATGGTCTATAAATAAAAATCAGAGCTGGGTAGGATCAGAAAAGTGTCTCAAACTAGATGCATTACCAACTGTCTTTTGTCCCACCATATGGTCATAGGTTGTTCAGGATTTATTTATTTTTTAAAAGAAATAACATACCTTATAAAATGCTCTGTACTGGGATGCTAGAATAAAGTTCCATGTGATATCCACCCTGTCCCTACCGCCTGTACACACAAACTTCAGAGAGTTTCCTGGCACAAGGAAAGAACTAAATTGTCTCAAAACAAACTAAATTATCTTCCTTTATTAAGGCTGATATGTCAGAACTGATAGTGTTTCACTCTCCTTCCATTTCTATATCTTACTTTTCATCAACTGTTGTTCCATATTAGCATTGTTGTGTCAAAAATGTCATATTTGGTGAGAGGCAAAAATTCAGTCCTGAGTGTTATGCATTTTAAAAAAGAAGAAGAAAACAAAAAAGACCTCTCTTCCTAGAAGCAATATATGCTCCAGAAAGAAACGGAAAGGTTAGTGTGCCTGGAGGAAAGCATTTACATTACTGAGGACTAAAGGCAGAAAGCAATTCCATAGCTAGAGGGAACCCTGAAATCAGTGAAGTCTACTGACAGGGGCACCCGTAGGGACTTTACAGTGGATTTGTCAGGCTAGAGTCAGCATTTTCTACCCCAAAGGGAAGCTGGTATCACACCAACAGAAGGACAAGTGGCAAAACAGACCCCAAGGTATTAATGCCAATGACTACAGATCAAAAGTAACAATCAGAAAATTCAAATACCCAGTGCAGAGAAATACCAAGGCAAAGATTATACTCTCTCTCTCTCTCTCTCTCTCTCTCTCTGTGTGTGTGTGTGTGTTTTGACGAATAGGAGCACAAAGCCATAGCAGAAATATCCTGGCTTTTCTCTCAGAGTATAGCAATATATAATGCTCGATAAAGAGAGGCCTGACAAGAAAAATAGCACACAATCAAATTCGCTCCCTTTACCCAGATATCAGTGTGTTGCACAATATTAAAATGCAACAAAATCTAAAATCCACAAAAGAGCAGCTCCTTTATTGGCCAACCAAAATGCAGCAAAACACATCATGCAAACATTCAAAGATCCACTTGCTTCTTCATCAGGCAAAAGATGTTTAAAAAACCATACAGGAGAAGAGAAGTGATGATGGCAGAATCACAGGTCTACATTTTGTATCAGATGTTGTTTCTGCTGTAGTCCAGTTGTTCTAGAGCAGTGTTTCTCAACCAGGATTCGCTGGAACCCTAGGGTTCCCCAAGAGGTTGCTTGGGGTTCTTCAAGAGATTGTGATTGTGTGGGGAAAGCAATAGCAGTATATAGAATAATGTTTACGCAGGGGTTCCCTGAGACCTGAAAATTATTTCAAGGGTTCCTCCAGGATAAAAAGGTTGAGAAAGGCTGTTCTAGAGGGATCTCAATGCAGACAAAGGCCATCTCCCCTTCCTGGCCATATGGGGACCAGGGACAGAGGGCAATAAAAAAAACTTGTAATAAAATGTCAACTCCATTAGCAAAGAAAAGTAGTGTCCCTTGAGATCCAGGTAGCATTCAGCATTTTGGTTGGCCAATAAAGGTATCACCAATAAAGGTATAGCCAATAAAGGTACTGCTAATAAAACTTCAGTGGATTTTTACAATATCAGTGTACTTGGTACTTCATCAACAGAAACCATTTCTGTTTTCAGTTCAAAGGTTTAGGATTACACAGGAAAGCTTTAATTCTAGACACACTTACTGGAAAGAAATGTGATGTAGCTCAGTGGAACTCACTTCAGAGTAGACCTATCCAGCAGAGCTCTGGAAGTTTCTTTATACTAGATCAGACTATTTTCCAACCACACCAATATTGTTTACTCTGGCTGGTAGCCTCTGTCCAGGATTCTGAGTCTAATGATCTTTCCCATCACATCTTACCTGATCTTTTTTAAAACTCTAGATGCCATGGGTTGAAACTGGTGACATTTTCAGATGCTCTAAACAACCCCCACGGAGGTTGGGAGGAGGACTGTACTGTCCTGCTTCCAGCGATCAATTTCACATGCCCCGTCTTTCTCCCATCCTTCATTCATGCTTTGTCCATGCTGGAGAGATGAGAAAGGCACTGCTTTTCATTGATGGAAGTTTCTGTCAATGAAAAGTGATGCCTTTCTCATTCCCTCCAGCACGGAGGAAGCACGAATGAAAGATAAGAGGAGGACGGTGTCATGCGAAATTGATTGCTGGAAGCAGGATAGTGCCGTCCTCCTCCCGACCTCCACAGGGGTTTTTAGAGCATCTGAAAAAGACCTGGGACTCAGAATGCAGGATTTAAAAGTACTTCCACACACTTTATGGGCTCATCTACATGATGCAGGATACACTGCTTCCCACTGGCGTTTCCTGGCCATGGATCAGACCCATTGTTCCTCTGTTCCCTCTGTGGAATGGGAGGAAGTCCTAACAGGCATGCCAGCCCAGCCCATTGCAACAACTGCTGTCATATTCCTTGCTGTCTCAGAAGGCAGGAAGTGAGCCTGCAACATGTGACTGAGGCCCCCTGCATGTGACCAGCCTTGGTCACATGAAGAGGGTCTGCTTCTTGCCTTCTGGGAGAGCCAGGGAGGTGGTGGCAGCAGCAAGGACTGGCCTGCCAGGACAGGCTCCTGAAGACACACAAGGCCCAATCAATTTCCTTCTGGAGGAAATGAAGTAAACCAGGTATTTTCTTATAATGGTGCATCAGGCCCAACTTTTCCTTTCCCCCTGTCTGAGCCCCCTATCTGCCCTGTGGGTGATGAGGACTACCCAGGGGCAGAATAGGGAAAATCTCCTGTGTCATCAGGATTGCAGGGCTCTGAGATGGGGGGCAAAACAGGGTGTATTGCCCATGTAGACAAGCCCTAGAACACTGAATAGTATGACTTTGCAAAATAGAATATCCCTATCTGATTCATTGAAAATCAGTTTAACTCAAGCAAGGTCATCTTCCTTGCCTGCCAGGATAGGATGTGAAAATATGTCATTCTTAACAATTGCTTTTCTCAGAATTGTCCCAACATATGTATACATTAAGTGGAAATGAAGACAGAATGTAAAATATAAATATTCCTAGTGCAAGGCATGATCCTTGCATATCTTTTTCCTATCACACAAAAAGGAATAGCAGCATTTGGGACCCTCACACTATAATTATGTTTTCAGAATGTCAGTAATTTAAGGATCTCAATGCTTATCTTTCTTTCTGCTGCCACCAGAATTTGGAAATGTTACTGCTACTCCCACAATCTTACAGCTGACATGCATTTGCATTTGCATAGAATGCATAGGTTAGAATGGCCATTTGCATTTGCATAGGATCTATAATCAAATGGCAGCGGCGCATAGTTAGTAGCTTTACCTTTTTGCCCTCTGCTACAATTTAAATTGCAATTGGTACAATTTGGCAGTGAACATGGTAGCTTACCCTCCAACATTTCATAGATGAAAACTGGGACTACAGGCAACATCAGAACATGGGCTAGATGGCAAAGTTTATTAATAAGGAAAAATGCACAAACTAGGAGAGACTGCAACAGTTTGCATTTGCCTGAGTCTATAGGGAAAGGGCAAGATTCCACTTCTTCCTCTCTGCTTAGTTACAAATGTGTTACTAAGTAAGGTCTCCTGGCCCAAGCCACCAAACCTACATTAACTGCCAGCAGCCTCATTGAGCAATGAAGATCTGTTCAGCTGGCAATTGGGGTGAAAGACAAAGACATGTCAGGGTAATATTGCTTTAAGTGAAAAAGGAAAAATGTTAGAGCAACAGACCACAGATTAGCACAGTTGAAATGGGTTTGTTCACAGCTGTGGCTAGGCAGAGGGTTGACTATCAAACACTCCTATATAGCAAAAGCACACAATGCATTGTGTGTAGCCTGGTGTTGTGGACAAAGAGGAGTGTTGATGGATGTTGGAGATATTGCTATTGAGTTTGTTAGTGAGGTTTACTGTGTATACCACCACCTACGATTCCTCGAGCGCTTTCACCAGCGCTGTCTACGCACAATCCTAAATATACACTGGACTGACTATGTGACTAATGTTGCTGTCCTTGAGCAAGCAGGGATCACCAGCATTGAGGCCATGATATTGAGAACACAGCTGCGCTGGGCAGGGCACGTTTCTAGGATGGAGGACCATTGCCTCCCAAAAATACTACTCTACGGTGAACTCGCCACGGGTCAGCGTAAGAGGGGCGCTCCAAAAAAGCAATACAAAGACTCCCTGAAACAACATCTCAGGCTTGGCCAAATTGATCACCAACAGTGGTCCGCCCTGGCCTCACATCGGGAGGCATGGAGACGCACAATCCACAATGCTGCAGCCTTATTTGAGAACTCACAACGAACAAGTCTTGAAGAGAAACGACAACGCAGAAAGAATCACAACCCAAAAACATCACCCAAGGAGACCTTCTGCTGTGCTTTTTGCAACCGGACTTGTTTATCTCGGATTGGCCTTTTTAGTCATCAGCGCGCTTGCAGAAAGCGCGGGATGAGTCCTTCCTGAATCTTCGTTTGCGAAGAAGCCAGAGAGATTGTGTTTTGTTTATACTGAAACTGAAGATAAAGACCTCCAGATATCTTTGGAGGAACCTCACTGCCTGTAAGTGTTTTTTTGTGTGAAAGTGGGTCAGAGCAGTGAACAGCTGCTGGCTGAAGCTTTTGTTCTTGTGCCCATTCTGCTGTGCAGTTCTGGTGTTTGGCTACTCGTAGATTAGTTCATCCCTGGGTTGTGCCAGGTGCCTCTCAGTGGGCCTATACTGAGTGGATATGACATTAGTAACACACTTCTGCTAGCGAGTGACATTGCTATGAAGAACTGTGAAAGGGGTCCATCTTCTGATTGTCATAACCTCATTGGTGGGAGGGGGCTGGAAATATCCCCCTGCATCCTGATCACCAGCTGAAAAGACCTCCATCACTAGATGTAGCTGCAGGCTGCTGAGGCAGGTTTAGGGGGGAATTTACAATTGTGGCAATAATGCCATGATTGTGAATACACAGTCTTAAAGGCTTAGCACACTCCAAAGAAAAGTGGCAAGGTAACAGGAATGTTCTGTTTTCCATACTGCCTTACTGCATGATGTCGTTGTTGTTCTGGTGTTCTTTCACTCCAGTCCTGTGGGGAACAAAGGTAAAACTGTGTCTTTTTGCTAACAGGTTTTTCTGGTTACCATAAAGATACGGTTTTATATCAGCAGTAAGGCAGCACAGAAGATGAAACATTCCTGCTGCCTTGTCACTTTTCTTCGGAGTGTGGTAAACCCCCTACTGAATACAGAGCAGTTACAGATTCATAGTCTAGAGTTACAAACTCTAGGACATCCCTGTTGATATAACACATTAAAATTAGTGGTATGCACTCTAGATGTTTGTTGGGGGGTGTTGTAAAAGAGGAGTTTGGACTGGTTTTTGATTGGTTTTTAGTTATTTATTCAATGCTTTAAAAGTGCTTTTATAAATTCTATGTTGCCTTTGGGGGCCCTGGTGGGTTGAGAGGCAATAAATTAGTGCCTTGAATAACTAAATATAAATAAATATATTTGCACAGGCTTAGGCGGGCAAGCAACTGTAACTGAAAAAGCTGCAGACTACACATTAATTCAATCAGTCTTATTAGGGATAAATAATCAAGAACAAATTAAAACTGAAAGGAGACATTTGGTCAGGATGCACATGGATATTACTACTTATGTTTAAAATGTTATTTAATATTCACTGATAGTAAAACATGGATCTGGAGTTAATGAGAAAACGCTCTCTAGGTTTAGGTCACACTGAAAATGTATCCTGCATTACCTCCTCTGCTTTTTGAGGACCTCCACAGGAAGGTGGAGGAATAGATTCTAGTTTCTGAGCCAAAGACCACATCTTTTTCTTTTCACATAAGAAAAGAGTTGGATGGACTCTTGCCAGGAAGCAATAGAAAGTAAGCAGCAGAATATGGTAAGGTGCATTATCACTGCAGTGACTGGAAACGGGTAGCTGTTATATGATTACTGTTGGTAGCACACTGATAATTACTGTAAAGTAGTCTCGGAGGACCAATCATTTGCAAATACTTACACTGTTCTTTTCTCTTATTGTTTATCATTTGCCTGTTACACTGCATACCAAAGCTGTGTGAAGCCTGTTTGGGCAGGCTGTTAGGAAAAACTTAAGTCTGAATCCAATTGCTAATTCCAACTACAGTAGTTCCATTAAGCCAATGTAGTGTTGACTTATCATTCAAGAATTGATTAAATGGGTTTGCTATAGCTGGACCTCAAAACTGGATTTAGGGCATAGCTTCTAGGGATGGAAGTGTATTCTGGTAGGTTCAAGGTTTTTGCTAAAATCATCCAGCTCCAGAGACTTACTGCAAGAAAACGAGGGCCTTTCCTCAGAAATGTACATACTTGTGATGCCTGCTATAAGTCTTAAGAGAACTAAAACATGGATGTAATCACACTTACATTTTAAAAATGTGAATGGCTAAAATCTGTCCAACTGGAAAATATGCACAAACATATTTTAGTCAATGGGAGAAATCTACAAAAATGTGTATTAGGAAAAACACGAAAATAAATGTGTTCATTACACATAACGTGTACTTGAAATCTTAATTTGTTGCTGTTCTGTGTCTTCAAGTCATATCTGACTTATCATAACACTAAAGGCTCATCTATATGAGGGAATAAAATGTGGATTAATGCACACTAATGCCAATTTGCAGCAGCTTTCATTTGTCTCCATGGGTTTTTTCAAGATCTCAGGCATGCGAAGCCTTACACATTTGTTGTTTGAATGGACATGCCTGTGAATTAAGATGGCATATGTGAGTGAATTACTTGTGTCTTTATTGTCACCAGTTGCAACCGCTGAACATTGTTGTTGCTTTTTTTAAAAAAGCAACTTCAAGGCACAGAAGTGCAATCTTTTGCTTAAATAAACAGAAAAAAAGAAGAAAGACTGTTTCATTGTCTCAGTGCATAATTGCTACAGCAAAAATCCAACATGGTGGTTCCAGGTACTTGCCTTGTCAGCAAGCTCAACCCCCTGAGCATGTCTGACCAATCAGCTTTCCATTTCTGCTCTTATCGGGAATGTGCAGCAAAGTGAATCGGTTGTCCTAATGAGCAGGAATCCGCATTTCCTTCAGAGTTTTTTTTTAAAAAAATATGGGGAAAGTAGTGAAGGCTTTTCCTGTGGAGTATTTGGAGTTTTTGCCCCACCTCTTTCTGAATATGGAGAAATAATGCGGGGTCCTATTGGGATGAAAAGTATTCTCCTCAAATTATATGAGGAGTATTTTTGCCATATAGAAAAGCCCTAAGGCTAGGAGGGGATTTATGCACAGTTTCTGGCCAAAAAAATTAAACTGGCATGAGGCTTTGGGAATGGCAAACATGTGGTCCAGGGGCCGTATTCTGTGGCCTACTGGCTGGGCTTTATTTATGTATTTATTTAAAATACATTTTGGGTTTTACACCTCAACCAGAAAATGCCACTAATGATGCAGCCTTTTCTTTGCATTATTTCTTCTTCTGTAGGAGAAAACCACCACACGTGTTCTGCCCTCTACTGGAAATAACACACTGAAAGAAACAGTTGCCTTGGCCATTTGTTCCTACACACCTACACTATAAACCTCAAAATTAATTTATCAATGATATATCACAGTAGCATATGCTGTTAAAGCACAGTTTAAAGGAAATCAAGTGAAAACATTCTAAATGTTATTTGTGGCTCCTCTTACTTGAAAGAACCAAAATATGATAAAGAATGCAATTAAAATTCAGCAATATACAAACTTACATTCAGATGAAGTTGGTTTGTCCAGTGGCCAATAATTTTATATTCTGCACTTCGATTGGTTAGCTGATATTGGAAGATATCGTAACGTCCAGGCGCATCTCCATTTTCATTGAAAACCACAGGTGTTCCAGCACTACCTATAAAAATCAGAACAAGCATCTTAGGATCTTTTTTAAAATACAGTAGGATCCCCGTATCCGTGGAGGATTGGTTCCAGCCCCCTCCCCCGTGGCTAATGAAACCTGCAGATAATAGCAAACACCCCTGTTGTCATTTCCGCCATGGGAATGATCCGGGGGGGGATCCAGGGGGTGAAGGGAGAAGGGAGGCAGATCTACTTCTCCTCCCCTCCCTCCCCCATCCCCCACACTGTCGGTCTCCACAGATAATTGAATCAGCAGATGGCCAATAAGCGGATGTGGGGGAGCTACTATAATATCAATTTCTGTAAATTAAAATGGGGTTAGAAGAAAAGAGCCCAAGAGAATATTGCCAAACAACCCTACATTCCTATGATACAATTTGCTGCATGATCACCACAATAGCTTTACAATACATGCCTGATTATTCTTGATTACAAATACTTGTGGTTTAAGCAAAACATATATTACTCTGGTTAGTGACACATATGCATTATGGCAGCTCACATGCCATGCCGTATTACATCATTGCCCCATTGATGCTGCCATAGGAGGATAAGAGTTAAAACACTGAAAAAAATACTCCTTCTGTTAGAAGAAAAGGGAGACAGGCTCATTCATTTGCACTACTCTCCACCAAACCATTATGAATCCCCTTGGATGCTAACCTTAAACATGTTCCTATCAGATAAGGTACAAGGAATACCACATAGTCAATGATGGATGATCTAGAGTTATTCATAGTTGAAAATGCTTGTTTCTGTTGCTCAGACTGGTTCTAGAGGATTCTTTTTAGGCAGACACTTCATCTAAACACCTTGAGTTGTTGCCACGCCAGAGCACATCTTTTACAGATACAATCTCAGGTATCTTCAGTCTGGACTTAGAAAGACATTGCTTAAGGCTTTGAAGAACTTTGACAGTCAATGTAGATAATAGTAAATTGCCTAAATGGTCTGGATATAAATCACCCAAAACTAATCCCATTTTGGGAGAAAGGTGGCACATAAATCAAATAAATAAATACTTCAGTGACAAGACCATTAAGTCTGTAGTCTTATCTAGTTGGTCATTCCTTATTGGAACACGTGGGATCTGTATCAATCTTGTTCAGTGTGGAATGCTCCTGACAACCAGCCATGTTTTCCACCCCAGGATACCTCATACCACACTATAAGCCACAGCATTCTGTGGCCACTGCTTTTTCATCCTTTGAGTATTTTGAAGTGTATTTTCCCCTTTCAGGGTTTTTTTTTTCTTAATTGTTTTCTAGTTTTTGTCAAGGATGCTGATACTTTCACATTTCTCAGCAGTCCTATGCTGGCTACTTAATTATAGTGGCCCTGCCCTACCTGTGGGCTAGCCATCCATGCAGGAAGTGTCTGTGGATCGCAATGCTCCATATTATTCAATGGAAGTTCATGGCTGTGTGCACATGCCACCATTGATTAATATGGTTTTTTTCTACCCATGTGGGGGCCTGGAACCAAGCCCATGCAGAGGGGAAGGGCCCACTGTGTCGTAACTCAGTTTCTGAGCTCGTTTTTACTATGGAGTACCACACTTAAAATAAACATTTTCTTGAACTACCAGACATCCCCCCCCCGGATCTTAAAGAATGGTAGATCCCAGGGAGGTGTTTTAATGATGGGCATGGAGATGAGCACAGGGGTTGGCCAGGGCGTGGCTACGCCCTGGCTAGGAGGAGACAGGGGCCAGGCTGAGGCTGGGGCTATTTGTGGAAGGATAGCCCTCACTGAACTGTATCGGCATCTTAATGGATGGGGTACAGCAAGGTAGGCTATCCTTAGGGCCAGCATCGGGTTGCGATCCTTCACAGAAGCTACACGGCTTAAGGATTTGCTGCTCGCTGCAGGGCCCTCCAGCAGATGGCACCCAAAGGGAACCCCAGACACCGGGATCCCCATTGGGGCTCAGGTGAGTCGCCCAGGGATGCTGGGAGTTAGGTCACTTGTGAACAATTGCCCAGCTGCCCCCGCAAGGGATCTCCCCTTTACAGGTTGCATCCCCCAAGAAACATACAATAAATAGGTAAGATATCAATAAAGTGGCCCGTATTTCAACCCAATCTTCTGTGTCTGGTCTCGTTATTTCATGCGTCAATCATTAACACCTCATAGTCACTTTTCAAGAGAACTGATAATATAAAGAATGTATGAAAACAACGTTTCCTTTCAATGTCCCCCACTATCAGTTTGAGCTTCAGTATCATTACAGTCATAACTAATGAAGGCAAGAATGACAAATAAAAGGAAAAGAGAAACTTTCTATCTAACAGATATTGTTAGAACTACCAGCCTAAAAAATGTTTCTCCTCTTCTTGTCATGAGAAAAATGGCTATATGAGGTTAACCTACATACAGTGGTGGCACAAGGAGGATGCAGGGAGGCCGAACCACACCAGGTGACACCATCTTGGAGAGGGGTGACACCAGCCTTCGTGACACCAGAGCACTGCAATCCTTCATGTGTTAATTTAGAAATATGTCTGACTACATTCAATAGAACCCTTGAATCCTTAGAGACAGCACTGAAATTTTATTTAATGAGCAGGGGCTTATGAGTACAACATTTCTAACATATAGTCTTACTTAGACATTTGTCTTTATGTGGTTCGGGGAGGGGGAAGTATATCATGCTGTCCACAATATCCCTCTCATCATCAGCTGTAACCCCAGATTGCTGAATGTTAAGCATAAGGTTTGAAGGAGAAAATTCAGCATATTGGTTGGAACCTTTCACATAGCTCAGAACCATGTTGGGATCCCTATTGATCAAGGTTTGTGATTAGAAGCAGAATGTGAAAAAAAAACCTCTTTCAGCCTTTCCATTCAGTATTTATTTATTTATTTATTTATTTATTGAATGTATATCTTCCCTTTATGCCAAGATGGGATTCAAGGTGGCTTCAAGTACGTATAAAGAGCTGAGATTATGGTATGGGCTAGGACATAGGAGAAGGAGCTAGAAGGAAGTAGTGACCCCACTACCTCTATCCACATTTTCTTGGTGAATGCATGTTTAGAGCTCCACCTAGTAACTGAAAGTGTGCCTGTTAACTATTTGTAATGCCTAACTACAATGAGAGGCATCTCAGAAGATACAGTTGTAATACACAGTACTGGATTTGGATGTGGGAGACCCTGTTCCATTTTTTCCTGTATGCAATCCAATCGATGAACCTAGAGATGTTGCTCTGATCACAAATGCTCCCTTGGCTTAATTCCTGCTCTAAGTGCCTTGGAGGATAAAATCAGAGCAACGTATGGAATGTACAGTTATCAAGACAAATTGTGGATTCTAAGAATAGATATGAAATCAAAAATATATGTTTATAATATCCTTGACCCTTGTTGCACAACTATATGCATGTTTATTGAGAAAGAATGCTGACTGACTTCAATAGGATTTACTTACAACCAAGTTTGCATCAGATTATAGACTGAATGAAACAGAAATGGTTTATGTTTTAAAGAATTACCTAGTGTTGAGAAATTAGAAACAGGTAGTGGCAAACAACGATGGACACATATTGATTTACCGGCAAAGGTGCCTAACATTAATGCATTGGTCAGCATTCTGTAGATGTAAGTAACCTTTTTTAAAAAGAAAGATAGACAGAGAAAAACATGTCAGATCCTATCAGCAGATCCTGACACTGCATTTTAATTAATATAGTGCTGGCTTCCTTTGGATGTTGTATTCAGGTGTGCTGAAATGTGACCTGCTATACATTGAAAGTTTCCAACAGCAAATACATTGAGATCTTCCCTAAGTCTACATTCCAAAAATGAAACCTGTAAATGGCAAAAACATAAGCAAATCTGTTTCCCCAGAATCCAAAGAAAGCACATGTCCAACAGGGAATATTATACTTCCTTCCTTTGCTTTCTTCCTTATTCCATCTACATCTTAACACCTTCCTCTACTGCACAGACCAAATAAGGTCTGTAACTCAATGCTGAAGCACATGGTTTGTATACAAAAGACCCAAGATTCACCCCTCGATAGTTCCTGGAATAGCTGGGAAAGACACATATCCCAGAGAATGGTTGAAAGTCAGTGCAGACAATACTGGACTAAAGGGATCAATAGTCGGACTTAAAATAAGCAACCTCCCATATTTGTTTATGCTAGAAATGGCTGTGGAGGCAACAGAAAGCATGACTGGTCAGGAGTTTTCCAGAAGCCAGGGTGGGGGTGAAGGTGGGGGGAGTGCTGGTACTTTATCTCAGTTCTGAGAATAAGACAAAGGTCAGGAGAGTTGTGGTGCTGCTACTGGAAGGCCAACTACAGTGCCTGCTGCCTGGTAAGTGGGGATTGGGGAAACTTTCACAGTTCCTACATATCCCCTAAACTAGGGAATACATCGGGATTGTTAATACAAACTAGTTACCAATACCCAATGGTAGTGCTCTTTTTAAAGGTTTCTATGTTTTTTGTTATTTATTTATTTATTTATTTATTTATTTATACATACCCCGCTCTTCAGCCACAAGGCTATCAGAGCGGCTTACAAATTGTTTTAAGCAACAGCTATTTACACATCTACACTGCATTAAACAGTTTCCAATGTGGGTTAGCTAATATGTAATCTTTTAATGAATTTTAAACTTCTTAATGTTTACTGATTTTAATTTATTAATTTAGTTGCTTTTCCAATTACTTTTATATATACTTTTATTGAAGCTTTTGTATAGTTTAAATCAGTATTTTTTTTAATATGCTGTTAGCCACCCTGACTCTCATTACTGAGAGAACAGCAGGATATAAATGATGAAGACGATGATGAAGATGAACTATTACAATGACGATAACAATGATGATGACTAAATAGCAGCAGAAAACAGATTAATAATGGAATACTATTACAAAGCAAATCCATTAGACTGAGGTCACCAAAACAGAATATATTCTATCTGGAAAGAAATGTTCCCAGACTCTAATATAACAAACTAATTATTATGTGACCAAAGATGACATACTAGCTATCCGGAATTCACTAAGGCAGATACATAGATAGATAGATAGATAGATAGATATTATTTATTACAGTCACAGATCAGCATAATAACAAGAAAATACAGTATACAAAATACAATCAATAAAAAACTCACAGAAGAGGTAAAAATACATATAAATATCTATAAAAGAATACAAATACAGATAAGCATTAATCTGTCACAGGACAGAACCCAGTTAGTCCTGACAGAGCCCAACTAGATATTCATTATACTAATCCATGGTGCAAGTAATCATCCATCAAATTTTAATTGCTGCCGCACAGAATTTTGCCACTTTTTCTATTATAATAGGATTAGTATCTGAAAGCAGCAAAGAAACAAGAAACTGTTCTGAACATCCTGGATGTTTGTGGAATATTGGCAAAATAAGATGAGTACGTAGGTCTCTGTAATACAAACACTGAAAAAGCACGTTCCACTGTTTCTATTTGACCAGAATCACAAGGGCAAACTAAGGCAGTTATGAAAGTGTAACAACCATAGTTACTGAGTTATATAATGGTTCTCAGCCCAGTCTTTACTTATTGGGCAACAGCTGCTGCAATCAATGGAGGTCTATTCCCTTATCAATCAAGAAGCAGCTGACTGACATCCCCACCTCCTCCCATGAGCCATCTCCAGTGCAACTGCCAGGAGGCAGGGTCCCTGTTACAATTCTCCCTAGCACTGGAGATTGCTCATATGAGGGGGGATTTGGAATGCTAGCCAGCTGCTTCCTGATCAACAGGGAAACAGACTTCCATCAACAGTAGCAGCTGTTGCCCAGTAAGTGGAAATGGGGGGCTTTCATGGTCCCTTCATATACCGTAAACTAGGGATATATATATAGGGACTGTGAATATAAATGTGTAACATTTGTAAGTTCCTTAGTGAATTCCAGCCATGAGGAGGAGGAGGAGACTTATTTAGGAATGTAAAGAAGACTCATAAGAGCCATTGCTCTTGGGGATGACACATTGGGGATGTGTCAAAAATGGCCCCAGACCATCCACATTTGCTCATGTTTGAAGTAAACCCATTGAAATCAATTAAGTTATTCATGACGAGTGTAAGTATGACTAAATCTGGATCTGCCCCAATAAATATAGATCAAGGCCTAGTGGAAACAAATCATTTAATTAAATATTTTCAAAGTATTAACTGTGGTGGTATATTTTAACTCATGAAGCTTAAAGAGCAATCAGTAAAAATGTTGCAGTTGTGTGGCATACAACACAAGAAAACAGATCACTGCAATAGCATTCTAAGTATTGTACCAGCATCCTGCATGAGGCAAAATTGGCAGGTTTGTTCCTTTAGGGTGAGGGAATTGTATCCTCACTATAAAGATTTCTGCACAAAACTGCTGACTTGATAGTTCCTGGAGTATCCCTTGAGGGTGTGCAACTTCTGCTGAGTCATTCCCTGCTGTCAGCTTTTATCTACCTATTTCTATACTACCTCTGCATATGAACTCTGCTGTGATCTTCAGCAACTGAAGAAAACATCCTTCTCATATTGTGTCATTCCATGATTGAGTTGAAAAAATCAGATGTAGAGTGCTCATGATTGTGTTCACCGCATCAACTCATGTGGTAATAACCTCAAATATGTTAACTCATTAGTCAGTTATTGTTACTGGTTGTGTGTGTGTGTGTGTGTGTGTGTGTGTTTAAAAAGCTAGTTTGCATTCAGATTCCAGCAACTTATTCTTTATAGAGCGGGGGTGGGGAGGAATCAGTTGGACCACTTCACAAGATTCATAGACAAAAATGACAATGGTCCAAAAGAAGCCATGTTAAGAGTCTGCTGTGGTTTATAGACTCCCCTGTCATTAACATCATTTGGTATTATCATTTCTGAGTGCCAAGGATTTTTTTTTACCTATTGCTGTTCTTTTTAATTACCTGTAAGCTGGAGCTACAAAATGGTCCAATGGAAATAAATTAAATTACAGTGGTGGATACAATAGAAAAGGAAGAACACCCACTAAATGTACAGTATTCAGAAGCCCAAAAGACAGGATTATATGGAATCTGTTTGCTTCTGTGATGCATTCAATGGAGACAGATATAATAGCTTCAAATGAAAAAGAGAAACTGATAAAACATTTAGAGCTCACTTTAAAAACAGAACGCCAAAGAAAGAATGATCAACAATTAAGTGGAACCAAAGCATTCTAATTTGAGATGGCTATTCTGGCAGATAAAAAAAGTATTCTTTTCACTGTATCCAGTTCAGTGATAAATGAAACTATTATCAATGCAAACCCACAAACCAAAGAACATTTTCAAACAATGTGGAATCCAAAATAGACAATGATTGTCTTCTAGCAGCTACTGAAAATTTGCACAGACAAAAAAAGGAAGATGCTTCAAAGAACATTATCCAATAAAAACTTATTTAGAGTTGATGGCATTAAAAAATTCTTCCATGGGTGATTGGGACAGGGTGCTCCTAGTGGCGGCACTAGGGGGGGGGGTGCAGAGGGGCTGAACTACACCAGGTGGCACCACCAGGGGAAGAGGTGACACCAGCCTTAGTGATGCCACAGGGCCACTCTGATTTCATTGCATAAAGCAGTAACGGAAGATTCTTTTTGTAGTATAACCACAACTGTTTTAGCTGCTTTTATACTTACAGAAGTGAGGCCTCACTATATGGTAGAGAAAGAATTTCACATGGTTCAAGTGCTGGCTCATACTAAGGCTTCTACCACTGATTGGAAAATAGGCAGGTGTTTAAAAGTAACTATATGTATCTATTTTAGTTACTTTTGAGAAACAAAAAGCAAATTTGTTTTTTGTTTTTAAAAAAGTACTTAAAACAATAGACAACAACTTGGGTATGTTCACTGGGTTTGTAGTTACTTTACTTTCCAAGCTCTGCTTACAACTAGGGATGTGACTCAGAAGATCCTGCAATGTACTGACTGGAATGTTTGCTAGGAAATACAGAGCCAAGGGAAGCCCAAAGAGGAGACTTCAGTTGTCTTGCTAACTGCACAGCACTTGCTAGCTACACCCAAGTGCTATACTCATAAATTATTGTTTGGTGTGAAATGTTCTTCTCTGCCAACATTTCAGTGCAGTTATTGTATCAGTTCAATTACGGAAAGGTACAGTAGTCTAAGGTAGAGGCAGTATGGTGTACTGGTCTGAGCACTGGGCAACAACTCTAGAGAACAGGGTTCAAAACCCCACTCAGCTGTAGAAACCCACTGGGTGACCTTGGGCAAATCACAGTTTCTTAACCTCAGAGGAAGGCAAAGACAAACTCACTCTGAACAAATCTTGCCAGGAAAACCTTGTGATAGATTCATCTTAGGGTTGCCATAAGTTGGAAATGACTTGAAGGCACACAACAACAACTACGACAGTGGTCTAAACATTATTCTGTACAAACATTTTTTTTTATAGGGAACCAAAGCAGGGAGAATATTAAAGTAAAATCTATGTGATATTGTAGTAACTCAAAACTTCAGTTGAGCATTTAGAAATCCAATTTAATCATCCAAAGAAAAGAGGTAGGCAAAGTTACCAAGCGAATACAAAAATGGCACATATAAGAATTCTAGGTGTGCATGATTTTCAGTGTCTCACTTTCAGCATTGCTAGAAATTTACAGACTGAAGGAAAAGTTCATTTTTGGGGCCAGAATACTTATTTGGGAGGCTGTGCCCTCATTTTGCCCTCCACATAGTAAGATGCCTACATTTTATCTTTTAAAAAATGAAATCTGAGTTAATTGTTTTGAGGGAAAAGCTACCGGTATTCAGACTTAAGATTAACCCCTTGTTATTTTAAGGAGGTGAAAGTAACTGTGACCCTCCAGATATGCCCATTACCAGCTAATGGCAAGGAAAGATATTCATTTCAATATAAAAACACCAGAATGGTTCCTGTTTTAAGTGATTACACTAGCACATGTCTATCTCCATCACTTCACTTGTTGCAAAATTTCCAAGGCAATGTGCCATCTCAGTGTTATCTGATGGTACAAGCACAATTTATTGTGCTTCTGGTGTGCAGATATTAATACCCAAACTCAGAAGGAACTACAGTATTTAAGTTATCAACAAACTGTTTAGAAGACAACTTAATTTCCTGTGCTTTCAAAGAATGTTAATGGCTGTGGGTTTTCTGAAGAGAAGCCAATGCATGTATATCAATGGAAAACAATAACCTATGTTTGATGATATGATGCTCAGCCAATTGAAATGACCCTTTATGAAATTAATCCATCTGTAACAATCCTAGGAAAGTTATTCCCCCGGTGACTGTAAATTAGCATAACAATATCAAAACGTTTCCTTTAGAACTGAAGAAAGCATGGCTTCCTGGTGAGGATTTCATGGTGGGTTGTCCGCACTCCACAGTGCAGAAAGATTTCACTGGTGAGATTGCCAGCTGGGAATTTTGATCCAACTGGCAAAGCTCTCCTCGGAGGAAGGGCATTGTAGAAGATCACCAATACAAGCCCTGGAAACCTGCTCCCTATGTGGAGACTGAAATTTGTCACAATCAGGCATGGATTGAAGAAGAGGGGAGCATTCGGGAGTAACAACCATCTCAGCTACTTTATGGACATTGGACCAGCAACCTCACTTTCTTAATCTCCTTAATTATACTTGGACTATAATTAAATAGAGGCTTTGAAATGACAGTAATACAGGGGACCTTGGTGGGTGCCTTTTTTTCTTTCTCTTTGTATTTGAAGTTTTTAGTGTATTTGGAAAATTGCTAATTAAAAAAAAGGAACTGAAGAAGACATGTCACAAATGGTCAAACTTCATGTTGCATGTAAAAATGTATTTAAATCCCACTGGCAAATTCTTCTAGGGGAAATCAATTCTTAGTGTGGAAGCCAGCATCTAAAATTGTACAAGTTTGCTGAATAAAGGTTAATGTTGTTGTTTTTTTCAAGATCTATACCTCAGTAGTTAGAGAATAGATGGTGATCTTTCAGTTATCTCTGTCTTGGGTGGGTTTGTTTTCCTTCATGATGCTGAATTTGGTGCCCAGTTGTTTTTTCAACAAATTGCTGTGTGAATAGCCTAGAGTTTATCTGACTTTGCACCAAAAAAAGTTGTTCCCCCAATCACAGTTTCTTCAAAACCCCCAGTGACATCTCACAGAACGCTAAGGTTCCTGGGAACCCTGGTTGAGAAACCCTACCTTAGATAGTTGGTGTTCCCTAGCTGGAACATAAAAATGGCATGTTGATATCACTAGTTTTTTCATTAGCTCTGCAGACAGAACCCCCTCTTGCCCCAGCTTAAAAAACATCTTTCTTTATATCTTGACTGTTTTCCAAAACCTGTGTATACCTGTCCTTTCTTTATCAGCAAATGTACTCAAAATCTCATATCCAGTAGATCCATGAATTTCAAACAATATATCTCATCTGAGTCTTGAACTGATTCTTCCAATCTCAAACACAGTGCTGCAAGTTCTACCATCACAACCCAGGAGAAATCATATAGCAATGGCATTACAAAATCCCAGGCATATCACAAATATGCCTGTGTCAGCAGGTCACAGCTGCTTCATAACCCTCCATCTGCTTCTTCCTGCATACACCAGAGATAGAGCACCTCCTGCCCTGACTGCTATAATTTTTTTTTCCTACCATTCAAGAATTATGAACATGATTACACTAGTTTTGTTGCTGCTTTTTGAGAGAATTTTCCTCCACTATCTTACAGTTTTTACACTGGTGACATTTTGTAGGTTATGTCAGGCCTCTTCACCTCCAAGTGATCTTCCAAAGCTTTTGATTGACTTTGCCTATTGTCAAACACAACATCAATTATTTTGCTTTGCTCCCTTCCATGATTCCCATTGGAAAAAAGTTCATGCAATCTAGTCAAACTCAGTTTCATCACTTTTCATCTTCTGAACTATATACCATCAGTTATGGTGTGTGCATCCTCTTTGATGTGGCTCTCTTCTTCAACATGTTAGCTATGAAAGCTTTATTTTGGTCTTTGTACATAACAATTCCAGTGTTGACAAGGTCCATGGCATTGAAGTCATAGAATGAGAGAGAATTTAAGTCATCTGGAGACCATATCTTTGTTATTTTGTTGTCAATTGCCTTCAAGTCAATTTTGACTTTTGGCAGCCTTATGAATGAGAGACCTCCAAGACTCCCAGTCATCATCAATAATAATAATAATAATAATAATAATAATAATAATAATAATAATATTTATTTCTATCCCACCCCTCTGCAATGCAATCGGGGAGGCTTACAATATAAAAACTCCATAATCGCAGTACCCTAGCCCACCCACCCCTTAAAATAATATTAAATTAGAAGAGATTAAGAACATACAGTAATTAATAATATATTAAATTAGGGGGGAAATTAAAAACATACAATAATTTTAAAAAATCCAATGGCAGCTCAAAGGAAAAGGACAGCCGAGTCTTCAGGCCAGGATAGTTATTCATGAAAGGCCTGCCAGAAAAGAAGCATCTTGACAGCTTTTTTAAAACTGTCTAAGATGGTAATAAGACAGACCTCGTCTGGCAGGCCATTCCATAATCTGGGAGCAGCAGCAGAGAAGGCCATCTGGGAGGTCACCGACAGCCTTGTTTTCATAGGTTGTAACAGATTCCTCCAAGAGGACCTAAGTGTGTGGGGAGGGTCATATGAGAGGAGGCAGTCCCAGAGGCAAGTTGGACCCAAGCCATGTAGGGCTTTAAAGGTCATAACCAACACCTTGTACTGTGCCCAGAAACTAATAGGCAGCCAGTAGAAAGTTTTTAGCACAGGTGTTATGTGCTTTCTTCTGGAAATACCAGAAATCAACCTGGCTGCCATGTTCTGAACTAGTTGAAGTTTCCGAGTCAAGCACAAGGGTAGCCCCATGTAGAGTGCATTACAGAAATTGAGACGGGAGGTTACCAGTGCATGTACCACAGTTTCGAGGTCCCTGGTTTCCAGGAAAGGGCACCGCTGGTGTATCAGTAGAAGTTGATAACAGGCACTCCTGACCATCGCATTTACCTGATTAGACATCAGAAGCGACGGGTCCAGGAGCACCCCCAGACTGCGAAGACAGTCCTTGGAGGAGAGTGTCATTCCATCCAGAATTGGAAATTGTATTCCCAAACCTGTAACCTCCCGGGCCTGTAACTGTTAGTACCTCCATCTGGATTCAGTCTCAATTTGTTTTTGTTTTCTTTATCCAGTCCATTACTGCTTTAAGACAATCATTGAGAGGAGAGACGCCATCTGAAGTTAAAGCTGACGACTGAGACATGGAGAAATATATCTGGGTGTCATCAGGATACTGATGACACTGTACTCCATGCCTCCAAATGATCTCTCCCAGTGGCTTCATATAGATGTTAAATAGCAACAGTCCTGCTCAGGTCTTGCAAACTGAGGGCTGTGGCTTCCTTCACTGAATCAACCAATTCTATTACGTGGTCCTCCTCTTTTCCTGTTGCCTTCAAATTTACTGAGCATTTTTTTTAATGAGGCATGTCATTTTGTAATATGCCCAAATTACAATAGCTTAAGTTTAGTCATTTTGGCTTCCAGTGAGAGTTCAGGCTTGATTTGTTCTCAGACCCATGTATTTGTCATTTTGGAAGTCCATGGTACCTGCCAAACTCTCCTCCAGCACTACATTTCAAGTGAAGTCATTCTCTTCCTGACAGATTTCTTCACTGTCCAGCTTTCATATTCATACATAGAGATCAGAAATCCTCTGGTATGGTTGATTCAAACTTTAATGACATATCTTTACAGTTGAGGATCTTATCTAGTTCCTTCATAGCTGCCCTTCCAAATCCTGTTCTTCGGATTCTTGTCTATAGTCTCCATTTTGATTAATGACTGAGACAAGATATAAGACAGTCAGCATGGTATAGTGATTCGAGCATTGGACTACGACTCTGGAGACCAGGGTTCAAATCCCTGCTTGGCCATAGAAATCCACTGGGTGACCTTGGGTGAGTCACACTCTCTCAGCCTCAGAGGAAGGCAAACCCCCTCTGAATAAATCTTGGCAAGAAAATCCAATGATAGGTTCACCTTAGGGTCTCCATAAGTCAGAAATGACTTGAAGGTACTCAACAACAAGAAGTTATTTTAAAATATATAATTCATTGTATTCAACACACATTTTAAAGTTATGTAAATAATCTGTGTTCATTATTTTTGTTTTCTTAATATTCGACTATAACTGAGCTTTCGCACTGTCTTCCTTGATTTTGATCATCAATATTCATTTCAAATCTTTGCTATTTTCTGGCAGCAATATTGTGTCATCTTCAAATCTTAAATGGTTGATGTTCTTTTTCCCAGTTTTCACACCTCATTTCTCTGAGTCTAATCTTGCTTTCCATATGATATGTTATGCATATAAAATAAACGGATACAGAAATAAAACACCCAATTGGAAACATTTCCCAATTGGAAACAGATACCATTCTGTCTACCCATCCTGACAGTGGTCTTTTGTCCTAAATCTGGGTTACACATCAGGACAATCAAATGCACACTCATGTCTTTTTGGAGCAAACATAGTTTTCCATGATCTATACAATGCAAGGCTTTGCTATGATCTATAAAGCACAGGCTGATTTTCTTCTGAAATCCTTTGATGTGCTCCATTAGTCACTTTATGTAGTACAATAGTGATCCTAATAGCAGCATGATATTTAATGGACTTCTTCAGGGGAGTGCAACTTTAAAACTACCTGCACGGATTCCAAAAAGAGTGTCTCCAAGCATATTCCTGGCAAGGTCATTAAATATAACTGAGACAAAATGTGCTGGGCTAATTGCAAAAATAAAGCCATCTTTTTCAGCACCCTGAGACTTTCTCTCTTCTCTACATCCCTTCTATATGAGTGTTGCCAGTCATCTTTGTTTTTTCATTTGCATAGAAAAAATAGCCTTTCCTGCATAGGAAACAGCTTTTTATGCACACACAAAAATTCTACCTAGAAATTATTTTCTGTGCAGAAAAAGCTATTTTCTACACAACACAATCTCTACACAATAGGTTTTTTAAACACTTTTTCACAGAGGAAAGAAAATTGCTAAAATTACTCCTTGCTTCCTTTGAGAAAAAAAATGAGTGAAGAATTGCATCCCTAGTATAAATATGATTCCAGGATTATATAAATTTCCTCACTACTAAATAACCAGTGCTGGTCAGAGGCCTGGAGCAAGCTTTCCAAATCTTGCATCTAGTTGTGGCTGTTAGCTGTAATAGCAATGGTTCAATGAACCTGCTCTAGGTTTCATCTAACATTTAAAGGAGCTATATGAGATGCTGCAACTATTTGAGGGATTTGATTCAGCAACCTTGGATAGTTTTGAGATTTAGATGCTGGGAACCCAGAGCAGTTTCACTGCCCTACTAATGTGGGAGCCTCAAGCCACTACTGCTTGCATCAGAATAAATGTGGTAATAATAAAGGTTCTTGCAGAGGAATCAGAATTTGAACTACGGTATGTTTCAAAGTCAATCTGTGGCTTAGAAAAATGGCTGTTGGTTTGCCCCTGCCAGTTTTCCCCATCCACCAAAACACCCACTACCAAGCCAACAAATATCCTCCTTTCTTTCATCCTCTTATTTGGCAAGTGGCAATGGTGGGAGCAGAAGCCCTGTGAACATTGTGAACCATCTTACACACACTCCTCAAAAAGGAGGAGGAGGAGGAAGAAGAAGAAGAAGAGGACAACCAAACAACACATTTTTCAAAAGTATTCAAAAACCCAGCCTCGTCTCCTGGCTCAGCTTGAATTAGAATTCCAAATCCAATTTTGTCCAGAGAAGTTTCACTTAAGTCAATGGCTTTTTGCTTTTCCTATCCTTCACAAGGGATCTTTGAGCAAGCATGGTTTAAGTGAAGTTCCCAAATAAATTTCAAGCATCCAAACAAGCTAGGTCTCGAGCATAATTTAACACTGCTTAGGGCTTAAAATCCCCACTTCAATCTCTAATCTGTCAACAGAGATACCAGCTGTCACAGAAGAAGGGGCTCATCCAAGATACTGTTCCTCACAGAAGGTGCCACTTTGCATAATAAAACACCATTGCTGCAACAATATAAGCCATTGTGGACTTCAGATATTCTGAATGGAAAGCTATAACTCAGGTGCCAAGCAAAGCCAGTCTGTGGTGATTATGCGTGGTTGGAGCACTGTAAAATGACCAACCAGCTCATGAACCTCACCCTGAATTTCTAAATTGCAAATGTTGCTCCTCAGCTTTTATTTTTGTGCCCAGCAAAGGAAATATTTACCATTTGTATCCCATGTGTGTTTAGCTTTTCTCCCTTTTGTAAAAGGGATGGAAAAAAGGAATTTATCAAGGGACACAACCAGTAGTCTATACAATATACAGTGCTCAATACAATGTAGAATACCCAGTACAATGGCTTGGGTCCAGCTTACCTCCGGGACCGCCTCCTCCCATATGACCCTCCCTGCGCACTTCGGTCCTCTGGGAGGAATCTGTTACAGCCTATGAAAACAAGGCTGTCGATGACCTCCCAGAGAGCCTTCTCTGCTGCCGCTCCCAGATTATGGAATGGCCTGCCAGACGAGATCCGTCTTATTACCACCTTAGACAGCTTTAAAAAAGCTGTCAAAATGGATCTTTTCTGGCAGGCCTTTCTTGAATAACTATCCTAGCCCGAAGACTCGGCTGTCCTTTTGCTTTGAGCTGCCATTGGAATATTTTTTAATTATTATATGTTTTTATTTTTTTTCCGAATTTTATATATTTTAATTATTGTATGTTTTTATTCTCTTCTAATTTAATATTATTTTAAGGGGTGGGTGGTCTAGGGTACTGCAATTATGGAGTTTTTATATTGTAAGCTGCCCCGATTGTGTTGCAGAGGAGTGGGATAGAAATAAATTTTATTATTATTATTATCATCATCATCATCATCATTATCATTATTATTATCATGCATGGTTTGGCTTTCCCATCTACCTCAGCAAAGGGCGGAGGAGGAGAGTTGCCTAGCCTAGGAAACAGTTGAGGTTATGTGTATGCATGTATATACATGTGGTGAGTAGGAGAGGGAGACAGGTTCCCACAGTCCTACATGTAAAGAAAAGTACGTTGTTTGAAAGAAAATACTGTATTTATATCTTCTATGTTATCATTTTCAACAATGTAAAGTAAAAGATGGCCCAGGGAAGATCAATATGCATGTGGGTGGAAATAGGCATCCATGTCAAACAACATGAGTTACATTTTTGCGCAGCCACATAACAAAATATCAAACCTACTTATTCCCCCAACAGCCTTTCAACATGACACCTTCACATCCTTCCACAATTAGGAATAAGCAAGAAATGAGTTGGGTTTTCATTTCAATATGAGGTTGCCCAGTTTGTACCTCCCACAGCTGAACACAAATTCAAATCAATTTGTGGTCAGAAGTTTTTAACTTTTAATTGTCATATTTTTCCTTGTTTTTATATGTTGTGAGCCACCTTGGATCCCATTCTTGTAGAAAGGTGGCATAGAAATAAAATAAAATAAAATAAAAAGTTCATACATTTTCAATTCTGCAATACAATTCACACACACGCACGCACGCATACATGTCAGGATTCTGGGACATGTCATCACTGTGAATTGTATAACGTAAAGAGCTGCTGTCAGCAGGAGCCAGTAGTGAGAGCAAAACGCAGCTGATGTTGACAATGGACTGTTGTTTATATTAGTCTGTGTGGGAAGCAAAGCATGAGGAAGAGATACAGCCTGTATCACCCTGGGAAAGACTGGATAAACCATGTGTGTGGGAATTGGCAAATACATGGCCCATGAATGTGATGTAAACATGTACTGGTATAATCCTATGTCCCACCCTCACTGATCTCTGTCTGTACCATTCCTCCATCCTAGACAGTACTGGACAGTACTACCATGACTGCTGTGCTATGTAGTCTATGTATTTGGAGTCTCAGACTCATTGTATATATTTATTTAGTATGCTCAAGAAAAGGTCAGTCATTTAGACACAATCTCTGTGTCTATGTGCTCATTTTGCCAGCTTGATGTCTGCTGCATCTGCTACAAGATTTATTCGCTGCCTGGTTATCTTCACATGCTTAGAGGAACCAGTGCACGCCCTTGACAATACAAACATATACACACACAAGGGGGCAAGAGATGTAGACATACATACACATATACAAGTACAGATACATTTTCATTAATGGAAAAAGCATACAAAAATATGCAAATTTTGAAAAAGATGCATGGAAATACCCATAGACATCTGGAGGCTTCCAGGCTTGGTATTGAAAAATTAAGAACCTCAGTGAGATCAAAGATTAGCAGATTTTCATATCCCTGCTTATAATTACTGCATTATCTTGGCCATTCACCTGTTGCCTCATCTCCTGACACATGTGAGAGCTTGGAAACATTACTTTTTTCACTAACCTTATCAGCTGAAGGATTGTGGGAGTTGATTTTTTTTCAAGCTCTGTTCCATCTTACTTGCTTCTCCAACTTCTCTGCTTCCTGTTCCTTCTAATCCCATGATGTTTTTCTACTTTCCCTTTGCATGCACCACACAGTTTGATATAAACACCACCTGGGTTGAACATGGCAGCCTGCAATGTAGCGCTGGGCTGCATTTTGTAATAGACAGGATGCATGGAGGATATTTATGAGTGTGGTAAGGTGATTGGCTTGTGAGTCTCCAAAGCCTGTGAGAGACACAAAAGATTCCTAAGGATTCAGATTCTGAGCTTCACTTACAGGAATTAGTCATTTTACTAATTTGATTAATCACACTGGTATACTCATAAGCCTTGTTCAGGAATTCAGTAAGTGTGTATGCACTCTACACATGAGAAAGGGAACTAACTAGTCCCCTTATCCTCCATGATTATTTTGCTCATGTGAAATTGTGTCTCTAAAGAGGGGAATCTACTGTATTCACAGAGGCTCTCTGTATGATCCAGAAGCCACTTTTTTTCAGTGTTCTGACTCACAGAAAACCTCTATAGATACAACAGACTCCCCTCTTAACAAATTTGCCTTTCACATGAGAACAGGAACGATGGAGGAGTGGGGCTAAAATGTGTCCTTCCTTGGGTGTGCAGACACTTACTGACTGCCTGGATAGGGCTATGGCCATGATAGCTAAAACTTATTACAATGCATAGTAGCAGATGAATTGGCAGCAAGCAGTGTGAGCCAAGATGTGAACTGACAACTTGAAATTGCATGGAAGACTTTACAAAAGAGTCTGGAGTAACAAACACCTGAGGCAAGCACAAAAAATCAGTGTGTATAGAGCCATTGTACAGTCTATTCTCCTTTACGGGTCTGAAACATGGGTCACCTATTGCCACCACTTATGACTCCTCGAACGCTTTCATCAGCGCTGTATATGCACAATCCTAAATATACACTGGACTATGTGATGAATGTTGCTGTCCTTGAGCAAGCAGGAATCAGCAGCACTGAAGCCATGATATTGAGAACACAGCTGCGCTGGGCAGGGCACATTTCTAAGATGGAGGACCATCACCTTCCAAAAATAGTACTCTACGGTGAACTTGCCACAGGTCAACATAAGAGGGGTGCTCCAAAAAAGTGATACAAGGACTCCCTGAAACAACATCTCAGGCTCGGCCAAATTGATCACCAACAATGGTCCACCATGGCCTCACATCTGGAGGCATGGAGACGCACTATCCACAATGCTGCAGCCTTATTTGAGAACTCACACTGAACAAATCTTGAAGAGAAACGACAATGCAGAAAGAATCACAACCCAGAAATATCACCCAAGCAGACCTTCTGCTGTGCTTTCTGCAACCATAGAACCATAGAATCATAGAATTGCAGAGTTGGAAGAGACCACGAGGGCCATCCAACCCCCTGCCATGGATTGGCAGGATTATCTCGGATTGGCCTTTTTAGTCATCAGCGCGCTTGCAGAAAGCGCAGGATGAGTCCTTCCTGAATCTTCGTTTGTGAAGAAAAGCCAGAGAGAGAGGAGAGGGAGAGAGACTGTAGTGGTACTTGGGTATATCAACCTAGTCCTTCCAACATTTCACAGCTAAGACTAAGGGCCTTATCACACTACACTGTTATAGCACCATTATTCAACTTTAACTTTATTGCCCTTAGGAGAATCATAGAACTTGACCAGGAATGTCTAGAAAGGTACCATTTTGCCACCTTCTTGTTTACCTGAGAGGCTCCTAAATTTTTATAGACATATGCCAGGAAGGTACAATGTCATTCTGTCCATGCTGGAAATAGCTGTACTTATGGAATTTAGCCAGTGCTGATGGGGGAATTTTAGTTCAGCTGAATTCTGAAGAGTTAGTGAAAGTACCAAATCACACATTAGGAAACAGTAAGGACTTGAAGTTTTTAAAAAATTGAAAGTGTGTAAAAGCGAAATTGTCAGCTTTTTCTTATCACCCACCAAAATAGCTCTCAAGTTCATGGAATTAAATGCAAATGGCACCAAGGGAAAAAATGGATAATGAGGGAACCTGCCCCTATTTTGATGGTAAAGAAATCCATCTCTTAGGGCTGCAGCCCTGGAAACACATTGAATAACCCTGGCCACCTCTCTCAGTCTCAGGTGAAGGCAATGACAAACCCACTCTGAATAAATCTTGCCGATAAAGTTTCCATAAGTCAGGTTTGACTTGAAGACACATAACAACCCAACAATGACATACATTCTACCTTTCTAAATGTCCAGGACAAACATAATTATTACATTTTCCCCTAAGTGTTTTCATGTAATCTTCAATTCAAAGTAGAGGGGAAATGTTACAAGACTTCTAGTGATTTGTGGTTTCTCTGTGTGATTTCTAAATCAAGGGATAGCTAGTTATCAGTCTTAGAACTGGTACTGATTATGATTCACTTCTCACTGAGCTGTTGAAAGTCTGTCTATTGGTTCTGAGAGGAATTGGAATTGGGCCCATAAGACCCCGTCTCAACAAAGTTTTGTGAATGCAGCATGCTTCCCTGCTTCAGTTCAAGACTAGTAATCACATCTTTCACAAAATGTTGGAGCTTCAAGGCACTGTGGATGAAACTTCAGAAAGGATTTATTGATGGGGTTATGTTACACAAGTATTAAAGAATGATCATCCCTTTAGGAGATGTGGGATAGAGTTCCACTTAGTATCTTATATTTCATCAACTGAAGTATACATCAGAGAAAGTTAATCCAAAACTGTGATAAAACCTTACTTTCCAGACAAAGATAAATCATATTGTTTATTTTCTCCAGGTCAGCACCCACAAAGCTTTTCTCCCCTTATAAAAGAGGACTGTTGTAACATTATATAGTCCTTACACACTGCACCATCTGGAAGCCAATTTTAAAACTAATTTATTGAAGAAAATCTAGATATAGCAGACATTTTCTAGATAAATAATACTACTGTCTAATCACTAGCAGTGAAAGCTTTAGTAATCAGATTTGTTGATTAAACTACTATAGCTTTAGTTCATTCAGTCATTAGGAGCAAATCTTCATCAGGATATGGTCTGAAATTACATGATCTTAAACGGGGTCCCAGCTTTCAGCAGACACCCCTGAAGGCATTCTGATAATGATAAAGAGCTCTGGATCTGGTCAGTGATTAGAAGGGGGTTTATCTGGAAAGCCTATTAGCAGAATTTGGAAAATTTCTTCTAAAAAGAATGAATGTAATGGCATTCTGAAGCCATCAATAACTGAACAGTGGCAAGATGGTGTCCTGAATTTCAGAGCATCATCCTACTGCTGATCAGTTATAGATGGCTTTAGTATGTCATAACTTTAAAGTGCTTTAAAGTCATAACTTTAAAACTAATTTGTCAAGCTCTGTTTACATGAGAGAGGAATAAAATAAAATATATTATATTAATCTAATTTAACTATATAATTCAATATAATATAATATAATACAGGCCTACCCCCATATCCATCTGGGATACATTCCAAGACACCACCACCCCACCACCACTCATGGATACCTGAAACCGTGGATAATAGGGAACCCTATTATTTTCACTGAGACAAACACTGGAGGTTGACAATAGAATCACATTGGAGGACCTAGAAAAGCCTAGGGAGAACTTATTTTTTTCAGATGTGGATAAGTGAAACTGTGGATACTGAATCTGTGGATATGGGGGGTCAACCTGTAATCATATAATGTAGAGCTGACAGTTAAGGGCCCTTTGGCTATTTTGGTCCTGGAGTATTCCTGTAATACCAATGGGAGTTACAGTATAACCCAACAACATCTGGAGGACCACATGTTTCCTCTTCCTGCTGTGATAGGACATAATGGCTGTAATCCTATGTGTGTTTACTCAGAATTAAGTCTCAGTGAAATCACTGAGTAAACATGCATAGGATTGTACTATGAAGACATTCAATTGTATTTCCCTCTGTGATAACTTTTATTCAATTGCAAGTTATGCAACACTTCCTTTAATATTTCAAAAAAATTACTTATACTGAGGTGTCCATGTTCATTCCATTTAAATAGTTTGTCATTGAAAAGCCAGTGAGTGATCAATGGAAGTCTTTAAAAGCTCTCCACTGACAGCCTTACTTATTCTCATATTTTTGACATTCACTTTACAGAAATGTTGTTCTCACAATGAACACTATGTTTCATTACTTATTACTGATCCACTGACCAAACTAAATTATTAAAAGTTTCTACTGTTGTGACATTCCCATCAATATATATTTCTTGTGGATGAAGGAATGAAGCTGTCATTATACAGCCTAGGCTAAATGCACCTGAGGCATACATTAATGAGCCATTAAACCATGCTTGCTATGACTCATTATATTAACTTGCGTTATATTACCCAGGATGTCATGTGAACTTTACTTCAGTAGGAGTTCTTTTAAAAACATGAAATCCACATTTCCTCACTATGAAGATCTTAAAGACTAACAAAAAGAACTGCTCGATAAATGAAATTTCTGGTCCAACATGTAAAAACATGCACTTCCTAGTTTTTTAAACTGTTCACATATTTTTACTTATTGTTTTGGTGTTCATTTTTGCATACTTTTTAAGAAAGATCGTAAGAAACAGCTGTAATCACAAACTACTTGGAGTTTTGAGCCCCCCTCCTTCCCAATATGGTGACTCCCAGCAGGAGCTCATCTGGACAAAAGGTATCCTGCCCACATTCTTTGAGGATATTTTTTTTTGGGGGGGGGTCATCTAAACAACTGCAAGGCAGAAGATGGCACAAGATATTTTGCATTGGGGGAGGGGCTGCAAATTTTTGCATGAGTCTTTTCTCACACAAAAATGGATTGGGACAAAAGGCATCATGCTTTGTTCAAAATACTATGTCTGTTTTGCAAAATAGTGTGTGTGTGGGGGGGGTTGTATCAACAATTTGTGTGAAAATTACACTGAAAAAGGCCGAATATGCCCCCCCAAAAATTATCATAGAGCCAGGTTGCAGAAATGCCTTATCTGTTTTGAAAAAGTGGAATACTGATTGTTGTCCTTTTGTTTTTTATTCTATTTCTGTATAAACATTGTTTCTGTATATCTATCATTTGTGCATGGACTATACATTTATTTACATTAACCTGGGGCTAAATATATCAGTAGCATGGTCTCCCTCTCTCTCTAGAATCAATGGCCCATTTTCTCCCTTCATCATAACAATGTTGCAACCCTGGTGATCCCGCTTTGGATCTCTGTCTACCATTTCATGCCCCCATGCTTTGGACCATATGTGCACCAGTTGCTCCAATGGTCTGAAGAACAGGGAGCCCCAGATCAGATATACATACTGCCTCCAAGTTTCTCTTTAATGAGGTATGGATTTTCATAAAGATGTGTGCCTGGAAGTGTCTAAACAAGCTGTGAAGCACACCCGTTATTTGTGGTGCATTCAGGGAAAAATTTCCGCAAAACAGCTAAGAGCAGAACGGATGGTGTCTTTGGCTTACCCTCTCATCCATCAAATTCTACTGCAAAAATAATTTACCTATACGTGTGTGCGCACGCGCGCACACACACACAAAGGTATGGCTTCCTGTTGTCATTATCATGAAAGAATTAGATATTGTTGGTGAAAAACAACAACTTCATGTTTATTTGTGCTTCATAAATCAAAGGGGAACAAAACTTCAAGGTTGTAATGGCTTTCATGCTACATTAGTAAACACAACTTGTTTGCTATCAAGTGAAATGTCAAACTGTTATAAGGGGAGAAATCTAAAAGGGACAAAAACATCAAGAAATGCTCACAATGGATGTAGCACCATGTGAAATTTTTAAAAGCACAAAGTACTTTTAACATGCTGCTCCTGAGATTAAGGTACATCTGTCATACCAGTTTCTCAACCATTACAAATATATTCAGATACAACCTGTGCAAACTCATCATTATCCCATGGCCGGTTTCTCCTTTACAACTATGGGAATATTATTCATATTACAAATGATGAATTCTAAAGCTTGGGTAAATAAAATGAACTATGTTTTTTTTAAATAAAACAAAAACTATCCTTGCTTCCTTTTTAGAAGCCTCCTTAACTAGTTTGTACAGCCTTAATCTGTTTTTGTTTTTTTGCAAAATCTGAGCTTTTATCATAAAACGAGGAACACATTATGATGTTCAGGTAGAAGGTAGAAGAAGAAGGACTTGCTGCTGAGAAAAATTGTTGTGTTTTAAATTCATTATATTTAGCTTCATACCATCTCAGTTGTGTTTAAATCATTCTTTCTACTCTGTCACAGCTTAATATAACTAGGCTCCCACTAACCAGTATATTGCAAGCAAAAGGTGTGCAGTGTTCATAAACTGATATGATTATTAATATGGGGTAATATAAGTACTAATTAAAATGGATACTTTAAATGGTTTTGCTCTGTTTTGTATTCAGAATTCAGCTCTCCTGCAATTACAATAGTAATCTGTGAGATGGCTGTATCACTTATGAAGGGGGCTAAATGGACAGCCAATTGTAACACAGAGAACAGACATAGGACTTTTTCAAATGGAGTAAAAAAAAAAAACCAAGGAGGTTGGGAGAAGAATGGGACTGTCATGCTTACAAAGCCCCATTTCAGACAGCCCCGTCCTCCTCCATCCTCCACCTGACCTTCCCCCATGCTTCCTCCGTGCTGTGGGTGCCGATTTTTATTGACGGAAAACCTCTGTCAATAGAAAGTGGCGCCTGCAGCATGGGGAAAGGTCAGAAGGAGGTTGGGAGGAGGACATAGGAGGATGGGGCTGTCTGAAATGGGGCTCTGTAAGTGTGACAGCCATGTTCTTCTCCCAGCCTCCTGGGGGGGGGGTTACCCCATTTGAAAAGTCCATACAAGCCACTTTGGTTTGATTTATTGAAAGCAGTGCCTTGATATCAATACAGTGCTGTACACAAGCAAAGCAGGAAATAAAAGTACTCTAGAAAGAGTTAAGCCAAGGGCATTCATTCAATCAAGCTAAGGATGGGCTGTCTTTATGATTGGGAAAATCACACCTAAGGCACTGAGAACAAGATCCCCTTTGGAAATAGATATGATCTTCTTGGGAGTTGGACTGGATGGCCCTGGTGGTCTCTTCCACCTCTACAATTCTATGATTCTTCCTGCATCTGTCTCAGAGGAGGCAGCCATCAACCATACAAGGTGACTCTCATTGCTTTGTAGATGAAGCTCATATTACAGCCCACAGGGATCAATGAGGGGTCTACCCAGCATTCCTTAGTATCAAATCACCCCAATTTCCCCCAAACCTAGTTATCCAGAATTCCTTTGTATAAACACTTGAAAATTATTAGAAGCTGTATGTTCTTTTATTTAGGTTACAAACTTCAAAGGGGATTTTCCTATAAAACCCCCAGGAAAAAAAATTCTTTGGTTCAGTTGCCCCTTTCTACCTGAACCCATGCTGCTCTGCCTCCCATTCCCTCCTCCCCTTTTGTCCTCACACGGTCCAGTACCTTTGCTGTCTCAACCCATGCTGCCTTGTTCCATGATCCCTTCTCCCCTTCTCCTTCCTTTTGTACTCACTCCCTGGTTCCCTTCTAGCCCTAACACCCTAAGTTTCTTGTGCAGTTGTGCAATTGATGCTCACAAGTAGCACTGTTTCTCACAAAGAAAAAGGACCTTCAGTGATTCCCCAAACCTTCAACTACTTCCTTTTCTAACTATCTCTTGTCTTACTCTGATAGTCTTGTTGCTTGATAAAGTGCATGTGTGGGGTGTGTGAATGTTTCCTGTTAACTCAATAAAGAATCAGTAATTAATCTTGACATCTGCCTCCTGTGTATTTTTCATAGCTTCACCTGTATACATAGGGTCACGATCCTGCAAATTGTTCTGCACCTCTTTCTATGGCATTTGAATTGCTTATTTCCCTATTTTAAGTACATACTGGGACAAAGAACACACTGTCCAATGTGATATGAGAATATTGTTTATATTATTAGTTACATTTATTTTCAGCCATTCCTCCAAAGAGATCAAGGAGACATGTCTCCTCCTCTGCATTTTATGTTATCTCTTCTCTATGACCTTGCAAGGTAAGTCAGGCAGAGAGTGAGTGACTGGGCAAGATCAACCCATGAGTTTCATAATTCAGTGGGAACATATTTAAGTCCAACACTCTAACATTTATAACAGAAAAAGTATGACTTATGGGACTCATGTGGCTCCAACACTTTTTTGTAGCCTCTAATTCCCTTTGATCCTTCAAAGCCTATCAATGCATCCCAAAAAAAAATTTTCCAAGCAAAAGATCACCACAGGTTATCCAAAAATGCTATCTCCTCGACATGGTACTTAAACTTGTGTTTATACCACAACTCTCAAAAAAATGTTCTAAATGGGCTAAAAATATTGAAACTTAATAACCAAAGTGATTTTGACACTCACATATGAAGATGCAGGGCTCTCTCTACTGGAGAGTGGGTTGACGGCAAAAAAATTTCCCCCATTCCCGCTGCAGTTACCTACCTAACCTGTTCATGACTTGATATATTGAACCCAATGACAAACACAATATCACACCTGGTTGGTACTTTGCTAAAAATAGCCACTATTACCAGATTCACAACACAAGCTTCATAGCAGAATCCTATATATGTTGATTCAAAACATGAATGAGCCAATTGAACTCAACAGGATTTACTCCAGGGAAAGAAATGTATTATGCATATGGCTACAGCATCAGTGCAGCATGGGTGCATAGATTGCAAAGTTGCTTTATTTATTTACATTGGAAATTGAAGTGAAACATCCTTATGAGGAGAGACTTAGGGAGCTGGGTATATTTAGCCTGGAAAAAAGATGGTTAAGAGGCAATATGATAGCCCTGTTTAAGTATTTGAAGGGGTGTCACACTGAGGATGGAGCAGACTTGTTTTCTGCTGCTCCAGAGACTGGAACACGGAGCAATGGATGCAAGCTCCAGGAACAGAGATTCCACCTCAACACTAGGAGGAACTTTTTGACAGTAAGAGCTGTTTGGCAGTGGAACACACTCCCTCAGAGCGTGGTGGGCTCACCTTCCCTGGAGGTCTTTAAACAGAGGCTGGATGGCCATCTGTCGGGGATGCTTTGATCAAGATTTCCTGCGTGGAGGGGGGTTGGACTGGATGGCCCTCGTGGTCTCTTCCAACTCTACAATTCTATGATTCTATGATTCTATGATCAGAAAGTGACCATAAGGCTTAAATGAAACAGTCATACTACAGAAATCAGTTTGCTTAGACACGGAAAATGTTGAAGTTCCTAGCAACTTCAAGTTCACTTAAACATACAGTATAAAACAAATTCTGAGTTTTGTTCTAAGACATCTTGACATATTCTGCTCATATAATAAGAGCTAGAACCCTAGAATAAGAAGAGCAAGTGTGAGATATATAGTTTAGAAATAGGGTTTCCTCCCTATTGGTAAGTTTGTATGTACATCATAGCCTTTTGTTGTTCAGTTGCTTCCACTGCATCTTTTTGTAAGAATTCTATATCAAATTGGTTTAATTACTTGTTTGGTGTGGAACTCTACCAAGCCAGAGTCAACCTGGCACTGTGTTGTTAAATAAACTGTTGTATTAAGTCTTCTGTTAGACTCCACTCATAAACCTTAAAGGGTTGAAAAATCCCCCTTCAAAACTTTTATAGGTACTGTTACATGCCCTGACAGCCCCCATCTTGGAATATCAAATAATTGGTCATATTTAGTAATTTGGCTAAGGTGGCCATCCACATGGATACAGGTATACAGGGACTCCCTAATACCAGGGTGAGATTTATGTATGCATCAAAGGAAGGGCCAGTGGAAACATCCAAAAACAAACACTCTCAATAAAGGCTCAACACCTGGAGGTGAGAAATCACTAATCCACTCGGTGATAGCAAGAGACCCTTATTGCTTGTAAATGGGATTTTCCTCTCTTTTTTCCCTCCAACAATAGCCCTTGCCTGTTTTCTATTCAATTCTAAGGTAGCAATCATTAGCGAGCTTTAGCTCTTCCAGAGCTCCCTTTGTTTTAGGCAGGGAACCTCCGATAACCATTTTATTTCGCCCACAACTCCTGTCCCTGTAAGGGAATTATTTCATATAAATATAAGCCCAAAACACCACCAAATTGCACACATTTCCTCTTCCTCTTGACTTCATGTTAGACCGTGTGGCCAGGCACACAGTTCCACTTCCTCCCTCCATGCTTCTGGTTTGCTGTGCAGCCTCAGAACACAACTCTGAGACCCCTTTCCTTCAGGAATCTCTTCTCTGCAGGACAGGTGTCGAATCACCCACCATACCTTTATTCTATTCCTCTATCCAAGTCCTTCCTACTTTATTCATTAGCCTTGTATGAGTGCTTGAAGCCTGAGTATTTGCGTGAATGTTGTGATATTATTTTCCAGTAAAGATAATTTAATTGTACCTTTTGGCTTAGAGTCTCCTCCTTAGTACTGGTATACATAGGTCTAAAAGGTCCTGGCTTTACCCACCTCTCACATTGCCAAGTCGAGTGTATTAATTCCCCATCTTGATATTAGTGTGTTAGAAGGTCCTCCTGGACCTACAGAGTTTTGGGTAACACTGTTAAACATAAGGTCAAAATGGCTTGTAATAAATAAAATATCACTTGACTGAATACAATATGACCAGTACCCACAGATTCACTTACCCACATCAAAAAAGGTCTCTCTGGGCACTTTCCATATCCACCAGAATGAGTCTCTGGCATGCTTCCATTGGACATTGACCATAGAGTCATGCTGGAGGACCTAGAGATTCCTATACAGATGTTTTCTCTAGATCATCCCGCACAACTCTACAGTATACTTGGGTCAGAAGTTGTTCATTTTCATACGGTTTGCTGTTATCTGAGGTTTATGGTATCCATAATAAGTTTGGGAATATGCCCTCTGAAGATACGAGGGTTATACTGTATCATCAAATAGTAAAGCCAAATGCCAACACACACCTGTTGGAGATTACAAAAGGATGTGCCAACATGTACACAGGGAGAGGAGGATTGTTCTGTGAATGGCTAAAGTCTTTCTAGATGTTCCAGTGCTTACCCACAAAGTAATATTTCATAGCCAACTGGTACAATGGGACTGAAACTCTGATATTTACAGATACTACTTTACTACCCTGCAATTGTGGCTATCTTCAATCACTTCCAGGTGCTATATACTTACAAGCTTTAGTCGGGTATTCATCTATCATGTTACACACCCACCACATTTCACAGATAAAAACAGGGACACATTGGGCCAAGCAACATCAGAGTATGGTCAAGATGGCAAAAATGATTAATGAGGAAGAATGCACAAGCTAGAAGAGGTGCAGCAGTTTGTTTTTACCTGAGTCTAAAGGGAAGGGCAACACTCCACCCCCACCTCTCCTCCCTTCCCTGCTGAAGTGAGTACAAACTACTTTTGTACTTTAACTGTTTTTTTTAAATATTATTAAAACGTATATCAACAGCAATTGTATCCTTGAATACAAGAAAAAATACCATCACATATAGTCTTAGAATTAATAGCTGTCTAAAAAAATGGCCATAACAAATGTGCAAGCCTCAATACATCCTGCTTTTTTCTGTTGGAGATTGAGAGTACCTTTTCATAAAACTTAACTCTACTTTTGCACAATTGGAAGGAAGCCAAGAACAAAGGGAGAAAGTGAGAGGAGCTATGAGAAACTGGGACATTTTAAAAGCAGCTGAAAAAGTGGAATGACAGAGGATTGATCAGCACTGTGCCTGCTAAATCAGGACAGCTGGATGATATAATGTTAAAATGTAGGATTTAACAATGGAGCCAGATCCCCCAAACCCCTGAAAGATGAATTGCCTGTGCTTTGGTTATTTATTCTCTGTTGTTTTAATTAAGGCCTATCATTTTTCAGATATATACAGACTACATTGGCAATTAGCCAATGTAAAAGAGTTTAGTTTAGTCTATGTCCATCTGATTCAATACAGAACATAAATTTTTACTCTAAATTAGGTAGCATAGGCCATAACTATTAGTACTAACTCATTCAGCACAAATGACACTTCCCCAGCAGCTTTAATACTGAGGACAATTAATGGAAACACTAAAAGAAAACAAAGATTTTTTTTTCCAGTTGCTTTTCCCCCACCAGTGGCTTGAACCAACTACCTCTTCAGCATCCATTAAACAACACAGCTATTTAGTATGGACCTATTGCCTACATGAAATAGTCAGTGTATAGTTCTGCCAAATGTCTTGGGTTGCCAGTTAGTAAAATTCCATTTCTTGTAGCCAATTGAAGCACTGATTGACAAGGGTTTAATTATGAACCACAGGTGGTAAACTAATTGTTGCTGTATTCATTTGGAATGAGAAACTTGGCCACCCATTGCTGTTGTCATTGCTAATCTATTTTAGCACTTTGGGGGATAATAATGCCAATTTTGTTAGAAGCTAAAGAGAAATGGTTGAAGCAGAAAATCACATTTAGAAGCACCTCTAGATTCTGTACTATAACTGTTCATTTATCTTTTATGTTCAGCATCCTCTGCAGTGAGAGACAGATCTCTAATTACTGAAGTAGAAGTATTTTAAGAAAAGTTCAGGTAGAAGCCTGAGCCCAGCCAGATAAACTGTATTTATGTGTGCCAAAAGTACTGCAAGTTCCCATTTGTCAGACTGGGAGGTGGTCATGATCTGACAGAAGAGAAGGATCTCAGCTAGGAAGGCGTTTTCTCTGTGTATCTGTACACAGGCAAGATAGATAGTTTGGACAGTGTTGATTAAATGCATGGGCCCCAATCCCATTGGGACACTACATCAGTGTAAGCACCAATACACAAGTGTTTGCACGTTCTGGGAAGTCGCACAAGGATGAGGTGTAATGCAAGGAAAACGCATACATTATACTGGGTGAGTGAGGAGATAGTTGACCATGTGCATTGGGTGACTGCAAGGACACAGAGTATATTCTATAATTGTTTGAACAATGGTTGGATACACTTTACCCCCTAGTATGTATCTACGCTATCTAAAGAAGGTATTGGATCATGGTAATGAGGCTGGATCTATACTTAGGGCTGATCTAGACAAGGGAATAAAATGTGGATTGGTGTGCACATATGCTAATTTGCAGCAGCTTTCATCTGTCTCAACTTTTTTTTTTCTTTGGCAAGGTCACTGGTGTGTGAAGCTATCTATGTTTGCTGTTCACATGGAGGCATGCCAGTGAATCAAAATGGCAGGCATGAGTGAATTACTCACGGTTCTATACTCCCCAGATTGCCCCTGCCAAACAGTGTGTGTGTGTGTGTGTGTGTGCGTGTATGTATATATATATATATATATATATATCCTAAATCCAAGGTGTGGAAGAGCAAGCTTCTGCTTAAATAATGAAGAAAAAAAAGGAAAGAAAGGCTGCTTTATTGCCTCAGTGCATGATCACTACTGCAACAGTCCAACATGGCGGTTTAAGGATCTGACTTCTTAGCAAGCTCCACCCCCTGTGCACCTCCTACCAATCAGCTGTCTTCTTCAGCAATACAGTGCAATGCAATTTGGTTGTCCTAACATGCAGGAGTGTGCATTTCTCCCACAGTTGTAAAAGGTTTTTGCCATGGACTTTTCCCGAATTTTGTTCCCCCTCCCTCCCAAAATTATGGAATGCTGTAGGATCCCATTTGGCCACATGGGATTCCCCACAGATTCCCTGAGGATTTATTTCACTGTCTGGACTACCCCTTAGTAATACCTAGAGCATAGTCATTTATATCAGTGGGGCTCCCATAAATCCTATTGATTTCATGGGGCCTATTCTACATATGATTAGTCTATTCTACATAAGTCTCAATCCAACCCATGGTGAAGAAAGAGCACTGAGTGTCTCTACTGAAGGAAAAATGAAAACTACTGAAGGAATGAATGAATGAAAACTACTGAAGGAAAAATGAAACTAAACCTACTGAATGTCCACCATACCACTAATACCACAAATGAAGTCAAGTGTGTTCTGCCATCCCCTGATAAATCTTATTAATCATCTAGCTAGCATGTACTTTTCCTTATTAGATATCGCAGCTTATACTCCCTTCCTTGGAAATGAGTTTTTAAAGATGAGGAATAGACCTTCCCCCTGATAATGTACCAAGAACTGAAAACCCATTATATATTATTTGCTATACAATAGCATAGTGGGATGTGAAAATCTCTTTTTTAAACTTGGCTGAGTTTTTTCCAAATTATACCTGTTATGTTTGTTTTGTATTAGGTTGTAAGACTTTTGTTCTCTTCCTCCACCAAATTTGTGCATTTATTTGCCCAATTTACCTAAATTACAAAATATTTGACTGAAGTGTTTTTTTTATTTTATTTCCCAATTTTGTGTATTTTAGCCATGCACATTTTAAAATAAGCACCCTTTATTTCTCAAAAACACCATGTAAACCTCATAAAGGCGCAAGTGTGCAGATAAGTGTACATATTCTTGCAACAAGCATTGAGAGGTGTAAAAATGCTATTTTTGTTAAAACTGTTGAATTCAGAGAGAGTTTATGCCCGCTAATTAGCAACTAATTAGCCAGCAATCCTGCTGCTTAGCTCCCTCTGCTCCAAGCTCGAACAAAGGTGTCTAATCCACCACATCTCCACCCAGAAGTCCCAAAAACTGTTGAATCCAATGAAATGTCTTTCATTTCACACTCCATCACTGGTCTGAATTCATCAGGGACACTTTAAAGACTGACTCTTCACTCAATGGAATACAATGATACTCTCCAAATACAATGTTAATGATTTTGCACAATTCCACTTCTGTTTCCTTGTACTCCTAAATTTATACAGTATAGTGCACCAAATGAACTGGGTTGGTAGGAGGCAGAAAATGTAATGGAAGTGTGTCCTGATTCTGCAGCTCAAGGTTTTCAAGTTTTCATTATCAGTAGGCATCAGATATACAAAACACCTATATGAGACAAACATTCAGGAATTTTTGCCATCTCACCTGTATGGATTAAGAGTAGGAAAAATGGTGGAAGGGGAATGAGTTCAGAATCAATTTCCCCCTTCACTGAGTAGTTGTGCAGTCTAAACAAAAGGGGTCTGAATAACTCCAAAGGGAATAATGGAAGTAAACCGGGAGTGCAATTCTATAGCCCACACAAAATTTGTATAGGCATAATCACAACTAGGACTACAGTTCTGTGCACATTTACTTGAGAGTATACCCATGCTCTTCAGTGACTTGAATGTTACTGAGAGACTGAACTAGAGTAGATCCATCAAAGCAATAAGGTTTATATATGGTTCATCATTTAATAGTTGATTCAAACAGTCTACTTTAGCCAGGGCACTCAGGATCCAGATACTTGAAATCCCATGGTTGTACTTCTGAATAGACACACAGGATTGCATGCTTGACATGCACACTTTTACAGTGTGGATAGGCAATAGCCCTCCAGATGTTTTTGGACTGAAGCTTCCATGAACCCTTACCATTGGCTATACTGACAAGCACTGAAGGCACTTGTAGGCCAAAAATATCTGGAAGACCCCAGCTGTGATCCTGATTTACAGCATGAATCTATGGTTTTATCTTAACTAGGAAGCTGGCAATAAAAACAGAAACTTATGTCATTTCATTTCCCTAGGACAGAATACCACTTCCATTTTACAAATACTCTAGGAACTAATGCTCTGGATATTAATGTACTGTAAATAACACACTAAGGTCCTGTCTATAAAGTCAAAATAATATGAAAGAGATGCAAACGTACGGTGATCCGTTCATATGGACATTCACAAAAATATGTGTTATTTGGAAGGGGGCAACCAAATCTACCACAAAGTCTGTGTGCATCCAGGACTTCATCCAGAATTCTTTTTTTAAAAAAATCCATATTACATGTGAATGTGTGATCGTTTGAACATTCGCATTCACACAGGTATGAACAGGCAGCATAATGTGATTGGTTGGATGAAAATGGGGGGGAGGGCTGGCAAACAGGGAAAGTGCCTGAGGCTGCCATGTTGCATTTTTGGCTAAGTGAGCATCTGTTAAGCCGATAACATGGAGATCTTATACTCTCTCTTTTTTCTCTTTTTTTGTAAATACTTGTATGCACCATGGGAAAGTTTTTTTAAAAAAAAAATAGTAGCAGCAGATTTAAAATCATGAGTAAATCACTTGCAGCTGCCATCTTAGCTAGGGGTTCATACAGAGTTTAGGGGGGCTCTTTTGACCATGAAAACAGGTCACATCATTGTGAATGCTTGCTTTTTTGGACATATTTGTATTTTCCTCCCTTGTGTTGACAAGATCCCAAACACCTCTAAAACAAGCTCGAAACTTCCAGGGGTTAAAGGGGCAGCATCACCTCTTCTCCGTGAGCTTGGAGGGTTGCACACAACCTGTGCACCACATACCCCAACAAAAAATAAGGGGACAAAAAAAAATGGTCACTCAGGCTCTCAAAAGCCTCTAACAGGTGCAATTGACCAATTCAGGCCATTTGAGGTCATCTGGAACTGTTTTATGTCCAGGGAGATCTTTTTCCAAAAATAGAAGTAACCAAATCATTTCTAATTCTGAAAAAAAGCCCCCTCCCTAGAATCTTAGAACAAAGTGAGGGAGAATGTCTCAAATTGGCTAATGACAACCTATGAAAGCTTTGAGGGATATGTTTGGCATTTTGGGGGCTGAAAAACTGGCCTCAAGGACACACTTTGCCAACCCCTGCTCAAAAATAAATTTCCCTTTAAAAACATCAAATGAAGGAGTAAAACACCACCACAATTTTAAAAAAAAACAAAAAACAAGGTAAATTAATTGCATGACTAACCACAAACAAACATTTCCAATTCATTATTTTTAATAATTGCCTTAAGTATTCTGGAGACCATGTATGAGAAACATTGTTACATTGACCTGATTTACAATGCTTCTCGTGCATTTGTGTCTTTGTCATTGGGGGAAATGACATTTTCCCTTTCTCCAAGGGCTTGTCTGTACTGGCCAAATACCCCGGCTTGCCCCTGTTCTGGAGTCCTGTAATCCAAATGATGCAGGACAGTTACCCCAATATGCCCCCAGCTGTCCAAATGACCCCCAGGGCAGATATGGGGGTGAAACAGTGGCAAGCCAGGACAGGGCCCTTTACCATGTTTTAAGAAAATACCTGGTTTGTTCTGTTTCTGCCTGTCATAGAGTGCCATTCCTCACTGCCACTATCAGTTCCCTGGCTTTTCCAGAAGCCAGGCAGGGATCCTGCATGATGTGGCCAATGCTGGTCAGATGCAGAGGGCCTTGGTCACATTGTGCAGGACCCCTGCCTGGCTTCTGTGTTAGTGATAAAATGGTGGCCACAGTGGTGGCAGCAATGAGCCAGCATCCTGTTTGGACTCTGGCCTATTTTCTACAGGTAATAGGAAGGGGGATGGGCCAGCACTGGAAGCAGGATACATCAGCAGGGAGTCGGCACATCCTACCTAGTGTAGATGATCCCCAATAATGTTATTTGCATTAAAAAAAAAAGAATTTATCAAAATCTGCAAATTTCTTCATGTCCATTATGGAAAAAAAACCTTGAGATTTTAAATGCTAAATATGGGAGAAACTGACATTGACAGATCAGGCTCATCATGTTTTGGCTTTTGGCCTGAGTACTTAAGTCAGAAGCATTTGGATTTGGATTTTTTTTCCTCATCTTTAACAACTAAATGGCAGGCAGGTAGAGCAATGTTCTTTTCATGTTGGAAAAAGAGTTAGTTATTGAATCTGTCAGTGAAGATAAGGGAGAATTTCAGTTCAGTTTTGGATAATTTCATAAAATTTGCAGATTTCTTCATTTTCAGGTCAAAAAGGTTTATAAAGCGGAACTGACAGATTTTTCCATGTGTATAACAGATTCTCTTATCCGCAGCATTCAGTTTAGAAATTTGTCCCTTTACAAGGTATTAGCATATGCCACCCAGTACATGCATGTATGTAGGAATGAATGGAAATAAGCAACGATTTGTAGATTTGTTTGATCAAAAGCTAAGTATTTGATTCTGACATAACCATGTTCAAAACCTGTGTTCTGTGAGTTCCCCCGCCCCATCCCATTGCTCATGTATTCAGTGCAATCCCCTCTCTTACTGTGTCATTACTGATGCGGGGCAGCTAGGAAAGTCAGCTCATTAAAAAGGTTTCCTAGGTTTTGAAGCCTACAGCAAGTTTAATTAAAGTCAATGAATGCTTTTAACACAAAAAAGAAATTAACATAATGTAAAGCAGAGAAGCAAAATAAAGCAAGGCATACACACACAAAAATGCTTATTCGTTTGAAATTTTTCCAGGTGACCTAAAAACACCTGATGTTTACGTTAATTGACAGAGGGCATAAGTTAAATCTAATGAAGAGAAGAACCCTTTTGGGAAAACTTCTCTTCTGATTCTTTGCTGTTGCCTCTCAGAGAAAAAGACTACTGACATAAGAAGAGCTTTTTGAGCTCATGCAGAAATGAAACATTTTCAGGTTTTTGGGTTACCTGTGTCCCTATAAGAACAGAAATCAGGAGGTCTCATGGGTGGTGATGTTTGCATGTGCCCTTGATGTCACTGGTGATGTAACCTGGCATAGTGACTGGCTGAGCCACACTGATTTCACAGAAAGTGCAGATTCAACAGTAGAGCCTCCATCAGCCTCCATCAGCTATTGTCTGAATGGTTCACAGACTTAAAGAGGCCAAGATCAGAGAAGGGCCTAGAGAAGAACTTAGTTCCTGATTATCTGAAATCTCCCTACATAAATCTTAAGATCCAAAGGGCATGGCTTTCTCTCACTCCAGGCACCATCACAGGCTTGTTTGGTGAGGACACGAGAGAGAGCCTTCTTAGTGGTGATTCTTACTCTCTGGAATTCCTTTCCAAGACAGGCTAGGCTGGCCCCTCCCTGCTCTTCTTTCACTGGCAGGCAATGCCTTTTTTGTTGTTGTTGTTCAAGAAGTTGGTTCTTTCTTTCTTTCTTTCTTTCTTTCTTTCTTTCTTTCTTTTTCAGCTACCTTGGCTCCTACTCCAGGAGAAAGGTGGCATATAAATAAATTAGGTAGGTAGGTAGGTAGGTAGACAGGTATAGTAAATGAATCAGGCTTTTTAAAACAGAAGATGGCTAAGGTGTTCAGGAAATAGTCCAATCTAATGGAGGTTATACGATGTGATTCTGTAAGGCAGGGGAGGACAACTTAGAGAGCTCAAGGGACACACTGACCCCTCCCATGGGACCTCAGAGGAGTCTAATTCCCACCACTCCTCACCCCTGGGTTTTGTTTTTTAAGGTTCTGATTAAAAAAAAAACAGGCTAAGAGGATTTCACCATGTGTGGCAGTTTTAGTTTGTTTGTTTGTTTAAAAAAATATATTATTCCCCAAATGTTGGGGGGGTGCTGGGGAGACTATGGGGGCTCAAAACGGCCTTGGGGCCAAATGTACACCATACTTTGCCCACCCTTGCTATAGGAAATAAGAAAGGAAATTTATACATACACACACACACACACACACACACATACACAGTTGTACCTCCATATCCACGGATTTGGTATCCATGGATTTAAGTATTCACGGCTTGAAAATATTCTTTAAAAAATAATTTTAAAAAAAGCAAACCTTGATTTTGCCATCTTATATAAGGGACACCATTTTGCTATGCCATTGCATATAACGGGACTTGAGTATTCATGGATTTTAGTATCCATGAGGGATTCTGGAACCAAACCTCAGTGAATATGAAGGGACAACTGTATACATACACACACACACACACACACAGAGAGAGAGAGAGAGAGAGAGAGAGAGAGAGATCAGCATCCCCTTTGCCCAACTATCTTTTTATTGCTTACTGATATTTCCAACATGTTCTCCTCAAATGTCAGGGGTGAAAACATAATTGTAAAAAGACCCCTCTTGTTCTATTACCTAAAAGCTCTCAATGAACATTAATATGTGTACTTGCTGCAGAGGATTGCATAATGACCACCCCCTTCTACGTCATCCTTCTTTCACACTGAAACCATTTTTACTATATTTCAGTGGAACCAAGAATCAGAAGCCATAGTATTCAAGTGGATATGGTGGCAAAATCAGATTTGCTCCAGAGAAATGAGAGGAAATTCAGATCGGAAGTCCAAACCTCATGAAAAGGGATGGGTTTGTCAGTTTTGCTTTCTCTCATAACCAGACTATCAAAATTTCAATTTTTTCTCACATATATGAAAAACCTTCTGAAAAAGGATACATGCACCAGCCACACCCATTCCTAGAAACATCTTATCTGGCCATGGCAAGCTTATCTTTTACTTATATCTGATTTGGATTATTGTAATATGCTTTGTATGGGGCTGGCTTTGAGGAGTGTTCAGAAATGGCTTTAGTTAGAGGTAGCACACAACTGTATTGTCACAACAGCTCTGCTGGTTACCAACCTGTTTCCAGGCACAATTCAAAGTGCTGGTTATGACCTATAAACCCATATATTGCTCAGTTCCAGGTTATTCAAAGGACCATATTTTCAAGGTGTCCATCCAACCTTTTGAGAGGGCCTCACATTTACATCTGGTGGGAACATGGGAGAGGGCCTTCTTAGTAGCTGCTCCCAGGTTCAGGAATTTCTTCTCAAAGAGACTAGACTTCCCCTGCTCCATAGCATTCTTCCATTGGCAGGTGAAGACATTTCTTGTTTCAATGGGCCTTAGGGAACTGACTGCCTGCAGCAATGGACTTTTATTGTCTATATTTGTTGCTTTTTAATGAATGTGCTTTGACGTGGATTTTAATACTGTTAGCAGTCTAATTGTATCGTAACTGCTGTATGTTTCAGTGATGTGAATTTTTATCTGTACCTGTTTTAAATTTGAACCCTGGGGCTGGAGTGGAGGAGGAGGAAGAGGAGGAGGAAGGGCAGTAGTTCCTATTAAAAACAAGCCAAATAAAATTCTCAAGTCCAGTTCCACAGTGATAAAATTCAATCACTACAGCTATTTCCAACAAGGAATAGTCTGACTGCCAGGTACTTTCCTGCACTTTATCCAGTGAATATGAGAAGTTTGTTAGAATAAAGAGGTTGCAACTCTAATTCAGCAGCACAAATGTGGTTGAATACACAGGGATTTAAAATGAGATTTTAAAGGGTTAATCATCTTTGCCTGAACAGGTAAGAGCATCAGTTTTACTTTTATATTTGAATCATTTTTCACTGCATTTTTTTCCTATCAAATTTATAAAGACATCTGTGAATTTTAGAATGTTAGATTAAAAAAATTAAAAAATCTCACTCATCTCTATTATGGATGGGAAGAATATGCAAAGATATTTCAAAAAAGGTTGAAAACCATGTTTCAAAGAAGAATCAGAATCTTCATAGTTTGGGATTTATTCCACACAAAATTCACATGTGGTTGTTTTGTGTAGAAAACAGCATTTTAAATGAAAATTATGTTTCTGCACACAATTTAGTATTTTTTTGTAGCAAATAGAAAGGAAGTTGGATGACAGGCAGATATCAACAGAAGTTCAGCTTAGAAACAACCTGTATCAAAAGAACCTGAGCAAAACAACCACATGTGAATTTTTTGCAGAATAAGACTCAAAATGTGAATAGCTGAAAACTGCAAAATTTTGGAGACTTTTCTGGAAAAGAAAAAAATGGTTACAAACTCATTCCTTCCGTTAAGAAACAAAACTAACAAGAAATTACATCCTTCACCTCTGTTCATGAATTCAGTCTTTGAATAAGACAGGTAGAGTATTATCAAAGTCATATTCATCACAGACTGGGACAGTAACCTACACTTCTTGATAAGCAACCACCGGCCAGAGGAAATTATTCAACCCAAGGAGGCTGAAATATGAAGGAAGTCATTGCATCCTTATTAGGGCTTCCATGCTAACTTCACCCACACTTTTTCACGCCTGATTCCAGGAAGAGTGACCCAGGGCCTGTCTGCACCGCAGAAGTACAGCAGTTTGACACCGCTTTATCCAGCATAGTTCTATCCTATGGAATCCTGGTATTTGTAGTTTTGTGAAGTATGTAGCCTTTCTACCAGAGAACTCTGGTGCCTCACCAAGTCTCAAGACTGCTCTACACAGATAGGCCACAATCAGCAATATGAAATCCATTGCATCATGTTTCTCTCTTCCCTATTTCTTGGGAAGGGAAGCATAACTGCATTCTGCATCAAGGTCCTGCTGAAATAGATGAAGAGGTGAAGCAATTGGTTCCATTCCAGAGCCCCTATCATCCTTTCCTGACAGCCACTGCTATAAGAGTTCCATTGCAAGTCTTCCTCTATGGGACAGGAGGACCCTTACCCATGCAGCACTAGATTCAATTAGCCACACACTGTAAGAAAACTCTTCTGCCTACAGCTGGGAAGTAAATCATAATGAATGATGAGTAGCTTGTAATTATATAATTTTCCCCATTAAAAAAGATATAGGTACATTACATTATGATTGTAACACAATGAAAGAACAACTTCACTCGTTTGTGGTGTCACTTTCAATTAATATTATAGTTACATGGGTAGCCACGCTAAACACTGGAGGACACATATCACTTGGTTCAAGTGCTGGCACTCATGCTGCTGCAGGGAAAACATCCAGATTATTTTTGAAGTCCTGAAAAGGTAACTGTTTCAATTACTTTTTAAATGCAAAAGAAATACTTTTTAAAAATTGTGACTATAGCAAATAAATACTGTACTCCTTTTGGACATTGAGTAGCAACTGTAATTAATTACTTTTTTAAAGTTCTGCCACTGTTTCGTATCCTCTTGGTATATTCAAGGTTGACAATAAAACAAAATCAGGTCATAAATACAATTAATTCATTGCTTAGGTAAATGCTGGAAAGAAATCTGGGTAAATGTGTAGAAACTGAGGTCATAAGACACCAAAGAGCCAGGAAGAGTAGAAGATGGAGTTCAGCAGAAATTAGCTAAAAAAAATAGGACGTTCAGCTGGCCTTACATTGAACGAGGACAGAATCCTTAAATTTCCAGTTCAAGTCAGACAAATCCCAAAATAATCTAAAATGTGGTATGCACTCTTCTTTTCATTTCCCATCTTCTCTGCAACATGTATATCACTCTGAATGTTATTACTCATATTTCACCATTTTGGCTGGTCCCTATGCTTGAATTAATATGAATTTCCTGCTGACTCAAGGGCACAATTTTCCAAGCCTTTTTAGGCTGCATTTTCCTCTCAAGTCTAGCTAACATGCTTCTCCCAGCTTTAGATGAAGAGCAAGTCTGTCATGCAAATGGCAGTAAGCCCACAGGGGGCTCACTAACCAGAAATCCCTTCACTCCAAGTCTTTATGATATTTATTATAAGGAATAATAATAAATGAGAAAGCCCTGCAAAATACTTTGGAAGCAGTGGAAGAAAATATGCCGATCACATCCTTTTGATATGAGTCTGCCTTCAGACAAAGAACACATTTTTCATGCATTACATTCTAGGAGCTAGCTACTTCAATAGCAGGAGATAGGCTTTTTTTCTAAGGCTTCAACCCAAATGAATGCTTCTTAATAAGTTCCTTTATCATTGCTAAACTGGATTTTGGTCTAAATAGGTTATGACTAACTACTAATACATCCAAATGATAGTATGGCAGCTAAAACCCATCATACAATTAAGGTTGCCTAACCAAAGCCCATCTTCAGAGTTACCTGATCATACAAATAGCAACACCATTTCGTTGGGAGGAAAGAGAGATTCTGTGTCAGGAGAAAGATTCCAAAAAGCCAGCATTTTTTCCTATTTCCCAGCTTGTTCTTTACCCGGTGCCTAGTTCTCTTGGGTTTTTGCAGAACTAGTTCTTAATTTTATCAGTCCCTCAAGAAACTACAAATATTTGGAAATCACAATGTTCAGGTCTTCAGATGTGAGGGCAGTGTGGAAGAAGATGGTCTTATTTACATCTAGATGGTCCTACTGTTCAAGAAGGATATTGACAAGCTGGAATGTGTCCAGAGGAGGGCGACCAAAATGGTGGGAGATCTGGAAGCCGTGTCCTATGAGGAGAGGCTTAGGGAGCTGGGTATGTTTAGCTTGGAGAAGAGAAGGTTAAGAGGGGACATGATAGCCATGTTTAAATATTTGCTGAGGATGGAGCAAGCTTGTTTTCTGCTGCTCCAGAGACTAGGACACGTAATAATAGACTCAAACTATAGAAAAAGTGATTCCACCTAAACATTAGGAAGAACTTCCTGACAGTAAGAGTTGTTTGGAAGTGGAATACAAGGCCTCAGAGTGTGGTGGAGTCTCCTTCTTTGAAGGTTTTTAAGCAGAGGCTGGATGGCCATCTGTTGGGAATGCTTTGATTGGGTATTCCTGCATGGCAGGGGGTTGGACTAGATGGCCCTTGTGGTCTCTTCCAACTCTATGATTCTATGATTCTGACTCTATACTAGATACCACATAAAGGCTATTAAATCTATCCCAGGAAAGTATGGCTTACAATATAACAGTCTATATAACTTAGGGTCAGGCTGACAGATGATTTCTTGCCATATGTGCCTGCCTAGGTCCTGAAACCCTCAGGAGAGGCCCTTTTCTCAGTTCTACCACCTCTACAAGCAAGTCTGGTGGGGACACCTAAGCTCTGGAACTCCCTTCCTTCCTTCCTTCCTTCCTTCCTGGAGAGGCTATGATGTCCCACCCTTAACTGCCCTTCCAATGGCAAGGCAATACGGTTTTATTCCAATAGGCTTTCAGGAACAGAATGTAAGGAAAGCTTTGAATAGAATGCTATACTGATTTTAATTGTACTTTTAAAAGAGCTTTTTATTACTTTTGATTATGTTTTCCTTCTCTGGCTGCAGGTCAGGGCCAAACATCTCATGAAGATTTTCATTCCTTTGGTGAAGCCAGGGAGCTACATTGTAATCAATTACATATATTCTTATGCATTGGTAACTAAATTGATTGCTGATATAACTAACTGATATAGCACTAGGAAGAAGCCTGCCCCACTTATTGCAAATCACTGGACCCTACAAACCATTTTTTATTATTATTCAGAGATAGATTTCAAAAGCTATGGATTTCAACCAAAAAGATAATGCATAATTATGTGTTGACCTGGATTTCAAGTGATGTTTCAGGAAAAGCAGCTCAAGAAGGCAATAGCTCATAGGAAGTATAAGAAGATGTTGCCCTTTTGCTGAAATTCATCATGGTTTCAAAGAAGGGTACATCATATTTAAAGCCTAAAGAAATAATTTGAGGACAGCACGAACAGTGACAAATAGTCTTTGATGTTTTATTACTGTGCTTACAAATTATTGAGGAGAATGAATAATATAGGATGTAGTTGTGGGGATCAGAACTGAAATTAATGTAAGCCCTATACAGGAGCATCTTGAATAGGATAGACAGATATGTGTGTTAGGGATTTAATTCTTCAGTAAGTTTCTTCTCAAAAGCAGCAACAAGTAATTTCAGCAATTCCCCCCCCCTTGCAAGGAAGTCTTTGAAAACCGCACAGTTTTCAAAGGCTAGCCATAATTTGGTACCTGTTCTGCACAACATCTGCACGTGGTTGTTTTGCATGGAAAACAGCTTTTTCTGCATGGAAAGTAAGATTTCAATGCAGAAATATTAATTCCTGCACAGAAAATGTTGTTTTCTGCACAGAAAAATGCTGTAATTAGGGATTTGTTCTGCACTAAATTTTCACTGGGTCATTTTGTGCATTTTCTGTGCGTGAGATAATATTTCAACATAGAAATATTAATTCCTGCACAGAAAATTCTGTTTTTTGTGCAGAAAATGCTGTTTTCTATGCAAATCAACCATATGTGAATTTTACACAGAACAAATCCCCAATTAAAGCTCTTTTTTTTCCAGTGCAGAAAACATTTTCTTTGCAGGAATGAATATTTATGCATTGAAATCTTATTTTCCTGTGCAGCAATTTTTTTTCTGTGCAAAATGTGTCCTGAACTGCAAAGATTCTTGTCAGTCCAAGATATTCTCCTCATCGGGGTTTCTTGACACTTGAACAACATGTTTTTCTACCATTTAAAAAATATTTTTGAATATCAATTCCATCAGTAATGCATGTCAATTCAACCTTGCATTTATGTGCTCCCCACACTGGGCTGGAAGGTCTTCAGGGGAATGTGCATCCACTTATCTGGGTTTCTGAACACACAAAGGATTCAACTGGCTTGCATGAAGCAAGTGCAAGAAGAACTCTGTAGAATTCCCCAATCAACACAAAAATTGGTTTGGAACTTAGAAGGCTGAATGGGCACGTTAGGACAGTGGCAGCAAGGCCTCTTCCACATGTTCATGTGGAAAAGGCTCACACTAAGTTGCCTGAATAGATCTTTAATAATTGAGAAATATGTTAAAAATACATTTTGTCCTTGCTCATGGTGCAAAACTCCTGGAGTAATCATTCACAAATTTACAAAATGAGCTAAATTTTCATATTTTGTAATTCTAAATTGAAATTCATTTAAAAAAATCCTTTTAGCAAGAAATTGTAGTTCAAAATTGTCTGGCATCTCAATATATTGTGCTTGGCAGGCATCGAATATTAAATTGATAATTGTCCAAAATTGACATACAAACTGTCAGCTGAGACAGACCTCTGAATCTGCAGTCCTATATACAGGCTATAGAAAGGGATTCCTAGGGACCTGGTTTTTGAAGGGAACTTCAGAAAGGGCTACATTAAAAATGTCTTAAGGAAATGGCAGAAATGGTTAGGTTGTATATCTTCAATTCCTCCCCTGCCTGGCATATCTTCTTTTACCCTTCTTATCCAGAATCTGGATAATGTGATACAGGGGAAACTATCAGGAGTCTTATTTTACAATTTTTGATTGGATAAATGTTACTATGACACCAATGTGTTCACAACAGCCTTCTGGTTGACTGGAACATCTCTGAGGATGCCAGCCACAGATGCAGGCGAAACATCAGAAAGAAACTATTCCAGAACACGGCCTCACAGCCCGGAAAGGAAAATCTATGACTGGAACAACCTTGTGAGGAAAACATCCAAGATAAAGACACTTATGCAGTGCAAAACAAACAACAGGTAAAGAACTATAAAATACAGTAGTGTTAAGGTTATGAAATGAAGAATATATCAAGCCCCCAGAAATGTCTTTTCTCACCAAAAATGTTCACTCACAAACTTCTGCACACTGCATGCCACCTATTACACTATTACTGTATATTCTGCAAATGAGTGTTGCTCATCATGTATCAAATTGTGTTAACTATTCAAAAATAATGAATTCCAGCAAATTTTATATGTATCATACATGAAATACCATTGCACACCAGCTACCATTCATATAGATTTAATAACAGATACTGAAATCAGCATGTCAAAGAAAGATATCAAATATCTTGTGGGTATTCAACAGCAACATTTGCAGAGGTTCAAATCAATTGCAGCTTCCATCTGAAAGTAAATACATCTGCCACATTTCACTGATGGCTTTAGAAAGGAAATACTGGGAATACAATGAGCTCTTTCCCCATCTATCCTGCAGCTAATGAAAGGCAAACTTCACCATATGCATGCTGCAGGCTCCACTGGATCACAGCACTTAACTCTGTAGTCTGTAACAGCAAATTGAAACAGAATTCTTGCACACAAAACACTTTCCATACCTCTGGGAATGGGGATCTTTTGACAATAGGAGAAAGACGTAATTGATTCTGCTCTCCCTTAAAATTGCTTTACACAAATCTTGTCACATTTCCTTGCTGGCAATGTATCACATTTGGTGATATCGCTATTGTCCTGTCATCTTGTATGACAGACATGATATGAGCCCTCTCGATGAGACACAGCAGTCCGCACAATCTGTACCATAGGCTTCACTTGTGTTCAGCTCTGCCTTCTGTCCAGAAGAAATATGCTTCTTCATTACTTTAAACTGATATGCAATTAACTGGGATTAAATTATTTTCGTGCTACCCAAGTGCAATTAAGGGTGCCATGTCTCCAGTAATTAATATTTCTTGAGTAACTGATTCATTCTGACAGTTGGCAGGTAGTGATGGGCTGCTTCCTTTGATTATTCAACTGGCCTTTTTATTTTGACTGTTCCCAGCTGCAACAATTCAATAATTTTACAACACAGCAACCCTTGGCTTCCACTCCAAAAGGCAAAAAGTAACAAACAAAATCTTCATATATGAAGGCCCATAAAAAACATGGTAGTCAAAATTAACAGGCTCTTGATTAACTAGCCATTTCCCTGCTATTCATACAGTAGCCAGAGGAGATCAAATACTAGTTGCCTCCATGAGATACTATGATGTAACTATTAATTCTAGTTACAGGACTAACAATCAGGCTTTCTGGTGTGTGTGTGTGTTTAGCTTTTAGCTTTGGCCTAATGTCTATGTCTCAAAGTCCCTAAAGGCAATCTGTATGATAGCACAAATACTCTCATTAGAGATAGATGGATCACTCTGTTTCTAGCCCATGTCTCTTTTCAATATGTTCATTTAGTAAGTCTTACTGAACAAATATTCATTTAAATACAGATTTTTGCACAAAATACATATTTATATAGTTTTTTAAAATCAAAACCTGAATTTCACTGAGACTTGTACTGCCAAATTCAGAGAACAGTAAGACCCAAAAGACATAGAACCACAGAATCATAGAATCTTACAGTTGGACTACAAGGGCCATCTAGTCCAACCCTCTGCCCTACAGAAATAAACAGTTAAAACACTCTTGAAAGATGCCCATCCAACTTCTTGTGGGCTATTTGTGTTCCAATCTTCATATTGGTCTGCAGAGTTAGGGTCAGATAAGTTCACATCAGAATTTGTCAAATTCTGAATTCATCAAGGACCCTGAATTATTTTCAAGGGCCCTGAGTTTGGATCATTTCTTCTTACATGGGTCTTCCTTAAAACGCTGTGGCCCCCCCCTGGAAGTCACTGGTTAGGCCAGTCAACCAGAGCAGACCTTCTTAATGCCCCCCCCACAATATCCTGCTGCTACCACCTGCTGTTTGGAATAGTGGAATTCCAGCATTTGGTCATGTAATATAAAGCCAACATATGGCATGACTTTACCAACATCAGAATCCACCAAACTGGGAACATAGGTTGTTAAAGCAGTGACTAAAATGTATATTTTTAAGCTGCCTTGGGTCCCATGTCAGACAAAAAGTGGGATGCAAACAAGTCTAATAACACCCAACAGCCATTTGGAAAGGAATAATAGAGAGTGGTTCTATCCTATAACCTACACTAACTTTACTGACTTGTTTCTTTAGCAATAGGAGAGTTGAAACTGTCAAATTTGGTTTGATTAAGTCTCCCATTTTTCCATCAACCCATTTTATCCCATTTCAACATCAATTTATAATGCATTTTGTCCAGTCTAATCTAATATGTTCTCTATATATTGTGCATTGTGCACACATTTTAGGGAATACTTTTTTCTTTTATAAGCATTTGATATCCCCTTTCTCTTATTAGGGAATGGCATTACAAAATCTCAAGTAATATGAATATAAAAATCAATCAGCCAGATCTTGTCAACCCTTATAAACTACAACCACCTTTGAAGTCAAGCTGTTAGGACAGTACTCAGAGAGTCCTGGGGTCAATCGAGCCAGACCCTGTTCCACTGTCAAGCAGTTTAAGGAGACTGAAGAAGACAATCTATTGTGAGGAAAATCATGATGACCCTCATGTATAGGAGGGAGAGGCCAAGCTGAAGCAAAGAGGGTTGCTACCAGAATGACCAAGATGCCACAGGTGAGTGCAAGCTGGAAGAAGGAAAAGCCACTATGCCAAGCCAAAGAGACTAAACAACAGCAAAGTATAACCACACTTCAGTTTGGATATTGCTTCAAGAAGTGTGATTTAGTAAGTTAGCATTAAAATGTGAAGTTAGCATTAAAATGTGAACTGAACAGATTTGTCTCTCTTTCCTAATAAATGGGAAATAACATGGTGCTGGGTTACAAATACAGAAGCTCTGTGCTGGAATTTTATACTATGATTCTGTGGACACTAATATTTGCTATTGAAAAAAAGAGAGGTCAGTTTCTGTTTATATGCTACAGTTAAAATTTACATAATTACACTTTAATAGCCGTGGGGAGGTTGCATTGACCTCTAGTGATGTCACCAGCCATATGGTTCTAAATATAGACTCAGACTTTTCAAAAGCTCAGAAAAGTGATCAGTAGAGCAAATGAGAACACACTGCAAGGAGGAGAAGTCATTGTGGTTGTATCATCATAAGATCCATTATTTCCTGCATACAGCAAATGCCCATACATCAGACCTTAACTGCATTAATTTCAATAACACAGGGAGGTAGCAGGGAGCCACACAGTTAAAAACACTTTGACTTCTACCTCCCATATGTTTTCAGCATATAGAGTGTTGCATAAAACAAAATAAAATTAGTCTTAAAAAAATTAAGTGGTGGAAAATGTTTATTGCTTAGTCCAAAGACCATTGCAAAGAAAACACTCAGTGTGAGAAACCAAAAGCTATAAAGGAATTTATTAATGGCGTTGGGAAGCCCATAATAAAAATGCATCTGTGCTAAAGTGCTCCCTATGGAAAGCCAGCTAGTTTTTTACACAAAAAAACAAAAAAAACCTTTCTACCATTGTAGAATAAAAGCTATTTGCTTAAACTGTCTATCTAAGTGCAATTTGCTATTCCACTGATTATCTAAATGAGAGGAAGACCGAGTCAATGGTTTTTGGTTTTTAAAAAATATTTATTTATTTATTTATTTAGGATAATTTCTTCTCTGTTTTCCATGTCCACTGCCCAAGGTTAGCTCCTTTGTCAAATAAAAATACATGCTGTCATACTAAAAGTTGCCTTTTAATAATGTAATAAAAATACAGAGAATGAAATGTAAACTATTGTGCAGTTAGAAAGTTTTCATGCTGTGCTGTCAGTACCAAGCACCAATTAATTTATGAAGATGAGAAGTGGGAATTCATTGGTTTACATTTTTCCCCCTCAACATATTGACTAGTGAGAGAGAAGCTCAGAGAAAGCTTTATCCAGCAAATCTAATATAATATCACAACCCTTCTTTTAATTTTTCAGTGACTGCTCAGGGGTGGGGTGAGACTGTTCAGGGTGGAGTGAGAAAGGAAACTCCTTTCTGAGAAAGCATCCCAAAGAGTGTACTCTCTTTTAATTTAATTACATCACGGTCCCTTCAGAGATGAAGGAGGAAAAGATTTCCTTTTTCTCCAGAGCAACTGAGGGAGTTAATAGCAAGTTGTTTGAGCTGACATAATGCCCCTTCTCATTCACACCCACCCATGTCTCAGAGTTTAATCTCTTCCTCTTCCCCACAATGGATAAAGGAAGTATGTATATACAGCAGCCTTCTGGATGATGATGGAGAAAGATTTCATAGGAGTCGCAATTCTTGGGTTTGTGAGTGAGGATCAATGGTGGGCTGACATCCCTTGTGAATGCTCTGTGACAGGGGAAGTTTTTGGCAATGAGATCACTGGCTGGGAGGCAAGATCTGGCTGGTGAAAACTCTCCCTGTAGAAGGGAAGATCATGTGATTACCTACACATGCCCTGGAACCTTTCTCTTCACACAGAGATTGCTAAAATCATGGCAGTTGGGTTCAGGTGGGGTGGGGGGAAGGACTCAGGATTAACCTCTGGCTCAGCCATGAAAGCAATCTGTTTTATAGGTCTGCAAAAGCCCTACTTTCTTTACTTTCTTAATGACATCAGGATTATAATTAAAGAGTGACTTTCAGATTTTCAGTGATATTGGACCTCAGTATTGGTCCTTCTTCATGTAAACAAGAGAGAATAATTGAAGAATTTTAAAAAAAAACATTTTAAAAGCAAAAAGCTTAATAAGATCACAGTTTAGTAAGGACTTCCATGAACAAAAGGGACTGTACTTTTCAATGCTGGATTATTTCATATTTTTCTTTTTTCTTTTGTTGATTAATATGCTTTTGAGGATTTTGAAACTATTTTGGAAAAATCTGACGACCATGGGAAAGTGGATTGTTTACTTGGAAGTAAAAAAATAACAAGATTAGAGCTGGATTGCAAAATTGTATGTATGGATACAGCAGTGGAACTAAATGCTTTCACTTTTACAACAAGTTAACCTTGAAAGAAAAAAAGTATAAGATTTTTTTTTTATTTTTGTTTTTAAATTGACAACCAGAATAAAGGCAAAAACTGTTGAAGCAAGGAGGGGATCTCTAGAGTTACCTTTGGAAAAGACAATCTCATCAGAAATGTCCCAGAAACGGCTTGAGATGAGAGTGATGAGACAAGCAATTACCAAAATAAGGGAAGAGTTGAAACAAGAGTTAGACAAGAGGGTAAAGAAATTAAGGAATCATTTAGACAACTGGCAGGGGATGGAAAACAAATTAATGAGAAGGTGCAAACTTTGGAAAATAAAACTGAAATTATAAATAGAGAGGGGGGGAAAGATTTGTATAATTTGGCATTGTTAGAAATGAGGGGGAAAAGTACATGCCTGAGGTTTAGGTCAATTGTGGAGGACCCTAATAAAGACAGTAGAGAGAAGACTGTCAATTCTTTGGCAACTTTTTAAGAAACAGAACAAGATGAGATGGAATTTGAGATTGATAGAATTCATAGAATTCTAGAGTAAGAAACATCCCAAGAGATGTAATTGTTTATTTTATTAAGAAACTGAGAAGGGATCCATTTTTCAGCAGCATTTTGAAAATAGATTGAAGACTGATGACAGAGATGTTATAGTGCTTAAAGAGATCCCTGCTAAAATATGGTAGCACCCCCATATCTGCTGATTTGCCAACCGCTGATTCAATTATCCATGGTTGGCAATGGTAGGGGTGAAGGGGGAAAGGACAGGGAAGGAAGGATCATACTTCCCCCTCACTTTCCCCGGGAGGGCTCCAGTGGCAGTAGCAGTGGCGGCGGGGTGTGTGGCTCCTCTCCCTTACCCGTCTTTCAGCAGCAGTGGCGGCAGCATGGCTCAGGATGGGCAAAAGCCCTCCACCTCTCCCACTTCCTCTGCCTCACGCCCACCCTCCAGCAGCACTGGCAGTAGAGGAATGGGAGAAGGAGGAGAGCTCACCTCCCTGCTCCTTTCCCCTGGGAGGGCTCCTGCAGTGGCGTTGGTGGGTGGCATTTCACTATTATCTGTGGATTTCAGTATCCATTGGGGGTGGAACCACCCCCCCATGGATATGGGGGTGCTACTGTATTGCATAAGAGAAAAGACTGTGGCTTTCTGACAGATAAACTGAAACAGAAAAAGAGCCCATTTAGATGGGATAAATGGGAAGGAATGATTTATTTATTTTTTTACAGTACTTTTAAACAACAAAGATTTCAGGGGAATTTTGTACAGAAAGCAAGATAATTTCTGGAAAATTCAAGGGAGATTTGGAAGAAATGCAAGAGAAAAGGGGGACTGGTGAGACAACAAATCAAGATCAAGAACATCAGGTGCAACTAGAAGTGGAAGAAGATTCTGCAACATTAGTTGCTGCAGGTGTTTATTCCTCTAAGCTGTTGCCTTGACTATTGTTTGCTAATGCTTTACATGGAATATAAATGGAATAAACACTCCTCAAAGAGGAAAAATTCAGTATTTGGGGGGAAAATAAGCAGAATGTAATTTGTCAATGAACAATGTGGGGTACAGATTGATATGCAAGGGGTTAAGATTTTGGTGTGGGGTATATGCCCCAAATGAGGATAAGGTAGCAATAGCATTAGCATTGATATTTATATGCCACTTATCAGTGCCAAAGCACTCCGTAAGCAGTTTGCATTGTTTGCTTTAGCTAATTGCACCTCAGCAAGCTGCGTACTCATTTTACTGACCTATGGAAGGATGGAAGGCTGAATAACATTTTATAAGGGACTTATGGAGAAGTTGATGGATCTGTCTTGTAAGAATTTGTGCCTCATGGGAGACTGGGATGGGGTGGTATTCCCCCCCCCCAAAAAAGACAGAATTGGGGGGGGGAGAGAATAGGCTCTTTCAAGGCAAGTTACCAAAGTCTTTTTGGATTTAATGGACAATTTGGAGTTGATTGACACACAGAGATATAAATATGGTGATGTTAAAGAATATACTTAATTTTGTGAAAGACATAGATCTTTTTTGAGAACAGATACGATTTGGGTTTTTTAAGACTTTGGCTACTGGGGTTTGTAAAGCTGATATATTTCCAGACCATAACTTGGTGGTTTTAACTCTTAATCAGAAAAAAGAGATAAATTTAGATTGAGATTGAATGAAATTCTGTCACAGAATGAAATGGTGGTTGATGTTTATAAACAGAAAATGAAAGATTCTTTTAAAAGAATAATTTGAACAAAGGTACAGAGGCCAGAATGGTTAGGGATATGAGTGAAACATTTATGAGAGAGTATTTTATCCCACATAATTCCAATCTTAAAAGAAAGAGGCAAGAGAAAACTCAATTGATTATGGATTACATTAAAAAAAAAGAGGTTTAAAATTCTCCATCAAGGACTTCTATTACCAATCAAAGATTTTGCAGAGACAGTTATCTATGTTAAGGGAGAGTAAGATGGTGAAAAAGAGGAACTATGTAAAGCAAAAGAATTTTGAATTTGCAAATAAACCAGGGAAATGTTTGGCATAAAAATTGCAAAAAGAAAAGTGAAAGGAAGTGATACTACAAATACAAGAGGGAAATGCTGTAATAAGAGATAATGTAAATATACAAAAGTTTCATTATAATTACTCCTCTTTATGTAAACATCAAGAAATTTCTTTGGAGAAAGTGGATGAATATTTGGGTAACCAGGATTTACCAAAGATTCTGGAATGTCTGAGATAGATTATGAATACTCCTATAAGGGTAAGAGAAATCTGAGAAATTATGGGAAAGCCTAGAACAGGAAAAGCACCTGGGCCAAATGGTTTGTCAGCTCTTTATTATAAATGTTTTGAGGATGAAATTTTATTGCCTCTACAGTAAATGATGAACAGTATTTAACAAAAATTATAGACCAATAGCATTATTGGATAATGACTATAAGCTGTTTACAATGATTTTAGCTGAAACATTGAAAATCATTTTGCAGAATTTTGTCCATGGGGACCAATGTGTATCTCTACCTAAAAGACAACTGCATGATAATATCAGAAATGTATTAGATATTCTGTAATACTTAGAATGACATAATGAAATGCAGGCTGCATTGATTTTTCTACATATGGAAAAGGTCTTTGAGAATTTGAACTGGACATTCTTATTTAGGATTTTGAGACAGAGGAGCTTTGGTGATAATTTTAATAAATGGGTTAGAGCAATTTATATTTTCCTGAAAGCACAAATTGAATAAAGTTAACCACCACATGTAAATTTTGCATAAAATAAGTCCTGAACTGTGACTAGTCTTCCTAAACTGCATAGCTTTCAAAGAGCTTCTCACAGCAAGAAAAATAATGCTACAATTTTGTTTGCTACTTCAGGTTTTCACCTACCTCATCATAGAATTAGAATTACGCAGGACATTGTTACTTGCATGTGTGGCAACACTTTTGAACTCCTTTAATGGTGTGTCTTTCTGGATGGAGAAGCTTCACCTTCACAATGCTTTGAAGATTTCCTCTGATGCAGCCAGCTCTATTGGCTTTGGGATTTATTTCAGGGGGCACTGGTGTGCCCAACTCTTGCCTGAGGAAGGAGCTGCTGCAGGTTTGCTGTTGGATTTGACCTTTTTGGAGTTTTTCCTGGTTGTGGTAGATATATGGATCTGGGCTGATGATTTGGCTAACTAATCAATCCATTTCTGGTGTGACAATTTGGCAGCTGTGCATTTGATTAACACTATGCCATCCAAGTCTAAGTGAGTTATGCACTTAGTGAGGGTGTTCGTTTCTCTGTACTTATGACTCAATATACTTTTTACAGCTCTCCATCTTGCTGGCATGAATAATGGAACAGCTGATGCTCTTTCCTGCTATGAGATGGAACACTTCAGAGACCTGGCTCTAGAAGCAGATCCCTGCCCTGCCCCAATGCCCATAGACCTGTGGAGTCTCAGAGGGGTGAGATTGTAAGAGCCATCTTTAGCATCCTCTACTAGAGCTAGTTATAAGAAAGCAGAGAAGGATTTTGAATGTTTTTGGTCCAGTGAGGGGCTTCTGCCCCTTTTGACCCTACAGTATTGCATGATGCTCCTTGCACCACACTCAATTGAAAACAAATTAGCACCCTTGGCATTTGCAGCAAAGGCCTGGGGTTTTGAGGATACAATTGGAGGACAAAACCTCGTAGGCTGGGCCCATGAGAGGGGCAATGCGGGTGATGAGTGTGAACCACTGCCTTGTGGAATACTCAGAGGTCTGGGTGACTAACTGGTATCCATTTGTTCCTCTGCCTATGAAGCTGCTGTTTTTAATGTGGCTTCATTAAAGGCTTTCTTTGGGGCTCTGAGGATGAATGAGTTGGTAGTGGACTCAAAACAGGATTCTTTGGGAAGAGTGACCTTAATCTATTCGAGGAATGAGCAGTCTTGGTCGTTAGCACCTCCAAGACTGACCAAAAAGGTAAGGTGACACCAGTTGAGTTATGCAAATGCGCTGAAGCATCTCTGTGTCCAGTTCATGCCCTACACCTTTACACTCGAATGTGGAGGGTCAGTGATGAGCTTCATTTTGCCATAACTATTTGTCTCCCCTTACCAGGTACCAGTTTTGAATGGTTACCTCAAAGACTTTGACTTGTTTGGTGCTGTTCCATTTGGAACCTGTTCCATTAGGATAGGGAAAACCTCAATGGTGTTCATGATTGGCATGGGCCCTTGTTCGATTCAACACATTAGGCATTGGGAGTTGATGGCATTTAGGAGTTATGTGCTCTCTATGCTGTTTTGAAGGTTATTAGCTTGATTCTTCTTTCTCATTAGTCCCTAGGTGCTGCATTGTGCAGCAATGAGTCCTGATTAGCAGCCACAGCATGGTCCACTGGGCAGCATGCTGGGCCCAGAATTCACATTTTGGGGAGCAGATGGGGCTGAGTAACGTTGCTACTGTTGAATACAGACTGAACTCTGTCAACATCCACTCACCAGAACAACAGGCATCAGTTGAAATGCTTTATTGTCTCATGATATAGATGCAAACAGTAACAATGGATTGACAGGTCTGAGAATTGGGCGCCAAAGGCCCTTCATTAATACATTTCTTAGGTTTCATTTCCTCTTCAACCACCACCTGGTTAATTGGTACTATCAGCTCCATGCAATACTCCTTAAACATTCCCAAGAGAAATAACCTTCTCTAGTATTGTGCTGCGAGGACAGTCCCTGATGCCTTGACTTTGCTTGTTGTAGGGTCAATAGACAGATATGTAATGCCATGATGTGTGGGTTGGGCCACTTTCTCCCACATCCTGACATAATTTTCTGACAGCCTTAGCTTTACAGCACAGGTGGTGTACATTTGTTGGAGTCAAGCAATGAGATCTTTCTGTGAGCTCTGCAGAAGGGGGTAAGTGCTCTATTAGCTGGCCTGGTGGAGGAAAGGGACTAAGCAGATGCTCCTCCCTTGTCTGTGGCAGGTAACAGGGACTGCCCTTGGGGTCAAGTGTTTTTGCCCGAGGGAAGGCTGAGGGGTTAGTCACTGGGATAACATCTGGCCTCAGCTGGACCCCACCAGGTTGCTCTCCATCTGTTGCTCATCCATGGATGGTTTAAATAGGTTTTAGGCCAAATAAATTAGCTTTTATTTAACACAATTTATATGTCTGGTCTGGTTATTTCAGGGTTGGTCATCAATAAGCCCTGAACTTTGATTAGACATCCAAAACTGCATAGTTTTCAAAGTCCTTCTCACAGCAAGAAAAATAAATGCTAAAATGGCTTCCTTTGAGAAGAAAATTAGTAAAGAAATTGCACCCCTAGCACTTACACAATTCCTGAGACCATGCACTTGCACATGGGTTTTATGCTACCTGCTACCCCATAAAATTCCACCCCTAGCCTCATAACATGATGCAAAGAAAAAGATGGAATGAATGGGAGATAGGAGAGTGTTACAACTTTTATTACTATTTTTCTGCAGCAGCAGGGGAACATTTCCAGGTACCCGGGATTCCTATTTTAAACCTCTCCCCATGAAAAAAATATAGGGAAATATTTTTATTTAATCTTGACACTTTGGTGAAGAATTGCATTATAATATTCTTGTAAAATCTTGGTTTGTTCTTGACTATCTACTAGTAAAGAATTAAATATTGTCGAAAGAGAGGGAAAAAATCATTGCAATCTTAATCATATACTTCTGACCTGTTTGTCAGTTTTCTTACTATGATGGATGAACACCATTCCTAGTTCTCTTTTCTCTTGCAAATGCATTTTAATGTAGTGTTTTCTGCTACAAGCCTTCTGTGCAAAAAAGGTTTTTGCATGTGTAAAATATTTCACCAAGATATGTTAGCATTAATGAGGCAAATCCTGTTACCTAATGATAAGAATAATATTAATTACAAGTGTGGCTTTAAAATCATTCAGCACCTTTTCAAAAATAATTCCCATTATGCTTCATTATTCACACTCTCTAATCCAATTTTAATGCTTTGTTCCAAAGATCTGAGATATACAAAGTATGATTAAGTCACCAGGGGAGCATTATCTGCTAATGTATGATTGATCAATAGAGAAGTTGCTATTATGATGATAATAAAAAGTACTGTTATTATCATCTAGTAATTCTATAGCTTTCTACATTACACCTTTCAAATGTACACTGAGCTCTTTTGAGAAGATGCTAACAGAACAGACAAATCTGATGGTACACTGTGTTACCAGGCCTTACATCCTCTCCCTCCAATAGTTCGTAATTCGGCAATATTGGACATTTCACGAGGTCTAGGTAGACCAGGGCAGAATGAAAGTAGGTTCAAGTGGATGTCACCCAAGACCTAATGAAGATGTCTTGGGAACTCCCAACAAACATGCCCAAGATAGGATTAAGTGAAGACCCTTAGTATCAGAGTCATCAAGGTGGAATGTTGTAACTATATCCATCATACCCAACTGCAAAACCTATCACCCCCACCTTGGTTCACTTACAATTGGCAATAGTTGGAATCAATTTGGCTAACTTGGGCTTTTCATGGGCTGACAGGAAAACACATCAGCCAAAGGAGGATTTACCAAGCCAGGAAGGGACCCCACAAATTCCCCAAACATTCACGCCTTGACACAACCAGTCAACATCTCTTTTGATGTAGAAAAGGTCCTTCTTGTCTCATGTCCGAGAAGGCAAACATCCATTTATACACCCCTTTTCATTGTCATGCTAAACTTGTTATTCATCTACATATCTGCAAGTCAAAGGAAGGTAGTCTGCCAATCACTGGATCCAAAGTTACCCACATTTCCCAGTTTCTAGCTAGTCCAGAATTCCTTTGTTTTAATCATTAGGAACCATATGAAGAAAAGTGTTCTTTTGCCTAGATTGCAGCTTCAAAGGGATTTTTCTTAAAAAAAAAAAAACCAAACACACACACACACCTGGAAAAATCAGTTCAGCATGCTCCCTATCACTACCCCCCCCACTAGTATGAACCACCTCCCCCCCCATTTCTCTAAACCCCACTAATGCTTCCTGACCCCTGTGCAGCTTCTGCCAAACAGGCACTTCATTCCTGCTTCTAATAAACTTAACTCACTGCTAAAGTTCCACCCACCCCGCTTCTAGTGCATCAGCTTTCTGGTACTCCCGAGAAGTCTTCAGGATCAGGTACAGTATAGCCCCCAAAGCCTTAATCTAATCCACTTCTAACCATTTCCTGCCTTACTTTGAGAATCTTGTGTGTGTTTGCTTGGGGGTCGTTTACATGGACAAATACTCTAAATATACCGCTCATAGAGTAAGATAGCTCATAGTTCCCACAGATCGCAGCACAGCATCACCTCATTCAGAAGGGGGGAAGCTAAAACACCCAAATATAGCGTGGCAAGGGATGTCGCTACTTTTGCCGGTATATTTGCAATGTAGCACTTTATTGGCAGTGTAAACTACCATTCCACTAAGGGTTACAGCAGAGCTGCATTGTGATTGGTTGATGATGCAGGGGTGGGCTTAAAAGAGGGGCAGGGAGGGAGGGAAAGACAGTAGCAATTAGAGGAAACTTTGAAAAATCCTCTCTGCTATTTTGCAAGCCAGTTTGCAAACAAAAAGGATTCCCTACAATTTTCATTCAGGGAGCATTTCTTCTCATCCTCTCTACTGTTTTGAAAGTATGTAAAAGCTCAGTTCATCAGCTGTGATCCTGTGCATGGGGGAGGGAGAGAAACCATTTCACAAAGGGCTGTAGCAGAGCTGAACTGCTATTCCCCCCCCTCTCTCTCTCTCGGCTTTCCTCTATTTGGAGGAAAACCTTCCGTTTGAATTGTGGAAAGGGAGTAGGGGGGACTGCCTCTAAGCTGTTATTCCCCCCCCTCTCTCTGGCTTTCCTCTATTTGGCAGAAAATGCTGTTTTAAGCAAGGGGGAAAACCTTCTGTTTGATTTGTGGGAAGGGAGGGGGGGACTGCCTCTAAAAGCTGTTAAGCACGGAGTTTGGGCCAGGGCAGACATTCCTATGGCATTCCTTTGTCTCCTCACAATGCTTGGCCATGCCCCCAGCACTTTTGGCTGTGTGAACCTCAAAGCAGAAAAAATCAAAGAGCCACAAAATATAGCTGTGTAAACATATACCGTGTAAACTACCCACCACTGATGCGGGAAAGCGCTAAAGCGCAACTTAACACAATGAAACCTGCCGTGTAAACCAGCCCTTGGTAAATGTTTGTGTGTGTGAATGTAGTTTAAACAGTTCAATAAAGTTTCTTCAGGTTATTTTTGGTCTCTTGCTCTGTTTTTCCTAAGCTCCACTGGTATACACAAGTTAAAAGATGCCATATATTATGCAGCGTCTTGACATTTGAGTTGCTATAATTCCTCACTGTGAGACCAATACTTGTGTGGACCTTTTCTGTGGACACAAGGGTTTTGCATAACAAAGTGCTAATCCCCTCTTGGACACTCCTGGAAGTGAGTCATACTCACAAACAGTTACCAGAATACCCATTATCCCCAAAATGTCTTTCCTCATGACTTTTCCTCTCCCACAATAAGGAGACTGCCATAAACCCATCAAGTTTGATATCTTGGCCATTAGTGGTAAATATCCAAGTCAGAATTTACTTTGTTTAACTGTGGGAGACACATCTAGGGATTGTCTCACACTCAAACACCCCTTCAGGATACAAAATTGGGTATAAATATTACCCCCAGATAATAGCCAAGCATGCACAGTTTTTCATACACCATCACTCTGCCGGACTGCCTCAGCTTCACAACTGAGTCTTCCTTGCTGCATGAACCTCTGCTCTTCAGAATTGGTAAATTATAGCCCAAATTTCCCTGAATCTATTCCTCTATCCAAATCTTTCTGCCTTAACTCTGTGTTAGCCTTGTGTGGTCTCTTGTGAGCATGAGTGCATGTGTGAATGCTTCCATGTTTATTTTCCAATAAAAATATTTCCAATTCATTTTAAGGTGGCGTCTCAGCAGTGAGTACTGGTATATGAAGGTGCAAAGGTCCCACAACTTATCTGATCTCTCTCAGCCACAGCTTTGAGCTAATAATAATTCCCCCAAATAATATCATAATTTTAGTGTCACAAGTGGGTCGTTCATGGACCCCACACATTTGAGTAACAACAATGTAATTTTTAGTAATATAGATGTCATGGCCAAGCCAGGGCAGTGGATCCTCATGTATGCATCTCAGCATGGGAAACCTGAGATGGAAATCACAGAATAAGAAGGGTGGATACTAAAGTCTAGCAAATAGACGGTGCTGGCAAAGGCAAAAGTAAAACTTCCTAGTATTTATACCAGATTTGGTCAATCCAATCATTTCATAATAGATGAGCCAATGCTGCACAGTGCTATTCCATCCTGGAAAAGGCTTAGTATCAACTTGGATACCATTTTAGTTGCCATGGCCTCAGCCAACAGAATCCTGGGATTTGAAATTTGCTGAGGTGCTTAGCTTTTTTTGTTTGGGAGCTTTGAGAACTAAAGAATTCTAGCAGAAAATTATAAGTTTTATTTCATGTTACACAATTATAGCACTTTCATGCCACTTTAAAACAGATATGACAACATCCTGTGATTGGTAGTATAGGGAGATATTTAGCATTCTCTGCCAGATTAGTCCGAAGATTCCATAGGCATGCAGACATGGCAATTAAAGTGGTGTAAATGTGCTGTGATTGTGTATTATGAAATATGAAACATAAATAAGTCCTTCACCATGTTGCAAATTCCAGAATTCCATAGAATGGAGCCATGACAGTTAAAGTGCATCAAAGTCTCATAACTACAAAGTGTTCACACACCCTAGACACATACAATCATTATTAGCAATAGCAATAACAATTACATTTCTATACCGCTTTATAGTGCTACGCACTCCTTAAGCGGTTTACAATGTGTTAGCTAAGGCATTAAGTGTGATGGAAGTAGGCAAATACTACTTACTGCTACTTGCCATCCTGTTACAAAAGCTTATTATACATCTATAGCTCACAACACTGCTTTAGACAATGGCTAATGAAGATAACAACTTCCTTTACTCTCAGTTTGGCAGCTGAGTACTGAGTCAATGTTACAACATGAAGAAAAATCCATTTCTCTCCATTGGAATAAAAGATTGGTTGAAAGAATCAGCCCTGCTGACAACAAAATCCTTCCTGCCACTTCCCCACCTCTATTTAAAGCATCATCAAAGCCTTGCACACTCATACAGCAAAGCTGTGCTAATGGGCAGGCAGTGACACGAAATGAAGCAAGCAGAAGGAAAGGAAGTTAAGGCAGCAAGGTAAAAAGAGCAAGGGGGGGGAGGCACAGCAACATTGAGAGGTAGGGTTTGGCAATGTACAAGGGAGGTAGGAAGGCAAGGCAGTGGTGGCAGAGATCCTCCAGCATGGTGGTAACACAGTTTACTGTTCCTGACACTGCTATCTGAAGCAGCAGCCTCAATCTCCGTAATTGACAGGTCTTATACCACACTTCCACCGCACCCTATCGGTTTCTGCAAATGGCTGCTAGCATGGCCAGTAGTAAGAGATTCCAGAACATCTGGAGATCTATCCTCTGAGATGAGTGTCCCGTGGAACCCACCTCATGCCACAGCATTAAAATTTGGTTTGATTCAACTGTGCTCTCTCAGACTCCTTCCCAACACAATTTACATAATTAGGCATCATGTTCGGCAACCTTCACACACCACATACACACTGCACTTGTCCTCCAGCAGAGCATTGCATGACAATAACATTGGCTATATTTTAAAATGAGCACTAACATTATTTAGCCTTTTTAATTTCTAGAGAGTTAGGGTTCAATTATACAAAGTGCAATATACCTAAAAGCCTGCATCTGACTATTGTTTCACATCGATCACACTTTTGCCTTCCTAGCAGGGTGGCAATATATACAAAAAAATAGACTAGGGTGTCTGCATCTTTGAGAGCTGGGTACAAGAGAGAATTTCAGCAGGGGTAGCTAGACAGGTAAACATAAGGAACACAAGTGCATAGCACCTATGAGTGAGAATCAGCCCAGGGTTTGAGATCTTCAGGGAAGATTCTTCTTGCTGCCACATTCTGATACACAAGAGCATGACATGGTCATGCTCTTCATGATTATGCTCAGGCTCTGAAACTCTCCACAGCGTATGACAAACTCATAAACCCAGACCTTGGGACTCCCTGCAAACCATAATGTATAAAAAATCCCCTCTTTTGCACAATTCTTAGAAGTTTAAGAGACTGGTCCTCTTTAACATCAGATCACACTATTTCTGGCTTACGTTAGAGTAGGAAACAGGTTGTGTCTGTAACCCTTTTCCAATCCACTATATTATGTGTAGATTTAGCAAATAATTTCCATAATATGCAAATTATGTCACCTAGGTTTAGAAAGATGGAATAGGGCATCCCTACCAGTGAGATACAGAATCTCCATAGGGGAGAATCAAGAGTTCCTCCTTCTCTGGAAGGTTCCAAATAATATATGAAACTAGATTCGCAATCCTTATATATGTGTGTCCACAGGGAAATCATAAAGAATGACATGGCAATTTCATTGAAATGGAGAATGAGGATATACACTGCTATTTCATCTCTAAAACTTTCCTTTGGGAATGTTCTGTGGAGGTAGGAAACAGTATCACCTTCCTTCTCTTGGATAAATCCTCTGTGCCCAAAAACCTGGAAATAATGCCAAATAGCTCCACTAGAATTCTCAGAAGAGTTGTGCAGGTTAACTATTTGTACTGGAAAGAACATGCTTTAGTGATAGTACACTCTTCACTATTGTGAAAAGCACAGTGATTTGTGAAGCACACCATCTTCAATCCTTAGATTACATCTTCCCAGGCTAGTCCCATAGGCTTCACTTGAATTACTATGAAGTAAAGAACTGAATACTCTAGTCAGTCATTTCTTCCATATATACCATTCAAAGGAAATACAAATGAATGAACAAGCAGCATGATGTTCCTTCTTGAAAAGAATGCTACCAGCTGCCCATTCATTAAACATGAGCAATGTTCTTATCTGGGGAAAAAATGGTGGAGTAACCCTCACAGAGGACAACATTGTAACAGATTTGTATGTTTCCAGAAGCACACAATTGTCAAACAGATTGCTACCTTTGGCTTTTAAGAATAATTTAATGTTATTTGTCATTTCCTTCTGTGCTATCCTGTTTAGTAGAGAGATGTTTAAACCTTGAGTTACAGACATTGATGTCTGATTGTATATTTTTATCTTTAGCAGTGTTGATGGCTTCATTCTTTTTTAACTTTTTTTTACAGGAGATACTTCCTCTCAAAAGTAAAATAAGTAAAATATAAATTAGATTTAAATTACATGCAGTCTATAACACAAGTAGTCAGAGTAGTCAGAAATCATGCTGTTATCAACAAAGGCTACTTTTACTTGTTGGGTCACACAGGAAACTTGGAGTCTAGGAAATCTATACAGTTGTCCCTCCATATCCACGGATTTGGTATTCAAGGATTTAAGTATCCATGGCTTGAAAATAGTCTTTAAAAAATAATAATCCAAAAAGAAAACCTTGGTTTTGCCATCTTATATACAGGACAACATTTTGCTATGCCATTGCATATAATGGGACTTGAGTATGCACAGATTTTGGTATCCATTGGAGTCCTGGAACCAAATCCCAGTGAATATGAAGGACAACTGTACATGAACACATCCTTATCATGGTTTTTTTTTTTTGTTCCTGCCAAATAAAGGGGATTTGTTTATGTTAAAGGCCATGTGTTTCATGAGCTACAAGTGCTACATTAAACAAAAGAGTCATCCCCATGTGAGATCTTCATAATTTGTGACCCAATAAGACAATTGGGAACCCAGACATCCTGCAAGCTGCCCTTAACCTTTTTACTCCAATCAATGGGTAGAATTCATGAATGCCTATCTGTCAGCTTTGTTAGTGGGGAAAAAATCCATTTTCCATTCCTCATACTTCATGCCCCAACAATCCTCTACAGAGGGAGACCATCCCTAGTAGACACTTCAAAAGGACAAGTACGACACTGCAAAAAGTAGAGAAAGATGTGTAGAGAAAAAGGTCCACCCCACTCACACACTGGATGTTCTCTATGATCTGCAGTTTAACTAACTCATTTACCATTTCATTTCACTACTTATTAAATTGTTTTTCTTGTTAACTGCTATCAAGTTGAATGGAGCTTCTCCATCTTCTGCTTCCAATTATGTCATCTATTTGATTTCTATATTGGCCATCAGATGACGCCATGTTTACTGTTGCCTTTTTAGTTTGGTTGAATGTGTTCATGAAGAATGCGTTTGCAAACTGTTGGCTAAACAAAATTCAATCAGTCATTCTCCTGCTTCCTTTCTTGATGGTAGGCCAAATTATCCTACAAGCGTTGATTCTGTTCTGTTTTCCAACTTTTGCATTCCAATCACCAAAACAGGGCTTCCTGTAATCAATTTCCTCCTGGACTTCAGCATAGAATCTTTTGATTATTTCTCTTTTGCCTCTGTAGTTGGAGCGTAAACTTAGATTATGGTTTATCATCAAGTCTTATTGATATTATTTGGTCAAATTTTGCATTAATGCCATTCAATTTCTTGAATTTTCATTTCCAGAGTAAAATAGCTGCCCCCAATTCATGCTTCTCACATTCTATGTTCCTATAATATATGCTGTGCAGCTTCAGACTTTCCTTTCACCTCTGAGCATGTCAACAACTGAAGGTCATTTTGGCATGAGTACACTTGCATCATTAGCCATAGGGCTACTCATACTTGTCCTATGCTCTTCCCCAGTAGGTCACTGAGCGTCTTCTGACCTGGCAGTCTCATCTTCTGGCACTATCTCTTGTTTCATTTTCTGTTGTCACATCATAGGGTTTTCATGGTAAAACACATTCAAAGGGGTTTACTAGTGCATCCTTCTGCATAGTCCAAACAAACAGGGGGTACTTTATCTTGAAGCTCAAAGCAGTTACAATATGTACGGGTATTCACAAAGTAGACAGACAAATTGCTACACCAGGCACCAGAATTGCTCAAGAGGAGAGTGCTCTGACTGCAGCGTCCTTTTATACAGTCCCTCAGGGCATTGGCTCCCCCAAACACCTGGGTGCCTTACATCAGCCTTTTGCACACCACATTCTACTGTGCACCCCACACTTCACCCTGATGCAATGCCATGCAATCTCCTGACTGTGCAGCTGTGGCCTCCAGGTTTGAGACTGGGCTTGGACTTGACTAGGCTGGCAGACTTGGCAGTTGTCTGGCCATTTTCTAAGATGTTCAGACACTGACTCCTGACATCCTTTTGCACAATACTAACAAGTGCTAGCTATGGTACCACTGCTGTTGTCTCTGAGAGATCCTCTGCCAGTGTTATCACACACACATGCTGCTGCTGCCCTGTAGCTGTTTGGCATGTTTAGCACTTTTTCTTATTACCAGAATATCAAGACAATAATTGTCCTTTTGAGACAATAATGGAAATGCAAAGCAGCTAAGAATTCACTGACTAAAAGCTTCCAGTAATGGTTATAAAAAAGGATTTTGCCTTTAAAGAAAATAAACAAAATAAACAAACCCCCAATACTGTCAAAATATAAGTAAGTATTCTCATAATTCATAGGGCTATTATTAGTCCCAGTGACAGTAGATCCACTGCAACAATGGGATGTACATAAATGTTGACTTAACAGGTCTCAGTTATTCAATAGATATACTCTAGGGAACAAACCAATTGATTTAACCCATAGGCTTGGCACTTCAGATCTGCTTTCTTGTTAAAATTGATGCCCCTCATTTAACTGCAAATGGAAAGACTATTGGGAAATATTCAGAAAATGGTGGGAAAACATGTTTTCTTGAATGTTGTTAAAACATGATGAAGGGACACATGGACTGACAAGAATCTTCACACTTTGGGACTTAGGACTCAGCAAATCAAGATAGCAGCCACGAGTACAGGGCGCTGATACTCCCCCCAATAATAACCTCTCTGCACATTTATTTTAAACCTTTAACTTTAAAAGAAGGGGGTTGCCTCAGCAAAGCACAAAAACAACTGTTGTTTCTCTGGAATACCAAAATTGTGCTTCTGGACATCACAAATGGAAAGCCCTCCCTTGCTTGCAAGACAGACAAATCAGCTTTTAACTTCCACCCTTGTCCAGAATGTGCAGCACTCTTAATAGGTTGTCCAAATGACCGAAAATGCTCATCTCCCTGCAGTATATCAAAAACTTCGCAGAAAACAGCAAAGTCCATTTGTGTGCTGTAAATTGAGTTTTTTGCCTCTCTCGTTCCAAACATGGTGAATCTCCTGCACAACTCTTTGGGACAAAAGGTATTCTCTACACATTCCATTAGGAGTTTTTCATCATCTAGACAATGCCTTAGTCTGTGCAAAATTTTCACCTTTTTTGCACATAAACAAGCATTTTCTGTGCAAAAAATAATATTTCTATTTTGTGCACAGAAAAATCAGTTTCCTGCACAGAAACTGCTGTTTTCTGCCTCAAAATTCCATATGCAAACAAGTCAAAAACCCATTAACAATCTTAAAAAAATGCCAGAGCTTTCCAAGACTTTCTCACAATAGGAAGCAAATTCCTAAAATTACTTGTAGCATCATTTAAGAATGAAATTACATTTAATCAATGATGGCTTTGACATTTGATGTCCAGACAGTACTTTGTATAGAATAAAAACATAGACAAGCACACAACTGCTGTTAAGAAAAAAATGATCCATTATAAATTAACGCCAGAAAAATGGGACATCTGTGTCATATCTGTTTTAAATAGTTTTCTTTTTAATCTGCTTGTTCTTACAACACTATTTAATGCTAGTGAAAACATCTATGGTATGCATTCTAGAAATCTCTCTCTCTGGTTTTGTTTGCAAACGAAGATTCAGGAAGGACTCATCACATGCTTTCTGCAAGCGTGCTGATGACTAAAAAGGCCAATACAAGATAAACATATCCGGTTGCAGAAAGCACAACAGAAGGTCTCCTTGGGTGATGTTTTTGGGTTGTGATTCTTTCTGCATTGTCATTTCTCTTCAAGACTTGTTCGGTGTGAGCTCTCAAATAAGGCTGTAGCATTGTGGATAGTGCGTCTCCATGCCTCCCAATGTGAGGCCAGGGTGGACCATTGTTGGTGATCAATTTGGCCAAGCCTGAGATGTTGTTTCAGGGAATCCTTGTATCACTTTTTTGGAGTGCCCCTCTTACACTGACCCATGGCAAGTTCAACGTAGAATACTATTTGTGGGAGGCGATGGTCCTCCATCCTAGAAACGTGCCCTGCCCAGCGCAGCTGTGTTCTCAATATCATGGCCTCAATGCTGGTGATCCCTGCTTGCTAAAGGACAGCAACATTCGTCACATAGTCAGTCCAGTGTATACTTAGGATTGTGCGTAGACAGCACTAATGAAAGCGTTTGAGGAGTCGTAAGTGTTGGCGATAGGTGACCCATGTTTCAGACCCATAAAGGAGAATAGACAGTACAATGGCTCTATACACATTGATTTTTGTGTTTCGCCTCAGGTGTTTGTTACTCCAGACTCTTTTGTAAAGTCTTCCAAATGTGCTATATGCCTTTGCTAATCTGTGATCGATCTCTTTGCCAATCTTGGCATCTGAGGAGATCATGCTTCCCAGGTAGCTGAACTGCTGAACAGACTTGAGCACAGATTTGCCGACAGCAATGTGGGGATGATGGTGTTCATCCTGTGGTGCAGGCTGCTAAAGAACTTCCATTTTCTTCAGGTTGACGTCCAGCCCAAACAGCTCTGCAGCTGTTGTAAAGCAGGATGTTAGGCGCTGTAGAGCTGCTTCTGTGTGGGCAACAAGGGCAGCAGCAGCAGCGAAGAGCAGCTGACGAACTAGATAGTTTAGAGTCTTAGTGCGAGCCCTCAGATGGCTTAAGTTAAACAAGCTACCATCAGTACGGTAACGTATATAGATGCCGTCTTCTTCTTCAAGCTCTGCTGTAGCCCTTTGGAGCATTATGCTGAAGAAGATTGTAAATAAAGTTGGAGCAAGAACACAACCATGCTTCACTCCATTCGTTATTAGAAACGTCTCTGAAAGAGCATCGCCATTTCTCACTTGACCCTGCTGGGCCTCATGTAGCAAGATAATCATTTTAAGGAATTTTGGGGGACATCCTAGTCTTTCCAGGATCTGCCACAGATCTTTTCTACTCACAGTGTCAAAGGTTTTGGTGAGGTCAACAGATGTTACATAGAGACCCTTGTTCTGCTCTCTACATTTCTCTTGCAGTTGTCTAAGGGCAAATACCATATCTGTAGTACTCCTATTGGCTCTGAAGCCACAATGGTTTTCAGGAAGAAGTTCTTCTGCAATAGCAGGAACTAATCTGTTCAGGAGTATCCGTGCAAGGATTTTTCCAGCAATAGAGAGCAGTGTTATGCCTCAATAGTTTGAGCAATCAGATGTTGTTCCTTTTTTCATGTACAGGGTGATGATGACTGCATCTCAGAGATCTGATGGCAGTTCCCCTTTTCCCCAACAATTCACAAGGAGTTCGTGGAATTTATCATGGAGTACGTGACTTCCATGCTTCCAAACTTCAGGTGGGATTTCATCAATCCCAGCTGCCTTGCCATTTTTCATCTTTTGTATGGCCTTAAGGGTCTCTTCCAAAGTGGGAGCTATGTCCAATTCATTTTTCATCAGTTTTTGTATCATATGTTGGATAGCTGAGCCTTGGACTACTCGGCTGGAACTAAAGAGACTTTGAAAATGTTCAGCCCATCGATTCAGGATGGAGGCTTTATCAGTAATTAATGTTTGACCATCTGTTCTGTATAAGGAGCTTTGGACCTGATAAGTAGGTCCAAACACTGCTTTAAGAGCTTCATAAAATCGTCTAAGATCACCCAGGTCTGTACAATGTTGTGTCTTTTCTGCTATATTGATCCACCACTTGTTCTGCATGTCTCGGAGTTTTTGTTGAAGTTTGCTACATGTGAGATGGAAAGCTGCTTTTCTTACATGGCAAGATGGCTGGGCAAGGTATGCCTGGTGAGCAGTTCTCTTCTTTGCCAACAGCTCCTGGATCTCTTGGTTGTTTTCATCAAACCAGTCTTGATTTATCTTGTGGGAGAACCTGAGGGATTCTTCCACAGACTGGAGGATACTGTTTTTGATATGTTGCCAAAGCACTGTAGGAGAAGGATCTGTAGGATGGTCTTCAAGTTTTGTTTGCAGATTTGCCTGGAAGTTGTCTCTTATGGTAGCTTGTTCAAGATTGTTCACTTGGAGTCTCTTTTTAAGATGCTACCCCTCTTAGGTTTGAACTTAAGATGAAGATTTCGTTTACATCTTACGAGGCCATGATCTGTTTGGCGTTCTGCACTGGGCATCACTCGAGTATGATGGACATTGTGAATGTTTCTTTGGCGGACTAGAACATAGTCAATGAAGTGCCAATGTTTGGATCGGGGATGCATCCAGGTTGTCTTCAAGCTATCTTTCTGCTGAAAGATAGTGTTTGTAATAGCTGTTGTTCTGCACAGAACTCTAGCAAGAGGCGTCTGTTATCATTGCAATTTCCAACACCATGATTGCCTAAAACACCTTTCCAGGCTTCAGAGTTCTTTCCTACTCTGGCATTGATGTCACCAAGGATAATAATTTTATCTTCTACAGGAACATTTTGTATGAGGTGGCGTAGAATTCGTCTTTCTCTACAGGGTCGGCTTGCATTGTTGGGGCATATATACTGGAGAGAACAACATGTGGGAGGCATAAGGAAATAATGCGATCAGAGTGTCTTTTTCGCAAGGTTTTGAGTCTGGAGGAAATGGTGTTTTTAATCATAAAGCCTACTCCTGAAAGATGTTTTTCGGTTTTGGGTTTGCCAGACCAGTAACGTATGTAGCCGGTGCCGTGTTCCTTAAGGCTGCCTTCCTCATGGAGACGAACTTCACTAAGAGCAGCAATGTCAATATTAAGTCGTGATAGTTCATGGGCTATTGGAGCAGAATGATGCTCAGGCCGTCCACTATCTGCAGAGTCTCCCATGATTCTGATATTCCAGCATACAAGCGTCAGTTTATTTACACCGTTGGATGCTGGTATGTTCCTTTATTTCTTTGCCTTGGTTTGGCCGCATCAGAAGATTCCCGTTGGCTACAGCTAGCCAACCTGGTAGATGGAGATGAGCTTTCATTGGGCCACCTTTTCTAGGCCCCTCTCTATATGGAGCAAGCAGTGATCTCCTTAAAAAAGGCTGCTTGGTCGTTCAGAATGCTGCCGAACAAGATTGTCATCCCCCGGGTCAGCCTCAAGCAACCAAAGTCCTAAACCGCCTGCATGCAGGGTTGGGTCTGCTGGTTCCAGTGTATCTTTACACCTACCATTTCATCTCTCACCTATCACTACAGGGCGTTTTCAGAATTGGGTTTATCCTTCGAGCCTGTGCAATGGATTTTTCTGGTGGAGCACAGCATGCGCAGAACTGACCTCACCCTTTAAACCAGAGGTTCATCTGCCGTGGCCTTGTGAGCATGGATGGTAGCAGCAAGGTCCTCGGGTCATAGGTTTAATTAGAGTTTCCTTCTCTTAGATGGTTGACCTTACAGGGTTGGATGAGCACCATCTGTCCGGGTTTGGGATTAGAGTTTTCCTTCTCCTAGGATGGTTGCCATAAGGCTAGAGAGCCCATCCTGCCCTTTGACGCTCTTTGTCAGACCCTTTGGTTTTGACCTGTCTGGCATGGAAGACCCTACCGGTGGCTATTATGCCACCGCCAGCATAGCTCAAAACATCATTAGGGTATGCAAGCCTCTCTCCCATGACAAGGGGGCGTCAATGGAGAGGATACTAGAAATATAAAGATTAAAAACTACTATACTAGAAATAAAAAGATTAAAAACAGGGTCTTGGGTAACCACATATTCCATCATCATATCTGGTAAAAGATCCAACTAATTGGCCATTAAAATTAATTCATGGTTGAAACCTCCAGGTGAGGGAACAATGGTGGATCACCATCACCTGTGAGTGCTCTGTGATGGGGGAGAGCTTTTAGCAGTGGATTGCTGGTCAGAGATTCATCTTTTTGGTGGAAAATGTCCTTGGAGTAAAGGGAGATCTAGGGATTACTCATGAGTGTCCAATACCCATCAATTTTGTGGTGGTCAGGCAGGGCTGGTTTAAGGAATTTTGGGGCCCCCTGCAATGCTTTATTTTGGGGGCCCCATATGTTTATCTCAGGTCAATATAACCTAACCTATTCACCATACAGGATGTTCAGATTACAGTAGGACCCTTGTATCCATGGATTCATTATCCATGGAACACAAAACAGCACACCTACCATAGAGTCTTCCTAGAACATGTGTCCTCCCTAGCCATTTTCTAGGCCCTCCAAGGCGACTCTATGGTATTTTTAACCAGAAGTCCCATTATTTTCAATGGCACTCACTATTATTCATGGTTTTCAGAATCCACGCCCCCTCCCCGAACCAATCCCCTGTGGATAAGAGGGTCCTACTGTATTACATAGTTTGCCACTAATAATTTAGTTTAAAAAATATATTATAGGCAGTAACATAATATTTCTTGTTTATTCGCAATTAACGTAATGGTGTAGATTTCCTCAAAGAAAACAAAGAGTGGACTACAAGCTGAACATGAGTTAGCAGTGTGATGCAGCAGCAAAAAATGCCAATGCAATTCTAGCCTGCATTAATAGGAGTAGTGTCTAGATCAAGGGAACTAATAGTATCACTCCATTCTGCTTTGGTGAGTCCTCACCTGGAATACTGTTTCCAGTTCTGGGCACAACAATTCAAGAAAGATACTGAGGTCTGGAAGCCATTAGGCCCTATGAGGAACGGCTTAGGGAGCTGGGCATGCTTAGCCTGGAGAAAAGAAGGTTGAGAGGTGACTTGATAGCCATGTTTAAATATTTGAAGGGATGTCATACCGAGGAAGGAGCAAGCTTGTTTTCTGCTGCTCCAGAGAATAGGACACGGAGCCATGGGTTCAAACTACAGGAAAAGAGATTCCACCTGAATATTAGGAAGAACCTCCTGACAGTAAGAGCTGTTTGGAAGTGGAATACACTGCCTTGGAATGTGGTAGAGTCTCATTCTTTGGCTTTTTTTAAAACATAGGTTGGATGGCCATCTGTCAGGAATGCTTGGATTGTGTATTCCTGCAGGGCAGAAGCCAATTGGATGGGATGGCTGTTGGGATCCCTTCCAGCCCTATGATTCTAGGCTGCATTCAGAGCCTGGGAAAGTTACTCTTGGATTACACCTCCCAGAATCCCCCTGCCAGCACCCTTCTCAAGGTCTGGTTGCATTGTTCCTTTTCCAGCATTCTCTAGCCTAGTGGTTCTTAACTTGGGGTCTGTAATGTCCTCACAGGGGGTCCACAAAGGCTTGAAGGCTGCTTGGCCCACCTCCTCCCTTTGGTGGAGCAGCCACGTGACAGGAACCAAGGCAAAGGTTGGCTGGCTTGGCCTGCACATTGCCATTCAATCCACTCCAGCCACAAACTTGCAGGAAGATGCAAGAGTGCCTCTGAGGGAAAGTTTAATGGGTGGTGTAATTGTATTGTTGTTGTTGTTAGCTATTATTATTAGGGTTTTAAATTTTGAGTTAAGTCTTGGGGCAACAAAAGATATTTAAAGGGAGTCCCTGGTAAAGAAAAGGTTAAGAACCACTGCTCTAGGCTAATGTCTCTCACATAACACTAATGGGATACTGTTGTTTTAGTGACAACAATAAAACCATTATTCCCAGTAATATTACTCCAAATTTTAATTTATATTCTTTATATTCTTCTGTTAAAAGAGCTAGAGTGTTGTAGAAGTTTCAGCATTGCACTGTGACTATGGAGACCAAGGTCTGAATCCTTACTCAGCCATGAATGCCCACTGGCTGACCATGGGCAAGTCATACTCTCTAAGCCTCAAAGGAAGTGAAAGGCACACCCCCTTTGAACAAACCTTGCCTAGAAAACCCCATGGTAGGTTCGCCTTGGTCAGAAATGACTTGAAGGCACATGGGCAAATACACACAAATTCCTTTTGCAGGTTGAACTCAGTTGGCAACAAGGGGAGGAAGCTGAAGAAGACCTAGGGGGAAAGGGAGGGAGGGAAGGGAGAGAAACCAGGACGTGTTAAGAGCAGCTGGAAAGATGGGCTGGAAGGGGATCTATGTGGAAGGAAGGAAAGGGAAGAAAGAAAGAAAGAAAGGAAGGAAGGAAGGAAGGAAGGAAGAAGCCCTTTTTGAGGGAAAGAGACAACCCTCAAATTCCCTCTCTCTCTCACACACACACACACTCACCCCTCTCTGACATGCCTGACTGGCTTGCATTTTGCAGCAGCAAACTCCCTCCAGCTTCTGCCACGGAGGGCTGCTGCTTCTTTCTCTTTCTCTTTCTAGTCTTTGAGATGCTGGTTTAAAAAAAAAAGCCAGCAGGAGGGTTTTGGAAGTGGAGGGTAGGAGGGGACTACAAAGCAGTGGCTCCTCCCAGCTGTCTCCTGGCTGTCTCCTTTGTCAGATAAGGAGGTCAGCAGGGGGGGGCCTTGACCTTGGGAACCCCTGCCAATGCTGATTTGGCAGACTGGTTAAACCGGCCCTGTGGTCAGGCACCAGTTGGGCAAATGGGGGGTGGGGTGCAGGAAAGGCAGTTCTGCTCAGCAGAGAAAAAGTTAAATGGACACTGATTTGTTAACCTCACTTGCCTAAGGAGAACAGGATTTATTAAAGCTATAAATGAAAAGGGGGCATTAACTCTTAAAAAGAAAGAAATTACCCACTGTGAGAATGTGGATTGTTTACCTTGAGCAGAGGAGATAAAATGAAGGACAGTATGGTGTGATTTGGAGGCTGTAGAAGTTCACTGTAGCCAGAATGCTTCAGTCTATGTCTGAGTGCTGTAAACAGAAGCCTTATGGGAAATTGTTGTGTAAGACTACCATCAAGTGGTAAAAAAAATGCAGATACATATAAATTTGTTTGGTGTAGCTTTGTCCCTAAAACGAATACTAGACTCAGAATCAAAGCAACTGAGGGAAGGAGAGGATTGACAGAGATGCCCTCAAAATCAACAGATACATTACAAAAACTGCTGGAGGAACTGCAACTGATGAGATGAGAAATGTCAAAAATAGAAGATGATATAAAACAAGAATTAAAACAAGAGTTTAGACATGAATTTAAGGATGTCAAGCAACCATTGGGGCAAATGACAAGAGAATTGAAAGAAATGGAAAAAGTTCAAACTCTGGAAGAAAAAATGGAAAAGATGGACAGAAACAGGGAAAAACATTTGGACAATGCTGTTTACTACAAATGAGGGGGAAAGAATTTGATGATGGAGCAACCCAATGAGTATACCAAAGGAAGAATGGCTGATGCCTTGGTGACATTTTTGGAGAAAGAACATAAGGAGATGAATTTGAATTCGATACAGCTTATAGATTTAACTCACAAGTTGCAAAAATAAGAAATCTGCCAAGGGATGCAAATGTTCATTTTGTCAAGAAACAGGCTAGAGAGCAGGTTTTACAGCAACATTTTGAAATCAAATTAAAGATAGATGGGAATGATGTGATCATGCCTAAGGAGTACCTGTTCTCAGAATATTATGCAAGTGAAAAGAATATGGCTTTCTAGCAGATAAACTGAAACAGAAAAAACATTCATTCTGATGGGAAATATGGGAAGAAATGAGTTTTACTTTTAAACAACAAAGATTTCAAGTGTACAGAAAGTCAAAGAATTTTTGCAGAAATATGAGAGAGAATTGGAAGAAATGCAAGATGATGAGGGGCCAGAGGACACTTTGGATCAAGATCAAGACGAAGAACAGAAACAATAGGAAGAGGATAAGTCTGTGCCAGGTGCTAAGGGCATGGACTCTAATAAGTTCACAGCCTGACAATGGCTTTCAAGTGCCTTACCTGGAATATAAACAGAGTGAATGCTCCTCAAAAAGAAAAAGAAAAAAACATTATTTGAACACATTTAAACAGGATGTAATTTATTTTCATAAAACACACATTAGGAAAAATATTAAGTATTTGAGTTACCCCAAATTAGGTAAAGAATTTGTTTTGTGGGAAATAAGAAGAAAAATGGAGTTGGCATGTACATAAATTCTCAATTATCTCTAGAAATTATATTTCTGGATGAACAGGGCAGGTATGTGAGGGTCCAGATTGATATGCAAGGGATTAAGAATCTTGTGGTGGGGGTTTATGCCCTGAATGAAAACAAGGCAATTTTGAAATAATTGATAGGCAAGAGAACTTAAGAGTAAATTAATAATAGGCTTTGGTTATATGGATATATGAAATGTATTCTCTGGGAAGCTAGTGGGAAGTCTCTTTAATATATGTTATATGTTATATGTTATATGTTATAGATAATAGGCTGTTTAGTCAGATTTAATATATATAGTAATTAAATCTAGATGTTATTTGTTATGTGATATGTAGAGTTGTTTAGGATGAATTTTATTTTAGAGGAGTGTTGTTGTCTGTTATGTCTGTGTAAAGAATAGGTGTGTTTTGTTAGATAAGTTGTGTTTTGTTTTGATTTGTTATATTTGTTATATAGTGTAATGTTTATTAAACATATTAAATAAAAAAATTTAAAAAGGCAATTTTAAATGAAAGGTTAATAGACAAGTTGATGGGTTTGTCCTACAAAAAAATGGTTACTTATGGGAGCCTGAAATGGAGTGGTGTCTCCCCAAAAAGATATGACCTCTGAGAAAAATATTAAGATCTGACAAGGTAAATTACCAAAAGTTTTTTTTTTTTTAAGTTAATGGACCATATCTTCTTCAGAATGAAAATCTTCTTCAGAATGAAAAGGTTATGGAGAATTGTAAAAATAATTTGAAAGAATTTTTTGGGGATAATTTGAATAAATGTACTGATATTAGAATGGTTTGGGATATGAGTAAAGCATTTATGGAAGGGTATTTTGTTCAGCAGAACTCTAAAGTTTAAAAAAGGAGGCAAGAGAAAATGCAATAAATTTTTGAATGATATAAAAAAATAGGAGGATGAGTTAAAGAAATGTCCCTGAAAGACAACTATTATTAATCAAATTAAGATTTTACAGAGACAATTATCTGTGTTGTGAGATGGTGATGTGGTACGGAGAAAAAGGTGAACAATGCAAAACAGAAGAACTTGAATTTGCAAATAAGCCAAGGAAATGGTTTGTGTATAAAGTGAGAAAAGAAAAAGAAAGTGATATTAAAATTACAAGAGGGAAAGGCTGTAATAACTGTTAATGTAAATATTGAGAAAGCTTTTCATTGATATTATTCCTCCTTATATAAATGATCAGAAGTTTCTTTGGAGAAACATTAAATTATTCCCAAGAGCCAAAAAGCCAAAAGTATGTATTGCTGGTATTTGACAACAGAGAAACTGGCTAGAATACATAAAGATGTTTCAAATGTACGTTGGACGTGTGAACAATATGAAGGGACACTTTATCATAAGTGGTGCACATGTGAAAAAGCTAAAAAGTTTTGGGTTCAAGTGCATACTTTGATGCAGAGGATTTTAAAGGTTAACTTCCAACTAAAACCAGATTTTTTTTCTTTTAGGAATTATTGATGAAAAATTGGAAAGGAAGCACAGAAGACTAGTAAAGTACATAACTACAGCATCAAGATTGTTATATGCACAAAGATGGAAGAATTCAACATTACCGACAAAAGAGGAGTGGCTGGGAAAACTGAATGATTTAGCAGAAATGGATAATCTATCTGCTTTGAATAGAGAAAATCATTAGTGATATTTTTAAAGGATTGGAACCGCTGAATGACTTTTTGAAGAAAAGAAAGAAAAGAAAATGTTTTGATAACTGTGGGTTTTGGCAACTAGAAAGATTGGGTTATCAGAGGAAGGATATGAGGTAATTTTTAGATGAAGAAGTAAGACTATATTATGTTTATAACCACCAAAAAGAAAGTTGGAAGTTATTGTTCTGTTCGTATGTATTTCTGTCTATAGTTTGAGTGCTTTTTCTATTTCTGTTTTCTTTTATTCCCCTTCTCCTTTCTTTTTTTTCTTAGACATTTGTATTTCTTTTAAACAGTTGGAGTTGTACAGTTGTCCCTCCGTATCCACAGATTTGGCATCCACAGATTTGAGTATTCACGGCTTGAAAATATTCTGTAAAAAATAATAATCCAAAAAGCAAACCTTGATTTTGCCATCTTATGTAAGGGACACCATTTTGCTATGCCATTACATATAATGGGACTTGAGTTTTCATGGATTTTGGGGTCCTGGAACCAATCCCCAGTGAATATGAAAGGACAACTGTAGTTTTTAGTGTACTTGGAATTTTCAACAAAAATAATAATTAAAAAGGTAATTCACAGTTATAGTTCTAGTCGTATCATTAGCCTCAACCTGTTGAAAAGCGCAAGCCATAGAATGTTTCCTTTTCTATTTTAAATATTTGTTGGCCATCCATAACGAAATATTCCCTTCCCTTTCCTTTGTTGAGAGGAGACATTTTCGTCCTGTCTGCCTGTGAAAGTTTTCATTAGGATTCATCTGAACAATCACAGCACATTTGGTGTTATGAAAAGGCAGCCAATAGTTCGTGATTAAATTTGTTATTATTTTTCTGCCAGGGACGGAGAGACATTTTGATAGGCTCTTCTGCCTCATGTAGCAAAATAACTTGAGTGACTTTAGGTACCGCATGTCTCTACATTGGAGTGAGAAGCACCTACTGCTGTGCCTCAGAGAGGCAAACATCCTGGAGCATTCCTATTTTTTTATTACCAACTCTGGCTTTAATTATCTATTTGCCTTGTCTCTTTTAAGCCTGGGAGGGTAGAGATTATCTTTTCAATATTTTCAACTGTTTTTATTAAAGTTGCATTAACCAGCTTTGAATATTATATCTTTCAGCAGAAACGAAGAAAGGTTCTCAAACAAAGAAATAAACCATATTTTCCAGAACAATGTCTTACTTGTATTTTTAGAACACATTTTGTTGAAATGTTGCAGTTTAAAGTTTAGTCTGTGCAGAATAATCTCTGATACATTTAGAGAATTATTGGGAATTAGACATAAGCAGTGTGACTGTGGTGGCAGAAATGCAAATACTTCTGAATATGAGGGAAACCTCCAGAGAAAAGCTTAACTCTTCATGAACATTCACTTAAGAACATAAGAAAATAATAGCTGTGCTATATCAAACCAAAGGCCTATGGGAAGTCTACAAGCAGAACATAAGTGCTCCCATTTGTGTTCCCCAGCATCTGTTATAAAGCATCTGCTATGATCAATTATCCCACATTGTTACCGAATGGAAATAAGAAGAATTCCTCCTGTTCTACTAAATAAATAGTGTTTCAAACATTCAAAACAATCTAAATCTAAATGGATGCACAATTACTAAGTCTTAGAATAATTGGCCACTTACTTAACATTGTACAATATATAATTTTGACAAAAAAACACTACTACATAGTTTAAACAGAATAGAGTACAGGTTCATCATCTGGAATGCAACAGAAAAAAAGAATTCAAGAAGTTATGCATGGCTGTATATTCAGTGAGTAGAAGACACACTCCACTTCACACACTGAGTCAAATAATGCACAAAGGGCGATCATGGGGATGTGCATGCCAGACACATGCATGTCTGTGTGTGCACACACAAGCACACTCATGCATTCAGATGAAGTGAGAAACAGATCTCAACATACACTGATATGTGCCTGTAGAGTTCCTCCATGCAAGTATGAATTTTAGACCAATCAGAAACTCTCCTCACACTGAGGAGCTCCATGTACATATAGATATATGCATAGAATTTTTTTTCTATGCAGTCTAGACCCAAAAGTGGCAGGAAAGCATTTACACTGTGGACACTAGAGGTAGGGAACATGGCTGCATCTCTATCCTTTCCTCTTGCATGTTTTTCAGCTGAGATCCCTCAAAGCAACCTGCTCGTGTGGATAGTATTTGCTGTTACATTTCTCTTTTGTTCATATGGGAAAGAGATGCATGAAATTTTCATCTAGCTTCCTCACTTGCATATTCACGGAGCTTTCAACAGATGAAGCTGTCATTGTATTTGTACTGAAATACAGTCATTTTTGTCTCTCACCTCCATTCAATTCAGAAAGAACCCTAGCAAATATAAATGCATTTCCTATACAGTATATACAATGCCCCCCCCCCAAAAAAAACAATCTGTGAAGTTGGGGAATAATTTAGAAAAATGTAGGTTGGACAAACTTTCACTCATTGCCTAGCATTAGTTGTTTCCTTCTTTCTAGTTTTTTCCTCCCTCCCGTTCTCTTTTAGGAGGATCCTCTTTATTCAGAGGCCCAACTGGAGGGAGAATCTCTCTTGAAGCCCAGTAACAGGGAGAGCCGAATAAGGAAGCAATACCTCCTGCTCAGAAGATATCAGAGTAAGGGCAAGCTACATTGTTTCCTAACTCTGCCATCATACTGATTTGTTTTGAAGAAAAATACCATCAGTCTTGATTACATCAGTGCATTCAGTCCCAAAGGAGGGGTAAGGAACTCTTTTAAATTTTTTTTTTAAAAAGGTAGTATAAGTGTGGAAAGCAAACATTAAAAGGGGAAAGTGACTGAATGGGTGGCAGCAATAATGATGGGTGATGGGGGCATAGTTTTATGGGAATTTGTTCCTGCTGCTCGCAAGTTCAAATCGGGGAGGGGAAATCCATATTATTTTTAAATTATTCCAAATTACCTTAAAAATCCCACAGAGGTTTCAACTAAAGAGAAACCCCCTAGCTCAGTTTTGGAATTCTGAAATGTCACCAGCAGCTTCAGTTGTGCATGCTGTACAATGACCCTGTAAGTTTACATAGTAGAAACGATCTTAGTGAATGGAAAGGATTATAAACTTGTTATAGATTGCTACAGCACTTTATTTTCACTCTTCTCTAAATTTTGTTAAACATGATTTAACATTCCAAAAGGAGAGTTATAGCCAGTGTGTACTTGCAGTTGAAATCTGAGCTTTTTGCAGATCTTCAAGTCCTATTATAAAAGGCCATATGGTTAAAAAAAATATAACCTATTCCATGTTTATACTACCCCATACCTATACTATACCTACAACTTGGGGTTATACTACAACCCCAAGTTGTGGGTATTCATCTGAAATCTTTTACTTCATTTTAATTTTAAAATCTAAATTGAAGGTGTGTGGTTCTTTTTTTTAAAAAAAAAAGGTATTTGATACTGAAAACAACAAGCACCTGATTATATCAATGAACATTGCTGTGGTGACATAAGAGGCAGCATTCATCAACAAGTCAGTGGGTCTGAGTAGGTCAAATAGAAGACATTTATCCTATCATGCTTTGTGTAAATCACAACTCCAAGGCTATGGAATTTTGGGATTTGTCATTTTGGGAAATATTTAGCCTTCCGTGTCAGGGAGCTCTGGTGCCACAACAAACTACAAATCCCAGGATTCTATAGCATTGAGCCATGGCAGTTAAAGTGATGTCAAACTGGATTCTTTCTGCAGAGCTTATGCATCCATAGTCAGAGACCATAGGGTAACAGAGCATCAAGGAAAAGAGGAAGTTGTTTGAACTTGCATTTTTCTTCCTTATTCATTAATTTGATTGATTGATCAATTGATTTGATTTAAGGTAACACTATTCTCTTAAGAAAATTGACTCACTTGAACCGTGGTTCTTGAGGTGAATTCCGAGGATGCCATGGACTGGCAAAAAGACAAAGAAATGGTCAAAAAGCTCACTTTACCTAAACTTTTGCTAGAAGCCAAAATGGCTAAACTGATGCTGTCATATTTTGGACACATTCTGAGATATCATGAGTCATTAGAAAATACAATAATTCTTGGTAAAGTAGAAGGTGGTAAGAAAAGAGGAAGACCAAAATACAGATGGATTGATTTAATAACTGAAGTCATTCTATTGTATTCTACTGTTGATATGGTCAGTTAACTAATCAATAAACTTCTTGTTTGTTAATTGAAGCCACAGCCTTGCACCTTCAGGACTTGAGCAGCAATGTATTAATACTGCATTGTTATCTAATGTTGACACCACTTAAATGACCATGGTTCCATTTTATGGAAACCTGGAATTTGTAGTTTCGGTAGCAGCTTAGAATTCTCTGCCACCGACATCACATGCTGCAGTTGAGGGGAGTGCAATAAATCAAACTACAAGTATTCTGTAGAATGAAGACATCGCAGTTAAAGTGGTGTCAAAACACTATAACTGTGCAGTGTGGATACATCCCAGGGTTGTTGATGACTGAGGCTATTAGAGCTCTCATTTATTTTAGGGTTGCAATAACGCAAAACGGACCTGATTGTAGATAATAACAATTCTTCTAGGACTGGACCTCAAGGCAAACCACAACAAAATTAAAAGCACATAAAAGCAGAAACAAAAAAAAAATTGCTAAAAACACAATAAATGCATTGTAGTAACAAAACACTGTGGGCTTTTTTTTATTTTACTTTTTTCAGTTTTAAAGCATTTTTTTAAAAAAAGTACAGTACAGCCATTCTATTAAAGGCCATTCTATTAAATTCATTTCATTGACCTCCTCAGCTATTCTCACTCATTAGCATTCCACCTTTTGCCAAAAGAATATAATTCCTGGTTCTCTATATGCAAAGGGGCTTGATTATGGCATTGCAGAAACCAAGTAGGTAGTCTTGTTCATATAGAATCAATCAGGAGGGACAACTTCTGAATTAATGAACCAGGACTGAACTGCTGTTGCTGAGACTGCATCTACAATGTAGAAATGCTGCAGTTTGACACCACTTTAACTGTGATGTCTTATGGAATCCTGGGATTTGTAGTTTTACAAGGTCTTTAGCCTTCTCAGCCAATGTGTACTGGTGCCTCGCAAACTACAAATCCCAGGATTCTGTAGGATGGAGCTATGACAGTTAAAGTGGTGTCAAACTGCATTATTCCTGCAGTGTAAATGCACCCTGGCAGCTACCAAATTTCCCATGGCCACTTCTGTTGCTATCAAACATCAGAAGAAAAAGAAAAAAAACATTGGCTTTCTGTGGACCAGAAGAGTAATGGAGTGTTCTTCTGCACCATAGAGCCCTGCCAGTGTGCAGGATCAAATGGCACTTTTCCTATTGTATAGAAGAGACGAGAAGGCTAAGGTGCCCATCCTGCCTCAATCATGGAATGGAACTTCATGGCCAAACTGATCCACCACTACCAATCTAGGAAGAATAATTGTACCATTGTGGTCATCATGTATATCTGTAAATACAATTCATCTGGTTTCTACTTAGAATTTATTTTATTTTTATTTATTTTATTTAGTTATTTATACCCCGCTCTTCAGCCACAAGGCTATCAGAGCGGCTTACAAATTGTTTTAAGCAATAGCTATTTACACATCTACACTACATTATGCATTACAAATTGTTTTAAGCAATAGCTATTTACACATCTACACTGCATTACGCAGTTTCCAATATGGGTTAGAATGAGATGCTTGATGAATTCATTAATAAAATAATTGCCATCCTTGCTCAATAGTATCACTACAACAGGGAAATCTAGCAACCTCAAATAAAGTTGTGTGATTGCAAAACAGGAATGATTGGCATGACATTTTTAGTAACAGTACTAATTTTAGCAGCCTCATCTTAATCTAAAATTCATTATGATTCCTCCAGATAATACATTTTAAATCTCACTTGCCAACAGTAACTGCCAGCACTGAAATTAGTTCTTTTAGCAAACACTGACATTTTTCTCAGTGTATTAAAAAATGAAATGGGAGTAGCTTTGCTGATGGTCTATTTGGCTCAGTAAAGCAAAAGTTCCTGGATGCCTCAAGTGAGCAGAAATTTGAGAAATATTTGAATCAAAGTAATTGCTGTAGTCTGCAATCTTATACCCCCTGAACTCAGTGGGGTTTATGTCTGAGTCAACATGTATAGGATTGTGAGTACTTTTCTTAAAGTATTGTCCTGTAGTCAACCTCACTGTTTCATTAACTTTGGATGAAAGATTACAGGAGATTTATACTGCCTTTTTAACATCTGCAAATATCTAAGCGTAATGCATAGTACTACAGCAGTCAGCAAATCCAGCAGCCTTGCATCAAATTCATAGAGACAGCCTCTGGACACTTCAGACAACTCATACCTCCCTGTTTCTCTCAGTCTTTAAGTTCACTGGCCTTTTTTCACAAGTTAGCAGGCAACTGTAGTCCAAAATATCAAAATTATATTACCTAAGCCCAGTGATGTAGACTCTAGTTGATTGATTCAGATTCAAGTCAGACTCATGTCACTTCAATGACTTAACTTGGACTCAATTTTACAATAAATTACAGACTGACTTGACTGGACTCACTACTTGTATATTTTTAGCGACTGACTCATTGACCTTGGTTCAGTAACATAACACATTCATCCACAAACATTCCAGAGCAGGAAATGGTTTTCCTTTGTTGAACAACACTTCCTTGAACTCACTGCTTTTTGCCTACGGGTCATGTCACAAAAGCAGTAACAGCAAATGCATTAGGCAACAGGCTTGAGGGGGGAAGGGTCCTTCTAAAGCTTTTCAAAAGCTTTAGCAGCCTCCTCCGATGGGTAGTAGAGACAGACTGCCAAGAAGACCTCAACTCCTGCTTCAAGCCTAATATATTTGCTGATAATTTAATTTTTTTACCTAACTTTATGCATAGCTTCTTCATTTTCTAGTTATTGAAACGGCATCCCATGCACACACACCACCACCGCCTCCTTTTTTTCCTGTTAAATTTGGCTTTCAGACATGAGACTTGATTTGAGACTTGACTTGAAAGTATCTTGCAAGGACTTAAGACTTGACTTGACACTTGGGGGTTTTCCAGGCAGTGAAAATACTCCTCATAGAATTTGAGCAGAATACCTTTTGTCCCAACGAGATCCCAAGGTGATTCACCTTATTTGGAAGGAGGGGGGAAGAAAAATATATGGGAAAAGCTTTTATGGCTTTTCCCAAATTTTTAAAAGTAATGAGTGAGAATGTGCACTAGTGCTCATTAGGACAACCGATTCACATCACTGTGCATTCTTGGTGAGGGCAGAACTGGATAATGGATTTGTCAGATGGTGGAGGTGGGGTGGGCTTGCCAGCAAGAAAAGTACCAATTGGGATTTTTGTGTTAGCAATCATGCAACAAGTTGGAAAATATTGACACAGTTTCCACCACAATCATCATAGCCTCTCGGAGAAGAAAATGACTGTGGTTCTAATAGTGATAGGTGCTCTGGGAGCAATTCCAAACAGATTGCAAAAACACCTGAACCATTATAGCTCCAATCACAAACAGTGACACTACTAAAATATATCACATTATCTGATGATACCTCATGGAGTCCTAGATTCATAGAAAGAATCTAAATCATTGATGGTCCAAAACTAGTACGGTAACACCTAGTAGATTATGAAATTGAAATAACAACTACTATTCCAACTAATTCCATATGTATTTTACCTAATTTCCCCACGTTTAATCCATACTTAAATATACAGCAACTAGGGACATAGCAATCATTTTTCACCAGATATGTGTTAAGAGAATGATATGTAAATTGGTAAGCCCCCAGTTCAAGTCTTGCCTCTGTCATTAACTCATTAGGTAGCCTTAGGAAAGGCAGTATCTCTCAGGCCCTACATCTGCAATATGAAGGGTGCCAGTACTGACTTGTTTTAATGCATGTGAAACACATTAGACATCATCACTTCACACCTTCACCACCTCAAATAGCAGAGAAAAACACAGTGGAACAACAAAGAACATCAATGCTACCTTCCCCATCCCCCAACACGCCATCCCTTCAGCAACGCTTCCTTTTCTAAAGCACTTAGTTGACACTGACTGACATCTGTCAAAATGCAGACATAAAAACAATGAATTTTACAGTATTTGCAGTAATGTTTCTTAAGAACTTTTTGTCATCCTCTCATGATAAATAGATCTTATGGTACATGCACCTTTAAACAAACCTTTTCTAATTTTGTTCCGATGAATATCTTACTCTTAACTTTTTTTTTCATACTCACAGGAGGCAGAAACTAAAAAGCACTGTGAAACAAAAGTTTTTCCCACATTCTTAAAATTCAGAAGTTTCAGCCGATTTAAAAGTTTCAACCAAATATCTTTTGGGATCCACCACAACCTCTTTGGGGAGGAGGTTGCACATAGTGTCTTCTTGGTGAATAACTATAGTTATTATATAGTTATTTATAACGATAGTTATAAAGACTATAGTGGTTCCAGTTCAGATGTAACCACATGCACTGTCTCATCTTTATAGTGTACACTTGTTGAAACAGTGTATTTGTGCCAAAAATTAGTATTTCATTTTTATGTGTTTTGAACAGTAGGAGTCAATCACTAGGCAGCAGTCTGGTTTTATGGAAGTCATTCCCATTTGCTTTCACCCTTTCTGCTGTCCCCACAGTTTTGTGTTATTATCTGGTTTCATTATCATACTTTCATTCCCTCTCCTACATTCCTGTCCAGAAATGAGATAATTCACAATAGGCCCTGTGCTTGTTACCATTAAATTAAAATAATCATTATTAGCAAGTCAGGGTCATAAAGACAAAATCATCTACATTTTCAAGAAGCATTCCTTCTATTGATCTGGATGTTATTGATTTTGGCAGTGGATCTCAAAGGGGAGAAACAAATGGATAATAAAGAAGCAGTTTTGACTGTATCTTACAACAAAGCATTACTTTTATTCTTTTGTAATGTAACTATATTGCAGATGAGCTACACTGCAGATGATGACAGACAATGCAATGAAGAAAACATTTAAGAGGAATATTAATCACCTATTGGACTAATAGGATTTTACAAATAGTTCATCTTTAGCAATAATAAGAGAGAATCCATGGCATTGTAACACTTCTGGTCATTTTTGCCAATGATTCTAGGCAGTGCTTATCACTGCCATATCCTCAACCTCTCCCTTCTCCATTCATGCACTAAGGAATGTTGTGTCATAGCAACCATGTGTGAGAGCCAACATGGTGTAGTGATTTGAGTGTAGGATAGGACTCCAGAAGATAAGGGTTTAAATCCCAGCTCAGTTGTAGAAACCCTCTGGGGATCCTGGACAACTCAAACTCTCTCACCCTCAGACGTGTGAGTGCCAGAGGGCAAACCCCCTCTGAACAATCCTTGCCAAGAAAACCCAATGAAAGATCCTCCTTAGAGTCACCGTAAGTTGGAAACAACTGGAAGGCACACACAACAACAACAACATAACAAAATTACTCTGGGTTTATAGTATTTCTTTTTAAATTACTCACAGGAATAGATAGAACAATGGGAGAATATCAAAGTATCTTTGTGGTACTTGCCTTTCCTATTTCAGTTCCACACTATTGGCACATCTGTTTTGTGATTATTTGTTTTCCCTTTGCATCCTCTCTCCTATTACATTTATGACTTTATTATTTCCTAATTTTAATATGCGAAAGATCTCACAGCTTTTGATTCTGTTGCAACATGGACTTTACTGTAGTGCCATAAACCTGAATAAACCAATAGTTCTGGTCTTACTTAGAGCCCTATTTGAAAGCTGCTAGAACTCCATGGGAGTTGCCATTTTCTGGCCAGTGGTGTGTGTGCCTTCTTGTCCGGGCATTGTGCTTAGTAGATGACTTGTGAATGCCAGTTACTGTCATCCTGCAGATTCCTCCAGCAGGGATGAAGGATTTCATTGGTCAGTAGATGGGTTGGCTGATCTGTTGATCCATTGCCCTACAACTGTGCCAAGGCTCTAAGGGTTGTAACCAATAAAGCTGGGGGCATTTCAACTCCAGCAAGGTATCTGTGTACCTATTGCATGTTTCCCCTCAACTGCTATACTTTGAACACTGCTAGTCAAGCAAGAAGCTCGCTGTTCACATTAAACAGTAGGCAGATTATTGTTATTTAAATTGTGGGCATGACAGGCAGCCACCCATATTAAGTCTTTACACTTCTGGGTCCTTGGTTGAATTTTAAATTTCTTTGTCAGTGTGCTCTGTGCAGCTTTCAGTGTGCCTAAATCACAATCCTTATTGAATTCAAATAAAACGAGTATGCATGCCCATTAAATCAATATATTTAATAGTTCTCACATATGCCTCCTCAATAAACACCACTAAGTTTTGCCAAGAAAGAAGTACAGGATCGCAGCCTAAAATGTTAATTATTAACAGAATTTATATTTGATAAAGTACTGAAAAAAAATCAAAGCAAAGAAACAGGGATGAACAGAAAAGTTCAGCTGTTTTGGCATTCACTTTTGGCAATCCCAGATTCAGCACTTGTATGTGAGACGTGTTCAGTGTCCCTTGGCTAAACACTTCCGCAGTCATGCTTGTAATTTTCAGATTCTTGCCATGCAACACAGGTGCTAGGCAGTTCATCATGTAAATTCTCATTCCCCAAGCTATTATATAACACTACTTTGCTCTATTTTCCTTTACCTATACTCATTCTCTAAGAGTTTTGGTTCACCTCTATCTTTGTTACATTGTTTCTTGAAGGACAAGATCATCATCATCATCATCATCATGTCTATTTCTGATCTGTGTCATGTCTTCATTTTCACTCATCAGTCTCAATGTCTGCATTATTCTACATTTTTTAAAGTCCACATTGAAATACCTATATAATTACAGATACAAATATGTTTTCTTTCAAATACACATTTTGAAACTATTTGCTATTGCATTCATGTATACATGCCTTCAAATCACCTGTTGATTTATGGTGACCCCTTGAATTTCATAGGTTTTTCTTAGGGAAGAAATACTCAGAGGTCCTTCCTCTGATACATAGCCTACAGTGCTTTGTATTCATTGGCAGTCTCCCATCCAAGTACTAACCAGGGCTGATCCTGCTTAGCTTTCAAGATCAGACAGAATCTTTGCCTTTAAGGTATTTAGGCATGCTTCTCTCAAAATACTTCTTTTTCAATGCATTTTAATACATTTGTAAGCTCTCCACTTGACTGGAAAGCCCCATTTTTTTCAATGGTTGCCATGGAATGATATCATCAATTACCTAGGCTCCATGTGTCCAGTCTAACAGACACACAAATCTGGGAAGTGGGGCTACCACTCTGTCACTGACTGCCATCCAGCTCCAAAAGAAGAGCAAAGCAATCTAGTTCTAACCACAGTACAGATACCATACCACGCCACAAAAGTACTGCCTATATAACAGGTCTGTTACATTTATCAGCAAACTGTAATTTCCTGTAACTGCTACAATTTCCCAGTTTGGTTAATCTTGGAAAGCCCTTAACACATTTTTTAAAAAAGAACACTTTTTTGTTAATTAGCATGCCCAAACTCTGGTGCAAATGGAATCAACAGTATTCAGTGCTAAGGACATAAATCAAGTGCTTTTCAAGAGTGGGGCCATCTAGAATTGATCCTCTGAGATGAAAGAAATTCTGTGTGCTATTTTGGATTGCCAATTTGATAGGTTTTTAGTAGTTTCATTTTTTTCAATCAATTAGATTGGTTTCTTCATATTGAACACAGAAAAAAAAATCAAACTTCAAATTAATCTGTTTGCAAGGTATATTTCCAGAAAATAATTTTGCCCATCAGGCTACATTTTGATTTTATTTGTGTTCAGGAAAACATCATTGTTACTTTAAATCAGACCAATAGCTCATGAGCTTCCATTTATTAAGGTGGTGTACTGTAACATTTAAATTATGCTAGCTTTCAAATAGCAGGATATTCAGCAGCTTAGCTTCACTCAATCAAAATGAAGTGATTGGTGGAATAATTAGCTGTCATTATTACTCAAGGCAACTCTAAACATATCATGTAATCATCCATGGCTGCGCACCTGTCATCTAAAGTTATTGTTTGATTGTGTAGCTAAACTCTTTATCTTCATGAAGTGTAGACCTCTTCACTCACTGGCCAAAAGGCTCTTCTACTGTGATGAAATGCTGAAAATTTCTATTTTATTTTTTATTAACTCTGTTTTCTGATTTGTTTTCTGGTAGCTTCATACAGACTGAGTAGCCCTTATCTGAAATGCTTGGGACCAGAAGTGTCTGGGATTTTTTCTGTTTCTTTTTTTCTTTTCTTTTCTTTTTTTTTGGGGGGGGGGATTTTGGACTACCTGTATTTGCATATATGCACATAATGAGATACCTTGGAGATGGGACTCAAATCTAAAGACAAAATTCATTTATGTTTCTTATACACATCACCTGAAGGTAATTTTATACATGATATTTTTAATAATTTTGTGCACTAACACAAAGTCTGTGTACACTGAACCATCAGGAAGCAAAGGTGTCACTATCTCAGCCACCCATGTGGACAATTTTGGATTTTAGAGTGTTTTGGACTTCGGAATTCCAGATAAGGGATGTTCAATCTATATATAATATTAGAAGCACATTCAGTTTTTATGTGCATACACACACACACAAATTCAGGATGATAATATGCAAGTCTGGTACCCTTTAGAAAACTCTACCACTGAATTTCAAGAGGTATACAAATACTATAGACAATCAAACATAAATACATAGTAGTAGAGCAGTACAATCATTTCCTCAGAAATTCAAACATCAACAGTAATCACCTACAGAAAAAGAATAGCTCATACAAGACAATTATATATCAGCTAATCCCTTAAAGATATTTTTTACTGACATCTGAAGACACTCCATAATGTGGCCAGGCAGATCGTGAAGAGTACTTGATCTGCTCAATTTAATAAGCATATATATGTTGTAGAAGAATAAAGAATAAAGAATAAAAACAAAATACTCTAAAAACAGTCTGTAATAATCTTTTCCTGCATAAAGGACACCCAGACAACAGTTTTACTACCAGTAAAAATGTTCATTATAATACCATGCATGTTTACTAGCAAGTAAGTTCCACCAAGTTCAATAGATGGCATGTATTTCACTTATCTATTTTTCATATATCTAGTCTAATTTTCTAGACTCGTTTACTGGGGGAGGGAGACAGATTTTGTACCCATTCTCTGTGTAATAAAACAACACTTTCATTTACCTGTATTTCTTCTGAATTTATGCTTGTAGGATGTGTCAGTTAGCTGATCTCCATTTATGTATAAAGCACATGACAACATGTCCAGAAAGTTATGTTAAACAGAGTAAATCTTGGTAACGTACATTAGCATTCTGCTTTCTGGAGTGGCTGACGATTTAATCGGAGCAACGCATCTGTAGGCTTTAAAATTCATAATAAAGTCTGGCAGATAAAGCTAAACTGATTATGCTTCCCTCATTCTCTTTTTCCTGGATTTGTTTCAGATTTCTATGGGTAATCATGGTTTATCTTTTTTCCACTTTAATTATTCTTTTTCAAATGGCAACTGTGTGAATGGAATAATAAGCATCCATTCCAGGAAGCTATCTCAAAAATGACATCTTTTTTTCTCTCTCTACCAAATCAAGCAGCAGTTTCCCTAATGTAACAGGGACAGAGAATTTTGCATTTTAAGGCCAGGAGGAAGAGTGGCTATGGTAATTTTAAAGGAAGACAAAAACTGCCATAAAATATCCTTTGAGAATGCAAGGCTGATTCCAGAGGAAAAGGCATAGGGAAGGTGGAAATGTGATCAGCATTCAAAGCCCCCCTTTTTGCTGGGGAGGAATCATCATGAAAGATCTCTGAAACTTCAGTTGTTACAGTGTTCATGATCAGCTATACTGTAGTTAACAATAAGAATGTAATTATCTGTTAATTTTGTTTTCAGAGGAAGCAATTAATAGTTTTAGCAAGTTTCTTCTTGCTGCAGAAAATCTCAAAAAGTCTTTTTGAAGACTATGTAGTTCTGGACTGTTCTGCGCACAATTCACATGTGTTATTTTTGCATACAAAACAGCATTTTCTGCAGAGAAATACTACAGGGGCCCATGGTATCAACTGGGGTTTGGTTCCAGGACCCCCCATGGATACCAAAATCCACAGATGCTCAAGTCCCATTGTATACTATGGCACAGTAAAATTGTGTCCCTTATATAAAATGGTAAAATTAGGGTTTGCTTTTTGGAATATATTTTTGGGGAATATTTTCAAGCTGTGGATGGTGGAATCCGTGGATACAGAATCTGTGGATATGGAGGGCTGACTGTATTTTATTTACAGAAAATGTTGCTTCCTGTAAAAAAAAAATGTTGTGGTAGGGAATTCTGTGCAATATTGTTTTCTGTGCAGAAAATGCCTTTTCTGTACAAAAAGTGTGAATTTTGTGCAGGAAAAAGTCCCAAAGTGTGAAAATTCTTATCAGTCCAGGTTTCTTCTTGTCCGTGTTTCCTGACATCAAAAAAAAAAAAAAAACATTTTTAAACCATTTCTCAAATATTTTCAAATATTCTTTCCATCTCTACATAGAACTGCTATGGGAAGTATTTCTGTAATCAAAATGAATTGTATGTGCCATTTTTGATAAAGGAGATTTTCAGACATCCATAATACCCAGGAACAGGGATGCCACAGGATCAAGAAAGGGCTTCCTTTTCAGACGACGTCATCCCTGTCCTGATATGCTCCTGTGCTGCTTCTGTTCCATTCCTTTGTTGTTGTTGTTTTGATGGCCAAAAGCCATCAATAGATAGCCCATTCCATTTCTGAAACAGAATCACAGGAGGTCCATGCTGAACATTTCCTGTGGCGATTGGGACATCCAGGTAAGTGACAGTGTTTTTTGTACCCTCCCCTGTTTACTTGGGTTTTTTAAAGGTGTTTTTGTGCTTTGCTTTACATTTTGACGTTTAGTTTTGTTTGTATTTTTAAATTTCCTGTGCAATGCTGGCCTCCCTGGAAGGTCCATGCTGAACACTTCAGGTGGTGATTGGGACATCCAGGTAAGTGACAGCCTTTTTTGTGCCCTCCCCTGTTTATTTGTTTACTTTTTTAAAAAAACTGTGTTTAGGTGCTTGGTTTAATTTTTTTTGATGTTTGGTTGTTGTTGTTTTCCTGTTTTTTGATATATTTTTTTTAATTTTCCTGTGCGATGCTGGCCTCCCTGTAAGGTCCTGGAAGTTCTATGCTGAACACTTCAGGTGGCAATCAGGACATCCAGATAAGTGACAGGCTTTTTTGTACCCTCCCCTGTTTACTTTTTTATTATTATTTATGTTCTTGGTTTGACTTTTGTGTGTGTATTCTTGTTTTACTTTGAATTTCCTGCGCAATCGTTCTCTTGCAAGAATGGCCAGGATTTGCTTAATAGGAAGTGAATGCAGCTCTCTGAGAGCTCCATTCATGCATTGGCTGTTGGAGAGGAGGGAAGGACTTTTTATTCTGCTATCAAGGTAAGTGTCTGATTTTTTTTTTTTTAATCTGTTACAGGGACAGGAGCAGGGCAGGAATTAGAAGGTGAGGTGGGGATGGTTTATTTGGTCCCTGTCTGATAATCTCCATAATCTCATGCCATAATCTGAATAGTAATGTAATACTGTGATACGATCACATGCTTTATGTGATCTCTTGTTAGCTAGAGAAGAAGGAAAAATGGCACAAAAGTATCAGCAAGATTGAGGGAACAATGGTTACAAACAATGTTCCAAGGAAAGCATCAGACCAGAAAGCTTTAAGGAACGTTGTCCCTCATGAAAACGTCTTCCTTTAAGTTACAATGGAAACATGCATGGTTAGTATAGTAATAGTGACATTGAAAGACTGTGTTTTCATTTGCATTCTGAGAAATTATATTTGCTTTGATTAAATGAAATTTCTACTTTAAAAATTAGACTTAGTATGATATTATTATTTTTCAATCTTTGCACTTTCCTTCATTGCCTTGTATGGAAGGGGAGGATCTACTTCTCCACTATGAAAGTCAGAGGAAGAGAAGGCATTTGAGCCAGCTCAAGATTTTAATCAATATGAATTGATATGTTTTTTAAAAATCCAAATAACCAAAAGGGGCAACCCCCCAAGTTTCCCTTGATGTAGAAGTCCATTCACGATGGATATGGTTTTGCCTGTTAATGCAATTATCAAAGATGGTGGGGTTCATCTAAATGGTGAAAATACTCCTCATATAATTTGAGGAGAATATGAATTGTCTTAATGGTGTCCTACATAATTTCTCCATATTTGGAAGGAGGGCAGGCAAAAATGCCAAAAACTTCACAGGAAAAGCCTTTGTGGCTTTTCCTGTATTTTTTTTTTAAAAAAAAAATCACTGTGGGGAATGCACATTCCCACTCATTGGGAAAACTGATTTGCTTTAATATGCATTCCTGATAGGAGTAGAAGTGGAAAGCTTATTGGTTGGACGTTGGCAGTGGGCAGAGCTTGCTAAAAAGGGCAGCACCTGAAACTGCCATGTTGGATTTTTGCCATAGTTTTGCCATAGTTATTGTGCACTGAGGGAACGAAACAGCCTTTTTTCTCTTTTCTTCTATTTATTTAAATGGAATATCACACTTCGGCACTTTGGATAGGTTTTTGTTTTGTTTGTTAAATAAACCATTTGGTGGCAGCAACTGGTGATACAATTAATTCATTTGTGCCCACCAACTTGATTCACAGGCATGCCCATTTGAACAATGAACATCGATAGCTTTGCATGCCTGTGATCTTGCCGAAAACCCAGTGAGACAAGTGAAAGCTGCTATGAATTGGCATTAGTGCACATCAATCCACATTTTATTGCCTCATATAGACAAGCCCATGGGCTTTTAGGATTACCATTTCCAGAATTCCAAAGCCAACATTGCTATCCTAGCTTGGGAAACACTAGAGATGTCGTCCTGAAAGTTCCCGAGCTCTTCACCTATCAAATGGCTGACAGACATACCAGTGAATGATTGGCTAATCCTGAACTCTTTGCAGAGTAGGATTTATTTATTTGCTTGCTTGCTTGCTTGCTTGCTTGCTTGAAAGAAACAAGGAAGGAAGGAAACTTTCACCCACAGTTGTATTACTTGGGCCTCACTTGGCCTAAGGTTTTACCATAACAAATTAACAAAAAAATAAAAATAAATTATGCCTATTCATGCTTTTCCATGATGCTAGTGCTGTTTTCACTCTTCAAAAAGGTTGTTTTTCAGACTTCCTTCATTTGCTTTTGCAGTTCACCAAGATCATAATTATGGCTGAGGCACATTGTTCATGGACACAGATTTGAAAAGCATTTGGCTCTTTGTAAATACTGAAATCCCCAGAGCAAGTAAATAATAATTAAATAATAGTTCCTAGCTAAGTCTACAATGCTGGCTAATTATAAATTTATCCTGCCTATAATTGTTGCCTTAGAGAATTGTGTCTACTTGAATCCTTTCAACATTTTAGAAGCTGCTGATTTCTCTTCAAAGGAGAGATGTAGACAAATTTGTCACTGTTGGTGACCTGCCTGTAGAATGACTTTCATTGTTTTGTTGAGTTAGCCAGTAACTTTCCATTTACCTAAATGAACTATAAATGAAGGCTCTTTTGTATTAAGCTCAGTGTCCTTTAAAGAACCTTCTCTACTCTTTTCCCTGTCACATCTGTGAGTCCCTTTTACTTCATAATGAGGATATTTTAATGACTAGAGCACACATAAAAAAGTGGGATGCATCCATCCTGTCATGATGGCCTGCCCAGTCATCATGGACAGTTCATCTACAAAATCTACAGGTCACAGCAACTGGAAACTTCCACTCACTGGTTTCCATAGCAACAGGTATTGAGAGGATGGGAACCTCATTTCCTAAACATGACATCACATCACATGACTGGAGAGCCAATCAGATTTGGCAATGCAGAACCAATCACAGATGGCCAGAAAGACTTTTAAGTTTCTGAATTCCTTTGTTCTCGGCCACATGCTGGAGAGCACATGGAGAGAGAGCCACATGGCTTAGCACAAGCTTGAGACCCATGCAGGAGCCATCTGGCTTGGACCAGATGGAAAGACATATACCTTTGTAGAAAGATAACTAGACTGTGATAACAGAGGTTGGGGGAAGCCAATCTCTCTCTCATAGCCTGATAACATCAAAGGGCCCTAAATGATACCTGAAGCCTCAGGAGGAGACTTCCATTTAAAGACTCTGAATCCCATCTCCAGAGACTAAATTAGGCCAGCTTAAGGATGGCTGGGCCAGCTAGGTTGAGCCTGGCCCCACCATCCCATTGGGACATGACTGATGATGACGGACATCATAAATTGTAAGTTACTATTATCTAACCTTAGGGAACAAGTCTAGCTAGTTGTGTTAGCTTTTATGGTTTCATTTTAGTACTCTGACTGAATGTATATCTTCTGTAAACCTAAGCTGAAATCCTGGAGGTGTGTTTTCCCTCCATGCTAACCTTAAGCCTTTGGAATTAAAATAAAGCTTCTTCTGTTTCCTAATCTCCATGCTCACGTGCCTTTCTCAGTCAGCTATCTGAACTTCTCTGGGATAGAGAAAAAGGTCATTGTTGATATTTCAACACAACCTGTCTGGCTTCTCTCTGCACTAGACAAAGGAAAGGGTTAACTCAGCGAGTGGTGGCAGCTTTACCTTAGAAAGGGATTTCTAGACTAGAGGAACCCTTGAGAGTGTGTTTTCATATTGTACAAATAGGCTGGGAACCTTCCCTTCCTGCTGGAAGGGAAGGGCCAGCTTATCACACATCCTTTTTGACTATCCCACCTCCTTGAGTATGCAACATCAATTCAAATGGCTAGGACTAAGAGCATTATTTGGAGCCAATGTGCCTTACAGTCTCATTCTACCTGACATTGGGGACCAAAGCTGATCTTCATTACCAGTCTCATGCCCACCATGGGATTCTCTCAAAATGGCCCTATAAACTCTCATATCAGCTTTTGTGGATAGCTATTACATCAAAAACATTTACTATGGTGCAGTTTGGCACACATCCATGTTATGTGAAACATGAAAAAAGCAAATCATAGGACATATCAACAAAGACTGTATTGGTTTTATGTAGTAACTATCAGAAGCACCTTGTTTTACAAGGATCACAATCCATCCAGAGCCCCTTCTGATCCTCCTTCTGCTGCAATGCTTTCCCTTTCTTGTTGGTCTTTTTCACCCTTCACTCTCTCATTCAGACTTTCTCTCTGTTCAATCTCATCTTTCCTCCCAGGAAAATGAATCTCTTGGAACTGGGTTCAGTTTTGTCTCTTGCCATCTAGTGACTGATGATCATACCACAAGTTATATGAAGATTTTAATCAATATGAATTAAAATGTTTTTTTTAAATCCAAATAACAAAAAGGGGCAACCCCCTAAGTTTCCCTGGTGTAGAAGCCTCATTCCAAATATGTTTCAAAAGAAGGGTTTTCTCTTGACAGAAAATGCCATGTCACAGAATCTTCATTTATGACTATCTTTTTGTAAATTTCAGACATGCTGAATTATCATTTCCTGTATTAATATGACAAATGAGTTTGAAATGAGACATCGGGGTCAGTTACATGGCAGTTTTTATTGCAATAGTTTGTGTGTTGGCGCATTTTTGCACAAGTGCTGCATAGTTTACATGATTTAATGCAAAATTGTTTGGTCTGGTTAGTTTTTGGCTTTGTAGTTCACACAGACAAAGATGGGGCATGGCCTTCCAAGCACATCTGGGGGAAGATGCTGGGAAACTGAGAGGGATGGAGGGAAAGAGAGAGGGGGGGGGAAGGCTGGGACCTTTCCCTCTCTCTTCTTCTCAAAGCGAGAAGGGTGGGAGGAAGGAGGGAGCTTTTCAGCCGCCGAGGAGCCATCCCCCATTCCCGAGAGCTGGCAGGAAGGAAGACAGGTCTTGGCGGGGTGATCACCCAGCCACCAGAAGCAATGGAGTCACAGGCTCCCCCTTTGCCCTGCTTCCCTCAAGCCCCCCTTCCTCTCACCCACTTTGACATGTAACGGCCAATGGAGCATACTGCCTCTCTCTCTCTCTCTCTCTTGTTCTCTCTCTCTCTCTCACACACACACAGAGGAACAGTAATTATGGCTAAGTGGGGATCCCTCAGCCCCAGCAGCCAAGCAAGCCAGGAGGCAAACAGCCTGGCGATTGGTATGGGGATAGCACTGGTATAACAACAGTGGCTGGATCTTTTCATTTGAGGCTCCTTGCATCTCTTGCAAGTCTGCCCCCTCCACCCAATCAATCACGGCTCAGCACTGCTGTGGCTGTTTCAGGATGATTGCTGGTAGTTCCCACAGCCTTTTGCAAATCGGTAGTTCACACAACCAATTGTGTGCATTTTCGCGAACTTTATCAAAAAAGTCAGGGAAAATAGCAAAAGCTGATACTGTACGACTTTGGGTTTTTTTGCCCCCCTCCTTCTGAATATGGCAACATTGATCCAAAAGATGTGGGAACTATTAGGACTCTTTGCAAATTCTTAGAGGATTTATTTTGCCATGTAAACAACCCCATGGGTTCTCATGTTGAAACTATTCTCCTCTGCCACTGTGAACACATTTTAAGTGAGAGAAATTGATCACAGCTATGGCCAGATTATGAATATAACAAGTAAGGCCTCAGCCCTGACCTCCTCACATTCTTCTGATCTTGTTTACTACTTCTGTCCATATAGATTCTCCATCTGCAATGTAGACAAGGCCTCATGTAAAGAAACCCTATCTTCACACAACTCATACATAAATGTGATTTGTCAGATGCTGGAAAGTTACTTTTAAGAATGAGGGGGGCATAGATGGAGGAAGTGTTCCTATGGTTGCTTTCTGTAGCTAAAGTTCTCTAGTGTTTTTTTTTTTTTATCATCCACATAATATTTCCCTTTTCACAGAATATCCAGAAGCAATTCCTAGCATACACAAAATAATTTTATTCCTACCTAGAGGCTTTTTTTAAAAAATCCAGGATACATCATAGAGGAAAAAAGGAGTGATCATCAACTTTCAATTAAATGGGATTTACTGGATGGGGGCGGGGAAGCACAGGGCCTTTACTCTAGAACAATATTTTTTTTGTAACACTGTACCTTTAAAAAAAGAAGGCAAGCCCATTCAGGTCTCCAGTGCCAACAGTGAGCAATTGCACAGAAATTGCAATTGGACAATTGTTTATAGTATTATGAAATCTGAATGTTTATTGGCCAAATTGCATATCCATCTTCCTTCATCCTCTTTCCCCACCCTATGGATTGAAAATGCTTTCCCAGGAAGTCCCAACCAGTCATAAATGAAGCTTTTTGTTGTGAAAGATCTTTGGATAGGCTCTGATTATATTTACAAACTGAATCCGTCCCTAGCTCCATAATGGTTCCTGTTCTGCCTTTCATATGCTGAATGGCTATCTGAATATGGTTTTCTTTTACAGACTTACATTTTTCACCACCCATCTCCCACTAAAGAATCCAGCAAATGGAAAACTGCATTAGTTTCTGCAGGAGAGTGAACAAAAGCCCCCATGAATCTTAAGATTTAGACCAGGAAACTGTGTCTTTCCCCATATTGCTATTCTAATTAGAATGCCAGAACGAAAATGTATTTCACAGGATCATGTGTGCCACATTCCAATGAGTTATGGAGCTGGTACCAGCTCTCCAGAATGGAGAATTTGACTGCAGATAAACAGTTTTCATCATGAAACACCCTAGCCACCTATTACACTTTTTAGAAACCTCCTTCACATCATACCCTTTCATTTTAGGTTCCAAACATTCAATTTGCCAATTCTTTATTGATGTATATCTCTTGAGAGATCATTACTGTCCACAATAGTCCAAAGTATGTGTTTTCACTTGTAAACTGTGAAGTTTAGAAGCATTTTAGAACTTCTTTTACTGGTTTGCCACACGCTGAACTATTACCGGTGCATTGCTCATTTATCTGGGATTGGTGGAAGTTATTTTAGGCATTTGGGCTTTAAAAATAGTTTCTAAGACTGCCTAAGTACCTACATAAATCCATAGGGGAAAAAAAACCAATAGGATTGTTCTTGGCCATTGATTCAATTCTTTGAAATGTCATGGATACTGACTAAAATGGTACAAGAGTGGTTTAGATGTGCTGGTTCTTAGAAGCCAAGTCCAGTCTCAAGAAAAACATTTTGGATAATGGTATCTGACACTCTGTGAAAAAGCAGAGTGGAAACTGTACAATTCATTTTTTACTTTTGTTTTAATAGAGTGTTAACATTCAATCCTGAGTTCCAGAATGACACAAGATTTTAAAACATGAATGAACAAACAAGGAGGAACTAACAACAAATATGCTACAGCTTTTTGGTTCTGCTAATCTCTCTGATTTAAAAATAATACAATTAAATTTTCAAACCTATCATGCCAGCCAACTTTACATTTGGATGCATTTGCTGCTATGGTGAAATGCACTGTATTTCTATTTAAATTATAGTAATTATTTCTATATCTCCATCTATACATAGAAATTAGCATGAGCACATTTTACACCGCTTTGTATTATCTTTATGGACATTTTGTGCAACTTTCCATTCTCTTTTGTCCTCTTTTTGAGAATGCATTTCCACCCCCTACTCCCCCTACTTTTCTTCTTCTTTTTTGTCAATGTCAGATTTTTACAGGCCCTGGTGTGTCTGGATTGGCATGCAGGGTAAGCTGTCAAGCTAGTGAAATAAACTGAGAAGCTCTTCAAAATGATCTGTAGCAGAGCTTGGAAAAGTTATTTTTAGACTAGGCTACCCATAACCCCTCTCCATTGACACCCCCTTGTCATGGGAGAGAGGCTTGTGTACCCTAATGATGTTTTGAGCTATGCTGGCGGTGGCATAATAGCCATCGGTAGGGACTCCCATGCCAGACAGGTCAAAACCGAAGGGTCTGACAAAGAGCGTCAAAGGGCAGGATGGGCTCTCTAGCCTTATGACAACCATCCTAGGAGAAGGAAAACTCTACTCTCAAACCCAGGAAGATGGTGCTCATCCAACCCTGTAAGGTCAACCATCTGAGAGAAGGAAACTCTACTCAAACCTACAACCCGAGGGACCTCACTGCTACCATCCATGCTTGCAAGGCCACAGCAGATGAATCTTTGGTTTAAAGGGTGAGGCCAGTTCTGTGCATTCTGCACTCCACCAGAAAAATCCATTGCACAGGCTCAAAGGACAAATCCAATTCTGAAAAAGTCCTGTAGCGATAGGCAAGGGATGAAACGGCAGGTGTAAAGATGCACTTTGGTTGCTTGAGGCTGACCTGTGAGATGACAGTCTTGTTCAGCAGCATCCTGAATGACCAAGCAGCCTTTTTTAAGAAGAACACTGCTTGCTCCATATGGAGAGGGGCCTAGAAAAGGTGGCCTAACGAAAGCTCATCCCCATCTACCTGGTTGGCTAGCCGCGGCCTATGAGCATCTTCTGATGCGGTCAAACCAAGGCAAAGAAACAAAGGCATACACCAGCCTCCAAAGGTGTAAATAAAATGACGTTTACATGCTGGAACATCAGAACCATGTGAGACTCAGCAGATAGTGGACGGCCTGAGCATTGTTATGCTCTAATAGTCCATGAACTATCATGACTTAATATTGACATTGCTGCTCTTAGTGAAATTTGTCACCATGAAGAAGGAAGCCTTAAAGAACACAGTGTCGGCTACACACTTTACTGGTCTGGCAAACCCAAAACTGAAAAACATCTTTCAGGAGTAGGCTTTATGATTAAAAACTCCATTTTCTCCAAACTCGAAACCTTGCCAACAGGACACTCGGATTGCATTATTTCCTTACGCCTCCCACACGTTGTTCTCTTTAGTATATATGTCCCAACTATGCAAGCCGACTCTGTAGAGAAAGACAAATTCTACACAGACCTACACCACCTCATACAAAAAGTCATTGTAGAAGATAAAATTATTATCCTTGGTGACTTCAATGCCAGCGTAGGAAATAACTCTAAAGCCTGGAAAGGTGTTTTAGGCAAGCATGGTGTTGGAAATTGCAATGATAACAGATGCCTCTTGATAGAGTTCTGTGCAGAACAACAGCTGACTATTACAAACACTATCTTTCAGCAGAAAGATAGCTTGAAGACAACCTGTATTCGTCCCCAATCCAAACATTGGCAGCTCATTGACTATGTTCTAGTCCGCCAGAGAAACATTCACGATGTCTGTCATACTCGAGTGATGCCCAGTGCAGAATGCCAAACAGATCATCGCCTCGTAAGATGTAAACAAAATCTTCATCTTAAGTTCAAACCTAAGAAGCGTGGCATCTTAAAGAGGAGACTCTAAGTTTGGAAGAGACCCTTAAGGCCATACAGAGATGAAAAATGGCAAGGCAGCTGGGATTGATGGAATCCCACTTGAAGTCTGGAAACACGGAGGTCATGCACTCCACAATAAATTCCATGAACTCATTGTGAATTGCTGGGAAAAGGGGGCACTGCCATCAGATCTCCAAGATGCAGTCATCATCACTGTGATGTCCAGCCAGGACTGTTTAATTCTCCCCTGCATTTTCCTTTGTTTTCTTTTCAAGGCTTTAGCATGTCTGAGTATAGGAATACTCCATTGTATTAGACTTGTGGGAGGAGCTAAGAATTCCCCTGCATTTTTCTAGGTTTTGGTTTGTTCCTTCCCAGCAAGCTCTGTTTTACCTAGAAGCTTTTTAGTTCCTTTGGGCAGTCTTTGCTGTGAGCTTGCAGAGAGCAGTTCTGGTGGCAAACAGGCCCAGACAGCCGGGAAGGGCATTTTTTACACCATCAGCCAAATTAGTTACCAACAGTCATCAGCCAAATTAGTTACCAACAGTCATCAGCCAAATTAGTTATCAACAGTCATCAGCCAAATTAATTACCAATATTCATCAACCAAATTAGTTACAACAGTCAGAGGAATCAGGAGCTGAAAGACCCTGCACCAGCTCCATTGAGTGAGGAGATCAAACCCAGACAGATGTCACCCTGAAGACTGCTGAAACTCCAACTGTAAAATACCTTTCATTTCAAGCCTTTTAGAGCTGGGGAGGAGAAAGCCCTTTTCTTTTGTTCTTTAAAATAAACTTCCCCCCTTTTTGAACTGGATATTCAGCATCAGAGCCTTTTTGGGTAAAGGAGTTTGATCTCACCAGGGTACCGGCATTGCACACCCAAACCTGCCACCACCTTTAGTTGGGTGTGTCTCCACAATCACCCTGTACAAGAAAAAAGGAGCAAAATCCAACTGCTCAAATTATCTAGGCATAACACTGCTCTCTTTTGCTGGAAAAATCCTTGCAAGGATACTCCTGAACAGATTAGTTCCTGCTATTGCAGAGGAACATCTTCCTGAAAGCCAATGTGGCTTCAGAGCCAATAGGAATACTACAGACATGGTATTTGCCCTTAGACAACTGCAAGAGAAATGTAGAGATTAGAACAAGCGTCTGTATGTAACATTTGTCGACCTCACCAAAGCCTTCAACACTGTGAGTAGAAAAGGTCTGTGGCAGATTCTGGAAAGGCTAGGATGTCCCCCAAAATTCCTTAAAATGATTATCTTGCTACACGAGGGCCAGCACGGTCAAGTCAGGTATGGCGATGCTCTTTCAGAGCCCTTTCTAATAACTAATGGAGTGAAGCAAGGTTGTGTTCTTCCTCCAACTTTATTTACAATCTTCTTCAGCATGATGCTCCAAAGGGCTACGGCAGAGCTTGAAGAAGAAGACGGCATCTATATACGTTACCGTACTGATGGTAGCTTGTTTAACTTAAGCCGTCTGAGGGCTCACACTAAGACCCTAAACTATCTAGTCCGTGAGCTGCTCTTCGCCGATGATGCTGCCCTTGTTGCACACACAGAAGCAGCTCTGCAGCATCTAACATCCTGCTTCGCAACAGCTGCCGAGCTGTTTGGGCTGGAAGTCAACCTGAAGAAAACAGAAGTTCTCTACCAGCCTGCACCACAGGACAAACACCACCATCTCCACATTGCCGTTGGCAAATCTGTTCTCAGGCCCATTCAGCAGTTCACCTACCTGGGAAGCATGATCTCCTCAGATGCCAAGATTGACAAAGAGATCGATCACAGATTATCAAAGGCATATAGCGCATTTGGAAGACTTTACAAAAGAGTCTGGAGTAACAAACACCTGAGGCGAAACACAAAAATCAGTGTGTAAAAAAACATTGTATGTCTATTCTCCTTTATGGGTCTGAAACATGGGTCACCTATCGCCACCACTTACAACTCCTCGAACGCTTTCATCAGTGCTATATATGCACAATCCTAAATATACACTGGACTGACTATGTGACGAATGTTGCTGTCCTTGAGCAAGCAGGGATCACCAGCATTGAGGCCATGATATTGAAAACACAGCTGTGCTGGGCAGGGCACTTTTCTAGAATGGAGGACCATTGCCTCCCCAAAGTAGTACTCTACGGTGAACTCGCCATGAGTCAGGGTAAGAGGGGCACGTCAAAAAGCGATACAAGGACTCCCTGAAACAACATCTCCATCTTGGCCAAATTGATCACCAACAATGGTCCGGCCTGGCCTCACATTGGGAGGCATGGAGACGCACTATCCACAATGCTGCAGCTTTATTTGAGAACTCACACCAAAGAGGTCTTGAAGAGAAACGACAATGCAGAAAGAATCACAACCTGGAAACATCACCCAAGAAGACCTTCTGCTGTGCTTTCTGCAACCGGACATGTTTATCTCGTATTGGCCTTTTTAGTAATCAGCGAGCTTGCTTGTGCACCAGCTGCACCCGCTGCTTGAGTCATCATATCTGGCCATGGTGGCACACATCTTAGTTACAGTCTACTCGGATTACTATAATGTGCTCTGTGTGGGGCTACCCTTGAAGAGTGTTTGGAAACTAGCTTGTCCATAGAGCTGCAGGCAGATCGTTAACTGGAACAGGCTACAGGGAGCACACAACGGCCTTGTTGTCATAGCAGCCCCACTGGCTACTGGTTTCTTTCCAGGCTTAACTCAAATGCTGTTTATGACCTTTCAAACCCTATATGGCTCAGGTCCAAGTTCTCTGAAGGACCATATTCTCCCTTATAAATCTGACCAACGGTTAGGCCACAGAATATACAGAAAACCCACACGCATGGACAGATACCTACACAAGAACTCCAATCATCACCCAGAACAAAAAAGAAGCACAATAAAAACATTGGTAGACCGTGCAAAAAGGATCTGCAAACCTCACTACCTGGAGGATGAACTCAGGCATCTAAACTGGGCCCTACAGGCTAATGGTTACTCCAGATCAGACATCACAAGAGCAGCCAGACCCAGAAAAAGCCACAGGAATGAAGAAGAAAAACAGCCAACCAAAGAGAAGGAATTTTTACCATGCATCAAAGGAGTCACAGACAGAATAGGGAAACTGATGAGGAAACACAACCTCCAAACAATCTACAGACCAACCAAGAAAATCCAAGAAATGCTACGCTCAGCTGAGGACAAAAGAGACCCTCTCACAGCTGCAGGAGTTTACCGTATACCATGCAGCTGTGGACAAGCTTACATAGGGACCACTAAACAAAGTGTGCAAACACGAATCTAGGAACATGAGAGACACTGCAGACTGGGCCAGCCAGAAAAATCAGCAGTAGCAGAACATGTTATAAACCAACCTGGACACAAAATGCTATTTGAAAACACAGAAATTCTAGACCAGACCAACAACTATCATGTCAGAATGCACATAGAAGCTATAGAAATCCACAAACACCTGGACAACTTCAACGGGAAAGAAGAAACCTTAAAAGTAAACAAAATCTGGCTCCCAATTTTGAAATACAATAGAATCAAAACTCAACAATTACAAAAGAATTCCACCCAGAAACAGGGGGATTCCCAGAAGATAATGGCCCATCAACCAACCATTAGATGGTACTAACAAGCCTTGCATTTCTATACCCAGAAACTAACCATTCAATTACACAAATTTACATATTCTCCCCAACAGGACTTCACAGCATATAAACTCCACATACACACATATCCAACCATTCTCTGAGGATGCCAGACACAGATGCAGGCAAAATATTAGAAAGAAACTATTCCAGAATACGGCCTCATAGCCCAGAAAAAAACCAAGGAAAATCTATAAACCTGACCCTGTTTTGAGCTCTTCTCTCTGTTCCACCATCTTCACAGATACGTCTTCTCAATGACTGCTCCTAGGCTCTGGAACTCTCTTCCACAAATGTTTAATCTGGTGCCCTCTCTGCTATCGTTCCACAAGCATGTTAAGATGATGATGATGATGATGATGATTTCAGCAGGCTTTGAAAGGCCAACTTTTTAAGGGAACTGGGTCCTGCAGAATTGTGCTGTACTGTCTGTGTTTTGTTTATTTGTTGTTTTTAAGAGTTATATTTTTAACTAGTTTTAATTTTATGGGTCATTTAACTATATTTTTAACTTTTGTATTTGGTACATATTTTTAGCTATGGAGATTATCAGACGGGCTAAATTTAGCTTGACAATGATGCCAGGAGATTGTGAGAGGGCTTTCCTTTCAGACATTGTTGTTCCTAAGTCATCATGCTCCCATGCTTCTTCCGTTCTGCCAGTTCTCCTTTTTATTATGGGCTAAGCCATGAATAGATCACCTGTTCCATTTCTGTAACAGAATGACGGGTGAGTGAAAAGGTGTGCCATTATGCTGGCATGATGCCAGGGGCAGTGGGAGGTCTGGGCCAAACATTTCTGGGTGTGATTGGGAAATCGAGGTAAGTGACACACTTTTTTGTACCCTCCCTGGGTTACTTGTATTTTTTAAAGTGTGTTTTTGTGCTTGCTGTCAGTTTTGGATCTTTCTTTTGCTTTTTATTTTTGAACTTTACACACGCTCATCCTCTTGTGAGAATGGCCCGGGATTTCAAACCAAGAAGTGAATGCAGCTTCATTAGACATCCATTCACTCCTGGGCTGCCGAGGGGAGGGGACAGACATGCTATAAGGTAGGTCTGAAACTTTTCATTTGCATGCCGGGATGGGGACTGGAGAGGAGTGGGAGAGAACATAGTGAGATGGATACGCTATTTTTGTTCCCATCTGATAATCTCCTGTGTCTCTTTTAACTGGTGTAAACAGCTTGAGTCCCAAAGGTGGGAGAAGAAGAAGAGGAGGAGGCAGTGCATTTTACACAATCTTCAACCACTGCCACCCCCCTTAAGATAGCCCAACACACAAATATCCCAAGTGACATCCTGCACTAAAATCATAGAGAGACATACACACTTGCTCCTTGCTTACAGTCTTTATCAATCATTGGCAGTTTCTCTCCATATCAGTCAGTGGTTCTTATCTACTGTATCACAACTCATTTATGAATCTGCTCTGGTTCAGTAACAAAGTTATTTTTCTATTCCAGCTGCCTCATCAGATCTCTACTGTCCAAAATTGTTACCTCTCAAGCACTTGTTTTTCTAGGCTCCTATTAAACCATGAATGCTTTTAACCTTCTGCAAGGGTTTCTGCATGCTGTTATAAATGTCTCCAATGAACAATGTGCCTGATTTTCCAGTGGCACATCTATCAGTTTTCCAAATACACTTTGTTTTCCTGACTACATAGTCTGTGTCTGGAAACATGATTAAACAACAACAACAACCCTGCTCCCAGGGAACTCAAGCTCCACAGCTTCACTGCCTCATTTTTGTTATGAACAATGATTGTTCTTATTATTGTGTAGCATTATATGACATGAAGCCTTTCTTGTTGTCTGGTAATAATTTATAATATTTTGCTATTTATTCAACAAATGAATACTTTGGTCATATACAGGGACAGATGTGTTCACACAGAGAGAGATGGGGGGAGAGAGGGAGGGAGGGAGGAGAATAGTTTGAGCTACTCCAACTCCTTAGGCATTACTTCAAAAAGAAAATTCCTTAGAGACAATTTTCACTTTATCTTTTGTAACTAGCTTGGAGTGATTATCTTTCCCTACAGAGCTGATGCCCTCCTCCTCCTCATCCTCATTGTTATTGTTATTGTTATGTATATCCTGCCTTTTTCCCAGTTTGGGATTCAAGGCGGCTTACAACAAATTAAAAACACATAGTTAAAATTCATAAGATATAAAAGTTAAAAGATATTTAAACTATCTAAAAAATTAAAACCAATTAAAAGAATAAACCATTTAAAAAAACAGCACAACAAAAATAACAGATAGAGAGTCCAGTTCATTGTTTAGGTGAGATGGGGCTTGTAAACTCAGTCCTCAAAGGCCTGTCAAAACAGAAAGATCTTCACCTGTCTGTGGAACAAAATTAGGGAGGGTGCTACTCTAACTGTCTGGGAAAGGACTTTCGGAGCCTGGGGCAGCCACCGAGAAGGCCCTTTCCTGTGTTCCCACCAGATGTACCTGTGAGGGTGGTGAGAATGAGAGAAGGCCCTCCCCAGCAGATCTTAAAACACGGCCAGGTTTATATGGAAGAATATCATCCTTCAACTTTAGGAGCATAGCTGTGTGATACGTTATCTCCATATGTCATGTGTTATGTTGGTACTTAGCCATAAAAATCATGTAGGAGCAAGTGAAATATCCAAAGTCTGAATTGTCCCTTAGATTGGTTGCATAGTAAGTCAATGTTCTCTTTGCTTCCTTTTAAATAATAAGCATCAGCTCATACCTACACATAAACAAGATAAAGAATACTATTCATGCAGAATATGATCTGATTGTCAAGCTACATCCCTTCTTTGTTCCTAATACATTAATTTAGATTTTAGCTAATCATGTAATTAAAAACTACATTATAATGCAACATACAGAGGCTCATTAATCCGTTGCCTTGGGGCTGATTAATACAGTTGATTCCATTCTTCTGCTTTCGTATACATTTAACAAGTCTTGTGAGTGGCCTTTTTATATGAACAGTGAAATACAGGAAGAAAGAATGCATGCAAAGCTACTGATAAGGGAAGAGGTACAAAAATGTTGAAATCCTTATTCACAATATTGTTGCTATACTGCTAAATAAGTTCACATCACCCAATATTAGTGGCAGTAGTAGTAGTAGTTTTTTGCTGCTGCTCTCACTATTTCTGCAACAGCTGCAAATGATGAATGAATGAATTGGTCCTATATTTGTGTACCCAGAATGTACAACCCTCCCCCTCCTCGAATAAGACACATACACTGAGATGTATAAAAGTATAAAATGTATTGATTACATATTCAGAAATATTGGTTAAATACAGGTTAGTGAATGTTGATGGCAATGAAATGGCCACAACTGGCATATGCTAAATGGTTGGCAATTATGCATGGGTCGTGATCTCAACATTGGCCTCAACCAATGTGGGTCAACTGCTGCACGTCGGATACTTCTGACTCCACCAGAGGAGAGAGATTATGGCCAGGCTGTCCCCCCTCCACACTCTCTCCTCCCCTGCAAACAAAGTGATTCTTAGCAAATTAGGTGGGGGTCTCCTTGAACTTGAACTTGCACTTGAACTTGATGGAGACCCCCCTTTTCCTATGCCATGATCACGAACCATGCCATCCACCTACAAATTGTGACATTTGATATGATGAACCCAAAGGAGGGTGGGCGTGTCTCCAGCTCTCCGGGCAGCAACTGCCCGGAGCTGCCTATGGAGCTGCCTATATAGGCTCCGTCGCATTGCCCCCATTATCCGGCCGCACCAGAAGGCTTGATCGGATGACCCTCCCCCCCAGCCCTCTGGAGCCAATCAGGGCAAGGCGAGCTCACCCCGATTGGCTCCATGTTTCCCCGCTCCTTCTGCTGCTTGGCCTTGTGGGAAGGGGATGGGGAAGAAGATGGTGCCCCCCATGGCTTGCTGCCATGTGGCTGCCCACTTGCCCCCACCCACCCACCCCCGTCAGGAGAGGGTGTACCCAAGGAGGTTTTGGGGGTTGCCGGCCGGGCCGCAAACTGGCCCACCGCTAGTGGCGAGCCCCCTTTCATAGCTTCTGATGTATGTTTGTGTGGATAACATTTTTTAATTGAACATACAAAGGTTTAAAAATGACATCAGAAAAAACTCGGTTTGTATCAATATGGGTACAAAAAGTTTTATAACAGCTAGCCAGATAGTCACAAGTTGGGAAGTCAGTGAGATGGAGATATTGTAATGCCCAAAGAAGTACCCATTTAGGTGTGTCCTGCTGTTTTCCCCATGCCACAGGCAATGCCTACCAAGTGGAACCAGAGCTAAAGGCTACATAGAAATCATAGCCACTGCTTTGTGAGCAGTTTCTAGTTGTGGTTAGATACTAGGGAAACAAAAGGAGGATTACCTAGCTCCAGCGCAAGAGTGCTGTTATGCCAGCTATCATAACAAAGTAAATACACTGCCTAGGGTACTCACAGTTGTCATGTTGTACCAGTTGTCATGACAATGTATGTATGCCACCTAGAGCTGTCTGGACTACCTAATGCTGTGACATTTCAGGGCTACAATCTTACACCAAGGGCTATCTACTTGTAATGTCATGGGGGTAGGTCCTAGTGATGTTTCAAGGGTGAGTTTACAGGGGGCAGTCTGCTGATGTCATAAAGTTTGATCCCATAATCATCAACCACAGTGGCACAGAGCATGCCATTTATTTTTTTAAAAAACAAAACAAAACAAAAACAAAAACTGGACACCAAATCCAAGAAATGAGGAACACACACGCACTGCAATTTTCAAGGCAGCACCTTTGAGATTTTTCTTCCTTGTCTTGAGGACTGGAAAAGAGGAGCCGGGTTCTGAGATCTGGGAAGCCCAATGATACCTTTTCATTTCTAGCTGTTAGGCGTATTTGTATAGACTATATTCAGCTATGTGTATTCTGCATTTAGATATAACACTAAACACAGTTAAGAGCTAAAGAAATGAGCCTGGAAAAGCTTCCAGCTTGCATACTCTGTCTTCTTTTAGCATGGCTCCTACTGTGATTAGTATTAACTATGGTTTATTGAAACAAGCCAGGATCATAAACTATGGCCTGAAGCTGGCACAATGCCTACAGGTACAGACTTAGTAACTATGGTTAACTGAAAATGGAAATGAAGCCTCCTGATTTTCTCACAGCTACACCAGAAGCAGCAAGGGGGTGAGGTAAGTGCAAGAGCACTGAGATTCATATATGTAATGCTATAGCCATAATTAACATAACATGTGAGCCATGACTAGCTTAGCTTTTCATTCTAAAATGATGGTCCAGAAAACAAAAGAAGACTGGGCTATGAACAAGTCTGCCTCTACAGTTTTGAAGAAGGTAGATCATATATATATAATAATAATGTGTTTCACTACAGATGAGTAGCTTCGGTCATGGGCAGGCCAATCTCTTCTTTTGCCATTTTACCACTACCTCAAGAAAGTATCTATTGCATCCACCATGCCTGCTTATCCCTGGTATGAAAAGAGTTTGACAGCTTAATCACTTTATAAAACTGCCTTGGAGCAAGATATGTCTGCATTGATGAATGTTTCCTTTTTGCCTGAATCCACAGAAATCCATCACCTTAGAAAAGAAATGCATACTAAGGCTCTCATCTAATAAAATGCTTAGGGGGTAGTTATGCAATATGTTCCCCTCTTCTTGCTTAGCCCATGACAGCAGGCGGGCAGGCACAAGTGTTGCATGACAGCTGAAGTTCTTCAATGATTTGGAGGTCTGACCTTCTATAAACTGGGTCAGCATTACTAAGCTAGCTGTGCATCTTTTCTTTTATTATGGCATCCGAACACTAAATGACTATCTGTATTTCCACATTTAATAACAACTAGGTAGGTTACACTTGTGTGATTTATCCCCTTCTTCTTCCCAACTAATAATTAATTTAAACATAATTTATGAAATGCATCAAGCCAATCTATCTCAGACATGAATGAGGCCCACATCTCCTTAGCTACTCACTTTAGACACCGCTATTTGCTTGTTACATGTTGATAATTAATGAACAGATTGACCTACCTGAGACACATAAGCCAAATAATGACCCCAAGTCTGGCAGTCTTTCCATTGGACTTCTCCGATTATGTAGTATTCAGTTCAAAGGACTGTTTCAATGCCACTGCCTATGCTTAGTCTCATCCATGAACAGGGAATTGTGTTGACTGATAATATTTTTGGTGGATGGGTCACATGATACAACAGTCACTACAACTAAGGATTGATACAATTATTTCAATGTTTAGAACTCTTACCTCCTGACTCCCAGCATACTGACAACCAAAATGGTGAAATGACAGAATATTGAATTTAAGAGATTATGAGACAAGAATGCAAAAAGTGTTCCTGTCCCAGAATCACAAAACCTGTCCCTGTTCAGACACAATTACCCTCCCCATCAGACTTACCTTCTCTTGCATCCAAAGGCAGCCCAGCAATGACCAGAGCTCTAACAGAGCTCTGTTCACTTCCTGGACTGAAATCCCACTTGTTCTTGCGAGAAGATGCGAGTGCGGGAAATTCAAACAGAAAAAGAAAAATACATTTTTAAAAGTTCACTAAAGCACATACACACCCTAAAAAAAAATCAACGAGTAACCCAGGTAGGGTACAAAAAGGAGGGTAGCCTAGCTGGTTCTTGCAATCCCACCTGGAAGTGTTCTAGCGGGACCGCCCATTGACGCTGGCATCACACAGCAGAATGGGGCACATTTTCACACACATGAAAATCTGGAACACAAACGCTACGGGAGATCAATTTTTGACTTCTCCCTGACAATAAAAAATACCTTCCCTGTAACTGCAGCAGAACGCTTTCAGAACGCTGGGGCTCAACATAATCTGATAAGGAAGCCCTTTTGCAATCTCATGGCATTGTTATAATGCCATTTTTGATGTGTCTGATAATTCCCTTAGACTGCTGACACCTAAATGTGGCTCTCTGCTCAGTCATAAAGCTCTGAACATCTGTGCATCTCAAGCTATCTGATGTGTGTGTGGGGGGGGGGCAATCTCCCCCCAGTGTGTCAGAGGCCAGTGACATATTTGTGCTCCTTGGCTACAACTGTTTCTTTCTTCCCTGAGAGTGGCAGGGACTCAGGGACCAACACCAGACCAGGCATCACCACTTACCTAACACTGCTCTAGATGATCCTGGGACAGTCACTACATGTCACCTATGTTGGAGACTACTATGAAGATCTAAGGAACATCCCACAAATGCCAGTCAACTTTTCAGAAGAAAAACTGGATAAATGTGATAAATGAATACATAACTCAACAGCCTCCCTTCCTGCTCACAATCTTATAGCTAAGTGGGGGGGGGAGGGGAAGAGTAATGAAAACTTTTATCAAAATAAACTGAGTAATTTCCCTTTTCTTTGTATAGTGTATGTCATTTGTTATAACATTAGGGGGAAAGAAAAGGACCATTTACAAATGACATCCAGCACATGAAAGGCACTTAAAATATCACCTGCTCCTCTATGCAGCAGAGAAGGCATAATTCCTGAAAACACTGGCACATGTACAGAGTTGCTACAGAATTAACCCCATCCCTAGAATTGGGGGGGGTTAATAGCTGGTAGTGATGGTATGCATGATGCATGGATGATGATGATGATGATCCCACTTTTTTCCCAATTTGGGATTCAAGGTGGCGTACAATAAAAAGACATTGTTAAAATCAGCGAAATACAAAAGTTATCTCAACTATTACTTCCAGGGCATGGACTGATGGAAATAGAACTAAAATATCTAATTGTGGGGCTCATTCCAAACAGAGGTGATTGGGTGTAGCCGTCAAAATGTCACTGTGCAGTAATATTAATTGTCTCAGCAAGTTATGAAGGATGATGCAAGCTACAACCAATAAGCATCTGGTGGCTTGCCTGGGATTGATGACCTCCAGTATCCATACCAGGCATACTAGATCTTTCTCAAGTGTGTCCCCTTTCCTTTCAACAATGTATCTCCTTAGCAGAAGCAAGCATAGAGAAGGAGAATTGTTCTATTAGGCACTAGATGTTGTCATTTACTTCAGAATCCAGTTTGGTCAGAAGCCATAGAAAGTATAGGACAGAGCTACAAGAGGATCAAAGTAGAAATTATATTTCCCATTATTCATCATGTCCCTCATGCTGCTGAAAATACCAGTGGCAGCATCTAGCACCTAATCAGCCCCATGCTGCATCCAATATGCCCCCACCACATTCAGTTGGGGAAGAGACAAACCATGGCAAGGAAGTGAGGAAGGAAATGACCTGATCTGACATCCAATTCTAGACTGGGAGTATGTTGTCTAATTGTTTTCAGTGAAATGTGTGTGTGGTGTTCATCCTTCACTATATCCTTCTAGACACCAAGCAAAGGCTGTAAAGTGCAGCTTCTGTACATTTTGTCTATCACATACATCTTCTCCAACATGCAGGGGACTGCCTGAAAATATCTTTGTTAAGTTTCATCATAAGGAGAATGGTTTACTAAGAATGTATGAAGTGGACTTTTTAAAAAAATTGCTCACTTTCTCATTTGTCCAGCCTTAAATGGGTTCCACCATGTTTCCACACCAGTGTTTGATTTTTAAAAATAAATTTAAATATGCATTTTTTTAATATACACTTGGGAAATTTTGTCCAACATGTGTATTCTTGTTACTTTATCTTCAACAATGTGTGCATTTTTGTGCATATTTTTTTCATACTGTTTGCATTTTATGTGTATTTTTTAATTAGAACATTGCATCACATTTTAAAAATATGTATGAATATTAAACTTTAATTCTGATTCAGTTGGTGTATTGCATGGGACAATGAGATTTGGTAGGTTCACATTACTTGAAATGGGAACTGAATAAATTTCTCTGCCATCACAATGTACAACCACAACCACCAAGGTGCATGTGGAAGTACCTGTTAGAACCAATGAAGTAGGAGCTTCAAAATAATTTAACTTCCTTCTTGAGTGCTTTACCTTACAATGGGCTGTAGCAGCCTTCAATATAAAAGTGACAGGATTATGTAAAAGTACAGCCCCCACCCCACATATCTGAGGAACCAATATTCATGGTTTCACTTATCTGTGGCTGATAAAATAGGAACACATACCATAAAGGCATGGTAGAAAATGGCTAGAGAGGTGTTCTTTATAGGAATCACTAGGTCCTCCAGTGCAGCTCTATGGTATATTTGTACCAGAAGTCCTTTATTTTAATAGGGTTCACTATTTCCCTCTATGGGTTCCATTTATAAATGGTAAATCAAGGAATATTTCCCCTGTAGATCTTGGGAGGCAGGGGGTGGGATCTGCATAGCAAAAATCTTATTTATTTATTAAAACATATGTATCCCACCCTTTATTGTGGGATGTCAGGGTGATGTGCAATATAAACAATTTAAAAAGAATTTCTAATTAAAACCATTAAAAAGTAATCAAGATAACAAAATATTTTAAACATAACAATAATTAAAACAGTTGAAAAACCATCCACATGAATACTTCCAAAGTAAAATAATCTCCAAAGGTTTCTTTTTTAAAAATGCTTCAGCTTGGTGCTAAAAAGAAAACAATGTCAGCACCAGTTGAACCTCCATAGAGGGGGCATTCCATAATCAAAGTGCCACAACTGAGAAGGTCCTCTCACATGTCTTCCTACTCGTGGGATACAGAGGAAGGGCCTTCCTTCAGACCTCAGTTCTTAGACAGGAAGAGATCCTCCTTCAACTAGACCTTCCTTAGCACATAACATCTCTCTGATGGAGGCTTGCTTATAAAGTAGTGTTTGAACTTACGCTGACTCTTGCCCTTATTTTTAAGTTCTATCACATTCAGACAGCCACATAGGTTTCTAAACCAAATGACCAGCACATGTTATTTATATTATATTTCCCCCTACTTGCTACAAATCTAGGGCAGCAGTATCTAAATATACAACACATCACAATAGCCTGGATCTGTTACATACCTCTAAAGAGTTCCCATCACTCACAGGCATTATTATGCCAATAAAGTACTCTTAAAATGTTAAGGAAATGGATGACTTCCAGGTTTTCATATGAAATAGGATTAGTCACCAAAATACCTCTGCATACAAGAAGCAATTGATTCTGTTTTCTATATGCCTTGCTTTTCATTTGATTGCTAGCTACCTAGAAATCAAAAGTAATAGCATAAGATGCTGGATTTACATTCAGAAAATGACAAATAACCACTCTGTGCCTATACCCTGTGACAAACCCTGATGTGCTACCTCCATTAAGCTCACATTGAGAGAAATGATATTTGCTGCTTTAAATTTAAAGTTGTGGAAACACAGCTAAACAAAATCCAATGTCATATCAATTATGTCGGTTCACTGTGCTATGGAGGATCTGATCGCTCTGCTGTCATGAAAGTGTCACTGAATATTACATAGATGAAGCCGTTGGGGGAATAACATTTTCCTTGCAACTCAAGCTCAAGTAAACAAGAGGCAATAAAATAAGATGTTGTGCATCTGATTACCTAGACGAAGGAATCATGCTAATTTTCACTTAAAAGCAAAGAGAGGTAGTGTCTTTTGTTATCAACCCACCATATTTGTGCACCAAACTTTCTTCATCTAGTCCATACTGTACAAACTTTCTTTTTTACAGGCTGGGTAGAATCAAACACTAACATTGAATATCTATGCAAAGGATCTTCATCTTAAGTAAAATAATAATAATAATAATAATAATAATAATAATACAAAGGAGACAGCTGTTATGGTCATTCCTTAATCTAGGCCAAGGAAATGGAATCAATAAGATGTGGTTGAATTGAAGCTCCCAGCATTTCTCACCATTGACTCTGCTGCCTAGGGCTGCTAGGATGTGGAGTCTAGCAATTTCAGGAGGGCTCTGTGAAACCCATCCCTGACCTCATCCCAGACCCTAATAGCAGACAGCACATTCAAATCTAACTAGAGGTGGGATGGGGGACAGAGGCGGAGGGATTGAGTATTATAACACTTTAAGTTTCAGTGTCCAATTACCAGTCATTAGATCTTCATGTTCACAAATTACCAAACCCCTCTCCATTTCTTACATTCAGCCATATGCTTTATAGTCCACATGCCTTGCATTGGGTCAAAGGTTAACACTTGTGAATTCTGTTGTTCTGCCTTAGTAGTCCCATCATATCCTGCAAACAGAAACACTCTGAATTTCCAAGGACAAAATGAAGCATTTTAAAACACAGCACTTTGTAAATAGCTCATAACCAGGGGCATTATTAAAGTTGCAGAATCCCTTTTGACAGGGTAGGGGAAACCTTGTGAAGCAAATTAAAAAGAAGGAAGAAACAAAGTTAAAACACACCAAGTCTTGAGGGATGTGTGTGTGTGTGCATGTATAAGTGATAAAAAGGCAAACAAAACTTCTCACAAGTTTGTTCAGAACCCTAAAAGGATGCAGTTAATCACAGTGTGTGTGTGTGTGTGAGAGAGAGAGAGAGAGAGGGAGAGAGAGAGAGAGATTGACAAACAGAACTTAATACTTCAATTGATGCCACTTAAATTCTTTAACAGAATGTTGATGATCACCTTGGCTACAATCTCACTTTTGTTTTAAGAAAGCAAGGTCAGCAGAAACCTCTTTTTTAAAAAAAGGCATTCAGAGAAGGAGACTTCAGCACCTCTCTAGGCAATTGGTCCCGTTGCCAAATCACTCTCACTGTCATAGGACTTTTTCGGACATTAAAAATACAACGCCATGTTGCGAGGCTGCAGCGCTGCAGGGCATCCCTTTTGCATGACGCCCGTCCCTGCCGGTACTGTTGCAGTACCGCAGGGACATTTGAGCGTTATATTTAGCTGATTTTTACTCACGAAAAGTTGATCGTGAGTAAAAATCGCCTAAATATAACGCTCAAATATCCCTGCGGTACTGCAACAGTACCGGCAGGGACGGGCGTCATGCGAAAGGGACGCCCTGCAGCGCTGCAGCCTCGCAACGTGGCGAGGCTGCTTGCATTGTATTTTTAATGTCCAAAAAAGTCCTTAGAATCATAGAGTTGGAAGAGACCACAAGGGCCATCCAGACCAACCCCCTGCCATGCAGGAATACACAGTCAAATCATTCCCAACAGATAGCCATCCAGCCTCTGTTTAAACACCTCCAAAGAAGGAGACTCCACCACACTCCGAGGCAGTGTATTCCACTTCCAAACAGCTCTTACTGTCAGGAAGTTCTTCCGAATGTTTAGGTAGAATCTCTTTTCCTGTAGTTTGAACCAATTGCTCCGTGTCCTAGTCACTGGAGCAGCAGAAAACAAGCTTGCTCCTCAGTATGACATCCCTTCAAATATTTAAACATGGCTATCATGTCACCATTTAACCTTCTCTTCTCCAGACTAAACATACCCAGCTCCCTAAGCCACTTCTCATAGGGCATGGCTTCCAGACCTCCCACCATCCAGGCCACCCTCCTCCTGACATGTTCCAGCTTCTTAATATGCTTCCTGAATTTTGGTGACCAGAACTGGGCACAGTATTCCAGGTGAGGTCTGACCAAACCAGAATAGAGTGGCACTATTACTTCCCCTGATCTAGACACTCTGGCTTTTCTTCGCAAACAAAGATTCAGGAAGGACTCATCCCGCACTTTCTGCAAGCGCGCTGATGACTAAAAAGGCCAATCTGAGATAAACAAGTCCGGTTGCAAAAAGCACAGCAGAAGGTCTCCTTGGGTGATGTTTTTGGGTTGTGATTCTTTCTGCGTTGTCGTTTCTCTTCAAGACTTGTTCATCGTGAGTTCTCAAATAAGGCTGCAGTATTGTGGATAGTGCATCTCCATGCCTCCCGATGTGAGGCCAGGGCGGACCACTGTTGGTGATCAATTTGGCCAAGCCAGAGATGTTGTTTCAGGGAGTCTTTGTATCGCTTTTTTGGAGCACCCCTCTTACGCTGACCCGTGGCAAGTTCACCGTAGAGTAGTATTTTTGGGAGGCAATGGTCCTCCATCCTAGAAATGTGCCCTGCCCAGCGCAGCTGCGTTCTCAATATCATGGCCTCAATGCTGGTGATCCCTGCTTGCTCAAGGACAGCAACATTCATCACATAGTCAGTCCAGTGTATATTTAGGATTGTGCGCAGACAGCGCTGATGAAAGCGCTCGAGGAGTCGTAGGTGGTGGCGATAGGTGACCCATGTTTCAGATCCATAAAGGAGGATAGACAGTACGATGGCTCTATACACACTGATTTTTGTGCTTTGCCTCAGGTGTTTATTGCTCCAGACTCTTTTGTGAAGTCTTCCAAATGCACTATATGCCTTTGCTAATCTGTGATCAATCTCTTTATCAATCTTGGCATCTGAAGAGATGATGCTTCCCAGGTAGGTGAACTGCTGAACGGACTTGAGCACAGATTTGCCAACGGCAATGTGGGGATGGTGGTGTTCGTCCTGTGGTGCAGGCTGGTAAAGAACTTCTGTTTTCTTCAGGTTGACTTCTAGCCCAAAGAGCTCTGCAGCTGTTGCAAAGCAGGACGTTAGGCGCTGCAGAGCTGCTTCTGTGTGGGCAACAAGGGCAGCATCATCGGCGAAGAGCAGCTCACGGACTAGATAGTTTAGAGTCTTAGTGTGAGCCCTCAGACAACTTAAGTTAAACAAGCTACCATCAGTACGGTAACATATATAGATGCCGTCGTCTTCTTCAAGCTCTGCCGTAGCCCTTTGGAGCATCATGCTGAAGAAGATTGTAAATAAAGTTGGAGGAAGAACACAACCTTGCTTCACTCCATTAGTTATTAGAAAGGGCTCTGAAAGAGCATCGCCATACCTGACTTGACCGTGCAGCCTAGAATCGCATTGGCTTTTTTAGCTACTGCATCACACTGCTGACTCATGTTCAGCTTGTGGTCCACTAAGACTCCTAGATCCCTTTCACATGTACTGCCATCAAGCCAGGTGTCACCCATCCTATATCTGTGCATTTCATTATTACTGGCCAAGTATAGTATCCTACATTGCTCCCTGTTGAAATTCATTGGCCAAACTTTCTAATCTGTTCTGGTCATTTTGGATTCTGATCCTGTCCTCTAGGGTATTAGCTACCCCTCCTAATTTGGTGTCATCTGCAAACTTGGTAAGCATACCCTCTATTCCCTCATTCGAGTCATTGATAAAGATGTTGAATAGCAGTGGGCCCAGGACAGAACTCTGTGGCACCCCACTAGTCACTTCTCTCCAAGATGAAGAGGAGCCATTGGTGACTACCCTTTGGGTTCAGTCATTCAACCAATTGCAAATCCACCTAACAATTGCATGTTCTGGCCCACAAGTTACTAACTTTTTTGCAAGAATATCATGGGGGACCTTGTCAAAAGCCTTACTGAAATCTGCATTCCCTGAATCTATCAAGTTTGTAGCTCTATTAAAAAAAAGAGATAAGATTAGTCTGGCATGACTTGTTTTTGAGAAATCCATGTTGAGTTTTAGAGATCATGGCATTCCTTTCTGAGTACTTACAGACTGTCTGTTTAATGATCTGCTCTAGAATCTTCCCTAGTATTGATGTCAGGCTGACTGGGTGGCAATTATTTGGGTCTTCTTTACCCCCTTTTTAAAGATGGGGACCACATTTGCCCTCTTCCAGTTTGCTGGAACCTCTCCTTTTCTCCAGGAATTCCCAAAGATTATTGACAGTGGTTCTGAGATCACTTCTGCCACTTCTTTTAATACCCTTGGATGAAGTTCATCTGGCCCTGGAGACTTGAACTCATTTATACTGGCCAGGTATTCCTGAACTACTTCCTTACCAATTCTGTGCTGTATTTCCCCTACTGCATCATCTGCTCCATTTTCCCCAGGTTGAGCACTGTTCCCCCTTTGGGAGAAGACTGAAGCAAAGAAGGCGTTAAGTAGTTCTGCCTTTTTCTTCCCCACCCCCCCCCCTTTGTCCCCTGTTAGCCTTTCAGTCATCTTCTCCATGCAGCAGCCCTACTATTTCTTTGTTCTTCCTTTTGCTACGGACCTAACCAAAAAAGCCCCTTTTTATTGTTTTAAACCTCTCTGCATGTCAAGAGTTTCCTTCTAATGTTTAATCAAAATCTACCCTCCTGTAACTTAAAACTACTTCTGTCCTCTAAGGCAGCAGAACAGAAGCCTGCACTCTCTCTTGTGGCAGCCTTTGAGGTATTTAAAGAGTGTGATCATATCATACCTCAGTTTTCTCTTCCTCAAGTTGAACATGCCCAGCTCCTTCAACCTCTCCTCATATGTTTTGTTTTCCATACCTCTTATCATCCTTGTTGCCCTTCTATATACTTACTCCAACTTATCTATATCCTTCTTTTAAAATGAGGCATCCAGACCTGAATGCAATACTCCAGATGAGGCCTGATCAGCTCAGAATATAGGGGGACTATTACTTCCCTCAACTTGGAAACTATGGTTCTATTAATGCAGGCTATGATTGCATTTGCTGCAGCATCATATTGCTGATGTATGTTCAACTTATGAGCAACAATAATCCCAAGGTATTTTCACATGTAGCACTACTTAGTCAAGTATCCTCTATACTAAAACTGTGCATTTCGTTTTTGTGGCCTTGACATAGAAGTTTGCATTTGTGTCTCCTGAATTTCATTTTATTATTTCAACCCAGTTTTCTAGTTTAGTAGGGTCCTTTTGAATCCTGTTCCTATCTTCCAATAATTTGCTCTTCCCAATTTTACTCCTCCCAGTTTTGTTATCATCCACAAATCTGATAAGGATTCCCTCTGCCTTATCATCTAAATCATTGATAAAAATATTGAAGAGTGTTGGCCCCAGGTCAGAAGCCTGTGGTGCTCCTTCCAATTAGAAGCACTGCCACTGATGACAACTCTTTGAACACAGTTTCCCAACCAATTATGGATCCATCTGATGGTGTTTCCATCTATTCCATATTTCACCAGTATGCTAATCAAAATATTATGGGAAACTTATTAAATCAAACCAGATAAAGGACATCCACAGCATTCCCACCATCTACTAAACTAGTGACCTGATAAAAAATATATATATAAGGTTAGTTTTGCAGGATTTGTTCTTGACAAACCCATGCTGGCTTCTACTACTAACTACATTGTCATCAAGATACTTGAAGACAGACTCCTGTTTAATCCATTCTAATATTTTTCAGGGTGACTGGCCTGTTGTTCCCTGGATCTTCTTTTTTGCCTTTTTTTGAAGAGAGGGACAATGTTTGCTTGTCTCCAGTGCTCTGGCACCTTACCTGTTCTCAAAAAATTCTAAAAAATGATGTCAAGTGGTTTTGTGAGTATGTAAACAAGTTCCTTCAATACTCTGGAATGCAGTTCATCTGGCCTTGTGGATTTGAACTCATCTAGGTTAACTAGGTGATTCCTGACTAAGTCCTTATCAATCTTGATTTGCAACCTGGATTCCTTGCCAAAGTCTCTGCTGATGCATGGAAGCCCACAGTCCTCTTTTTTTTGGGGGGGGGGGAACTGAAACAGAATAGGTATTGAACAGTTCTACTTTTTCTGTTAGCATTTTAGCATGTTAGCATTTTACCATGCTTGCTGGACAGCGGTTCCACCATTACTGACAGATTCAGGGAAATAAAGAGACCAAACACAAGAAATGGGATGAAATAAATGGAACTTTATTTAAATCTAACCTATTTATTAACCTTCTAAAGATCTTCAGTGAGAAGGACACAACCTAATGTGGGAACAGCTGGGGCAGTAGGTCTATCCCAGACCTTATATCCCAGCTTCCCCAGGGCAAAACACTTGAGCCCCAGAGAGGAGCCCCATGAGTTGGGGTTGCTCACCAGCCAACCCACATTTGGAAGGCCAACTCAAAAGTCCCCCTTCCAAGTCACAGGACTTAAGGTGAGGATTTATCTTTCATGCCAGCCCCAAGGTAATTCTCCTTCACCACCCCCAAGTCACAAGACTTAAGGCAGCAGTTACAGAGACATCCCATCACCAAAAATTGGTGCCATACGTGCTCATTGAAGTCTACACCTCCCCATCCCTCTGGCAAAATCTATGGAATTTGACCTATAGGTTAAAACACCACCCTAACCAATCTCCTGGTGCCACTTGGTGTACTGTGGGGTAAGTGAAAAAAAAATTAAAGAGGTAAAAAAAATCCTACCCAGTTCTGAAGCAAACACAAACTCACTATGTCAACGGTGGGAGGGTGGGTTGACTTGTCTGGGGAAAAGAGGAGGACGTGAGGGGAAGCAGGGCCTTAAATTGCCTCTTGCCCCACCTCTCACTCTCCCATGTGTACCACCACACCACCGGTTGTGGCCTCTTCCACCTCACATCCAGCAAAGTTCACATCCCTGCCTGCACCGGTCAGGGCCGAATTCCCTTAATCATTCTCTTACTTCAAAGATACCGGGGGGGGGGGGACTTTTTGTTCCTGCTTGCTTGCCTAGCCAGTTTTGGATCATTTTGAGCTTTATCTTTCCTTGCACGATTCCAGAAAGCTTGGGCTGCATATCTGTATTCTTCCTTGGTGATTCCTCCTTCCTTCCATTCTTCCAAAATACTCTTCTTTTCTTTTCCCTTTTGCCTCAAGTTGACTGTGCAGCCACATTGGCTTTTTCCAGTATTTCCCATTTTTCTTCTTCCGTATAGTTGTTTGTGATTTTGTTTTTAGTAGTTCCTTCTTCATGAAATCCCAGCCATGCTGGGTGTCTTTTTTCTTTAGCATCTCTAGCCATGGGATTCTGTTCAGTATTTCCCTAAAATTGATAAAATCATCTTTCCTGAAATCCAAGGCTCGTGTTTGACTATATTCTTCTTTGGCTTGTCCCTTAATCTCAAATTCTAGCATTACAAGGTCACTCTTAAAGTACCAACTACTTTAATTCCATTGACTAACTCCTCCCGATTGCTTAGGATCAAGTCCAGGACTGCTCATGTCCCTTTTCCATCCTCCACCTTTTGAAAGAGGAAATTGTCTCCAAGGCACATCAGGAATTGTTGTAGAGCTTATGCCTAGCAGAGCTAGTCTCCTCGTAGATTTTAGGATAATTGAAGGCCCCCATTACTACCAATTCTTGCTTCTTTGAGACTTCTGATATTTGTTTCAGAAAAGTAACATCTACCACCTTATCCGTACGACCCTCCCTGCGCACTTCGGTCCTCTGGGAAGAATCTGTTACAACCTATGAAAACAAGGCTGTCGGTGACCTCCCAGAGGGCCTTCTCTGCCACCGCTCCCAAATTATGGAATGGCCTGCAGATGAGCTCCATCTTATTACCACCTTAGACAGCTTTAAAAAATACTGTCAAGATGGATCTTTTCCGGCAGGCCTTTCCCAAATAACTGTCCAGCCCAAGACTCGGCTGTCCTTTCCCTCTGAGCTGCAATTGGATTTTTTTTTAATTATTGTATCTTTTATTTTTTTCTAATTTAATATATTTTTAATTATTCTATATTTTTAATCCTTCATAATTTAATATTATTTTAAGGCATGGGATGGTTAGGGTATGGAATTATGGAGTTTTTATATTGTAAGCCGCCACTGGTCCAGTTTGATCACTCATACGAATTTCTATGCAAGTGAATTTGTCTTTGACATATAATGCTACTCTCCATCTTCTTCTTCCCCATCTATCATTTTTGCATAAGTTATACCCTTCAATAGCAATATTCCTACAAGGTTTCCATTATGCCTATAAAGTCAATTTACCATCCTGCACTAGGACTTCAAGCTCATCTTATTCGTTTCCCAACCTCTGTGCATGGGTGGATAGACATCTAAAGCATTGGGTGTTCTCATTGCTTTTTTTATCCTACTAATTCTCTCCCTCCATCTTTTCCTCTAGAATTCACTTCCTCATGTTTAGAGCTTGCTTTTGGACAAAGGTTTAAGCTATCTTCTCCACCACACCCTCCAAGGATTTAGTTTAAAGCCCTCTTGATCAGATTTGCCATCCTTTTGCCAAAGACATTCTTCCCAAACTTCATGAGATCTACCCCCTCTGTAGCCAGTAGTACTTCATCTAAGAAGTGAAGACAATGATCCCAGAAGCCAAACCTCTCCTGTCGACACCATCTGGATAGGAAATCACAACATCTTCCTACCACTGTGTGGTCCTCTATCTTTCAGTGGTAGAACTGGGAAGCATACCACCAGTGCCTCTAAACTTCATTTCCTGCCCACGTCTTGATAATCCAAGGTGATCTGCTCAAAGGTGTTATTTGCAGTGTCATTGGTGCCCACACAAATGAGAAGAAAGAGATACTGCTCTGTGTCCTTGATGACCTTTGACAACTTGTCAGTGACATCCTGGTTACACATACCAGGGCAGCAGCTACATGGCAGTTTTTATCCCAGGGAGATTTGAGAAATTGTTGTCTCAAATCTGTCCCTCACTGTTCCCACAATTTATCACAGGTATTAGAAGTCTCTCTCTCTCTCTCTCTCTCTCTTTTTTTTTTTTTTTTTTTGATTTGTTGTTTACACTTACCTCCATCCCAGGAAAGGAGGACACAGCAGAGCTGAATTTTGATTGGTCTGACTTTGGAGGGGTGGGCTTGCAAGGGAAGCAGCTCCTTCCATCTGGCACTGATGCTGAAACTCACCAAAGTATCTTCAGCCTCCTAAACGAAAGCGGTGCTGGGCTGTAAGAGCTCCCGACGGTTATGGCGCTTCTGGCCCCTGCTGCTGCCTCTCCCTCCTTCCCCCCTCTTCCCCATTTGCTGGCTGCTGGGGTGAATGGGGAAGGGGAAAGGGGGAAACAGAGGAAGAGGCTGCAGCGGAGGACAGGCAGGCAATGGGACTGACAGTCCCATTGTCCACCCTTTCCCCTGGTGCTGCCTCTCCCTCCTTCGTCCCCCTTCTCTTCCCCATTTGCAGCCAGCAAATGAGGAAGAGGGGGGAAACGGAAGAAGAGGCAGCAGCAGAGGACAGGTGGATGATGGGACTGACAGTCCCATTGCCTGCCCTTTCCCCTACTGCTGCCTCTCCCTCCTTGCTCGCCCTTTTCTTCCCCATTCCATTTCCCCCCTCTCTTTCCTGTTCGCTGGCTGAGAATGGGGAAAAAAAGAAGGATCAAGGAGGGAGAGCCAGCAGTCAGGGAAAGGGCGGGCAATGGGACTGTCAGTCCCATGACCCACCTGTGCTGCGCTGCTTCCTCCATCCCCCCTCTCTTCCCCATTTGCCGGCTGTGAATGGGGAGAAAAGGGGGGAACAAGGAGGGAGAGGCAGCAGCGGAGAAAAGGGCAGGCAATGGGACTATCAGTCCCATTGCCTGCCTGTCCTCCACTGCTGCCTCTTCCTCGATTTCCTCCTCTCTTCCCCGTTTTCTGGCAGTGAACGGGGAAGAAAGTCTGAAAGGTGTAAAATAAATAATTGTAGAGATGGAGGCAGATGGTTCTGTCATTCTCTGCTGCAGTGTGTAATGTTTGTCTTCCAGCTCCAAACCCTCACTGACTACAACCCTCTTTGTAGCAAGTGCAAACTGGTGGATCTCCTAGAAAAAAAATCAATGCACTGAAGCTACATGTTGAGACTTTTCAACACAACAGAGAACATGAAGACATCCTGGACAGAACAGAGGAAGAAGTGATCCTACAGAACCAAAAGGAAGAAACTGCCAATGAAAATGATGTTACACTGAGTGAACACTCTGGAGGACAGTGACTGTCAGGAGCAAACCATACACAAGGGATTTGGAACCACTCTCACATAAGCAATTGTTTCCTACATCTTCCTGAGGATAAGTGGTGAAGAGCTGCAAACAGGAGACCAGCAACAAGAAACACTCCATGCCAGGGAAGGAGCCAACCTATCTTCCAACAGCAGCAAGAAGAAACGTAAGGTGCTGGTAGTAGGCAATTCATTGCTTAGGAGTTTAGAGGGAACTGTGTGTACCAGCCACACAAGATGAATCTGGAAGTGTACTATCTCCTGAGGCCCGTTTACACACCCTCCCTGAGAAGAATTCGTGTCGTGGGTTTACACACATCACACACTATTCAGAAGGACGGGTAGAAAAACAACAACAAACCAACCCAGTTAACCTGTGACTTTACATCCCTCTATTTTCAAGGGACTTTTTTGGAAAGTCCGGGACAACCCACGCTATTGGTTGTCTGAACAATCAGGAACCATCTTGGGAAATGGGATGATTTATGATTGGTCAGACTTTGAAGGGGGTAGGCTTGCAAGGGACTGCTTGCAATTCTTGATCTAGCATTTTTGTATGGCCATCCGTAGGGTTCTCAGCTGGCTCCAAAGACTGGCTGGCAGAAGCTGCAGCTAGCTGAGAGCCAGACGAGGTCTCTCCTTGCTCCACCCTCTCTTCCCTGTTCGCTGGCTTCTGGGGCAAACAGGGAGAGGGGAAATGGAGGAAAAGGCTGCAGCGGGGGACAGGTGGACAATGGGACTGCCAGTCCCATTGCCCACCCTTTCCCCCGCTGCTGCCTCTCCCTCCTTGTTCCCCATTTTCTTCCCCGTTCACTGCCAGAAAACAGGGAAGAGAGGAGGAAATCGAGGAAGAGGCAGCAGTGGAGGACAGGCAAACAATCTTGGAATGGAGGGAGTAATACAGAAGCATGATAGAGTCGTTCTTTTATATGCACAGGTTTTCAAACATTTCATTCAACCCTGTCCACAGGCTTTGTTTGATTTGATGATGCAGTCTAAGGGGTGATGGAAAATTTAACGAGCATAAGTCTCAACAAACTTGGACTCAGATATCCATGTGCATGCTGCTTGAGCAATATATACATTTTATATACATTTAACATCTTGTCTTTCTCCTATGTAGTGCCTAAATACCTTGAAGGCACCATGTCCTGTCTGACCTTGGAAGCTAATGAGGATCAGTCCTGGTTAGTATTTGGATGGTGAACCACCAAAGAATACCAGGTGCTGTAGGCTATATTTCAGAGGAAGGCAATGATAAACCATCTCTGAGTATTCCTTGCCTAAGAAAACCGTATGAAGTTCATGGCGTCACTATAAGATGACAGGTGACTTGAAGGCGCACACTGCTACACACACACACACACACACACACACACTGCTACACAGAAAGACAGACATTATCTCCTATGAAGAACCCAAGGCACATGAAAAGACAATTCCTACCCACATGGAGGCCACAAATTATTTTTAGAGACAATCAATGGATTCCACACAGAACATGGGCTGTTGTAAATACAGGTTCATTTCACTCAGCTGGCAGCAATTTACTGCTTCTATTTTTGTATGTTTTTGTTGTCTTCTTTTTTCCAATTCAAAATTCAAGACAACTTTTAAAAATGGTTAAAAATTAAAAGCAGTCAAAAACATACACCATAAAAAACACAACAGTGCAACACACACACCCCTCACAAATAGAAAATTCAGCACATCAAACACAGCTCATCCCATCTAAACAATCAGTCCTCAAAACAGAAACAGAAACAGAGGCCAGGGAGGGTGCCAGTCTTGCCTCCCTTGCAAGGAAGTCCAGATCCTGGAGGTAGCCACTGAGAAGGCTCTCTTATATGTTCCAATCATATGTACTTAACAATGGTGGTGAGACAGAAAGGAGGGCTCCCCATTCTAGAAGCAGTCAATTTAAACGTCTTCAATACATACACAAATCTATCATTAGCCATCCATTATGGTCCAGTTAAAGCCAATGTTGTCCCATGTTTCTTTACCAGATGCTTAAGTTATTCAAAATTTTGGTCATAACTAAAATGACAACTAAAAATCCTCTCCTGTGTTTCTCATCTGCAGTGGTATCTCAAAATGGCCAACCCACTTCTCACAGAATATTTTAGTTGAGATTTGTCTACTAATACAGGCAGTTGGTGCTAGACTTAGGAGATTTTCAGATGCCTCTTTCAGCATCTTGCCACGCAAGCAGCCTCCGGAGCAGTAACGAGGCTGCTGCGCGGCAAGGGGTCCATTTTGGACGACGCGATTTCTCTCTCGGCGGCGTCCGTGAGTGTTGCGGCTAGCATTGGAGGCGGCTGCGCTGTTTTTCACTCACAGACACCACCTCCAATGCTAGCCGCAACACTCACGGACGCCTTGAACGACGGACGTCGAGAGAGAAATGGCGTCATCCAAAATGGGCCCCTTGCCGCGCAGCAGCCTCGTTACTGCTCCGGAGGCTGCTTGCGTGGCAAGACGCTGAAAGAGGCATCTGAAAATCTCCTTCTGAAAATCTAGCCATACCTAGAGGAGACTCAGTGAAACCAACTGCAGTTAAACTACAAAGGGTCCAGAGTGGCTGGATACTGACATTTTAATTTGGTATTTGGAGGCTACAGTTCCCTGTATGGAAATTTCAAAAGGAATACCAAAAGAACATTTATCAAAGGGGGAAATAATGCATGCCGCAGCAAACATGCCGATCAGCCAAATGGTTTTTCTGGTGCATTACCTGAAGCAAAAGCAGTTTCCACTTGGAAGGTAAACTGAAAATGACCTTGTGCTTTTAAAAAAGAAGGCAGGCAGCTGAGGTCACTGGAGTGTAGTGTGATAGACAGTGCCATTCTGCCTATGGTTTCCAGGCATGTCTGGCAGAAAGAATACTACTGTAAAGAACCTCCTGTCATTTCCTTTGAAAACAGAATAAAACACAGTCTAGCACTTTCACAGCTATTGTTTTTCAGAAGGGAATAGGAGCTTCAGAGAACTTCCCTTCTCATGTTCTTCTCTCCAAGATGATACACATTAAGCAGTTTCCCTATAATTTTTTTCTGTCCCTGCAAGTAGGCAACACTAGTCATATTTTCCCCAATAGGCAGTTCCCAGCTATATTTTGTGGACATCTTTTAACAGCTAATGGCACTGAAAAAATGTACTATGTTTAGCCAAATTATAAGGTTGAACACAAAGGCCATGGTCACATGTAGTTACACACCAGGATTCCTGGCAACAAACAACATGTGGAAGCACACAAGTTATTCATTCTGCTTTACTTCTCTCTTCATGCAGGAATAACTAGTCAGGAAGGGATAGCTGATCATGAAATCTGAAGCTGGGATACTAGGTTGTTGTTCCCAAATGAATGACCATAAAACAGCAATAACCCACACTCTTGTATTCAGATATCACAATAAACAATCCCTTCCAGACTTGTGCAAAGGATGGAGCAAATGGGCTGCATATATCAGACCTTTGCATAAAACTAACTATAGCTGCCCTGGGATCCTTTCACACAATGCCATTATAGCACTATGATTCCACAGGTTTAGGGAAGCGTCTGGTCATGATACAGGATTCCAGGCATTTAAAACAAGAGTCCCTACTTCTTTTTCCTTTGGTGGGCAATTTTACTTTCACAGCCATTGGAGCTCATCCTATAAAAAGTCCTGAACAGACTGCTTCAAAAATATCCATTTGCCACTGAATTATTTAATCAAAGACAGAGTGAAACTTCTATCTCTTTCTAGTAAAGATTGATATTATGTTAAAAAGTACATTTTGAGTTTCAAAGAAGGTACATAAAATTCTAATTTATTTTTTTTTAAGATAAAGAATGGGTTTTTATCCTGTGCCTAAAAGTGTCCTATATAGAGATGCAGGGAAACATATCATTTCAGGACTATATTTAAATAAGATTTTTAAAATATAGTGCAAACTTACCATTAAAGTTTACTGCTCGAATGTAACCAAGAAGCTCTTTACCATCAACTGTGGTCATCCGTGGACACAGACCGATATATCCAGGACAAAGCTCTTTATGCATGTTGTGCAATGCATATGCCATAGAGTACACAGCGTCAATGACGAATTGGACCTTTCCTTCTTGCTCATAAGAAGAGTCCCTTGCGATTCTTTCCAGACCTGTGGGAAAGAGGAATCGGTTGATGTATGTTTTCTTATAGGTTCACAGTAGTAGCCAGTGGGGAAATCTAATTGTTAAACAAAACTGGAACAAAACCATTGAATCAATGAAACTTACAGAAGTGTTGCTGGCTTACTAAGTCAGGTCTACTCTAGTTGGCACTACAAATTAGATTTAAGTCTCTGGAATAGCTGGTCAAGATCAATATATCAGGATGCTCAATTTTTTGCAACAAGATTATACAGTCAAAATCAATTATGTTACTTTGACACAGTGGACATTATCAGACACGGAAAATACGGCATCATAAGGAGGCCACATAACCACGAAAGGCCATGCGGATCAGATGACATTGCCCTTTCGCAGTTATGAAGAGCTCAAAACCTATCATTTTTAATTGATGGCTTAAGTCATCAATAGATCTCCCTGCCAGTTTTTTGCTGGCATTGCCCAAGTGCAAAGCCTTGTCCTTTTAAAACTTGTACATACCCAAACAATGGCTGGACCAGCACAAACACTTCTGGGTCAGATTAGAACATCCAGGTAAGCAATAAACTTACCTGGATAAAGTAAACCTCCCTGGGTTACTTGGCAGTTTTTTAGTGTGTTTAGGTGCTTAGTTTAATTTTTAGGTATTTATTTCTTTTTTTTACATTTGAATTTCTTATGCAATGAAATTCCACAGGATTTCAAAAGAGGAAGTGAATGGAGCTCCATTCACTTCCTCTTTATTGCTCAAGGAGCCTTTGCCAGGAATGGAGGTAACTGCGGGTGGGGCATTCTTTTGCTGGGATAAGAATTGTTTTATGCCCACAAAAGAACGTTTTAACAAGGATGTCTGATAAAGTCCATTGAATGCATTCATTTGTTATTTATGGTGTATTTCAGTCACTAAATATGAGGATGGAAAAAGCAGACATTTCCTAATAGACAGCTATATTGTGGTGTTAGAAAAATGAAAAGGAAAAAAAAAAGCCTTATGGGGCCATTGGTGTAGAATGGTCAGGAGTTCAGTTACCAATTAAAGTTTTTTACAGCAATAGTCAAAAGCAATTTATATGGCCCTGCTCAGGAAAAACAACTGTAGAAAGCTCAAGAAAGTTTATATTTCAGCATGCTCTAGGATTTTGTCTATATTGAAAATTTGAATTAGAAGTCTGCTCAAAATAAAAGCAATTTCTAATGCAGAGGGAAAATTATTGGTTAACCACATGCTGGAGGGAAAGATAGTTGCAAACCTACTGGATGGCATCTAGAATTTCATGGTTGTGAATTTCTTCTCCTTATCTAGTAGGGATTGATCAGTTATTAAAGTTGGGCCTCTGTATCAATGGATTCTGCATCCATGGATTCAATCATCCATGGTTTAAAAATATCACACACACACACCCAAAAAACCCATAAACAGAAAAGCAAACCTTGATTTGGCCATTTTATACAAAAGGCAGCATATTATTACATCATTGTGTTACATACCCTGATAGCCCCCGTCTTAGAATATAAAATAATTGGCTATATATTATAATTTGGCTCAGTGTGGCCATCCACATGGTTACAGGTAAACAAGGATCTCTTAATACCAAAACAGAATTCATGCAAGACCAAGGGAGGGTACTTTGGAAATTCTCCAAAACATATACTCAAGTAAGAAACTCAACACCTGGAGGTGAGTCAATCACTAATCCACTCAATGAGACCTTAATGCTTGTGAAATGGGTCCTTCCTTTCCTACTTCCCTCCAAACAAACAAAAGACCTTGCCTGTTTCCTATTCAATTCCAAAAGCATTGACCGTTAATGACCGTTAACTCTTCTGGAGTACCCTTTGTTTTGGCCTGGGAACCTCTGAGAACCATTGTTATTTCACTCAAACGCCTATCTCTTCAGGGGAATTATTTCATATAAATATCACCCTAAAACACCACAAGAGCATGCACATTTCCACTTCCTTTCAACTCCATGTCACACTGTGCAGCCAGTCTGTCATCCGGACCTTCTCACTGCTGGTTTCCTTCACAATCTCCGCTCTGCAGGATCAGGACAGTATAACCCACCATCCCCTTACTCTATTCCTTTATCCAAATATCTTAGACTTTATTCAATAGCCTTGTGTGAGTGCTTGAAGCCTAAGTGTTTACATGACTGCTGTTGATATTAATTTCCAATAAAGATCCTTTAATTGCACTAGCTAACTTGAAGTCTCCTCAGTATATATAGGTATCTAAGATCCTGCTTGTTACTTGCCTCTTGCATTGCCAAGTCGAGTGCATTAATTCCATATCAATATTAGTGCATTAGAGGGTCTCCACAGACCCCCAGCATTTTGTGTAACAGTTGTATATACTGAGACTTGAGCCTCCACAGATTTGGTATCTACAGGAGATCCTGGAACCAACCCCCAGTGGATACCTAGGGCCCACTGTATGTTCAAATCTCAGTCAAGAGGCAAGAGTGTCCATCTCACTGATAAATATGAACACTCCCAATTGGTCTCATTGGTTGTATTCTAGGGGTGGATAAGCAGTGAGGAGGGCAGTGTCTTTATAAAGCAAGGGACCTTTAGCATCTAAAGATCCATGTATGTGAATAGAACTACCTTCATAACAATTTCCAACTTACATCCCTAGCTGTAGTTTCCTGTATCACATAAGAATGGTTTCTCAGTCTCCTGAAACAGCTTAGTGAGATGTAGGTTAACAGTACAACCAGTCTTCCCAAATTCAATACAATTGTTGTGGTTTTGTTATGCTGAGTACAACTGTTATATCCTATTTATTTTAATAAGAACTCGTTCATTACAGTTCACTCGCTTCCCCCTTAAAGTCTACAGAAGCCACCGAAGCTGGGCCTGAAAACAGATTTTTCACTTTAGTTATGCCAAGGAATATTACTGAGTTCAAGTTACATGCCACAAAAAGTGTGTGTATATCTGTGAGGGAAAGGAAATGTATACATATATGAACACATGTGCACACATGCATAGTAAGTGGCTAGATGTACAGTTCCAGATAAAATAAGGTCCACATTTTTATCAACAAAAATACATTAGACAAAATAAAAATATGAACACCTGCCTTTACCTCTAATTATTGTGTACTCAAGAAGACTTCTAAGTGTTCCCTTGCATTTCAGGATCATAAATGACTGCGGAGGAAGGAATGTTTCAAGAAAAAAGAGAGCCTACACAGAGTGTTGCTTCCAAAGCCTGTTTTCAGCTTAGTGACTCTCACTGAGCAGCTGGCTAAAGTTATTTATAGGATTTTTTACAGCATTCTGTCACTCTGTTTTAAATGAAATAGAGAGAATACCTTTATTTCATCTGCATCTATTGTCTTATAAACATAACACATTGCAGGGAAGGTGTATTTTGTGCCAAGTGGTGCCACCATCTGTCACTGTATGCAGGACTGGTGTATGCTGCTCTATTTTTAAACAAAAAACATATTATAGACTTAAAACTATTCTACATATAGCAAATTCGTTTGGGGAAATGTTGTATCACTCATGTTCCAAAACTTGTGGAGAATTCCTCTCCCTTGCAGGACTTAAATTATGATTTTTAGTAACTGGGATACATTATTTTTTAAATGAAACTTGTAGAACATGCAAGTCAAGGATTTAAAAAATGACATCATTTTATATCTCTAATTCATACAAAGTAACTAGCACAAGTCACATAAGATTCAATTCTTAAAGTGCTCAAATCCTGTTGTTTCATCCACAATCCTATTCAAGGAATCTAATATATTTTTCCTCAATTAGTAAGTTTGATCATCTTAGCTGTTCTCTATAATGTGTGCAACCATTCTATTATGAAACAAACCCTATCTTCTAAACTACTAAGGGTGGGGGGAGCTACTTTTCTAAAATAAAATAAAAAAGTAATTCATTCAAAATATTTGAGTTCCTTTTTTAGTGCCAATACATCGCAAAATGGCATACAAAGAGTATTAAAAGATATAGGCATACTTCTTGGGCACACCACTGAGAAGGCCTGGCCTCTCATACTTCCTAACATAACCAGTTTTACTCTTGGGCAACCAAACAGGGCTTTTAAGCAGCTCCAAACATCTGGTCCTCAGGTAGGACCATATGGGTGAAGCATAGGCATATCTGAGAATATGGACATACAGTAGCTCCTTCATTTCTATGGATTTTGAAAGAAATTGTGTCTTATGTTTCTGTTGTCCTAAAATTTCCATTTTGTACATGCCTGATTGCATATATTCTAGAATGCATTTCCCCTCTGATGATGAAGGCGTATGGACTGGTCACTTCGGGGCTGGATAGGAATACTAGCCTTCCCCATTGTGGGGAGGGTTTTTCACCCAACCCATACTGTGGTTGTTGGCACTGGGCAAGTGACTAGGGTGGTGTTCTACACAGGTGGTCACTGGTTGGTTGAGGTGGGGGAGAGATGTTAGTTTGGTGAGCACCTTGACACTGCCTTTTGAGCTAACCCTTTAGGTCCTGTGACTAGGGGAGGCTTCCCTGAAGGATAGACCCTCTCTGTAAGTTCTGTGACTTGGGTGAGGAACTCTTTGGTCAGCCTTTCAGATGTGGGCTGGCTGGTTAGGAACCCAGAGGCTGGGTTATGGCCAGGGCTCAGGAGTTTCACCCAGGAGAAGCTGGGGAGAGGTTCTGAGGATAGACCTGTCCCACCTGCTCCCACACTAGGGTGCCTCCCCCCCCCCATTGCAGTTTTGGGATAATTGAATAGGTTAATATAAAGTGTGCCTGGCCTCATTATTTCCTGCTTCTGTCAGCAATGCTTCTGGGTGTGTTCCCCCTTATTGTTCTGTTTGTATAGTCTTCCTTATTTATCTTTATAAATAAGTCTTTCTATATGTCAATTGATTTGTTACACCATGTTTCAAAACAGAACTGCTTGATTTCTGCAATTGCATATTAATTTGGTTTGGAACCCAGCGGCCCTTTCCAACTACACACCGACACTATATCCGACTGCCATGGTTTCATTCTATGGAATCCTGGGATTGGCAGTTTAGAGAGGTGCATTTAGAATTCTCAGCCAGAAAGCTCTAGTGTCTAACCAAACTACAAAGCCCAGGATTCCTAAGGATGCAACCATGTCAATTAAAGCGGAAAACAGTACTCTAATTGCACAATGTGAAATAGCCCCTAGGAACAGAGGGTGCAGGATTTTGCCACTTGTTATCAAGGGCAACAAGGAGGTATAGTCAGGCCTAAGTTTCCCTTGGCTCAGACTGAGTTGGACAGAAGGGCTGGTGGTAGGTGCACTTTGCAGGGTTGTTGTTAGTCCCAGTTACCTCAGTCAAGCAGAGCTGGGAAGCTGGTTCCCCCTTGACACAAATAGTAACTGTATCTTAAACTTTTAGCCATAGGGATATGAGAAGCATTCCCATTTTAGGGGAAAGCATTTAGAATTCTCAGCCAGAGCACTCTTCTGCCTCACCAGAATACAAGCCCTGGAATTCTACAGGATGCAACCATGGAGATTTTCAGACTACACTGTTATAGTGTTACTATTCCACTTTAACTGCTCTGGCTTCCTGCTGTGGAATTCTGGGGTTTGTAGTTTAGTGAGGCCTAAGATCTCTCTTGCTGAGAGTTGTAAATCTCTCTCTCTCTGGCTTTTCTTCGCAAACAAAGATTCAGGAAGGACTCATCCCGCGCTTTCTGCAAGCGCGCTGATGACTAAAAAGGCCATGGCTCGGCCAAATTGATCACCAACAGTGGTCCGCCCTGGCCTCACATCGGGAGGCATGGAGACACACTATCCACAATGCTGCAGCCTTATTTGAGAACTCACGACGAACAAGTCTTGAAGAGAAACGACAACGCAGAAAGAATCACAACCCAAAAACATCACCCAAGGAGACCTTCTGTTGTGCTCTTTGCAACCGGACTTGTTTATCTCGGAGTTCTAAATGCTCCTCCTTAAACTGCAAATCCCAGCATTCAACAGGAGGCAGCCAGAGCAAATATAGTAGAATAGTAACACTATAACAGTGTTGTCTGAAAATCTAGCATGTCAGTTAAAGTGAAATAATAGCACTATAGTTGTGTCACGTGAATGAGCCCCAGGTGACTTCATGGTAAATGCATATCTAATGAGGGCATTAGACTGAATTAATAGAATACATAACAAAGAGTGTCTGTGGGCCTCTCAATTTGAAGTTAAAGGTCCAATTGAAAGTCTGTTTCATCCTGAAGGTGAGATGATACAGCAAACATCTTCATTTCCCCCTTACATTGCTGAATACAAGGTCTGTCTATTAAATAACGAGACTGATACAATAACCCATCTTTATTTATATGTATTACAATTGTAATGTTTGTCCCCTTCAATATACTCCCTGTTCATACTCACACACTAATGCCTCCACTGGTTGAAGGTGTGGAGCAGATCAGTTTCAGTCAGCTGTTTCAACACATCTGCCGTTTTCTTATTTACTGCATCAATTGACTCAAAACATGTTCCTTTAAGCACTGATTTAACTTTAGGGAAAAAGAAAAACATTTCATGGTGCCAAATCTGGTGAATACGGAGGATGTTCAAGTGAAGTAATGTGTTTATCAGCCAAAAACTGCTTCACAGATAGTGCTGTGTGAACAAGAGCATTTTCTTGGGAGATTATCAGACGGGAACAAAAAAAGTTTTCCTGTCCCACAATCTCCTTTCCCACCCCTGTCCCAGCACAAGAACAAAAAAATTAACACTTACCTTAATTGCGCTTGTGCCAGGCAGTCCAGGAAGTGGAAGGCGCTCTAGAACTCCTTTCACTTCCTGGTTTGTAATCCCAGCTGCTCTCATGAGGAGAGGAGAGCTAGGAATTTAAAGGTACAGGATGGGAGTGATTGGGGGGCAATGGGGGGATGATTGGGGGGGGTGATCAAGGGGTAATCAAGGGGTGATCGGGCAGTGATGGGAGGGGCATTTGGGGGGGTGATTGGGCAGTGATGGGAGGGGGCAATTGAGGGGTGATCAGGCAGCGATAGGAGGGGCGATGGGAGGGGCAATTGGGCAGTGATGGGAGGGGGCAATTGGGGGGTGATGGGGGGTGATCCCGGCAGCAGTGGAGGCCTGTTAAGCATAAGGGAGGCATCCAGAAGTGTTTAGACACTTCAGACCTCCCACTAACGCTGGCATCGTGCCAGCATAATGGGCACCTTTTTACATGACCATCATTCTGTTACAGAAATGGAACGGTGGATCTATTAACAGCTTAAGCCATGAATGAAAAAAAAAAAAAACGGGGACAGAACGGGGGCAGCACAGGAGCAGAACCGGACAGGGACAACGTCATCTGAAAGGGAAATCCTTTCATAATACTGTGGCATTTCTGTCCCGGTTTATTAGGCTCATCTGATAATCTCCTTGATGAAGAATGAAACAATTTTTCTATAGTTCTAGCCTTTCCTTCCCCCCCCCCCCGACTCTGTCTTCACTGTTCTGTCTTCTGGAACCCATTCTGCCAAAATACATCCTTGATGTTAAAAAAAAAAAAAACCAAAAAAATGAGAATGGCTTTGAATGTGGAATTGCTTTGACATGTTTGTCCCCCCCCCCCATTCTTGGTGATAATGGTGTTTTCCAGTGCATTGACTGTCATTTTGTCTCAGGATCATACTGGAAGATCCAGGTTTCATCACAAGTGATTATTTTTTTAAAAAAGGTTAGGGCCCACCTCAAGTTGCCACAGAATATCAGTGCAAATTTCCTTGCAGCACTCTTTTTGCTCTGGTGTGAGAACCCTAGGGACCATCTTGGCACAAACTTTTCTCATGTTGAGATCCTCATGCAAAATTTCCCACACAGTGTCTTTGTCAATGTTCATGGCTTCAGCTATCATTCAGACACTGAGGAGATTTTCAGATGGGGGAAATAACCCCCGCGGAGATCGGGAGAGAAACAGGGCTGTTGCGCTGCCAGCGCTCCATTTTGCACACCCACATCCTTCTCCCGATCTCCATTTGTTCTCCCTGTTTGCATTTTCCTTCTGCTATTTTTTACTAATGAAAGTTAGTAAAATAACCCCTGCACATCTTCAAACCTGCCAAACAATTTTAGTGTAAGTGTAGTTAATTTAATATTCCTATGCTCTCCATGAGAAATCAGAAACTTCTACAAATACTCTATAAGATGTTGTTTGTATCAATCATGACTGTATTTAATTTTTTTTCTTTTTCAGTTTCTTAAAATATCCATAATGTTCCAGTACTCAGAAGGAAAACGTATTTGTTCATAATCACTACTAAAAATATATGAAGTATAAATGTTTCCTCCCTGACATTTTCATATTGAATATTCCCCTTATTAGTCAGAAGCCTGCATGTTTTAAACCTTAAAACTTCAAAACATCCAGCATATAAAATATCATTTCAGAATGATATTCCAGAGCCAACAGCAAAAATTTCAACCAAATCTTCAAATTAGCAATCAGAATGTAGACAGGAGGAAAAGAGAACAGGGAATACTGTGATTATGAATTTACATAAGTTTGGAACCTGTAATGTGATACAATAAATATTCACAAAATAGAATTATACCCTCTAACATGGTCTAAATTAATTGATTACATAATCAAAGGGGGGAATGATGTGGGCACAGAGTATAGTGAGGAACAAAACATATCTGAACACAGCAGTGAAATGATGGAGAGCAAGGTACAAATGTGACCTTAATCAGGTAGGATAGGTCTTAAGGATATAGGTGGAGAGTCCATTAACAACGGCTTCTGTATTTGACTTAGGTCTGATTCATGCATTTAGTTGCAGCCTAATATAGTGTGTGTGTGTGCACACACACACAATATTTTAAGAAAGAAATTTTGATGGATGCAGCAAAACACACAATGACAGAGGAGAACATGTGAAGCCACACAAGCTGCCAAAAACAAAAGTAGAAGCAGCCAGAAGTTCACATAGGACTTTTCTCAATTTTTCCTCTGTTTTTTTCCAGCTCCCCCCCCCCAGTTAACATATGTAGAAAAACATGTTGTCTTTGTCGTTCTTTTTTTAAAAATTAAACATTATAGGTGTAGGGTGGTGCTGGGACTGAAGCATATTTAAAAAGTGATTTTCCTCTACTGGAGCAGTAGTGAATGAATGTACTATGATACAGTAGGCCCCCTGTGTCCGCTGATTCATTATCCACGGATTCATTTATCCGTGGGACACAAAACAGCACACCTACCATAGAATCTTCCTAGAAAATGCCTAGAGAGGCATCTTCTCTAGACATTTTCTAGGTTCTCCAAGGCAACTCTATGGTATTTTAAACTGAAAGTCCCATTATTTTCAATGGTATTTGTTCTTATCGGCGGTTTACAGTATCCACCCCCGGAACCAATCCCTTATGGGGGTCCTACTGTATTGTGATCTTGGAGGAGGTATGTGAGCCCAGGGCCATACTTGGCACACCTCTGGCCTGATTGTGGGGGCATCCCAAACCACTATAGCTGTGTGTTTGAGGGTTTGCTTCATGCATAACAATATATGCATGGTGGAAGGAAATGGGGCATGCCACTTCTCAACCATCCCAACAGGAGCAATAATACATAAATGGATGAGCCATGCCAATATGATCTTGTAGAGGGCACTGTGGTGAAGCAGTCTCAGTTGAACCCATCTTGGTGGATACTTTTCTGCAGTCACACCCATTTGGCAAGCATGCTCTTATAAATTGTTTGCCAATCCGGAGGATTGGTGTTCCTCTCTCTGGCCTGTTTCATCAAGGTTATGCAGGAGACACAGGCCTGGTCCGCAGCCAGGGAGCTGGCATATCCTGGCTAGTGTAGAGGAGCCCATAGAAAGGTATTCCTCTGATAACCTCCTTTAACACTGAATCTTGCAAGAGGAGTCCCCAAAGGAAAAAACAGAACAAAGGAGCAATAAGCTTAGTCTTAAGTCTTAACAGAGTGACAAAAAGAAAATAAGAACTAAGCTGAAAATGTTGATTTAGGACAGAGTGTGTATACTCTGGAGCCCAGAGGGTGGCACCATTCAAATCTGGAGCTCTGCAGGGCTGCAACATACCACTGCAGCTACCATTTGGGATAACTGGAATTGTGTCAGTCCTTGTGGGGTTTTGGCTGTTTGAGGGAAAGTTCTTGCTATTTCAGAATGAGGGATCCCAAAACAGCATTTTTAAGTGTTTTAAGCAGTTTTGTTTTGTATGGTTTTCAGCTAAAAAAGCAATGAATTGAAATGTTTTCAGTTGCTGGGGGCTTAGAGAGGTCACTGGAGGTGTTCCAAGAGTGACAGTGGGCATGTCTCAGAAGCTACCTGCAACCCACACAATTCCTACTCCATCTCAGGCGAAACTGAAGTTCTGTGCCTAAACTCTGGTTGAAGAAGTTCTCTAATGTCTGTGAACTGGGTGTGTGTGTTTATTTACGTGTTTCTTTTGTTGGCTCACTTTGCTGTGAAGAAGTGCTTGTGGGATTTTCTTCCTCCTGTGCCAAAATAACTTGGCTGGCTTTAGGTACTATTCACCTTGACTTGGACAGAGGAAGGGACAGTTAATTTGCTGCTTTGCCTCACAGCAGGATATCTGGGGCCAGCCATATATACCCCATATATCTGCGGCCAACCACATATATCCCAAGAAGTTCTCACATTTCTTCATGTGCTGGTAGTTGAAAGGAAAGATCAGAGGTTGACCATAAGGGCAAATTAAGGTAAAGCCAGGCTAAAGGAAAACTATTCTGAATCAAGGAAATATTTAGAAGTTGCAGAGTTGTTAAACTCTTAGGGATTTCAAGGAAAAAGAGGTTAAACATTAGAAGAAAATTCTGATTCTATCAGCTAACGGGAAGTTTCTTCTAATAGCAATAAAAATCTGAAATGTAAGGAAATGGTTCAGCATAAACAGTTCTTAGTTGGTGCTTGCTTGGTAATTTTCCATTATGGCTTAAAGACTGCTTGTAATGATTGGCTAATCTCCAATATCCTCCTATAATTTGCTATATGTTTTTGTATGCTCTTTCTAGGTAGATTTTCCCAAACTGTTATAAATTACTTTTTTTTTTCCTTCAGTGCTTGGTTGCTCAGATTTAATGCTAACATCTGGACTGGCACTGTGTCAATAAGTAAATTACTGTCTTCAATTCACTATGCCTACATTCTTGAATCCCAAACTGAGCATGTTTTCCCTCCATGGTACAGAACTCCACTTACTATATAAGAACATGGTTGTATACTTCCAGGTTTTGTTTTTGTAACCTGGGTAGATAAGCATCTACCTGAAATAGCTTTCCTAGTCTAAAAATAAATGGAGGGTTTTCTAGAACCAAAAGGTCCTTTAACATTACACAGTTATAGCACTATGAATCCAACTGAAGGGCCAAGGCAACAACCTGTTGAATCCTGGAATTTGTAGTACGTTCCTAGTTTTCTACAGTGCCGGGAGGTATAGTTAAAATGGCAGTGAGACAGATGTTTCCAGCACAATTTGGGGCACTCTAAACTTATGGCAAGTATGCAAATGTAAAATGCTTACCTCTTGTGATAGCCAGTTAAAAGAAAATATGTCGTCCACTTCTTTATGGGTTCCTTTTCCTGTTAGTACCAATACTCATTATTCAGAGATCTTCTTTCTTGTCAGTTCACATGAAAGTTAGATAGATAATCCCCTATTTGCAGTATAATCTTTCATTTTTACTCCTTGTGAACATTTGATCATAAATCATATTGCCACATAAATTAGAAACACGTTTACCATTTTATTAGCATTATATGTCTTTCTCTAATTAAGTACTGAGGGAATGAAATCACAGTCTCATACTCCTGCCTTTCTATCTTCTGCTTCCCTTTCCTCTCAAAAATACTTCTGGTCATCAGTTTTCACAAAGTTATGAAGTTATAGCAAAGACATCCTTTTCATAAATATATACACAAAGAAGCAACATTACCAAGACTGTTCCCAATCTAATTGTTTCAAGGATCTAAAACTGTAATTCACCTAGAAGACAGTAACTCATCAACTTAATTGGCTGTAAAATTTAATTATAGCTGTACTTCCCAAAGTAAATGTTAATGTATAGTTGTAAAATGATGCATAATATAAATACCATAAATATAAATCTACCACCCACAAAATAATGCCACACCTTCAGCATTCTTTTTGCACTGGCCACTGAAAATCAAATTATTATCTTTCATTGTACAGCTAGGCTCTCAGGTCAGTGAAGTCTATGCTAAAATCCTGAATGTTCTCACAGCACTATAACAGGAAAGCCAGGCCTGAGAAGTTGTTTTCCTATGCAGTTCTTATAGGTGCTATGTTTGGACCTCTTGGGGTATTGGTTCCAGGTATGGGCTGATTTTAAGAAACATGTGAAACCCATGAAGCAATGAAGAAGCAGGAATGCCACAAACTAGCTAGCCAAACATACTATACAGAGAAAGAAGAAAGGCAACCATGTGGCTAGGCCAGGCCTGACTTATTCCAGGTAATCTGTCGGACATGAGACATATGAAAGTTGTTGTAGGGCTGCATAGCTAGTTGCCATGTTGCAAAGCTAGCTGCCATATTGGGTTTTCTCTCAAAAGAAGAAGGGCTCTCACCGCCAATACACACAAACACACACTTTAATTTTCTTTTCCCTTAATTTCCTTTTCATTCTGTTTTTAACAAAATATCCATCCATGCATTGGAAATACATGGGTGGAAGCTTCTGTGATGGCAACTGGTATGAATCTATAGGAACATCTGACATTGTCAAGCCATCACACAGTTTCTGTCTGTTTTGCCTCCACGAGGGCATTCACACTATCTACAGTAATTATTGCACTATGATTCCACTTTAACTATCAGGATTCCATCTTATGGAATCCTGGTACCTGTAATGTAATGATCCACTGGAGCCCTCTGACTGAGAATTTTAAATGCCTCTCCCTAAACCGCAAAGCCAGGATTCCATAGGATGGAACCATGGCAGTTAAAGTGGAATACTAGTGCTATAATTCTTTAGTCTGACCAGTGGTGTCACTAAGGGGGTGTGGAGAGGCCAAACTGCACCAGGTGACACTGTTGGAGGGAGAGGTGACCCTGGCCTTAGTAACACCACAGAGTGTGAATGGGTCCTAGGTGGTGAGCTTGGTTTGGTGTGATGAACTTTGATCATACTCTAACACTTCAAATGAACTGCAGTGTTAAAAAGAGGGCAAAGCTGTAGGAAGAGAGTGGGCAATATCCATCTTGGTCCATCTCAGGCTAGCCAGTGGGGCTTGAGTTGCGGCACATAATTAGTTTTGGCAACTTGATTCAGGCAGCTACAACCGCAAAGTCTCATTGCCAGACCAAATTATACTTTTCTAAGCAGCAGTCTGTTTGCATATATACAGAAGAAAAAGAAAGAAACCTGCCAAGTATCTTGTCTTTAATTCAGTTCTTTCTAGCCATAGCTCTTTGGGTTACACTACACTACTAAACTCTGAGGCAGCAAGATTCAGATATATACTTTGAGGGGATTCTTCCCACTTTTAAGTACACACTCAGACATTCTCCTCACATAAGTATAAATGTTTAAAGACTCAGTGTAGTGACCAAGCTTGTCTGCCATTGCTGAACTACTCAGAAATGTTCTCTGGAACATAGCTTGAGAATTACCACATCAAAGGAGCTGGTGTTGGCAATAAAGTGGTGACTCACTGGCAGTAACTGATTGAACAGCCATTTAATAGTGGCAGAGGCTGGATGTGTGTTACATAGTCATTTTATTTGTACCTTTCTTCCCTTTGGGAGTCGGGGGCTTCTTCGCCCCAATCTCCATTCTCCTTACATTCAGTGTGATGTGCAAGCAGCCTCTATGTTATCCATAAATGTAAATCTGAAAAGTGGAATTGCCAATCTGTAATTGCCATATGATATGAATGCTTCCATTGGGAGTACAGACCACTGAGTACAGTGTTAATACATACTGTTGAAGACTGGTAGACTTCATTGCTTTTTCCCTATTCTTGACAAAATTAATGTTTGTACTTATGCACAAGGATTAGTATCTCTGTCATCCACAGGCAAGTTATTCCTAGTGTCTGTGCATGTACCCTAGTGTATTACGTCAGATGTCAAAAATTATAATTCTATGATTATTCAAACATACTCTCTTGTTTTTTTCTTAAATGATTTGATGAATTGTTACACTATCTTGCTTTTGCTATAAATCACTTTATGTTCCCTATGCTCAAAAGAAAAAAAATTGAAATCAGATGCAAATATACCAACATAGGGCTTATCTACATGGGCTAAATACATCAGCTTGCCCCTGTTCCAGGGCCCTGAAGTCCATATGATGCAGGGCTTTTGCTACGATCTACCCCCAGGCAGTCCTCATCACCTCAGGGGCAGATACAAGGCTGGAATGGAAACAAGCCAGGATAAGGCCCATTACAGCATAGTAAAACAATTCTCAGTTTACCTCATTACTGCTGGGATGGAATGGATTGATCCCTGCGAGTCTGCAGGAACCTGTACTGGCATGCTGTCCCTTATTGCTACTGCCATCTCCCTGGCTCTCCCAAAACCCAGGCAGGGGTCCCTAAGCATGTGATCAAGACTGGTCACATGCAGGGGGCCTTCAGCCACATCTTGTGGGCCCCTTCCTGGCTTCCAAGCCTGAAGCGAAAACGGCAGTGGTGGTGGCGGTTGCAGCAATGGGCTGGCATTCTGTTAGAACTCCAGCCCATTTTGTCAAGGTAATCGGGGCAGAGTGGGCCACATCTGGAGCAAGGATATGCCAGTGGAGAGTCAGTGTAGTATCTGAAAATGACCACTATGGTTTAGTGTTATGAATGGTTTATTCACAGAGTAAATTTCATGATTTTATGAAAAGGATAGGATCATTACAGGATCACTGTGGGTAATCCATGCTTGTTTAGCTGCACATGTGCACTTATGTGAAATATCATCACTTGACCTAATACCTTATAATGATCACCACTAGATCACAAATTAGTTCACAAATTACAGAAATTATATCATTGTTATAGAAGTATGTGTGACCCATACTCAGTTGACTGTGCATGTGCATACAACATGAAATACTACCCCATGTCTTAGTAGTTGAAAATGATCATAATGCATTGTCTACAAGTGGTATGCTTTTAATGAAAAAGTGAATGATTTTTGTACAGGCCACTATGCATTCTGCAGGGCTGCCTCTACTATCTGTCAGAGTGACACAGCTGCATCTAGCAGCAGAATGTGAATCTCCGAAAGGGCAGCAATTTTGAGTTATTTAATTTGATAAGATTGCATTTGCTTCTTGCATGGGTTTGATAAACTTGGAGTTTCTGCCTTTGGAGTGAAGGACATGACTGGCCTTGGGCACTTATACACCTTGAACTGGGTGGATTGGGATGACACTGCTATTCTACCTCAAATGTCTTGAACCAGCTCTCACATTCTGTCAGGGCAGTGATGCTCCATCTGCAATATCAAGATATGTGTCAGTATCTGAAAATGAAAAACTATTAAGTCTACCAATGGTATGCATTTGTAAATCTGAAAAGGGGATCCCTTGTTTAGAAAAATTAAGCTATGGCACCATGCTCATTTGAATGTGCAATCCATCAATCAAAACTTAAGAAAAAAAAACTCTCAAAAGTTGTATGAAAGAGCATACCCCTGCATATTACTTTGCTGCTTGTGCCTTTGCTACAATAAGCAGTGACAACATCTGGAGGAGCTTAGTCACTCTTCAGAACACAGTAAAGAAGAAGCAGAAATTCGGCAGAGCTAGGACAAAGGAAAGAGGGTGACACCGTAGAACCAACCTGATTTGAAACCACAGAAGGTTTTTGTGGGTTTATCTGGTTTTATTCCAGGCATCAAACTCTGATCAATTCAAAATACATTTGTAATTCAACCCATGTATTTTGTAGCTATCTTAAATATTTACATAATCACTTAAACATTGCAAAAATCCCATCTTGCATTTTCCATTTCCAAGCTACAAAAGACAGTTAATAAGAATGGAGATAGGGATCTCTGGCTTTAGAGTTTTCATTTTTCTGTTTTTTTCTATCTCAAGACATTTACAATACTAGCAATTTGTTCCCTTTTTTCTTTTTTCTTCTACTCATTCTTTAGTCTAGAGCTTAAAAGACATTGAATTAATATAGATGGTCTGAATCTGTTTTTACTATGCTGCCACAATTCCTTTACTCTCTCATTACTCTTCTTTTTGTTCTTGTGTTCCTTCAAGTCAATTTCTGACTTATGGCAACCCTAAAGTGAAACTGTCATGGGACTTTCTTCGCAAGAGTTGATCAGAAGGGGTTTTGCATTGCCTATGTCTACCTGTGAGGCTGAGAGACTGTGACTTGCTGAACGTCAGCCAGTGATTTGAACCCTGATCTCCTGGAGTACTAATCAAGGAGATCAGGGCAAACTCAACCACTATACCACACTGGCTTCCACTGTACTCTGTGGATATATAGCTAGGGAAGTATAAAACATTGGATTAAAATGAATGTGATCTTGCAATTATCAAACAGTTGCGTTAATATGAGTTTTTATGTTCTGAATCATTCTGACATGAACCTCACTTTCACGTTGGAGCTCTAAGCCTGCAATCAACTACACATTTATCTGGGAGTAAGCCCCACTGAATACAATGTGACCTACTTGTAGACAGATACAGAATTGCTTTGTAAATGGTCACTGCTGTCATTATTTTCCTTAATTTATATTCCACTCTGTCCCAAGCACTGGAATTTCAGGAGGCTTACCAAAACTAAGAGAGCTGTAGATAAAGCACATGCCAGTTTAAAAAAAAATTACAAAAAGTTAAAACATAATTAACTATCAATAGAATTAAAAGCAATTTGAAAAACATTTTTTTTCAAAGTAGGCACATGGTGCCATGAGCAATGCAAGTGAAATGAGTCTATGAAACTAATGTTGACAATCACGTGTCCAGACCTATGGGTTTCCTTGAAAGTAAATGTGAAGGCCTTAGATGGCAATGTTACTCTATGAATGTAGCTGAGATGTAGTATGTGAGAGAAAGAGAGAAAGGGAGCAGAAAAAATTCCCAAATTTAGTAGACCACCTGATTCGTCTTCAGAATACCTGTGGACATTAATGCAAGCTCCTGGGATATTGCTCTTCACTTCTCCTTCATTCACCATGAGCTCCTGTTCTATGTTCCCACAAAGAAATGGTACATAAGAATCTATACCAACACAAAAGAAACAGCTAGTGCAAGCTTATACATATTCTCTCAAAAGTAAACCCTACTCTGTTTTATATGGGTTTCCTCTAGGTAAATGGGTGTCAGCCTGATATTATATAGGACAGCATCTCTCAGTCTGGTGTCCTTAAGAAGTATTTGACAACAAATCCCATAACCCCCAACCACCTAGGCCATTGATTATGATCATGATCATGAGTAGGGAGGGCTATAAGCTTCTATTCCAGCTTGGCATCTGGAAAAATGTATCCCTTGGCAGCAGCGCAGTTCTAGGGAAGGTGCTGGTTTGCTATCTGGCATGTGTCTATGGATGTTTCAGAACCTTTGGTGAATTCACACAGCTAGAAGCATGTAGACATACATAGACCACAAATACCACTCAAATAAGGACTATACAATGTGAAGCAGCCAAAAGACAGGACTAAATAAGAAAAAGTGCCTTTCCTGAGCTTCAACCGATTAACCAGTCACAGCCATTCCTAGGAGAGCAGATTTGGCCACAATAGATCACAGCTTAATTATCTCCTCCTGATTAGATTAATTTAGTATGTTCTATGTGTGGCTGTCCTTGAGAAATGTTTAGAAGCTACGGCTAGTGAAAAATGTGGTAGATAGCTACTTGACTGGTAGATCCTTGACTGGTTTATGCTTGACTGGACATGCACAACTGCTGTGGCTCCCCATTTGTTTCTGAGTTCAATTCAAAATGCTTCGGACTTAAATGGCTTAGGATATCAGAAAGGCTGCTTCCCCTTATATGAACTTGCCAAAGACTGAGATGCTCAACAGAGGCCCCCTCATGAGAGGCTAAGTAGTGGCAAGGTTTTCCCTGTAGAAGCACCTTGGTTGTGGAACTCCCTTCCAAGAGCAATCAGGCTGACCCCATCCTTCCTGAGCTTCCTGAGCTTCTGGCAAGTAGCCAAAACTGCATTGTCCAGGGTCCTGGGCCCATAGAACCAGTTTTAGTGTTGGCTTTTGGCATTGTTTTAATATATTCTCAAAGAATGTTTGACTTTTAAACTCATTTTATATAGACACACATGCACGTACACACACAAATATATATATGTATATAATATATATATTTAACCTCACAACACAACACAGTAATACTGATTGTAAGTACATATATGCCTCTTAACGAAGGTTGGTTTTTTATAATATGGAAGTGGGAGCACAAGTTTTTTGGCCTATGGGTGATCAGGAAGCCAAATATTTTATTTTTATTTTATTTATTTATTTATTTATACCCCGCTCTTCAGCCACAAGGCTATCAGAGCGGCTTACAAACTGTTTTAAGCAATAGCAATTTACACATCTACACTGCATTAAGTAGTTTCCAATGTGTGTTAGCTAATTGCCCCCACAAGCTGGGTACTCATTTTACTGACCTATGAAAGGATGGAAGGCTGAGTGAACCTTATACAGTGCTACATGATGAAGTGCAGTTCACAAAAGCTTATACAAAATAAAACTTGGTATTGTCTAAGGTGCCACACAGCTTAGATACACACACCAATTTAGAAGCATGCACACACACACACACATACTCACACACAACACAGAGAGAGCAGTGCAGCCGGTTACTTGTTACCAAAAACAAAAAAGCACATCTTCACATGTTAGCTGGCCCTGAAGGTGTACCGTTTGTAGATCTCCTCTGGGTCTCACATATAACTCTATTTGATGTCTCACCAAATTCTTTGCATACCACTATTTCTGGATTTTAATTAATTAGCTTCTCCCATGCACCAGATTGAATTTGAAGCTTTCTGGAACGCTGTTTAAAAAACATAATGTGATTATGCTAATGGAAGAAGCAGTATGAAGCTGTTCTTGGTTTACTGTACCAGTTGTCTGATTAATGCATCCAATCATCATAAAGATCAGTGCATAAAGCAACAATCACTTGTACTGATAGAATGCACTAAAACTGCTGTATTTCAGATAATGAGCTTCGCTGAATAAATTAGAACTCAACTGCAGAAATAATGACTCAGTACTGCAATAAAATGTGTGCAGGTGTATAGGTGAACAAGTGGACAAACTGACATCTAAAGCCATGGGTTTCTTTTAAAAAACAACACCGATGCTAGCAACAAAAACAGAAAAGAAAAAAAGAAAATTCAGAACAGGAAAAGAAAACAGGAATTGCAAAGGTCAATGTTTAGCTGGTTGTACCTATCATTATAATGCAACTTTCTTTTTAAAAAGTATTTTGTCTTGCATGTCAATGTTGACTCAACACCTGTTTTGCTTTTTTAGAGTCACCAAGACTGTGGCAAAATGGCATATTAATATCATTCTAGATGCCTTACAGGCAGCTGTTGCACTGCAGAAATAGTGCAGTTCAACACCTCTTTAACTATCATGGCTACATTCTATGGAATCCTGGGATTTGTATTTTGTTGTGGACCAGAGCTCTCTGACAGAGAAGGTTAAATATCTCGCACAACTGCATTATTTCTGCAGTGTGGTAGCAGCCATCACCAATGAATTGAAGTGTGGAACGGAAGATGGCAGCAAATCCTATTGGGTAACACTGTACCAACATCTCTTGAGAGAACAACTACAGGAAAAGAGATTCCACCTAAACATTAGGAAGAACTTCCTGACAGTAAGAACGGTTCAGAAGTGAAATGCACTGCCTCGGAGCATGGTGGAGTATCCTTCTTTGGAGGTTTTTAAACAGAGGATGGATGGCCATCTGTCAGGAATGCTTTGACTGTTTATTCCTGCAGGGCAGGAGGTTGGACTAGATGACCCTTGTGGTTTCTTCAAACTCTATGATTCCATGATTCTATGAACATGTGGAAATATTCCATTGAACAGCAAGAGTGCATGAGCTGAAGGAATATTTATTCCTGCAACTCATTTTGTTTTAGTTTTAACCATTTTTAGAGTCTCTGTACGCTTGATGCCCTCCATCCCAGAATGTCACCAACATTTTCCCCCCTGGGGCTGTTGTAGGAGAGGGTGTAAAGTCTAATTTTGCCAATGGACCTCTCAACCAATAGTGTCAAGTATCTGTTCAGCAAATGTGTATACAGAGATTGCCTTGCAAAGCAACATACTGTACATTTGTTTAGTTCAACTGCTCTGATCTCTAGACTAAGACCATGGTTATTTTATCTTTTGTTACATCAAAAACATCCAGACGTTATATAGGATTGGTAATGTATCTTCCCCCACCCTACAAAAAAAGACCAGCATAAGAAAAGAGTAATGCCTAATCACATCATGAACAAAACTATCTGCTCCCACAAAGCAAGGCAACATGTAACCAAACCATAACTACCAGTTTCCATGCTTTTGAAGCCTCTTTATCTTCAGAACTCTAACATACAGTTAAAAACCTGCAGTTATTAGGTTGTTGCTCTCAGTAGGAGGCACATCCAAATGTTCTGGTTAATGTTCTGGAAGAGCTTATTTGAAGAAGAAAAAATACAACTCTCCAAAATTCATGCCATATAACAGGCAATTTTAAAATGTTGCTTTTTACTAAATAACAAGAACAACACTTGTTTCATCATAAAAGTAAGATTCTGAGGCTCTGCTTACTTATATAATTCAAATATGGAAATTGCTGCCAGAAGACATGATAATGACCACTAGCTTAAATAGCTTGTTTAAAAAGAAAAAGTGGGTAGAAAAATGTATGTAGGATAATGAATATACCCAAGATTCCCCCAAGCATAGTTGCTGTGGTTGTAGACCAGAAAGTAACTTTACTAAGGTCTGGTTCAGAGGCACAGTGTATCTGGATGCCAGAAAATGAATGGAAGCGGCTGCATTCCTGTCTTAGTTGTGGTTTCCCATGTGCATCAGTTTGATTACTGTGGGGAACAGGATACTGGATTAGATGATCCTTAGGACCATCACAAGGCTCTTATGTCATGCGATCAGTGTTTTTTAAATAGCCTAATGAGCTATCTCTATAAATGGGGCATATTATTTTGTATTATCTCATACTAAAGGAGCCAACATAGTAAAGTGGTCTGAGTGTTGGACTACTGGTCCAGAAGACCAGAGTTTGAATTCCCGCTCACTCATGAAAATCCACTGGGTGACCTTGGACAAGTTACACTCTATCCAAACTTTGAGGAAGGCAACGGCAAACATCCTCTGAATAAATTTTGCATAGGACAGGCACTACCTTTCCACGGTGGTAGGATCGTGCACTCCTGTGAGGCAAGAGGCTATGCTGCTGGTAGAAGTGCAACTAGAAATTGAAGTGGAAGATGCACTTAGGGCAAATAAACCACCAGGATCAGATGGCATGCCAATAGAGCTGTTTCAAGATACAGAGACAGAACATACTCTAGTTTTAACTAAACGCTTTCAACAAATATGGAAAACAAAAGAATGGCCCACAGATTGGAAACACTCAATATACATTCCAATCCCCAAGAAAGGGGACTCTAGAAACTGCAGTAGCCACAGGACCATTGCATTAATTTCCCATTAAAGATAAGTGATGCTCAAAATTCTGCAACAAACACTTTTACCGAATATCATGCAAGAAATGTCAGGTGTCAAAGCTTGATCCTGGAAAGAAGAAGCACTGGAGATCATTTTGCAAAAAATACATTGGATAATGGAGAACACAAAAGAATTTCAAAAGAAATCAGCCTGTGCTTTATAGATTATAGCAAAGCCTTTGATTGTGTAGATTATGAAAAACCATGGATTGCTCTTAAAGAGATGGGTGTGCCACAACATTTGATTGTCTTGATGCATAAACGGTACACAGCACAAGAGGCTACCGTTAGGACTGAAGTCAGAGAAATGGAATGGTTTTTAATTGGCAAGGGGGTCAGGCAAGGCTGCATTTTATCACCCTATCTATCCATTTAACCTGTATGCTGAACATATCATACATAAAACAGGATTAGACTCAGAGGAAGGAGGAATGAAAATTGGAGGAAGGTGCATCAACAATTTAAGATCTGCAGATGACACCATACAAATAGCAGAAAACAGCAAAGACTTAGAACAATTACTAAGAAAGTCAAGGAAGAAAGTGCAAAGCCAACCTTAAGAAAACAAAAAATGTCCACAGATTATTTACATTCTTTAAAATAGACAATGAAGACACTGAAATAGTTCCAGACTTTCCATACCTTGGCTCAGTCATTAGCATGGAGACTGACTAGGACTTGGAAGGGCAGCTATGAAGAAACTAGAGAAGATCCTGAAGTGTCAAGATATATCATTGAATACCTAAGTTAGGATTGTCCATGCCATCATATTTCCCCTTTCTGTGCATGATTGTGAAATGGGACAGTGAAGAAAGCTGATAGAAGAAAATCAACTTATTTGAAATGTGGTGCTAGAGGAAAGTTGTACAGATACCATAGACTGCTAAAAGGAAAAATGGGTCCTAGAACAAATCAAGCTTGAACTCTCCCTAGTAGCCAAGATGACTAAGCTGAGACTGTTGTACTTTGGACGCATCATGTGAAGATTTGACTCACTGGAAAAGATGATGATGCCTGTTAAGGTCAAAGGCAGTATCAAAAGAAGAAGATCGCATTCTGGATGGCTAGACTCACTCAAGAAAGCTACAACCCTATGTTTGAAAGACCTGAGCAGGCCTGTTGAGGATAGGGTGACTTGGAAGTCTCTCACTCATAGGGTTGCCTATCAAGTTGACTTGATGGTAGTTAAGAACAAAAGATAGGGTTGGTGCAAGTCAGAATTGACTTGAAGGAACATGATAACCACAACAATCTCTTCCTGTATCCCCCCCCCCGCTCCATTTCCTCTTTCTTTTGTTCCATGCCTTTGATTTTCTACATTTTCAGAGAGGCACTGTGGCCCATTTTGGATGGTAGTGCATATATTTTCTTTGCCTACATACAAAAGGACCCAGGTTCAACTCTGGCATTTCCCAATAAAAAGGTGTGGACTCAGATTACGTGGAAGTCCTCTAGCTGAGACCCAAGAGAACCACCACTAGTCAGAGTAGACCAACAGTAGGACTATTCTCCATGGTCTATGGCAACCTTCCCCAACTTGCTGCCTTCTAGAACAGTGGTACTACACTTTTTATTATACCAAGCCATAATTGTCTGTTGGCTGTGCCAGAGTTGTAGTCCAAGACATTTGAGAGGCACCGTGTCTCTTGCCCCTCCCCCCCGGAGAAAGCTATTATCATGTCCCAAAGTGTATTGCTTTGTTTTACATTTGTTGATGAACTTTGGTTGGCTCTTTCAAAATCACCCTCAATATTATTCCATAATCTTTTCACCATCTTATACAAGTTTTAATTATATCAATAGATTTAACCTCCTCCAAGATTCACATTGAAGGCGGATGGCTTATGTGGACAAACACTCTAATCCATCATAACACAGCTCACCATAGTCCCTTTCATTCCACATTCCTTGATATTCTGGTGAAGAGTAACAAGGGAAAGAAACTGGCAGGTATGGGCTATTCCCCTGCTGCTATGCAGACTAAATAAACACACACAAACACACATTAGATGTGATTTCCACCACGATAACATTCTTCAGGGCTGAACCAAAAGGGCTGGTTCAATTTTCAATCCCCATTCATAATTGCCTAATAAGATATGCCATTTCACTTATTTCCATAGGATGGATGACCAAACCAGATGTAAGAAACCTATTTCCCCTTTCCTCCTTCCTGTTACTAAAATGCCACCTTTTGTTTTTTTGGGGAGAATTCCTGTTCTACTTCCACCATGCCTTCCCCTGTTTAAAATTAAAACTACAGTGGATCCAAGTTTTGACCACAATCAGATTGCCTCATGCTCAGCATGCCTCTGGAACATTCTGTCTAGTTTAGGCAGTAAGATTTATATAAATAGAAAGAGGAGTTTATTGAGCACCATGCTGATCTCCTCTTGTACACAGCTTTATTCACAGGGTATGGGGAATTGTTCAGTAATATATTCACAAGAAAAAACATGTTTTATGGGTTATTGTATGCAAAGGAGACCTTTCAATAGCATCCCATTCCCTATAATTTCAGGATGAAAAGCTTAGACTAGGGAATGAGGGAGGCTTGTGAGGGCAACGGCTTGGCCCCTTCTATATCATAGAGGTGGCCTTTGAAATGTCACACAGATGATGTGTCACAAGGGTTGTCAAGTGGGCCAGAACTGCATCTGGGTCAGCTGACTCTGAAAATGGGTATGAGAATAATGGGTGCCATATTTGGGTAAAATCTAGCAAACCAGGTAGTATGGATCCAAAAACTGGGGGAGGGGGTATTTTCTCCTGGTTGAGAAGATGGCACAAACATGCCTAGTAACTGTGGTAGTTACCGCTGTTCCTGCTAGGGTCTGTCTTACATGTGGCCTTAGCTATAGCACACATGACATGTGGAATGTTTTTCAAGGTCATACATTGCTGCTAAAGCTTGAAGAAGGCACACTGCCCACCCCAATAAGTCCACCCCCCTGCATCATTATTGCTAGGTCTTGTACAACAAGTCATACAAGACTGGCAGCCCACTTCTTAACTTTCTTCTGTTGCTACAATGGGCCCAGGTGCATGCATCCACTGTTTCTCTTTCTATTCCTCTCCCCTCATTCCTGGTGTGTGTGTGTTCACATTGCAGAAACACAGAGAAATACCTTCTTGCTGAGCAGAAGAGCCCTGATACATGCTGGGAATGGATGGATATGGCTGATCAGGCTTTAAAAGCCACCTCACATACAAAAATCAAATTCCTTCCTTTTCCAGTGCTAATCACACAGATTTCTGTCCCCACTCTGAGACACAGCAATTCGCTGAGACTTCTGCTGGCATCCTGACACCTGGAAAAGCTAGTTAAGATATTGGAGATGCTTGAAGGTTCTTTTTTTAAAAAATACATTAAGATATGTAAATCAAGATATGTAAATTTGAATTACTTGTTTATTTTTATCGTATACATAACATGACATAGATATAAAGTAAAATTTGTTCTTCTAATCTTCTTGGGGGGTTGTTTTTGTAAATGTTAATAAACAGATTATTGGGGGTGGGAAAGACTGGAGATGCAGAGGCTTTCTGGTTGAATTTACACTAAAAGCTAAGACTCCCCACCCCCATCGCAGTATGGCACTGAATGGGTTATGCTTGAATACTCACAATAGAATTTGTGTGTTCTTTTGAAGACAGGAAGAAGTGTTCCCTTTGGCTTTCCTGTGAAGCTGAAGTGTTTTTAATTGACTCTTTTTGGCTCCAATTTTATCCCCCTCAGTGTATTGAGGCATGGTGTATATCCTGGGAGTGGGGGGAAATGAGAGTTATTAGTTTACCACACTCCAGTTTTATTCTTACACCTTTGGAATAATGTCCATCATCCTGAACTTGAAATTGCAATTACATTCACTTCAGTGATGCTGAAACTCCAAGAGTCCACTGACTATCAGGCTGTTTGTGAGGCTGTGAAATTCACTGGTGTTCTTTGTGTGCCACAGGCAGAAGCCATAATATAGTACAAAGTTAGGAGTGTGAAAGTCCATTGATTTTAAAAGGCTGAAGCACACCTACCCTGTGTTGGATTTATGGCCAAAGAGGACATTATAAACAAAAGCTAATAAAATTAACATACAGACTTGCAATCATATGGATGGTTAACTTGAACAAAATCTAGCTAGCTTTGATGATTCGTGCTTCCATATAACTATTCACATAGTCTTTGGAGTGATGAAAAATGGAATTCTAATTCCATACTGTGTTCAGCTTGTAAAATAAAGAGACTTGGTAACATCTCAATGAAAGCCGGTGTGGTGTAGTGTTTTCAGTGTTGGAGTACCACTCTGTAGACCAGGGTTCAAATCCCCACTCAGTCATGTAAACGCACTAGGTGACCTTAGGCAAGTCACATTCTTTTAGCCTCAAAGACCAAGCCCCTCTGAACAAATTTTGTCAAGAAGCCCCATAGTAGGTTCACCTTAGGGTCACCATAAATCGCCTAAGTCAGGTCACCATAAGTAGGAGACAACTTAAAGGCACACAACAACAACAGTGACATTTCAATAAGTATGAGACTCGGTAAATTTAACTGCTGGAGGCCATGCTGGCAGCAGGGAGAGAATACCCTAACAAAATCTTTATACATATACTGAGAACTAACACTGTAGTGGTAAATTTTGACATATGGGCACTCATCATACCAGTCCCTGTAGCCAGGTTCCTAAGGTAAGTCCAAAAATAGAGGTCACTGTGTTGATCCATATCAACAAATTAATTTGGGCAGTTTTCATCTTGACTAAGAGTAAGCATTTTCCTTTTCAAAGGGTTAATGGGTTTAAGTTTCCCATTCCAACCACCCCGAAATACTTCGCATTACATAAGGGATAAATCACAGCTATATATTCTTGTTGCTTGGAAAAATTCATCTCCCATCTAGTGTGAAGATTACAATAAATCTTGGAGGAGACAGGGAAGCCTTGGGAAAAAAATAATTGTTGGTGGCTTGCATGTGAGTGGCATAGTGAATCCACTATGGGTTTTGGTCCAAACCTAAAAGGCGCTATCCATAGTGCTGAACTATGAGGGACAAAATTCAGTACCTTGAATAGCACATTCAAAGCTCAAATAGAAACTTTGATTTACTTCTCAATTTATATGGAAGCTATCATCCACCACAAGCATGGGAGAAGATGGTGCCATCCCTGCTAACCAAAAAGTCCCTGTGTTTTAGCCCTGAATGTCCTGTCTCCATTACACCACCACTAAGAACTCAAAATGCTTGAAAAGTATCTAACGATAGATATTTACCCAGCCTATAAGCCTGACTCATACCTAAATGGAAAAAAAACAACAACCAAGTCTCGAGGTAACCTCCCATTTTTCAAATGCATGCAGTTAAAATAGCACTCTTGAAGTCTGTCAGTTTGAATGTCTGCCAGTGTGTAGGTGACAGATGTACTAATATGTTGAGAGGCACAAGCTCTCAAATGGAATACAATTTATGTTTTATAAAATGATGAAGTCATTTTTGTCTCATCTTGGATAAAAGAGCAGGCAATCCAAGAAAAATAGGTTTGGGAAGAACATCTAATAGTTGCTTGGTATTTCAAATGGCAAAAAGTGATATGATGACTTTTAAAATACTGCTCTGTAAAAATCTTTCAGAAAGTAAATTTTGCCTATATTTCACATAGATATAATTGGGAATATTTTTTTCTTCCTCGCACCCCCCCACCATGCACTAAAATGAAGTGAACAAAAGAAATCAGAACAGTTTATGGCTTACTATCTTATTCTAGCTTATTGTCCTAGTTAGTTAATGGTGAATCCCTGGTTTGGACATCACTGGGTGCAAGTCAAGAATGAATCTTCCAATGACTGTGCAAAGGAGAAAGGATATGGATGGAAAAAGGAACATTTGGCCCTACTGCTCATTCCCTGCCTTCATAACCATGGTTTGTGAATCAGGAAATATAATTCTAACCTCGCCATTCTGACAAAGAACTTCAGTTTTTAAAAGCTCAGTTACAGAAAACATTAGCTGCTTCCATTCTTATAACAAGGCTGTTTATTTGTCTATCTGAATAAAATGTTAGTTATTTGAGCAAATATGCACATACTTCAGCTTCTTTGTGACTCCCGTGAGCTCTCTGTAACAGAAGAAGATTAAGGGGTTAATGCTTATTCTGACACAAACAGAAGTTTAAGTTGGAAGGGCAGGTCCTCGACATGAGAAACTGTTCTCAATGGAATTGTCCTTTGGGCAATTGCCCTTTGGGCTAAAAGATTAATAGGTTCTGTGTGGAAAGAGGTCATGGGTTTCCTGATGGCCATTCCAAGGCTCTAGAACACTATCAAGCAAGGCTGGGCTAGCTCCCTACTGGGGCCATTTCACACTACATAATTGTAGCACTATGATTCCTTTTAGCTGTCACGGCTGTGTCCTATGGAATCTTAGGGTTTGTAGTTTGGAGAGGCACTAGATCTCTCTGAATGAGGACTTTCAATACTTTTCCTTAAACTGCAAATCCCAGGATTACACGGGATGTTGCCACGGCAGTTAAAGTGGAATTATAGCACTATGATTCTGTAGTGTGAAGGGCTGTTGGTTTCCATTCTGCTAACAGTCAAAGATCTTCTCCTTCAGACAGGCCTTTGGAGTCTAAGGAAGGTTTGCACAGGGTAGGTATTGGGTTTTTTCCCCCTCTCCTTTTTAATTGATATGTTTGCAATTCTGCTTTTATTCTCTTCTTATGTTTCAATTGCTTATGTGTATGGGTTTTTTTTAAAAATATGATGTTGCCATTGTAAGCTGCCTTGAATGCCATTGGTTGTCAGAGATGTGTAGTATGTTTAGTTTTATAATATCTGAGGATTATAGTAGTATCACCAAAAGGGCAAAGAGAACAGTAACTCCTACAGAGAACCTCCAAAAAAAAAGTGCATTCTTCTTGAAAAAGCTTATTTTCCAGAAGCATGAATTTAGGATATTCACCAGTCCTTATGTGGATAAGAAGTGGAGACAGCCTTGTGTGTTTTGAGTAAAGGTCTCTGAGTCCTGGCTGTTGAGCCAGCCAAGAAAAGAGAGCAAGAATTGATCAGAGAGGGGTTGGCATTGCTTTCCTTTGTGGCTGAGGGAGTATGACTTGCTCAGGGTCAGCCAGTGATTTCAACCCTGATCTCCTAGAGCAGTGGTTTTTAATCTGTGGTCCATAGATCCCCAGGGAGCCACAACATCCTCACAGGGAGTCTGCAAAGGCTTGAAAGATTCTCAGCCCACATGACAGAAGCCAAGACAAAGGCTGGCTGGCTTGGTCTGCACATTGCTGTTCAATCTCTCGAGCAACAAACTTGCAGGAAGAAGCAGGAGAAAAGTCTTCCCTCCCCTCCAGCACCTCTGAGGGAAGGGTTAATGGATGGTGTAATTGTATTATTATTTTTGTTAGGGTTTTGAATTTTGAATTAAGTCTTTGGGGTCCTCAGCAACAAAAGATATTTAAAGGGGGGTCCCTGGTTAAAAAAAAAAAAAGGTTAAGAGCAACTGTCCTAGAGTGCTAGTCCAGCACTCAATCACTACACCATGTTGGCTCCCATTGTCCTCTTATGTAGGTAGGTAGGTATTCATAAAACAGAAAAGCTCAGACAATGGTTAGGCATTTGGATTAAAATGAATGATATCTTGCTGTTATCAAACAGTTGAGATAATGTGAGTTTTTCTGAAGGTCTTAATGGTTCTGACATGAACCCCACTTTCACTTCAGAGCTCTAAGCCAGCAATTACCTTCACATTTATCTGGGAGTAAGCCCCACTGAATACATTGTGACTTACTTATGAGTAGACAGATACAGAATCACATTGTAAATGGTCACTGTTGTCATCATTTTCATTAATGTATACCCTACCTTTTCCCAGGCTCTGGGACCTCAGGAGGCTTAGAAAAATTGAAAGAGATGTAGTTGGCAACGTCAATGAACACCTACCAGCCAGCCAGCCAGCCAGAACAAGACTCTGGAGGACTGCGAGGAAGCTTTCCTTCCCTATTACACTGGGGTAAGGGCAGCTGAGCAGGGAGTTGGGGTGTGTCCAGGAGGGGCTGGCCTTAAAAGTCACTCCACCACCCCCACCCCAGGAAGACCTACCAGGGGCCGGTAATGATCTGGGAGTGGGAATTGAGGTTGTCTGGGGGAAGGGAAGGTATGGCGGCAACAGAGTGAAAAATTGTTACAAAAGAAGGCAAGATCAATGTTTAATATCTATCCCGCCTTCAGTTCATTCTGTTTCCCAGAATAAATTGGAGAGCGCACCAACCATTTCACAGACCCTTACTCTGCTCCTTTGCAATGCCAGGTCGGTTAAAAACAAGACACATATTATCCACGACCTTTTATTGGATGAGGCTGCCGACCTGGCATGCTTTACGGAGACCTGGCTGGGAGAGGCCAGTGCTGTGATTTGGGCGCAGGCACTCCCGGCCGGGTACTCAGTTAGTGAGCAGGTAAGGAAAAGTGGGCGGGGGGGGGAGTGGCTCTGGTTCATAAAAACAATCGAACCTTGACCAGGAAGCCTATCCGGAACACAGTACACATCGAGTGTATGTACCTAAGCCTGAGGTCCAGGGATAGCTTAGGGATTCTGTTAGTGTACCGGCCACCCCGTTGTCTTACAGACTCCCTAACCGAGCTAACACAGCTGGTCTCAGAGTTGCTGCTGGAGTTACCCAGACTATTAGTTCTTGGCGACTTCAACATCCCACTCAAGACCAGCTTGCTAAATCTAACTGGTGCAGCTCGGGAGTTCATGGAATCCATGACAAACATGGGCCTATCCCAATTGGTTGTTGGGCCTACTCACTGTGCAGGTCATACCCTCGATGCGTCCTTTAGTATGGAAGAGGAATATCCGTGGGCGGAGGTTATTAAAACCTCTGCATTGTCATGGATGGATCATTTCCTGGTCAAGATGGAGCTAAGAGCCACTGTCTGCCCCACCGGGGGTGGTGGACCTATTAGAATGAGTACCCAGCTTGTGGGGGCAATTAGCTAACACACATTGGAAACTGTTTAATGCAGTGTAGATGTGTAAATAGCTATTGCTTAAAACTATTTGTAAGCCGCTCTGATAGCCTTGTGGCTGAAGAGCGGGGTATAAATAACTAAACTAAACTAAAACTAAACTAAACCCTCGAAGGCTAATGGAACCAATTGGATTCCAGAAAGCCTTGGAGGGTTCAATGGTTGGTAACGCCAGTGATTCTGTTGAAGCTTTGGTTAATATTTGGAACACCGTCCTCACCAAGGCTATCGACACAATCGCTCCCAAACATCCTTTCCAGCCTGCTCCTAACTGTAAGCCCTGGTATTCAGAGGAGCTTAGGAAGGTGAAGCAGGCTGGACAATGACTAGAGCGCACCTGGCAGAAGACTCGACTCTTATCCGACAAGACTCGTTATAGGAATTTCCTTGATTCTTATCGAGAGGCAATACGTGCAGTGCAGAAGTCTTTCTACTCTGCACGTATTGCATCTGCAGAGTCCCGTCCAGCAGAACTGTTTAGGGTGGTGGGGGAGCTGACGCAGATTCCACCTGCGCAGAACCCCTTACTCAACCCGACAACGGCCTGCTGTGATGCGTTTAACATCCACTTTGCAGATAAAATCTCTCAGATAAGAGCCGACTTAGATGCCAGTGTTATGACAGAACCTATAGACAAGGTGTCCAGCAACTCCGTTGATGAAATTTTATTGGATCAGCTTCAATCTGTGAGTACCGATGATGTGGACAAGCTCCTTGGTAGAGTGAGGAAGACGAACTGTCCCCTTGATCCCTGTCTATCTTGGCTGGCTACCCAAGGGGGCAACGCATCGAGAGTACTCCTTAGGGAGATTATCAATGCGTCCTTCAGGGAGAGGTCCGTTCCACCCTGTCTGAAGGAAGCGGCGGTTAAGCCGCTCCTGAAAAAGCCTTCCCTGGACCCCTTGGACAGGAACAACTATAGGCCAGTCTCCTTGCTGCCTTTTCTATGCAAAGTGATTGAGAGGGCGGTCACTTCCCAACTCCAAGCTGTCTTGGATGAAACCGATTATCTAGATCCATTTCAAACTGGCTTTAGGACGGGGTAAGGAGTGGAGACTGCCATGGTTGCTCTGGCTGACGACCTCCGCTTGGGTATCGACAGGGGTAGTGTGACCCTCTTGGTGCTCTTAGACCTCTCAGCGGCCTTTGATACAATAGATCATTCCATCCTCCAGGATCGCCTGAGGGGGTTAGGAATTGGAGGCACTGCTTTGCAGTGGTTCCATTCCTTCCTCTTGGGCAGATCCCAGAGGGTGCGGCTTGGGGATAGTTGCTCTACCAGAATAGAGCTTAACTGTGGCATTCCTCAGGGTGCCATCCTGTCCCGATGCTATTTAACATCTATATGAAGCCGCTGGGAGAGATCATTCAGAGGCATGGAGTGCAGTGTCATCAGTATGCTGATGACACCCAGATATACTTCTCCATGTCTCAGTTGTCAGCTTCGACTTCAGATAGTGTCTCTCCTCTCAATGATTGTCTTAAAGCAGTAATGGACTGGATGAGGAAAAACAAATTGAGACTGAATCCAGACAAAACAGAGGTACTAACAGTTACAGGCCTGAAACCAGGTCTGGGAATACAACTTCCAATCCTGGATGGAACTACACTCTCCTCCAAGGACTGTGCTCGCAGTCTGGGGGTGCTCCTGGACCCGATGCTCCAGATGTCTAATCAGGTAACTGCAACGGTCAGGAGTGCCTGTTATCAACTTCGGCTGATACACCAGCTGCGCCCTTTCCTGGAAACCAGGGACCTCGAAACTGTGGTACATGCACTGGTAACGTCCCGTCTCGATTTCTGTAATGCGCTCTACATGGGGCTACCCTTGTGCTTGACTCAGAAACTTCAACTAGCTCAGAACATGGCAGCCAGGTTGATTTCTGGTGTTTCCAGAAGAGAGCATATAACACCTGTGCTAAAAGCTCTCCACTGGCTGCCTATTAGTTTCCGGGCACAGTACAAGGTGTTGGTTATAACCTTTAAAGCCCTACATGGCTTGGGTCCAACTTATCTCCGGGACCGCCTCCTTCCGTACGACCCTCCCCGCGCACTTCGGTCCTCTGGGAGGAATCTGTTACAGCCTATGAAAACAAGGCTGCCGGTGACCTCCCAGAGGGCCTTCTCTGCTGCCGCTCCCTTATTATGGAATGGCCTGCCAGATGAGATCCGTCTTATTACCACCTTAGACAGCTTTTTAAAAGCTGTCAAGACGGATCTTTTCCGGCAGACCTTTCCTGAATAACTATCCCGGCCCAAGACTCGGCTGTCCTTTCTGAGCTGAAATCGAATTTTTTTTTTAACTATTGTATGTTTTAATTTTTTTCTAATTTATATGTTTTTAATTATTGTATGTTTTTATCTTTTATAATTTAATATTATTTTAAGGGGTGGGTGGGCTAGGGCACTGTGACTATGGAGTTTTTATATTGTAAGCCGCCCGATTGCGTTGCAGAGGGGCGGGATAGAAATAAAATTTTATTATTATTATTATTATCAAAGAACAGACAGCAGTTATTTAAAAATATTATTATTATTATTATTATTATTATTATTTGTTCTATATTATTGCTGAGAGGTTTACTCCTCATGCAGTATCAATGGAATACATTCAGCTACTCAAAAGATAGCCATCACCATATCTGGATCCCCAGAAGCCAAAAAGGCAACACCTTATATTTTTAACCCCCCAGCTATTTTGTTGCCCGAGGCAAAGCAACAAATGATTTTGCTGCGCAAGGCAGGGCAAAAAAATGATGCCTTCATCTATCTATCCATCACTGTCAAGTTGCACTGTATGCAAAACCAGTCAAGTCACTGTCATGCTTCAGCCAAAAAATCCTACAAGCATCTCTCCCCATCCCTGGCAGTAGTAAATTCAACAGTGACCAAGTATATAACTAACATTTGTTGCCCTTTCATGATACCTGAAAGATACTCCAACCCTGAGGCAACTTCACCTAATGAAAGAGTCAGCCCTTGTAACTTCTGATTCTCCAATACACAATGAGGATTGGATGTGGAAATGTAATTTGCTTGTTTCAAACTTGTTAGAAATGAGGTGAATGTTGCCGTGACTGAGGGAAACAGAGAGCTCTAACAAACATTAATGAAACTTTTTCAATGTTTTTTCCCTTTGTTGTTGTCCTATTATTAAATTTTGCAATAAAATATTTCCCTTTCATGTGTACCTCCATTAGGCAGTTAAAGGAATATAAAACACAAACATATATCTAGTTTTCTGACATGAAAAACATAAAACAGCCAGTGGTACTACTTGAGTTAATTATCTACATTTTTTTCCACATGAGCCACTGTCTTGAAGAACCAGCACATTGACCTTAGACAGTGCCACTGTTTCAGACCTTCAGCACAGAAAATGATTACTACTAGTCCCAACTGATTATTGTCAGTTTTCCTGATCCTATGGGTTGGCAAGGTCATGCTCATCGGTGACTCAAAGACTAATTTCCCTTAGACAAAGACAAAGTAAGTTAAAGTTAAGTTTACAGACACTATCAGGGAACTTGGAAATCTGGACTGGTATAGAATAAATAACCTGTTTAGAAGTAAGTGATGGAGAATGGAGCATCCACAAAGGCAGTACTAGATCATGGAGATTTTCAGACACATTAAAAGTGGTGTTACATGAATGCCAGGAGATCGCAAAGGGACTCTCTTTTCAGACAATGTCGTTCCCCCCTCACAACGTACCCGTTCTGCCGGCACTGCTTTTTATTGATGAGAGAAACCATCAATAGATTCCCCCATTCCATTCCTGTCATGGGTGTTCCTGAGAGTGAAAAGGCACCCGTTATGCTGGTGAGATCCCAGTGTTAATGGGAGGTCCCTGCCAGAACACTTCCAGGTGATATCAGGACATCCAGGTAAGTGACACACTTTTTATGACCCTCCTCAGGTTACTTGAACATTTGAAAGTGTGTTTTTTCTGCTTGCTGTCATTTTTCATGTTCTTTTTATTTGTATTTTTGAATTTCCCACACTTGCATCTTCTTGCAAGAATCCTCAGGATTTCAATCCAGGAAGTGAAGGGAGCTCCGTTAGAGCTCCATTCACTCCTGGGACACATTTTCCATAGAAGAGAAGGTGAGTGTAATGGGGAGGGTGATTATTGCATGACAGGGGTGGGAGTGGAGATTATGGGACAGGAATGCTTTTTTTGTTCCTGTCTGATAATCTCCCTTGCTTCAAAATAGACTGGAGGTTTTTTTGAGTTGCAAATGAAACAGATACAAAAGAATTAAAAATACCCAAACATATTTATTTACTAGTGTTAGGATCTCCTCTTCAAATCTGATATCCGCTGGACATACAATGGCAAAGTAAAATGGAATCCCTTATATAAAAGGTTGAAAAGGTGATTTGTTTTGGGGATTTTTATTTTTATTTTTTTTTTGGTTAATATTTTCAAGCTCTGATTGGTTGAATTGGTTCTTTATCCATGGATACAGAGGGTCAACTGTACAAAAGCTGCTTGCTACTCAGAAAAGGTTCTGTTGGCATAGAATCATAGAGTTGTAGAGTTGGAAGAGACCAAAAGGGCCATCCAGTCCAACCCCCTGCCATGCAGGAAATCACGATCAAAGCATCCCTGACAGATGGCCATCCAGCCTCTGTTTAAAGACCTCCAAGGAAGGAGAGCCCACCACGCTCCGAGGGAGTGTGTTCTTACTGTCAGAAAGTTCCTCCTAATGTTGAGGTGGAATCTCTGTTCCTGCAGCTTGCATCCATTCTTCCATGTTCTAGTCTCTGGAGCAGCAGAAAACAAGCGTGTTCCATCCTCAATGAGACACCCCTTCAAATACTTAAACAGGGTTATCAAATCATCCCTTAACCGTCTTTTTTCCAGGCTAAACATACCCAGCTCCCTAAGTCTTTCTTCATAAGGCATGGTTGCCAGACCTTTCACCATTTTAGTCTCCCTCCTCTGGACATGCTCCAATTTGTCAATATCCTTTTTGAATTGTGTCCAGAATTGGACACAGTATTCTGGGTGAGGTCTGACCAAGGCAGAATAGAGCGGCACTATTACTTTTCTTGATCTAGACACTATACTTCTATTGATGCAGCCCAAAATCGCATTGGCCCTTTTAGCTGCGGCATCACACTGTTGACTATTACTTCCCTTGATCTAGACACTATACTTCTATTGATGCATCCCAAAATCACATTGGCCCTTTTAGCTGCAGCATCACACTCATGTTCAACTTGTGGTCTACTAGGACTCCTAGATCCCTTTCGCACGTAGTCTCATTCGGCCAGGTCTCCCCTATCCTATATCTATGCATTTCGTTTTTCCACCCTAAGTGCAGTACCTTACATTTCTCCATATTGAATTTCATTTTGTTAGCTTTGGCCCAACTTTTTAGTCTATTCAGATCATTTTGAATTTTGATCCTGTCCTCCAGGGTATTAGCTACTCCTCCTAACTTGGTGTCATCTGCAAATTTGATAAGTATGCCCCTAATTCCATCATCCAAGTCATTGATAAAGATGTTGAATAGCAGTGGGCCCAGGACAGAACCCTCTGGCACCCCACTGGTCACATCTTTCCAAGACAAAGAGGAGCCACTGCTGAGCACCCTTTGGGTTCGGCCAGTCAACCAATTACAAATCCATTTAACAGTTAACTTGTCCAGCCCACATTTGGCATGTATTATCATTCCAAAGGGAATTGTATTTCATAGCACTCTGTGTCAAACACCAGGAATTTTACAGACCCTGGGAACATTATCAACACATGAGGCACAGTTTAGGCATCATTCTTCTATACAATGCAGTGAGAATGAAGAGCTTCAATAAAAGCTGGTAAGACATAGATAAGTGTCATAGGCAACACAGGACCCGAGAAACAGGTTCAAATTAGGTTGGCCACTTAGACATCAACAAAAAGGGTGTACATTGCCAATAAGACTACAAGATACAATATTTTTGTATGTTCAGAGGCAAAATTAGAAATGATTTTTTTAATAACTGAAACAGAATGACATCTCACCTAAGTAAAGAAGGCTGCAACTTAATGAATTATGTACAGTACCTATTGTCTATTATCCAAATGCTATTTGTTGGTGGGCAGCTTTCAAGGCCTGTGAACTCCCTCTTTTGATTCTCTATATTTAAACCAGACTTGGACTGGACAGTTCATAGAAAGGAAACAGTCAAAAAGGCTCTTCAATGAGAGGGTTCTCCCCAAATAGAGGGCATATGGCCACCCTATTTTAAATACCAATTCAGTACTGTGTGATGAACCTCAGATACAACAGGATGGGTACTGAACAGGGAAGCAGTAGACATTGGAAGAAATAAACACATTCAGTATGTTGTCAAGGAGAGGTTTCTGATCAAGAATGACAGTTACAGAACTGGAATTCAAGTTAATGAAAAATATTTGGAACAGCAGAAAGTCATGCCATCAGCTTTTCACATCCATGCAGGGGAATGGAAGGATGCTGGGTTCCAAGGATTTCTTGTGCTTGCTCTAAACAGCCCTAAGATGACTTAGATACTGAGCAATATATATATTGCTTGCCACTTTGGCCTAAAATCTGTATATCTAAAATCTATATATATGAAATAAAAGACTTTACAGATTTTAGGCCAAAGTGACAAGTCTTTTATATAATCCAATTTCACAGAAGGCATGAATTTACCAACATTTGTGCTATAAACTAGTTATGCCACACAGAAGACTATGTCCTTGTTTGTTGTTAAAAAGAATTATGGTGTAAATCTTTGAAGAAACACTGAAATATCAAGACCTCCACTTTCTGCAAGTTAAATTGTATTCCCTTTCAAAATGAAAGTTATAATGTGAATGTTCTAACAACTTTAGATATGTTATGAGTGTCACTAATACAATGGCTGCTCCCACAAAGCTATTTGAAATTGCACTTGAATGTAAATTGGACTAGGGTAAACCAGCAGGCAGAAATCCTCATTTAAACATTACAATTCAATTTGATTATGCACCTCCTAGGACAGGCGGCATTATTGCTCACAGTCAAATTTTATCTTACATTTGCTATGGTGATACCACACAGTACCTGCACATCTCAAATTAATACTTCTTCTTAGAAGGAGCTCAATTCAATTAAGCTTTTTTATAGTATTAAGGGAAGAATCAAAAGGTCAAGGTAAAATCTAGAGGAGATGCTCACTTGCTCATTATTACATATCTCTATAATACTGAAATATCCACAAAGCTGGAGTCACTTTGGGAAAGTCTTTATGCCAGCACAGTTCTTGTTTATTAGAATGTACAGGAAGGACAGATATATCAGAGCTTGAAAAGTTAGCATTTAAAAAATGCTTTGTTACCATTATAGTTCTGTTAGCCCAAAGATAGTTAATTGCCAATAAATTTAGATTTTTAATACAAATATTTGTTAAAAATATTTGTCCTATTGTTCAAATATATCCAAATATGTTAATTTTACTTACTTTCTTTCACTTCCCTCATCTGAACAATGCAAGTCACTAGTTTTTGGCATAAAACTAATGCAAGAAACTAGCTGGTGGTTAAAACATAATGGTACTAAGATGCCATTATGGGTTTCCATACAAGAAGCTTTCTGCAAAAGAGAAATAACACCAAAAGAAAAATGGGTAACTTGTAGAGAACTTTTAACATTTGATAAAGGGCAATTTAGAATAAACTGGAATTGGAAGGTTTCAGTTTTCAATGGTATTCATATAGACACACACACACACACACACACACACATATATATATATATAATGATTTAAAATGGATAAAAACCTCTTTGGTTTTGAATTGACTACGTCAGATTTTGAAATACCATTGGTAAGATGTATAAATTATTGTTGAAAATGAAATGGAGGGGGAACAAGTTAAGAATGTACGATAAAACAGGCTCAGAATTTTGGTCATAACAGAAATAAAGCATTGGGAGAAAATGTGGTGAAGGGGTTGAAATTTACATTAAGTTAAGATCTTTTAAAAAGTTCTGTAAGATGATGTATTGTTGGTACCTGACTCCAGAGAGATTATTTAAGATGTATAAAGGGTCTAATAATGTTTTGCTGTAAATGTCAACAACAAGAGTAAACTTTTTATCACATGTGGTGGACATGGGAGAAAGTGAAAAAGCTGGATTCAAATTTGTAGTTTGATTCAGGATATTTTCAAGATATAAGTTTAACTAAAGCCAGATTTATTTATTTTTAATTGGGACTGGTGGAGGAGCACATTGAGAAAGAACATGGGAGAATTATGCAATATATGATTACAGGTGTCAGGCTGATATACGTGCAGAAGTGGAAAGTGGCAATCACTCTGACACAAGAGGACTGGTTAATGAAACTGCTTGACCTTGCTGAAATGGATACATGGATTAATGGATACATTAATTACTCTAATTAGAAAAAAGTCACTGAATAGTTTTAAGAAGGATTGGGAACTAGTGATTGTTTTTTTTACGGGAGCAACAGGGGAAATTATCAATAGTGAGATTTGAATATGTGTAGGATTCAGTAAGTTGTAGAAGTTTAATATGTTTTGTGACAGAGGAAATAAAATATTGTGTCACTTATAACCATCAGTAGGGAAGTTGGAAATTACTATTTCATTCTTCCCTTTTACTTTTGTCAGTATCTGTCTATTAGTAATCCTTTTGTAATTTTCTGTTGTTGCATGTTTTTTTCCTATATTCCTATTGTATGTACTGTAGTTTTATATAATAGACAACTCTCTTAATTAAAAAAAAAAACATGACACAGACTAAGTCAATACTTGAACCATGCAGTAGACTCCCACCACCATTTAGTGAGGCTACACCCCTGTATCTATAAGAAGTACAGTTGTCCCTCCGTATCCATGGATTTGGTATCCATGGATTCAAGTATTTACAGCTTGAAAATATTCTTTAAAACATAATTATCCAAAAAGCAAACCTTGATTTTGCCATCTTATAAAAGGGACACCATTTTGCTATGCCATCAGATATAATAGGACTTGAGTATTCACGGATTTTGGTATCCACCGGGGGTCCTGGACCAAACCCCAGCAAATATGAAGGGACAATTGTAATTGAAACCTTAGAATTATATCACAAAAGGAATGCTATTATCACATCTTCAGTTACATTCCTAATGTAATATAGTTGTATTTTTCTAATAGAGGAAGGAATAAATTAAACCAACTAGTTATTTGTAACTAATTACTTCCAAGCTCTGAAACATACACAAGTCCTCATCTAGTGTTCTGTGCAAAACCAGTTTAGTTGTATCTGCACGACCTCTATTTTTCTGAAAGATGTGTTAGACTAAACTGTTTCAAGGTATTACATAAAAGCCCCTCATGCTAATTATTGGGCCTGGGGTATCTGAAATTCATGTTAGAAATGTGGATATGTTCTGAGATTGAGCTTCCAACTTGTATCTGACTGGGAAGAAGGGATAATAATCCCTTATTTTCTTTTGTCTGCCTGCCATCCAGCATCAATTCTTTTGGGTTCTTGGGAATCTAAATCTAAACTTGTAAATCACACACATAACAAGAACTTGAGGGCTTCTTGTTTTCTGGAGACCTGTGGACCTGATTTTGTTCTAGGCACGTTATTGCAATGAGATCACTGTGAGCTGATTGCTTCCCTCCTATGAAAACTCAACAAGGCCACCAATGCAGCATATATCCCCATTCTTGCCCCAGTGAAAACCAATTGCTTTCTGTATTTTCTTCTATTTATACCTTTGCAATGTTCGGTAGAGAAAAACCTGCCTGTATTCATAAATGGTTATAGCTGTAGTCAAAAATGAAGAACAGAACATCTCTTAAAATGAATGCAAAGTAGCTATACTGGAGGTATTCCATTAATTTGGCTCATCAATCTCACATTTTCTGTCTTCATTTCGACACACTTTTCTTCCAAGAGATGCACAATATATACAATACAAAGTACATAGTAAGTGGATGCCTCATAGCAAATAACCTTTGTAAGTATCAGGTTATTTGACTGTTGCTTGCTTAAGTGTTTTTGCTTTGCAGATTTTCCATCTCTCAACAAAATCCCCAGGGAGTTCAATGCCTTTGGTCCAAAATGAATGAGAAGGAAAAAAGTGAGGGAAGGCAGGTGATAGAAATTCATCGAAGAAAACAGAGACTTTAATTATTAACTACTACTTGACACATTGCATTAGTCAAATGTAATGCTAACAAGGGTTTGCTATCATCCGCAGTTAACCTTGCAGATCTTGCCCCAGAGTAATTTTCCCTATGCATTCAGTTCTCAGCAAGCACAAAATGCTTACAGAAAACTCCAACTATCAAGGCCATTAAGACTAATATCATTTGCTAGGAAAGGTAGACTATGTATGTCATTGCATTTGAAATGCTGCTAAAATCAGTTATTTCAAAGATGCAATGCTTGCCAAAGGGTAGGAAATGAAATGAAAAGAAAGAAAAAGCCCCTGTTCAGCTTTACGAATAAAGATTTTAAAAATTTATTTATAATGTAGCAGACAAGGTGCCAACTCTTGAAGTAGTGGCATAGGAACTGAAAGGTGCCTAAACGCACATTGCTAATGTACATTCAATGACTACAGTAGGCCCGCCCTATTCATGGGCTAGCCATCTGTGGATTGGAACATCTGCAGATCACCACACCCCATATTATTCAATAGTGGTGTGTGCACGTGGCTGCATCAGCACACGGCCCTGTGTATGCACTGCCATTGATTAATATGGGGCTTGAGTGTCCATATTTTTCCCTCTCTGTGGAGAACGGGTGGAACCAAACCCCCATGGATGGGAAGGGCCCACTGTACTATCTTCAGCTTCGATCGCATACCCTAGCTGACCTTTCTTCATAACTGTAAGGGGTAGCTCTCTTCTATTGCTTCTAGGTAATCCAGTCAGAAATGATAGGAAATTGCTTCAATAGGAGTCAATAAGATTTTTTTCAAGATTTTACACACAGCTGATACTGGCCCAATGGGCATTTTCTTCATTTCTCTAATCTCACAAATGAGTTCTGTGGAACTCTAATTGATACCTAAGATTTACTTACCATTGTGAGATACAGTCATTGTCAGCTCTTGTTGAAGCAACACTGTGCCCAACTAAGTTAGGTTTTATTGCCTATAGGATTCTGTGGAATGCTGGGGCACAGGTCCTTTTTCATGTCATTCACAAGAGTTCACAGGCTAAGAGCACAGAGGAACTTTCCTCTGGAATTGGAGGAGCTATGACAATGTTGCCTTTTCCAGGCTAATAAGGAAGGCTTCCTTTTCTCTGCTGCCCCCACCCCTGCAGCTGTTATGTTAGAATGGGTACAGGTAGTACATAACAATAATATGACATCATATCCGGGGGGGGGACTGTGGATAGTAGAGTCCCATATTACTCAAAGGGCGCTGTCATTTTGCGTATGTGGCAGCACCATTTTAGGTGGGCACCACCATTTTAGATATGCAGTGATGATCTGTGGATGTTCAAATCCACAGATATTGAACCCGCAAACTTTTACATGGGTTCATTTATCAGAGCAGCAGCCAATGAAGCTGCTGGAACAGGGGAGTTGTACGATCCCTATAATCAGCCCCTCTCGGGCTGCAGCTCTTCATACCAACTAAACTTTCCAAACATTCTTTAAAGGCAGCCCCCCATATTTACTGTTACAGTAAATAAAGACTTAACAATAGTATAAATTGGACTTCTGCCATCAGAAGTCACTGCCAGCCCCAACATCTCAAAAGTGTGCCTTTTGAAACAGGGTGGTAAGGAATATTCACAAATGTTCTTACCTCTGGTAAGAACCATTGTCCCTGCTAACAGGAAAATGCCTGTGAACTCCTCTGCAAGAGCAAGTCTTTTTTTTTTAAAAAAAAAAAGAAGCTCAAAAGACTATTTTGTACACACATAAAACCCCCATTACATTCTCACAAAAAAGTCCCAAATGTGAAAACATGGAAAAATGCACAAATTCTCATATGAAATGAAATAAATGAGGATTTTCACTCCTACTTTAAATGTGTAAATATATGCAATTGACATAGACAGACAGCCATTTGCAGCATTAGAATGTTAGGGTACACTGAAAGGTAGTAGTGTAAGAAATGAAAATAAGTTCAGTTCACATAGAAATACCTAAAGATCAAACTGTTCAGTCAGTCCTATCATAGATGGTGGCACAGGCAAAATCATATAGTCTATGTTTTTATACAATGCATATGGGCAGGCCTTGAAGCCACTTAAGAAGACATGAGGAAAGTGTGGTTTGGGAGCCTGGAAGCACCCTTTCCAAGGACAGCATATGTTCACTTCAAGTACACCATTTCCGAAAAATAGAGAAAATTCTGGACAACTGTAATATTTCATTGTAGCATAGCAGGATAGTCCATAAAAGTTGCATTCATAATATTGGTTGGGGGGGGGGTTGAAAAAAATGTGACAAATGTACTTCCTAATTGTTGAAATGTATCTTGTGTCCTTAGTACACAGAACAGATGCAGCTTAGCTATTTTTAACACTTAAGAAATAATTAGTAATGCTTTAACTCACTTCACTTTTAAATAGATGCTCTCTACAAACCTTGTTAGCAGCAAGGCTGCCTGTTTTTTTGTCATCTTTTCCACTTAAGTTTTGTAATTCATTTTCCCAAACAAATTAAAGGGCCATTTTTAAAAATAAACTTGCAAAACAAGATTTGAAAACCCCTTAGCTGTCAGCAATACAAATAATCCAATCAAGGTTACAAGAAGACCCTAAAGAGCCTCTGGACTTTGTGATTCACTTTCTCACAGAGTATTTTCAGTGTTGTGAGCAGCATATAAAATCTCTGGCTTTTCTTCGCAAATGAAGATTCAGGAAGGACTCATCCCGCACTTTCTGCAAGCGCGCTGATGACTAAAAAGGCCAATCCAAGACAAACAAGTCCGATTTCAGAAAGCACAACAGAAGGTCTCCTTGGGTGAAGTTTCCGGGTTGTGATTCTTCCTGCATTGTCGTTTCTCTTCAAGACTTTTTCGGCGTCAAATAAGGCTGCAGCATTGTGGATAGTGCGTCTCCATACCTCCTGATGTGAGGCCAGGGCGGACCATTGTTGGTGATTAATTTGGAGCCTGAAGCCTGAGATGTTGCTTCAGGAAGTCCTTGTATCACTTTTTTGGAGCGCCCCTCTTACGCCGACCCATGGCGAGTTCACCATAGAGTACTATTTTTGGGCGATGGTCCTCCATCCTAGAATCATGCCCTGCCCAGTGCAGCTGTGTCCTCAATATCATGGCCTCAATGCTGGTGATCCTCTCCATTGACGCCCCCTTGTCATGGGAGAGAGGCTTGCGTACCCTAATGATATTTTGAGCTATGCTGGTGGTGGCATAATAGCCACCGGTAGGGTCTCCCATGCCAGACAGGTCTGACAGGTCAAAACCGAAGGGTCTGACAAAGAGCATCAAAGGGCAGGATGGGCTCTCAAGCCTTATGGAAACCATCCTAGGAGAAGGAAAACTCTAATCCCAAACCCAGGCAGATGGTGCTTGTCCAACCCTGTAAGGTCAACCATCTAAGAGAAGGAAACTCTAATCAAACCTATGACCCGAGGACCTCACTGCTACCGTCCATGCTTGCAAGGCCACAGCATATAGAATATCTCCAGTATTATCAGGAACCATGGGAGCTGTTGAGCACCACACCAATGCATTCCAGGGAAACCTGAAGCTTGCTGTGCTTAAGTCCATAGTGGGAGAAAGGCAGGGTATGAGTGAATAAAATAATAATGATACCTACTAGTGAGTTTCCTTCTTAGCAAAGGCTGCTAATGAGCACTTGCATACAGAAGCAAGTAGGGGCAGCAAATGAGTAGCCAAACTAAAACAAACAAAAAATCCCTTACCATCCTGAGGTAATTTCTGAGAGAAGATTAGTAAGAATCTAGATGGTTTTGTCTATACCGTCAAAATAATATGAACGGGATGTGAATGTACGGCAATCCATTCATACGAACATGCACATAAATACATGCCATTTAGAAGGGGGCAGCCAAATCCACTGCAAAGTCCATGTGCATTGCATCCAGGGCTTCATCCAGGTTTTTTAAAAAGCTCTGTATGACATGAGAATGTGCAATCGTTTGAACACTTGCATTCACACAGATATGAACAGGCAGCATAATATGATTGGCTGGATGAACATGGGGGTGGGGTTAGCAAACCGTGAAGGCACCTGTGACTGCCATGTTAAATTTTCGGCTAAGCAAGGATCCGGTAAGTCGATGACATGACAATCTTATACGCTTTCTTTCTTTCTTTCTTTTTTATTTTGTTTATTTTTTGTAAATATGAACTATTGCTTCTGCGCACCATGGGAAACATTTTTTTTTAATGGCAGCGGTAGGTTTAAAATCATGAGTAAATCTCTTGCTAACACCATCCTGGTTAGGGGTCATGCACAGTTTAGGGGGGCTCTTTTAACCTTGAAGACAGGTTGCATCGTTATGAATGCCTGCTTTTTCAGACATGTTAATATCCCCCCCCCATATAGACAAGACCCAACATCTAATATGGGGTAAGCTGCACTGAAAGTGTTGCCCTCAGAAACAAGAAAAGAACTTTAGATAGACCTTTTGGCTTGCACACTGATAGCCCTGTGTCTAATATTTTTTTGGTCAGAATTCCATGTACAAAAGCTTTTCCTGCTGACATTTCATCTTGTACCATTGTTATGCTGTAGCTGGTACAGAATATAGTATCCTTAGATTCTGATTGATTTTAAGGAGCTCAATTATCTGACCCTAATCCTACCTTGCTGCACTGATTACCATCAGTCAAGGGTTTGCATTAGTTATGAAGTGTTCTGTTGACCTAGAAGGTCCTTCAGAAGTAAGGATCAGATTGCCTTTGTGAGTTACTGACACCTGTTCAGCTGATTGTTAATAGAGGTCAACTAATTCCCTTTGGTGAACAAATTTCCAGATATCTTATGTTTATAAACCCATCATCATTATTTTTTGAGCAGTAGTTAATAATGACAACTTCACAGAAATTAGAAAGAGCAATTGTACTTTAATTCATCCAGTCAGGGTCTCCATCAATAATAGACTTAACAACTCTTTTTCTTAAGTCAAGCTCATTGTCTATTCATTGCAGTTTGATCCCAAATTTAACCTTGTTTTAAATGCAAGGTGCTGTGTTTTCCTTTTAAATCACGCCATTGAGGTTTTATCTGGTTTTTAAATGTTCTGAAAAGTACAAAGGGAAGATTGACTTGATATAACGGAAATGAAACATACAAATCCATCAGGCAAGGACAGAGAAATTTGGCCAATTTAAAATGATGAATGTACATACTGTGTTTACATTTTTTTTTCTTTTTGTCCTTTCCTCTCTAAAGCTTTCATAGCACCATCATATCTGTCAGATGAGGCCAACCCAAAGGATATATTGATCTGCCATTGTTAAGGTCAAGAATAACAGCCATGAGACAGGGATCAGGATTTGGACCAAAGGGATACAAAGCAAGCAGGAATCCCAGGTGTTGTCTATACGGTAAAAAAGAAAAAGAATGGCATGCGAACATATGGCAATCTGTTCAAACAGCTGTTCACACAAATACATGTCATTCAGAAGGGGGGCAGTAAAATCCACCACAAAGTCCATGTGTGCTATGTCCAGGGCTTTGTACAGATTTTTTAAAAGGCTCTGTATGACATGTGAATGTGTGATTGTCTGAACACTCACATTCACACAAATACAAACAGGCAGTGCAATCTGATTGGCTGGATGAGGATGGGGGTGGGGCTAACAAAACAGGAAACACATATACATCTGTTTTAGTCCTGTGCTTTAAAAATATACTGTATATAAAAATGATGAGCATGAATGGTCAGCAGCACAGCAGGACTATGAAGCACAGCAACTGAAAAGACAAACAATATTCAGGGGCATGAACCCAAGAACCACTGAGCTACTGTCCTACAGAATTTGGTTTGACATTTTCAGCATGATGGATGTTCTGAATCTTTATAAATCATTGTTTACAGACCTTTCAAAACCTATTCCTGATTATCTACTCTAACCTTAAACAACTTTGATGTACAAACAGCATAGGCTGATCACTGTTATACAGTAAATACATGTAAACTCCTTACAAGCATATGGAAACAAATGGCCACATTAAAATTCAAAATTTAGCAAGGTTCACTGCTACTGCTATCTATCATTCTTCTAGATATAAGACACATCTCATAAGGGCCAGAATTACCCATTCTTTGCTTTAGAAAAAGGGAAATCACCTTCCTTGTATGGAAATGTGCAGATAATAACTTTTAAAACCTACTTTGGGTTTTTTTTTTGTTTTTTTGTTTTGTTTTGTTTTTTTGCTGAAAATGGCTTTTTAGGATTGTAAAATATAATCATTCTGGGATTTCAATATGGTGGGTAAAATGAATATGAAAAATTCACCTCAGCATGTGACCAAAAACTACCAATGGGAGATTCCCCCATTTAGATGCATGCTCTCTACAGAAAGCATAATCAGCATAAATGCTCCTGCTATTAAAAACAGGATTAGGATGAAATTTTTCACTAGAATTGAAAGAAAACATTTTTAAGAGGTAATACATCAACATTATATCTACATTCATCTCTGAAGCCTAATACGGTATTATCAAAACTCCTGCATTCAAATATTCATGACTAGATTATTCAGACATATGGTGCTGATGACCAACATAATATCTGTTCTGTATTGGAGGACATTTTAAGCTTATATAAGATATTAAATATTTTAGCCCTATTCACTCATTATTTCCCTCATGAGGCTACTGTTAAGTGAGGGGAAAGTGAAAATGCATTCACTTCCCTTCTCCTCATTGCTGAGTTCATCATACTCCCTGAATAAGAGAGCAAACATCTCCAGTGGAGTGTGTATTCTACTCCTGACTTATTAAGTTGTGAAATCACAGAGGGGATCTTCATGAGTAGAAAAGTCTTCCTATTGAATCCATTCAGCCTTCAAATTTGTGAAGAGTTATGATGTTGCCAACAGGGGCACAAGACAAGGAACATGGGAAAACAAAAACCAAAAAATTGCATAGGACTTTGGTGTGTCCCAAGAGTCCAACAGTCTGATTATAATGGAATAGACTCTATCATGGCTGTTAATGGCTTTGAGATGTACATTTTACCCCAGAGAGTTTCCTTCCTGTCCTTTTCATCCACCAGACCTCTCTGTCACATTTGTGAAGATGGAAGTGAGGACAGATGCTACTTTTTATGAATATTTGTCTGTAGAAAGAAAAACAAGCAGAGAAAGCAATGTAAAAGAGTGCTTAATTACAAAAGAATTACTTTGGTGGACATGGAGTACAAGTCCATTTGAATTTAGGCCATGTTAATGTATTGGTTGTTCTGCAAATAATTAAATCAGTGCATGTAGTCTTTTCATCCAGCACTAAACAAAAGGGTGATGTTACTAGACAAAGAGACCAAAGAAGTATTAATTAAACTGTCCCCAAACAGTGTGTTATAATCAGAGTGTTGTGTCTCATGATTCAGTGCTATGCAGCTTTTCCAGCACTATGTAGTCTATTTTTAATGCTTAATGATACTGATGCCATTTTCTTTAGAACAAAAAGCTCTGCTATAATTCCGCTTTACAAAAGCATAAATTAATGAAGCCTCAGTTGAGATGAGAATGCATTCTGTTTGCTCTTGCCCCAAGGAAACTTCAATCTGTCCTTCAAATTTTTGAATTTGGGAAGAGAGAGAGATGGGGGCGGGGGGAGTTGAGTCCTACTGGAAATAATTTTTGCAGTCATACTTATTAGTAAAGAATTCAGGTCTTTTGCAAGAATAACCCTTGATTTAATATACTGCATAGTGGGAATGTAGAGGAGCCAGTGTGGCATAGGGTTTGAGTGTTGGACTACAACTGTGGAGACCAAGGTTCAAATCCCCACTCAGCACGAAAACCTACTGAGTGACCTTGAGCAAGTCACATTCTCAGCCTCAGAAAAAATGTAATAGGTTTACCTTAGGTTCACCATATGTCATAAATGACTTGAAGGCACACAACAACAACAAATAGTAGAAAAGTAGCCTAGAATGTTCTGGCAGACTTCTGCTATCTGAAAATGGTTGCCCCCTAAATTAACATTTGAGATACACTCTCATTTACCCCAAAAAGCTTTAAAGCAAAACTACAGCCATGTGACTGCCCATTCTTGGCTGTTCTTCCTTTCTTCCTTTTTTTTTTCTTTTTACAAGAAATGGGTATAAGGGTCATCATTTCAGATTCATGGGGCACAGCTAGAGAAGGCCATCATTTTCCCCACTAGCTGAGTTCATACAGCACACAACCTGAATATTTCAGCTGGACTTTAAGCCATTTTCCAGTAGGAAAGTACACAACCCGTATATCTTTGTCCCAAGATTTTCCACCTGTCCTCATGGCAACACTTTTCTAACTGGCACTTTTGATACATGAAGTTGTATATGATTCTTCTACCTGTGACTGAAGTAGCTTCATATTAGTACCACCAGACAGTGATGGCTGGTATCAGTGGAGCAGTGAATCAGCTCTGGGTTTTAGTCCAGACTTTAAACGAACTATCCATGCTGATGAACCTATTTTGTGGATACGGTGCAGAACCTTGGATCATTCCTTTAATCTGTATTCATTGTCCTGCTGACATTGGAAGCCACCAGGTGCCACTGCTTCCTGCTAACCTTCAGTAGCCAGTGGTCAAACTAAATGTACAGTGTGGATGGATTGCCTGTAAGTACAGTAGCTTTAAGAAAGCATAGCATTATGTTAAGCTCAGTGAAATAGGAAAAGATCAAACAAATATGGGAGTCAGATACACAAGAATAGCCAGACAATTGGTAGTTCAGCGTGAGTCAAAATGAAGAAAATAACTTTAAAAAAGAAAACGGCAGGCACAAACACACATCAAATATAAACACAAAGAAGGCTAAAGAATAAAAAAAAAATGTATGCACACACATACACACCAGAGATAGCCTTAAAAAAATTCAGAATCTAATTGCTTGACTCTAAGAAATGTAAGATTTGTTGCCCAATATACAAAGAAAATGTAGAGGAACATTTAAGGTGCTAGATTCCAAATTATTTCCTTGTGAAATCTGACTGACATCAGTGTGCATTTTGATCTTCCTGGCTGGTTAGTGTTTTTGTTACTGCTGAAGAAATGGATTTCAAAGACAAGTTTTGGGTTTGTTTGTTTTTTAAAAAAAAATACTGTGTTTACTAAGATGATAAAATTTGTGCTTTCAGCAAAATATTTGAATTACATCCAAAATGGAATGGGAACTGTACATTAGAAGTGGAATAGTTTCTTTCTTAGCATTATTTACAGAGGCCAACAGCATTTCTTCATTCATATTATTTATTTAGTTATTTATTAGAGTTATACCCAGCCTTTCTCCCAAAAAGGGACTCAAGGCAGCTTACAACAATTAAAAAATACAGCTAAAATCACATTTTACAAACATTTAAAATGCATTAAATTAATTTCGCATAATTTAAAAACACAACATGAATTTAAAACAGAAAAAACAACAAAAGTACAACATTAAAAACATTAAAACCAATAAAAAAAACAGTACACTGATTAAAATTCACTTCTCAAATGCCTGTCTAAATAAAAACGTCTTCAACTGCTGATGAAAGGATAACAGGGAGGGGGCCAGCCGGACTTCCAGTGGAAAAAAGTTCCACAGTCTGGGAGCAGCCACAGTCCCGAGTCCTCACAACTGCACCTGTGAAGGTGGTCGGACTGAGAGAAAGACCTCCCCTACTGATCTTAACACTTGGGCTGGCTTGTATAGGGAAATATGTTCTTTCAGATAGTCTGGACCCAAACTGTTTAGGGCTTTAAAAGTCAAGACCAGCACTTTGAATTCTGCCCTGAAACAGACTGGTAGCTAATGCAGCTGTTTCAACGGGGGGGGGAGGGGTGTCACATGATCCATGTAGCCAGCACCAGTCAACACCATGGCCGCAGCATTTTGGACCCGCTGAAGTTTCTGAACAGTTTCCAAAGGCAGCCCCATATTTTTTTTAAAAAATGTTCTCACTCCATTAAAAAGGACACTGCAATCCAAACTGAGATAGGCAGTTTGTTTAACATCAGAAAAGATATCACTGTGCATGATTGCATTAGGCCTATGAAGAAAGAGGTTAAAACCATATAACAGGAGTTGAATAGAAGCTTGTGTAAAACTCCTAGAATCAAACTGAATAAGAGCCTGGACAGGTTAGGGAAACAGAATTACATGGGGTACAGTATATGTAGGTGAGATCATGGATAAGATAGTCTTGTGATGTCTTAGGCAGACCCAGCCAAGACATTTTAGTGCTTGATCTCACCCACACAAATTAAAGTAAATATAGAACCAAAAGCCTAGTTTTTTGGCACATGAGTGCCTCTACCTATCCTTGGCAGTAAAAATCTTATACTATTATTATTATTGGTCACACACACACCCATATTTACCAGGGATATATTCCCAGACTTACCATGGATACATAAAACCATGGATGATAGCGAACCCTATTGAAAGACTTCCAGCCCAACTTCTGGCAGAAATATACCACATAATTGCGCTGGAGAACCTAGAATATGCCTAGAGATGACATATTTTTTCAGACATGGATGAGTGAAACCACAGATATCAGTCCCATGGATACAGGGGTTGATCTGTATTATTATTATTATTGCTATTGTTATTATCATAGTCTACCAGTCTATGGAATTATAGTAATCTACTGGCTGGAATTTTGGACCATCCATGATTCAGATTCTATTGAAGAATGTAGAAATCTGTGAGATACCATCAGATAATGTGCCATGTTCTTCCAAGCAGTTATTTTCATAATTGTATTATAATGATCCTGTATATAGCCCTTACATTCATGTTTGTCCAATAGTTTGGAATTGCTCCCAGAGCACTGATCAACATGTAGTTTTCTTTTCTGAGAAGCACTGGCTTTCATTTGTAGCTCTTGGTATTTCATAATCTTTTCTTCTTCTTTACTTCTTCCATGATACCCAAAATCTGAAGCCCTCAGACAACCACCTGACTACGCTTGATAGTAGGAGAAGCACTGTTCTGCACCTTAATTATAATGCTAACTACAATATCACTGAATGCTATTTTATGTACAGCCTGTCATCAGAAGCTTATGTGATAGGGTTTGATAGGAAACACATTTGTAAATTGTTCAGGGTCTATCTAATTGTTTTTGGATGCAGCCATGGCATCTCTTTGAAGCATCAGTGAAAAAAAATCAGGTAAGAATAACTGAACTGTCTATAAGAAGATGAACACTTTATGTTCTCTCAATATTAAATAACTAAAAAGAGCCTCTGCATGTTGGAAAGCCTTCCACAATAGAGTATTTGTTTCTAGACTGATGTGAACCTCCGTCGTGATTTCTTTTTCTAGAAATAAATGTGCAATTACTACATGCATAGAATTCTATATTCTCTGTGGACAGATTTCTAAGGGCAACATGCAGCTACAATATTTTGGATCTATAACAATCTGTAAATGGTTACCATACAAGTTCCATTTAGAAGTAGCCTTCATGGTTATGTTATTTTTGAAAGAAAAAAAAAACTCTTTCCAGGTTTTAAGTGCAGCTCTGTCAGGCTTTGATTTTCTGCAGGGCTGCTTGAAAGATGAAGATGTCAAGATGGATAACAGCTAATGAACTAAATGTTCAATAGTTCATCACCTTGAGGTTTTTTAACACAAAACATTTTAAAAACAGGTTTGTAAGAATTGTCCCTGTCTGGTAAAGTGAGATTGTTCAACACTGATGCAGAACTTGTCCATACACTGTATAATGTAAGGGCAATGTTGCAAACATGTGCAAACATCTTTCCAATCTACACAGTTCATTATCACAGCTTCCCAAACTACCTAAAGAGTATTTATAACTTACATTTCTGAGAGTTATTTTGCTCTTTTCTGATGAGCTCATGACATCCATTTAAGAACCATAAGAAGAACTTCCCAAAAGACCACGCAACAAGCTTTACAGAGGACCAAATATCTGAACCCAATTCTCTCCAAACACTTAAATTTCACAGTAGAAAGAATATTCACTGTTATCAATTTTCCTGCCAAAATATAGGTTTCCCAACCTATATCTGGGAAGAATAACACAGAGGCAAGAATTCTGTGGTGTTTTCACCTAGGATTCACATGTCCTGAAGTGTTTTAGAAATTTACTCTGCACAGAAATGTGTATGGATATTTTTGTGCAAAAATGATGTTATTTCTTTCAAAAAATACACACCAGTGTTACACAAAAAAATCATAGGTGTAAAGAAAGTTAATGCAATACAGGTCCTTTCACTGGATTTCTTAAAATGGAAAAATATCTTGAACTGGATTTGCTAGTAGTGAGAAAAGTATTGGTCTGTATAACGCACACAGAAGGAAACAAATTCATGCCTTCCCACACAGCAGTATTATAACCTCTAGGTTAGGTATGTATTGCTTGCCAGATTAGGTATGTATTGCATGCTGGGACCATGTTTCCATATTATGTGTCACTAAACCATGAGATCTAGGAGTCTTAGTGGACCGCAAGATGTACATAAGTCAGCAGTGTGATGCAGCAGCTTAAAAAGCCAATGCGATTTTAGGCTGCATCAATAGGAGTATAGTGTCTAGATCAAGGGAAGTAACCGTGCCACTCTGTTTTGCTTTGGTCAGACCTCACCTAGAATACTGTGTCCAGTTATGGCCACAGTTCAAGAAGGATATGGACAAATTGGTGGGAGGTTTGGAAGCCATGTTCTATGAGGCACGGTTTAGGGAGCTGGGCACGTTTAGCCTGGAGAAGAGAAGGTTAAGAGGTGACATGATAGTCTTGTTTAAATGATTGAAGGGACCTCATAATGAGGATGGAGCAAGCTTGTTTTCTGCTGCTCCAGAGACAAGGACACAGAGCAATGGACTCAAACTACCGGAAAAGAGATTCCACCTAAACATTAGGAGGAACTTCCTAACAGTAAGGGCTGTTTAGTAATGGAATGCACTGCCTTGGAGTGTGGTGGAGTCTCCTTCTTTGGAAGTGTTTAAAAATAGTATTCCGGCATGACAGTGGGGTTAGACTAGATGGTCCTGTGGTCTCTTCCAGCTCTATGATTCTATGATTCTATGTAGAAAGGACCCACAGGGCAAACCTTGGCTTCATGTGCTCCTTCCTGTTCTCCTGCCAAATGGGAAGAGTGTTCACTTTCAGTACTTTATCAGACGTCCTCCCAATAACATTCTTTTGCTGGAATAAAAAACCCCATTTTTTATGTTGGCAAAAGTATGTGTGTCCCCCCCCGCACTTACCTCCTTTCCTGGCAAAGGCTCCTCTGTGAATAAAGAGGAAGTGAGTGGAGTTCCATTCACTTACTCTTTTGAAATCCCTTGCAATGAAATTACATGGGAGATTCAAAAATGAAAGTAAAAATAAATGTCAAAAATTAACACAGAGGACTTTTTCGGACGCAGAAAAATAACGCAAGCAGCCTCTCCAGCTTACGAGGCTGCTGCGCTGCAAAGCGCCCCTTTCGTATGACACTCGCCCCTGCCGGTACTGTTGCGGTACCGCAGGGAGAGTCGAGCATCATATTTCGTTGATTTTTACTCACGATCAACTTTCATGAGTAAAAAATCAACGAAATATGATGCTCAACTCTCCCTGTGGTACCACAACAGTACCGGCAGGGGCGAGCGTCATACGAAAGGGGCGCTTTGCAGCGCAGCAGCCTCGCAAGCTGGAGAGGCTGCTTGCGTTATTTTTCTGCATCCGAAAAAGTCCTAAGACTAAGCATCTAAATACATTTAAAAACCTCAAAGTAACCCAGGGAGGGTCAAAAAAAGTTCATCACTTACCTGGATGTCCCTGTCTGACCCAGAAGTGTTTGAACCGGTCCAGCCACTGACGGGGTAAGTATGAGATTTAAAGGGATAGAAGTATCACATGCCAGCAATGCTGGCAAAAAAAAAAAAAAAAAAAAAGCAGCAGGGAGATCTATTGACAGCTTAAGCCATCAGTTAAAAGATATGCAATTTTGGTTGGTTTTAACTGTGAAAGGGCAACGTCGTCTGATCCACACACCCTTTTGTGGTTATGTGGCATCATGATGCTGCTGTATTTTTCGTGTCTGATAAAGTCCTCAGTTTCTGTGTATCTCAGCTTGTCATGCTGCCAAGCTCAAAAATAATTCTTTATCCCTGACTCTGGTCAATTTGAATAGGCCATCTTCACTAACCATGGCTTGAAGCAGGCTTATTTTGAAATTCTTATACTTAAAAACAACACGCCTTCCTCATGAGAAGAGCAATCAAGCAGAATAAACTCTGGGCTCTGTCTTTATTTACTGGTCTTCCTTATTAATCAGATATCATGTTACTGATACATGTTTTTGTTATTCTGTCATTGTGTTACTTATGCAGTAGCCTTGCTTGTGAAAATATTGGTTCCGTTAAATAATTAGGGGAAGTTTATATATTATAGAGATAAAGATTTGCTCTCAGAACTGGTTGTTGTAAATATTCCCTACACTTTGAAGAAGACCCTTTTGGTCAAAATGGATATTATCTGGAAATCTGTTGTATCTATGTTTTGATTATAGTATTCTTTATGTTGTACATGTTTTGAATACATTATTCTATATGTACAATCCTGCTTGTTGGCACTTCTAGTGCTTTCTCTATTATAATTATGAGTAAACGTAGAGACATGGTCCAAATAATACATATAAAGTAAAACTTGTATAACAATCAAGAGTCAAAGAATCTGAAAGAAAATACTACTGAATGCTTCCTGGCCACATGGTGAGAAGAGAGAGGAGGGAAAGCACGGGAGCTGTTTATTTGTGGTAGCTCTTTCCTAATCAAGTGCTTAAATTTGTGTTAAATCCTGATTTTACATAAGGGACTAGCAAGGTACAGGAGCCTGGGGCCCAATTTTGCCTCATAGCAACCATCTTTAAGCCACATCTCCTCAGTTTTGATTCCACACTTTAAAAAATCTGAAAGTAACCCAAAAATTCACTTTTGGTTTTGAAAAAAAGAAACACACTATACCCCCTTCTGTCCTCCGTCCTGCAAGACATTAAGACTTCTTGTAACTTAGGAAAAGGGCACGTGCTCTAATGTATAAAGCGATATGCAACATTACACTATACAAGCCACTGTTGCATCAAAAAAAATCTATTAAATTTCGATGTGCTAGGTTTGTAACCTGAAACTGGAGAAGGTAGCAGTTTAATCAACTCCATTAAATGTGTATTGTTTCAACAGTTACAGTAACTGAATTCCTCTCCATAAGCATGAATTTCATAAACTGATATGAATTAGTGACACCTTTGCAACACAGCAATAGCAAGCAGTGAATGATAATCCCTCATAATTTGTACAACAGAGATTATTTTCATCATCATCATCATCATCATTATTTTCATCAGCTCTGTTACGTGTTTAAAAATCAGTTCGTAGGTAACTATTAGTCTCATTATAAAATTGTCTCTATCATAAAGAGTTGTTGTGCATATTTATTCCTTGTGTCTAAATTAATCAAGCCTAACATGATTCCCTCCCCCCATTTTGTTTCATTATTTCATATTTCTTTTAGAGCATTGTCATATGCATGCTAACATCATGTTTCTGGTAATGGTCCTCCAGTCCTCCATACTTATGACTGAGAACTGAACTATTTGGGTTCAAAACATGGGAGAGTTGCTTAATAAAAATAATGGGCTCCACCCCCATCCTTGTAGTTAGCTACTCTTACTTATTTTAAAAAAAAACCTAGTATTTCAAAGTTAGTATAACTTTTGGCTCCTTTAAAAAAAAAAATCTAAATATTACAAATCGTTGCTTTGCATGTCAAAGTAGTGAGGCTGCACAAATATCATGTAATTATAAAAAACAATGAAAAACCAGTTATAGTTAAGAATGTAGTAAATCTTAACTCATTTCATTCCTTTATGGGACGATAAACTTTGTAAAGGTTTTGTCTCCAATGGATGAAATTAGCAAAGTTTTTGTGCATTTTACAATAATTTGGGGGACTTTGAAAGGTGTTGGTTCTTTCACTCCGATGCATGGGTGAAAACTCTTGCAGAAGTTTCAGTGGGCTATCTCAATGGGTAAGTTGCTCTTTTTTCATGAGGGTAAGAAAAAATGCTAATTGCCTAGTTGCAGTTAAACTACAAAAGGAGCAAAGTTATCCCTCATTACATTGCAAACGTGGCTGAGAGCAGTGGCATGGGAGGGTGGGGAAGTGCCCAGGCATTGTCCAGCTGCAGTTGGTCAGCCTGGAAGAAGGAAGGGACATCACACTCCTGTACTTCCACCATTTCACTGTACACATTGTGCTGGGGGTCTGAAAGGACAATAGTTATTTTTCCTCCTAGATGCCCAACTGCAGCCAGATGGTACTCAGGTGCCTTCTCACTCCCTTGGCCACTAATTGGCTATGGGAGTGAACCCCAGAATTTTCAAACTCCATTATGGTGTGGAGGAAGCCATTGCACAATGAAAGAGTAGATACCTCCCTAACCCTAACCCTAACCCTAACCCTAACCCATCCAAAGTGCATATGCTGACATAATCAAGAGGCAAACCTGTGTGTGTTGCCGATCTCTGGCTTTTCTTCGCAAACGAAGATTCAGGAAGGACTCATCCCGCGCTTTCTGCAAACGCGCTGATGACTAAAAAGGCCAATCCGAGATAAACAAGTCCGGTTGCAGAAAGCACAGCAGAAGGTTTCCTTGGGTGATGTTTTTGGGTTGTGATTCTTTCTGTGTTGTCGTTTCTCTTCAAGACTTGTTCGGCGTGAGTTCTCAAATAAGGCTGCAGCATTGTGGATAGTGCGTCTCCATGCCTCCCGATGTGAGGCCAGGGTGGACCACTGTTGGTGATCAATTTGGCTGAGCCTGTGATGTTGTTTCAGGGAGTCTTTGTATCGCTTTTTTGGGGCGCCCCTCTTACGCTGACCCATGGCGAGTTCACCATAGAGTAGTATTTTTGGGAGGCGATGGTCCTCCATCCTAGAAACGTGCCCTAGGAACCTGGTTAACATGCAACTCACTTGCACCTTCGTTCTTGCAAACAGAAGATTATATGTATATGCAAAGACCAGCAAGCTCTAGGCCTGCTGCTTTATTTACTTATACCCTCTGTACAAAATGTTCTTCTCTTTTAGAAAAGCAACTTTATATAACTGCCGGTTGCTTTTTGCTATTTTCTTCCCTTCCTTTTTACCCTCCTAATTAGCTGCTTATAAAATTTGGCATTTATTTTACAAAAAAAAAATCTAGCAGGCTATTCCTTAGGCAAAAAGCTTTAGCAAGAAAGGAACACTGAGGGTGCCATTTGTAACAGAAAGAAACACAATTTAATCCTAACTGAGGTTTGTGCTTGGGTTCCTTCTCCTTCCCATTTTCTTATTAAATTTTAATCATATAGTAAAGCACACTAATTTTATATCATAGATGGAATTACAAGTCATATTTATATATTAGAGGTACCAGGTTAATTGAGCTATTTCAGGAGGAGAGCTTAAATTTTAATAGAGAGGGTATATTCATTTTTAGTGAATATGTGCCTATGAGAAGATTAAGAAGATTGGCAATGCATATAAATGAGGGGCAATGTTTTCTGTTCATGGATTTATCCACCACATGGTGATGGGTGAAATTTACACAAGTGCAGATGGTCCATTCAGTTCTGTTCAACCTTTCCCCCCCCCCCTAAAAACAAAACAAAGCAAAACAAAACATCTGTACACTTATTTTCTAAGGAGCACATCAGCATGGGAGAGATCAAATACTTAAGACCCATGGTGCAAACAGATGGACTAGCTCACAATAGGACATCTGAATCATTGCATGCCAACAGTCTGTAACAGCTACAAATAATATTCAGCAGAAATTGAGGATTAGGATGAGAGGAGAGGATGTGACCACAATATCTGAAACAATATAGCCTCATTGGTTTGACACTTTGTATCCTTTCCCTGACATAAAAAGACTCTTTAGTCTTACAGGGCAAAAATGGCTATTATTTCCTGCATTTTGGATGCATTGTGTCTATTATCATTGTACAGTAATAGACTAACTACAACATGGCAATGAGCAGGTTCAGCTTGAGAGCACCACCCTCTCTCTCTTTCTCTCTTTCTCTCTCTCTCTGGTGCTACATTGTAAGAATGTAAGAAATGTTTTTGTTATACAGTATTGTCAGAAGAATGTTGGAAAATTCAAAACATTGGGGAGATTACAAGAAAAGAGATTCCATCTAAACATTAGGAAGAACTTCCTGATAGTAAGAGCTGTTCGGAAGTGGAATATACTACCTAGTAGTATGTAGAGTCTCCTTCTTTGGAGATTTTTAAACAGAGGCTGGATGGCCATCTGTTAGGAGTAGTTTGATTGTGTATCCTGCATGGCAGGGGGTTGGACTGGATAGCCGTAGTGGTCTCTTTCAACTCTATGATTCTATGAGAAATTAATTTTAAGAAGAAAGTTACCATAAAGGCTGCTAAAGGCTGTTGAAATCAAGACAAAAAGGCTGTTAAAGGACTAGACATCTGGAATGACAGTAGTGGCTGGAAGTGGCTGGATTATACAGAGAAAATTAGTACAGTTAAGCAGGTGGCAAAAATATTTTTCAAACTTAGCCTAAGCAAAATGGAACAGTGTTGTTATATTTTTATGCAACTGTCAAGCAATACTTTCCCACTGAACAACTGTGCAGGAAACCATTTACGTGCAAATGTTGTTGAATACAGGCATGCAACAAGGCAAGCTAAACAAGTAATATCCAGGAAATACAGTGCAATCTTTACTGACCCTAATAGCTCAAGGACAGCTAAGGTAACATGAGGCCAACTGAAGCTGTACTGAATCCAAACCCCTCTACCTCAGGATATTGGAAAGCCAGTTGCCCTGGCTTAAATTTGTGACTGCATTGTGGCTGGGCTAAAGGAGGTTTTGATCTGGCATACTGCAATTCTGCCCTCCCTCCCCTTCCCCTTCTTTACCCCTTTCTGACTCTTCTGTCTGGAGATCTAAGCCAGCAGAGCAGTTACATCAGAAAATCACTTTGTCACCAGATTTCTAATATCAGCTGGCAAAAGAGGGTTCTGCTAGCAAAAGGCGTTTCTTTCATCAGTAAAGCATTGCTGCTGGCACAAGGGGTTTGTGTCAATGATTAATCTCCTACAGCAGGTACATTTTAAAGTTATGATTGTGCTGATAGTTTTAGCCTTGCACAATGAATCTTCCAGCTTTGCATATGGGATTTATGGTGTAACTGTAATGGTTGCAGTTAGGCTTAACATATTTTGAACAGCAAAAAAGATGACACATTTACCAACTGACTACAGTTGTCCCTTCATATTCGCTGGGGTTTGGTTGCATGACCTCCTGTGGATACCAAAATCTGTGACTACTCAAGTCCCATTATATGCAATGGCATAGAAAAATGGTGTCCCTTATATACGATGGCAAAATCAAGGTTTGCTTTTTGGATTATTATGTTTTAAAGAATATTCTCAAGCCGTGAATACCTAAATCCATGGATACCAAATCCGTGGATATGGAGGGACAACTGTACTTCCAACCACCAGTTGCTATGATGAGCTCTGATATATAATCTGTGATAATAGCTAATATTCTTAACCTTCATCAATGACTATGGAATAACAAGACCAGACACAGAAATAAGGGCCACTTTATTTGACCAAGAACCTATTTAAGTTACGTTGAACCTGGAAAGGAGCAAGAGGGGGGAACAACCTGATGCAGGATCAGCTGAAACAGATGCCACACTTTGACTGCCTCCCCAACTGAAACACCTGAGTCTCAAGGGCAAACCAATACCTGAGTTGCTCCCTGGCTGGCCATATACTGGAAGGCAAACCTAGGGCTCCACCCCCTCCCTGCCAAGTCCCAGGATTTTATAAGTAAAAGCAAACCCCAGGTCTGCCTCAAGAGTAGACTCCTTCATCACCACCACCACCCAGGGTCCCAGGATCTAAAGGGGCAGTTCCAGAGCCCCACCGTACACCAAAAAGTCATATACCAAAACTCATATTCTCTCCTGCTACCTGCCCATTGACAGCCTATTTACAGACACTATGCATAGCCAACCATCAAAGTCCTCTAGATACAGTTTGGGGTAGGCAAAAAAACCCAAATAAAGGGGAGAAAACTCCTTGGCCCAGAAGTAACCAGCAAAGCTCAAACTGTACTGGAGGGAGGAGGGTGGGCCATGAAGAGAAGATCAAAGAGGCACATGAAAGGGTGACCAGGCCTTAAATAATCTCTGGCTCCACCTCCAACATGTACAATGATGCACCACAGGTAGTAACCACTGGCCTCTAACCATGAAGTCTATCAAATGTGTCCCCTCCTCTGCAGAGCCATTTACTGCACAGATCCAGGTACATCTTGTATTTAAATAACAACATTTTTGCTTTTTCTTTTCCCCTTCCACACCTCTTCTGAAAGCCACCCATTCTACCAAGTCCCCCATGTGGTCCAAGGCTTCCTCAGCTGCTTTGCTTAGCTAGTTTGCCTTCCTGTTCTGGGGTCTGTTTCCCTTCTTTTCACTCACCCCCCAAATCACTTTCATTATCTCTCTGAGCACTCTGCTGAATTGGCCTCCATTCCTTCTTCTTGCAGAGTTCTCAAAGAAGCCTGCAAAATGGCCATGAGGAGGTAGTGTCAGTGGGCAGGAAGTGAAGCAGCAGCAGGCATTTTAAAATCCCTGAACATTTTAAAAGTTTATCCGGACATGCATTTTCATTCTGAAAAAGAGGATATACCCAGAAAAAGGAGGACATATGGTGACCCTATTGTAATTATGTTAATAGTTATTGGGGGTGTGGCCTTACTGAAGGGAAGAGGTAGAGACACTCAAGATTTTCCCTCTTCTTGCTTTGAAATCGAGACAAAAATCTGTGAATGAACAGAAAATATGATGGTGCATGAATAAAAGCAGGAATACACATATACACAAAGAAATCCAGCAATCTTTCTGAAACAAGAACAGCAGAGCGTGATTGGTTGAACTCACCAGGGAGGAGCTTGGACCAACCAGGAAGGGATGGAGGAGCCTCATCCATCCACTTTTGTTTCCAGCCACAGAAAAGACCGATTGAGTGCTATACCCATCTCAATCACCCAGCTGTCTGCCTCCTGGCTTGCTTGGCTGCTCCGTCTGTGTGTGTGTGTGTGTGTGTGTGTGTGTGTTTTCCCTCGCCCTGCTGAGATCCCATTTCTGTGTGTCAGAAGAGAGAGAGGGGGGAGAGTGGGTGAGGGGAAGGGGGGCTTGATGGGCTGACACTCCCTGCTAAAGGAATATAAATTAGCAGGCATTCCTCTGGTAATCAGAGGGAAAGGTGCCAGCACACTCTCTCTCTCTTCCCTCAGATGTGCTTGGGAGGCCACGCCCCCCCCCACCTTAGTCTGTGTGTGAATTACAAAGAGGAATACTAAATCAAACAACCCATTTAGCAGCAAATCATGTGAACTATGCAGCACTGGTGCAAATTACCACAAAAAAACTGCTGTGTAACTGAGCCCCTGGAATCCTAGTCCAACCAGTAGACCATGATAGCTCATCACCCATTGGCCTAAATCCAATTGTTAGCCTTGACTAGAGTAGATCCATTAAAATTAATGGAAACATAGCAGTCAACATTTATGTATGTTCCACTCATTAAATGAATCTACTTTAGGTGGGACAAACCAACTGTATTTAGGCCGTTATTTAGGGTTCTCAGATATCAGGGTCTGGCCCTTCTTCCTCATGTCTTGGGGAAAGCTGAGGAATATCAGGACAAGCACATTGCCCTGAAAAATAAAGTTTTTATTTGTTTGCTTGTTTTGTACCGGGTGCTTCTGCCTCCTTCTACTAGAAGGTCCTTCAGAGTGGCTCCTGGAGGCTCTCCAGGACCATCTGCTTCCCTCCCTCTTGCAATTCTCAAACCAGCATGAGCACCAGGGCTCAGGATCAGTACAACACCAAGTGCCATCCCTAGGCCTCTGGTTTTGCCTCAGAAATCTCATGGCCTGTGATGCTCCTAACCTGGAAAGCACAGTTCTATTATACACTTGCACTGGGCCAAAATAATCTTTACACTTCCATGACTGTATTGGGGAACAACAAAAGGAAAAGGCAATTTTTTTCAGGTAAAGAATCAACAAATTATTTTGGGTGTGGCTCAGATGTCTACCTTGCCTCCTTTTTAATCATTTCCAAGCTTGTGCACACTTTGTCTTCTGCAGGAGAGGAGGAATGGTGCCTGTCTGTCAAAAGGCAATGGCAGTCCTGTTTCTGTCTCTCAGAAAGCAACAGTGCAAGACACTTATGGAAAATTAAATTCTTTCAAAGTCAGCAGCCCCCATAAAATCATTATCTGATTTCTATCCACAGCCCCAAATCTTGTACCATGTCAGGGCCAAAAGAATTTAATGGAATTGAATAGAATTTCTGTCCTGATATAGAGTGGAGATGTTATAAAATTCTCCTTACCACTTGGTACAATGACTCAGATGACCAAGTTACTGTCAGGGGGTGATAGGCCACTCAATCCGTAGCAGAAACCCAAAAGCTGTCTCAGTAGACTCAGTAGCAACCCCTTCCCAAGAATATCCATACACAGAGTGTTTGATGTCCAAATAATCAGAAGGCACTTTTATCTTCAAACTCAAACAGTTGCAATATGTAGAAATATTTACAATCCAAGGAGAAACTGCTTCACAAGGCCTCAGCATTCACAGGAAGAAAAGTGAGCTCTGCTCTGAGCCCTCCCATATACACAGTTACAGGGCATTGACTTACTCAATCACATGATCTTACATACCTCCTTCTGTAGCTAAGGAAGACAAGGCAATTCATGGAGTCAGCCATCTTAACTCAGCATGACTCTGCAGTTTGTTTGGTCATTTTAAAATGGAGTTCTAACTCCTGACAATCCCCTCCAAAATGGTCAAACTACTGCGCAGGACACATGTTATCATCCCAACATAACATCATTAACATACATTGTTGGACATCAATTGTCTGTCGGTTGACCTTCCCTTTTGACACCTTTCACTTTACACACTAGTAACAAGGCCCAGCCTCTTTGCCAACTCCTCATGGCTTCCTGCTGGAAGGGCTTTTGTGAGCAGGTCTGCAACATTGTCCTCAGATGGACAGTACTTCAAACACAAGACACCTTCTTGTATTACCTGCCTCACATTTTGGTAGCATACCGCAATGTACTTTGTCCTGCATTTCGATTTTCTGCTTCTGCCATAGCTATGCATGCTTGTGAGTCCTTGTGCACCTCAACAGGCATTTGACATGGCTTCCCAAGGTCTGCAAGCATCTGCCTAACCTATTGTACCTCACTTGCCATCTCAGACAGGGCTGCAAATTCAGCTTCAGTGGTACTAATGGCCACACAGTTCTGCTTTCTTGATCTCCACACTATGGGGCTCTTTGCATACCTGACCACCATCCCAGTCTCTGACTTCCTGTCTGAAGTCTCAGTAGGAAAAGAGCTGTCCACATAGCACTCCAGGGTCACCTGACTTCCTGTCAGCTTCAAACGCATGTCCCTGGTCCCCTTGAGAAAACGAACCACTCTCTTCAGGGCTTCCCAATCTGCCCTCCTTGGCTTGGAGACTCTTCTGCTGAGCACCCCAATAACAAAAGTGGTGTCAGGTCTTGAGTTTTTTGCAAGAAACAACAGACTGCCTACCACTGAGTGGTACAGATCAGGCCTTTCAAATTCCTGTTCTGCTTCGAAGTTCACAAAATCAGTGGTCATTGGTGTCCTGATCACCTTAGCCTTACTAAGCCCACACTTGGCCACTAGACTGTCAATCTTCTTCTTTTGGCTTAGGAAAAATTCTCCAAGACCGGTTCTTTCTACCTCTATGCCTAAATAACATCTCAGGCTGCCTAAGTCCTTTAACTTGAACTGGTTTTCTAACTCCACCTGCACTTTCTTGACATCACTGGCACTCTTTGCTGCTACACAAAGGTCGTCCACATAGATAACTAGCATGACAGCACTATCACCTTCCCCCTTGGTGTACACACAGGTGTCTGTGATGCTCTTTGTGTAACCTAGTGACACCAAAACTTGGTGTATGCACTTCTTCCAGCAACATGTGCTTTGTTTCAAGCCATAGAGTGCTTTAGGCAACAAGTACACCTTGCTCTCACCTGAACTGTCATACCCTGAGGCCTGTTCCATGAACACTGTCTCTTCAAGATCAGCATTAAGGTATGTTGTTTCAAAGTCAAAGTGTTGCACAACCATCTGCCTCTTGGCTGCTACAGCTAACACTAACCTAAGACTTTCTGGCTTTGCTGTTGGCCAAAAGGTTTTGTCAAAATTGGTGTAGCGCTCCTGCGAAAAGCCTTTCGCAACTAAGCATGTCTTACGCTTTTGTGTCCCATCAGGCATGTCCTTAAGCTTGTATACCCACCTGCAATTAACAACCTTTTGGTCTTTGGGCCTCTCAACTACCTGGAACACTTTCCTCTCAACTAGTGATTCGAACTCAGAGTCCATGGCTGTGTTCCACTTCTCCTGTTCTTCCTGGGGAAGTTTTAGGAGATCCTGAAAACTTGCAGGCACCTCTGCCCTGACATTGCATATCCTGGCTTCCTGAACAACAAATTTGTCAGGAGCTTTTCTGACCCTCATTGTCCTTCTGGGGATGAGCATCCTAGTTCTGCCTGACTCATCCTCACTTGCACTGCTGCTGCTATCTCTCCTTGTGTCAGGTTCAATGCTTGTTTGTGGTGGTGTGTGTGTTGGAGTGGCATGTGAAGTGTCAGGCTTTTCTTCCTCTGCCTCCCCTTCATTATCAGGCATTACAACCCCTCCATTTGTGGCACTTTGGGGAGTTGTTGACACATCCCTCCCCAAGGGAACAAACACGTCCTGATTGTAAAGTAATCTGTCCCACCCTGAGTGCATTTCAAAGTTTGTACTCCTGGAGAACACCACCTTTCCAGGATGGAGAGAAAACACATACTTATTACACTCATAGCCTAGGAAATGCAGCCTCCTGGTTTTATGCTTCCCAGGCTTCCTTAGGCTCTGGTGAATCAGTACATTTGCATATTGTCCAAAAACCCTCTGCTTGAGGTTTGGTGCTCTACCATACAATAGACAATATGAGGTCTGTTTGACACTAGACGTCCACAGTCTATTTAAATGGTAAGCAGCAGTCTTCATTGCATCCCCCCACTGCCCAGCTGGGGCTTGTGCATCTTCCATCATGCACTCCATCATGCACTTCAATATCCCCATTTTCCTTTCTGCAAGCCCATCCTCCCCTGGAGACACTGGGTTTGTGGTCTTGTGTCTAATGCCCCTCCTACGCATCCAGGCCTGCATACTGTTGGATAAAAATTCTCCTCCTCTATCAGTCACTAGACTTGAAACCTTATGAGAAGGAAATTCACCCACTCACGGAACCTGTCTGCAACCTGATTTTTCTCCTTCAGTAAATACACGTAGGTGTACCTAGTGTGTCTGTCCACAATTACAAATAAATTAACAATTACCCCCTTCAGTGGGCTTATAGGGGCCTGCCAAGTCAGCATGGACAACCTCAAAGGGACTTTTGGTGACACACTGGGTCTTTTTGACAACAGGGAAAGCCTTCACCTTAACTTTCCTGCACACTGCACATTCTAAGAACCTTGGGCAGTGTTTCATGATTAAACCAGGACACACATTTGCTAGCTCCTTTAACCCTTTGTAACTAGCATGGCCCATTAGCCTGTGGTAGTAATGAACACACTTATCATGTAGCAAAATCATGTGGCATTCATTTTGGGCCCGTCTACACAGTAAAAAAAAATATGTACACCATTTGGAAGATCGCTCTTCTGTACACATGGCTGTTCGGATTCATACGTGTCATTCAGAAGGGGGGCTAGCGAATCCCCCATAAACTACGTGGATTAGGCATTCGGAAGGAGTAGCAGATCTTGGCATAAAATCCGTACAGCCATTCGAATGGCTGATAGTCTGTATGCCCCGTTCGCACACATATGAACAGGCAGTGTAATCTGATTGGCTGGCCAAGTAGAGGGGCGGGGCTAACAAGGAGGGGAATTGGGAGTGGCCACCTTGTTGGATTCCTGGCTAAGTGAGAGTAAGTCCAGTAAGTCCATGAATTACATATATATATATATATATATATATCATTGTAAATAGTGAAAACCAAATGTCTACAAAGCAGGCACCTTTTTAAATTAAAAAAAAAGCGGCGGGAGATTTAAAACCTCTGCTTGGCTTGCTCGCTCCAGCCAGCTGGGGAAGGGGGGGTCATACGGAGATATGGGGGGGGGTAAAAATCATATAGGTGGATCATATGCATACGAATGACTGCCTATTTGTACTTTTTACCCCCAAAACAGATTTTTTAATCGTATATAGATGGAGTTTTTATGTACAATTTCTTTCCCACTAATTCAAGCATATTTTTCAACATTTTCAGCCATTTCCACTTTTTAAAATGTGCACACGTTTTGTGCTTACAGTATTACTCTGCAACAGTGGCAGCTGGAGCCTTCCACATCAGTGAAGCAGTGAATTCTCTCCAGCTCTCAGTCTGAAAAGAAGCTATTCAAGCTGCTGAACCTACCACCAAAATAAGTTCAGCAACTCTGGTAGCTCCTTTACAGGTCAGACTAAAACCTGGAGTAAATAAACCACCACAGTGGCTTGGAAGACACCAGCTACCACTACTCTGAAATGCACTGCAAGCCTAACAAATGTGTGGATTTCTAAAGCATTGAAGGTTAAAAAAAAAAGAGTAACAGGAGGTGTGGATCTGATGTTTTAGTCAAAAATGTGGAACCCAGTGAAACTCCTGCTGACAAGCTAACTTAATGGCATGTTGTCATTTTGTTATATTGCCTTTTGCTTCAACCGTTCATGGTGTGCCAACTGAAAACAGGTTTCCAAAAAAGAAAAGAAAAAAGATAAATCAGAAGAATGGAGTCAACTTATATTTGATAACAGACCCAGTAAACCAGAGGTTCTTAAACTGTGGTCCAGGGATCCCCAGGAGTCCACAATGTCCTCACAGTGGGTCTGCGAAGGCTTGAAGGCTGCTTGAGGAGTAGCCGTGTGGCAGGAGCCGAGGCAAAGGCTGACTTGGCCTGCACATTGCCATTCATTCCACTCCAGTCACAAATTTTCAGCAAGAAGCAAAAGAAAAGTCTTCCCTCCCCCTCCAGTGCCTCTGAGGGGAGGTTTAATGGCTGGTGTAATTGTTGTTGTTTTAAATCTTGAATTAAGTCTTGGGGTCCATGGCAACAAAAGATATTTAAAGGGGGTCTCTGGTAAAGAAAAGGTTAAGAGCCACTGCAGTAAACAATTGCATGAAACAGTCCTAAGTTGTAAAAAAAAGAACAGTCAACTCCAAGAAAGCTTTCAGGGGAAAAAAATCCCAGTATTTTACTTGTTCTTATTTCCAAACTCTATTAAGTCTATATAGGTCAATTGGATCTGTCAGACAGACTTTATTCTTCAGTATCAACTACTGACAACAACAGAGTTCACTTTGGAAAAACTCAAGGGAAATTTTGAGATTGTTGCTTGCAGTAAGAACTCTTGATATTCCAACAACTGACTTCCAACAAATAGGATCAATCATTCAAAGAAATCAGCAGATAGAACATGCCCGGTGGTTTGTTTCTAAGATAAATCTAACTTTTCTCTGTAGATGCATACATTTATACAGCTGTACTGTAAATACACGCTAACAAATTGGTCTGGGGATAAAGCCCATATGATACCCACCATCTTTGATGTTAATTTGATTGAGGAATTTTATTATAAACATTTATTAGATAAGGGAGCCCTGGTGGCACAGTGGTTAAATGTCAATACTGCAAGTCACCACGTTGCAAGTTTGATTCCAGCGGGCTCCAAGGTTCACTCAGCCTTCCATCCTTTCGTAGGTTGGTAAAATGAGTACCCAGTTTGTGGGGGCAATTAGCTAATACACATTGGAAACTGCTTAATGCAGTATAGATTACTATTGCTTAAAACAAATTGTAAGCTGCTCTGATAGCCTACGTGGCTGAAGAGTGGGGTATAAATACCTAAATAAAAATATTTTAAAAAATAAATTAACTAACCAGTTAGTTAAGTAATCATTAATGTCCTTCAGATTTGTCCTCACTCTAATCCATTCTCCATCGCCATCCCCAGGTGATGCCCTGCCCTCTAAAGTCCATCATGATTTCTTTACCACTAAGCATACTAAGTACTAACCGGGCTGATGGAAAGGGTCTTCTCATCAGAGATTTTTAAATATATATACATATATATATATATATAAATGCTCACACACACACACACACACACACACACACACATCCTAGTAATTGTTGGATCCCTCAAGTTTGTTGATTAGCTCCCTCTTCTACATTTGAGCTATTTTGCTGCCTATGAAACAGAACTCTCAGCCAGAAATATGGAAATAGAAAGATGGGTTTTGTTTTCTGTTATCTACCCACATTTTCCACTGAAAAAAAAGTCCAGTCTGTTTCAGTAGAGTTCAAAAAAGTTCAAAACCCTTGTAGATTCAAATATAAGCTTTTAAAAGAGAATACCCCTTGAAAACGATCAAAAACTGGACAGCAGAAGTTCTTGGTGCATTTTACCAGTTTAGCTCACATGATTTGACCATTTTTCATTAACACTGAGTATATAGTGCAAGACAGTGTGGCCATGATGTTGCATATGGCAACTTAAGAGCAGGGAGCATCAGAACGTTTTTATGATGTTGGAAGCATTCAGAATGGACTCATGGCCCATTGTGTAAGATCAGATAATGTTTATATAGTGCATCCAACTGGTTAGTCCAAACCAGAGAAGACTGAATGAATTGTGAGTCAACAATTATGAAAATTTCATTGATTCAGTGCATTTACTCTTAGTACTAGCATCAGGATTCAGTCCTCAAGCAGCCAGGAAAAGAAATTATAGTATAAAGAAAGGAAAGAAATTAAAACCATTACAGAAAGTTTTTTTCTATGTTTTTGTACAGAAAATATATGGGTTTGTTTCACATGCAATATGTGTATATATCCCATTTACTGATCCTCCTGAAATTCTAGTACTTTGACTCCATTCACATGGACTGCTATTGTTGACTGCCTCTATGACAAGGTATTGTACCCATGCTGTTACCATGGCTTCTATTATTCACTCACAAATCTGCAAGACATTGTGCAGAACATTAATGACAAAGCCCATGCCAATTCATGGTATTTTGAGGGCAGGACAAACATCTTAAATGCTTACTTTAAAAGGAGGAAAATGTGTAATAACTATTATTAAAATGAAAACTGTTCATTAATCATTTTAATGCTAGTAAATATCTTTCCAATGTCACTTGTGATTATTAATTTTGGGAATGGATTTAAGTCATAGCAACGAAGGTGAATAGAAGCACATTCATGCTTCTCCAAAGAATAAAATAGAGATGGATGCATATTGTCAGATGGAGAATTCCCATCTGCATATCATTCTTCGGAAGAAACTTTGACAGGTAAGGAAAAATAAAACTGAGGTAAATCTGCAGTGTAGATTTGCCCACAGAAGCAATAAAAATCCATAATAGTTCTATGACAGGTGTCTTTTCTTAGCTCTTCAGATGACATACCTGAGGACTAAGGATGTGTGAGCAATCTACTTTGCCCTGAGATTAAATGGGCTTGTCTCAATCTACATTTACTGGACTCACCTTGGGGCAGACACAAAGTGTGCTCCAGAATGTGTCGTCTTACTCCCAAGATGGGACCCAAGGCGGCTTCCATAAAACAACAGAGTAAAATATATAATATATAAGATTAAAAAATATAAAATATACAATTAAAATATTATAAAATAAAATTAAAACATATAAAACAGAAAAATATAAGATAAAGTAAACCCTGCTGCTTATCCGTTAAAAGCCTGCTTGAAAATACAAGCCTTTGCCTGCCGGTGAAAAGAAATCAGGGAGGGGGCCAGTCTAGCCTCCCATGAAAGGGAGTTCCAGAGGGTAGTAACAGCCACTGAAAAGGCTCTCTCATGAGTCCTCACCAAGTGAGCTTGTGATCGAGGTGGGACTAAGAGAAAGCCTCCTCCTGATGACCTTAGGGCTCTGGCAGTATTGTATTTTGGGATCCAGTCTTTCAACTAGTCTGGACCCTAGCCCTTTAGGGCTTTAATGGTCATAGGGTTTTATAAGTCACTTTGAATTGTGCCCGGAAACAAACCGATAGCCAGTGAAGCTGTTTTTACAAGGGAGTTACATGCTTCCCGTAACTGGCCCCAGTCATCATTCGAGCCACAGTATTCTGGACTCACTGAAATTTCTGAACAGTTTCCAAAGGCAGCCACACGCAGAATGTTTCCCAGTAGTCCAAATGGGATGTAATCAAGGCCTGTGTCACCGTGGCCAGATATGGCATCTCAAGGAATGGGTGCAGCTGGCACACTAGTTTTAGCTGTGCAAATGCACTCTTGGCCACTGCTGAGACCTGGGCCTCCAGGCTGAGTTGAGTCCAGGAGAACACCCAAGCTGCGAGCCTTAGATTTCAGGGGGAATGTGATCCCATCCAGCACTGGCTAAGTCCCTATTCCCTGATCTGCCTTTCGACTGACCAGGAGCACCTTTGTCTTGTTTGGATTAAGTTTCATTTTGTTTGTCCTCGTCCAGTCCATTACTTACATTGGTTCAGAACTGAGACAGCTTCCTTGGAATCAGATGGAAAATATAGATAGAGTTGGGTGTCATCAGCATATTGGTGACACCCCAACCAAAACTCCAGATGGTTAGGACATGTCTGGAAAAAATGTATTCACTTATCAAGTGTGCATATATTTCAAATGTGCACAACACAGTGCTTAAAGGTGTTTTAGTTGATAGAAAGACTGTTAAAATAATGCAAACAATGTAAAACAAGCATACAAATTTTCATGTGTGAAAAATATAAACAAAAGAAGGAATTAATCTCAACCCCCTTCTCCCACAGCCCCCATCCCCAGTGAAATCAGGCACAGGCCAGAGACAGAGGAGAGAAATGGAGAACATCCACAGACATGGACTTCACAGATGGATACATCTCTAACAAAGATATATTATAAAATTTCTAGTGGGGACTGAGACAGACTGAGCCAAACATGGAGCTTTTTTGCTTCATTGGTTGAACTTCTCACCACAGGAGCAGTTTGACAAGGGCCCTAAGGGTTGGTGGGTGTGCTTGCTCTTACTTGAGATTTTTAAGCAAAGGCTACAAAGTACACTTTTTGGAATGTTCTTGCCCTGAGTATCCTGCACTAAACAGATAGTTGGAGTACATTATCTAAAACACCACTCTAGATCTATTTCAGTGCTATATAATTCACTGAAGGCTCTTACCAGAGATGTGAAACAAATACTTTTGTGAAACAGCAAACACTACTACAGTAATAGTACCTGGAAACTCATCTAACCAGATTAATACTGTGTATAGCTAAAAACGCAGTTGAAGTATGGCATAATGGAATATGAGGCTGTGGACTCTTGCTAAGGATGTAATTCTTCATTAAGTTTCTTCTCAAAGGTAGTGAGGAGTAATTTCAGCAATTTTCTTCCCGTTGCAAGAAAGTCTTCAAAAAACACACAGTTTTTGAAGGCTATTCACAATTCAGGACTTCTGCACAAAATTTACACATGGTTGTTTTGTGCAGAAAACAGTATTTCATGCACAGAAAACAGCATATTCTGTGTGGAAAGTAATATTTCAACACAAAAATATTAATTCCTGCACAGAAAATGCTGTTTTCTGTGTAAATCAACAATGTGTAAATTGTGTGCAGAATAAATCCCCAATTATAGCATTTTCTGGGCAGAAAATGACATCTTCTGTATGGAAAATAGTATTTTGATCAATCATGTGCAAATTTTAGGCAGAATAAATCTGCAGCTATAGCATTTTCAGTGCAGAAAACAGGATGTTCTATGCAGGAATTAATACTTCTGCCCTGAAATCTTATTTTACATGCAGAAAATGCTATTTCCTATGCAGAAAAACAACTATATGTAAATTTTGAACAGAATAAATCCCAAATGACAAAGATGCTCATCAGTCCACAATACTTTCTCATCAGGGTTTCTAAACACTCAAAAACAAGTTCTTTTCTACTATTTTATGAATATTTTGAAATATTATTTACAGACGTAACTGACATCACATAATACTATAACTCACTACATTGGGTATCTTGTTCTTAATCCCAAAACTGATGTTATCCAGACAAATGTGGGATCTAACCCCAACTCTTAATGGCTCCTTAAAGGGACTTTCAGTCACTGTGTAAGGGACTTTTTAAAACAAAGAGAAGACAGTAATGAAAATCACTAGGCATGGGAAGGTTAAATATCATTGTCAACCCCTTCTTGCATGTCATGTATTTTAAGAAAAATGTGGACCAAAATTTATCTCATATTTTTCAGTCAATATTTACCTATTTACCTATTATTTTATTTTATTTTGAATCATAGAATTATAAAATGATAAGAGCTGGAAGAGACCATAAGGGCCATCAAGTCCAACCCCCTGCAAAGCACTCACGACAGATGGCATCCAGCCCTTGTTTAAAACTCTCCAAAGACGGAGACTCCACTACACTCCAAGGCAGTGTGTTCCACTGTCGAACAGCTCTTACCAGGAAGGTCTTCCTAATGTTTCGGTGGAATATCTTTTCCTGTAGTTTGAAGCCATTGCTCTGTGGCCTAGTCTCTGGAGCCACAAAAAAAAATCAAGCTTGCCCCATCCTCAATATGAAATCTCTTCAAATATTTAAACATGGCTATTATGTCATGTCATCTCTTAACCTTCTCTTCCCCAGGCTAAACATACCCAGCTCCCTTAGCCACTCCTCACAGGGCACGGCTTCTAGATCTTTCACCATTTTGGCCACCCTCCTCTGGACATGATCCAGCTTGTCAATATGCTTCTTGAATGATCATGACCAGAACTAGACACAGTATTCAAAGTGAAGTCTGACCAAAGCAGAATAGAGTGGCACTATTACTTCCCTCGATCTAGACACTATGCTCCTATTGATGCAGCCTAGAATTGCATTGGCTTTTCTGGCTGCCTCATCACACTGCTGACTCACATTCAGTTTGTGGTCCACAAAGATTCCTAGATCCCTTTCAAATGCACTGCTATCAAGCCAGGTATCACCCATCCTACATCTGTGTATTTCATATATTTTTTTCTACCTAAGTGTAGTAGTATACATTTCTCCCTATTCAAATTCATTTTGTTAGTTTGGGCCCAGCTTTCTAATTTGTTAAGGTCATTTTGGATTCTATATATGCAGGGGTATTAGTTGCCCCTCCTAAATTTGGTATCATCTTCAAACTTGATAAGAACGCCCTCTATCCCCTCATCCAACTCATTGATAAAGATATTGAATAGCACTGGGCCCAGGACAGAACCCTGTGGCACCCTACTAGTCACTTCTCCCCAGGATGAAGAGGAGCCATTGGTGAGCACCCTTTGGGTTCAGTCAGTCAACCAATTACAAATCCACTTAAGTCTCATTGTCTAACCCACATTTTACTAGCTTGTTTGCAAAAATATCATGGGGGTCCTTGTAAAAGGCCTTACTGAAATCAAGATATGCTACATCCACAGTATTCCCTTTATCTACCAAACTTATGACAAAAAAGAGATAAGATTAGTTTGGCATGACTTGTTTTTGAGAAACCCATGTTGACTTTTAGTGATCACGGCATCATTTTCTATGTGGTTATAGACTGTCTGTTTAATTATCTGCTCTAGAATCTTTCCTGGTATTGATGTCAGGCTGCTTAGATGGTAATTATTTGGGTCTTATTTTCCCCCTTTTTAGAGATGGGGACAACACTTGCCCTCCTCCAATCTCCTCCTAGCAGTAGTCCCTACATTTTCTTTTACCATGCAATTTATAAACAACCAGCTTCCAACTCTACATCATGATACCAACATGACAAAGAAACTAGAAGTTGAAAACAGTAATTTTTAATTGTTTATTTTATGGCTGCCTGATTACTTGGTAGCTGTAGGTGAAACTATTTGCAATACAGTGCTGGAAGTGAGGAAACAGAAAGTCACCCAGTTCTTAGAAGATTCTCCCTCTCTTCTCATGCTGTATTATAGGAGGAGTACTGACTGCAGGACAGTGTGGACAGAGGAAAAGACTACATCATTTTATCTGGGCCAGTGCTACTAAAAGTGGCAGTTCTTGGAGCAATGCCAGTTCATAAGCCATTGGTTGCTTGTCCCCAGTAAGTTTCCAGGAAAGAAAGAAACAATGGTAACAATTGAGCACAAATACAGTGACAGTCCCTACCACACTGGAAAAAATAATAATAATTGCTGATCTCCTCATCAGATAATTTGGGAAGTGTTAGTCTAGACCATCAGTGACTTGTCCTACCTTAACCAAAGTGTAAGCAAAGGGTGAAGTGCCTTCTTCTGACTCCATCACAAAGAGCAAATCCAACTTCTGCTATAGCATAACAGTGTCAGGATGCAGAAATGAAGCTAGAGCATGAAGCTATGGCTACAATTCCAGCTCAACCCCAGTCATGACAGACTCTTCCATTGTCCCACAATCTGATTTGCTTTGCAAAGAAGAAGAAGAAAACCTCTGTCTTCTTATAAATCTGATTTCAGAATGCAGTTTTGCCCATCCCAAGGCTTCTACAGAACATGAAATATCAGGTTTTCAGAGAAGGGCAGAGTCAAGAAAGATTCTGAGGGTCACAACAACCCAAACATTGGGAGAAAAACAACAATACTATGACAGCCATCAGATGGCAAGATGACTACCCTCTTGGCAGTCAATTCTTGCTAGGTCTCTGGTGCTTTGTCAGCAACCTTTCAGCATAATAATACATTCTATTTATGTGATGCTTTGCATTTTGAAAGCAGTTAAGAACTATTAATTGGTCCAGTCAACATGGCCCAAGGGAGTAAGGAAAAGATGGCTTTGGTGTGATTGACTCAGCTTGTATGTATACTACCAGCTGCTCTGTGTCTGGAGCCACATAAATCTAGGATGCAAGAGAGTGAAATCAGCCCCTCTACACCTTACGTTTGGGACTGGATACATCCAGTATAAGGTCTGCCTTGTTTTTACCTGAAGCAAACATTTAATGAGCATCCGCAGATAAGACACTGCCTGATGTATGTACATCTTCATGCTGTAAAAAGCAATTTACCTTATCCTGTCCTCAAATTTCCACACCGTTCATCTTTTTTATTAGGGCTCTATAAATTTGTTGCCTCTTATATAACCTTAAAGGAATAGATACATTTAGGTTTGACTTCAGCAACTCTACATGTCTGATAATGGTAACTATAAAATATAAGTGATAAGTATAGAGCAGCCAACAGGTCATATCAGCAAGACTGCATTTATATCTCCTATTACATTCCAGCTATCCTGCTGCAACATTCATTTTCCTAGACCACTTGAACACAAGTAGCCTTTACATAGGGAGAAACTGTGGATCTGCCAGGATATCTTTCTCAACAGAGGAGAGGGTTTCTGTATCGGTGAAGAAATGAGGCCTTGACTGAGCTAGCCTTGGATTACTCCTAGCAGGTGTCTTCAGGTCCCTTTTGTCTCTGAAAAGAAGAGGCTTCACTACGAATGAAATCCAGAAGGAACAAGAAAAAGGTCATTTTAATGTATGACTAGCTATTAAAATTAAGTCAATCTGAATTGATCTTGGAAGTTAATAAAGCTCTTGTCAAAACTTATGAAACATGATTTCACATGTCTATATAATACAGAATTCAGGGCAGTCAAATACTGCACTAATTGAAGCTAGTGGTTCATTGTCAAGGGAACACCTATGTATACTGTGATGCAGTAATCCAAGTAGAAGATTATCAGAGCATGGATAACCATAATCATGCTGACTTTGTCTATGAATGTTTATAACTGGAGAACCATAAAAACTGTGCCACCAAAGCCACCAGGGGCTTCAAAGTAAAACATTGGATTAACGAATACCCCCTGACTATATTTTTCAATTTTTAGGGGTTTAATACCATACAGAATAGATTATGTCCCTGTATCATTCTTGAAATACCATGACTGATGGTATCAAAACCCACAGAGAGGTCAAGACAATTCAACAAGGCTGCATTTTCCCATCTCTCTTCACAGACCTCGTCAAACAGGGCAGCCAAGAACATTTTGGTGTCAAAAATGCCCTGAATCCAGTCTAAAATGGATTTTGGCAAATGTCTTTGACATAAAGTTTTTAATCACTCCTCGGCCTACACTTTGTGTTTGAACCACTCACAAGATTATTTTTAATTTATTAAAGTTTCCCAAATTTTCAACCAAAAGCTGAGAGCAATTAAAATCTAATATAAAAAGCAATTAAAATGTTACTTGGTGGTACGGTGGGAGACAGAGACTCCACCCTCAGGCTTGAAGTATCATTAGCTCAAGAAGAAAAGTGAATAGGGGAAAAGAGAGAAGGAAGATATGCTTAACAGTGGACTTTATCAGATTACCACCCCCCATTAACGTTCTTTTACCAGCATATTTTGTGGTGTTGTTATGCCAGCAAAAGAACCCCCTACCAGACCTACATTGAGCAGCAGCAATGAGGCATCCCCAGCATTAACAGAGCACAAACAGAGCTCCGTTTACTTCTGGAGTTGAGATCTCACTGATTCTCACAAGAAGATGTGAGCGCGGCAAATTCAAAAAGGTTAGCAAGAGCATAAGATATAGACACAAGCACAGAAATATACTTTAAAAATTACAGGTAAACCAGGAGGTCATAAAAAGAGTGTCCCCTACCTGGCTTTTGCAATCTCAGCCAGAAGTGTTCTGTCATTGATGCCGTATTCATGTGAGCACAATGGCACAAGGATTCAAATGCTGGCAGTGCTGGCAACAAAGCACCAGGAGAGATCTACTGACGGCTTGGACTGTCAACATAATTGAACAGCTTTTTCACAGGACGTGATCACGAAAGGACTACATCATATTGTATGTGCACCCTTTCACGATCATTACGCATCATTATGACACCATATTTGCCGCATCTCATAAAGTCCAATGTCACAACAGAGGGGAGTTGTGTTCAGGCATTTCCTGCCTGCTGGAATGAGGCTGATCTTCCCTTTGGGCTACTCTTGTTGGTATAGAAAACAAATAAATACAAGGTATAAACAAATAAATACAAACACCTGCTCATGCATGTGTCTTTGCAAGAAACAGTATGACTGGGCACATACATTAAGTTCCCTAATTTGTCCTCATTGTTTCCATTTGAAAAATAAGAAAGAAAAGAAAGAAATAATGTTTCCCAGCATCCGTTTTGTGGCCAGAGTTCCAACTGACTGCTCCTTACTATTTCCTTTACCGTTTGAAAGAGTTGTACCTTATGCCCATGGAATAAAGGAGAGACATTCTGATGCTTGAATTAACATGCCAGAAATGATCTTCCATAAATAGCAAATGTTTCCTATAGCTAAATATCACAACAAAACAGCTCAACATACTCAAGATAAAGTGTACAAATAGGGAGCACCACCTAAATGATTCTGTTTCAGAGAAAAGTCCTAAGCTCATGAAAAATTAAGATATATGCAATGATTTTGCAATCATCTAGGCCTGCTATGCACTTTATTCGTTTATTTAGATTTTGTATTTCCAAGTAGAAAGAGATTTTGTATTTTCAAGCATAGACAATATGTTGTACATTTTTAGTTTGACTGCAAGTCACATTGATATATTTTTTTAAGTCAATAAACATTTTAAATATCCTGAAATATCAGCTCCATCTGGCCCACCCTTCCTTTAATTGTCCACTAGCAGCAATGTTCCCATTAGGCAGTGGCAGGAGACATGGAACTGCTTCTATCAAATCTACTGAAGAGCTCCATCAGGTTCCTCTCTCTATAAACCTGGGGCCCTTTCACACTGCACAATTTTAGCACTATGAATCCACTTGAACTGCCATCCCAACATCCTAGGGTTTGTAGTATGGGTAGGCATTACCGCTCTCTGACTGATAATTTTAAATACCCCTTCCTAAAGTGTAAATTTCTTTTAAAAAATATTTAAAGTAAATGAAGACAACTACAAACAAAACATGTATCAATGAAGAAAGAATAACAAAATAAAACAAATAAAACATTATTTAGTTTAACACTGTGCTTCTTATTTCTATTGTTACCAGCCCCCAGCCCCTTTTCCATGTAATAATTGGCAATATTTAATAATCTGGCTCACTTTGGCTTTCCATTAGAGTGACAAGTAAACCAGGAACTCTCAGAAACCAGGGACCCTCAAAGGACTAGTGCTGAGGCTAAGGGCCTGTCCAAATGGTGAAAATAATCCAAATGGCAATTGCATGGAAGGCAATCTGTCCAAACAGACATTCACATCAATATGTCTCATTCAGAAGGGAAGCAGCCAAATCCGCCTTAAAATCCTTCAGGGAAGCCTTTGGAGCTTTTCTCTGAGTTTTTTAAAAAAGCTCTGTAGGGCATGTGAATATGCAATCATTAAGACAGTTGCATTTGCATTGCTGCAACCAGGCAGCACAATCTGATTGGCTGGGTGAGCATGGGGGTGGGGCTAGCATACAGGGAAAGCACCTGCTGCTGCCATGTTGGATTTTTGGCTAAGTGAGAGATTGGTAAGGAGATAAAACGACAATCTTTTACACCCTTTTTCCCCTTCCTTTTTGTAAATATGAAATATTGCATGTGTGCACCGTGGTAAACTTTTTTAAAAAAAAAATGGTGATGGCAGATTTAAAAGCACAAGTAAATCACTCATGGCTGCCATCTTGGCTAGGTGTCATGCGAAGTTTAGGGGGGCTCTTTTGACCTTTAAGACCGGCCGCAGCACTGAGAATGGCTGCTTCTTTGGAGGAAGTCGTATTTTCCCCCCTCGTATAGTACACCCTAGGGAGGGGCCATTCCAAATTCCAAAGAAAGGTAACCTGTAGGGCAACTTCTTGCCTGTTCATCTGGCTAATCCAATCAAGTATAGCTAAAGTTCTCAAGGTTTGTAAAAGAGTTGTTTCCCTTCTCCTCCACCTCAGACAAAGAAGGTTGCTTGCTTCATTCAATTTCAAAGTGATGACACATTGATGATGGTTAACTCTTTCAAAGCTCCCTTTGTTTTAGCCTGGGAACCTCGGAGAACTGTTGTATTTCACCTACAACTCCTCTCCCTGTAAGGGAGTTACTTCATATAAATACAACCCAAAACCACCACCAAAATTGTCTACAGCTCCTCTACTGACATCCACGCTGCTAGTTTGCTGCTAGACCCTCAGTGCGCAACTCTGAGCCTCTGCTGCAGGAATCTCTGCTCTATAGGACAGGTATCATATCACCCACCATTCCCTTACTCTATTCCTCTATCCAAATCCTTCCTACTTTATTCGTTAGCCTTGTGTGAGTGCTTGAAGCCTGAGTGTTTGTGTGAGTGCTGTGATATTATTTTCCAATAAAGATCATTTATTAGAGGGTCTTCAAGGACCCCCAGCATTTTGTGTAACACTGTTAACTTCTATTCTACATGACTTCCCATGTAATACCATCTTATAAGGATCGTTATACAGTCATGGTCAGTCAACTTCATTTAATTTTTCATCTTTATGGTATCATCTAATGTACTTCTTACAAAATCTACAAAACAAAAAATAACAAATGCTGGAAATGTGATAACACCCCAGGATCAATGCTTCACATGTGGTGGAACTCCTCAATCATAAAAAGATAGTGGCTTATGATCCATAACATAATACAAAAGATTTTTAAAAATCCAATATGCATTGGACCCAAAACATTAGAGATGAAAGAAATTACTGCACAATTATACTATATATGATTATAGCAGCGAGAATAAATCTGGCCCAAAAATGGAAAAGTCATGAAGCACCAACAATAGATGACTGGATCTTGACACTCATTGATATGAAGGAACTAGAAAAAGTAACACATATACCAAATTAAAAATATATAAATAAAGTCAAAAAAGATTTGCCCCCAATATCAAAATAATGGGAAGAAAAATGGAGAATCAAGCGAGATACTTTGATATAACATTTACTGATAAATTGACAAATACTTGTCAATAAAGCAATGTCAAACAAGAAATTTTGTTAAACAAACACCTTAGAAGACAGTTGGGTGTAAAATTAATTAAGCAAGTCTTGAAATTTTTAAAGGTAAAAAGTAAAGACTAAATTTCACGTTTCCATAGGCTGTTCCCATGGTACTTAAAGTGGAATAGACTCCTATAATTGTGTGATGTGAAAGCACCCTTCGAAGTGAACCAGGCTTCACCAGAAGGAACTATGAACCTTAAAAGCCTCACCACAAAGCACCCTCAGCCCCTTCTGTATGCAAGTGATATGGCCTGCAAGTGGGCTATGGCCGCCATAAAATGTTATTCTGAATTTTGGTCTCAAATGAGAGGAACCAATTTAATCTCCTGAGGAAACAAAAGAAGAAAAAGAAGAAGAAGAAGAACAACAACAACAACAAGAACAACAACAACAAGAAGATTCTCCATCAGTACAATGTCCATTTACATATATGGTCTAGATTGGGGAACTGCACTTAGAATTTTCTTTATCTTTGCACTCATAACCTAGGCATTTTTGCTACAGGGCTCTGTAATTTGGAAAACTTATTCTCTTTTTGGGGGGCAAAGCTTATATTACAGCAGTGTGTGTACATGCATGCATGTGTGTGTGTACTCTTCATTGGCCTTTGATGACTTAGAGAAGGCATGATAGTGTCAGAAGTCAAGGGACAAACCAAAATAAATAAATGAAAAATGAATCCTGAGTTTTTCTACCCCTTCTAAAAGAAGTTGGTGTACTGCTGCTGTTAGAAACAACTTCTTCTTCTTCTTCTTCTTCTTCTTCTTCTTCTTCAGTACTCATGTGAAAATGTTGCTGCAATATTATACCTCACAGCAAAGCCTTCTAAACAGAAACTCATTCTGCTACAGCCCCATCTGTCAATCAATATGCTTCACCGCTGCTTTGTCACATGTGCCTCAAAACTGAGAGGTTTATGGTTGCTCACTGAGCCATGGATCTTGGTTGTCGACCCCAGTTGACAGTTGAGAATGGACCATTAAGTAGTCATATGTTTCATTTTATTTATACCATATGGGCTTACTTCTGGTAGATCGTTTTAATAGTTAGGAATCACAGAGGCACCCAAGGCTACCTAAAATAAAATAAAATAAAATGCACACAATAATTCAGCTATTTTTTTAAAGGTGTCATACAAATGCTACTATTAAAAAGGCAAAAAAAAAAATACTGCCAAGTTAGTTGCACATTTGAGGAGAATACTGTGGGTCGTGTTAAATACGAGGGCAGGGTTCAGACTAAAAAAACCTGAACCTGGTCTTTAAAATGTAATGTAAGCAGTGTGATATGAAATTGCAGTTCCTTCCAAAGTAGAGAAGCATCCAGACCTGTGCCTACTTTCAGCCCTAACTGCAGTTACAATTCACAATGAAATTGTTGTATATCCAAAATTCACTTGAAGAGCTGCATTTTTAAGTCTCCTTTCTTAAGACGGCTTTTATAGTACACCCCAGTTTCATTTTCATCTTGGCTGAAAATGGCTACCTGTAACGTTGATGTTGCAAGGAGGAAACAAGGGAAATTTGCATATGAGGCCAGCTTGCCCTGCAAGACTCTGCAGTTTGAGCCTGGTACCAAAAGGGAGGTGTGAATCCAATCACAACTATAATGAATAAGACTATTGCTTACGAGGTATGTTGATGCCCGTAATTCACCTGTAGTACATAGCTATAGGTATTTGCATTACTTATGCCATGTTCAGTTCCTCCATAGTATGTAGCTCTATAGCCAACATGGGATCCTGAAACAGGGTTGAACTTGAGTGTGAGAGATTCAGCTCCATCATAAACCCATCAGAACAATGTTTCTCACCATCTGTTTTCTGTCAGTAAAGCAGCACATTGCACTGGATTGTCATGAAAATGAATGTGATAATGATATGGTTTGTAATCTACTTTAGTACTGAAAATGCAGTGGAATTAGAATCATAGAATCATACAATTCTAGAGTTGGAAGAGACCACAAGGGCCATCCAGTCCAACCCCCGCCATGCAGGAAATCATGATCAAAACATCCCTGACAGATGGCCATCCAGCCTCTGTTTAAAGACCTCCAAGGAAGGAGACCTCACCACACTCCGAGGGTGTGTTCCACTGCCAAACAGCTCTTACTGTCAGAAAGTTCCTCCTAATGTTGAGGTGGAATCTCTGTTTCTGGAGCTTGTATCGATTGCTCCATGTTCTAGTCTCTGGAGCAGCAGAAAACAAGCTTGCTCCATCCTCAATGTGACACCCCTTCAAATACTTAAACAGGGCTATCATATTGCCCCTTAACTGTCTTTTTCTAGACTAGACATATCCAGCTCTCTAAGTCTTTCCTCATAAGGCATGGTTGCCAGACCTTTCACCATTTTAGTCACCCTCCTCTGGACAACGCTGCAATTTGTCAATATCCTTTTTGAATTGTGGTGCCCAGAACTGGACACAGTATTCTAGGTGAGGCCTGACTTTGGTACACAGCAGAGGTGGAGACCATTTTGGCTTCCAGATGTTGTTGGATTGCAAATCCCACCAGCCTTAGCCAGCACTGCAAATGGTGATGGGTGATGGGAACTGGTTTATGGTGGGCCACATGTTCTCCATTCTTGGTGTAAAGCATTTGGTTCACCCTTGAAATTGATAAATTCCAGTACAACAAAATATGTTTCTGCAACTATACCTGAGGAAAATAATAACACAAAAACAACATCTAAATAATAGCATCTCTATTGTTTGAAATGAATAAGTCATTAAAAGCTAGCAATAGGTTGGCCATCCAAACATGGAGAAAGTTTACCCTGAAAGGGTCCCTATAAACATGAATACTCTAGAGGAAGCCAACACCAGAAGATGGCATAATGACTTGCAGTCAAAGGTGTTTTGCTCAAGCCCAAGGCAGCATCACCAAATTCTTTCATTTTCCATATCCCCTTCAGCCCTTCAACACAAGTTGTTCCAGAGAGAGGCTGTTTCAAGAGAGGTTAAATGAATAATTAATAACTGCTTGGAAAAACCAAATGTTCTTGTTATAGAAGGCACAGACACATAGGCCTCTCTCTCACACACACATCATGCTGAACTGAAGAGAGAACATACAGGGTAGAGAAATATGTAAGTTACATCTTGTAGTCTCTATTTGTACTCAGCACTGTTGATTATTTTTCCACTCCAGGGGTCCTGTCACACTACACAATTATACTACTGTGACTCCATGTTAATTTCCATGGCATCACCCTCCTGGGATTTGCAGTTTAGGGAGGGGTGCTGTGTTTTAATTCTCAGTCAGAGAATTCTAGTGCCTCAACAAACTACAAGCCCCAGGATTCCAGGAAGTTGCCAGGGCAGTGAAAGTAGAATCCCAGTGCTAGAATTATGTAGTTTGAAAGGGACCCAGGTGATCCCTGCTACAATATATTCTAATTCAGTGTGGATGACTCTGGCCTTCCTGGTGTTTTTCAACTGCAGTTCTCACAGTCCTTTACCTTTGGCTGTGTTGGCTGCTAGGGTGACTGGGTGTTGTGCACGAAAACATTTGGAGGGCCAGTTGTCCACCCTTCTAACTACATCAGAATTTTACAAACTAAATTAAACTTTAAATTCACCTCTTTCTGGTTTCATTTACTGAGAATGCTATTGTAAAACTATTTTCCTCAAGAGTTGGGGGAGGGTAAGAAAGGCCATTTTTGCAAGAAGACTTCCACTCACTCCTCTTTGTATCCAACCCAAATTACATTTCCACTATCATTTAATTTACTCATATTTAAATACCAGATGATACATTCAAATCTTTGATAAAAAAAGAAACAATTATTTCTGTGTGGGGAAGTATCTAGAATCAGATGGTTTCCCTAAATGTACACACACACACACACACACACACACACACACAATATTACTGTGGCAAAACTCTCAAAGTAAAAGACAGAGCACATACTTTTTACACAGTAAATCAAATTCTTTGCTCAACAACTATAGGTGTGAAATCCCAACAGCAGCAAGCCTTATTTCAGTGGTGAATGACATCCATTACAAGGCACATCCAAGATCTCTCCCACCTCCCCTGATATTTTGTTTACTTCATGGGATTATCTTATCACTGAAAAAAATGACTAATGCAGGGAGTGAGACAACCTATCTGCTCAGTAACCATTAGTTAGGCTATCTACCTTGACTAATATGAGATGAAAAGGTCACATCTATCAAACAATAACATTTAGGCTTCTGAATCAAAAGGGGACCTTTTGAAACTGGCTGCAAACCTGTGCAAAGCAATTTACACAGAAATGCCATTGACTGCAGTAGGTACTGGCATGGGCAGAATAGTGGCCACAAACAGATGTTGTATAAAGCAAATCATCATCATCATCACAAATACATCTGGTAGCAAATATATTTCACAGTTATTGGACTCAAGTAGCCAGAAAAAAAGATTCTGCCTAAACATTAGGAAGAACTTCCTGGTGGTATGCCCTGTTCAACGGTGGAATAGACTGGCTTGGAGTGGTGGACTCGCCTTCATTGGAATCTTTAGACAGAAGCTGGATGGCTGTCTTTCAGAAGTGCTTCAGCAGTCTATTCCTCCAAGCCAGGGGACTTTACTAGATGGCCCCTGCTGACCCTTCCAACTCTATGATACTGTGCTTCAGCTACGCCAGTAGTAGGCCCTCAGCATTGGCTGCCAGGCTGTTTCCACAACTTAAGCAAAAGCCTCATTTAACTTCCAAAGCCCAACATGGTTTGGGACCATCTTCACTGAACGATCACTGTTTTCTGCATTTACTTACCCAAGTCCATAAGTGTATCTTCAGAGGATGTCTTCATGGTCTACTATCCAGCAGTGTGCAATGGGTGTCTAGCAATGAAACTGTTTTTTCAGTGGTGGTACCACAGAGAGGTTTTCTATATCTTTGATGTGGTCCTCCAGCACTTGGTGAAGATCTTTTAAAGGAGCTTTTACAGGTTGTTTTAAGTGGGTTTTCAAACCATTTCAAATCACCAGGATTTAATTTTCTGGCATGAGCACTGAATTGTCATTGCCATTTTTCTTGTATCTGTTTAATTTGTACTATAGTGGTTGGGACTGAGGAAGTCTAATACTTAAGTTTCAGTGTTTTTATGGTTTTAAAATTTGAAAGGTGCCCAGAGGATGTTGTGTAGACCATACAGAGTTGCTTAAAAATAATAAATAATCATATTTTAATATATCTAAATGTTTAATTTACATTGAGTTATCTTCATTGCGCTTGCCATCAACAGATGTCCAATTCTCATTAGAAATTACCTCAGATCGCAGCTGGGAATTCAGATGGCTGAATGCACTCATATATTATTATTCTTTTTAAAAAAAATCCCTATATACAGAAACTAGATGCCAGAGACAAGAGATCTAGCATAGTCTCTCATGCTAACATGATTCTTCTATCACATTTACCTAAAAGGTAAACATGTATCTTGTGTGTTCCTGAACAACAGAAGAAGCTCCAGTATCTTCAGATAAGAACGGTGCCACTCTCAAGGAAGGGAGTTCCACAACCTGGGAGCTGCCATTGAATAAGCCCTCCCCTCTCTTCCCACAGGAGTTGCAGTTCACCAACATCTGCAAGACTGAATAAGTCTCACCCCTAATTTAACCCAAAGTTTATTAAGGCTCAGTAGATGCAGCCCTAACAAAATGTAAATATTTTCATGGTAAGCAATGTTTTACTAAGGTCAAAGAAAATGATCTGCAACAAAATTTAAATCATCGTTCTTTTCTGTTTTTCTGTCAGAGTTTTTGTTTGTTTGTTTTGCTCTTAAATCAGCTTGTTTGGGCAGCACACTGACATCTTGCAAATCATATACAAATTAATAAAGCGGAGGCTATATAAAGTGGGAAGCTGCTGGGATATATCTCTAATATTTATTGTGTAATTGAATCAGTAATTTAAGTGCACTGGGAATAAAGCTAGCTTTCTTTACAGTAATGAAGCAGAACTGAACAGAGAAACTTGCCTTTTTTGCAGGGCGTGTTATTCATCATGCTAGCAGTGACAAATATAACTATATATATATCATGGATTTTTTTCAGAACATTTGACAGGAGCTAATTAATTAGCTTTATTCATAACTAATCAGAAATGCCAGTGCAACCAAGTTTGCTTTATTAAGTTTCTAGAATACAGGAATTTCTTATGTAGCACATCTTGATGGTATACTGGCTTCATCCAGACTTCATGCCAAACAATGGTTAGGGAAGCATGATGATGCCTACATTAATGATGTGTGCAAAAACCTATCTGCTGGAATCTTATTTGGACTGGTAACCATAAGCTTTCTGTACAGATGATCAAAAGAAAATTAGGTGGTTTGTTTTTAAAGGAAGAAAGATCTTATTAGTCTTCTTGCATATGTTTCATGCTTACACATCAGCAGAGAACAGCATGTGGCACTTTGGGTATCATTGGACTTCAGCTCCCATCATTTATCATTCTTAGTTAAACTAAAGCTGATGGGAGTTGCAAGCCTGTAACATCTGAAGGGCCACACGTCACCACCCACTAATGCAGATTATATGCCTTTGGCAAGGATGCTTCTTCATGTTTTGGGTTTTGGGGGTTTTTTACACCACCATGTACATGAATGGTATCATTATCATTATCACCTTCTTCTCCATCATCACCACCATCACCACCACCACCATGTTACCCTATATACTTGGGGTCTTGAGTACCCTCAAAATACTGATATTAATTTGGAGAATTGGTATACTCAGCTTGGCTATGAGAAAGGGGCAACAGGTAGCAGAATCTTTTGACCTATGTTTACCAGTACTAAATCTTTATGTGAGAAAACAATAATAACATTCATGCACACATTCAGGCTTCAAGCATTCACACAAAGCTAGTGAATAAAGTAGGGAATATTGGGATAGAGCAATAGCGAAGGAGGTTGTTTGTGGGAGATACTACACCTGTCATGTAGAGATGAGGTCATGGAAGAAACCAGCAGAGTGGGGGTGCAGAACAGAAATGGTTGCACAGTGTGGACACAGTGTCCACAGAAAGGGGATCTGTGAGTCTTGCTACACACTCTGAAGTGGCATCTAGAAGCAGGGGAACTGTGTGCACTACAGTGAGGTTTTGGAAGGGTTTTTATAGTTAATAACTACAGTACATTCTGAGGATGGGATTTAGGGTGGAAGACAATGTTTCTTGGAGTTGCTCAAGTTCAGACCAAGGCACTTCAGATATGTTAATGGAGTCTTAATGTGTGGATATTTTGCGATTGAATGGAGGAAGCAACTTCCTTTGTTTGGGGGAAGAACAAAGATATGGAGATTGTTTACATGTTTGAGTATCCCAGCTTTAGCTGATAGAATTAGTCAGGTGCTCGGACCTTCAGTTGCCTTGCAAATTAACATTTCTTTGGAATTTGGGCTGGACTCTTCTTAAGTGCATACCTGACTGAGCAATGTTTGTCTTTGGGATTCCTAGTTGGGGAATTTCCCAGGTTTTAATTGCCACACTACATGGAAGACCACATTTGACCTCATTCTTAAATTATTACAGATAGATATGGAGTAGGGATATCAGGGTAGGTAACAATCATGTATGCTTTTACATTGCCACTTGCAACATATAGGGCAAGAACAGATGAATAGCAACATGTTCCTTAGCTCTTGTTCACCATGCATCACATATCCTCATGTACTGGCTCCTGACTGGCTGATGGAACATGGAGGAAGAGATGGCATCAATAAATCTGGGGGCATAGATAGGGACCATCTCATTTATCAAATGCCTGTCACATTTTCACAGATGCTTGTCCAAGGGGCTTTCAACTGTACTTCCCTCTTATCCAAATGGCTCAAATAATTAGGAGGGCAAGGTTACACTTGTAGGGCTAAATGCACATGTGAGAGCTGAGACAGAATTGTTATCCAGGTTATTTGAAGGACTGTATCTGCCTATGTGAGCCTGCCAGCATTTTGAGATGAGGCCCTTGCTTTGGTTCCACCAACTCACAGGTACATCTGCTGGAACATAGGAGAGGGTCTTCTTGGTAGCTGCTCCCAGGTTCCTTCCCAGAAAGATTAGACTGACACCCTCCTTACTATCCTTTCTTCAGCCTTTCTGTTTTGGCAGGCCTTTGAGGGCTGACTGTTCAGGGGGAAAGGGTCTCTCATGTGCTATGTTGTCATATTTGTTGTTCATTTTTAATGGTTTTTTTAAAACTGCCTTTAACTTTATTGATAGTCTAATTATATTTTAAATTTTTAATGATGTAAACTTTTTAGCTGTATCATTCTCTCAAGCTACCTTGAATCCCAGACTGGGAAAAAGTTAGCCCTCAAAGGCCTCCAGATAGATAGATAGATAGATAGATGCAATTAACAAACAGAAATGAAACAATATATAATTAGCAAAATATTTTGGCTTCTTCCTTCTTATCTTGCAAAAGATGAAACTGAACTGCATACAAGTTGGCAGTTTAGAACACTCTATTTCTAGCATTCTTTAGTAGATGATGGTATTATCCTCTAAGTTGAGGTCATGTGATATTAGTGTCTATAGATTCAAACATTTTCCCTTTGGTCCAAAATATCTGACGAAGAAGGCACCTCAATGCCAAACAATGACAAATCAGAGAGGTTGTGATGTTCAGAGTTGAAATGTCTGGCCACTGGTTGCTCTAGCTTCCTGGTTGGGATTTCAGACTTATGGTTCCTGAAGGAGATTATCAGACAACCTTAATATTCTACCACAGGGACAACAGGAGATCACGAAAGGGCTTCCCTTTCAGATGACGTCATTCCTGTGGCGTTATGCTCCTATGCCCTTTCCGTTCCCCCTATGCTCCTTTCTATTCACAGGCTAAGCTATGAATAGATTTGTCATTCCGTTTCTGTAACGGAAGGACGGGTGAGCAAAAAGGTGCCCCATTAAGCTGGCGTGATGCAAGCATCACTGGGAGGTGCCTCCTGACATTTCCAGTCGAGATCAGGACAAGGAGGTAAGTGACACACCTTTTTCCCCTTACCAGGTTACTTGTGTGTGTTTTTTAAGTGTTTTTGCGCTTGCTGTCACTTCTTACCTTTTCTTTTTCTTTTTCTTTTTCTTTTTGAATTTCCCGCACAATTGTTCTCTCACGAAAATGGCTGGGCTTTCATTTCCAGGAAGTGAAAGCAGCTCCGTGAGAGCTGCATTCACTCCTGGACAGCTGGAGGGGAGGGGAGCATTTTTAAAACCAGGATTAAGGTAGGTCTGAAATGTTTTACTTTAAAATGCTACAGGGAGGGGAGTGGGGCGGGAAATAGCTGGCGAGGCGGGGATGCTATATTTGTCCCCCGTCTGAAAAAGTCTGAAGTCTGTGTGCAGCTCTGTGGTAGTTTTGCCATCTATCTATCTGTCTGCCTATCTATCTGGAACTATACTGTACATATATGGAACTATATATACATGGAACTATAGCAAAGTGGTCTTTCTTTAAACTCAACACACTGTCATTTATCTCAAGATTAACTTATGGCTAAACTTCACGTTATGTCAAAGACATAGGGTCAATTAGTTGTCCTGCTTCCTTTTTAATTCTAAAATACTTGTACATGAACCCACTCTAGGTTGGGACCATTGTGCACAGAGAGGAGAGTTTCACTCTTTTTCTCCTTGGGCATTCACTACAAGTATTCCCTCCAAAACTCCTCTCCACACATGCAGGCATTAACTAACAGGAGGTAAAAGCCTCCATTAGTACCAATGCAGGGATTTCCTTCATTTTTTTCCCCCGGGCTATGAGGCCGTGTTCTGGAATAGTTTCTTTCTGACGTTTCACCTGCAGGCCTCACAGCCTGCAAAAAAAAAAAAAAAGGAATTATTTATTTATTTATTTATTTATACCCCACTCTTCAGTCACAAGGCTATCAGAGAGGCTTACAAATTGTTTTTAAGCAATAGCAATTTACACATCTACACTGCATTAAGTGGTTTCCAATGTGTGTTACCTAATTGCCCCCACAAACCAGGTACTCATTTTACCCACCTACGAAAGGATAGAAGGCTGAGTGAACCTTGGAGCCCTCTGGAATCAAACTTGCAACCTGGTGACTTGCAGTACTGGCATTTAACCACTGCACCACCAGGGCTTCTATGGATGCTGGCTGTGAAAGCCTTCGACTTCACAATGCACGATTTGTTTTTATGTTTCCTTTAATTGCTTCACACTGGAGTGTGGGAGGGTGGGGATGGAGGTGATTTTCAGAACAGCCAGCAACTACAGAGAGAAAAATGAAACCTTCTCACCATATGCAGTGTTCTCAAACTGGATGGGGATTTCCAAACCTAATGCAGAGCTACATACTCTCTATTTAACATAAGAGACAGTCCAGTCAGATAGTCAGATAGTTTCTTTATTAGTTGCATTATTTTGACCTTGCATGATTTTGACTTACATGCAGACCTGCAAGTAGGATGTACCTCTTCATACTGTGAATTATAGAATACTTTCTCCCTCGACCACCACACACAAAATAAGATTCCTGAACATTGAAAATGGGCATGCCAAGAAAAAGGCTTGGCCTCTTCACTGTGGCATTTTTGACTTGCTTGGTAGTATAGCCAATCATACCAGCCCTGATCTGTAGCCTGAAATGCCATGCCTCTGGGGAAGGACTATAGCTCAGTGGCAAAATATGTGCTTTGCATGAATAGTTTCTAAGACTCATTCCCCAGCATTTCTAAGCAGGACTGCAAAAACCTCTGTCTGAGACTGGAGATCTGCCATCTCCTGTGGCAAGGGGGATGTTACTGAGCTAGATTAATTAGAGTTCCGTCGGGCAAGGTGGTTTGTGTCTAGCCATGGGCCCACCATGTCAGCAAGAACTACATTTTATCTGCAGTCTTCCAAACTCCCACAAAATAATGTTTTGGGGGAAAGCTTCTCTTGGTTTTGTGACTTGACTCTGACTCTCTAGATAGGTTATAGGATCCAAGCCACATCTTCTGTCAGAGTAAAAGTATTACTGTTGAGCTGAAAAGATAAACTGTCTTCTTAATATCCAAGATTGGAGGCATGACTCATAACAGGAAGAAAGAATACAAATCGAAAGCATTTGCTGACAGAAACAGCGGCTCAGGTACTCTGCTGTGCATAGAAAGAGAACCAAAGCAACATTGTCAAAAGCACTGGTTTGTTTTTATGCATTTTTCTTATTAGTAAAAGTATTTTTAATAAAAAATTAAGATGGCATATTGCATTTCATCTTAGTGTGAATGCATCCTGTATAAGAACTAAGTGTTCTTCCCCAAATAGGAATGCAAGTTTCCTAGTTAATATTAAAGATAAACATCTGACTCTAAAAAGGTTGTTACATTTAAAGCCCTACATGGTTTGGTCCAGGTTACCTACAGGATCGCCTTCTCCCATATTATCCGCACCAGACACTCAGGGGTGCCAGTTACACAACAGAAATTGTTGCGGTGCTTACCGTGACTTTGTGATCAGGAATCCGTCCCTTGCTGTTTATACAATTTATGTCACTGATCTGGATATCCCGGGTGGTCCCGTGACTGATATTTACACGTCCAAAGTTCCGTGTTTTTTAAAAGGTTTTATTTATTTATTTATTTATTGGCTGTCAATCAAGGATGTGATTACTCATGTTTTCACAACCTCGGTGACACACTTCCTTTACAGTTCCGCGCCACGAGCGATGCTATTGGCTGGCTGGGGGGGAGAGAGGGGGGGCAGAGGTTTGTTATTCCCCTTGCTTCTTTAAAATGTTAAGCCTTTAAGAAGAGGCAGAAAGCATTTTGAAAGATCCAGACTGAGATCTTTCGCTCAGACGCAGGAACGAACGAGTACTTTCCATTTGAAATCAAGCCAAGTGCTTTCCTTTTGAAATCAAGCCGCTTGGGTTTCCCCTTGCCTCTTTAAAATATTAACCCTTACAGCAGAGATTTAGCTGCAGAGTTCAGGTTTCAAGCCAGCTACAGACAGGCGTTTTGAAAGACACAGACACAGAGAGGGAGAATTAAAGGGTGTTCATTCGCTCAGAGGCTGGAATATTTTACTGTGCCCGTTCAGACGCAGGGAGGTGACCAAGGCAGGGGATGAATGGGCGACCCTCTGCCCACCACGATCTCTCTGTAACATGCAGTAGAGGAAAAGGTAAAGCTGAAGGGTTTGCAGTGTAGAAATCCATTTAAAAAGGTGATTGAGTAAACACGCGTGCACACACACACACATCAACCTTCGTGCAGCTGGGAGGGATGCCTTTGTTTTCTGCTGGTGAGGCTGGATCTGTTGAACAGGTGACTGACCCCTCCTTTTTTGGTCGCTGATCTCTAAGCCCGCCCTCAGTCACCATTTCTGGTCATCCCCTACTACCAATATATTTTGTCCCAGGCTGTTTACATTTCCAATTTTCCGAATCCTCCAGTGACTTTTTTAAAAACCAGCACAAACCGCAGGACTGGAAGTCCCGCAGGTTGAGGGATAAAAGGTGGCCCCCCTTCCGAAAATCACATACCCGACCCGATGTACATGTAAACTGCCAGGGATCGACACGAATTCTTCCCACTACATTTTCTTCATGTAAACGGCACCAGGTTCTCTGGGGCACATTTACTCCAGTCAGTCAGGACTAGACTGGCAACAGTCACCCAGAGGACCTTTTCATCAGCCATCCCCAGACTGTGGAATGGCCTGTCAGAAGAGATTCAACAGCTAAAAATGCTGTCAGAATTTAAAACCCGTTCCCAAGAATACTCTCACACAGAGTGTTTGATGTCCAAATAAGCAGGAGGCACTTTTATCTTCAAAGACAAACAGTTGCAATATGTACATATATTTACAATTGAAGGACAAACTGCTTCACCAGGCATCAGCATTCACAAGAAGAAGAGCAGTGAGCTCTGTTCTGAGCTCTCTTATATACACAGTTACAGGGCATTAGCTTACTCAATCACATGATCTTACACACCAATAAGAACCCTCCTTCTGTAGCTGTGGCATGACTAGGCAGTGCATGGAGTCAGACATTATGCCTCAGCATGACTCTGCAGTTGTTTGGCCATTTTATAATGGAGTTCAGTCTCTAACTCCTGACAACTACTGCCTGGAAATGAAGACTACTTTGCAGGAAGTACTTTCATGGAACTAAACTGAAATAAGAAACTCTTCCATTGAGCAGAAATCCATAGCAATTTGTGCTGTGGAAGTCTGAAAACAGTCACAGGAGATCTTACTTTTGAGTAGACATTCATAAAATAAACTGTGTGTTGGGTATGTTTGGCTGGACAATAATCAAAATGGCAAAAATACTTCCCATCCTGCCACCTTTGCATTGGCCCCACCACATCCTCTTTGCCCTGCTCGCTGCTGGAATGTAGCCCCTAAGCCCAATACAAATTCAAGATCTCTGGCCTGAAACAGCTTCTCTCCTGTTTTCGAAACTAAGCACAGGTACATCTCTCTATATATAACATTTGGGTATGCACAGTGGCCTTGGATATGCAGGTATGTTGCCTCTTGGGTATGTATAATGGGTTTAGGTATGTTGCCTCTTTCATTGTGCTGACTGGCCACTCCCGTCACTCCCTCAGCCAATCACCACCCACATGCAAATTCCCTCTCCACCTCGCAATCCATTCCCGCCACTCATGGCCATATCTGCATACTGGGAGCGACCAAACAATGTGCTACACTGTTGGCTAGCCACTGCGACAGGAGCCATGCAGCGAACTGGCAGTGGCAATAGCAGTGGGATGCCGCTGCTGCTGCTGCAACAGAATCCAGGCAACCGGGCGTGAGGTCTACTGGGTGTGTTTTGGGGAGTTTTTTTTAACAACATATAGTACACCAGGTCCAGCTAGTATAAATATAAAAACCAATCCCCAGACTATCTGTGTGACAGTTACGCAGATGGAAAATCGCTCTACTGCCACCTTCAGACAGGTTGCTCTGGTAAAGGAAAGGAAGTAACAATACTTGACATCAGACTACAGGCCTGTGTGCGACAAAGATGAGCATCACAAAAGGCAGCACCCACTTTTCAACTTTGTGTCTGCAACTCTTCCACCTGCCACCTGCCACCCAGACTAGATCTGAACATGGAAAATGTATGATTTGACCTATTCTCATGCAGTCAAAGGATCATCTGAGAGATGATCTGTTGTCTAAATGGCAAAAGTGAATGTTCTTTACCTGCATACATTACTTAGAACATGTTTTAAGGAGAGCAGGTTGATTTATTGTTACATCAGATAGTGCAGGCTCTATTGGTTCAGCTGAGTTTATCTAATACAGGTTATAAATATTCTGAGATAATGCCCAAAATGAGAATCAAACAGACAAGATAAATGCAGTCCATTACTGCCCTCAAACCCTTTGGTGTTCAGTATAACAAAGGCTGAGGTAGCTAAATCTCAAATACAAAGAGCATCTCTATTCAGTTAACTGCCAATAACAGATGATTAAAAATACTTTACAGCACTCAGTAGATTTTTTTTTTGTCCAGACACAAAGATATAATAGAAAATGCAATGTAAAATGGAATTGGTACAACTATATAGTTATTAGCCAGTTTACCATACCTCTTCACATGCAGAGGATGAAGCATAATGAAGTGCAGAAGTGCGTGACTTCATGTGCATGTGTTTAAGGTTCACAAAAATCCATCCCCACAGCATAGCTGGATCACATCAATGATTTGTTTGGATGTTTATGAATAAGTCTTGCATCACATGTACTGTATAAGAGGTAAAGCTGAAACATGCCTTTACTCCCCCTGGTACATAGTACGTGGAGGTGACATGTATGAATTGCCCCTAAAAGCAGAAAGTGTTCATCATATGATTGTTATAAGTCAGTACTTGGTGCTGCTAGTTACTCTCTACATATGGTGGCTGTACCATGTAGCCATCCCCATACCTCCATTACCACAAGTAGTATCCTCCACTAAAGTCATTACCTAATTACTTTAGGTAATTAAAGCACAAACATGGTGCTCACTAACCTCAAGCAGTGGGGTGGGGCTGGGGAAATAGACACATAAGTAGCCCCTGCTGTGTTAATGGGATAATACAGCATTTATGGTGGTGATCATTTCCAAAATCTTTCACAGCTCATTATTTCTTTCATTTCAGTTCAGGTCATTTTTCTAACTCCATTTTTTTTCCTTCCAGATTTATGGGCCCACTACAGTCAAGGGAGTGGAGATGGATGACTAACAGACAGATGATAGATAGATAGATAGATAGATAGATGTGTGTTAATATTATTGAACTCACAGTAATTAACACTCATTTTACTGTATTATCTGTTAGATTAAAGTTGATAGGACTACTTTAATGTAAGAAAGCATTTACAAGCAATTAAAGGATATGGTAGATATTTCCTTCTAATTGTTAAGCCTCAAAATTAACACTCCGTAGGAGGGGAGGCAAACTGTAATGAAAGGGTTTAAACATTGCAACTAAGAAGTTCATACCCATCAAATACAGGTTTTATATCTATTATAAAGTACCATAAATGTCTCCCAGTGAAACAAATATTATGGCTTGTTCAAGACCTGCACAAATTAGGCAAATGTGAACTTGTTGTATATGGCTCATGAAATTTCTTTTCCCATCTCTATTTTTAACACTGCAGTCAGTCATTATAGGCATTTAAAGGCTGATTAGGCTTGCAGAATAGTTAAAACAAAATGCTAACCATACAGAAACATAAAGCTGCTTCCTTTACAGGAAAAAGATATGCATGGAGGAATAATTTTAATTAACATTTCTAGTGAGGTTTTGATGAGAGCATCTTATGCTCAGAAATTTAAACCATGGGATAAAGTCCTTAGGATCACCTTAAAAGAGAAACTCAGACCAGATCTTAGTAAGTTTCTTCCATATATAGCCTCTATAGGGCTGGGCAACTTGTGGCCCTCCAGATGACTATTGACTACAACTCCCATCAGCTCTAGCCAATGGTGAGAGATGGCATAAGTTCCTATCAATGATATTAAAGACCCCACACATTGCCCACCCCAGTCTACACATTCTGGTCTCAATGTTTCATAAGATCAAAAAATAAGTTATGCTTGACAACACAGAAGCCTGGTTGACACACCTATGAATGATTTGCAAAGAGTATATAAATCCATCTTGTGCTTAATACCTTGAAAATAAAATCTATCAGCAACATGAATTTCAGTTAGCTTACCTACTCTGCTTTCACTTTACAGCCTTAGCTTCTAAAATGAGGATTTCCTTAGAGTTTTAACTACTAGGGACATATCCTAATATATCAGAAATTACTAGAATTGTCAAGTGTTTACATTTTAATTGCTTAAACACATATGCAATTATATCAAATCCCATTAATCAAAAATAGGTTTATTATGTAAATAAATATTCATATTATCAGGCAATCCCTCAGTGCTAGATGGTACAAGCAGCATAGAGGTTGCAATCCCAGATACACTTATAAGAGTAAGCCCTGGTGAACTCAGTAAATATTACTTCTGAGAACACATACATATCTTGTACTGTAGTTCTTCTAATTCCACACTTCAAACCAACCAACCAACAAAAGTGTATTTGCTTAACTTGTTGATTATCATGGATATGGCTAAAATACATATCTGAGAGTCTATTGGGTAGCCATAGTAACTTCCCATTCATCCATTCTATAGAACCAATTAGAAACGATATAGCCAACTGCAGACAATAGAATAGGACAGACCCTTTAGCAACACAACACAGAAATTAATTTTGATATGTTTAAATGATGAAATAACAAGCAACAGACTTACAGCAATTACAGGTTGCTTCTCTCAACCTGATTGTCAACATATCATTATAAAATGTAATGAAGAAATATGCAAGATTAGATGATTCAGTTAGTAGGAGCAAGCATAAGCTGATTTGAAGAAGTAACCAAATGCTGAAAAAGATTTAAGTTGTTAGTAAAATATTTTCAAAAGAGGCAGCAAACTCTTTGGGAAGATATACATTCAAGTTGTTTACCTGTGCATTTCTTTATATTGCTATTTCTCTTTCCATGAGAACCCAACTTGCATCCAAAATTTTCTTCCCAGAATTCTGCAAACCATACATTCCTTCTGTTATTTGCCAGAGTTCGGCTTCTAAAATACCTGTCGAAACCTATATTAAAAATACACACATACACAAAGAAAGGGCATTGAAATGCATTTTGCTGAGGAAAGTGAAATGCTTGTGAATTGGCTCGGGTTGTTAAATATCAAACATAAATCCTTTCTATCAAAACCAGACTGAACATTCAGTAACAAACTGTTGAAGCTAAAGAAAATCCCAGTCACACTAGAACATGGTTTCTCATGATAGGAACAAGAGCAGCCCCTCATCCCTTCCCTCTTCCCTTTCTTTTCTGAAATGGCTATAAGGAGTCAAACCTTTCACTTACTTTTTTGATTAAAGGCAGCTTGTTATGTCATCCAGTCCTAACAATTTTATAGTTAATCTTAACTATGGTTTATCTGAAACAATTCAAATTCAACCATGGGTAAAGAAGCTGTATGGCTTCAACAAAACATAGGAAATTCTCTTTTACTGAATCAGATAATTGGTATATTATCTGATTAGTCAACTCAGACTAGTAGAGACTTTCTAGACTTCCAGGAAGAATTATTTCCTAACCCTACCTGGTGATCTCTGCTTTTCCCTAGTAATCTCACTTCAAAGTACTAACCACATGCAACCCCACCTAACTTCCTCAGTCATACAAGATGGGAGTGTTCAGGGTGGTGTGTTAGGACACTTGAGTCACACACAGATGTTTGGATATGTTAAACTGGAGTTAATCTAAGTGGAAGTTCCTGATCTCATTTTGTGGTCATGTTGGAGGAGGAGGGAGAATGCGGGAACCCAGATCAAGGTCGATTACTGGGCCTTACTATCTAGTACATTTACATAGTTTTGCAAGCCTTTGTAATTGGAAGAGTACATTGTATTAATGTAATACACAAACACTTGTTTATTAAAGAGGAGGAAGAAGGTGGAGGGTAGTAGTGATGGTGGTGGACCCATCAGTCTAGGTTTTGGGAGACCTTTATTAGCCGAAGAAGGATTAGTGTTCATAGGAAGTAAGCTTCAGCCATCCCTATGCTGTCTGGACCCATTTTAAATATATTCCACCAGCACCTTGTGCTATATGAAAGAACTCAAAGAACAACAGGTCAAGGTATTTGTCCAACTTGCTCAGAAATATCTACTCTGAGTGATAACAGCTCTCAGTGATCTCACAATGGACCATGTGTATCACCTGCCACCTGATCGTGTTGTCTTAACTAAACATGCAGCAAGCTGAACCTATATGCAAGCTAGTATTCTGCCACTGAGTTATTCTCTCCCTCCCCATGACAATGTACCTGTACTCTTTGGTCCAAGTGGGTATAAATGAGGTTCTAATTAGGTCATCCATGAGAACTACATACTGGTGATGAGAATGAAACTGGATTGTGGGCATTTGTGTGGTACTGTGCAAGGCTAAAACTGTAAAAGAGAAATGGATGCCCACAGAAGCCCTGTCCCCAGCATTCCAAAATTTCATAAATTGAAAGCAGAGGGCTGAAAAGATCTCTATAATCATGCTGTGCTAAATGCTGTTACTGAGCTCCCATGAGTATGCACCAAACTCATATGCACCAAACATATAGATCCAGACACACTCAGGAAAATGCTTGTATAAGGGTAGTAACTATCTTACATGACATAATACTGTCCATTATGAAATACACAGAAAGATAGATAATAGTATTAAAAGTCAATTATCTTTGCAGTTTTGCATTAATGTGTACTATGGGTTTCCACTGTACATTCTATTGCTTTAAGATTTGGAAGCACATAAGACTGGGTTTATCTCACTTCTAGTCATAAGCACTGGATAAATAGTCTGTCAGCAGGGAACTGACAATGGAGAAAGGTTGAGAGCATAGAAAGGATTATGACCAACAACAGGGGGAAATGATGTGATTGGTAAATACAGTAAAAAAAAATGGGTGGGTCTTCTGTTAGGGCAAACATCCAATATACAGAAAACAAGGCTGATAAATATAGCTGGTTATAGAAATTCCATTTCATTTTGCCTTGTCTCAGAGAAGTCATAAATAGGAAGCACAATGAAATTTGCTTCAAACAACTGGCCTGAGAAAGTATTTCACTCAGTAATTATACATGAGGGAACTAAAAGATAATGCAGCTGAAGAAAATGCAGTGCAAGTATAATTCAAAGTCTCTCTCTGCTGCCATCAGAATACCATAAAAAGGGCTTCACACCCTAAATTCCCTGCAGCACTGCACTCAAAGTGACATAAAATTTACACTTTAAGGATTCTAGTATCTCATTGTCACTAGAGTCAATAGGGTAATCTTACCATCAATGGAAGCTCTTTTGGGCAAAATGGTGACTGCTCCTTCTGCCATCTCCTCTTGCTGATAAACAGGTGCAATTTTAGATCCCCAGCTGTCTGAGCCTATCCAAAGGAAATGTCCAGTTTGATTAGCTTTCTTGGCTGCTTCCAATATCCGCCTGTAAATAAAAAAAGTGGCACTTTTAAAATGTGTACTGAAAAACACATAAGAGCCATAAAATGAGTTGCTTTTATCTAGTTCATCAAACATTCTCTAAGACAAAATGAAGTATCTTCCCCCTAAAAACATTGTGCAGGCACAAGTCTTTAACATGGTAATATGATAAACATGGTAATGTGCATCATCCTTTCCTCTGTGCTCTTTTAACATGCTTCTATCTATCATTCTTATTTGCTTCATTTCTTTCAATGTCTAAAGTTACAATAGTTGCAAATGAAGTTCTTTCAAGTCAGGACTTGGTAGAAATTGTTGAGACCCAGAATAATCCACCTAAAATGAAAGGTGCTCTTTTTTCTTTTTACAAAACCACCCAAACATCTCCTGAAACAAAATCTGATCCAAAGGAGAATGCTTGTCTTTCCTCATAGCACGTGTCCACTTGCATTTGCTGACGTCCAGAGTAATGCCTTCCTGAAACACCTTGCAACTTTTGGAGCAGGAGTGACAGAGGAAATGTGTGGAAAATTTTCCCCTCCATCCTTCTCTGTCATCCTGGTGTTAGTTTTCTACTTTGGGCAACTATAAAGAAGTAGTTGCTTCATTATCCCCTGGACATTTGGCCAAGGATGCTATTATCCAAAATAACAGAGACGTGAAGACAAATCTTCCTCTTCTCCTATCCCTCCACATCATCTCTGTGGTTCGTGACTCCTTGACTCCTTCCTTCAGCTCAGATAGATTTCTGCTGCCCCAGCCTATATGAGATGTGGTGGCAAAGTTAGCATGGCAGTTGCCTCATAATTAGAAGGTAATGAGTTCAAGGCCAATGTTGGGTAAACATTAATTATTCCATTTACCATTTTTAGAATTTTAGTATTTTGTGCCCCCTTCTCTTCTTCCTTGGCAATGCAATTAAAATCCCTTTTTGCTCCCAAAGGGGTGAATGCTGGTGGGTAAATTGCTCTGATCTTTATAAGGCAAGGGGGAGGGAGGCAAGCAGTTGGATGCAATATATGATCACTTAGAAAAATGCCACCTTGAAACAGGAAGTAGACGTTTAAAACATATTGGCTGTAATCCTGTATCAGCTTCTTAGTTTAGTATCTTAAATAACAAACATAAGTTTTTGGGGGCAGGGGGGAGAGAAGGGGAGGAAATTTTAAAATGCTAAAAGAGAGGTTTGCTTCGTGTCAGCCTCAAACTGATAACCTGCTGATTATAAGAGCAAGACACTGCCTGCTTTGCCACCAAGGTTTATACAAGCTGACATAGCACAATTCCGTGTCATCCGAATGAAGGATTTTCAGAGTGATGCAACATATGAATTTAAAAGGGGCACATGCACATACAAGCTAGAGGAAATGATGTTCTAAAGATGGAGAAGGGGGAGATCATGGGGAGGTGAGGTTATCATATGGTGTGTGGTTTGCGTGTAGCGCTTTGAAAACCTGTCATTCCATTTCAGAAACGGAATGGAGGGCATGTGAAGTAGGTAAGGGTTGTATGCCGCAATACCTTTACTTTGTTATGTCATGGTACAATCACTCAAAAATGCATTGTGTACTATTCCTCTAGCTCTCACTAGAGCATGTGTGTTCTATACAGTATAAAAGCAACATTTTCTCCTCCCATGTGTCTGAAGATTGCAAGAAATTCTGTATTGGCTTCAAACCTGAAGCTCATTAAGACAAGCTGTATGTGTGACTTTAACAAAAAATTACTTTCAATAACAAGGCGCTTATCCTACACAAACAGGGAGAGGGATGAGCAAGCACCTGATATCATCCTCATTGGCAAACATGATCACTGCACGAGCATTAGGAGTCTCCATCAAGCGCTTGATGATCTTGTCAAATTCTCCCGGTCTTGGTTCACGAGGGATTTTTAGAGACTGAGCAATGCAAACACCACCTAGGGATTGGAGGGGAAATAAAAAGGAAAAGCTAATTGGTGACAAGCTGTAAAATATCCTGGGCACATAATCACCACATCCAATTTACAACAAAAACAGCATAGTGGCTTTATAGGAGGCCGCCAAGCCAGAAACACTTTAGAAATGTAATCTTGTAACTGCAATCCACCCACTGCCATTCACCAAGGTAAACCTAATATGGCAGCCAAATATTCCAAAGGCATTTTTTTTAAACTGAGTCACAGACTTGTGTTTGTGGTAGAAGAAACTCCATGTGTCAAAAGCTTACTAGATTAAATATTTCTCTCATGTAGTGCTGAACACCTTACCTTATTAGACATGACAATGAGGATGGGCTTCATATCAAGATATTATGATGTGTACAGTTAGGCAGCAGTGAACTTGCATGTGAACTCTTGGGAACCATAGCCTTATCTATGCCGATTGCTAACTACAGCAGTTTAATTAAACTGACTTCATGATTTAAGTATCTTATTTAGCTTGTGTTTGGTCATCAGTGTGATACTACTCAGAGGAGAATTAGTATGGAAGCAGTCAGAACAAACACCAGGTTTGATGGGAGCCTGAGCAAGGCACTTTGGGGCACCTCCCTCTATAATCTCCTTATCTCCCTAAAATGAATCTCTATGGATAGGAAAGAAACCCATTGGGTTTGCATTTACCTAGTGTCTCTTGCCTCACATATCTGTACATTTTCAAGATTCTGGGTGCATTTAAAAATATGCAATATGGTTGAGGTCATGCTTTTATCCTTTCTTTAAGACAAAAGATTATGTACATTAGAAAACTATCTTCTGACAATGCATTTTAAAAACACAGCTAGACTGGACTGGAATAGATGGCCCTCGTGGTCTCTTCCAGCTCTACAATTCTATGATTCTAGACACATTTCTATGTGAGATTTCTCAAAATCTGATAAAGGGCCAGGATGGTTGAAGAACACTGGTGGGATCCTGAGAAATGTGATAACAGTGAGACTGATATTTTTTAATATCCCAGCTGACCAGGAGTGAAACAAATAAAGGTAGTAGCCGTAGGCAGCAGAAAGAAAGCAACACAACTCAGCACAACTCCAGCACTGTAAAGAGAAGCACACAGTGTCATAGGCACCTCTTCCATCTTAACCCAAGTCTGACTGGAGTCTTATCTACAGTAGCCAGGACACACTGGTTCCCCACTGGCCTATCCTGGCTGCAGAGGTGGCCCATTCCCCCTCCCATTACCTGCAGAAGATGAGCTGGAGTCCAAACAGGATGCTGGCCCATTGCTGAAGCCACCACTGCTGCCATTTTCTCGTTAATGCAGAAGCCAGGCAAGCCCACTGCAGTCTTGGTCACATGCTGCAGAAACTGTCTGGCTTCTTGAAGAACCAGGGAGCTGGCAGTGGAAGAGGGGAGCAGCATGCCAGATGGACTCCCATGGACACACAGGGCCCAATCCAGTGGGAAAAAAGTAAACAGGGTTTTTTTTCTTATATCTGTGGTAAAGGACCCTAACCCAGCTTGCCCCCGTTCCAGCCCTGTATCTGCCCCTGGGATCGTCTGGATTTGCTAGGGGCAGATCGGTGAAATGCCCTGCCTCATTTGGACTGCAGGGCTCTGGAATGGGGGCAGGCCAGGGTATTTGGCTGGTGTGAACAAGGCCTGGGTCTCACCTCCAATGTGTACATTAGGATTCGGTTCCCAGAGTTAGCAATGAAGAAGACAGCAATATAGGCACCTAGCTTAGCATTTTTCTCATAGTGCTGGGTTGCTTTAAAAATGTAATTAAAACAAACCCCCAGGCAAAGCTGTCATCAATTATAATGGTCTCCAGGGTCGAATACCCACAATTATCCCATCATGCTGATGCCCATGTCCAAATTTAAACATTTTCCTGACAAAATGAGGGGTGGAGCTAATTAGAAATATAAGAAAGGGTGGATACTTTCTACATGCGGGCCATTAGAAACCATTCAAGGAAGTATTTCAAGAAGACCATACTTCATGTAACACAGTTATTAATTAAGCAGACTTATGTCCACAAGCTAACTCAACATGATATAAAGCAGGGGCAGGAACTGTATGGCCCTCCAGATGTTGGTGAACTTCCAGCATTCTTCACTATTGGCTATGCTGGCCAGGACTTCTGGGAGTTACAGTCCAGTTGCATCTGGAGGCCACACACTTCTCACTCCTGATGGAGAGAAACTTTTAAAACATTTGAAATGTCTAAAACAATCAATTCTCATGTTGACACCACAGCTGTCCCCATATTTCTATTCCAGAAAAGAAAGGATTTAAAATTGATTTTACCAGAATCTTCCACTCATTAAAATGAATGGAAGCTTACTGGCAGTACAAAATGAGAATTCCAGAGTCGGGATTATTAAGAAGGAAACTGACAATAAGGTAGCTGGTTTTGTAATGGCTTGATATAAACTAATGTATATTTCTGTTTGCAATACTGTGTACAGATCTGTGCCCCATCTCAGAAGATATTGCTTAACTCAATATGGTGCAGAAAAGGGCAATCAAAATAATCAATGTGGATTTTCCTTCCCTATAAAGCACTAACAGAAAAAATGGGAATCATGAAAAGAAAGTACTTGTACATTTATTTAGCAAAACAAAAGAAATACAAAGATGTGAAGACATTTCGGGTCCAACCCTACAGTCATTTATCTGGGAGTAAGTCCTAATGAACTCAGATAGATTTAGTTCTAAGTAGGTAAATGCAGGATTATTTTGTTACAACAACATTGTAGCTAATAATTCTCTGCTTAATAGTTTTCCAGGGGAAAACTATTAAGAGTTCATAAGAATCGCTATATGATGTAGGTTATGAAGATAGAGGAAAATTCTGTCTGTCTCATCCACCTCTGCTGGTGTGTTCATACAAAATTGTCCAGTCAAAAGTAGCAGGCGTGCATCATGGAAAACTCTTCCATAATCAAAGCCAGAATCCCTTTGACATGAAGTGATGTCACAGACCCTAAATGAACTCCCCAATCCTTTGAACATCTTACCAAATAACCTGTTTACATTACTATTATGTGCCTCAATAAATCCAAAGCAACAAAAAAGTGATGAACATAAAGTACAGGAGAGGAAAGCTCAGCATTTGACCCAAGGTAGGTTATATATTTTATAAATCAGATATATATTTCATATACTGTTGTCTATTTCCCCAGAATTCCAACAATGCATTCAAATGAATGAACCATTTTCCAACTTGATAGTCATCCCACTGGTAGTGAGTGACCTTATGGATGCCCTTAGCATTGGTTTCTTAGCATGGCATTCCCACTAGGGGTGTAATTCTTCACTATTTTTTTCTCAAAGGTAGCAGTGAATACTTTTAGTAATTCTCCTCCCGCTGCAAGACATCCTTCAAATGCTGTGCAGTTTTCAGATTATTTGAAGTTCAAAGCTTATTCTGTGAAAAAAATGCATGTGGTATTTAATAATAAATAATAATAATAATAATAAAATTTATTTATACCCCGCCCCTCTGTTAAAACAATCGGTGTATTTATTACACCTAAAACAGCATTTTCTATGCAGGAAACAGAAATATTAGTTTCTGCACAGAAAATGCTGTAGTTTGGGACCACACAAAAATATCATGTACAAATTTTGCACAGAGTAAGTCCCAAACTACACAAATTCTTGTTGGTCCAGGATTTTCCTTGTCAGAATTTCCTGACACTCAGGAATCATTTTGTAAAAAATAAAATAAAATAAAATAAAATATCTGAATATCTTTGAATATTTTTTTCTATCCCCAATTACCACATGCCTGTCAATTTCTGTATCCTTGCAGCCACAAAGAAGTTCCCAACCCCAGTTTAGGCCAATGTAACTTTAAGAGCTGCCTTAAAGACCAGTCCGGCCACTGGTCTCTTTAGCTCATTGCTGGCTACTCTGATTAATCTGATTAGTCCTGACTTGTCACAACTCTCTCCATAGCTCCAGAACCTGTCCCCAATGCCCTTTCTTGGAAATGCCATGAATTATGTCTGTAAATTTAAACTTGCAAAGCATGTATTCTACCACAAGGCAATGGCCGCCACTCCCACCCACCCCCATTTTATTCTTCTTTGCTCTTAATGCAATTCTCAGTAATCTATGGATTAATTATATAATTTTAAATCTGCGGATATGTTTTATTATTACTAAGTTGCCTCCATCTCATCTCAGCTATTTTTATCTGACCTTGACCCCCTCCTCTTGACCAACATTCATTTAGATTCCAGTAACTTTTATGTGGCTAATGTCTCTTCCAATGCTTTAAGAAACTTTGAAGTTCCAGGTTTTCATGGTGTCACATAGTTTAAAAGACAGGTTGATATGAATATATTTAAATAATACTTGAATAACAACTTTACCTTTTCTGACACACAGTCAATCAGATAAAGAGATCAGCTATTTCTGAATTAATGGGGCTTCAAAACTGACAATGTATGCTTTGGGAAATACTGAACAGATGTACCATTGCTTTTTTCTTTTTTTGTTGTTACCCAAGTATTCAGAGCTCTGTGAGAAAAATAAGTCTCTGAAAAGAACATTAAGCTTTCAACCATCCCCTAAAATCATCCAGGCACAGGAAAGAAAACTGATTCTTAAGGAAAAGTGACAGAGGAAGGACAATATGTTACCTCATAAATTTCACTAATAGAATTTTCAGCGACTGCTAGTCATGCAGTGGCTTTTAAGAAAACCATTCCCCTTGCATGTAATAGACCCTGGAAAGTTACAAATGCTTATCTATTATAGACTACATTCTGCCATCTATAAAGAATGGATATCTAGGAATAAGGGGAAAAAAACCATCCTGCAATATCTGAATAGTTGTTTCCTAGAGTTAATGGCACAAGAGAAACACCACTTCCATCATTACAAAGGTTCACTCAATCATACCTACGCTGGGCATCTTAGTATCTCTGTGTTGAAGGATGTCTTTGACACTAATAGGAACAAATCAAAATGCACTTCAGCCTTTCCATTACATTCATAATAAATTCTGTAAGCTCTCCTCTGACAAACAAAGCAATTGCTTTATCTCTTTATCTTTCTCCTAGCCTCCCTGTGTGTTCAAAGCAAGCAACTGCATATTGATTTACAGGAACCAATCAAAGATCAAGATCACGAACAGGAAAACATTAAGCACTGTATTTAAACAGGGTTTGTAGACCTAATCCACAGACACATATGTTATCATTAACTTATAAAGAGTAGCATGCCACCATATTAAGAAAAAGACAGGAAGATTTATTCCTGGAGGTGGGACACTGGAAGGAAGGCATGGGCTTAGAAGTCAAACAGCTTCAACTTCCCAGGGTGGGACAGGGGTTGCCTTCAAATAGTTTCTGGCTTATGGCAACCCTAAGGTGAATCTATCACAGGGGTTTCTTGTCAAGATTTGTTCACAGGAGATTTGCCTTTGCCTTCCTCTGAGGCTGAGGAAGTGTTATTTCCCCAAGGTCACCCAGTGGGCTTCCATGGTCAAGCAGGTAATCAAACCCTGGTCTCCAGAGTCATAGTTCAATGCTCAAACCACCACATCATCCTGGCTTTCTTGGGATGGGGAGGGGGAAATATATTGAAAATGGTAAAGGGTCTTCACATTCATTGTAAGTATACCATGCTATTTTCTTGCCATATTGCAAATGGAGTTAACACTGAAATGACTAGCGCCTTGCTTAAACCCAGTTCAGCAAGATTCCACTGGTGGTAGAAGTCACTGCATTTTTAGATATTCATTTTGGATGTTCTGAGAAATTTCACTGCATTTACAATGAAAACTACAAATGTGGCTAAGAAACTGCACAAAGAATTAGGAAGTTGCTTCTTTGAATCTCAACTTTGCCACAGACTAATTCAATACTCTTAAGGATAGCACTATGTCTTGATCTCAGCTACAGTGCAGGAATATATCTACAATATGGGGATAATAATTGGATTCATCTGCCTTACAGTGGTGTTCTGTGGGTAGCTTACAATGTGATTTCTTTAAGCCTTTTGAACATTTTTAAAGACTTCAGGCCCAGCCTTTGACAAGTTGCTGCCTGAATGTAACAAGATGGTAGCTATCCTCCCAACTGTGTGTACAAAAGGCAACTAGATTGATCATTGAATCTTATTTAATTCAAGTGCAGGAAAGTCTCTCCCAATGCATTTAGGTAGAACCGGCTAGGTTAGAAGGCCCTGGAAACAGTGGCAGCCAGTGGCTCCCATGCCAGTGGGGCAGAGCATCTATTCCAGGTGTTGGTTAGTTTTAAAGGAGCTATTCAGGGTGCTGGACCTATTTAGGAATAATATTCAGCACCCTGGAGAGGTCTTTAAAGCTGGAATTAAAAACTGGAGTGAATTATCTACCTCAGTCCTGCCAACTACACCAGATGTGAAATTTTCATAACACTATAGGCAGGCTTGCTATACAAAGACATTTCACTGTCAGAAGAGATAAACAGTTTGGTTTAACCAGACAGACACAAAATATATGGCAACATGCACCAGAGATCATGCTCAACACATCTAACGAGTGATGGGTTCTACTACATGCATTTATTCAACAGGATATGCAGCACCCTCCTTCATTGTAGTGAAGGATCTCTTCAGGCATGAAGAACATAACACACAAATTTTCAGACAAAAGGAAGAGATTTTTTATTTTTTATTTTGTACAAAAGAAGCATGATTTCATCAAGGGGTACACACGTTGTTCACACTATGACATGTGCAGTTTGGTTTTCTTTGTCTAAAATTTTGAGAAAAATCTTATACAAAGGGCGCTTATCTGTAAAGGGGGAGTCTATTCTTCACTGGCACTCTCATGTTGTGCAGTCTTGTGTGGGAGGCACCAGAAAGCATTCCTAAAATAAGCAAGTTTGCTTTAACTCAGCTCAGTGTGTCCTGTGGCTTGGAGAAGTGGGGAGGAAAGAGGCTTAGACTTTCTGGAAAGAAATCTCCTCCTTCAGAGAGCTATTTAAAGCTGGAAGTAAAACCTGGAGTGAATTCACTGTTCCACTAAAATGGGAGCTACCAGCCACCACAGATTGGGAAGGCCATGTGACATACAAACCTATCTGCTCCCCACCCCTCTGCACTCTGTCAAACGACTAAGGGTGCAAAGGATGTCTGCAGGTTTTCTCATCCTTGACATAACAAGACATCCCATTGGGGATAAAAATGTCAACCACCACAAGATTTTTCAGAAAGAGTGAAAAGACCAGCAGTCATTTTCTCTTTAGGTGAATTTTAACAAAAGGGTGATCTGTTGTGCACAAAGTGTTATTTAATGTGAAATACAAGGTCTTTGGGTTTTGCTCAAAAATGTTTTGTGAAAAAATACCATAAAATGCACATGAATCCTTATCATCCAAAAGTTCATTCTCACATGCAAGACTGCCACAAGAAAAAAAAATTATCCTTACTAATTAATACTTCATAATAGGGTGAAGAATTATTAGAACATCTGTCCATTTCAAAACAACTTTGAGTCTGTGGTAGAAGTGAAATTTATCTTTTTAAAAAACCCCAAACCTCATGTGATCCATTGTATGTGTTTATAAAAACACCCAGTTAGCAGATGCCACTCTGTATCTCTCCCCACCAGTTTCTTGTCCATTAGGGAAAAGTACTCAGTACCACCTTTCATATATTAAATTAACGGGGGGTGGGGGTTGGTGGTGATGGAGGACTGCACGTGCCATCCCTGATCTGGTAACTTCACTTTAAAGTATACATTTCCTCTGTGCATGTCACCACACACACTTTGGGCTCTTTTTGTACAAGGAGCCCTGGGAAAAAAGGCCCTTCTTGTGAGGAATGAAACCTACGTGTCTGTAGTTGTTTACGGTCAGGCTCTAACTACCCACTAATCTTAATGTAGGGAAGTAGGGACAGCGTGTATGGTCGTGGCCATTTATCCTCACATTCAATGTAAAGTATGAAAGGTAAGACTATAAACTATAAATTATTGGTATGGCAACATTAAGGACTTTGTCAGACAAGCCTCTACCAATGTTCTTTTGCTACCATATTTTGCACCATTTTTCTGCCAGCAAAAGAACCCTTTTTATCAGACCTGCCTGTAATAGTGTTAAAAGGTAGCCCCAGCATTAGCAGAGCACGAATGCTAATGCTGTGTACTTCCATGCTCATGATCTCAGTGGTTCTTGTGAGAAGACGCAAGCATGGTTTAATTTAAAAATACAGCAAAGGAAACACAAAAGAGTACACACAAGCACAGAAACACACGCAGAGTCCCAAGTAAACCAGGGAGGTTCATTAAAAGAGTATCCCACTCCTGGCTTTCTCAGTCTCAACCAGAAGTGTTCTGCCCATTGACAATGTAATCATGAGAGGAAAATGGTACGCAGGTTCAGATGCAGGCAATACTGGCATAAATGCCACAGCAAATCTATTGATGGCTTGGCCCGTCAATAAAAAAATTATGTCAATAAAAAAAACACATAATGGCCAAAGCACGACATCATCTGGCATGCTTACCCTTTCACATTCATTAGGTGTCATTATGACGCCATATTTGCCATGTCTGAAAAAGTCCTAAAAGTATCTGTGTTAAAAGTAAGATTTCAAACATAACTAGTGACACAACCTGGAGTTCTAATTTATACAGATATAAATGTCAATTTGGAAGGACCAACTCCTTTACTGAAATAAACCAAGATTTTCACATGAACAAGGAATCCATATCTATAGAGGAGTGCACAGAAACCTTTGTTTTAGATCACCACTTTAAAACTATTTCCCCCACTATTAGCCTGCTTCCATAAAGCTCTAAGACCCCAAATTCTTATTTATTATTTGATCCCTCTTTATAAATAACCATTATAACTGCACTTGCCATTTGTCAGTGGATCCCAGTGCTGGGTATGAAAGCAAGAGTGCTGCAAGATCTGAGTGCACAGATGATAAGTGTGGGGCTGTTGTTTTTCTTCTCCTGATAATATTCATGCTTGAAACCTATTTTCAGTGCCAGGTGTAGCTTGTTTCCTCTCCATTACATTTGTAGGAAGCAGCACATCCGTGTAATTCACTCAGCAGCATTTGAGATTTTGAACATTACACCACTGTCTGGGAATGATTTTTTTTAAAAATCTACTTCATTTATGAACTAAGTAACAAATGTATAGTGAAACCATTGTAAAGGATTTCATCCATCAGCTGAGTATCAGAATAAGTATTTATTACAATGCATATAGCAGACTGCTATTCTATATACAGTTATACACCCTTAATTTCCACTTATTTCAAACCACTCAAGTATAACCATAAAGTAAAAAGTTTATATAATTCTGATCATTCTGAAAAGTTTATATAATTCTGATGATTCTGAACATGTAAACAGGCAAGAAATTGAAATAATGTATGGGTGAAGTGGCAGAGAACAATTATTTTAATTTTGAAAACTGTATTGTCACTGCTGTTACTACAAGGCTAAATATTTGTTTCTGTAGCTGCTAAATAACTCAAGGCATCACCACCCTTTGTACAATTGGATGACTTGGACTGGGGTGACAAATGTAGGTTCTAGGGTCACATCTGGCCCTTAATTTCAAAAATGCAGGTGATCAATTACCATTTCTAGCAAGTCTGATCAGCTACTTATTCAACAATCTGGAAGCTAGAGAGCAAGAACAAGAGAGAAAAATAAGGATGCAGAAACAAAACAAAACAAAAAGACAGGAAGAGGGGAGGAAGGAGTAATTCACCAACTTGGGGCTCTAGTCTCACCCAATGTTAACTTCAGCCCTGCCTACCCCTACCAAGAAGACACATATAAATGCCCCCTCCCCCCAGGAAACTTTGTCCAAGGTAGAAGTAAAAAACATCAACACATGCAATCAGTGACCATTAGGTAGCTCCAGGTAGACAGATAGCCAAGTGCATTTGAGCATGTTGGCTGAGAAACTACAACACACTGATGAAGCATAAATATCCACCAGCACACTTACAGGAGGTGACAGATGCAACAGAAACTTTTATCTTTGCCTAACTACTCTCTCCATTGTGCAGCAATAGCCAGTGGGCTGCCATGCACAGCTCTCTCACCCTGAATGGCTGTGGTAAGAAGGGTACCTAGGGTCATAACAGATGCTCTTGATCATCTAGATAAGAGGGAGTAGCCTCTGGCATCAGCATAAGGCTGCTCCTCTCTCCCTTGGTTCTCAAGAGCAACCAGAAATGTGCTCAGGCACACTGATAAAGTTGACCAGTGGCAGGGGACAGAGAGCTGCACTCAGCAACTCTCCCAGATGTTGTTGTGCACTGGTATGAGGTCCTTGCAGAAGAAGGTACTGGATACCTTCTTTATACAGTATGAAAAGTACATAAATAGGTGTAAGTTCTAGTTATACCTATATATTACACCAACAGAATGCTATATAATGTCTCCTCTTCTCTTTTCTAAGTGACCACAACCATCAGTTACAACATTATGATGATGCTACATAGGATTCCATGATACTTATGCCACCAGGTTCTGCTACCAATGAGCAACCATGCCCTATCAAGAATCTGTAGCTCACCAAGATAAAAACTTAACTTTACAAACACAGATGTAAGTTCTCTGTTATTTCAATATTTCATGGTATCTATGACAAAAAGTACACCTTGGGAACATTGTGAGCATAATGGCCTGAACTGTATTCATAGTCTAGTTAGGAGCAGAACTATTGAAGCAAGCGTTCACCATTCAACACTTATGTAAATCTCATTGATTCAATGGGTCTATTCCAGTTGGAACTACCAATATGATTCAATGTTCAAGGACAATGTCCCCCCCCCCACTTGGGCATAATATCATAAATGCATCATTCTCATATATTATTCTCTGGCTGTTTTCACATGCACCTTGTTTACTATAGTGATACAGAGTTTACTCATACAGATTGAACAGGTGTGGAAAATGCAAATTAATTCATGATCCTGCTCGAATTTTAATATATCCAACATTTGTTGGATCAACATTTAGGATTAGTACTCATTTAGAAATTATGACCTTCTTATTTTGAACCAAAAACTAATCATTAGGCTGAATCCCTAGAGCCCATACCAGAGTCACAATAGTAATTTATACTGCATCTGGGGAATATTCACATGCCTGCAGAACTTAACATATGTAGTATGGGAAATGCACATCAAAACATAATCAAAAATATATGGACGATTTATCTATCTATTTATTTGTGCAATATCTGTGCCACTTTTCTCCCAAAGTGGGACCCAAGGCAGCTCACAGAACAATTAAAATCACAATTAAAATCAATTAAAACATACAAGGTGAAAAAAAAAGATAAAACAGCATACAAAGAAGAAATTAATAATAATGTTTATTTATCCTGTATGTCAAGCACTGGTGACACAGAAAGACAGCACAAATTCTATACAAGCACAATCTCATATCAGTAAACTCAAAAGAAAGTTTAATAGACTTCAACATGTCTTTTTCCTAGGTGAGTATAGAACTGCAGTTCACCTGGGGGATGGGCCAGGTCACTGTAACAATTCTTGGTGCTTTATCAGACATCTGACTTGTTTACTGATTTTTTTTGGTGACTGTTATTGGTGTACCCCAATTCCCCTAAAAATATCAAAATTGCCAAGCTCCTTGTTTTTCCCCACTGGCAATTCTCTAGCATTACTTGGATTTATTGTTCTAAGGCTTTAAAATGCAATCTTATTTGATGGAGGGATGGAAAATATTCTTTTGCAACCCATTAAATATGAAAAAAAAAACTTTTGCCAAGTTTAAGTATATAGTTTGTAGAAAATTGTTAGATGTTAAATGCAAAAAACCCAACATAAAATACATGCTTATTTTGAGATAATATCACATCTCTAGAAAAAAAGTAAAAAACAATGTCATTTCGAAATATGTTTTCACAAAGATGTTAGCTAAAAAAATAAGAAAAGGAACATATCGGTTTCCTTCTTTTAAGTTTAAACTATGAATACGAAAAGTATTTGTTCCCATTGCAATAACTTGAATGTGACTTGTCTGAAAAACTACCTACACTACAAATGTAGATTGGAAACTTTCTGGTTTTAATCTTTGCTGAATCTGCCAATGGTTGCAAGACTTTTAAGAAGGGATGTCTAAGCTTAAAAAAAGGAGGGGGATGTAATGAACCACAATGCAAACGTTCTCAGGCACCCAGTGCAGTTGTTTTACTCTGCTTCCAACTCAGAGCTCCTAATTTTTGGTATAATGAGGATATGATGTTTCTTTTGCAAACAAAACAATGACTGGTAACAATGTTATTTTTCCCCCCTGTGTAATGAACAATGTTTACTCATTTTCTCTCTTCCTTTTTTTAGGTCAAAAAGTGCCTGAGGCCCACCAGCTGGTATGAACCCCTCCCTCCAGATTCCAACCACAATTGCACTGGCCCCTGAGGAAGAAGAAGAGCAGTCAGGCACATCTCCTTCATGCCTGGGCCCGAGTGGCTGGTAAGATCCCCCTTCCCCATCATTGCTCTGATCACAGGGAGAGGAAAAGAGGAGCCTGCAGCTGATTACCTTAATCCCTACTTACCATCCCTTTTTGTATTTTACCTTTTTTTAGAGGGTGTGCTTGAGGACAGGGAACTGTCAAATTGTTGATTTGTAAGGTGCTTTGGGAGGCTTTCTGGCTAAAGAACTAAGGATAAATACTATAAACAAATAAACAAGCCTTGAGAGACATTCTGAAAGGATGTTTTGATGTTTTAGGCCATTTTCTCAAAGAATTGGGCATTTGCAGGACTGAGATAAGCAGAGCCCTGTTTACACTGGGCAAAGTAGGCTCCCAGTACAGATCTGCTTGCCTCAGTCCTATCTGCTATCATTCAAACAAGGCATTCCCTTTCTTTGGTGCTGCCAGTCTGCTCATCATGACACCTCAACGTTACAACTTCCTTGGCAGAGTTAAGCAAGCAAGCAAGCAAATTCTCCCCCATCAAAAGAAAGTGGCATTTTAACTCTGACAAAAGATCCTAAACAGAAATAGAGCAGCAAGGTGAGTTCAGTTGGTAGACTGTCTGCTTGAAAATATGGCCTCCAGCTGCTTCCTGTTGCCAGATGTACAAAACATGCCAGTTTAAAGGCTTTCATTCCAATTATAAAAACAATGTGAAGAGCTGCTTATTTGAATTTAGCCTCATCATTGTTGTTGTGTTGTTGTTGTTTTCTAAATGTCTTCTATATATGACTTACTCTGTATGGTTTAAATTGCACTAAACTACTAACAGGACTAAGCTTATCTGTAATCCTAGCATCAATTATTATAAATGGCTCCAAAGTTCCTCATATGTAGATCCAAAGTAAGTAGATGTAGCTCATTAGAGCTGCAAACTAGTCTTGCTTTAATTAAAAATAGGCAAGGTGATGTCAGCCCTTGGTTCTAAAAATAATGTTGCTTCTTGCATTTTTTTGGGGGGGGGGGGAGGGGGAAATCCAGTCTTTTGCCTAAGTCCTCAAGTACTGCATTTACCTCCATTATGTCTTAGAGACTTCACAAATATCTCTAATGTTGATATTACAGGAGGTTCTCAGTGCATGGTTTGTGTGTTCAAGGCATGGAAAATGAGCTGTGCAATTACAAAATAACCACCAAATAATATACATATAGCAGAGGACCTGTGGAGAATTCTTTGTGTTTAAATTATAGTGAAGCATGTAGCACTTGATTCACAAGCTCTCCAGCCACACTGCCTGGGAAATAAGATGTTTACATATATTGGTTCCCTCACTATGAAAGTCTAGTATTAGAGAATATAACCTCAAAAACATCATTTTTGTATTTCAATCACTGTGGTAAGGTATGAGCAAGCTAAGTGAACATTTTTCTCGGGCCTTTAATTATTCCTCACAACAGAGATGAAGTAGCCCCCTGAAGGGGCCATCTTTTAAAACAGCAGCAGCAGCATGATAAATGAGGAAAGAACAGGAAGCGGCATTGAATTTTATAGGACCCAGCATGGTGCGGTAGTTTGATTGTTGGATTAGGACTCTGAAGACCAGGGTTTGAATCTCCACTCAGCCATGGAAACCCACTGTGTGACCTTCAGCAAGTCACACACTCTCCATCTCAGAAACCCCTGTGATAGGCTATCCAGTATGATCCACACTACTTGCTTGACAGGCTCTTCTATGAATTAGCAATGTATATAGGTTAGCTGGATTGCAACCCAGGCCATCAGCTTCTGGCAGAAACTACATTGTATAGATAATGGATGGTCCCAAGTGGAAATGGGGGAAAATCATATGCAAAGCTCTGTTTGAATACAGTTATAATACCAGTTGTATCATACATGCAGTAAACCACTTGAACGAGAATACTGTAATACAATACCATCAGCCCTCCATAGCTACAGATTCTTTATCCACAGATTCACCCATCCACAGCTTGATTTTTTTTAATTCCAAAAGGCAAACCTTGCTTTTCACCAATTTATATAATGGGACACCATTTTACTATGCCATTGTATACCATGGGACTTGAGCATCCATGGATTTTGGTATCCACAAGAGGTTCTGGAACCAAACTCAAGTGGATACCAAGGGCCCATTGTATGTTCAAATCTCAGTCAAGAGGCAAGAATGTCAGTCTCACAGGCAAATATGAACACTCTAAAAAGACAGTTGCTCTCATTGGTGGTATTCTAGGAGTGGATGAGCAGTTAGTGTCTTTATAAAGCAAAGGGCCCTTAGCACCAAACAATCCATTCTGTGAATAGAAGTACATTCATAACAATTTCCAGCTTCCAACTATCCGTAGTTTCCTGCATCACATAACAGTGGGGGAGGGTCTGTTGTGGAACCAAACCCCAGCAGATACCAAGGGGCCACTGTGATAAGGCTAGAAGAAGCGATGCCCAGATATGGCATATCACAATGGTGTGAAACTAATGGACTTACCTCACTAGGAAGAACTTTAAGAAAGTCCCAGTTATCCTCCCAATCCACCACTCCATCCCCCAGCAATCTACTTTGCTTCAAGGACAGGACAATTGAATGATGGCATTGGGCTACATGAAGGCCAATAGCACCAAGAACACTAGCAGAACACACTTCCTCCTGAGTAAACTTACATGGAATGGAGCTGCTATTTATTTATACAATCACCCTTTTATCCTGTAAGAAATATCAGCTTTGTCCCTGAGCTTCCATAGTTTGTTCTCTTTAAGTGCTGAAAGGCTGTTATGATGGGACAGCCCAGTTCTTAAAACTCAGGCTGGCTCAGCAATTATATTAAATCCTAGACTATTTGCTAAGGAAGACATGATAATGAATAAACTGGGAAACTAGTGTAGGTGAGAGTCATTTCTAATTATAGCTGCTGCTGCTCCTCGTCTTCCTCCTTTTCCTCTTTCAAACCACACATCAATTACATTTCTTATGCTGACATTTCTACCAGGATTACAGGTTTGTCCATGTCTTCATGTCATGAAATAGAAAATATTTCAGTATGGAGCCAATCTACCATACTCTGCTCTATGAAACCCTTCCCTCTCAAAATAGCCCACCCCTGCCCTGGCACATTACTGTCTCTGAGGTGGGCTCAGGGTAAGCAAGGAGGGAACAGGCAGGCAGTAGGAGAAGCAAAGGGCTGCTGTGCAGCACCAGCAGAAGTGATGAATGGCAGCTGAGCAGAAGAAGCAGTGTGGGAACTGTGAGAGGAAGTAGTAGCAAATGGCCTGGGGTGCGACCATGGTGGGCAGAAAGTGGAGAGATGCCGACTTAAGGCCCACCTAAGGCCTCATTTTGACTCAAACTAGGAACACCAGGATATATCCAGAGTGCATAATTATAGCAGTGCTATGCATACATCATCTGGAATCCTAGGGTTATAGTTTGGTGACATCCTTAAAATTCTCTAGTCATTCCCCTGAACTACTTTTTATTTCATTTTTTATTTTATTTATTGGATTTATATCCCACCTTTCTCTCAAGATTGGAGATTCAACTACAGCATTAGAGCTCTCTGGCACAGAATTCTGAATAGTTCATGAAACTAGAAATCACAGGATTCTATGGACTTTTTCAGACGGGGACAAAATATAGCATCCCCATCTTGCCAGCTATTTCCTGCCCAGCTCCCTTCCCTTTAGCACTTTAAAATTAGAAATTATCAGACCTACCCTTAATCATGGCATACAGAGTGCTCCCCTCCCCTCCGGCAGTCCAGGAGTGAATGGAGCTCTCACAGAGCCCCATTCTCTTCCTAGAAAGCAAATCCCGGCCGTTTTTGCAAGAGAACGATCACGCAGGAAATTCAAAAATAAAACTCAAAATAAAAGGTTAAAAATTTCACCAAGCACATACAAACATTTAAAAGACCCCAAGTAACATGGGGAGGGGGGGGAAGTGTGACACTTACTTGGATGTCCCAATCTTACCCAAAAATGTTTGGCAGGGACCTCCCACTGTGGCTGGCATCGTGCCAGCAGAATGGGGCAACTCATCACTCGCTCGTGATTCCATTTCAGAAATGGAATGGATGATCTATTGACGGCTTAAGCCATCAATAAAAAGGAATGCAGATGGAATGGGATCAACATGGGGGCATAATGGGTCAGGGATGACATCATGTGACCATAGAATCATAGAATTGCAGAGTTGGAAGAGACCACGAGGGCCATCCAGTCCAACCCCCCTGCCACGCAGGAAATCCTGATCAAAGCATCCCCGACAGATGGCAATCCAGCCTCTGTTTAAAGACCTCCAAGGAAGGAGACCCCACCACACTCCGAGGGAGTGTGTTCCACTGCCGAACAGCTCTTACTGTCAAAAAGTTCCTCCTCATGTTGAGGTGGAATCTCTGTTCCTGGAACTTGCACCCATTGCTCCGTGTTCCAGTCTCTGGAGCAGCAGAAAACAAGGATGTTCAAGTCCTATAGCGATCTCCTATCGTCCCTGTAATGGATTTTTTTGGGGTCATCTGATAATCTGAAGCCATAGGAGATATAGTGGCATTTAAGTTCTGTAACTGTGTTGTGTGGATGCAAACCTGGTTAAACAATTCCACATGAAGAATTCCTTGAAGAATTCCACATGAAAGAGCTAACTTTTCATTGTTTGACACCCACGCTGTGCTGTGCTTGGGAGGTATAACCTTTGAAAAAGTCCACAGCCTTCCATTCCCCCTTGTCCCTCCCTTCCAAAATTGTTATGGTTGCTTCTATCCTGTGAAAAAAATCTGTGCTGTGAAGAAGTTCTGCAGGTCACAATTCAGAAAAGTTACTTTTGGGGGACCAACTCTCCCAAAGCAGCAGTCATTGTAAATTAAAAAGTCACCCCCTCCATTGTATGCCACCCACCTGGATGGAAAGGCTTGTCTTGGGGAGCTACCTGCTGCTCTGATGCATGTGAATGTGTGTGTGTGTGTGTGTGTGTGTGTGTGAGAGAGAGAGAGAGAGAGAATAACAATGTTACCACTCCCACACCATGCTGTTCTAGTGCTATAGTGACAAAGACTCTGGAAAGGGGCTGGATCTCCCCTGATTACTACATTTCCCCACTCAAAGCATGTCCACCGAAAATCAACGTGAAAGCACAACTGCCCTTTCACAGAGAAAATCATAGAATAACAGAACTGGTAAAAGAGGCCATTAGCAGATTATTTCTGTAAGAAAAAAAAACATGTTTAAAATGGTCTCCCATGCAACAACCACAGAACAGTGACAACTTCATGTGGTACACCCCAAGGGAAGGTGCTATTCTTCAGATGTAATTGTGATTTAGCTGCCTCATGTGATAAGGCTCATAGTTACAGGGCAAAATGTCTATAGCATCACTAGCTCAGGCAGGTCCTCCTGAGGTGAAGGTTAAGAACTACTGTTTGCCATAATCAACAAAGCCTCGGCTAGGAGAACCTGGAAGCAAAGAAGAGAACGAGGGCAGTACTTCAGCCCTTAGCAACCTTGCTGGGTAGGGACAGTAGTGAAGATGGGGAAGACAGTGACTTGGGTCCTTAACATGTTGTTGCTGGTGCACAGCAGAGACTTAGGACGTTATCAGACACATCAAATACACCATCATAATGATGCCACATAAATGCAAAAGGGCATGCATAGCAGACAATATCGCCCTTTCGTGTTTAAGTCTTGTCAAAAACCCATCCTATTTTATTGATGGCTTATAGCACTTTTGTGCTGGGGCACGCACCTTTGTAATGATGTGAATGCAGCATCAATGGCCGGTCTGGCCAGAACACGTCTGGATGAGATGGTGACATCCAGGTAGGTGATGTACTTTTTATGACCCTCCCTAGTTTACCTGTAAATTTTTAAGTGTGTTTTTATGCTTTTTTAAACTTTTGCAGTGAAATTTTTGTTTTTGAGTTTCCCACACTATATATTCTCATGAGGATACACAGGATAATAATAAATAAATAATAATAAAATTTATTTATATCCCGCCCCTCTGCGAGCAATCGGGGCGGCTTACAACAATAAAATAATACACAGTATAAAACAACTCAAAATCCCTCCCCCCCTTAAAACATTATTAAATTAATACAAATTAAAATCAATATATAATAGTTTATTAAAAACCCTTTCGAGCAAGCAGCATCAGTTTGGAGGTCCAGAAGCAACCTCCAGAGGGGGTTCCTGAGGCTGGAGTTAGCTATTCTGGAAAAGCCTGCCTGAAGAGAACCGTCTTGACAGCCTTTTTAAAGCTGTCTAATGATGTCAATAGGCGGATCTCATCCGGCAGGCCGTTCCACAATTTGGGGGCAACAGCTGAGTAAGCCCTCTGGGAGGTGGTCGCCAGCCTAGGTCTTTGTGGCTGCAACAAATTCCTCCCAGAGGACCGGAAAGCACAGGGAGGATTATAAGGGAGAAGGCGGTCCCTGAGATAGCTTGGGCCCAAGCCATTTAGGGCTTTAAAGGTGATAACCAACACCTTGTACTGGGCCCGGAAGCTGATAGGCAGCCAGTGGAGGGACCTCAGAACCGGAGTAATGTGGTCCCTCCTAGATGTCCCAGAAACTAGCCTGGCTGCCATATTTTGTACCAGCTGTAATTTCCGAACTAAGCACAAGGGTAGCCCCATGTAGAGTGCATTACAGAAATCAAGACGTGAGGTTACCAGCGCGTGCACAACAGTCTCAAGATCCCTTACTTCCAGAAAAGGGTGCAGCTGGCGTATCATCTGAAGCTGATAGCAAGCGCTCCTGACTGTCACATTTACCTGATTTGTCATCAGGAGTGACGAGTCAAGGAGCACCCCTAGACTGCGAACACAGTCACTGGAGGAGAGTGTGACCCCATCCAGGACTGGAGATTGCAACCCGATTCTTGGATTTTGAACGAGGAAGTGAACGGAGCTCTGTTTACTCCTCCGTCATTGCCAGGGAAGCCTTTTGCCAGTATAGAAGGTAAGTGTGGCATGGGGAGCTCTTTTGCCAGCATAAAAACAACAAAGTTATGCTGGCAAAATAAAAGGATTTAGGGGGATGGTCTGATAAAGTCCAGTGATGACAAAAAACTGCTTCCTCCTCCCATTGAGTACCAGGTGGGGAGGGAGTAGCTTGGGCCCTGCTTCTATCAGGTTAGCCGCCACCACCATAGTCCCCTTTGGCTCAGTGTCAGTTCCATGGCTGCTTCACCCCAGGATGGAACTAGCATTGAACCAAGGTGGAACATGGACACAGTTGCAGCAGCAGAAGCAGTGACACTATAAATAGTTCCCAGGTTGCTCCCCTCTTTCCTCACAATCCACAAGAGGAGGAGGAAAAAGATAATGTAGCTTCCATCATCACAGTCACTGCTGTGCACCACCATCAACATATTGATAAGAGCTGAGTCGCTGCCCTCATCTTTGCTGCTCCCTCCGCTACCTGCCCTAGCTTCACCAACCATGCCAAGTGGCAGCACCTCAGAAGGATTTGTTTTTTCTGCTCCAGCCCAGTCCGGCCAACCCCCATACTGCTCCTCCAGCTGAGCTATTGAGTGAGGAGCAACAGTCAATGCTTGGATAGGGCTCAGAGGCAGAGGGGTGAGGCAGCAGTGACAGTGGCAGGCACAGGCCCATAATGGAAACAGCAACAGTGGGGACAGCTGCTTTGAGAGCAGCCACTGTGCCTGGGGGAGAAAGGAGGATTGTGTTCCCGTTTTTCATCTGTGAAATGTTGGAGGGTATGGTGCAGAAGGTTCGAGCTCTTTTCTTTTTTACTGTTGCTACAGCATCAACAAATTTGGCAGATGCTGGATTTCCTCCAGCCCCCATAACCTGCCTGACCTTGCTCTACCAGAACATCTGTTCCCATTGGGGACTGGAGAAATAATGCAGGGAGACTTCTCCTCAGCACAAATGACACATACAGCTTCCCTTTCCCATTGGGGATTCTGGGAGTAGGTGACGAATTGCTAAAGCTCTCATTTAAGATCAGGAACTTTAAGAAGGTTGAAAATAGGATGAAATCAGTGAGAAGGTTAAGAACTAGAGAAAGGAAGAAGGGGAAATAAAGATGGAATCGAAGAACAGGAGAGATGAGGTAGAGGAAGCATTCGCGTACGTAAATAGAGTCAGATAGTAAAAAGAGTTGATTAAAGGGAATAGAAGGAAGGGAGGAAAATAAAGACAAGGTAATTACAAAACACCTTGAGTTATTTGGACAGGGGAAGTCAGAATATTTATTTATTGTGGTTGATCATGGATATTTATATGTGGCGTCTTTATTTTTAGCTTCTGTAATGGCAGGATGATTATACTAATAAAAAATTATATGAGAAAAAAAATAAACTCATTTAAAGGTTCACTCAGCCTTCCATCCTTTCGTAGGTCGGTAAAATGAGTACCCAGCTTGTGGGGGGCAATTAGCTAACACACATTGGAAACTGTTTAATGCAGTGTAGATGTGTAAATAGCTATTGCTTAAAACAATTTGTAAGCCGCTCTGATAGCCTTGAGGCTGGAGAGCGGGGTATTAATAAATAAATAAATAAAAATAAACTCCATGACTACAATGTAAATGATTTTCCCATGATTAAGTTGCAATTACCTGGCAACCCACTACTTCCAACAGACACCCACAAAGCTACTTCTTATTTCTCTATTGCCTTGACAATCTGTCATTCTTCATGCTGGATATTGTCACTGGTTTCTTCAATAAAAACCAAGTGCTTGGCTTTGTGCACAGTTAACAATCTCAGGGGTTTATTGTCCCTACAGAACCTTTATCTGATCCCCTTAGACTCTGGCTAATGTCATGCTATTTGTTGACTTTGCAGTATGCCAAGCCAGTGCCCTGATGTAGTTAAATGGGAGGAAAAAACTTTAATAATTCATCATAGTTTACTTTGAAAGCCTCAAGAAGCACTCAGCATCTAGGATACAGAAGTATATTGTACTCTGATGGATGATAGATGCCAGTATCATTTTTTATGAGTCCAAGATGGGGCTGAACCTTGTTGAGTGAAATGCTTTGCTGGTATATCATGAAATGTGTGGCACTGTGGGTGTTTTTTCACAAAGTGTACAGTATATGTACAACTTGTTCTGCCTTTGAAGGAGGAGCAGCAAAAGATGAAGATGTGTCACCCATGACCATCTCACCATGAGGAATAGCATATGCTAAGAAATAACTGCAAGGGCTCTTCTCACCACCAGCAGAGCTAATGAAAAATCTCATTCTTGCAAGTTTGCAGAAAAAGCAAACACTCTTCTCCTTGTTGTTGTTGTTTTGACTCCTTGCCATTTGTGAAAATGAGAGCCAGCTTTCACAGCTCTGAAAGTGAGAGGCTGAAGAAACATCTGAGCAGCAGCAGAGAAGAGATGTGCATGAGTGAGCATCACACAGCCTGAAAAAAAGTTGGCACAGGCTGCTTCCGAAAACAACCTAATCCAATTTGGGGAATCAAATTCACTAACGGAAATCATAGTCTCTTCTTTAGCAGTGCATAAAACAGAAGCTACATTCCAAGATGTCTGGGATTTTGATGATACCATTTTGATGATGCCACTTACTTTTCCAGGGTGCCAGTTACACGACAGAAATTGTCGCGGTGCTTACCGTGATTTTGTGGTCACGAATCCATCCCTCGCTGTTTATACGATTTATGTCACTGATCTGGATATCCCGGGTGGTCCCGTGACTGATATTTACACGTCCAAAGTTCCGGGGTTTTTTTAGGTTGTAGGGTTTTTTGTTTTTGTTTTTGTTTTTTGTTTGTTTGTTTGTTTGTTTGTTTTTTGGCTGTCAATCAAGTATGCGATTACTCATGTTTTCACAACCTCGGTGATGCACTTCCTTTAAAGTTCCGTGCCACGAGCAATGCTATTGGCTGGCTGGGGGGGAGACAGGGGGGCAGAGGTTTGGTATTCCCCTCGCTTCTTTAAAATGTTAACCCTTGAAACAGAGGCAGAAGGCACTTTTCAAAGACCTCAGATGGAGGCACAATTAAACCATCTCCTTTCCTTTTGAAAGCAAGCCAAGTAGAGGCTAGGCATTTTGAAAGACCCAGACTGAGATCTTTCGCTCAGATGCAGGGAGATCAAGCCGAGTGAGGTTGGGGGGGTTGGGTTTCCCCTTGCCTCTTTAAAACGTTAACCCTTACTTCAGAGATTCAGCAGAGATTTCAAGGCATTTTGAAAGGCACAGACATAGGGAATTAAAGGGTGTTCATTCACTCAAAGGCTGGAATACCAGGGAGGTTATCAAGGCAGGGGATCCTCTGCCTACTGTGATCTCTCTGTGACATGCAGTTGAGGAAGAGGTTAAAGCTGAAGGATTTGCAGTGTAGAAATCCATTTTAAAAGGTGATTGAGTACACACGCGCGCGCACACACACAAACATCAACCTTTGTACAGCTGGAAGGGATGCCTTTGTTTTCGGCTGGTAAGGCTGGATCTGTTGAATGCGTGACTGACCCCTCCTTTTCTGGTCCTGAGCTCTAAGCCCGCCCCCAGTCACCATTTCCAGTCATTCCAGTACCGAGACATTTTGTCCCTGGCTGTTTACATTTCCGATTTTCCAAATCCTCCAGTGACTTTTTTAAAAACCGGCACAAACCGCAGGACTGGAAGTCCCGCAGGTTGAGGGATAAAAGGTGCCCCCCCTTCCGAAAATCACGTACCCGACCCGATGTACGTGTAAACTGCCAGGGATCGACACGAATTCTTCCCAGGACATTTTCATCGTGTAAACGGCACCCAAGTCTCCTTTGGATCCACCATATCCAGCCATAATTGTCATGGTAGTGCACTGGTACCTCTGAGCATATCAAGAGGATCAGGCAGCAAAATTTGTTGTAGCAGAGTTGAAATCATCAGGTGAAGAAAGGAGCACACAGATAAAGACATGTGTCTAAACTACAGTACTTCTCTTTACTAAAGCATTTTGGAGTATTATTCACAATGAGTCTGAGACTCCTAGCATACAGACTACATAACACAGCACAATGTACAGTGTTGTCCTGTCACTGTACAGTCCAGACTAAAAGCAAACAATCTGAGAGCCAAGTCAAGTGCAGAGACAGTCAGTGGGTGATCTAGTTACATAGTACAGGTACAGTACAGTCATGGGTTATGCAGTTGGTGGTTTTCACACACATTTTCCCACATAGATAAGGCTCTAGCCTTCATTACCTTCCGACGCCTATCCCCAGACAAAGTCTAGATATGCTTGTCAGCTGCATTTAGCCTTCTCATGGGTGGCCCCTGCAGGCTGTAGCATACCATACTAGTTCTTTATAGTATAAATTTCCAGTGATTGTATATCCTAACACCCTGACAATAATATCTGATCATCTACCTCAATTGCTGTATATTTTGGTTTGGGGCTTTATGTTTTTCTGACAAAGGAAAACAAGCATAACACTTATGAACAAAAGAAATGTCATGTTCTCCTCCCCGTCCCCTTTCCTTAGAGACAAACGATAATGGCATTTCCCTAGATACATGGTAGAAAGCACTGGGACCAGCTGCCACTACCATAATCCTTTTATCTGCACACTGATGACCTAGATAGCCTTATACCTCAAGGATTACACTCGAGCAAGATCCTGTTTTTAGCTACTTAGGCAATTGACCTATTTTCTGATTTCTTAACAACAAAATAAGAACCCTTCTGAATGAGCCCAAAGTTCTGGTGGCCACATCCAGGCTCTGGAATTCCCTTGCTATGCTAGGCAAGCTCTATGTCTATTGGTGACAGGCCAAGCATTCAAAAATAAATAATAATTTAAAAAAACTGACAGGCCTTTGACATTTAAGTTGACTGTGTCCTGAAGGAAATTTTATCTGGTTGAGTGTTTTGTTTTTTTTAATTGTTGTCTTTTAAAAAAATAATAATCTGTGTTTACGTATTAAAGAGCCTTTCTGCTTTTATTGAGTTTCACTATTGTTAGCCATATTGAATGCCATTTTGTAAAGGAAGATGGGGCATAAATTTAAGAGATAGAGTAAATATAGTCCACCATGGTAGTTCTCAAAATTGGCCACACCTGTTCATGGTAAGACCACAACAGTGCTCCCCTTGTTCTTTGTCCCTAGTACAGTAACTGGTAATTCAAATTCCTACAAACCCCAATGAGTCAACAGCTCTCCCTTCTTCTTTCTGCCTAGTCTAGCAACTGACTAATCTAAATATCTCTGAAATCCAAAGTGTAGTTTAGCTATGAAGCAGGGAAGGGTAACCTGTTATCCTCCAGATGTTATTGAATTTCAATGATAAGTGCTGAATGGTAGTTATTTAGCATCTGGATGACAGCCTAACCCTGATAGAAAGTCTCAAATCGCTGATAAACTAATCATCCATGCATTTTTCTAATTCCTTTTTAAAGCCATCTAAATCACCATATTTTGTAGAAGTAACCAACTTAATTTTTTATGTACTGCATTGAAGGATTCATTTCTTTGATCTGTCTTGCTTTTACCAATACTTAATTTGATCATGACTTCATGTTATAAGAGATGTGGGGAGGGGAAAAAAGTATGCACCTTCTCCAGACAATGCACAATGTATGAATATCAGATAGATTTATTTTCCCTAATGCAGCACACTGCACAGGCTGATTGTCTCAGAGCTCTTCCCAGTGACTGTCTCATGTAACCTTTCATGCTTTTATTGTTGTTGTTCAGAGTGCTATGGACCTGCAGAGTGCAGCTTATGACTAACTTCAGTGAGTCTGCTCTGAGTATGACTATTAATTCAATCCACTGTCTAAACTTTCAAGCTGTGATTACTGTAACATATATACCTGCCATCTTCTTTCCTTCATTGTTTGAAGTTGGATTGTCTTAAGAAAAACTTATCAAGGAAGGATCAGTGCAGGTTTCAAAGGCCTACATCCAGTTGCTAGGACCATCTACAGCAGACTTACTGAAACTATTGGTTCCATATAAGTGTTAACAAGTCAAAAAATGATTGTAATAGTCTACTCCAGCAATTTGATTTAGGTCAAAGTCTTTAAATTATAGATATGAGAGTTACACATTGTGTTAAGTAATAAGACATTGGGTTAAGTAATAATTGTATTAGGTATTTGGTTTGTTTTTTTTTAAAAAAAATAGGACCTACTTTCTTATGGCACAGCTTTTTTAAAAATGATGCCAAAATCCACTGTAAATTGTTGCTGTGTGTCTTCAATGTATTTCTGACTTATGTCGACACTAAGGTAAACCTATCCCGGGTTTGTCTTGGAAAGATTTATTCAGGGAGTTTGCCATTGCCTTCCTCTGAGGATGAGAGAATGTGACTTGCTCAAGATCACCCAGTGGGTTTCCATGGCTGAGTGGGGATTTGAACCCTAGTCTCCAGAGTCCTAGTCCAACACTAAAATCACTACACCACACTGACTCTCACTGTAAATTGACTGTTCTTTATATTATGTTTCCAGTCAAATCTCTGAATTCTCTTTCTCTTAATTTAGCCTTCTTTGGGAATCTTTACCATCTCACACTCATGCTTTTTTGTAGAGTGCAGTCATTCTGGGCAAGGACTGTGTTACATCATCCACATTTGATACAGATCCCATCATACACCATTGTTGTAAAATAAGAACAAGGTTCCTGCCAAGGCCCCTCATAAGCCAGGTGCTATCCATGCAGTTACTGTGCAAGGAGGCTTGGCATAACCATCACTCATAGTTTGCCTTATTTGTGCAATCAGTCATCACAGCTTTATTTAAATTCTTATAGGTAAAGGGAATATTCCAGCCCCAGAAGCTGGGAGATAAAATCATTACAAAGCACGTTGGTGCCTACCCTTTAGTTGATACTGTTGCAGAAAGAGTAAGCAAACTACTGTCTTTTGGTACCATTTCTACTCCCAATAAAGACACAAGGCATGCAAATCCCCATAATCTAGATCCTCACTATCAAGTTCTCACTCCCTTATATTGTTCATTGTCTAACTACTTACATAAGGAAGGAGAGATCCGTTCACTTTATGTGGGTCAGGTCATCAGTATGCCCAAAGACTTTCAGCATAAGTGCACATTTTCTCCCACCCTTGAACCACCCCACAGGCTAATCTATCCCCAACTGATTTGCTATCCTCAACAATTTCCTTTTTTTACTTTCCTCTCTTGTTTTAGTTTTAATATTTAATTGGTTATATAACACACCTTTGTTGTTTTATTCTACAGCTCCTTGTTATTAATGGCTGCCTGACCTGTTTTTCCTCTGCAACCTTCCTCATTCTGTGATTTTGAAAACTTGTCTTAAGTTCTGTATTTATAACATTTAAAAAAAAAAAAACAGCAGAAAGGTATACTTCAAGTCATCTAGGCCTGGGCATTTCTCATGCTAGCTGATGGAACAAACTCATAGCTTTCCTTCTTGCTATTCTGCAATTGCTTTCCCTATGGACATGTATATGATCAACTCCAGACTCTCACCATTCCCAAACAAAAGGTTTGCCACTTTTAAGGTGAAAGTAAACTTAGTATTGGATCGCTTCCATGACATGCAAGTAAAGAAGAGAACTGCCAGATGGTTGTTCTGCTATAGATCCCACTGTCTAAGAGGAATGCCTCTATGTCATTAGAAAACAGTGCCTCTGGTGGTAGTGGTCTCCTACAGTCAAACCAAAAGAAAAAATCACTTCTTGCCTTTGTGTGCAAATCCCTTATTTGCATCCCAATTAATATAAGTCAAGAATTCTAACCACCTTTAGCTGCAGCATTAGCCTGGGAGCCACAGCTAAGCAGGAACTAGGTGGAGGCAAATGCCTGGTCTAGCAGAAGAGAGATGAGGAACACCGCCTTTGCTCTGTGCATACTACAGCAAAGGAAACAAGTACAGTCCTGAAGGAACAAATCCTCCACTGCATGCCCAGCATCATTCTTCATCCTTCCTCCATGAGCTCACAGCAGTACAGTGTGTGTGTGTAATTGCAGGTTATTAGTTTCTGTGGGTTTATGTACAAAGCTAATGTTTTCAGTAAACAATCAGGAAAATAGCAGCTAGCTAGAGATTGTCTTCTGTCATGCAAATATCAGTACCCAGGGCCAGCCAACATAACAAAAATATTTATTTTAACACTTCTGTCTTCATTTTTCTCAGGTGGCTGCAGCAGTAGTGCCTCAGCAGTAGCAAATAGTAATTTCCAACAGAAGAAGAAAATTTCTTCCAGTAGCACATAATTTACTTAGTGCTACTAAATGTGGCAATAAATTGATGATGCACTACTTGAGAAAATAGCTTGTGGGCTTTTTCAAAAGTATTAGTGCTATCCTTCACCTATGTGTCATGACAGCTGACTGATAACTCTTTATCCAGGAGTAGAAGCTTTCGGATTACTAGAACAGTAGAACAAAAGAAAGTAGATTAGATACATACCATTATTATTACTGGGACTAGCCCTACCATTAGACAGAGGCAGGGACCTCAAATATCTGGTTCATGAAAAGGCAGGTAATGGCTAGTCATCAATTTATTGTTTTTGGTTTGTTTGTTTTTTGTTTTTACTTACAGGGTCATGAAGGGTTTTTTTTTTCTGTCTCATATGGCAAAATAACTTGGTCAGCCTTGGGTAATACATCTTGATTGGGAAGGGGTACTATTTGCTGTTCTGCCTCAAGCAGCTAAATAGTTTGGGTCACATCTTACCATAGTCATAGTTCTTGATATCTATACAACACTTTCTATTGTTCAAAGCATTTCATAGGCCTTATGTGATACATTTCCCTGTAAGGAATGTCTGTATGATTATTCTTTGCATTGCAGAAGTCTAGGGAACTGAGATTTAGGAGATTATCACACTATACTGTTATAGTGCTATGATTCCATTTTAACTGCTATGGCGCCTCCTGTGGAATCCTAGGATTTGCAGTTTAGGGAGGGCCATTAGAACTCTCAGCCAGAGAGTTCTTAGGCCTTACTAAACTACAAACTCCAGAATTCCACAGGAGGCAGACATAGCAGCTAAAGTGGAATCATAGCGCTATAACCATGTACTATGATAAAGTCCATCTAGCTGGTGCCATACTGCAGAAATAATGCAGTTTGATATAGTTTTAACTATCATGGCTCCCTCCTATGGAATCTTGGGATTTGTAGTCTGTTGTGGCACCAGAGCTCTCTGACAGAGAAGGTTAAATATCTCACAAAACTACCAACCCCAGGATTCCATAGCATTGAGCCATGGCAGTTAAAGCAGTGTTAAACTACATTATTTCTGCAGTGTGGCAGCAGCCATTGAGGGGGGAGGCTTCTAGATCTAGTCACTCCCTGCTTCATAGCTCCCTATCTTGATTACAATGCTACAGCTGTAATCCATCCCCTGTTGTCTGCAGGCTGTCCAGGGGCACCTGGACACTACACAAGACAGAATATTGGAACAAATGAACCTTCAGTCTGATCCAGAAAACTGAAGTTTATATGCCAAGGTTTGGGTGAAATAATCTGTTATTGAGTTTTTAAGGCCAAAACAATAGGGAAAAAACACATGGTGAAAAATTAAATATAACAGAACACATTTAAGGCAAATTTAAATAGAATACACATATCCATATCAAGTCTAACATGATATGGAACAGATCTTTATCAAGACAATTTTATGTAAAAATAACCTGAAATTCAGAAAGGTAGATCTGGCATATCGGTTGATTGGTATAATTTCTAAATATAATAGAAACATATTCAGAGCTTCCCTCCCCCGCCTTTCCTTTCCTTGCCTTTCCTTTCCTTTCCTGCAGACAACGCCAAATTAGGAGGGATGGCTAATACACCAGAGAACAGGATCAGAATTCAAAATGGCCTTAACAGATTAGAGAGCTGGGCCAAAATGAACAAAATGAATTTCAACAGGGAGAAATGTAATATACTACACTTGGTCAGAAAAAGATGAAATGCACAGATATAGGATGGGTGACACTTGGCTTGACAACAGTACATGTGAAAGGGATCTAGGAGTCTTTGTACACTACAAGTTGAACATGAGTCAATAGTGTGATGTAGCAGGTAAGAAAGCCAAAGCAGTTCTAGGCTGTTTCAACAAGAGTATGGTGAATATAGTATCTAGTTCACAGGAAATAATAGTACCATTCTATTCTGCTTTGATCTGACCTCACCTAGAATACTGTGTCTAGTTTGGGACACCACAATTCAAGAAGGATATTGACAAGCTGGAATGTGTCCAGAGGAGGAAGACCAAAATGGTAAAAGGTGTGGAAACCATGTCCTATGAAGAGCAGCTTAGGGTGCTGAATATGTTTTGCATGGAAAAGATAAGGTTAAGAGGTGATATGATAGCCATGTTTAAATATCTGAAAGAATGCCATACTGAAGATAGAGCAAGATAGTTTCTTGCTGCTTGAGAGACTAGTAGGATGCAGAGCAAAGGATTCAAACCACAGGAAAAGAGATTCCACCTAAGCATTAGTAAGAACTTCATGATAGTAAGAGCTCTCTGACAGTGGAATATGTTGCTTCAGAATGTAGTGAAGTCTCCTTCTTTGGAGGTTTTTAAACAGAGGCTGGACGGCCATCTGTCCGGAGTGCTTTGATTGTGTACTCCTGCATAGCAGGGGTTGGACTGGATGGCCCTTGTTATCTCTTCCAACTCTATGATTCCACTGTTCTTTCTTAACATGTTAAAAATGAACTGAAGAATGGTCTGTCATCACACTGACCTAATCTCTTTCTAGCTTAAAAGTACATACAGATGGAGTGGCCAAGAGTGAAATATGAAAAGAAACATTATGTACATTTACCACAGTAAACAAAATATGTTTGACCCAATTCTACCTTTCAGGCTAGCAGCCAGGAAAGATAATTGGCTCTCTTTTTTAATATTCAAAAGTTATTTTAGAAACAGAGTCATTACTTTAGTGATTATGCAGATCAAGCCTTATCTGAATTAAATGGACTGCATCTGTCAGTATTAGCAAGTAGATAAACTTGAAGATTTTTGGAGGAGGTGGTATCAATATTAGCACAATATTAATTGCTATTTGGAAAAGGATGGGTTGAGTTTTAGGTAGAGCTGTAGAAGTTAGCTTTTAAGGCTATAACTCCAAGGACTTTATCAGACAATCCCCTCAAGACTTTTTTTTCGAGCATTAAAAAATCCATTTTTATGCCAGCAAAAGAACGCCCCACCACACTTACCTTCTCTCCCAGCAGAAGGCTTCCCTGATAATGAAGAAGAGAAAGTGAACAAAGCCCCATTCACTTCCTTGTTTGAAATCCTGTGAGACTTCGTCACACAGGAAATTCAAACATAAAACAAACAAAAAAAAATAAAACATCAAAAGTGACAAAAAGCACATAAACACACTTTAAAACTTCCAAGTAAACCAAGGAAGGTTTTAAAAAGTGCATCACTTACCTGGATGGCACATTATCACCCGGAAGTATTCACACCGGACTGGCCATTGATGCTGCATTCATATGAGTTAAATGGCTTGATGTTTCACACGCTGGCAATGCTGGCACCAAAACGGGACAGGTGATCTATTCACAGCTCGGCCCATCAATAAAAAGAAATGCCAGAATAACAACAGTGGAACATAAAAGGACAACACTGTTTGATATTGGCATCCTTTGGGTTCTGCTGTCATTATTCTGGCACCACGTTATCCGTGTCTGATAATCTCCCATGTTTCCCCATCAACATTAGTCACTCATCATATCGTTTGGGTTATTCTGGGAGATGTAATCGAAAAAAAGTAACTTTTATAAAATATGGTTTCAATTTCTTATATAAAACTATCTGGAATTTAATAAGCCTACACAAAATGAAGAACACTATATCATAATCCTGACTAAAGTTGCTGTAGTATGTGGGGAAATAATCATTGTAATGTAAAAGCAATCTTGTGTACCTCATTCACATCCTAAGATAAGTCTAGGGTTTTTCCCTGCATGCCTTTTGTTCTCCCAAGTTCCCTTTCTCTTATTTCACTGGGCACTTCCAGCCAACTGGAGTGCCGGGTCATTCAACACATGGCCTAATTTAAATTTTATTACTTTGTGTAAGTTCTCTTTTAAGTTTGAGTCTCCATGAGGCAGGAGCCATCTTACTCCATCTTTAGCCACCTTGGACATCTTAAGCCATCTTTCGTGTAACCATGCTATGATATTTCACCATGCAGCCTTCTACCGCTGTAGGCTGGTGAGTTTTCCTACCCTAAATACCATTAGTTAGTTAGGAACCTCTTTTTAAAGTTTGTTTTAGTATGTAGATTGAGATTGATATACTTTCAGTAAACTTTGATTTGCATTTTAAACTGACTCCTTTGTTTTTGTAATGAGTCTAATTTAACTGAGTCATCTCAGACCTCTGAATACACTTTTTTAAATTTTAATTGAGCCTAAGTCAGCATTCTTAAGTGCACTCTGCATGAAGTTAAAAGTAAATGAATTATTTTTAACTCTCTTTTTAAAGGAGATAATTCTTGTTGCTTTTTAAAAGGACTAGATCCTGGAATTTTTAATACAATTTTATATTTTTAGACTCATTACTCCTACAGTTGCTAGCTCAAATCCAATTGACAGTACGATTAGAGCTGACCCAGTGAATCAATGGGATTTGGTAAATCATCACTTCAATGAGTCTCTTCTAGTTGGGACTAACAATCAGAGGCCACTGAGTTGGCACAGCTACTCCCTTTGCCCAATAAAATACACATGATCCAGAGGAAGAGACAATACAGATGTGCCTCACATACTAATTCCCAGATCCTTCCTGATTAGTGGTCTTTGCTTTTGCTCCTGTATCTTGCTATCTTCATCATGAGGATATGAAATGGATCTTGGACTATTCCAGTTAAGGGGGGGGGTAAGGAATATTCCAGAACAAAGCAGCAAATGTCAGGCCCTGGGACCAGATCAGACCCTCCTGAAGTCCAAGTGCAGTGCCTTAGGCGTCTCCAGATGGCCAAACCCTATATGATACCACTATCAAAGCAAGTTTGTTCCCCATTCTAAAATATTGAACTTGCTTGCCTAAGTCACCAGCAAGAAAAGCTTCAAGCTAAAATATTCAACTATTTGGGGACATATCCTTTTGCCTGCAGCCCTGATCACTGCTGGAATACCCCTCCCCACACAAAGAAGGGCCATGATTTTTAATTTGGCCCTTTGACTGAAAGAGGTACCCCAACCTTGCCCTAGAAAAGGGGTAGGCAAAGAGTGGCCCCCACAGTTGTTTTTCATGGCCTCCAACCCACCCCAAATCTCCCAGTCCAGCATTTTTCTGGGAAAAGAGTTAACTGACACTCCTGAAAGCCTATCTGAGTAGCAATTGGCCTTCTAAATGTGTTATAGGTCCTCCCTCCACTGTTTTGTGTCAAGCAAACAAACACCCTGCTTCTCCATGGGAGAAAAACAGACTTCTGGTCACTCAGTGTTTTCTTTCTTTTCTGGAATTGTTGACAGTCTATGTGGCCTTTACTGTGTCCAAAGGGGGTGGGGATGACCTGTGGGCCTGTTGATGCACCCTGCCCTAAGAGAAACCAACAACTACTGCAAAATAAAACAAAAGATAAATAGAGAAGAGGGGGGAAAAAACACTGATCCTTTAAGCTACGTAGTCAAATGCAACGCTCAAGGGGCAAGGTTCAAAGACTGGCTTTCTTGGGCAGAGCATAAAATCTGGCAGCTGCTGCTGCTGCTGTAGACCAATGCTGAGATAACATGTCCTTTCGCCTTATCTGCAGGGTTTCTAGCTATGATTCCAGAACAGCTCCTTTAGTCTTGCCCAGGGTCCAGAACATGCCTTTACTACAGAAGAGCTCCAACTCTCAGTTTTGCCTCTCCCTTTCCTTTCTGGGCTGCCACCCTTCCATGGCAGTGAAACCCAGAACAGATCAGCATACAGCTGACAAAAGAACTCTATTAACCTTACTAGACTAATCGCCCTACATTGCCCACCTCACAAGCACATCCTGTAAATTCAAATATTAGGCAAGTATGACTGGAAGCTTTTAGCACATCACACACAAGAGGAAACAATGCTGCTAGTTACAAAAATGGTCACTTAGCAGTGTTATATCAGTGGTCCATTAATTAACTCATATGAATATCTCTAGATCTAATCTGCTTTTATGTGAAATGGCTATCAAAAAAATAAATAAATCCTGAAACTTTCCAGACTAGATCATCAAATCTGGAATTGCTATTCCACAGAAATGTTGTTGTGTACATCTATTGTTCAAAGCACTTCATAGGCCTTACAGTAAGTATGTGATACATTTCCCTGTAAGGGATATCTGTATGCCTATTCTTCTTCCTGCAGGTGGCTAGGGAACCAAGATTGAGGCTGCTGCCACACTGCAGAAATAATGCAGCCTAACACCACTTTAACTATCATGGCTCCATTCTATGGAATCCTGGGATTTGTAGTCTGTTGTGGCACCAGAACTCTCTAACAGAGAAGACTAAATATTTCACAAAACTACAAACCCCAGAATTCCATAGCATTGTGTCATGGCAGTTAAAAGAAGTGCCAAACTGGCTTGTTTCTGCACTGTGGCAGCAACCCGAGACTACGTACTTCTGTGTACTCTCACTCTTTTCTTTTTCTCACTGATGCTTCCTTCTCCCCTTCCTTTTTCACTACAGGGAGTTTAGAAATGTGGGTTAAAAATACCTCTCAAAATGAAAGAAATTACCACATTTTCCTCTGCCCCATTTTCACCAGCTGTAAAATATGAAGAGAATAAAACTAAATCTTGTGCACTCCTCCAGCTGCTCTCATTGCTGGGCACCATTTGAGAATTTAGCAACATTAAGGCATAGCAATACTTCTTCTGTAATGGAACAGCAAAGAGAGGAATGAGTTAGTCAGTGTGCAAAGGAATAATTTGGCAGTCTTTCCCTTAAATAATCCTACTGAAGTCAAACTTTAAAAAAAATAAAAACACACACACAGAGAGACTATAATCACAGAGTTGGTATTATCACTGCTGCAGCTTTAAGAGAAGCCTGAAGGGTTTGGTTATAAGATTCGGTTCAAAGGAGCAGGCTTATGAAAATGGCCTGGAGTCTTCTTAAGTGTTAAATGCCAAAAGGTGAAATATCCTTGAGGGTGGACAAAGTTTTAGGAATGGAACTGTTAATTATCCTTGACTGTGTCACGGAAGAGTGAACGATTAGCACAAATAATATAGCCCTAAGGAGCGGATGCAGAACCAGAGGATCAGGGGAATGACAAAATGTATTTTGGAAGGATAACACAGTCTCTCCAACCAAAAGGGGGAAATGCTCAAGCCAAGAAAGGTACAGGAATTCTTCACATATCATTCTTTCAAGAGCTTGGAGACCACAGAAAAGCATATTATTGTAACTTGGAGGCATTGGTTTCTAACTTTAAAAACTGAGTGTTAGGGAGCTTTGTGTGGAAAGATATTTTAAGTGCATTTCTTTATCTGCAGCTAAAAACTCAGGGTGCAAAATCCATAGAGAAAGCAGAGCAGATTTCAGTAGCTTTTAGCTTAAAGAAGTTTCTAAGAATAGGAAAGGCTATAACTTAGAGCATATATAGGCTGTTACCTACCCTGACAGCTCCCATCTTGAAATATCACATAATTGGCAAATATTTAATAATCTGACTTGTTGTGGTCTTTCACGTGGTTTGCAAGTAAACCAGGGACCTGCAAAAGCACAACCTAAGTTATGCACAACCTAAGTTATGCACAACCTAAGAAGAAGCCTTGGAAATTCCTCAAACAAGTCATATCAAGGTCAAGGTATTTCCTGAGACCATCTGGAGGTGAATCATTCACTAATCCACTAAAAAACAGCAGAGTCCTCAATGGTTGCAAAATAGTTTTTTCCTCCCTAACACTCCTCACAATAAAAGTTGCCTGCTCCTATTCAATTCCAACTGTATCACCCATCAACAATTATTAACTCTTCCAAAGAACCCTTTGTTTTAGCCTGGGAAACTCTGAGAATCATTGTATTCCACTCTAAATCCTGTCCCTTTAGGGGAAATATCAAATATAAATATCACCCTAAAATACCACCAAAGTGTGCACAGACCCTTTTTTTGCTGACTCCACAGCAGCCTGAACTATCATTCTGCCTTATGGACCACCTCTCTGCTGGTTTACTTCATGATCTCAGCCCTCTGGGCTCGGTACAATATAACCTGCAATTCCCTCACTCTATTCCTCTATCTAAATATTTCCTACTTTCTTTGATAGACTTGCATGGTTGCTGGAAGCTTGAGGGTTAGTGTGAATGCTGTTAAGACTAAATTCCAATAAAAAATCATCTAGTTGTACGTTCTGGTTTGAGTCTGTTCAGTGATTACTGTTATACTTAGATCAAAAGATCCCCACAGTTACCCGACCCTCTCACATGCCAATTTGAGCTCATTCAATTTCCCAAATTAATATTCGGACATGTGTGGAAATTTCACGGATGCTAGCAATTTGGGTAACAAGGCAAAAGTTACCAGGTTCAGTCCCTGAATCTTCATGGATGGCTGGGAAATGTCAGGTGTTAGCACACACTAGGTACCTCTTCAAAAGGTCCAGGCAGCAAAAATAAACAGCAGAGTATTTGTTCCTTCAGGCATAAGAATAAAGGCACAGACACAGGCTTGTATCTAAAATAAACTTCTATTTACTTTGGCATAATGAAGAATATTTACAGATATATACAGCATTCAAGAGAAAACATTTTCACATATCGAGGTCTAAAACAGAACTGCTCAGTTCAGCTCTATAGGACAAACTAAATACCCAGCTCTGCAGAATTCCTAGCACATCCTCCAGTCAGCTCTGCACCAGAGATGAGAACTCATCAATATTGATACATTTGCTAGCTTTCTGCAAACTGCAACTAGTTCTCTCTCTGCTGTACTCTGCAGACTGTTTGTTACATTCCAGCTCTTTACAGACTTTACAGACTAAATCTATTATATGTCCCAATATCCTGACAGGAAAGACACTGAAGACAGAGTTGGTGTAGTCTGTATTGATCCAGCTGGACCAATGGTGTGACTCAGTATAAGTCAGGGGTGGCATTCATCACTAGATAGTGTTGAATTCCAGCTCCTAGCATTCCACACCACTTGTATGTTGCCTATGGCTGCTGGGACTTGCCATCAAAACATTTATGGAGGGCAGCACAAATCCCACCCCTGTTGCAAGACAACTTCCCATCCAGCTCTTCCTCTTTTAAAGAATTTTTTTTTAAAAAAAAGGTTTCTATTTGATTGCAAAAGAGACTGAATGAAAATTAGGATTGAGTTTTGGGTTCTCATTTCAGTAGCCACAAGTTGTCACATCTTATCTGAAAGGCCACAAGAACATGGGAAATTCCTGTAAGGCTTCTTGGCTTAGAATCAGAAGCCAGCTGCTGTCCTGCCTCTCAGAAGCAAACCATACATTACTGGGGATGTAAGTCTTCCTAAATTTTGTTCTTGCAAGTAAGAATAGACAATGTTACCCTTTTTTTCCTCCTCACTGTAAGAAAGTTGTTGAAAACTGTGCAGTTTTCAAAGACCATTCAGTGTTCAAAATTTGTTCTGGGCAAAAATATGCACCTGGGCTTTTCTGGAGCAGAAAATGGAAACTTCTGCATAGGAAAAAAAAGTTCCTGCACAGAACACAGAATCTTCTACACAGAAATATTGTTTTCAGCATAGAAAATACTGTCTTCTGTACAGGAATGTTATTTTCTATATAGGAAATTTTTCTTCACAATTTTCTGCACACACACACACACACACAACCCTTGTGCATATATCACACATATGTGCGAAAGGGATCTAGGAGTCCTAGTAGACCACAAGTTGAACATGAGTCAACAGTGTGATGCAGCAGCTAAAAAGGCCAATGCGATTTTGGGCTGTATCAATAGAAGTATAGTGTCTAGATCAAGGGAAGTAATAGTGCCACTCTATTCTGCCTTGGTCAGACCTCACCTAGAATACTGTGTCCAGTTCTGGGCGCCAAAATTCAAAAAGGTTATTGACAAATTGGAGCATGTCCAGAGAAGGGCAACTAAAATGGTGAAAGGTCTGGAAACCATGCCTTATAAGGAGAGACTTAGGGAGCTGGGTATGTTTAGCCTGGAAAAAAGACGGTTAAGAGGCTATATGATAGCCCTGTTTAAGTATTTGAAGGGGTGTCACATTGAGGATGCAGCAGGCTTGTTTTCTGCTGCTCCAGAGACTGGAACACGGAGCAATGGATGCAAGCTCCAGGAACAGAGATTCCACCTCAACATTAGGAGGAACTTTTTGACAGTAAGAGCTGTTCGGCAGTGGAACACGCTCCCTCGGAGCATAGTGGGGTCTCCTTCCTTTGAGGTCTTTAAACAGAGGCTGGATTGCCATCTGTCGGGGATGCTTTGATCAAGATTTCCTACGTGGCAGGGGGTTGGACTGGATGGCCCTCGTGGTCTCTTCCAACTCTACAATTCTATGATTCTATGATTCCCCATATAGGCTTCTCCTTGTCAGGGTTTCCCAACACTTAAGAAACCCTTTTTTGAGTGGTTTCTCAAATGTTTTTAAATCTTATTTCCATCCTTACACATTACAGATGCAGCCAGTAGCTACATTCAGAAAGTCCACATTTTAGTGGAAAAGCTTCCTCAGCAGGCAGAAGAGGTGTAACACTTCTTTCCTCAGCCACTTTTTTAACACAAGTTTCCCCCATATGTATGTGTGTATACATGGTCTTAGTACCTGTCTTCACTGGCCAGAATACTCCATGTTCTGACCAGAGTATTCCAGCCCCCGTCCCATGGTGTTTTGCTCCCATTACCTGCCGTTCCATTACAGCAATGGAGGGATGTCTGCACACCCACAGCCCATGCACAAACCAGCTCTTCTTTTCCCAACGCCAGTCACATCTTTTGAGGCCAGAAACAAGGTGCCCGGATATGGTCATATGGCTGGATGCCTCATGGTGACCTCAGCACATGCAACACATGTGACATGAGTGGGAAATGGCAGTGCCAGGCACCAGGTGGGCCATGTGCACAGACACACACACACACACGCCACGTTGCTGTAATAGAACTCATTATTTTCTCTGGAAGAACTACAGAAAACTTGGAGGGTTTTTTTTTAAAATCATGTTCTGTTCTGTTTAAGGGGTTGTCAGGGTTTTAGCGTGATTCTTGTCAGAATTGCCCAGACGTCATCTGGACTGTTCAGACTAGCAACAGGGACCAAACCCTGCATCATTTGGACAGCCAGGTACAGGAACGGGAGGAAGCCATTTCATTTGGTCCATATAGAAAATGCCTTAGGAAGAATATCCAATGCTTTAAAAAGCCCCCCCAAATCACATCTGGGAAGGAAAGTGTTTTTTTAAATTATATCTTTATTCATACAAATTAAAAACAAATAAACAAAACAAGACAAACAAAATAGCTTCCATCATCTCATTTTCCTCTTGGCTATCGATAATTCCCTAATTCTATCCCCACAAAATAAATCTCTTATTTCATCTGTTTTACACATTATTTCATTAATAATTCTCTCGTCATACATTTCTTCCCATCATCCAATTATCTCCCCAATAGCTTTCCCATAACAGAAACATTTCTTGCCAGTCTTGTAATTCTCTTAATGTTTTTTCATCGTCTGGAATAATGGATAATTTATCCATCTCGTACATTTCAAAAAAATTCTTTATCCAGTCATCAACTGTTGGAGCTTCCTCATCTTTCCATTTTTTTGCAATTACCTGTCTAGCAGCTGTAACTGCATATAGCAGTATTTTCCTATATTTTTCCGTAGCATCTCTATCAACGTTATGCAACATGTTTAATAAACATACCTCAGGTTCTATTGAATAGTCAATCTTCAATGTTTTAGTTATCAACTTATGTATTCCTCTCCAGAATTTCTTTATCTTTTTGCAGTTCCACCAAACATGATAGTATGTACCTTTTGAATTGCCACATTTCCAACAATTGTTGGAAGTGTTCTTATATATTTTATTTAGTTTTTCTGGAGTCAGGTACCATAAGTTCATTATCTTATAATAGTTTTCTTTCAAATTACTGCACTTCGTGAATTTTATATTTTTAGTCCAAACTGTTTCCCAAGAGTCTATTTGTATCTCATGTCCAAAATATTGTGCCCATTTCAGGGCAAACCTTCGTTTTGTCCCTACCCCCATAGCTGGCAGAAGTGAAACCACAGTGGATTGTGGAGGACAAAGTGGTTTGCAACACAAACAAAAGTGGCATAGACCAAATGGGAACCAGGATGGAGAGAAAGGCCAATTCAAAAGAAAAAGATGGGATGAAGGAGAGAAGGAAGAGGGAGTACTTGGAAAATAAACATTTCCTTATCCTATCATTCAATGCTATTTCTTTATTTTAGTGGAGTTCTAGAATAGGGCTCATCTAAACAGGTAATTTACCCTGGCTTGCCCCCTTTCCAGAGCCCTGCAGTGCAAACAATGCAGGGCATTTACCCTGATGTGTCCCTGGGCAGTCCAACCCCTGGGACAGATATGTGGGCAAGCCAGGATGGGGCTTAATAAAGCATTTTGAAAAAAATACCTAGTTTACCTCAGTTTAACTAGGAAAAACCAGATTGGGCCTCACATGTCCATGGGAGCCCATCCAGCATCCTGCTCTTCCAGAAGCCAGGCAAGGGCCCTTCAGCATATGACTGAGGCTGGTCACATGCAAGGGGCCTCCAATCACATGTTACTGCCTGGCTTCCATGTTAGCAGAGAAAATGGCAGTGACAACTTTAGCAACAGGTTGGCATCCTGTTTGGACTCTGGCCCATCTTCTCCAGGTAACGGGGGAAACAGGCCAGATCCAAAATCAGGATATTCCCGCAGGGAGCCAACATACCATGGCTAGTGTAGATAAGCCCATAGCCACGGGTCGTATGGGCTGTTTCAACCTCTATGGGTTAATCTTCATATATATTTGTAAAATATATCTTTAATGTATTTTTGTTCACCATTTGTTTTTATTTCTGTTATCAACCTTTTCTCTCTCTCCTTCCTCAATCTATAAGCAAGCCACTTACTCGTTTTATTAGCTTGCTCAAAGTGCTTTGATCTTATATATTTCAGTTTCTTTCCTACTTCCTCGGTTAGTTCTGTTAAGGTCTATCTGGGTAATCATAAGGAAATCTCAAAGCCAAGGTTCGATTGTATTCAGATGACTTTTATTCTCTGCTAGCAAAGTGAAACAGGGCATAAACCGCCATGCTGTGTTCCCCGAAACAAGGCACACATATCTTTTTATATTACAGAGAAACATAACTCAAAATTTAAGGCACTGCGCATGTGTATTATAGTGGTTACCAAACAGACCCCTTTTTAGGAACAGAAAACAGCTCTATATATTTCTATTTTGATACCTTAGACATAGGAGATTTTCAGACGCGATTTTCAGCAGGATATATTGCAAAACAGCTCCGTTGCTGCAGCGCGGCAGGGGAGCTGTTTTGAATGATGCCGTCCCTCTGCCAAAACCTTCCGTGTCACTTCTGTGACAGAATGGAGGAAGCCACGTCATATTTCACTCATGGGCAACAATCGTAAATGAAATATGATGCGGTTTCCTCCATTCTGTCACAGAAGTGACACAGAGGGTTTCAGCAGAGGGACGGCATCATCTGAAACAGCTCCCCTGCCGCGCAGCAGCAACAGAGCTGTTTTGCAATATATCCTGACGAAAATCGCGTCTGAAAATCTCCATAGACAGCTGAACTGGGCAATGCGCCCAGAAGAAGATAACACTTTCTAAGCTGAATGACCCATTGTTTCTGATTTTAATAAACAAGACAAACCATACTATGTCTGTTTCTGGGCTTTTGGTCAAGCTGGAGCAAGTACAGTTATATCTCTCAGCTTTCTCTGACACAGACATATTTTGGCAGACTAGGTCTTTTGCTCTACAGACTCAATATACCGGTAACAAACTTTTGGGAAATCAATACAGACAGACCCTCTCAGTTCCACGTTAAGCGGTTTTTCCAAAATATTTAGTTCTTCCTTTATTTTCTCATTACTTGTTTTTCTCTTCATTTCTTTCTCTTTATTTGCTGTAGCTTCTACTAATTCTTTTATTCTATCTTCGGAAGGAAAATATTAAGCTTCAACATTCCATTCAGGAGTGTTCCCAATAAAAAATTATGACACCAACTGTATGGATGTGTGTGGAAATTGCTGTTAGATATATCTTTAATGCAATCTGTAGTTTGACTCTTAGTCCTAGGCCTTGACTCTTCAAACAAGAACAAACCATCCTCGCATATCATATCATCTTTTTCACCCTGTGAGGTAAAAATAAAATTCTGTGAGGTAAAAATAAAAAATATTAAATAGGGCACAGTGTTCTCAAGCCTTTCCTTATTCTATGAACAAAGGAGACTGCAAAGAGGAGAGTTCAGGCTATTTATCCAAATCGTGGCACTCTGAAGCCCATCACCAGCCTATTTAATCCTTCTAACTGAAGACACTGGGGACTGAAGCTTGGACTTTCTGTGTACAAAGCATGTGTCTTATCTCTGAGCTATGGCCCCTCATATTTCCCTCTATAATGTTAAATCAGAGGATGTGCTATTCAAGTCCTGTTGGTCCTCTATGATATTCCTTCTTTGCACAAGGAGTATTACCTACTCTGCTTAGTCAAGTAAGCGGCAATGCCTTTTTCAGGAATTTTGTTTCTCCCTCTTTGCCTATTAGGAGTTGAAGAGACTGCACAGTTCTTCCTACCTACCTTGAAATAATTTTCGAAATGTGGGAGAGGGTGAAGCCTTGGTACGCATCGCAACCATAAAGAAAGAGGGCTGGAGAATGTTGCCCCAAATAAGATAATTACCTCTCAAAGGAATGAAGGAATGCAGTCATATTGCCTTCATAAAGTAATGAGGGCAAGAAGTGTACTGCTAGAGCAAGACTGAGAAGTGTACCAAGCATTTTGGGAGGCAGGACTCTCTGAAAGAAGAGAAAGGAGAGATTTGGAGGCACTATAGCACAAGCATAGAGCACATACTTTATTGTACACAGAAGGCCATTAGTTCTATCCCAGATATCTCTAGCAGGGGTGGAACTTATGCAGCTACTGAGCTATGTATCATCCATGGGTAGTTCTAGGGATTCTCCCACATCAGCAAAAAAAGCAAAACAAAACAAAAACATGCTATTAAAATGGAGAAATCATATCAAAGGAGGCCTTTAGCAATTTGCTTACAGTAACCTGACACATAATGCACTCTGTCCAAAAATGTGATTTATTTTTATTTGCATTCTCCTCACCAATCCAGAAATTCACTTTTTGGTTTGGTGAGGAACCTATTCTCGCCACTAAAGCAAGACTCTGCATCTTGTTTTAGAGGAGAATCACTACCACCAAGCCTCAAGGCTTTCAGGAATTTTGATTCCCCCCGCCCCCAATTTTCCATTGAGCAAGGGACCCACAGTCAACCAAGTTTTGATTATCTAATTAATATTCTGCATCTGGTTTTAATCTCATTATCTACACTGCATTTTTATGTCTGTCAACTAGAAAACACAACATGGGTGGCCCTTTTGCTGGCCAAAAAGCAGGATAGAAATGTTATTTTAAAAAACATGTCAGTCAAAGGAGAACAAGATCAAAGTAGTTTAGAATCTAGTGTTCATCTCTGCTTCAGCCCAGTGCCATAGATAAACTTGAACTCCCTTCACTGCCAAGCCCTAAATTTCAGATTCCTTTTATCCCTCATATAATGAGAAAGATGTCAATCCTTCTTTATTCAGAGAAGAAAAAAGTCAGCTCTTTTATATGTACTCCACACAAGCACTGTCTACACAGTTCTTACAGCTCTGGAATGACTAGTTCTTCTACTTTTCCCCAGCTAAAATCCTAGTTCTCCTCAGGAGACAGCACAAGATGGAGAACTGTCATACAGAATTATATGCCTACTTTTGTTATGAAAAGCCAAAGGAAGGGCAAGAAGTTTGACATTCCACCATTATTACCCTTTGCCCATCAAGAACCTGGCTGAAGGCTGCTACACCTCAGTGTGCAAGTAATGGTTTGTGCCCTGCAACCACAAGTGGGACATTTCATTACACCTGAGTGCCCACCAATATTATTAGAGCTCCAGCCATCAAAAGGTCCATCCTTCCAGCTCTTTAGCAATCAGGAGTCTGCAGGCTATATTTAATGGCTGACAGCAACAAGCTTAAGCCTCACCTCACCTTTAAAATGCCTGCCTCTGTTCTGAAGATACTTGAAAATAAGGGTAAGTTTGTGAAGTACAGTTGCCATTAACAACAAACAAAATACCATCTGTTTCTCAAGCACTATTGCTCCAAATTGGGGAGGGGCACTCTGGTCCACAGGACAAAAGCTTTCTCCAGAGGCCACCCTCCCCAAAGTAGCTATTAGGCTTGACAAACATCTCTCCAATGGTGCCAATAGAAAGCTAACTATTCCTCTATCCCTCCCTCCCTCTCAGATATATATATATATATATACACACACACACACATACACACACACATGCACACACACCACACACACTAGCTGGACCCGGTGTACCATACGCCATTTTAAAAACTCCCCAAAAAACACCAGTAGACCTCATGCCTGGTTGCCTGTGTCCTGTCACAGCGGCAGCAGCGGCTTCCCGCCACCACCAGTTGACTGCCAGGGTTCCATCGCAGCAGCAGCAATAGCATTCCACCACCGCCAGCAGTTGACTGCCTGGGTCCCATCGCAGTGGGAACAGAAATGATATTACTGCGTAGACTTAAATAATAAGTGGGAATTGTGTAGCCCTGAGACAATGGTAAATTGGGAAGGCCTGCAGCCTTAGTAACTATAGCCAACACTGTAGCACATTGTGTGATTGCTCCTAGTATGCAGATTGGCCATGAATGGCAAGAGTGGATTGTGAGGTAGAGAGGGAATTTGCATGTGAGTGGTGATTTGCATGTGGGTGGTGTTTGGATGAGGGAGTGACAGGAGCAGCCAATCAACACAGTGAAAGGGGCAACATACCTAAACCCATTGTACTTACCCAAGAGGCAACATCTCTCTCTCTCTCTCTGGCTTTTCTTAGCAAATGAAGATTCAGGAAGGACTTATCCCATGCTTTCTGCAAGCGCGCTGATGACTAAAAAGGCCAATCCAAGATAAACACGTCCGGTTGCAGAAAGCACAGCAGCAGGTCTTCTTGGGTGATGTTTCCTGGCTGTGATTCTTTCTGCGTTGTCGTTTCTCTTCAAGACTTGTTCGGAAATAAGGCTGCAGCATTGTGGATAGTGCGCCTCCATGCCTCCTGATATGAGGCCAGGGCGGACCATTGTTGGTGATCAAGCCTGAGATGTTGTTTCAGGGCGTCCTTGTATTGCTTTTTTGGAGTGCCCCTCTTACGCTGACCCGTGGCGAGTTCACCGTAGAGTACATACTTACATACCTAAGGCCATTGTGCATACCTAAGAGTTTTACACACACACACACACACAGGTCTACCCCATAGCCAAGGATGCAGTATCCATAGTTTCACTTATCCACTTATCTATGTCTGAAAAAATATGTTCTCTTTTGGCATTTCTAGGTCCTCCAGTGCAATTCTATGGTCAACGTCTTGTGTTCATCACACTGAAAATAATAGGGTTCCATATTGTCCATGGTTTCAGGTACCCATGGGTCTTGGAACATATCCCCCATTAATATGGGGGTTGACCTGTATATATATTTTTGCAGCAGCTCAAGCATAACTTGTAAATTTTTCATATACAAATACATTACCAAACCAACTCCCTTCTCCCCATAAATGAAAGGAAAGGCAAAACAAAATGCTACCAAACAACCGAAACAAGCTAAAATTAGATTTAAAACTTATATTAACTCAAGATGTACTGTTCAGGTTTATGGAAATTCATTTAATGTTACTCACTCTTTTGTTTATTGAGTTCTAGGAAGAAAAGCTAAGCTTTTCCCAAGCAGCCACCACAATGATAGACGAAAAACATTAACATTTCCATGAACTATGATCCGTAAAACCTCACTCCCCATTAGGCTTGGAAATAAATTTTCATTGGTAACAGGACCAAAAGGAAGGGGTCAAAGATTTGGGGGGAACAGTGAATGGACTTCATCAAATGAGCCTCTAAAAACGTTTCTTTGCCAGCATATTTTAAACTGAATGTGTGCCGGCAAAATAACCCTTTTTATCAAATGTCACTCTAATAGTGTGAAAAGGGAGCCCCATATTTCTGAAATTCACTGGGGCATGTGATCTCAGCACTTCTCATGAGAAGACTCGAGCATGCTTAAAAGGGTAAAAACATGAAAATAAACAAATGAACACCTAAGCACAGAAACAAACTTTAAAACTTCCAAATAAAACAGGGAGATTCATAAAAACAGCGTCCCATTCCTAGTTTTCGTGCTCTCTCCCAGAAGTGTTCTGGTGGGGACCGCACATTAACGCTAGAATCACATCAGCAGAATGGGGCACTGTTTCACACGCTTGCAATTCCACCAGTAAATAAATAAATAAATCCCATGGCAGATCCATTGATGGCTTGGCCCGTCAATAAAAAAGAATGCCTTATGGACAATTCAAAATTGCAAAAGCATGTCATGTGAAAAAGACACCCTTTTGCACTCATTGGGCATTGTTATGAAGCAATATTTGCTGCATCTGATAAAACCCAATGAATCATCCAGGCTGCTGTGACCCCAAAGCCACCAAATGTGCCTGCCCACACATATTAGCTTGGGGGTGGTGGTCATGAGGGAGAGCTTTTTTCCTTCTTCTTTTTAGAGATCCTAACTGCTGTTTCAGAAAGTTGTTGAAAGAGGGTTCCCCTTTCTTTCAGGGCCTGGATCTAATGTCGTTTGCCCCACATTCTATACAGCGATGATGCACAGAGTTAACATTTCTCTTCTCCATCCTACACTGCCATTCCCCTGCTAGCCAACAAATGCTACACTCATGATTTATCAGAGCAACAACTACATGCATAAAGGTTTGTGTGCTCTTTTTTAAAGATACTTCAAAAATGTGTCATTTTCCATTTTAGACCCAGCACCCCATTATAAAATGGAGTTTGCATCTGTTGCCCTGATCCAAAACACACTCAGTATGCAAAAGGATCTTGTATCCCCTTTGAGACTATGCATTCTGGCCAGAGTATTCCGGCCCCAGAGCAGGCCGAAACACACACACACACTGTTACCTTGCATTCTGTGGCAGGAATGAGCAGCTGTCTGCATGCACATGCTGCACTGTATCAGCAGGTGCTTCTGCCGCCACCACTGGTGTCATGTGTCATGCTCTTTGAGACCAGAAACGAGATGCCCAGGCTTGATCACATGGGGGGGGGGCTTGCTGTGACCTTAGAGAGTGTGATGTTCAACAACAGTGGTGGTGACACAGGTGCCTGCCTATACAGTATGCGTGCGCAGACAGCTCATGAAACACAGCTCATGACACACAGGATCTGGTTTTTTGCAGGTATTTTAAAGACATTTTAAGGTGGTTTTGCCCCAGTTTCTAATTGGAACTACCTGGACATCATCCATACAGTTCAGACTAGAATCGGGGCCAAATTTGGACCATGTTTGGACCATGCATCGTCCAGACAGCTGGGCATGAGAATGGGAGGGAGGCCATTTCATTTGGCCCACGCCATTTTTGTAGGCCGAAGTCTACAAAAGCTCATGCTACAGCTTCTTCCTCTCAATTAGTTTCAACAGTGCTACAAGATCCTTTTGCATACTGATATTCCAGACTAACACATTCACTTAGGAATAACCACCATTTTGTTGTATAGAAGTATGATACTTTTTTAAAAATAAAATGTTTTTAGAAAGGTCATATAACCATGCATAATCACATGCAGAGCCAGTTTAGAATCAGAGGAAGGAGGAATGAAGATCGGAGGAAGGAGCATTAACAATCTAAGATATGAAGATGACACCACAATACTAGCAAAAAACAGCACAGACTTGAAGGAACTACTAAAGAAATTCAAAGAAGAAAGTGCACTGAATATTAAGGAAACAAAAGTAATGGTCACAGAAGAATTACATAAATTCAAAATAGATGACGATGAAGTTGAAACAGTGAAAGACTTCCCATTTCCTGGATCAATCATAGACCAGAGCAGAGATTGTAGCCATGAAATCAGAAGTCTAGGACTGGGTAAGGAAGCTATGAAAGAACTAGACAAGATCATAAAATGCAAAGATATAACACTAAGCTTTAAAGTCAGGATCATTCAAGCAATCATCTTTCCCATCACCATGTGCGGATGTGAGAGCTAGACAATGAAGAAAGCCAATGGAAGGTGAATCAACTCATTCAAATTATGGTGTTGGAGAAGAGTGCTAAAGATACCGTGACAAACAAATGGGTCTTAGAACAGATCAAGCCAAAGCTTGATCTCTAGAAGCCAAGATGACTAAATTGAGGCTGACATACTTTGGTCACCTCATGAATAGATACGGCTCACTGGAAAAACAAGAGAGGAAGGCTGAGCACCAGATGGATAGACTCAATCAGAGCAGCCATACACCTCTCTGGGGATCCTGGAGATGTCTCATTCATGAGGTCAACATGAGTCAGGGTCAACACGAGGGCAGTAAACAACAACAACCATGTATATACACAGCCCTCAGCCTTTAACTGTAAAATGTGTTTTAAAAACCATAATAAGGAAAAGGATGTCATTGCAGCTGGAGTCAGCTCCCTTGGGCCCTGGTATATCCAGGTCAGCCCGGGGTGTACTGATTTGGGGCATGTTTTCCCATGCCCACACATCATCATCTGCTGTCTGGGTAGTCAATAGATGGAGTTGGGCTGTGGGGTGTCTAGTGTTAGCTCTACCACTGACTGTAGTCCTCAAGTGTCAAGACATATTGCAGGGTAACCTGCTGTCATGGTAAGACGGGTTCTGAAGATGTAATAATTTTTCAAAGGGCATGAAAGTAGATTAGTCTTAATTCAAAATGCGAACTCGTAAGACTGTGCTTGCTTGTACTTTAAATCTTTAATGCAAGAGATTTGGGAGGAAAGTAAGTGGCCTGTTATTCAACATGAAATTATGGTCTTGCTAGAATGAACACTGAGCTGTAGGGGAGAGGAAGGAAGAAATATGTGCAGATGCTCTGAAATATTGTACAGTGAACAGCAACAAAAGAGCATAGTTTTAAAAGTATTTTGCCAAAATAACCCCCAACACTTACTGGAAGCACTATACTTCTGAGACAATGAACTCAGATAAGACAGAAGCCTCTGAAAAGCAGCATTTGCCCAGGTATACAATTAAGTTGACCACAAAATGTGAACACTGCACATTAGTGGGCATCATTATTCCTGTAAAATATGCCACAAAGTAAAGCTAGTTTTATAGTGAATTTTCTTGTAGACCATTTACCAATAACCTTCCCTTTATGTTCAGATGATTGATAGACATTTTGACAGGCAAACTGCTAGGATTTGGGGGGGTGTTTTCTTTTTAAAGCTGGCTACAAAAACATGATAGGCCTTTTTCTTTAAAAATATCATTAATCTGTTTTAAAAAGTGTTATCAACCAATTATGTACAAAAATGTTACCAAGGGGGAAAATGTGTGCATATGTATTTTCAGCATTATTGACTTCACAAGTGTACTGTATTAGTCATTCAAGCTGGATCCCCATGTAATGGATGGAAAATTAAGCTACATGAACTGGTCTGAATAAACATCTAAATAAGGCACTATTAGTCCAGCGGACTCTTAGGAAATACTTTGGGTTTCAAATGGTAATGAAATCTCTATGGTTTGGGGCTGATGTTTTTTTCCTCCTTGAATAAAGTATTTCCTGAGAAGTAGTGGGAAAGCTTTGGTTCTATGGATGTTTTTGGATTATAATTCCCCAAATCCATCACTTTTGTCTATGGTGGGTGGAGCTGATTTGACTTCTAAGCCAAAACATCTGATGAACCAAAAGAGAGTTCTTGCCAATTCCATTGGTCTCTCAGATTCTTTTGAAACTAGGGTTGATGTCACACTGGCCTTCTCTATACGAGGGGAGGAAATACGAACATGTTCAGAAAGGCAGGCATTCGAAAAACTGCCTACATGGCCAAAAGACACCCCCCCCAAACTCCACATGACCCTCTAGCCAGCTGGCTACCACAAGTTATTTACTCGCGATTTTAAATCTGCCGCCTCCAAAAAAATTTTTTTTTAAAAGCAAAGTTGTCCAGGGTGTGCACAAGCAACACTTCATATTTACAAATAAATACATAAAAAGAGTATAACATTGCCATTTGATTGACTTACTGGAACCTCGCTTAGCCAAAAATCCAACATAGTGGCTGCAGCTGCTTTCCATCTTTGCTAGCCTCGCCGCCCCCCATCCTCATCCAGCCAATCATATTGCACTGCCTGTTCGTATTTATGAGACTGTGAGTGTTTAAGCGATCGTACATTTACATGTCGCATGGAGCTTTTTCAAAAATCCATACAAAGCCCCAGGCACACGGACTTTGCGGTGGATTTTGCTGTCCCCTTCCAAATGACATGTATTTGTGTGAACGGCCATTTGAATGGCTTGCCGTACGTTTGCATGCCGTTCGTACTTTTTTTTTTTTTTAGTGTATAGACAATACCCCAGTGTGGTAACCTCCCCCTGCCCAATATACCTCCTCCCAGACCAGACCTTACAGAATCTTTAATAAAGTGTTTTGCACTAATGTTACTCATAAATTGCAATTCCCATATATCACTGAATATAATGGCAACAGTACCAACTTAACTAGCAAAATTAAAATTACACATTTAAATTATAGTATCATAGACACAGCCAAAGTGTATTTACACACACACACACAAAGCTGGTGATTCTGGCCCCGCCCCTTTTGTTCTTGACTCCACCCAACTTTCGTGATTAAAATACGGCCAAATATAACGCTCAAATGTCCCCACGGTACCGCAACAGTACCGGCAGGGGAGAGCGTCATCCGAAAGGGACGAGGCTGCTTGTGCTGTATAAGAGATGTCCGAAAAAGTCCTCTGTTTTGGTGCTCATGCAGGCTCAGTAAGGGATCCTAGAGACAGCTGCTGTTTACCTTGCCTGTTGTAGGCAGACCCACACAGCTATAGTAGGTACAGCTGGAGCAAAATCCCATTCTTTCCCAGGTCAATATTTATTGCATTGTTTACTACACACTGTTGTAATCCAACACTAAACGTCTGTGGGGCTGTATACACAGCAAAATAAATCCTCAAAGAATGTGACAAGAAGCCTGATAGTTCCCACACATTTCGAAGCCACAGTGCCCTTTTCAGAAGGAGGGGGTGCGAATAACCCATAAGTCGTGCAATATCAGCTTTCGCTAGTTTTCCTGACTTTTTTGATAAAGTTTGCGAAAATGCGCACAATTGGTCGTGTGAACTTACCATTCACAAATGTCTGTGTGAACTTACAGAGACCTTTTCGAATTAGCGTGAGCAGAGCTGAATCCTGATTGGTTGGAGTGACCATTGTGCCGAATAGATGGAGGGGTTGAAGAGAGAAATCCACCAAGCCTGCAATTTGCCCCTTCTTCTGCTAGCAGCCCACTTTCGGAAATCTGCTCTGACCCCTTCGTCTGTTTCAAAGGAAGGCTTTGGGGGCAGGGAAGACAGTTGGGAATGGGGCTAGCCCCTAGTTGGGTGGTTTGTGTGTGTATGTGTGTGTGTGTGTGTTCCTGCGTGCATGCGGCAACCGGCTGATCGCACCGTTGCCCTTTTGTTTGTGCTTCCCTTCAGTCCTTTGTCTTTATTCAAGGCTTTTGGGGCAGCAGAACTTAATCCTGATTGCTTCAGTTGACCAAGGAGGGAGGGGGTTTGACTTGCAAGAGGTGAGTCTGAAAAAAAACATCGAGCTAGCCGGCTTGCTTTCTAACTACTGTTCCTCCCTCCCTTTCTCTCTCTCTCTCTCTCTGTGTGTGTGTGTGTGTGTGTATGAGAGAGAGATCAACTGGCTGATCAATCATCCTTTTGTGTGTGCGTGTGTGTGTGTGCGCGCGCACGCACGCACGCGCTCTGTCAGGGATCTCCTTTCAGCTGCTTTCCTTCCCTCTAGCTGCTTCTTTTCTGTGTGTTCATGGGTCCTGGCAGGGATCTCCCCCCTCCCACGAGAGGGAGAGAGACAGGCTTCAGCTGCATTTCCAGAGAAAAAAAGAGTCTCAGCAAATCGTTCTTTTGTGTGTATTTGTGCTTTCCTCCCTCTGTCATTATTTACGTCTTTTCCCCCTTTCCCCCTCCTTGCTTCCTCCCTGCCTCCTGCCTGGTTTTAATGTTCTTGAGGCCATGCCGTGTAAACTATGAAATCCAAAACTCACCACATCTTCCAACTTAGCAAAATTCATGTGAACTGGTCACTGCTGATGCGAAAGGACGGCAATCTGGAATTTCACGCACTTTATCCTGGCCCCCGTGTTTCTCCAGCTCCTTTCACCATCCTTCCATTACCAATGCTACTTTAAAACTTCCAGCTAGACTGCGGATGAGTAGGGAAAGAGGGGGCTAGGCAGCCTTGAGAAAAAACAGTTGCACTGTCAGAGGCTTTGTTAACTGAGGCATGCCTGCACTTGAGTATGTCACTTATTCTGATTGTGTGGCTTTTCCACTGGTTGAGGAGTTTCACTTTAATTTTTCAACCTCGTGCACTAGTAAAAACAATTCACTTGTTTAACTAGTATACAAATTTACAAGTTTACAACATGTATAACTAGTAAAAACAATTCACAAAAACTCCACATTTGGGGCGAGTCTTTCTTGCTTGGAACAAAACATCAGGTGTAAAAAAGACTGCTGCTTTCCACTTTGGGCATGGACCTGTCCTTTCTTTCCTTCTGCAGGCAGGTCAAAACAAACTGACTGTGATGACTCTGTCAATGCTCACACACTGAGACAATTTCCATTGATCAAGAATGGTTTATTGCGGCAGGAATTTGAAATGATCAGGATCAGGATCAAACACAGTTCTGAACTCAGAGTTCAGACTACAGGGGATAATAGGAATCGTAGGTTTTGATTACATCAAACACACACCTGCAGTGGCTAACGAGGGAGCATTCCATTCCTTGCTTCCCATAGCAGCTTCTCAAAACAGAATTGCCTCCACAATCCTGAAGGCCTAGTAACAGATAGCATGGTCAAAGCAGCTTCCCAGGCTAAGCGAATTCCCAGAGAGAGAGAGAGCAAGAAAGAGCCGTATCTAATCCCAGCATGCCTTCTGCTCATGTCAGGCTCTGGCATGCTAGCTAGGCCTAACCAGCAATGCACATTCAAGCTAGCTAATTATACAGTGCCCATGCCAGAGTCATGATACTGATTAGGGTTCAGCTTTTAATGCTGTGCATTTAACATATTCAAAGACTGTATGCAGACCTGACGATGCCAGCCATAGATACAGGAGAAACGTCAGAAAGAAACTATTCCAGAACACAGCCTCGCAGCCCGGGAAAAAACCAAGGAAAAGCTTTGTATACAGTCTTTGAATACATGTTAATATTTTTAATGTTTAAAGTTTTATTTCATAAATTGTTTAATTTTTTTAAAAAAATCTTATATTCATTCTTATTCGAGCTTTTATATTGTTTTTAATTGTACTGTTTTAAATATGTTGTTAACCACCTTGAGTCCCAGTATCAGGATGTTAAAATAGGTTTCTTGTTTTTTATTTCACAGTAACTCTCAAACTGACCCATTCCATACTCAATCATTGGCTGATTGGCTGCTTAGGAAACATACTCAACCAATTGTAGCACTATGTTGGCAGCCTCAGAAGCTTGAGGGTGTTTTCAGCACCACCTCCTTGGCCCACAGCCACATCTTTGCCCATTGAGCTGCAGTAACTAAATACTCAGCCAGGTCCCCTTGCTGTCTTTATATGCATGAATGGGGAAAAATAATGTTGCTTTCCATGCATCCCCCAAACTCTTTCTTCTTTTTCCTCCTGTCCTACCTTTCAGAGTAGGGTTTTTTCCTACTTCCTCTGCTCTTCACCCCCTCTGCACCCAAAAACTGAGTGCTTTCCCCCCTCCTTTTGTCAGGGTAATATTGCTTTAAGTGCAGAAGGAAAAATGTTGGAGCAAAAGACTAACAGAGCTGAAGTAGGTTTGTTCACATCTGTGGCTAGGCAGAGGGATGACTAGCAAACACTCCTATATAGCCAAAGCACATGTTGCATTGTGTGGGGGTTGGTGTTGTGGAGAAAGAGGAGTGTTGCTGTTGAGATTGTTAATGAGGTTTGCTGTGTATATATTGTGTTTGTTTATATTGAAACTGAAGATAAAGACCTCCAGATATTTTTGGATGAACCTTACTGTCTGTAAGGTTCTCTGTGTGTGAAGGTGGGTCAGAACAGTGGAACAGCTGTTAGCTGAAGCCTTTGTTTTTGTGCCTTTTCTGCTGTGCAGTTCTGCTGTTTTAGCTAGTCTTGGGTTAGTCTGTCCTCAGGCTGTACCAGTTGCCTCTCATTGGGCCTATATTGAGTGGACACCTTCTGCCCTGAGAAACTTACAGGCTGCCAAAAAAAAAAAAAAACTGCAAAGGGGTGGGAAGGAGGTGGGAGGCTACTCTGTTGTTCCAGACCCCTTTTTTTTTCCTCCTTAGGGGACCCCTTGGGATCATCTGGCCTCCCCTGGTTCTGCTTCCCATGGGGAGAAAGCCTTTCTTTGTAAATGATGCACCAGACGGGCTGTTGCCTGCTAAAAATACCTCCGGCCAGTGGGAGGAACCAAAGCCAGCGAGGGAGGGGGAATAGAAAGGAGCAAAGTGGGCTCTCATTGGCTGCCAGCTTCCTCCAAATGGGAATCCAGCATGCTGTCCTCAAAGGGCAGCTGGTGTTGCAGTGGAAGGCTAAGGCTCTGTAGTCTGTGGGTGGGACAAAGGCGAGTCCAAAGAATCACAAAAACAGTTAGAGGTGACAATTTCACCCCTTCCTAGAGAGACTCCTTCGCTCCCTTTTCTACTCATTTCTATTTTAACAAGTGGTAGACAAGGGTCCCTGGACCCCCTTTTCTCTAAATAAGATACAGCTATTTTTGCCAAATATCTAGACCAGTGGTCCTTAACCTGGGGTCCTCGATGTCCTCACAGGGGGTCTGCGAAGACTTGAAGGCTGGTCAGACCACCTCCTGCCTGCAGTGGAGTGGCCATGTAACAGGAGCCAAGGCAAAGGCTGGCTGGGTGTCTTGGCCTGCTCATTGACATTCAGTCCACTCCAGCCACAAACTTGCAGAGGAAGCAGGAGAAAAGACTTCCCTCCCTCTCCAGTGCCTCTGAGGGAAGATTTCATGGATGGTGTAACATCATCATGATCATCATCGTCATCATTTTAAATCAAAGGTTTTGGGGGTCCATGGCAGCAAAAGATATTTAAAGGGGGTCCCTGGTAAAGAAAAGGTTAAGAGACACTGGCATACTTGTATTATCATTAGTATTAGTAGTAGTATAGATGTTCCCAGCGTAGCATACACCGTTATGTGCCCTACTGGGGTTTCAAGCGGTGTTTACAGCATGGAGCTTGGAGTGGCAGTGTTCCTTTCACATAGTTCAGCTACATGATATTAGGAAAAAAAATTGCATTTTTTTACATGTGAGTGGTGATTGGCTGAGGGAGTAAGAGAGAGCAGCTGGGGGTGTAGATGCAGATTGAGTGGCAGGAGTGGATTGTGAGGTAGAGAGGGAGTTTTCATGTGGGTGGTGATTGGCTGAGGGAATGAGGGGATTGGTTGGGTATGTCTCCTAAGCCTCCAATCAGTACACTGGGAAAGGAAACATACCCAAACCATATAGCTATAGATATGGTTTATTTTATAAGAATTGAGTCAGTGAAGATGGACTTCCCAACTAATTAATTGGATTTTTGGAATAGTAGACATTATTTACTCTGTAATAGAAATAGACCAACTTTTGATATGGGCTTTGATATCGCCCAGGTGCCCAGGGGGTCACATCATTGCCCCACCACCCCTGCTGCCACTGGGACAGAACCCGAGCAGTCAACTGGTGATGGCAGCAGCAGGGGCAGGGCAACAGAGCAACTCACCCTTAATGCACCACTGGTGTATGTTATGTCGGGTACAGCTAGTAACTTGTTAAAACTGGTGTATGTTATGTTGGGTACAGCTAGTAACTTGTTAAAACTGGTGTATGTTATGTCGGGTACAGCTAGTAACTTGAATTCCTGCTTGGCCATGAAAACCCACTTGGGCAACCCACTCTCTCAGCCTCAGAAGAAGGCAATGGCAAAACAAGTCTTGCCAAAGAAACCCCACAATAGAGCTGCTGTAATTTGGAAATTACTTGAAGGCACAAAACAACAACAACAAAATTCAGTGCTACAAGCCACTGTTCTGTGATACAAAGCCCACATGGTGTCCTTGCATTCCCCTTATTATCCCTCCCAAAAGAACAACACCCCTAATACTCAGTATGAGAAAGCACTTTAACCACATAACCACTAAATAATTAAGTGTTTAGTGAAGCAATCCCATGCAACTATAAAATTTAAAGTTACAAAGTTACAGAGGCAGCTCCATTGGCCATGAAAAGCAACCCCTTTATTAAGCTCATGAAAAAGAATACTGACATGTGCAGGAATTCAAGATCTGCATGTCTTTTGGTGGACCAAAGAAGGGAAGAATAGAGAAACAAACAAGCAAGAAGTTCCCAGACAGACTACACAGATTCCTTTGCCAAGGTCAGTGAGAAGCCCCTTCTCAGTCTGAGAGTGTGACTTGCCCACATTTCAGTTAATTTTGGTTCTAAAAAGTGCATTGTAGCCTTATTTAAGCACCAAATGATCTAGATTTCATATGTGAACATTCCTGAAAAGCTTAGGACTATTTATTCTGTGGGAGGCATGGAACAGGGTCAAAAAAGTCTCCCTTTCAGATGACGTTGACCCCTTTCCATGTCTCTCCCGTCCTCATTCCGGTTTCTCTCGTGATATTCCAGTCACGGGGAAACATCATTAATAGACCACCCGTTCTGTTTCTGTCACGGAATCAGGATGGTCTGAAAGGTGCCCCGTTCCTCTCCCCCGATGACAGCTGCAGGGGGAAGGTCCATTCTGAACACTTCCGGGCACGGACAGGGACATCCAGGTAAGTGGCACCCTCCCCCCCCCAGATTACTTGGGGTTTTGTGTGTGTGTGTTGTGTTTTGTGTATTGTCTAAATGCATTTTTGACGTTTTATTTTTGAATTTCCCTCGCAATGTTCTCTTGCAAGAACATGCGGGATTTGCTTTCCAGGTCGTAAATGCAACCTTACAACAGCTGCATTTACTCCTGGAAAGCGAGGGGAGGGGGAGGACATTCCTGTGGAATCCCTGCACATTTACTTTGTGCATGGGCAGGCCCTTATATGCCTGCCTGTGAGATCTCGTTTGAGGTCTCACAGGACTTCAAATACCCCAAGCCTTTGCACAAGACCAGGCAGACAGACATATAAGGGCACAAACAACAGCTATTGTTGGCTGAATCTCTGTGCTGTTGTGGTATTTTTCTCTGCCCTGGACCAGGGGCCCTGGCCCAAGGAAGAGAAAGGTGCTGTCACCACATGGACGTTTAGTCGGCAATGGTCACCTGGCCTGGCCACCTACCCTGCAGCTGCAATATGGGCTGCCTGCCCACCCAATCCTCTGCTCAGCCTGGCCAGTGTCCTGTGCGCTGTCCTTCCATCTCATCCTTCCCCCGCTGCCACTGCACAGCCTGGCTCCACCACCACATGAGTTGCATATAGAGGGTCTGAGACATCCAGGCCAGAAAAAGGACTGGCACCACTGCACAGAGTTTTGTTATTCCTCAGGGTGGCATTTGGGTCAGCATCACCCCTTCTAAGGGTGTCACCCAGTGTGGCCCACATTCCCTGCACCACCACCCCTCCAGTGACATCCCTGTCTAGAAATAGATAGCACATTTTGCAATGATTTTATTCCCATATGTTGTAGACACTTCCTGTTCATATGTCTGCATCATGGTGTGTAGAAGGTAGATTGGGATATACCTTTGGTAAACTGCAGTAGATTTACAAAAGTATCTGATCTCCAGTTCATAAGGTCTCCATTTCTAAATTATATTCCTAAAATGAAAAAAGGTGGAGGAGGGACTAGGATTCCAAACTGATCCTTGGTTGAAAAAAAAATGTGAGATCAATTCAGATACTGAAAGGACAGTCGCTTGTCTGTATTCTTGGTCTGAGCCATATTCTCAGAACCATCTTGATCCTTTGGTTTTTCCAGTAGCATCTCTCTTTCTCTGTATGTGCCTTCAAGTTTCCTGGTGACTTACAGTGACCCCATGGGTTTCATAGGGCTTTCTTAGGCAAAGAATACTCAGAAGTGTCTTTTTTTTCCAGTTCCTGCTTCTGAAATATAGCCTATAGCACCTGGTATTAGTTGATGGTTTCCCATCTAAGTACCAAGAGCTGACACTGCTTAGCTTCTAAGAACAGATGGGATCTGGTGCCTTTGGGGTATTTAGGGCACTAGTATCTCTAGGGCATTCTAAAATCTGGAAGAGTTCATCCACTCTGGCCATACAACCTTGTTAGCATGTCCTCCTACCTCCTTCCTTATAATATCTCATAACTGAAAATACTGGACACTTTGAAAGGGTCAAGTTGAGTGGGATGATTGAAAATGAAGTCAGGTGGAGGTCACAAGGACCTGGGAAGGTGTTTTAGAAATATTTTAGCAAGCAAACCCAAACTAGGATTGTGCAAAATTCCCTGGTAAACAAAGCTATTAAGGAGGGAGCTATTAATCCCTTCTTGGGCACCTCAGTGATGACTCAGCCAATCAAACAATCAAGTGACCTTTCCAACCCCAATCCCAAGGAAACATCCCCTCCTGTCTGCAATGTGAGGTTTTTGTAAATCCATCAATTCCAATCTCCCAGCCATTAACAACAATCAGCTAACTTTTAGTTTCCTTTGTTTACCCGGTGGGAAAGCCATCTAGGCTTTGTCCTAGCCCTTCTGGATATGAAGCATGGTACAAATATTAGTCCTCCAACAATAGAAAGGTGTGCAATTGGGGACAAGACTAGCCACTCTCTTTCTTGGCATGCCCTTGGATTGGAACTTCCAGTGCCACTCTCAGACCTCAGCCTGAGTACTTTGAAACTCTGCTCTTCAAGACTGGTATCTCTCTATTCCCTGAATTTATTCCTCTATCAAACCTTTCTGCCTCAACTCTTCAATAGGCTTGTGTGGTTCTTGTGAACATGTGTTGCATGTGTGAATGCTTTTTGTGTTGTTTCCAATAAAAAAACATTCTATTTCTCTTTAACCTGAAGTTCTCTACAGTTTGTACTGGTATACATTGGTGAAAAGATCCCAAAGTTACTCATCTCTCACAGCCTTGCATTTCAGCTAATAATAATAATTCTCCAAAATATTAATATAGTTTGGGCATAACTAGTGGGGATGTAAAGCACCCCCACCTCTTCAGGTAACCGTCTTCACTGCTCACATTCTTGCTGGTGGAGAAGGTAAGAAGAGAGGTTGTAATCACGTTCAAATGAACCTGCCTATAACCTCTCTTCTTATCTTCCTCATCACAGTTTCAGTGCCTCATGCACTTGGGAACCTTGGTTGAGACAGGGTGCCAAGCTGAAACAGACACTGTAATAACAACTACCACCACCACCACCACCAATTACATAGATTTCGATTAGGGCAGCCATACTAAAAGATTAAAGTAACAGCCCATTTCTTCTGTACCATTTCCCTGACTCACATCACACCTCCCGGGACTTACTATTACCAGGGCCAGCCCAGTTTCCAAAAATCATTTGCATGCCTGGTTTGTCTCTTTTGAAAAAATGAAATGTGGTAAAATGTACAAAAAGTTGCATTTTCTGTTAATAAATGTAGCTTGAGAAGCAATGTGGATATGGTCATGGGGCTGGCTGGAGAGTGCAAGGTAATTCTTTCCTCCCAATTGTATCTCTTGACTGGATTGGATTGGATTTGCCTTTTCTCTTTCTCTCTCCTTCCCTCCCTCCCCCCTCCTCTGTCTCTAGAGAGCATGCAGGGCCAGCCCAAGACATTTTGCCACCTGAAGCAAAGTACAAGATAGTAACCCAATCCTATTCCATTCTCAAAAGAAGTCTGGGCTGGCACTTACATCTTTATGCAACACTGAAAATGAGGATTCAAAGTAGGCCATAAGATACTCAATCAGTTCCTTAATGCTGTCTCCTAAGTTCCAATACATGCTGTCTCACACTGTTTAAATTGTAGCCCATGAAGCATATAGCTCTCTATATAGACTAGTTCATGGAACAATATGCTCATTTATGCCGTAGCAAAATAGTGTTTTGTTTTTAACTAATTTTCAGCTGAGCTTGCCATTGTAGCTACCAAGTGAAACTGCTACTGCAAATATTATTTACATTTTTCACTTCCTCAGAAGTTGTTTGTCTCCCTTTGTCCTACAAATTAAGTTAAGCTAAGAGAAAGTGAGTGATCAAGGATCAGAGCTTGGAAACAATACTTGCTTGCTGGGGGATTGTTGAAGTCTACAAAGGAACTTTTCCAAGCTCTTCCCAGGATCACATAGTCAGGTTTGAGGCTGAGCAGGGAATTGAATCTCGGTGTGGTTGGTTCTCGTCAGGTACTACAATAGCTACACCCCATTCAGAATTAGGAAATCAGGTTCACACAGTTTCTTTAGTCTACTGTGCTCATAATCATACTTCTGATCACCGCTACAAGATATATTTGTTTAGACATCTGCAATATTGGAAACAGAATTTAGATTGGAAGATGCTGATCAAGGTGTAAGACTCAGGGATACTCATTCTACCTGTTGTGTGCCTCCAGGTTATTTCTTATGGCAACCTTAAGGCAAAACTATCATGGCGTTTTCTTGGCAAATTCTTTCAGAGGGAGTTAGCCATTGCCTTCCTCTGTGACTGAGAGAGTAAGACTTGCCCAAGATCAGCCAGTGAATTTCCATGGCCAAGAGGGGATTTGAACTCTTGTTCCCCAAAGTCCAACACTCAATCCACTATACTACACTGGCTCTCTGTTCTGCTTAAGAAACAGAAATTCACAAATTCAATGTTTGTGACATTTGTGGAAGCATGTTGCTGTCTGCCAAAGTTTATGCCAAGTAAAACTTGATAGTCTTGACAGTGCCACAAGACCATGTTTCTGCTGCAAGAAACTAAAATGGCAACCCTCCTGGGTTTTGTTACCATTTCAGCACTTTATGGATTACACATTTATCTCTGTTTCTGGCCATGTCCTTTGTTTTCAGTGGGAAAGAAGTGATTTGTACAGGAGAGTGGACATGGAGTGAATTTGTAACAATGAAAGAACAAAATGTTTGTCAAGTCTTTTACTGAAAGCTATGGTACAAGGGTGTGTGTTTTGAGAGGGGGTGTTATTTGCCAGCTAACTTAACCTTTCTTCCTCTGCCCTGACTTCACTGTTATCTTCTTTCCCTTCAGTGCAGGCTCTGTGCTTTGAATTCAATCATTAAATGGCAGCAATTATTTTCTTCATTTAAATGAAGCAAAGCTTCTTCACATTGCCTCCAGGCAGGCTGTCATGTTGACCTACAATACAGAGAAGTTGTTTGTAGTAAACATTTATGAGGTGAGGGAACAGCTATGTAAGGCAGAGCCAGAGTCAAGTCCCTTGCCAAGACCGTAAAAAAGGCCTCTATATGGTTCTACTCAATAAAGGTGTCCTGCACATATTTATCAAACATCTGCACGGCTTCTGCTTCACTTCAGTTTGATGAGAAAAAATGAGGAGGGTAGAACCAGAACCAAAGGCATTTTTAGCCTTTTCAACAGGATCCTCTGAGTTTTGAAATATTGCTGTTGTGATGCTATGATTCTCTCATTCTGTGTGTGTGTGAGTAGCATTCCTATGCTACTCGAAGGCTTTCATGGCCAGCATCCATAGATTTTCCTTGGGTTTTTTCCGGACTGTGAGACCATGTTCTGGAATAGTTTCTTTCTGACATTTCACCTGCATCTGTGGCTGGCATCTTCCGGGCTGGCATCAGCCCGGAAAAACCCCAAGGAAAATCTAGGCATTCCTATACTTGGCCTTTTGAACAAGACTGAGACAAACGGTTATTGGTAGTGTGATTTAACACTGTTGGATAACATGCAGATCTGAAAATATGGATCATGCTATTGACTGTATGTGAACAAGAATTTTTTTAAAACAAATCCAAATAGAAACCTACCATGGAATCAAGAGGCTAGATTTAATTGGTACAGACCATTTCATGAAAAAAGAAACCTAGCTGTACTTTTCCTCTTCCAGAGTGAACAGCATTAAAATTACCTCAGTTAACAAAGCTGCTGACAAAGAAGCTCCTTTTTACAAAGGCTGTTTATGGCCACCTAGCTCCCCATTTCCTTCTTGTCCACTGTCCAGCTAGAAGGGTGTTTGTGTGTTTGTTTGTTTTTAGCAGTGTTGGCATTGGGAGGTTGGTAGCAGAGCGCTGGTGAAGCACAGACTTTCAGTGTCAATTTGCAGCATTGTGTCTGCACTGCAGTAAACAATGCAATCAAGCTTCAGTTGGGGAAGAGTGGGATTCTACTTTAGCTCATCCTACCATAGCCATGTGTGCCTGCCTAAAAGGGCAGCTGTCTGAACAGCAAGACAGAGAAAAAAAAGGGAAAAGCAGATAAGCCTGCCTCACCCTCAAAATGTTTCTAAAGCATAGATCTATAGTTTTGACCACCTAAATGTAAATCATAAGGAAAGTGGAGTAAGGAAATGTAAATCATAAGGAAAGAAAATAAAATCATAGAATCATAGAATTATAGAACTGTAGAGTTGGAAGAGACCACGAGGGTCATCCAGTCCAACCCCCTGCCACGCAGGAAATCACGATCAAAGCATCCCCGACAGATGTTGCAACCTCTAAACTCTTTGTTGTTGTTCTGTGTCGTCAAGCCATTTGTGACTTATGGTAACCCTAAGGTAAACCTATCAAAAGGTTTTCTTGGCAAGATTTGCTCAGAGGGGGATTACCTTTGTCCTCCTGTGCAGCTGAGAGTGTGTGCCTTCCCAAGGTCACCCAGTGGGTTTCCATGGCCAAGTGGAGATTCCAACCCTAGTTTCCAGAGCCTTAATCCAACACTCAGACGACTACACCATGCTGGCTCTCCTTTAAACTCCCATAGGCCGCAGACTTCCATAGACTCCAGTCACCAAGACCAATAGTCAAGGAGTATGGGATATTTATTAGTCTTAAATACGTTATGCAGCTTTTTGAGGCCAAATACAAGCAGAATGCTTCACTAGGCCTAATTATTTTTGATTTATTTCTCATTTCATTCAATTTCAGAGAGATTTGTATTCCATGGTTTAAAATGCAACCAAATTTTCAGTGTCCATAACAAGTCTGCACCCCATGAAACACATGGACAGGTTGCCTGCCTTTAACTGTAGTTGAGTGGTCATCTGTGAACTCACACAAATGGGTTACTGCACCTGCGCAGTACATCATTTGGATCATCCCTGGATGTATCTTGGAAGAAGCTTTCAATTGGTCTCTAGAAGGTTCAAAAATCTTTTCTTTCACTCATGCAAGTTTTGCTTGATCTGGTTGTTTCATTTCACATGTTATTTCTGAATAAAAAGTGTGCTGAAGTATGTTGAACTGCTCTTCTTTTTTCGTGGTGTAGGAACCCATCTCTATTCATTCCATGTTATTTCTAACTCTGGGGCCACTGTTCCTGTTAAAGAAGTCAAGCCTAGGAATATGTCAGCTTCATTAACTGAGGTATACCTGTAAACCAGATTTAAAAAACAAACAAACAAAAAAACACCACAACCTTTCCCCATTATTCTCCCTCTGTTTTCAATTGTCACAATTTATATGATCAAATCGCTTACATCTTCAGAATGGCACCTCTCCAAGCACATTAGTAGTCTTGGGGAAACCCTGAGGTTTGCAGAAGAGCAATAATGTCTTTTTGAGGCACTCCCAAAATAGTCCAATAGCAAATAGATCATATTAAGCAGCCACAGAATTCTGACTAATCTTGTGGAGTGGAAGAAGAAATAAAGATGAGGGGGAGGAATAAAATGGAGAGGTGGAATCTAAGGAGATTATCAGACGGGGTCCCAAAAAGCATCCCCGTCTCGCCATATTATATCCCACCCCCCTCCTGCCCCCAAGTAAAAGAGCCAAGTAGCCTGGGGAGAGGGGGAAGGCTTACCTCCTCATCCCGATCATACCCGGAAGTGTTTGGCAGGGACCTCCCACTGCGGCTGGCATCGTACCAGCATACCAGGGTTCCTTATCACTCACCTGTCATTCCGTGACAGGAATGGAACAGGCGATCTATTCATGGCTTAAGCCGTGATTAGGAAGAAACGGGCAAAACGGGGCCAGTACAGGATGAGGACATCATCCTCTGATAACTGAGCCCTTTGGTGATGTCCTGGCATTCCTGGAATGCCATATTAAGGTCATCTGATAATCTCCTAAGCAGGAAACACTCCATGCTGCAATGTTTATTTGTAGGTCTCACTTGCCATTCTCCAGCTTCATTCTCCTCAGTGTACTCCTGATCTGGCATGTCATGAAGCATTTCAGTATGGTAATCTTGCTTTATACCCTCAGTTCTGGGTTTGATTGTGTAAGTATGATTGAATAAAATGAACAATAGATAAAAAGAATAATACAATATGATTAAAGTGACTTCATTACTTAGCTCAAACGGTAGGCAAGGGTCACACGGAAATGGTTTTGGAAGAGTTTTCCAAATGAAACTAGTTCTAAACAAAGATCCAGCAACCATAAGAATTTAGAAGAAGGAACCACCCTGTCATGCATTAAAGGGCTTTGTCTATATGGTCAAAATAATCCTAACAGGATGTGAATAGAAGGTATTCGTTCATACAAACATTTGCATCAAAACATGACATTTGGAAGGGAGGACAGCAAAATCCACCTGAAAGTCCATGTGGGAAGCATCCTGGGCTTTGTTCGGATTTTTTTTAAAAAGCCCGTATGACATGCAAATGTGCGATCATTCGAACACTCACATTCACGCAGATACGAACAGGCAGTGTAATCTGATTGGATGGATGAGCATGGGGGTGGGGCTAACAATCAGGGAAAGTGCCTGGTGCTGCCATGTTGGATTTTCAGCTATGCGAGGGTCTGGTAAGTTGATCAAACAGTGATCTTATACTCTCTCTTTTTTCTTTCTATAAATACGAAATATTGCATGTGCGTGCTATGTTAAACTTTTTTTTATTTGGTGGCGGCAGATTTAAAATAGCAAGTAAATCTCTTGCAGTCGCCATCTTGGCTAGGGGTAATGTGGAGTTTAGGGGTGCTGTTTTGAAGACAGGTCACATCGTGCGCTGCTTTTTTGGAGGCCTTCATATTTTTCCCTCCTCATATAGACGAGCCCAAAGTAAAGCAGGCTGCTTCAGGAACCAGAATGTATGGGTTTCAGCATGAGGAAGGTGCATTTGCTATTCTGCCTCAGGCAGCAAAATATTTTTAACAGGCACTGGGGGAAAAAACCCTGAAAGATAATAATAATAACAAACTTGATTTGAGAATAATTTCTCAAGCCAGGAAGTGGGTGAAATCCACAAATTATTTATTATCTATTGGTAGCCAAAAGAAATAGCTGTTAGTCTGTCAAAGCACAAAAAAAGAAAATAGGAGTAGTGGAAAGAAGAAATCTAGTAGCACCTGTCCTGGTTTATCTCAGCATGAGCTATCATGGATATTAATCCAGTCCTTCAGATGCACGAATGCAGTACAATATAACAGTGTTAAGTGTTTAAGTACAGTTGCATAGTTGTGGGAATGGGATAAGAATGTAATAGGATATAGAAATATGCAGATTGTGACCTTGGCTTTAAAGAGTAGTAAGATGATACAGGTCTTTCAAGTAGCTGAAGGCCACAAAAGCATTATCTCTGTTCATAATTCTGGTAATGGATTAGTATTTGTTACTATATCTCAATTTCAGCTGTTTCTCTTTCCAATCTACCTTTAAACAGCAACAAAAAAGTTGTTCAAGATCTGCTGTTTGTAAGGTTGAAATCTGCAGAGAGACTCCAGTTTGTCCAATGTAGATAGTAGAGAAACATTACTGACAGACGGTTAATCTACACATGGGGCCAAAAGTCTGAATGGAGTCCTGTCCCTTGTGCCCTCACATTCACCCTGAAGCCCTGTGCAGAATTTTGTCTGCTGCCATCACTCCCGCCGCTTTCTGCTCACTGCCGCCACCACCACAAATGTTCAGATCCTTGCAGGCATGACCATTTTAAAGCTCAGGAGGCAAGTTCCCAGCTGAAAGGAGAAGTTTCCTCCCTTCTCCTGGCTTGGCAGCACTGCCTCCACCTACTCTCCTACTCACCCATCACAGGAAGATATGCTTGGAGCAAGCAACGGGTGAGAGGAGAGCAGGCAGAGGCAGTGCTGGCAAGCCAGGAGAAGGGAGAAAACATGTCCCTTCAGCCAGGAACTTCCCTCCTAAGCTTTAAAATGGTCATGCAATGGTGGCAGCAGTGGTGGCGGCAGCAGTAGATGGGATGGAAGCAGTGGATGAAAATCCAGAGAAAACCCACAATCCTAAAAACTCATCAAGGTAAAATACCTCAAAATGTCCCAAATCTGGGCCATGTGTCATTTGGTCTGATTGCCCCAGATTTGTGGGAAAAGATGTACACCATGTGGCCTGATCACTGCAGATTCGGAGGAACTGGGGGGAGGTTCAGTTTTTTTAATAGTTTAGACAAGCCCTGAGAAAGGCAAATATCAACATTAGAGGAGGAGTACATGAATGTACCCTCAATGTGATGGGTGGAATTATTAGGACCTGTGATGTTGCTGCCAGGATAGACATGAGGACAGTCAGCATCTGGGTTTGTAGCAGAGTCTACAACCAAATTTGGAGAATAAAACTGCCCTCTCACAGACTCTGGGTGTCAGGTCTTTGCTTGCTTACAGAGAACAACTTAAACAACTATTCACCTACAAAAGGACACATAACATGGATAGAACTATAGTGACAAAACCCTGGACAAACAGAATAGTCTACAAGCAAGAGGATAAATTGACACAAACCCAAGATTAGAAATGGCAATATGCATAAAACAGTTGCAGAGTTTAGCAATGTGTTACTTTTTAAATCTTTTAAAATCCCATAAAAATTCAAAAAGTGTTCAAGGTTCCCAAAAAGTCCTCCAAATGCCATATTTTGAAGTAACAAGTGTTACCTGTTATAGTATGACTTCCATATCCATGGATACTGGAAACTGCAGGTAATAGAGAGTCCTATTAAAATGAATTACTTCCAGCTCAAGCATACCATAGAGTCATGCTGGAAGACCTAGGGCTTGTCTATACAAGGCAATAAAATATGGATTGATGCACACTAATGCCAATTCGCAAAAGCTTTCATTTGTCTCCACAGGTTTTTTTTAAGATCTCAGGCATGCAAAACCATATGTGTTTATTGTTCAAACAGTTATGCCTACAAATCAAGATGGTGGACGTGAGTTACTCGCATTTTTATTGTCACCAGTTGCCACTGCCATACTGTATTTTTTAAAAAAGCAAATGCAATGTGTGGAAGAGTGATCTTCCACTTACTGTGATGTACCAAGCACACACGCTCACATTCAATCAATAAATTTCTTTATTGGCAAGGATTCGTGTGTCAGGAACATAGAACAAAGCTGAAACTGAATACAGCTAGAGCAAACACCCAGATAAACCCCACAGCGTGAGAAAGGCATTCAGGGAGGAAAGTTGCCTCCCTCTCAGGGTGGCTTGCACCTGGACGATTTGACCTTGAGCCACTGTGGAGCTCAAGCGTTCCCAGGCCAACAAGGCGGGCTGGCCTCACTCCAAAACTCCAGAGGCCTAGGCAAGGAAAACAGCCTCATGTCAGGGTCCTCCAGGAACTCCACTCCAAATCCCAGAATTCAGGGATGAGCCTGACACTTACAAACAGAAAAAAAAGGGGAAGGGTTGTTTCACGGCCTCAGCACACAACCACTACAGCGAAAATCCAACATGGTGGTTCCTGGCACTTGCCTTGTCAGGAAGCTCTACCCCCTGTGCACATCCAACCAATCAGCTTTCCACTTCTGCTCTTATAATAAATGTGTAGCAAAGCAAATAATTTGTCCCAACGAGCAGGAATGCGCATTTCCTGTTTTTTTAAAATACAGGAAAACCTGTGAAGGCTTTACCCATGGAGTATGGTATTTGGAGTTTTTGGCCCCCCCTTCCAAATACAGTGAAATGATTTGGGATCCCATTGGGACAAAAGGTATTCTCCCTGAATTCTATGAGGAGTATTTTTGCCATATAGACAACCCCTAGAAGAAACCTAGAAAGAACACCTATCTAGACATCTTCTAGGTCCTCCAACACAGCTCTATGGTCAGCTCTGGCAGAAGCATACCATACAGTCATGCTGGAGGACCTAGAAGATGCCTAGAGATACCATGTTTAATCAGCCGTGGGTAAGTGAATCTGCAAATACGGGTCCTGCAGATATGGGGGTCGTACCGTATAGCAAAAACTAATGAGATTACTAGTCATTGAGTTATATTTGAGATTATTTTTCACATCTAGTTGTCTCCAAAAACAATGTGTTAAAAAAAATGTCAATAGTCCCGAGTTGTGTTTTTCAATTACTTAGCATGCTGGTGGTAGTGGTCTGGTTGGTTTAGGGGCCAAGCTATCATACAACTGGCACTGGATCTTTTCAAAATGCCAGCACAAAGTGTATTTTAATGTTGCCCTATACTTAGAAACAAAACCTTGAATATAGAAAATTAAGGCTTCATAAGGGAATAAGTGAAGCTTCTGTGAGCAAGAAAATGTATACGTGTGTGTGTTTTAAATGCAGTGAATAATTAAATAACGTGATTCCCGCTTGCAAACTGTGAGATCTTACCAACCCAGAAAGATTCTACCAATTAGTTTAGCCAAAAATGAAGATCGTCATTATAAATTTGGAGCACTATGTTGTCAAGAGAAAAAACACATTTGAAAGCTAACATAAAGGGCTCTTTGTGCAGAAATGCACAGCTGAATAAGAAATATAATTCTGTTATTTATTCCTAACACACATTATAAAGAATATGTAGCTAATAGAAAGGCTGTAAATTATCCACTTTCCTTCATTGTAATGTGAATCCGAATAGATACATCACTGCGGACAAACCATGGAAATGTTCAAATGTGTAAAATAGTATTGATCTAAATTATCCAAGGCTCACATTAAATGAAGATAAGAGAAATCCTTTTAAAATGTATAAAGGTTAAGCACATAAAACATGTAAGATTATCTAACTGGCTTTTAACACAGCTTTGGACAAAAAAAATATTACCCAGAGATAGCAAAATCCTTCATCTACTGTAGCTGCTGATCAAAGGATTTCCCCCCACAATTCTAGATTTAATTGTTGCAAAAATGTCATTAGTATGGCTGTCCCTTTTATTTCAAAGCTGCTTTAATTTACTTAGCTATCATTTACACTATGTGTTGGTATTTCATTTCATTAGCTGTTCACATTAGTTTTTTATTGAATTTCATACAGAGCAAGTGCCTAGCCCTGGGGAGTTTGCCTCAGTCTTGTAAGAAATACTGAATACAGAGACTCATTCTGACAGTTCACTGAGCAGGGCTGCTAAGGAGTATCTAAGCTTCAGACACAGAGAGAGTCTGGGAGTTTCATTTAGGGTGAACCCATCTAGCTGTCTTTCCCCACTTGCAAATGAGGAATATGATTGAAGGTATTCAACTGCAAGATTTTTCTTGCTTGCTTTATGTTGATACACATCATGCATTCAGTTATGGGCAAAACAAATGAAATGTACAGGCTTTCTGCTTTCTAGCTTTTTACATTCTAAAGCTGTGATAGGTTGGGAGGGAATGGTCACTATGGCTGCAGCGACTACTTCTTTGCTTTTGTGAATATTCCCTGCTTATTCTCTGCATGTCATTTGAACACATTTCATAAAGTCTCACCAAGGAGATCTGTAGTGGGGTAACTCTTCTCTTGGAAAACCTACTGGACAATCTTATTCCACTCGTGCAAAGTGGATGTAGATGCTGGCTGGAATCTTCTCAGTCACTTACACAAGTGTAATGATCCCTTATGCCAAGATAATAAGCACTTTACAGTATGACTCCCATATCCATGGGAGATGCATTCCATGTGCACTGGTCCCACAAATATGGGAGTTGTACCGTATACAACTGTACACAGCAGCAGTACAGCAGAGAAACCCATTTCCATTGCCAGAGAAAGAAGGCCTGCCAGCTCCTGAGCAATTTAATAGCTGGCAGGGAAGCTTTGTCTCTTAACAGAGGACATTTATCATGTTGCCCCTGCCTTACCTCACCATACCTGCTGCTGCCTGGCTACCTACATTAGTACTACCACCTTCAGTGTAGTTATATTAGCCAATAGGATGACACCCATGAACTGGGAACATAGAAAACAAGAAATCAACAAAGACATGGTTCAAATCTTGCCATGGCCATCAGCTCACCAAGCCCATTCACACTACGGAATAGTGCTATTATTGCACTTTAACAACCATGGTTCCATCTTGTGGATTCCTAGGGCTGGTAGACTGGTGAGGCACTAGAGGTCTCTGGCTGAAAATTCTAATGCCTTCCTAAACTCCCTAATACCAGGATTCCATAGCGTAGAACCATGGCAATTAAAGTGGAACAATAGCACTATTATTCTGTAGTGTGACTGGGCCCTAGGTGTAGCCTCCCTCCATCATAACACAATATCACACTACACTGTTATAGAGATTTTCACACTACACTGTTACAGTGTTGCTATTCCACTTTAACTGCTCTGGCTTCCTCCTGTTGAATTCTGGGGTTTGTAGTTTAGTGAGGCATAAGAGCTCTCTGGCTGAGAGTCCTAAATGCCCCTCCCTAAACTGCAAATCCCAGGATTCCACAGGAGGCAGCCATAGCAAATAAAGTGGAATAATAACACTATAACAGTATAGTGTGAAAATCTCCAGAGCTACTATTCCACTTTAGCTGCTCTGGCTGCCTCCTGTGGAATCCTGGCATTTGCAGTTTAGGGAGAGGCGTTTAGGTCCTGTCTAAACGGTGAAAATGATCCTCAGAGAAATCACATGGAAGGAGATCTGTCTAAATGGACATTCACATCCATGTGTCTCATTCAGAAGGGGGGTAGGCAAATCAACCATAAAGCTCCAAAGGGAAGCGTTCAGAGCTTTTGCTAGAGTTTTTAAAAAGCTCCATAAGCGATATGAATGTCCAATCATTGAAAAGTCGCATTTGCATTGCTGTGACAAAACAGCATAAGCTGATTGGCCAGATGAGCATTGGAGGTGGGGTTTGCTAATGGAGCAAGTGCCTACAGCCACCATTTTTTTCCACCAGGGACCGGGTAGGGAAGGAGGGCTGTCTCACCCTCTTCTCCCTTATCCAGTTTCCTCCTCCCCCCACCCACCCCCCGTGCCGCTATCACCACTGCTAGGAGCAGGAAGGGAAAAGAGGGCAAGAGAGCCCTTCTCCCTTACCTGGTCCCCCACCCCCATGCTGTTTTCATCATCACCACTGCAGGGACTGGGAAGAGAGGAAGGAGAAGAGAGCAAAAGAGCCCACCTCCCTTACCTGGTTCCCCCCTTGTGCCACTGTCATTGTTGCTGCCATGGGGACCAGGTAAGGGAGGAAGGCTCTCTTATATGGCTAGAGGGCATTCAAAGTTTATGGGGGCTGTAAAACCATTAAGACAAGTTGCAGTTCCTGTGACTTGGCTTTACTGTGAAGCACTTCAGTTTGGAGGGGGGGCTTGTATAGATGAGCCCTTAGAACTTTCCGCCAGAGAGCTCTTAGGCCTCACTGAACTACAAACCCAGAATTCCACAGGAGGCAACCACAACAGTTAAAGTAGAATAACAGCACTATAACAGTGTAGTGTGATAAGCTCAATACTCACATAACAGTGCAGATAAAGATAATATTGGAGATGATAATACTAAATCACCATACAACATTGCTGTATGGATTAGTATTAAATAATGCTTTCACACCATTTTGAATGCTTTAAAGTGCTACACGAATGCAAAGTATCATAAAAGACATGTAAAACTATATTTAAAATTATGTACAAGTATTGTACTGACTACCAAGACAGCCTGATCATTCCTAATTCCTAGCCTTCTGCTGTGTCCTGGCCTTTCTTTCATTTTCTGCTGCCAGAGCAACATCATGCTGGTAGTGTTGATGAATGGAAAGCATTTGTAGATATGTGTGAAAATGTACTATTTTCTTACTGTTATAAAAATAATTTTAAGCTCCCTTTTAGCTTAAACACGTGTTTTAACTGAGATGGTCCTTCAAATTTCCATCAAATTTCTCATTCAGGCACAATTCAATGACAAATTAAACCCATTTTTCAGACGTTCAGTATTCAAGGGTACCAAATGCATACAAGGCCCAACGATAAATATACTGGGTTAACCCTATCACTCAGTGATGATATTGCATGTGAGCTCATAGCCAATGCATGATAAGCAGCATCAATGTAAAGGAACTGTTTCACACTTCCCAATTCCGTATCCCGAAGAGCTGGCATATTTCAGTAAGCATGCTTATTCTTCTTCTCTGGATCAGTTGCTAGCATTTTTATCTTCATTCCCAATCTCCAGACCTATGAGCATGTCAGATATCTGCTTGTTGAGTGGTAAGGTAGCAGTTATCATTATTCTGAGCATCAGGAAATTCTTGTCAAGGTGCCTCTCCTGGGTGCTGTCCATACGGGGGGGGGGGGGGGGGGGAATGTGGACTGATGTGCACTAAAGCCAATTTGAAGCAGCTTCAATTTGTCTTAATGTGTTTTTTGGAAAAATCACAGGCATGCAAAGCTATTGGCTTCTGCTGTCCCAATGGGCATGCCTGCAAATCAAGATGGTGGGTGTGAGTGAATTACATGCATTTTTATTTTCATCAGTTGCTGCTGATGAACAGTATTTTTTTAAAGCATATCTAAGGTGCGAAAGTGTGATATTCCACCTAAATACATTTTTAATAAGGGGAAAAAAGGCTGTTTCATCGCCTCAGTACATGATTGCTATGGCAAAAAACCAACATGGTGGTCCTGGACACTTGCCTTGTTAGCAAGCTCTGCCCCCTGCCCACGTCCTACCAATCAGCATTCCACTTCCACTCTTATTGGGAATGCGAATGAAAGTGAATTGGTTGCCAAAATGAGTGGGAATGCACATTCCCCACAGAGCTTTTAAAAAACTTTGGGAAAAGCCATAAAGGCTTTTCCTTCTGAGTTTTTGGTGGATTTGTCCCCCACTCCTTCCGAATACTGTGGCTTGATGCCGGATGCCATTTAGGAGATTATCAGATGGGCAAAAACTGCATCAAGAGGTCACTAAAAGAACAGGAAGTGCTGACCTCACCAGATGATGACGCCCTCCAGTGTTCTGGGGGTGTAATAATAATAATAATAATTATTATTATTATTTATATCCCGCCTCTCTGTGAACAATCGGGGTGGCTTACAACAGTAAAATAATGCATAATATAAAACAACTCAAAATCCCTTCCCCCCCTTAAAACATTATTAAATCAATACAAATTAAAATCAACATATAATACAATTGTTCTTAAAAACCCTTCCTAGCGAGCAGCAACAGTTAGGAGCTCCAGAATCAGCTTCCAAAGGGGGTTCCTGAGGCCGGGATTAGCTATTCTGGAAAAGCCTGCCTGAAGAGATCCATCTTGACAGCCTTTTTAAAGCTGTCTAATGATGTCAATAGGCGGAGCTCATCCGGCAGGCCGTTCCAGAATTTGGGGGCGACAGCCGAAAAAGCCCTCTGGGAGGTGGTCGCAAGCCTAGATCTTTGTGGCTGCAACAAATTCCTCCCAGAGGACCAGAGAGCGCGGGAAGGATTATAAGGGAGAAGGCTGTCCCTGAGATAGCTTGGACCCAAGCCATTTAGGGCTTTAAAAGTGATAACCAACACCTTGTACTGGGCCCAGAAGCTGATAGGCAGCCAGTGGAGGGACCTCAAAACCGGAGTAATGTGGTCCCTCCTAGATGTTCCAGAGACAAGCCTGGCTGCCATATTGTATGTGTAGTGGAGCCATCAGTAAGACGTCCCTTTTTATTGGCAGCTTGACCCTGTCAATAGAAAAAGGAATCCTTGTCTGCAGTAGCGGTATACCCCAGGAACGGTTGAAGGACGCAGTGTCTGGTAAGGTCACCCTCTTCTGGCACAGTTGGGAACACAGTTTTTTGGCATGCTCCCCCCTCATCTGATAATCTCCTTTGACAAATTGTGTTCTCCTCAAATTCTATGAGGAGTATTTTTGCCATTTAGACAACCCCTTGGTTTCTGCTGGTTGGGCTTATGGAATCAATACTTTTTTCCCTCCCAGTGTAGCTCTATGTGGTACCAAAAACTTGATCTGGAGATTTTCCTAGCCCTCTGGAGCAGGTTTGTAGGGCAGATGAGGGCTGAAGAAATTTCCCTTCCCAATTTCACTGGTAAAAGCAGCAGAATCCAGCACATGAATACAACTGGATGGTGTCAATGTGAGTTAAACAGGATCTAGATTCATCACACTGCATCACTTTTTCAAATGTACTAGACAATGTCAAAAATATCATAGCTGAACTATTAATGAAAATATAATTTATGACAAACTTTTAAAATAGAGTTTATTTTTATGAATGGATCAAAAGGAGACACAAATTAAGTCCCCAATATGTTTCCAATTATATGGAAAGTATAGGGAAATAAGTCTTTGGGCTCAACCAGATTGCCAGAAAATAGCAAGAATTTCCAGTTCTTGATTTTCCTGAATGTTCATGGGGTTTTCTGCTCCTCCATTCTTGAAACATCCTGGGTTTCCCTCCTGCCCTTTTGTCCTTCTCTGTCCCCTTCCCACTGACCACGTGTCACATCCTACTTGTGCAACATTTCAGAAACTGATTTTCACCAATTTCCACTGAACTACTATTACTAATTATTATTACATCATCATCATCATTATTATTATTCAGGGGTTATTGTGCTAAAGTGCTTTAGCAATATACACTAGTTAAGAAATAGGATAATTTTTGTAGAGATAACATTCATCTTTCCCTCACTTAGCTCTGAAATAATGAAATAAATAATAATGAAATAACAGCAGTGTTTACTTGGCAGCCATCTTTACTAGTTCCCATAAAATTAGTGCTGTGAAAGGAACAGCAAGTGTTTATTTTGGAACACACTGGGTTAAAAATAAACCCACTTGATGATTGGAAATAAAAGTTTTAAGTAATCACAGGAATTTATTGGAAATATAGTGAAACAAGCAAAATGTCATCTGGATTTCAGAAACAAGATTGGTTTGTACGGGAACAAAACCTGGCATTTCTAGAGAAATTTTACCCAGTTGAAGGCAGCCTTCATGTTATTATTAAGTCAGGAAAATAAACATTAGGAAAACAAATCCTAACATCAAAAAGTTAGCTACAGGATCCAACACATATGAATGGATATAACTGAAGCTGAAGACCACATACTTTGCATTCAGGAGGTTCCAGATAGGCTAGGAAATGGCATCTTTCTAATTGAAACTCAAGCAAGTCACTGCCAGCCAAAGGTAGACTTTACTGAGCTAGATTAATCACTTACCTGAATCTGCATAAAGTTCCTTCCTATATCCCACCTGGGAGAATAGCAGTTCTTATACACACACACACACACACACACACACTGTAGTGTGACCAGGAAAGGGAACAGAGGACAAATCTATACTGACTGATCAGGTATGGGAATCATGAGGCCTCCCCATGTTGTTGAATTACAATGTCCAGTATCCCTTATCATTGACTATGCAGGCTAGGACTGCTGGGAGCTGTAGTCCAACAATATCTAGAGTGCAACATGATTTCTACTCCTAATACAGAAACAGACTTGGATCTTAATAACTGGACCTACTGGGAGTCAACAAGAATAGGAAACTGGTTTAAGTTTCCCACACCTCAGTCATATGTCTGAATGAAGCCATTTCTCCCATATGGCTGAATAGCTGTCATTCACTTCTGTGAGGAAAAGTGCACTTGGTACTCAGATGTATCCCTCATGGTGTTAAACCCCTTCCTGGGATTCTTGTAATAAACATTCCACCCATCATAATGAGGGCCATTTTGCTACGACAGAATACAAGAAGAACTGTCTTGAAAATGAATACACTTGTATTGCTGCCCAAGACGTGCTTTGACTCAGGAACAGTAACTGCTGGTTTTGCTCCACAATAAGAATGGTAATTGTCAAGTCAAGTGTAGCCCTACCTTAAATTGTTAAGTTGCAGAGGACTCTTATGTTATGGTACAGAAGGGAAGAAAACCACCACTGCGCCTGCCACCCTTCCAAGTGGCTGTTAAAAATGTAGTAATATAAAGTGTTCACTATAAAAGCTTTGTAGAATAATTGATTTTTGCATACTGTGACTTAACACATGTTAGCAAATTCCTACTGCAACTACCCTTTTTATGTAAGTGCTCAGTGAGAACATATAACAATTTTCTTTGAATACCCATGGTTAGAGCAAATCATGCCATCTACAGCAGCCTGCTGAGATTAGACCTACCATAAGCATTCTCACTTAAGTCGACAGTACCTTCTGTGCCTTACTCTACGGATCTGGCAGGCAAAGCTGTGGCATTTGTATAGCTCCACAGTAAACACAACTAAAACCAGTCATTGTCAAAGGAAATAGGCAAGCAGGCATCCCTTTCTCAGATTATGCTATTTCTCCACTCTGCCTTCTCTGGTGAGACTCTTGTTTGCTTCTAATATTGACAAATGGATGCTCTCTATCAGGCCTTTTGTTGGCCTGGGATTGTGTGCCTGTCTGTGTGAGAGCTAATGAAGGAAGGAAAGAAGGAAGGAATAGGAGCAAGTCACACACACACACACACACACACACACACACACAAAAACCCAAACACCTGAGTGTCTCTCTCATGGCATCTTAGGAAGCAGTGGATGAGAAGAGCAATAGAAAACAATGACAAATGGCAGTAGAATGTAATTGCAAGGCATAGCTATTCAACTCTATAGTCCATGGTAGGAAAACTAAGATCAGTACCTTTTATCCAAAGCCATGTGACTTTTTTTTCAGTCTATCAACATAATGATTCTGACTAGTAATCTGCTATAGTTCTGACTGGACTGGGCTTGTTACATTTAACATCACATATTATTCCCAGCAGAGCCCCTCAACACATCAGGAAGACATGTGGCTCATTGAAGAATTCTGGAGAATATACTGATAATGTCACCTCCAGAGGTCTAATAAAGATAATACCTATTATTAATTTTGGGATTGTTCTCATGGGCAAGATTATTACCTTCACTTTCACTGGGATGGAGGGCTCATTTACATGACCCAGGATATGCTGGCTCTCCGGTGGTGTATCCTGGCCATGGATTAGGCCTGTTGTTCCCTGATCCTTCTACAGAATAGGGAAGTCCAGATTGGTACCCTGGCCCACTGGTGCAACCTCTGCTACCACCAGAGTCTTCCTTGGCCTCCCAGAAGGCAAGAATCCAGCCCACAATATCTGACCAAGGCTCCCTGCATGTGACCAGCCTTCTTCCTGCTTTGGAAGAACAGGGCAGACTAGCAGTTGCAGAAAAGGGATGGTCTGCTGACACAGGCTTCCATGGACACACAGGAGATTTTCACACGCCGAAAATATTCCCTCCAGAAACCGGGACAGAAATATTTCTGTCCCGGTTTCTGGAGGGAATATTTTCGGCGTGTGAAAATCTCCACAGAACATGATCTGTTCTTTCCTGGCAGGAAAAGATGAAACTATGTATTATTTTACAATGGTTTATTGGGCCCTACCTATCTCAGCCCTGTCTCTGCCCTGGGGATCTTGAGGAATGCCCAGTGGCAACACAGGGCAAATGCCCTGTGTTGTCAGGACTGCAGGGCTCTAAAATGGGGGCAAGACAGGTTATATTGTCCATCTAGACAATCTCTTAGAGAATACCAGCTTTAGCCATTCAGTAGTAGGATCCCAAGGAAAGGTTTTTATACTTTTATACAGAGAATGGAACTTCATTTTCTGCAAGTACATTCCTGCCAACTGCTAGGTAAAGCTACTGAATGTAGCAGCTTTTTAATGTAGCACCTAGTACACAACCTAAATTATGTCATTAATATAAAAAGTCTAGCTTTTCTCTACTGTTTCTGACCTACTGAGGAAGCTGTCTGCCTTCAGCTAAGAATTGCAACAAATCCACATAACATATTTTGCATTTGCAAAAAAAAAAGAAAAAAAAAGAAAAAGAAAAAAGAGGTCAATAACCATTGGCTATTTCTTTCTTTATCCCAAATGTACTAGGGACCATCCTAAGGACAACCTGAAAACATGGCAACACTTAATAAATCCTAGACAAATCTGTCAAAGAGCCAGCATGTTGTGCTGGTTTGAGTGTTGGACTAAGACCAGGGAACCCATTGGGTGATCATGGAAAAGTCACAGGACTTTTTCAGATAAGGGTTACCGCACAAGAAGCTTGCGGAAGAGGAACAGCGCTGTTGCGCAGCAGGGAGTCCGTCTCGGACGACGCTGTCCCTCTCTCGGCATCATCCGAGTCAGTTCCGTGTATGATTGAAGACAGCCACACCATTTTTTACTCACGGACGACTTCCGTGAGTAAAAAATGGCACAGCTATCTTCAATCATACACGGAACTGACACAGACGATGCCAAGAGAGGGACGGCATCCTCCGAAATGTACCCCCTGCCACATGACAGCACCGTACCTCTTCCGCAAGCTTCTTGCACGGTAACCCTTGTCTGAAAAAGTCCACACTCTCTCTGCTTCAGAGGAAGGCAATGGCAAATCCCCTTTGAATACATTTTGCCAAGCAAACCCCATGATAGGTTCAGCTTAGGATCATCCTAAATCGAAAATAACTTGAAGGAACACAACAGCATACAACATCCTCCCACACAATTCTGCGACTTCCCTGCAGAACCAACAGGCTTGAACTCCAATGGATCCAAGGCCACTTACTGGCAGCCTCTGATCTGTTTCCAGAATGCTTCATTTTGAGGTCAAATGCATTCTGAAACACCAACACAAAGTTAGGAATTATGCAACCCTCCAGAGATTCTCGAACTGCAGTTCCCAACAACCCTAGCCAACACAGCCAATAGTGAAGGATCCTGGCTGCAATTCAAGACCATCAGAGGGGTGTGTTTGCACAATTCCCACCTTGAAAGAGCTTTCCACAAGTGTACTTGGGGCTCTTCACTGGCATTTCTGCCTCATCGAAAAAGCTCGCTAGCCAAGGGTTCTGTTATTTTGGCTTGCTCCAACGCTTGTTCACAAAAAAATAAAACAATCTATAACATTGCCACTCATGGCTTCCACTTCATACTCAGCCATGTTGCTTTCATGGCTACTGACACTGGGCCACTGAAATAAATCTTTTCTGCATCTTCATACAATTCCATTGATAAAAACTTCAACCCCCAGTATTCTGATATGGCAAAGAACAGAGAAGAATAAAGTGAGAAGGAAGATTCTTATATTGGAAGGTACTGACATCATCAGCCATGTACATTTAATAAGGCATCATGTTTCTTTAAAAAAAAAAAACCTTCTGGGATTCATAAACAAAATGTGTTGCAAAATTATCTTCATGCAGCAGGCAGATCCTAGCAATTTTGATTCTACTATTACTGACCATAAGAGGCTATTGTTTTTTTTTCCTAGAAGGAGCTGCAAATGCTAATGCAAACACCTGGGAAAGAAATTTGTTGCAGAAAGTAAATAATCAACTCTTCCTTTACCAGTAAAACATAATCTTTTACTTGGAAGGAGCCATTAGTGCTACAGTAATCCTGAAGGGGAATAAGCCTGAAAGAAGATGAAAATGAAGAGTAAAATGATGAACTCTCAATATTACTGCCCTTGGGTAACATAGTGAAGGGGGAGAAATGGAATCAAATACACAGAAATATATATCCCCTTCCATCTTTATACTAAAAACAGAGGAAGAAAAGGACATTTTTCATTGACGTTAATAAAAATGATATGTGCCTAATTTAGCAGATAGGTACTCAAGACTCACTAGATGAGACAAACGTGATCTCAAGTAGCTGTAAAGAGTACAGTTGGACCTCAACTTTCATGAGTTTAACTTCCACAGATATGAATATTCACAAATTTGTAGCTGCAGCTCAACTAGTTTAAACTGCAGCTCCATTGCACTTAACACCACCCCTTCCATAACAGATAGTTCATAGAATCAAAGATTTGGAAGAGACCACAAGGGCCATCCAGTCCATCCCCCTGCCTTGCAAGAATACACATTCAAAGAACTCCCAACAGCATCATCTGTTCCATTTCCCCCAGACTGGACACTGTTTTCCTTCTGGGAGAAGGCTGGGTCAAAGAAGGTGTTGCATACTTCTGCCTTTTCTCTGTCCCCCTTACCATTTTTCCATCTTCTCCATGCAGTGGCCCTACCATTTCCTTGTTCTTCCTTTTGCTATGGATATAACCAAAAAATAGCCCCTTTTATTGTTTCAAAACTCTCTAGCAAGCCTGAACTTATTCAGCACTTTAGCTTTTCTGACTTTTTCCCTACACGTGCTGGCTATTAATTCCTTGTTGGTGATTTCCCCCCTTTTCCATTTCTCACACATGCTTTCAAATCTTAGCTCAGTTGAAAGTTCTTTAGACATCCATCCTGGTTTCCTTAGACACCTCCCATTTTTCCTCCTCACTGGAATTGTTTGAAGTTGTGCCTGCAATCACTTAGTTTTAAGAAACTCCCATCCATCATGAACTCCCTTCTCTTTTAATATTCCTGGCCATGGGATCACACTCAGTATTTCCCTATGTTTACTGAAATCAGCTTACTTAAAGTCTAGAATGTGTGTCTGACAATGCTTGGCTTTCCTTTTCTGCTGTATTGCAAACTCCAGGCAGCCAGTTACATGGCAGAATAAAGTGCAAGACATTCCGGATTTCTGCCCTTTCACACCAGCGGTGCATAGTTCATATGATTTATTTCTAAACTGGAAAATCTGGTAAGTTTCGCCTTCCTACATTCACACAGGAAGGGGGGGGGATGGCCTCCAGATCACTATCATTAAAGCCAGGCAGGAGGTGGGGAGGAAGCAAGGAGGGGGGCAGTGCGAGGGGGAAAGAGACCATAAATAATGACAAAGGAGGGAAGGAAAGCAGCTGATATCCCTGCCCGCGCACACACGCGCACACACATAAAAGAACAATCGAAGCAGCTGAGATTCCTTTTCTTTGCAATCCAGCTGAGCAGACTCCTTCTCTCTCTCTCTCTCTTCCAGCGTGTGCCCGCACACACACACACACACACATTCACACAAGAATGATTGAGTGATCAGCCAGTTGGAGCAGATCACTCTCTCTCTCTCTCATACTGAGGGAGGGAGGGAAGGAGGGAGGAACAGTAATTATGTTAGAAAGCAAGCTGGCTGCTCGATCTTTTTATTTCAGGCTCCTCCATCTCTTGCAAGTTGACCCCCTCCCTCCTTGGTCAATTCAACCAATCAGGACTAAGCTCTGCTGTGGCAATTTTGAAAAGACTGCTGACTGTTTCCACTGCTGTAAGAGAAATGGTCGTTCACACAGTCAATAGTGTGCTAACTTGCGCTACTTTTCAAAAGACAGAGAAAATAGCGAAAGCTGATACTGCGTGACATATGGGGGTTTTTTGCCCTCCTCCTTCTGAATATGGCAACTTTGATCTGAAAGATGTGGGAACTATAAGGCACTTTGCGAATTCTTAGAGGATTTATTTTGCCATGTAAATGGCCCCCAGGAGAATGTGGTCACTCCCACCTAAGGATCCTTCATACCATATGTGTTGGCCTTGTTATCCCATTTCCTGGTAGTAGTAGTAATGGTGATGATGGTGATAGTACTCTACTGTAATGATGAAGAATGGTAGCCAGAGCTGATCCCAGGAGGCACTGGCTCTGCCTTCCTTCCTCCTTCACCCTCCTCCTCTTCCTCCTCCTTCTGCTGATGTTTCCCTACTTGCTTCTTGTGATTCTCTTCAGCTGAGACCTCCAAGGCTTTGCAAGCAGTGGGCAAAGGAAGCAGTTGGGGCAGCCAGATCCAACCCATCCACATGACGAAGAGGAGGAGGAGCCACTGCCACCACCAACAGACCTAGATCTGGCCCTAGAAAAGGCTCTAGATCTGGGAGACCTTGCAGGCAGAGACAGATAATCATCTTCCCTCTTCTCCTCTCTGTATGGGCAAGAGCGCATATTTGCCCATACTTCCCTTTCCCATGTTGGCACCATGATGCCTTTGCCTTGCTCTGAGGCCACGTCCACCAGACCCCACCACCACCATCTCGGCCAGTCTCCAAGCCTTCCCCCCTCTATCTCTCCACACCACACAGACAGTAGAGAGTTGTGGCTGGTGCAAAAATCTCCTCCAGTGTTGTCATCCTAAGAGGCAGAGAGGGAAAGGCTCAGAGACCTGTGGAGGGTATGGAGGTCCAGCAGAGGTGGCCTTGGAGCGAGGCAAAAACATCATGGTGCCAAACCAGGAAAGGGAGGTATGGGGTAGGGCTGTTGGCAGGAAAGTAGATGAAGAGGAGGAAGAGGGTGAGGAGGACAAGCCTGGCCCTGCCACAACTGCTGCAAAAATCTTCAGTTCATCATCCTTTTTTCCCTTCTCCTTGAGAAGGTTTATGACACTGAAGGAGATTTTTGCAGCAGCAGTCTGTAATATGAATGTTTTGGGAGACTAGAGGTAGTCACATTTTTCCCCTTCCATGGGGATTCTGAGCCCCTAACCCCCCAAAAAGTTGAAGGTTGACTATACTTTTAAATTTCCAACCAAGAGCTGAAAAGGTGTGGTGGGGAAGAAGAAATGTGGCAGCATCTTTAAGACTAACTAGTATTTGTTTTAGCATGTGCTTTCATAGATACAAAACCACTTTGGATGCAGCACCAAGTGGTATTAAGGTGTCAGGCATAGAGCATATTTATACAGTTGTATGAGTGGGATAGACTATAATAGAATCCAGAAAGATTAAAATCATGACCCTTGCTCTAAATTTTCAAAGGGCTATGTAAGGTGATACAGTTCATGCAAATTTTTTTTTAAAAAAGTCTTAAAGATACTGCCACATTTCTGTCTTATTTTAACCTCTCCTTTCCTTCCTCCTTTTTATGCTGCAAGAGACTAACATGGCTACTTCTTTGAAAACTGTCAACAACTGAAATCTGTGTTCCCAACAGCTTGGGAACAATCAAGGGGAAGAAAATACTTTCCCCTGAATTCCCCACCATTAGCCCAAACAGACTGTTTGTTTGTTTGTTTGTTTGTTTTAACAGACAAGGTAGGAAACTGACCAAAAAAGATGTTAGGAAAGCAACCCAGGACCCATCTACACAAGAGGGGGAAATGGAGTACCCTGTAGTAATGACATTTTGCAGAAGCAGCAACATGTCTTAACAGTGTTTTTGGCCTCAGAAGCCCCCATAAGCTTTGCATACCAGATGGTGGCCACAAATGATTTTTTTTAAAAAAATCCCCTAAGGCACGCTGGAGCAATATAGCAATTTAACAGGAGAGCAAACAAACAAACAAAAAACCCACCCCATTTTATTGCTTTAGCGATTGATTGCTAAGGAGAAAATCCAACATGGTGGCAAGCTGTGGAGGAGGGGATGGGGAGGAAATGAGGGCATGACATACCCAAGATTTAAGGGTTAATATGCAGATGTCAGGGTTTTCACTCTGTGTGAGTGGACTAGGGAAGAAGAGAGGAGGTGGAGAAATGATTAGCTTGATTCCCAACATTTTAACTTTTGAGTTCCATTGGCATGAATAAAGAGATCAAGCATAAATACAGACAGCTTTCATCAACTGATAGCTTGTAACAACTTGGTAAATTCTTCATTTCTATTATGGTATCCAGTTATGAGATTAATGTTCCATTTTGACATTGGGCCAGAAATGGAAGGGTGTGTCTGTGTGCATGCACACGCGCACGCAGGGGGGGCAGTAAGATTCTTCTTAACATTAGTGTGGACAGTGTACAGCCTGGTAATGTTTACAGAAGCCCCATGGGAATGCAAGCATCACCAGACTGTGTCTGAACACTATATTCAGTTCCAGGCAATCTTTGGTGTGTGTGTGTGAGAGAGGGGGGATTACACTCCCATATGGACACTGTACATGCAGCTACTATAATGTGCACAGGTAGAGGACTGAGTATTCAGTCTCTACGGGGACAGTCATGGTGCCTTGAGGTCTACATTATGGCTGCAGTGCAAACCTGTGTATTTCAGGATATTGGAGAAAACAGGCAGCAGGAGTGTAATGCACTAAGAGCCAATACTTACTTGAGGATTCTGGGAATTTATAGCCCCCAGAAGCAACTGTTTCAAGCTTAGATCTGAAGATCAGGAAATTACTATAGGCTATTATTGCAGGACAGCTAAAACAAAATGGGGGTTGATGAGAATTTACCAAAATCTGCAAATGCCTTTATATTGAATTTTTTAAAAAATAGTGCCGGAGAAACTAGAGCTCCTAATCACCTGTATTAGTAGCATTTTTTTCTTTAGGCAAGTGTTCAAAGGTTGAACACTTTAGGGGGACATTTTTTTCTTTAGGCAAGTGTTCAAAGGTCGTATGTCCAAAGGGCAAGGGGAGAGCATGAAGATTAGTACAGTGAACCTCAGTATCTGCTGGGGTTTGGTTCCAGGACCCACCATGGATACCAAAATCTGTGGATGCTCAAGTTCCATTATATACAATGGCAGAGTAAAATGGTGTCCCTCATATAAAATGTTGAACAGCAAGATTTGTTTGTTGGAAGTTTTTAAAATATATATTTTCAAGCCATGGTTGGTTGAATCAGTGGGTAAAGAATGTGCGGATACAGAGGGCCAACTATGTACTACATTAAGAACACATAAAATATATCAGAACTTTCTATTTATATTTCATTTAAATTCCACTACTCATTATTATTCAATTTATATTATAAAGAAACAAATATTGTTCTTAAATTGAATTTAATTAATGTGATATTGATGACTGAATATGATATTGACTATGATACTGGTTATAGTGCATTTCATTCCTGACAATGATATTGACTCTCCCAGTTTAACTACTGTACAGTACATTCAGTTGTCATACACTATAGCGCATTTAGCAATTTACAACTGAATTTCAGAGAGTAATCACAAGTGTTTTTTTAAAAAAAGGGGGAGCAATGGAACCTGCAAGATAAGGACCAGGGCCACATTTGGCCCACATGCTGCATCGTGCTATCCTCAGTCCATATGACAAGCAGTGACAACACAGTTCTCTTCATGTTGGAAATGGTAGCCATTATAAGACTGGGAATAGGCTAAACAAATTGAGGGCCAGATTAAACATTATCATAATTACAGCACTGCTTAAAAAAAAAAAAGTGGTTTAGTACTGTCGCCCTCATTACAGGTATACTTTAGTTAGCAAAGTAGATATGTTCCTAGGCACTACTTTTCTAACAGAAAATCTGGTGCCAGAGGGAGAAATGCCAATGAAAAAATAGGGATTGGTTCCTACACCACTAAAATGAAGACCTGTTCAACATATGTCAGCAAACTTTTCAATCAAAATGAACCATATGCACAGGTGAAAGGAAAAGGTCAAGCAAAACATGTATAAGTAAATAAAAACATTTGAACCTTTTACAGACCAGTTGAAAGCTTTTCCAACATGCATCTAGGTATTTTTTTTTTCTTGCACCATCCTCCAGTTTTGTTATGATTTCCATTTTGGTGGATAAATGTATAGAGCTAATTTTTTTTTAACATGCTGCAGCAGCTGATGAAACAGGAGAATGTACTTTCTTCTTTTCTTTCTGTTTTGTGGTTCATGCATGCTCAGAGTAAGGGATTTTGGAGCAGCTGCTGTTTACCTTGCCTGTTGTAGGCTGGCACACATGGCTACAATAGGATTAGCTAGATTAGAATTCCATTCATTCACAACTTTTAGTGTATGCTCTACTACAACACTGCTGCAACATACACTGAAAGTCTGTGTTTCTTCAATCTTTCTTCACCATCTTCCCAAAGCTGATGCTGCTAAAAATATTCCAGCTAGACAGAAGACAAGGAAGAAAAGGGGGCTGGGCAGGCATTAAAATGTTTTTTAAAAGGAGTTTTGTAAGAAGGCTTGTTAATTGAGGTATGCTTGCACTTTAAAGGAAAAGGAAGATATGGGATCCAATATCTTCCTTCCACACCTAGATGAAAACACTGTTTACAGTGAACAGCACATTGGGTGATAATTAGGAAGGATGAGATGGATTTTCAGCAGGAAACTGGCACTGGGCTCCAGTCCAGATTCATACTGTAATACCAGACCGTGTTACCATTGCTGCTTTCATTTCAGCCTGTAAGAGTTGGAATAAAGCACAATGAAGACAGCTGGCCTAGGAAGTAATTGGGAGCTCTCAACAAATTGTTTGGTAAGCCCAAACTTATTCTTCTTGCCAATTACACACCCAAATGGCTGGTTCGGAGACAAGAAACTGGCTACAGGGGGAGATCATTCGTACTTCACACCCTCATTCTACAGCTTAAAATATTCAAGGCATCTGGAGCAAACTTTTCACTTGCCTAGACACTGGCCTCAAATGAACCCACTCCTCTGGGACTTTTGTCTTCCAGTTATCAGTCTACAAAAACAGCCTCCTGAGTCCTATTCTCTCTTAAAACAATACAGGTTAAAAACCAGTTTAGAGGCAGAGTTAAAAAGTGACAAGTCCCAAAGAGAGCTGGTAGGCCAAAAACTTGTCTAAAATTAATTGGGCAGGGTTGTTGCTGTTTTTCTGTGTACAGCTATGGGCTTGAATAGAAATGTAGACCCTCCATTCTGTACAGTTTTAAAACATGCATTTACTGAAGCACTACCTTATGCTTTTGGAAGGCTGGGAGGGAAGAAGATCCCATTACATCATGGGATCTAATTTTACAGAAGTACAGAGATAAAAAAAAAATACTTTTTTCTAATATACTGCCTCCTTTTCTTCAATGTTATTAAAGAAAGTACACATTAGAACTCATCCCTTGTCTTAACCATTTCTTTCTGTTTTCATTCATTTCAACTGAAAATGGTTTACTCCTCCCAAGGCACCCCTTTTCAATCACCCCAGTTTCCTCCTTTTCACACAGTTAGCAAGATGCTTGAAATACACAAAAATCCTCCAAGAGTGAACACTAGTGCTGCATAATTTTAAAAAATGGACTCATTAACCTGCGCCTTCATTTTGAGTGCTTAAAATTCTTATATACTTCCCGGCTTCTGGAAGAGACTAACAATGTACCTAACAATGCTGCTTCTAATACATCCTTCCCTCTCCCTCTTTCTCTTCTTCCTTTCAAAAGAAACACCTTAATGCTAAGGGAGTTCAAAACCAACAAATTATAATCAAGCAAGCCGAGTTCTTAAGGCAAAGAAATCTGTGTGCCAGATTGCTCTGTCTTGACAGTTTTCTATCATGTTTATAATACATCTGCCCTGAAGTTATGGTTATTGGAAGAAACTAGATCCCTGCAGTACTGACTAAACTTAAAATAGACACTGCTAATGTCAGCGAAAGGCTCAAGAAGATCCTTTTGCCATTTTAAGATACACACAGCCAAAACAACACTGGACATGTATGTGACCAGTGTCCACCATGTGCCCATACTCTCTAACTGTCCCAATTTGTCAGGGGCAGTCCTAATTAATCCTCTGTCACCCCACTTTTTCAGTTGCTTTGAAAATGTCCCAGTTTTTCTCTCCTTCTTTACCATCCCCATTTGTCCTCACCTTCCTTCACTTTCTGTACATAGAGTTCAAAGTGCAAAAGTTGTTTGCACCCAATAAACTCAGCAGGAGGTGAGAGGGACGAGGGGGTACAATCTTGCCTTTCTCAGTAGGCTCCTTCAAAAGTAAACTGTTATAGCTTCTCCTAGCTTCTGTGTTCGTCCGCATTGCAGGCATTCCCTGTTTTTTGACAGTCCACTTTTCCTTTGTGGTCTGGATGAGGAAATCTGTTGGTTTTGCTCTCTCTGGCTTTATTTTTTTAAAAACCCTCACATTTTTTTATATCCCAAATATGAAAAAATGTTCAAATACTGCAAATTCTTCAAAAACAAATTGAAACAAAATGGACCAGCCAAATTGAACTGCTGCAGCTATTCCCAACAGGGAGGTGACCATTTTCTCCTTCCCTCTTATATGAGTATGAGGATGCTGTTGGAATAAAAAAAGTGGAAACCATAATGCAGCAGTAATACGACTGAATACATAGAGGTTCAGACCCACACATATTTAAGAGTTAAGCATGCAAGGGCCTGGGCCAGGGCCTGTGTAGAAGAATATGTTCATTTCATTTCCTCTGACATTCAAATGTTTAAGTTCTTTCCACATCAGATATGAAGACATTTGCAAATAGTTGGTATTATAGTAGGACCCCTGTATCCACTGGGGATTGGTTCTGGGGTGGGGGTGGATACCGAAAACCATGGATAATAGTGAACGCCATTGAAAATTCTGGTTTTAAATACTACAGAGTTGCCTTGGAGGACCTATAAAATGGCTAGAGAAGACACGTTTTCTAGGAAGACTCTATGGTAGGTGTGCTGTTTTGTGTCCCATGGATAACTGAATCAGTGGATAATGAATCAGTGGACACGGGGGTCCTACTGCATCATATTTTAAAAATGAATTGAAATGAGTCTTATCCACCCCCATTTGTAAAGCAGGACTGGGCAACAGTGGTGAGTCAGGGGCACAATTTTCTGCCCACCAGACTCTCGAGAGGCTGCAGTTCCTAGAATCATAGAGTTGGAAGGGAAGACAAGAGCAAGCTAGTCCTACCCCTGCCGCACAACTATAGATGACTAAAGCACTCCCTAGCAGTGGCCTTCCAACCTCTGTTTAAAGACCACCAACAAAAGAGAGTCCACCACTGCCAAAGATGGCATACAATAAAATACAGGTTGACCCTTGTATCTGTGGGGGATATGTTCCAAGACACACACACACCATGGATTCCTGAAACCATGTATAATAGGGAACCCTATCATTTTCTATGAGATGAATGCTGGAAGTTGATCACAGAATCTCTGCCTAGAGAGAACACATTTTTTTTCAGACATGGATATGTGAAACTGTGGATACCAAATCCGAGGATACAGGGGTCGACCTGTAATATAAACAGAGGTGGCCAGAGGACTACTTCTGGCTTTGAAAATGGGTAATGTTCTCCTATTGGCTAATGTAAAGAAGCCCTGAAACCTATTAAAAATGTGAATTACTGCTCCTGCAGCTTCTAAGAGAAACAATTTACTGTATTTGTCCAGAAAAAGGGAGTCTAGTGCATTCAAGCCCAACAAAAAGAGGCCTAGGGGCTGCATAAAATGTGGACCTTATAAATTGGCTTTAATAAAAAAGCAGTCTACTGAGTAGCCAAGATGATGCATACTTTGCCACTCTATAGATGCACCCAAGAAGCACTGGGCTTGATATCAGAGGCAATTTTTCAATGCTGGAGCTTGCTTTTTTTTAACTGCTTAGACAGGAAATGTACAGTGGAATGTATAGAAAATGGTCAGAAAGATTTAAGATGTGTTTGCACCACAATAAAATGCTAGTGCTGCTGAGGGCAGGGGGAAGCTCTGGAACATCCTCATTCCTTGAATTTTCTCCTCATAGTATAAGGTTAAATCCAGGCTTAGGAGATTATCAGACGTGAGGGGACACAGCAAAAAAATGTGTCCCAAGCTGTGTCAAAAGAACACAACGATAACAGAAAGGGTGACATTATCAGACATCAATAAAAAGGAACACCTTATTCACACTTGCACTATGCCCCCAGAAAGCTGACGGAGGACATCGCCTGATAATGTTGCCAGTTTCTGTTATTGTCACATTCTTCTGACACCATTTTTACTGCATCTGATAATCTCCTTAGACATACTTTGACCCATTGAAATTAATGGAATGTCAGTTAATCATGAGTAATTTACATTTCTTTAAAGACAGTGAGTCTTCTCTAAATATGGCAAAATCTGTCTCCATTCCAGTCTTGCTTCCTGATATGCCCCAGAACTTAAATTTACATTAAAAAATTGTTGGGTAGAAATTTAAACAAATTTAGACAATACAGGAGATTCTCTTTAAGCAACATGCTCCACTTTCTCCTCATGCTACTTTTTATGTGTTTCTTGGGATCAATCACCATTAGGCACTTATAGCACACTGAAAAGCTTAGGACAATTACATTTTTCTTTTTTAAAAAACCCTCTTACATTGACTAGCATCTTATGGAACCAAGTATACGAGAAATAAAAGGTGCTTTGAAGTCACACCAGGGGTTTATTTCAGTCCTGCACTGCTAAGCTCGGACTAGAGGCAGGTCTCACTTGAAAGTTTCAGCAAGCAATTAACAGTTTTCTGAAGAGCCCTTACCTAGCTTTAGTATAGGAGATGTGAAAATGGGAAGAGAGGCAGAGTGTAGGATGGAGCTGTATAGATCGGAGGATGATTGATTTACAGTGGCTGGGATCACCAGGGGAAAGAGTCATCCTCATTCTAGTGATATACCTGAGTGCATCCTTTACTTCTCTCTCTGAAGATGGGAAAAAGCATTGAATGACTGTAATTAATTTTGAGAGGAGAAAACAAAGGGTCAGCACATGGGAGGGAAAAGAACACCATTAGCTCCACCACCACAGGAGGAAAGAAGCCTCTTCCCTGCCTGCTTGCTTGCTGCTCTCCATCTGTCCTGGTGGACTGCTGCCTGCTCCAGACTCCTGCACTCCCTGCAGTACCAGGTCCCAGTTACTCGGCCAGCTACTGGCTAATAAGCCAGAGGACCACCTGTCCCCTTTCCAAGGGGATATAATCCACCACCAGCAGGGGCAACACCAACGGGACAGGTTGTTGTTGTTAAAAAGAACCTGCCTGCAAGCAAACAAAAAGATGTTACTAGCAGGGTTGGGGGAGAAAATAAAATGTTTTTATTTTTAAAAAAATATTTTTGTTTAAGTTGTGTGTGTATTCTTTTTTAAACCAGGGTTTTTTGAGGGGTGGGGGGCAATAAAACCAATATAGGGCTAAATCAGAAAATTAAGCAGCAAAATACAGTTCAGGTGTTTATGGCCATTAGCTTAAATAATAATTGTTTTTCAAAAGTGCTCTTTTAAAACCAAGTTGTTTTGGTTGGAATTTTGTTAATTGAAGGATTTGTTTCTGAATGGCATTTCTTGCACTATAAAATAAAGTGATTAAAAAGAAGCAACTGACACTGGATGCTGGTCTAACAATGAACAACTGCCAATAAACTGGTAAAATGGTTAAATTCAAACAGTTATTCTTGTTCAAGAAACGGGTGGGAAATAGTAATAACAACCAGGCTTTAAAGAAATGAATAATCAATTTTAAAAACTAGGAATGTTGTTGTTTTTGTAGTAAAATTTGAGGTCCCAGCCTTTTGTGGGAAACTTCTTAAAAGATAAAACTGTCAGGAATTAACTTTATTGTTGCAGAGTTAGAGCAGCAGGGACTCAGAAGGTAAAGTGCTTTGATCAAGCCACAGAATAAAGAGACAGGCAAGCTTCTTGTTAAAGAAACAACTTAAGCTTTACTCTCTCTGGCTTTTCTTCGCAAACAAAGATTCAGGAAGGACTCATCCCGTGCTTTCTGCAAGCGCAATGATGACTAAAGAGGCCAATCCAAGATAAACAAGTCCGGTTGCAGAAAGCACAGCAGAAGGTCTCCTTGGGTGATGTTTCTGGATTGTGATTCTTTCTGCATTGTCATTTCTCTTCAAGATTTGTTTGGCGTGAGTTCTCAAATAAGGCTGCAGCATTGTGGATAGTGCGTCTCCATGCCTCCCGATGTGAGGCCAGGGCGGACCATTGTTGGTGATCAATTTGGCCGAAATTGAGATGTTGTTCAGGAAGTCCTTGTATCGCTTTTTTAGAGCGCCCCTCTTACACTGACCCGTGGCGAGTTCACCGTAGAGTACTACAGTTATCCCTTCACATTTTCAGGGGTTAGGGCCGCCAGACCCCCGCGAATGTGAAAAAACCACACATAACAATCACCCTCTCCTGGGCTTTCGCCCTCCCTGCAAAGGCAGCGAAGGCTCAGCAGAGGGGCGGTTTAAGAGGTTTTGCCTCACTTCCTTGGCTTCCCTGGCTCTTAGTTCCCTTTGTGAAGACCCAGGGAAGCCCAGGGAGTGAGGGAAAATCTCTCAAACCGGCTGTCTGCTGGGCTTTCGCCCTCCCTGGTTTAAGAGGTTTTGTCTCACCCCCGTGCTTTCCTGGCTCTTGGTTGCCTTTGTGAAGACCCAGGGAAGCCCAGGGAGTGATGGAAAGTCTCTCAAACCTGCTGTCTGCTTGGCTTTCGCCCTCCCTGAAAAGGCCGCCGAAGCTCAGCAGAGGAGTGGTTTGAGAGATTGTCCCTCACTTCCTAGGCTTCCCTGGCTCTTCATTCTCTCTCAAACTGGCTGTCTGAAGACCCAGGGAAGCCCAGGGAGTGAGGGAAAATCTCTCAAACTGGCTGTCTGCTGGGCTTTCGCCCTCCCTGAAAAGGCAGCCAAAGCTCAGCAGAGGAGAGGTTTGAGAGATCTTCCCTCCACTCCCTAGGCTTCCCTGGCTCTTCGTTCCCTTTGTGAAGAGAAGGGAAGACCCAGGAGACAGGTGGTGGGTGAGGGAAAACTGCGAATAATCAAAACTGCAAGTGTCAAAGCCGCGAATGCAAAGGGACAACTGTATTTTTGAGAGGCGATGGTCCTCCATCCTAGAAACGTGCCCTGCCCACCGCAGCTGTGTTCTCAATATCATGGCCTCAATGCTGGTGATTCCTGCTTGCTCAAGGACAGCAACATTCATCACATAGTCAGTCCAGTGTATATTTAGGATTGTGCATATACAGCGCTGATGAAAGCGTTTGAGGAGTCGTAAGTGTTGGTGACAGGTGACCCATGTTTCAGACCTGTAAAGGAGAATAGACTACAATGGCTCTGTACACACTGATTTTTGTGCTTCACCTCAGGTGTTTATTACTCCAGACTCTTTTTTAAAGTCTTCCAAATGCGCTATATGCCTTTGCTAGTCTGTTATCGATCTCTTTGTCAGTCTTGGCACCTGAGGAGATGATGCCGGACTTCCGGTTCAGGATGTGAGCGAGGGCGCCATGAGCCTCCACCACTCCGTGGAGACTCGCCGCTACGGAGGATTACCGCCTGAAGTTTTTCAATCCAAGCGGTTTGTCTTGCCTCTGAGGAAAGGAGGCAGCCTAGAGAAGGCAAGTGATAAAGCCCAAGCCCTCTCCTCTCTGGTAGGCTCAGAGGGGTCGAAGGAGAGGAGCTGGCCGGGCAGTCACAGCCAAACCACTCATCCTTTGTAGCGAGCTATGGTGAAGGGCAATGCCCAACCGTTTGTCCCTGCTGCTGAACCTCTTCAAGAACTAAACGACAGATAGGAGCTAAAGCCCCCTTTGAGAGGTAAGGGAGCAATACAGGACAATGTGAGATAATGAAAGGAGGCGAGACTTGGAAAAGAAGAACTCCATTGGTGAACCAGTAGAATTACCTTGAAGGAAGCAGGTTCACGAAGGGCGGAAGATCTGTGTTTGTGGTGTTAGTAAATTGGAGAAACTGTTTGTTTTCCTCTCCCCCTTTTTCCCCCACTCTTTTTTGGGATTAACTAGACTAACAGTACTCCACACAATGTTTCTTTGTATATTATTGTGAAGAAATTTTTTTTCCTTCCCTGACTCTTTGTTGGACTTGTTGGATCTCCGGAAGGGGTGGGAGATAAGAAGATTTGAGGTGGGGACTATTGGAGAAATCCAGTTCATATAAAAGACTCTTCAAGAAATTAACCTCAGCTCTATAGAGACTGGAAGGAAGGAAAGCAGAAAGAGGAAATAAGAGAGAGAAGCAATAAGAAGAAGATAGAAGATAAAAGAAAATAAAAGAAAGGAAAGGAAAGAAACTAAGGAAGAAAAAGAGTATTAATTGGTTGGAGTGAAGGGGGAAGGTTGGATTACGTGGAGTTCAAAGTGATAGTTCAAAGTTGAGAGGAAGTGTGGAAGAGTTTAGAAAAAAGAAAAAAGAATAGGAAAAGAAAAAGTGGAAAATATATTTGATAGTTTTGAAGAGAAGGGAGACAGGAAAAGGAAAAGGGAAAAAAAGAGGGGAGAGAGAAAAAACTAAAATAGACGGTATAAAATAGAGGATGGTTATGTATTAAGATGAGAGGAAGATATTAAGAATTGGAAGATTAAGGATTTATGTTTAAAGATTTAAAGGGAGGTATTACTTTTAATAAGTGGGGAAATTGTTACTAGAAACAGCTGAAATGGATAAATTGACATATCTTGTAGAAAATAAAAAAGATAAGCTCTTCATTGAAACATGGGATCCTATGTGGTCATATATACAGGAATGGAAAGATAGAGATAAGTTGTAGAGATAAGGGAAGGGGGGAAGAAAAAAAAGGGGGAAAAGCAAGGGTATGGAATTAGATGACACAAAATGCAGATAGGAGAGAGAGAAAAGAGAGAGAGAAAAGCGAGAAATTGTGATTATGAGGGAGTGAATGTGTACCCATAAATTGGTAACAGTTCGTGATAATGAGACTAAGAGATAACAAGTGAAAAAGAGTGTAAAAATTGCCATAAGTGAATAAGAGAGAATGATTTATAGTAAATTTTTAAAAAATCAAATTAGGAAGATAAGTTGGGGGGAAAATGTTAGCAATATACACAACGAAGGAAATGAAAGGTAGAGCAGCAAGGGGTGAAAATCATAATAATAATAAACTGTGATCTGATGGAAGGGGAAGTAATTTTTTTTTTTTTACTTAGTTTACTGAAGTTAATCTGGGATGTTAAATAGAAGATAATATGAGTTAAAGAGAATTGGAGGAAGTGTGGAATAACATTGTAATAATTGTAATAATTGCAATTGTAAACTGTAATTGTAAATTGGAATGATAAGATGGAAAACTTCATGATGAGAAAATTAATAAAGAATATACATGGGATGAGGAGATGATGCCCATTCCATGAGATGTCATATCTGGCTACAGTGACACATGCCTTGGTTGGATCCCATTTGGACTACTGTAACACATGGGGCTGCTTTTGGAATTTTTTCTGAAACTTCAGTGGGTTCAAAATGCTTTAGCCAGAAGGCTGACTGGGGCCAGTTATAGGGAGCATATAACTTTCTTGCTGAAACAGCTTCACTGGCTACCAGTTTGTTTCTAATTATTATTATTATTATTATTATTATTATTATTATTATTTATACCCTGCCCCTCTGTTAAAACAATTGGGGCAGGTTACAAAAATTAAAATACAATACATATAAAAATCCCTAAACACCCCCCACCCCCACCCTCCCCCATAAAAAAATATTAAACACATATAAATTAAAAGCAACTGTCTAAAATCATCTTTAAAAACAATAAATACAATAAATAGCCAGCGGACTAAAAGAGGCCAGGATCCCCTGAAGCCGGGATCTAATTAGGAAAAGCCTGCCGAAAGAGGTCCGTCATTAGTGCTTTTTTAAAGCTTCTCAGGCTTGTCATCTGACGGATCTCGTTTGGCACAATTCGAAGTGCTGGCCATGACTTATAAAGCCCTATATGGCTTAGGACCAGACTATCTCCCCATATGAACCTACTATAGTTCAAATCCTAGTTGAACTTCAAGTGTTGCATCATCCCCCCACCAATGAAAGGGTTTGGACAGAGAATATCCAATGTATACAGTACCTATCAGGTCCAAAGGTGACCAAAGTGATCCAGAGTGGCCATATGAAAAAGAAGACAGGGCTCCTGTACCTTTGATAGCTATATAGAAAATGTAATTTCAGCTGGTATAGGTTGTCACAGAAGTTAAACCTGAATAAAATATTCTCTTAAATAGCTTTAAAGGCATAGGAATGTGGTCTTCTTTGTCATATGGACATTGTGTTCACCCCAAATTTAAAATGTTGGTCAATATTCTGTATCAGCTGCTTAGTGAAGTATGCTTAAGTATACTAAACAAAGTAACCTCTTCTGGCTCAATCCCCCTCCGGAACCTGATGGAAATATCATTCACCCATGTTCTAATCACTAGCAAAATAGATCTCCTTCTCTCCATGCAGCTGATACTTCATAAAGCAGGTTGTGGGGTAGGTTATGATGAGGGCAATCATGGCAATAGCATCAGAATTGTAAATCTGGGTAACTGTTGGTTATTCACAATCACTCCTTAGCACAATTGTGACACTATTGCCCCTGATCTACTTTGCTGGGCCCCAGCTGCATGGGGAGAAGATGGGAGCACAGCTGAATGACATTTGCATCAAGTTTGGGAGGGGAGGGTTCAGGCCAGAACAGGTTATTTCTCCACATGGCCTGTACTAGAAGTAGTTAAGTATACTTAACTAAGTAGCTGGTACAGAATACTGGTCAATCAAAGTATGTCGAAGTCTGGTTAGGACGCTTTGTTGGTCTCATTTATATTCTTTGCCAATGTGCATAGATTAAAGGAACATCTTAAATGCATATTCATAAGACTCTGAGCTCTTTTTGATATGTCTTTCTCAGTCCTAAAAGAAATTGATTAGCACTTCCTTTGTATTCTTAGCAGTAGAATATGCAGGTAAAAATACAATCCTTTACAGGTCTGCTCAGAAGGAAGTCCCATTCAATTCAATAGGACTCACTTGCACTCAGGTAAGGGGTATGGGATCACAGCTTCAGAAACCTTACTTGTGTCTTATCACATTTAAAATGAGTCAGACAAGTATTGGAAGAAAAAAACTGAACACACATCTTACTCAAGCTGAAAGGGCATACCATATGTTTCTCTCTGTTGGGGAGATAAGATTCCCACAACTGGACAGTACACTAGTTGCAAACTCAGAATCAAAGTTATTTACATGCCATATGCATACAAATGTTTCTTAGCACAAACATGAATGCATATAGAAAGAGGACACTTTGGCCCCCCTATAATCTCCTAAATCCCAGCAATTCCTTTATTTTGCTTAAGTAAGCAATTTCTTTATGATACAAAATGCTGACTAAATTCTCTAATCAGCTTTTGTTCAGTAACTGTTTATTTCCATCTGCATGACAAATGCTGGATTTGAAGCAACCTATCAACACTGCATAATCCAGCCAGTGATCTTGTCAGCGCTGTCCTTTCCTCTCTAGGTGCAGCTACTGTACCCTACTCCTGAAAAGAGGAAATAATAGGATTAGAGAAACACTGAGGATAGGAGCGATGTCAAACAAAAGTGCCTGTTGCCATTCTAAAGCATTCTCATTGCACACTGGGAATTGTAATCCATTCATTTGTGCTAAAGACTTTGTGTGCACTCATTATGCAAGAGACATAAATGCCTGGCATATTTCGATACTGTCATTGTGTCCATTGGGACCCATAATTAAAATGCATTTCAACTAGTGTAATTTTAAGACACCTAGTGACTGAGAGTATGGACTGCTTCACCAATACCAAATTAACAGGAGATTTCAGTGCATGAAAAAGCCAACAACCAATGAGGCTTTATAAGAAGGATGAAAGCTTAGAAATGTTACTTTGGGGGTTTACAAGTCCCAGACTCCCCGTCAACATGGCTACATGCTGGTTGGGAGAATCTGGGAGTAATAGTCTAAAAAAGTAATGTTTCTATGCTCTGGAAAGGATTAAGATATAATGCAGGAAACTGATCTATATTTGGTCCTGCAGCAATTTTTAATACAGAGTCTCATATCTTGTAGTTACTTGGAAGAGTCAATTAAGGAGATTTTCAGACACCATTTAACAGTACCTACCGCGGGAGGTGGTCCCGGGAGAGGAACAGCGCTTTTGCGCAGCAGGGGGTCATTTTCAGACGCCACCGTCCATCTTCCGGGATCCTTCGTTGCACGTCCGTGAAGCTTTGGAAGTGGCTGCGCCATATTTTAAGCACATTCCCGCTACGTTACGCTGGCTTGAATGAGGCATCACTTTTTTATTGATGGGCTAAGCCATCAATAAAAAGTGACGCCTCATTCATGCCAACCCAACACAGTGGAAATGGGTAAGCGACAACATTGTCTGATAATTTCAGCCATTTCTGCTATTGTCGCATCCTAATGCCGCGGTTTTTGCCGTGTAAAGTCCTTAGTCTGAGTGAAATACTCTAAAACAAACAGTAACTTTTATTGAAGACCATACAGACATACAGTAGCTTATGTGAGCTGCTTCACAATGCCAAACCAAACATTTGGCAGACTTTCACCATTCTCTATCTCCTTTCCTTGAGACACACATCTCTCTGTAAGCTCCTCAGCTCTCTCCACTCTTTCTTCCTCTCTCTCTCTGTCTCAGACCAACTTCCCCAGGACTCTCTGTTAAAACACTCCCCTCTCAGCAGGAGCCCCCTCCCACCACCTACAACTGGGCTGGATTTCCCTACTCCTGTGCTACCTGTTGCCTGGAAATCTGCTATCAAGCTGCACTTCACTCAAAAGAGCCAGCTCATACAGCCATTTTGAGTGTATTTAAAAATGTGTAGGAAAATCCTATTATTTCTTCCTTTCAGAAGTAAAGGTATGTATTTAAAAAATCACATGTAATTTATGAGTGTATAGCTCAGCCTACTACAGCCCCCACTATCCACTGTCAATGACCATGCTGGCTTGGGACAATGACAGCTGTAGACCAATACATCTGCATGACATTAGTTCAAGGAGAGCTGGTATACCTGCACATTTAGAAATAAGGAGTACAATTAAGACAATAAATGAATACATCTCTTCATATTAGGGAAGTCTATGACTGGGTGACCTTCATATTTGTTTGTGTGCTGTCTGTAGAAATATTTGGTATCTATATTAAGTACAGCAGGGCTAGTGCAATATGAGCTTGTGGTAGAAATTGGAGTAATCACTCAGGATGTTCTTATGAGGCAAAAAGAAAACTTATGTTTATTGTCTCAGGAAATTTATCTTATGAAAGGAAAGGAGATAGACAAAGAAGTTGACCTACACTGGATTACAAGAACTCATAAAGGCTTGCATTCATGTGTGAGGGCAAACTAGTAACTAATTTTGGGCTTGGAGCACTTTCCAGGCAAATGGGAACAAAGACTTCCTGAAGAAGGGGAAATTGATCTCAAAAGTTTAGAAGGAAGCAAAGACTTGAGTACATAAACAGAGAAAAATACAGAATGGCGAAAAAAAGAACAGATATTATCTAGGGGGTTGTTAGGATTGCCCAGGGGCAAAACGGGGCAAATGTCCTGCATCATCTGGACTGCAGGGCTCAAAGACGGGGCCAAGATGGGGGTAAGCAGCCTGTTTAGACAAGCTCCAAAATACTAAAAAGTCTGGAAACCAAGCCCTGGTATTTAGCTGGTAGAAAAGATCAAAGATGTGCTATGACAGTCATCTTCAAATATTAGAATTGCTGTCATGTGGAAGATGGAGCAAGCTTGTTTTCTGCTACTCCAGAAGACAGGACCTGATTCAGTGAACTGAAATTACAAGGATGCATTAGGATGATCTTCATGATGATCACAATTGTTCAGCAGTGGCATGGAGTACTTCAAAAGGTGATGAATTTGCTGGGGGTTTTAAAACAGAGGTTCAGTGGCCCTGTCAGGGATGCTTTATCTATGGACTCCTACAGGGGCAATTCTCTCTCTGGTTTTTCTTCGCAAACGAAGATTCAGGAAGGACTCATCCCGTGCTTTCTGCAAGCGCAATGATGACTAAGAAGGCCAATCCGAGATAGACAAGTCCAGTTGCAGAAAGCACAGCAGAAGGTTTCCTTGGGTGATGTTTCCAGGTGTGATTCTTTCTGAGTGCTCATTTCTCTTCAAGACTTGTTCGGCGTGAGTTCTCAAATAAGGCTGCAGCATTGTGGATAGTGTGTCTCCATGCCTCCTGATGTGAGGCCAGGGCGGACCATTGTTGGTGGTCAATTTGGCCGAGCCTGAGATGTTGTTTCAGGGAGTCCTTGTATCACTTTTTTGGAGCACCCTTCTTACGTTGACCATGGCGAGTTCATCATAGAGTACTATTTTGGGGAGGCGATGGTCCTCCATCCTAGAAATATGCCCTACCCAGCGCAGTTGTGTTCTCAATATCATGGCCTCAATGCTGGTGATCCCTGCTTGCTCAAGGACAGCAACATTCATCACATAGTAAGTCCAGTGTATATTTAGGATTGTGCGTAAACAGCGCTGATGGAAGCGTTCAAGGAGTTGTAAGTGGAGGCGATAGGTGACCCATGTTTCAGACCCATAAAGGAGAACAGACAGTACAATGGCTCTATACACACTGATTTTTGTGTTTTGCCTCAGGTGTTTATTACTCCAGACTCTTTTGTAAAGTCTTCCAAATGCGCTATGTGCCTTTGCTAATCTGTGATGGATCTCTTTGTCAATCTTGGCATCTGAGGAGATGATGCTTCCCAGGTACTGCTGAACCAATGTGGGGATGGTGGTGTTCATCCTGTGGTGCAGGCTGCAACAGGGGCAAATGGTTGAACTAGAATAACCCTTGGAGTACTTTTCAACTCAATGTTTCTATGTACAATACCTCATTGGACTTGGAGGTTCCAATTGGCTACCTTGGTCAATAGGCTTTCACAGACCTCTCAGAGGGTAGTCATTAAACTTTTTCCCCATGACCATTTCCTGAAACATACAAGCCTTAATGCCTTTGTGAGGATTTTTTGCTGCTGCTGCTGTGTTCCTTCAAAGAATAATAGAATCATAGAGTTGGAAGAGACCACAAGGGCCATCCAGTCCAACCCCCTGCCATGCAGGAATACACAAATCATTCCCTACAGATGGCCATCCAGCCTCTGTTGAAAAACCTCCAAAGAAAGAGTCTCCAAAGAACAAGGTAGTGTATTACTGACCGCACTTACTGCCAGGAACTTCTTCCTAATGTTTAGGTGGAATTTCTTTTCCTGCAGTTTGAACCCATTGTTCCATGTTCTAGTCTCTGGAGCAGCAGAAAACAAGCTTGCTCCATCCTCAGTATGACATCCATTCAAATATTTAAACATGGTTATCATGTAACCTCTTCACCTTCTCTTCTCCAGACTAAACATGCCCAGCTCCCTATGCCACTCCTCATAGGGCATGGCTTCCAGACCTCCCACCATCCTAGTCGCCCTCCTCTGGACATGTTCCAGCTTCTCAATATCCTTCCTGAATTTTAGTGCCAAGAAGTGGACACAGGTCTGACCAAAGCAGAATAGAGTGGCACTATTACTTCCCTTGATTAATGCAGCCTAGAATCACATTGGCTTTTTTAGCTGCTGAATCACACTTCTGACTCATGCTCAGCTTGTGGTCCACTAAGACTCCTAGATCCCTTTCACATGTTCTGCCATCAAGCCAGGTGTCACCCATCCTATATCTCTGCATTTCATTTTTACTGCCCAAATGTAGTATGCTACATTTCTCCCTGCTGAAACTCATCGTGTTAGTTTTGGCTCAGCTTTCTAATCTGTTCAGGTCATTTTGGATTCTGATCCTATCCTCTGGGGTATTAGCTACCCCTCCTAATTTGGTGTCATCTGCAAACTTGATAAGCATACCCTCTGTTCCCTAATCCAAGTCATTGATAAAGATGTTGAATAGCACTGGGCCCAGAACAGAACCCTGTGGCACCCCAGGATGAAGATGAGCCATTGGTGAGTACCCTTTGGGTTTGTTCAGTGAACCAATTACAAATTCACCTAACAGTTGCATTGTTTAGTCCACAGGTTACTAACTTTTTTGCAAGAGTATCATGGGGGACCTCGTCAAAAGCCTTACTGAAATCAAGATACACTATATCCACTGCATTCCCTTCATCTATCAAGTTTGTAACTCTATCAGAAAAAGAGATAAGATTTTTATTTTATTTATTTTTATGTATTTATACCCCGCTCTCCAGCCTCAAGGCTATCAGAGTGGCTTACAAATTGTTTTAAGCAATAGCCATGTACACATCTACACTGCATTAAGCAGTTTCCAATGTGTGTTAGCTAATTGCCCCTACAAGCTGGGTACTCATTTTACTGACCTATGAAAGGATGGAAGGCTGAGTGAACCTTGGAGCCCACTGGAATCAAACTTGCAACGTGGTGACTTGCAGTACTGGCATTTAACCACTGCGCCACAGGGGCTCCTTAGTCTGGCACAACTTGTTTTTGAGAAATCCATGTTGACTTTTAGTGATCATGGCATTACTTTCTAAGTGCTTACAGACTGTCTGTTTAATGATCTGCTCTAGAATCTGATATTGATGTCAGGCTGACTGGGCGGTAATTATTTGGTTCTTCTCCCCCCCCCCTTTTTTTTTAAAGATGGTGACAACATTTGCCCTCTTCCAGTTGTTTCCACCATATGGCAGATCTAAGATGAAACTATCACAGGGTTTTCTTGCCAAATTTATTAGAAGAGAATTGTCATTATTTTCCTTTGAGGCTGAGAGAGTGCCACTTGCCCAAGGTCACCTAGTGGGCTTCCATGAGTGGAATTTGCATGCTGGTCTACCACAGTTATAAGCCATCACAATCCACCACACCACAGTGACTACGGAGATTTTCAGACCTGCAAAATGCCGGTTTGCCGCGCGAGCAGCCTCCCGAAACTGCTGCGCGGCAAGGGTCTACTTCGGACGACGCTGTGCCTCTCGCGAAACCGTCCGTGTCACTTCCGTGAAGCTTGGGACGGCTCAGCGCCATATTTCAATCACGGGCAACCTCCGTGATTGAAATATGGCGCTGAGCCGTCCCAAGCTTCACGGAAGTGACACGGACGGTTTCGCGAGAGGCACAGCGTCGTCCGAAGTAGACCCTTGCCGCGCAGCAGTTTCGGGAGGCTGCTCGCGCGGCAAACCGGCATTTTGCAGGTCTGAAAATCTCCTCAGTCAGAGCCAAAAATCAGGCAACAACATAGCCCAGAATACAACTATGACATTCTGCTATGCCTAGAATTGTATGCCTTCAGATTCCTCTCTTCACAGTTATGATTCAGGATGGGCCACAGACACTCTTAACTGAAATGTCTTCCATTGGAGCTCTTTATACAGGGCTGGGGTTTATTCTGACACCTTGGAGGGTGTTCAGCTTTGAACGCATTGGGGAAAGTGGAACAGTCATTACTGTGGCAACATTACAGCAGTCTAATTTACTGATGGCAAGGATATGCTATCACAATGTTATGAAAGCCAGAAGTCTTGCAGGGATTGGAGACAACAGAGGGAAGCATAAGTAGCATTGAGATCCAGGGAGGACAAGCTAAAGAAGATTCCCTTCAGATCCTGCTTTTACTAAGCAGTGGTGATTCAACAATGACTGCCTGGTAAGTCCCTTTCTTCCAGAAGAAGTCCACACTATTATTCAAGTCAGGGGTGAGGAATTTTCAGCACAAAGGCCAAATATGATCTACAGCAGTTCCCCATCCCACCTGCCACTTCTTTTTTTTTTCCTTTTTCTTTTTTTTTCTTTTCTTTTTCTTTTTCTTCTTTTTTTTTCCTGCAGGGCCCAACTGCCTTTCCCTAAAGCTACATTCCTACAGTGTTTTCCTAGTTCAGTGCTACAGAAAATGCAATCATGAAGGAAAGATAGGAAGTGAGATTCCTCAGTTACTGAAGAAATGTAGTCCCTTCTGCAGCAGTGAACTGGTAATTGGAGAGAGGCTTTATCCTAGGAGGTAATCACACACAGAACCAAGAAAAACAGCTTCTCAAACCTAGTTTTGGGATACTAGATGAAGTCTCAGTTCTTCTAAAGTTGACACCAGTGTTTTGTTTTATTTAACTTTGGCATTTACCCTTCTGGTGCAGGCTTAAAGAATGTCCTCTAGCATAAATAACCTGCATTACATAGTCACCAGTCCAAGGTCACCTTCTAGATATAAATAACTCACTTTAATAAACCTTTTATTTTTTTAAAAAAATAAGTTCATTATATAAATGTCTGCTTGTATTATTATGTTCTATACTGGTGGGTTTTGCCTTCTCTCTTTGTTCTGCAGAGATAAGCATCACTGTTTTGTTTTGAAAGCAACTGCTCTTGATCTCACCACAGTTTCATTTGCTAGAGTAAATATGCATGTCCTTAAACATAACAATGTCCTTCAACTCTTTTTCCAATAGAAAACAGTCTAGAGTGGAGAAGAATAGACCATCACGCTCTAAATAGAATACTCACTATACGAAGCATAGAAATACAGTATGTTCTTGAACTTAGAAAAAACTGTTTTCTAGTTCAAATCCATTACAAACCAAATGCAAGGTTGTGAAATATCTGAGATAAAGCATTCCATTTAAACAGATTTTGGCCTTACTTAACCCAAGAGCCATGCTACTCAATGTCTACTTTGCTTTATCCTTCACAAATAAAGCACTGCAAGGAGATGTCTAAGAAGAGTGATAAAAAAGGGAACAGGGAAGTCATCACTTGCAATAAAAATCTAGCATGTTGTCCAGACAATTCTTGAAATATGTGAATGAAATTATGTCACTGAGGTTTTTCTTTTCAAGCATCCTGAATGGGGCATATGTACAATCAAAGAACTGCTAGGCATCATGTCAGAAAAGTTGAGGAGAGGTTGTATGACATTACAATATTCTGCTGTCATATAGAGCAGGAATAGATGGACAAGAGAGTTATAGTCCTGCTAGACGGAACAAAAAATCCAAAGGAAGTGGAGATATTTTGTTTATGTTAAAATGTCTGCAACAAAAATAAATCAGCACAGATCAGCATGGTCTTCACTCCACTTTTAATAAAATATATTCCAGGGAAGCATACAGACTGAACAATTGGCTGTACTGTGTACAGCTATTAAAATGTATATAGATTTAATCATATTAACACTTCAGAAATGTAGATGGAAATAATGTACTGTACTACACAATGCGTAAATTGCTCAACTGATTTAAAAATACAGAACTATCAAGAGATGTCCAGAGAGCGAAGTTCTGCACCAGATGACATTCCAGTACCACTCTTCTGATAAAGTGAAACCAAGAGTTCACTTATAATACTCAAAGGTGATACAAAACTAAAATGAACTTCAGATACTTTGGAGGAAGATGTAAACTCGCCAAATAATGTCAAACCAGAATTTCTGAAAGTCTGTGTTAGGGATGTAATTCTCCACTAATTTCATTCTCGAAGAAAGGAATGAGTAATTTTAGCAATTTTCTTTCTGCTATGAGAAAGTTGTTAAAAACTCAAAGAGTGTTCACAGTTCAGGACGTATTCTGCACAAGATGATATTTCCGATACAAAAATGCTGTCATTGAGGATCCATTGTCCACAAAATTCACATGTGGGTTTATCATTTTCATTTTTTGGCTTTTTAAAATAGAAAATAGCATGTTCTATACAAGAAACAGCATTTTCTGCAAAGAAAATAATGTTTGTATGGAGAAATACTATTTTTAATGCAGAAAATGCAGAAAGGATTCTTCATGCCAGAGTTTCCCCAACACTGTTTTCAATATTTTCAAATATTCTTTCCACCCCTTTCTAGATACCGAGAAGCATACATTATTTTCAAGAACAATCTGGGAGTTAGAAGCAAGAAGTAGAATGAGTCAGAAACATTATCTTACAGCCTTATGCAATTTGAGATTGCATTTACAGGAACTTCATGTCTAAAGCTTGGAAGAAAATGACACAACTTTTCACCAATAACTGGACCTCATCTAAAACACTTGAATCAATTCTGGGTACCACAGCATATTGAAAATCTGGAAAGATTTCAGAGGAAAGACAAAAAGACATTAAGAAAGTGAACAACACTCTGCTGGAACTATTCCAAAACACAGAAGCTAAGGACAGGCATCTTTTGGGAGATACGTTAGAGTAGGATATTCTATCTTGGAGTGAAGAAATGGAATAGATTGGCCAACTTTTGCAACTGTATGACTTTTGATAAAGGACTAACATTTCTTTGTTGAAAGCAAAGCTATCAGAATCTGGCAAGTTGGAAAATGAGAACATGCTCATAAACATAATGCAACACATACTGGCTGTTGTAAAATTGTTCCAGTCATTTCTGAATCGTATAAGAAGCTGATTTGTTTATTTGGGAAGAAATGTGCATGGATCTACTCTCACCACATAGATATGATATTCCAGACAGACCCTCCATTCTGAGAAAGGACCAAGCGTATAAATGGAAATTGTGACAGACCACATATGTCTACTAAAAATGAGAACAATTATATCATATTTTTTCTGGCTTTCTGTCCTCCTGTTCTGGCAGCTAGCTAAGAAAATGAATAGTATCAACTGGCAGAATCCCTCTGTATACCAATTGCTTGGGAATACAAGCAGGAGGGAGCTGTCATACTCATGTCCTGCTGGTGGACTTTCCATGGCCATCTGGTTGACCACTATGTGAAAAAAAATGCTAGATAGCTATTTACTCTGATCCAGCTGGTCTCTTTTTCTGCTCTTCCTTAACCAGTTAATGCAACAATCAGTCATATAGCATCTTAAAGACCAGGAAATTTATTATGGGATATTATCAGATGTAACTGATGCATCTAATGAAGTTGCTGCTAGTCCATAAAAGTTTATACCATAATAAAAGTGTTATACCATAAGCAGCTATAAGCTCCTTGTTTTTACTGCAAAGGGACTAACAAGGCTATACCCTGGAAAACCAGTTAGCACCTTTGGTCAAAAGAAAATTATTTAAATAATTAAACAACATAAAATAAAAATAAGGTGATGGATGCACAGAATCCAATGCTGTGAATATTGAATCTGCTCATCTCTGTATAAACACAACTCCATGAAAAACCAACATAGCATGATAAGCAAAAGGGGAGGAAATTAAAACCCACACTAGGTAATAATTTTATTAGGTCAATGGAAGGCTCACAGAATACTGGTGAAGGTTACCAGAAATCTTCATCAGGAAGATGCTAAACCAAGCAAAATGGCAGGGATTCATGTTTAAGCTATAAAGTCTGCATCTGGTTACAGCCTTAAGATGGAAAATAGGAAGGAAAGGCAGAAAACCACATTAGGCTCCACCAGGAACTGAGATGGTTTCAGGGTGCCTGAAACTCAAGGGCTATAACAGATGTGTGCAATGACATTTATATGCATGCCCATGTGCAAATATGAGCTCTTATGTTCTTTAGTTACTTTTGTTATGTGGAGCACAATGTTTTCAGGCTAACATCTTAACTTCAGCTATTGTCAGTGAAAGAGAAAATGTCCGCTGGGATGAATATGAATTCTGCATTTATCTTCAAGGCTGGACTTTAGCATCAAAGACGAAGACTGTCCCATGGTGTTTAAGCACCATTTGTTCTACAATAAATACATTTTATTGTAAAATAAAATCTGCAATAATGGCTGGCTTTTCTATTATTAAAAGATATTTAAAACACATCAGAGCAGGCATTCAGCATTTACCTTGAGGATGTATTTTTTGAACTTTCCTTTTTCTGTTACATTTATCTATGCACATACACTTTTTAAATATCTTAGGACCGCATAAGAAATACATATTTTACATTTCTCTCCTTTAGTTCTCTATTTCTTTGAAGGGTCAATCAAGAGTTGGGGAAAAGACATAGGATACCACTCAGTTCTGATTTATTTTGCATTGGGAAAGCTAGAAAAGTAGGAAGAAAAGTTTTATTGCAGCAATTTTCCTAAAATGCCAGCTTTCAGGATGCCAAATTTTTTTGTACGTGGGAGATCATTAAATTATGGAATCCTCCCATTCTGAATTGGTATAATCCTGGAGGACTGCAAGTACAGTTTCTGGGAGCTTGAAAGGGTTTTGAGCAGGGGTGGGCAAAGTGTGCCCTGTAGACCATGTGTGTTCATTTACTTTGTTAATTAAGGTTTTTTTTGAGTTTTAAGTGTGCTTGCATCTTCTTGCGAGAACTGCCGAAATCTTACCAATGCCAAATCACAGAAGTACTCTTGAAGCACTAGAGGTCATTGTGTGATAATTCCGTGGTGTATCTTTCGCATGATTACATCTACATGTGATAGTAAGTGTTATAATGCCACGATCTTCCCTCTATCCCTCATGGAATTACAGCATTTTAGACAGTAGTCTGATAATGTCCAAAGTGAAGGTCAGATAAAATCAACTCTAAAAGAAAAGGAACCAGATTCAACCACTGGACAGGTTAAAGGCCTGTCAGGGCACAAATGGATTTAGCTGGTATCAAGAAGAAATCCAAACAAATTTCTCACCAAAGGGATCCTCTCACATTTCCTTGGTTATAGTGCTATGGTTCCACTTTAACTGCCATGGTTCCATCCATCCTGAGACACACAATTTATGAAAGAGTTTTTAGAATCCTCAGCCAGAGAGCTCTGGACTCTGGGATTCCATAGGATGTAGCCATGATAGTTGAAGTGGAATGAATCATAGGGCAATAATGGTGTGGTATGAAAGGGCCTCAGGAGATTCTGTAGTTTTACATGGAACATGTATGAGGCAGCCTCCTTATATTAACTGAATTAGCTGCATCATGTGGGAGTAGGTGGCTTCTTGAACATCTCACATTTATGGCTCATTTCAGTCTTTAATTTAACTAAGATTATACCTGCTTTTCTAGTTCTGTTGACTGACCGTTATTTTTAATGATTGGAACTAAATAATTAAATTACAGTCCTCCCTTTCAATTCATGGAGAGCACCCCTGTGAAACTGAAAAAAACACGAATAACCTTCAGCTCCCCCCTCCCAACAAGCTCCCCTGCAAAAGTGGCAGTGAGTCCTGGAAAACCTCACCACCGCCTGCCCACACACACCCCGCCCCTGCTTTCATCCAACTTCATTCTGTTTGGTGGGGGAGCCAGGGCCGATGAAACGGGGTGTGCGTCGGCTTTCTTCAGCCCAGGCTCCCTCCTGCCAAATGGAACGGAGCCAGAGGAAAGCCGCATTTTCCCCGCAAAGCCACTGAGTGTTTGCTTGGCCTTCGGCTCCCCCCTCCCATGGAACAAAGGCCAAGCAAAGCCTTGGCGGCTTTCCGCAAATACACAAAACCCACAAATTCCAAAGCCGTGAATTCCAAGGGACGACTGTAGTCAAAAATTTGCCAACAAAAATGAGGCAGCTTATTTTTTTTTAACTGAAGGGATTGGCTTAAATTAGAATTTCAGCATAAATATTTTACCAGTTATTAATATGAATGAATATGCCCACAAAATTACAAGACTTTTGGACAGTCTAGATGAGTCCATGCAGAGATTTCCATAGTTTGGCTACCACAACAACAACAAAAAGTCCCTGGCCTAAATCCAATTACAAGTCCCAACTCATTGAATCAAGTGCTGAATGGCAACTCAACACTTACATAAATCCCACATATTCAACAAGTCTCCCCTTGTTGGATTTAGGCCCAGTGTCCTATTTGACACAGGATAGTCCTTTCTTTGAAGTTGTCCATCAACCATGTGAGTCTCCCACACTACAGCTAAAATGTATTGTAGTAATTAATTCTTTTAAAAATTCTGTACATACACCATAGCCTGTACAAATGTCATGAAAATGTGTACTTTTCCTTGTCTTGTCTGTGTTTCTTGGTTTTGAATGATTTGTAAGTGGGCACCTTACCCAAGTATTCAATAATTCCACTTTTCTCAGTGGTTGGGCACAGACATTGGCAGAGCCTCACCAAAGATGTCCCTAAAGTGGTAACATAGAATTAATAGCACTTACCACTTACATTTCTATACAGTATCCATGATGAATTGCTTCCGGGGGTGGGGCTGCGGATGGCGAATTCCACAAATAATAGTGAACACCATTCTGGGGGCCATCTAGCTTCCTCCCCTTCCCCCTTTACCCCTGCCATGGCCCAGCTGCAAGGAACAGGAAGCGTCCCAAGGGAAAGGGGGTGAGATCACTCCTCTCCCTCCCTTCCCCCTCCCGGCATGGCCCCACTGCAGTGGCAATCGTGGGGATGAAGGAGGAACAGGAGAATGCTAGATTGCTCCCCCTTCCCCCTTCTCCCCTGCCATGGCCCCACTGCAATTGTGATTGCGGGGACAAAAGGGGAAGGGGAGGAGGCTAGATCACTCCTCCCCCTCCCTTCCCCCTTCACCCCTGCAATCGCTGTCACAGCGACCAGGAGCCCTCCCAGGGGAAGAGACAGAGGAGGTGAGATTCCTCCTCCCCCCTTCCCCCCACCATCGCCAAACACGGATAACTGAATCCATGGTTGGCGAATCAGCAGATGTGGGGGTGCTACTGTACTGCTTTATAGTGCTAAGCACTCTCTAAGTGGTTCACTATGAGTTAGCTAATTGCCCCCACAAGCGGGGTACTCATTTTACCAACCTACGGAAGCCTGAGTCAACCTGGAGCCCTGCAGGATTGAACTCACAACATTGTGGCTGCAGTACTGGCATTTACCCACTGCACCATCAGGGCTCCTTAAGGAAGAGATGCTCTAGACATCTCCTTCCACTGCACCCTTTCCATCATTATATAGATTTGTGATAAAGAGCTAAGGCTCATTTTTCCATCTTCAAACCTGACAATTCAGTATTAAGACAGATGTACTTGAAGGCTTTTCCTCAAATGGTTAAAAATACATATTTGATCTCAACTATGGCATGAATTTCAAATCCCCAATACTGATATCTTAAACAGTAGTGATTCATGAACTTTGGATTTGCTTTATTTTCAACTGGAGGAACTGTTTTTTTTTTTACATCTTTACACTCTGATAACACTTTCTACCTCTCAAGAGGCACTTTGTGGACTACACACTGCTGTTGTTCACAGGTACATTCAGATCTGATGTGACACCACTTAGTTTACACTTACTGCTTCCAGAAAGTGTTCTCTCTCTCTCTCATTGTGAATACAGTTAGTACAAACATGTGTATATTTACTGCATGGTTATACAGGTATAATTCAGTTAACATAGTCACTGTGTTCCTAGGCTTTACTTTTTTAACTTTGGTCCCAGATGTAGAAATAACATGGAAAGAATAGGGTTAGGTTCCTACACCACAAAAAAAGAAGAGCAGTTCAACATTTTTCAGCAAACTTGTTCTTCAGAACTACCGTAACAATATGCACATGTGAAATGAAACAACGTCAGGTAAACATTGCATATGTTTTTAAAAGAATCACATTTTGATTCTTCTAGAGACCACTTGAAAGTTTCTTCCAAAATGCATCCTGGAATTTTTTTTCCTTTTTCTTTCAACAGCCTCCCCTTTTCTTATGATTAACATTTTGATGATGAAACATACAGATCTATGCTTTTTCAACATGCCAGCTGGTGAGGCAGGCTGATCTGCTTTCCCCTTTTCTTTGTTCTATTCTTCACACATGCTCAGTAAGTGATTTTGGATTCAGCTGTTTACCTTGCCTGTTGTACATAAGTATACATAGCTATGGTAGAATTATCCAGAGAAGAATCCCATTCTTTCCCAGGCCAAGCTTTATTGCATTATTTACTGCAGACAAGGTGCTGAGAACTAACACTGAAAACATCGCCATACTCCCAATGCCAATGCTGGGTTGGGGGGAGACACCTTTGAGCTAGCCAGAAGAAGTTTCTTTTTCAGAGACTTTGGGCCAGTCTAGACGAGTGAATAAAATGTGGATTGGTGGGCACATACGCCAATTCGCAGCAGCTGTCACCTGTCTCAATGATTTTTTGGCAAGGTCGCTGGTATGAGAAGCTCTCCGTGTTTGCTGTTCAAACAGAGGCATGTCAGTGAATCAAGATGGCAGGTGCGAGTGAACTACTCCCGGTTCTTTACTCCCAAAATTGACCCCACCAAATAGTATTTTAAAAAAAAAACCTAATTCCAAGGTGCAGAAGAGAGATCTTCCACTGAAATACCAAAAAAGAAAGAAAGAAAGCCTGTTTCATCGCGTCAGTGCACAGTCACTATGACAACAATCTAACATGCAGATCTACAGACTGTCATTTTAGCAAGCTCCACTCCCTGCGCACATCCAGCCAATCAACTACCCTCTTTAGCAATGTGCTCTGATGCAATTTGGTTGTCCCAAGATGTGAGAGTGTGCATTTCCTCCGCTGTTGTCAAAAATCTCGGGAAAAGTCATGGAGGCTTTTTCTGTGGACTTTCCCTGACTTTTGCTCCTCCCCCCTCCAAAAAGGATGGAATGCTGCGAGATCCCATTTGGACACATGGGATTCCATGAGGATTCCATGAGGATTTATTTCACTGTCTGGAATACCCATTTGTTAACTGAGATATGCCTGTACTGCTATAGTTGCTAGCCAGTACAATCCAAAAACCTCAGAAGTCCACTTCTTTTAAGGGGTCATCCTAGTTGCCTACTATCCAAACTATCAAACTTTCTCTATCTGTGAAAGTAAACTAAAGACCTTAAGTACAATTCATCCTCCTTACTGGAAAATTAATGGAGCCAGTGTGGCATAGTGGTTTGAGTATTGGACTATGATTCTGGACATCAGGGTTCAAATCCCCACTCAGCCATAAAAACCCACTGGGTGACCTTGGACAAGTCATACACTCTCAGCCTCAGAAAATCCCATGATAGGTTTGCCTTAGGGTTGCCATAAGTAAGAAATGACTTGAAGGCACACAATGACAACAATGGAAAAACTGAAATAGCATCCATGCAGAAGCTTGAAATTTATGTCAAAAACTTCCCAGTTCTACATTGTATTTTACCCACACACTCCACAGTATCCTGTGGCATTATGATATATTGCACTGCATACTATTTTCATCATATTTTATATATTTCAAGAAAGCAATCTGTTGCAAGCCTTTGCATTTGTAAAATTTATTACTTTGAGACTTAAGGCTGCAACTGTGTCCACATTTACATGGATGTGATCTCACTCTATGGATACCGTGGACTGCTAAAAAGTCAAATCAATGGGTCCTAGAGCAAACCAAGCCTGAACTCTCCCTAGAAGCCAAGATTACAAACTGAGACTGTTGTACTTTGGACACATCACAGGAAGGCATAACTCACAAGAAAAGGTAATACAAGATGCTCGGTAAGGTTGAAGGCAGTAGGAAAAGAGGAAGACCGCATTCTAGATGGATAGACTCAATCAAGAAAGACACAGCCCTAAGTCTGCAGGCCTGAGCAGGGTTGTTAATGACAGGGAGACTTTGAGATCTCTCATTCATAGTGTCAACATAGGTTGAAGTTGACTTCATGGCAGTTAACAACACAATGACAATCTCACCAAACTTGGTGGAGTTTATTTCTGCACAGATATGCTAAGGCTTGTGGTAATCATTGTGCTATTAGATCTGCATTATTCTTGCTAAAACATTAACACTTTGGGATTTTAAACAGTTTTTACCAAAAGTCACAAACAGGATGGTTGGTTAGAGATTTGACCCCAGTCTTCTAACAAGTGATATGCAGTACATTTATCCCATGTAATATTCTTCCAGATGCACCACTGCAGGATAAGATATGAATGTTATTGGTAAAACAGTTAAATGAATAGCACAATAGGGTGGAGAATCTCATTTGCTAACCATACGCATTTCTTTTGATAAAACTGGCCACATGAACTCAAAGGCAGTAAAACCACAATTCACTTCTTAACTTAATGCATTGTTAATTCATTTTCTGGTGGTACTTGCACATTCCTTCATCATATAAAATTCCTGTTGACAACAAGTGTCACTGCAAGCTAACACATTCAGTTGGAGAAGTGTCAGATTTAAAGAATGCATAATAAATGTGTTATACAAAACATATGCTACATTTCCAGGCTATTACAAGCCTGGATATTTTAAAATGAGGTGAGCTTAATTGTACAACTTTCCAAGCTATACACATGGGGAGGAATCAGAGAAATAGAGTATGAAGTTGCTTGCTAGATTCCGAAAGTAGTGCTGCATTAGACTGATCTTTGGTTTACACCAACAAGACTTCAGATGCATCTACTGTAGAACTGTAGAAATAATGCTGTTTGACACTAATTTAACTGCCATGGCTCGATCCTACATGATCCTGGGATTTATAGTTTTGTGAGGCACCATCTAATGGCCTTATAGAACTACAAATCCCAGAATTCCTTAGGATCAAGCTACAGCACTTAAAGTGGTATCAAACTGCATTATTTCTACAGTGTAGAAGCAATCCTCATGTCCCTGGGCTTGTGGAGACAAGAAGATATAATGCATATTTATGTGCATGATTGCCAATTCACAGCAGCACTTATTTGTCTCCACATTCTTTTGGCAAAATCTATCATATGCAAATCTATCTGCATTTGAAGTGCACATGCAACCATGCCTGATAATCAAGATGGTGGCCAAGAGCACAGTGTGTTATTCTCCACACATGTTGTAGCTGCTGCACAGTATTTTTTTATTTTATTTTTTTGGTACTTGTAAATCAAAGGTGAGCAAGTCCCACTTTCCAATTATAAAAAGCTCTTTGGTCACTTCAGCACAGCGAAAAAATGCACACTTGATAAATGTGAAAATTGAAAATGGTGCTTCTGGCCACTTCCTTGCGGGCAACCCCACCCAGTGACCGCATGATGGACCAATCTGCTGTTCACCTCTACCCTCACTGACAATGTGGAGCATCCCAAATTGGATGTCCAGGCATTAGATACTGCACAAGCCCGCACATTATTTACAAAAAAAACTTGGGGAAATCCATGAAGGCTTTCTCTGGCAGTAGATGGAGTTCCCCGCCCCCTTCTGTATACCAGAAATCTCATTCCCACCGTGTTGGGAATTCTGAAAGTAGTCAAATTCTATATTTTCACCATCTAGACAACCCCCCTATTACTTAAAAGAGGATACTGTGAAACTAGGAGAAAGCAGGAGATAGAGATCAGAAAAACAACAACAATTTTAAAGCTTTATTTTTAGTAATCCCAACCATTTTTATTATTTATTTATTTATTTATTATTTTGTTCTTAGGTCATTAATAATATAGATAAATGAGTTGCAATGATTTCTAACAGTGTACTCTCCAACTGGGCAATTTGGCTGGGTCAGTCCCTATTAATCCGTTTTTCTCCCACTCTTTCAGCTGCTATAAAAATGTCCCAGTTTCTCTCTTCTGCTCCCATCTCCCCAATTTCCCTCTTTTCCTTTTTGTCAGTGCAAGCAGAATTCAAAGTGAAAAAGTAGTTTGCACTCAACTCAGCATGAAGAGAGAGGACATGGGAGAAATCTTGCCCTTCCCAGTAGACTCAGGCAAAAGCAAACTGTTGCAACCTCTCCTAGCTCTCATTAATAATTTTTGCCATCTTGACCACACAATGATATTGTCCAGCCGCACATGTCCCAGTTTTCATCTGTGAAGTGTTGGAGGGTGAGCAGACATGAAATACAAAAACAAAAGAAAACTAACTCTACAGAGAGGATGGTCATCAAATAATTAAGCAAATTATAACCTCAGGCATTTAATGTGTATTATTTTTCATTCCACTTATGGGTTTTTTTAATGTACCGGTTACATGATGAATGCAAAATGTTGATGTGGAGAGAGAAACTGAGATGAAACAGGAGTAGGAACAGCAGGAAGAGTGAAGGCCAGATAGACAGTGAAGCAGAGGTACCTGAGGAAAATCGTAATTACCCAGAAGGAATAGCCAGAGAAATTGTGCGAGGATATTACAATGGGCCCACTGCATGTCAGATGGAACAAGCTTTTGCACCTCTGTGATCCAAAGCAGCAATTAAATCAGTGAGGGTTGGAGGATGAAAGTCACACTTCACTGATGAAATGGAAATTACAAGGATTATAAAACAACCAATCCCCAGTGCCTAGGTTCATATTTCAGCGTATGCCGCTGTGGCTAACCTGGTGTGTTTGAGGAAACCACAAATATGAATGCACTTTACATTCCACTAATATTCCCCAGTATTTACACTCTCCATTCCTCCTCCCCCAGTTGCCCAGGCAATTAGAGTACCAGGAGGCATTAGGGAATACTGGGATTGGATTTTAAAGCTCCTTTCCTATTGTTCCTTGGCATCCTGCCTTTGAGTTGTCTGAGTTAGTGCAAGAACAAAGGCTGCAATCTATTAGAGGCTGTAAAGTTTCTAGAAGTGCTGACTCAACACGGCAAAGGACTGAAAGCCAGAAACGTGAGTATGATTCTTTTTACAGTATGTTTAGTCACTAGCTTTTTAAAACATTAACAAGGATGCTAAATGTAAGGAGTAGAAGCAAAGCTGAAAATAAGCAGCTGAGCTGAGGGGAGAGTAATAACCACTTCAGCCAAGACTACTTACCTTCTATTGCAAACCTCTTGGCAATCTGGACAAAATCTCTCACAGTATGTGCAGAGTGTCTCATTTTTTGTATGTGTGAAAGGAACATCACTCTCCCTTTAAAACTGTGGATCTGAGAATTTAGCTCTTCTGAATAAGGGTGTGTCAAAAGTCATACCCCATGGGCAATTTGTCATATAAATTAAATTAAACATTCAAATTGGCTGCCATCTTCTAAATGATTTTTTACTTCAATGACACATGACCCTTGGGATATTATCAGACGTGCTAAATACAGCATTATCATGATGCCAGGAGATCGCTAAAGGGCTTCCTTTTCAGACAACATCATTCCCCTCTCATAATACACCCATTCTGCTGCCGGTCTGTTGGCGATGCTTTTTATTGATGGAAGAAGCCATCAATCCATCCCTCATTCTGTTTCTGTAACTTATGTTTGTGCAACTGAAAAGGTGCCCCATTCCACTGGTGAGATCCCATCATCAATGAGAGGCCACTGCCAGAACACTTCCTGGTGAGATTGGGACATCATGATAAGTGACACGCTTTTTTAAAACTTCCCTGGTTTACTTGGAAGTTTTAAAGTGTGTTTTCATGCTTGCTGTCACTTTTTTCTTGTTATTTTGATTTTTATTTTTGAATTTCCTGCACTCTCTTCTTCTTGCAAGAACAGGTGGGATTTCACTCCAGAAAGTGAACAGAGCTCCATTAGAATTCCATTCACTCCTGGGCTGCCCAGAAGACGCTGCCAAAGTTAGGTCTGGAAAGTTTTGTTCTCGTGCCAGGACAGGGGTGGGAGAGGGGTGGGAGAGGGGTGGGAGAGGAGATTGTGGGACAGGAATGCTTTTTTTGTTCCTGTCTGATAATCTCCTTGGACATTCCTAAGTAAAGGGAACATTTTCTCTGCTGTTCTAATGTGATGGACTAATTTAATTTCATCTAATTTGCTTATGGGGCATGAATTTTCACATACCCTATATGATAAGCATCACATTGCAACATGAATGTACATCATTGGATATTGTCTCAACAAAATGCCTGGGTGGAAATAGCCCTAGTCATCTCTAGTATGTTTCTTATTTTTTAGAGTTAGAAACTTCTGCATGCCTATACTGTACTCATTAACTGCCGGTTTGTAGGTTTGCAGATTTCTTGTTTGTTACTTTACCACAGCCACTCTGTTCCTGCATCACTCTAAGCTGCATGCATTTTCATTTTCTCTCTCTCCTACACTAGACCATTTGTTTTTATTATGAACAGATATTTAAGTAAAGCTACCTTTCTATGTTCTACAAAGAAACTAAGCTTGTTTCTAGTTCTTGGCTAGACTCTGTGGGTGGGTGGACATAGACCTGGTTGTTGCTCAGCTTCTGCCTTGCCAATTGGATCACTCTGTTTCAGTGATCCACTTCGATTTTTCACATTTCCAGACAGTTATAAAGGCTGGACTGCAACATTGCAATGCAGTAGGTGTTTAAAGAATATTTGCAAATATATTTATATTTAATGAGAAAGGGTGTTTTGATTTTTGAAATCACCTTGACAAAAATAATGGTCATACACTGTGATTGTTCATGTTCGATTAAAAGCGAAAAGACAAGGTTGTATTTCTGCTCAAAAATACTGTTTTTTATGAAAAGCTCTGTGTTTTCCGTGCCAACATTTTGGTTTTTCCCCAAATGAAATCTCCAAAAGAAGTTCCAAAATGCAAAATACAATAAAATTGCACAAAACTCTCATAATCTTTTCCATTGAGGAGAAAAGTTTTGAAATTTATGTGCTTGAAGAGAAGAATGAAATAAGTGAAGGTTGCATTCCTACATGCACTGCAAATGCATATCCCTCTTCTCCACATACCTCTAGCTATAAACAAACATAATGCCATAAGTGCATCACCTTTACACACACAAACACACAAACACACCCACTGTTCTGGCCATTCAGACTTGCAAGCTATCTAACGATGGGGAGCACGGAATTGGAGCCTCCTGTTCTGGCAGCTATCAACAATATTAAATCCTGGCTACACCAGTGAAATTCTAGCCAGCTGGCAATTCTGTAAAATTGATTTGCCCTGATATAGCCCATCAATGTGAAGCTTTTGAAAAAAAAAATGGGAATCAAGACCAGGCTTGCTTTGATATATGGCCTCTGGTCTACAAGTCTTCTTTCTAGATTTCAGATCTGATTCTGCCTACTTAGCAAGGAACTCTATAGATAATAGAAGGAAAATCTCTTCACTGGGCTGAGTTTAAGTTTTGAAACAGGATCCAAGGCAATGCACTGCATGTTCTGGCTATTTAGGCTGCTGTCACATTGCTGAAATAATGCAGTTTGACATAGCTTTAACTATCATGGCTCCATCCTAGGAAATCATGGGATTTGTAGTTTGTTGTAGTGCCAGTGCTCTCTGACAGAGAAGGCCAAATACCTCACAAAACTACAAATCCCAGAATTCCATAGCATTGAGCCATGGCAGTTAAAGTGGTGTCAAAGCGCATTCTTTCTGCAGTGTGGCAGCAGCCTTATTCTGTTTGAAAGTGATGAAAATCATTTAGGGGGTTAAAAGGCCAAAGAGTCTCAGATGTTCCCTTTCTCCCTATAGTACTAACTACAGGAAGCAGCTACTACAGACCAAGAATAGGACAATGAGCACCTGTACCTGGCCAAATTACACCCATGCAATGGAGTCACATGTACAATTACGTACATTCAATCGACTTACACATTTGCTGCTATAATACTTGCTTACTTAATATAGGGCAGCAGGAGAATCTGGTGAAAACATTTGCAGCACTATACAATCACAAAACCACTTGTCAAAGGAACTCTCACATCCTAGCATCTTCGTTTAGGGTGTGAGAGCACATACCAGTTTTATAATTAGTGAGATCTCTGAAAATTATCTCACTTTCCTCTACAAAACAAATATTAAAACTTGTTAATGAACATTAGACAGGTACCTACTGTTCTTTTCCATATATTCACTCTTTTATCTGCAACTAAGGACTTTATCAGACAAGCCCCTTAAAATGTTCTTTTGCTGGCAAAAAAATAATAATCCATTTTTATGCCAGCAAAAGAACACCCCACCACCACACTTACGTTCTCTCCCGCCCAAGGCTTTCCCAGCAATGAAGGAGGACGTGAACAAAGCCCCATTCACTTCCTCATTTGAAATCCCATGAGACTTCATCGCACGGGAAATTCAAACATAAAACACAAAAAGTTACACAAAGCACAAAAACAGACTTAAAACCTTCCAAGTAAACCAGGGAAGGTTAAAAGAAAGTACGTCACCTACCTGGATGTCACAGTCTCACCCAGAAGTGTCTGGCCAGTCCGGCCATTCATGAGGAAGAATGTGAAATAAAAGCCGTGAGTTTACACATGCCAACTATGCCAGCAAACAACCTGGCACAGACGATCTATTGATGGCTTGGGCCATCAATAAAATAGATTGGCTTAAAGGATAAGACATAAACGCGAAATGGCGATGTCATCTAATATTCAAACCCTTTTGCATTTATGCAGCGTCATGACACCGTATTTAGTGTGTCTGATAAAGTCCTAAGAAAACAGAGATGTTTTTGCTCTAGTTTTATTACAGGGTAATCTGAAAAGTCCATTCACCTGCAGAGTTGCAGATATCATTTGAGGAGGGGGGATCTGGAACAAAACAGAATAAGTTGCATCTCCACTAGGTTTACATCAAAGCACATAGCAGGTAAACAATTGTAAGCTTCCACCTTCTGTCTGCAATGCAAAGTCATTACAGGAGTCACTAGGTTGCCATATAATACTGAGCATGAAAGCAAGGAGTCACATCAGCAGAAACCCCAGAAGTAGTATACAAAATATTTTCACAGACAGTTTCAACCTTCCCAGGAAATCTGCTGAAAAACAGCATGCATAAATTCACAAAAAAACACAGCTTACATCCTATCAGCACTGTAGTTTAAAAGAAATGAAACACAACTTGATAAAAAAGGGAGGGAGGACTTTTTACACAAGAGAGCAACAAAAATATGGAACAAAGTACTGCTGATGACTAAGGGGGTGGTAGAGGAAGTGAAGCTTGGCTTGCCATTTTCAATGGTTTCCACCCAACATCCCACTGTCAAATCTATTTTCCAGTTTTGATTCAGATGTTGATAATCTGGATTATCCCTACCCTTTAGAAAGCATATTTATTCAGTAAGCAAAACAACTGTACAATTTTGCCCCCAAATAGGACCATGATCATTCCCCCAAAACTTATGCACATGCAGTGGACTCATGTGTACAATGGCATACATGAAATGGACTCATACACTTGACACTATAATATTTGCTGCACAGTTTAAAGTACAACAGGTGCTATCTCTTTTCAGGAACTGGGAGCCAAAAGCCACTAAGTAGTTCCTAGCATCTGATTGTGTGAAAAATTCCATCATGAATAAATAAGCCTTCAGGTCAAACATCTAGCATTCCTTGTTTGTTCAAAATACCAACTTTCTCAATGGACAACTGCCCCATGTCTTATACATGAGTGGCATGTAAGCTGTCTTGGCACTGAAACTCGAGTCTCTCCAAAGCAGGAGGGAGGTGAATCTTGTATGGTACAGAGAGCAACCTAGGACTCTATCAGACAAGCCTCTAAAATTGTTCTTTTGCTGGCATACTTTAAAGCATTTTTCTTTCAGCAACCCCGCCCCCCCGCCACCAGACCTACCTTGATCAGCATTCAAAGGCAGCCCCTCAGCATGAACAGAGCATGAACGGATCTCTGTTCACTTCTGGGATCGAGATCACATTGATTCTCATGAGAAGATGTGAGCACGGTAAAGTAAAAAAATAAAACAAAAACACAGACACAAAATGTAAACACAAGCACAGGCACACACTTTAAAACTAAAAAGTGAAACAGGGAGGTTCATAAAAAGAGCGCCCCTACCTGGCTGTCGCAATCTCACCCAGAAGTGTTCTGCCCATTAATGCTGTATTCACATGAGCACAATGGCGTGAGATTTCAAACATCAGCAATGCTGGCAAAAAAGCACCATGGGAGATCAATTGAGGGCTTGGCATCAATAAAAAAAGTATGCCTTATTGACGACATTCATGCGAAAGGACAACATCATCTGATATGTGCGCCCTTTCATGTTAATTAGGTGCTGTTATGATGCCATATTTGCTGCCTCTGATAAAGTCCCTAGTGTGGGTCAAGCTGAGACTGGTATCTTACCACAGACCTCCTTCTCAGCCACCCTTTGAGCAAAGCCCCTGAGGCCTTAGGAGCAACCCAACTGCTTAGGCTGCTATCCAGTCAGCCTCTCTGTTTAGAAGTCCCTCTCCAGGTTACCACACTCTCAAAGTCAAGGGACTTAAAGAAAGAATGTGCCCGGGGGCAGGGGCTAAGGTGTATCCTTCTTCACCCCTTCCCAAGCCCTATAACCCTATGGATAATTCAGAGACCTCCCCCTTCACCAAATGGTGCCAGCTGCTACTTGCCAAACTACTTCCACTTTCTCCCCCCGCTACCTGCTTAGTGGCATCCTATTTAAGGACACCAACTCAAGCCAATGTCACCTAGATACAGTGCAGCGTAGGAGAAAAAAACTGTGGAAAGGGGAGAAAATTCCTACCTGGCCCAGAAGCAACCAGCAAAGCTTAGACTGTACTAGAAGTGGGTGGGTGGCCTGATTGTCACCAGAATAAGAGGGAAGCACTAGGGAGGCAAGGGCTTAAATGCCCTTAACACCATGGTAACTCTTTACTCTCTGGCCTCTATTCAGCCAGGCAGGCAAAAGCAGTCCCTCCTCACAGGCATGCACACTCCACAAGACTGGGGCTAGGTTTTCCATTTCCCCTCTCCCCAGTGGTTTTAGGCTCAGGAAAGGCCTTTTTTTTCAAGCCAGGTTCTAAAGTGGAAGTCAAAATAGCACAGGGGTGTTTGCACTTTCAGGTCACTCTGTATCATCTCAGTTTTCAGAGCTACTCTCAAGATGAATGGGCTAAAGGGCATCACTACAACCTTTTCTGAAGACTTTTTATTGTTGTTGCAGAAAAGTGGGGTATAAATAAATAAACAAACCTGCTATGCAATGGTCTTGTAAAGTCTGTACAGTCTGGCTTTGCTTTTAGGTTGGAAAGGGAGTTGAGTCATAACTCTTCAAACTTCTGTTTTGCTATAAGATTATCATAGAATCATAGAGTTGGAAGAGACCACAAGGGCTTGTCCTCAGTTATCTCATGGGGGTGGGGTAGCAATAGGAGACATAATTAAAATTAAGGAGGGGAAAGGTATTCATTAAAAGAGAAATTCTACTGCACATTCATTCTACACAGAGACAAAAATCAATAGGCAATGATTTTGAAGTTAACGAAATAGTTGCACTCTAACAGAAATTCTAATCAATTTATTCTTTGATTCCAAAAGTGATAACAGAGTGCCAGCCAGATGAATTGCTCACAGTCTACACGTCCTTTGTGTATTATTTTCTTCTCATGTCGATACTCTTCTTTCACTTTAATGAGCTACTTTCATTCACCCATCCAAAGAGACACAGTGGATACTGTACATTGTTTATAAAGCTATTGGTTAAAAAAATAGGCTGCAGTTCCAGTCATGCTGTTCATTCACAATATTCACAATATTGGGGTTTAGATTCATTAGTGGTATAGGATCCATTGCTTTAGTTTTCTTTTTCTTTTATCCTTTTTGGTTTTGTTCTATCTTCTCAACAGCTGCTGATCACATGGACAGAACTATCCTTCCTATGCTGGAGTTCTGCAATTCTGAGCATCTTGAGAAGACTGTTGGGGTCCTCACCATCCCACCACTGTTGAATTATGACAAGGGGATGAGCTTTCAGCATGTCCATTCATTTCCTCTTAAAAGTAACTTTCCAAGCTCTGCTTAAAATTATGCCAAGAATAAAATAGAGAGCCCATTAATGAATGCAGTATAGGTTTAACAGGGTCAGGATCTGGCCACAGCTTCAAATGTTATGGCTACTGAGTTCTGCATCAGTTCCATACTGTTTTCAAAGTTCTATATAAGTATTCTTACAACAGTTTGTCTGGATGCAACCAGTGTGCATCTGAAGCAACAAAAGGATAACTGAACTGCTTTCCCCCGGAAATCTTCAGCTTGTAAAAAGCCATTTCTGGTCACCATATCCATTTCCACAGAAGTACCAGTTTCAAAAATACTCCCCTGGAGCATACTTAACTTTTCCAAGGAAATGCAACACCATACAAAACTGGTTATAAACCTGTACAAAAATTAGCTTAGCTGTACTGAGTTTTCCTTGTTTGAACTCATCCATCCCAGAACTGCCTCCAGACACCTATTCAGGATTTCTGGTAATTCCCTGAAATTAATCAGTGGAATAGAAAGATTCCTCAATGCACTGACCACATACTGAGCAAATGTCAGCCCAAATGTCCAGGTGTCCCCTCTGTGAACATTTTCGTGTAGATGTTTGAAAACATAGGGGATGTGATAACACCACAAATTATCTTGATTCCACCTTCTGGCTCTACAACCTACAGGAAGGACCACAGCCATGATAGTCCTGTGCACCCAAGCTACAATTCTGAGAAGCCAGGGGCCTGATGGTATTGAAAGCTGCTGAAACATCAAGGCGCACCCATAGGGTTACACTCCCTATGTCCATTATCCTACACAAATCATCTACCAGGACAACCAAGGCAGATTTCATTCTAAACCAAGTTAAAAGCCAAAGTAAATAGAAAAGGTCTGTGGCAGATTCTGGAAAGGCTAGGATGTCCCCCCAAATTCCTTAAAATGATTATCTTGCTACATGAGGGCCAGCACGGTCAAGTCAGATATGGTGATGCTCTTTCAGAGCCCTTTCTAATAACTAATGGACTGAAGCAAGGTTGTGTTCTTGCTCCAACTTTATTTACAATCTTCTTCAGCATGATGCTCCAAAGGGCTACAGAAGAGCTCGAAGAAGACGGCATCTATATATGTTACCGTACTGATGGTAACTTGTTTAACTTAAGCTGTCTGAGAGCTCGCACTAAGACTCTAAACTATCTAGTCCGTGAGATGCTCTTCGCTGATGATGCTGCCCTTGTTGCCCACACAGATGCAGCTCTGCAGCATCTAACATCCTGCTTTGCAACAGCTGCAGAGTTGTTTGGGCTGGAAGTCAACCTGAAGAAAACGGAAGTTCTCTACCAGCCTGTACCACAGGACGAACACCACCATTCCCTCATTGCCGTCGGCAAATCTGTGCTTAAGTCCATTCAGCAGTTCACCTACCTGGGAAGCATCATCTCCTCAGATGCCAAGATTGACAAAGAGATTGATCACAGATTAGCAAAGGCATATAGCGCATTTGGAATACTTTACAAAAGAGTCTGGAGTAACAAACACCTGAGGCGAAGCACAAAAATCAGTGTGGATAGAGCCATTGTACTGTTTATTCTCCTTTATGGGTCTGAAACCTGGGTCACCTATCGCTAACACTTATGACTCCTCGAACGTTTTCATCAGCGCTGTATACGTACAATCCTAAATATACACTGGACTATGTGATGAATGTTGCCGTCCTTGAGCAAGCAGGGATCACCAGCACTGAGGCCATGAAACTGAGAACACAGCTGCGCTGGGCAGGGCACCTTTCTAGGATGGAGGACGATTGCCTCCCAAAAATAGTACTTTATGGTGAATTCGCCATGGGTCAGCATAAGAGGGGCGCTCCAAAAAAGTGATACAAGGAATCACTGAAACATCTCAGGCTTGGCCAAATTGATCACCAACAATGGTCTGCCCTGGCTTCACATTGGGAGGCATGGAGATGCACTATCAACAATGCTGCAGCTTTACTTTAGAATTCACGCTGAACAAGTCTTGAAGAGAAAGAACAACGCAGAAAGAATCACAACCTGGAAACATCACCCAAGGAGACCCTCTGCTGTGCTTTCTGCAACCGGACTTGTTTATCTCAGATTGGCCTTTTCAGTCATCGGTGCGCTTACAGAAAGCGCGGGATGAGTCCTTCCTGAATCTTCATTTGTGAAGAAAAGCCAGAGAAATGCATCCAAATAGTTTGTGTCAGCCAAGACTGTCCGAAATTGAGACTTCATAAACTGTGCTAAGATTTTATTGAATGCAGTTGGCCCTTCATATCCATGAATTTTGTATCCATGAATTTCACTATCCGTGGCTTGAAAATATCCCCACCCCCGCCCAAAAAAAAAAAAATTAAAAAAGCAAACCTTGATTTTGCCATTTTACATAAGGGCCATCATTTTATTATGTCATTGTATATAATAGGATTTTAACATCCACAGATTTTGGTATCCATGGGAGGTCCTGGAACCAAACCCCAGTGGATACCAAAGGCCCACTGTATTAAATGTGTTACTAAACAATTATTGTTCACCTTGCTACAGTCCAATCTAGGTTTCTTTAAAACTACTGCTTCCTTCCAGGTGTAAATAAGTATCCTAACTTTCATCAAGGATGCATGAATATCCTCCAAGATCCAAACTGAAAGCAGAGCACTAATTGGCTGCTTACAATAGCCAGGACAGACATCGATACAAAGGACAGGTGGCATGTCAAAAACCTCAGGCTACACAAATCCACTGTATGTTCAGATGCTAGCTATATAGAGGAAAATAAACTTAATTCAATATTGATATTCCACTCTAACAATCTAGCTCCGGGACCTTGCTGCTGCAATACATGAGTTTTTTGGTGCTACACCAGTTCATGTGCCCAACCCTATGCCAGCATTAGATTGATTACATAAAGATCAGCCAACCTTTTGGAGAAATGAGATTTCCAAAAGCAATTCTTATCAGCTGAATAGTAATTGCATTATGTGCCAGTCAGTAATTCTGTGGAAGCTTGTTACATAAAAACCATACAGTTCTGTGTTCAAAGGGAATGGTAGCACATGGACCACTTTAGGAAGTGCAGGTGAAATGATTAGAGTAGTGTCTCATAAAAGGAAGCAGTGTCTGCTACTTCCATATACTTATTTGGATTCTGCCTTTAGCGCCTACTTTGTTATATTCTCTAAATGCTGGCACTCCAAAAAAAGAATGCTAAATTTAAAGGAGGAAAAACAGAAAGAAAAAAGAATGGTCATATTATATAAATTATAGACTACAGTTTATCATATTTATTTTCCCTTCATTCTTTGCTTGGAGAATGGTGTTCTGTAACTGGAATGACAGAACAACATTATCATGGATTTAACAAAAGCCCCTCATGACAAAATCCCTAAAACAATGGAGATTATCAGACGTGGCTAATGTGGTGCATGATAGTGGAATGCAAAAGGATGCCAATATCACACAACATTGTCCTTTTATGTTCCACTTTCGTTATACTGCCATTTCTTTTTATTGACGGGCTAGAGCTATAAATGGATCTTTCATCCTGTTTTGGTGCTGGCATTGCCAGCATCTGAAACCTTGTGCCATTTTTTATTTGTGATTTCAGCATCAATGAGTCGTCCTGCCAGAACGCTTCTGGGTGGGATCACAAGAACTAAGTAGGCTACCCTCTTTTTTGTGACCTCCCTGGGTTACTTATTATTTCTTTAGTGTGTTTATGAGCTTGTGTAAAAAAAAATGTGTAGTTTTCTTTTCAATTTTAAATTTCCAGCACTCGCATCTTCTCGCAAGAACAGGCAGGATTTCAATCCAGGAAGTGAATGGAGCTCCGATCATGCCTGAGCTGCCTTTGGATGAAAGAGAAGGTAACTCTGATGGAGAGGGTTATTTTGCTGGGACAGGGACAGGTTTGGAGATTGTGGGACAGGAACACTTTTTGCATTCCTGTCTGATAATCTCCAATGTGTGTGACAACCTTCTGTGTGAAAAGGAATAACAGATTTTTTTTATAGAGTCCTTGTAAATTATGAATAAATGCCACATGAGCCTTCAGAGAACATACTCTTCAGGGAAACAGGAAGAGGGTGAGACTAGTGGTAGTGAATGGAATGTCACCAATGGGAGCCAAGCAGAGGTAGGAGATTATCGGACAGGGGCAAAAATAGCATCCCCATCTTGCTATCTCCTCTACTGCCCCATTCCCATCTCCCTCCTGGCATGAGAACAAAAGGTGATCACACTACCTTTGCCACATCCTCCCCCTCCCCTTGGCAGCCATGGAATGAATACAGCTTGTGCAGAGCAGTATTCACTTCCTTATTTGAAAGCCCGGGCCATTCTTGAGCAAGAATGAGCACACAGGAAATTTTTAAAAAGAGAGAAATAAAGCTTTTTAAATTGCAGCAGGCACAAAAAGACATTTTAAACTTACCAAGTAACCCGGGAAGGGTACAAAAAAGGCTGTAACTTACCTCAATGTCCCGATCACATCTGGACATGTTCGGCAGGGACCTCCCACTGCGGCAGGCATCACACCAGTAGAACGGGGCACCTTATTGCTCACCCGTGATTCCGTTTCAGAAATGGAACAGGTGATCTATTGATGGCTTAAGCCATCAATTAAAAGGTATGTGGATGTAATGGAAGCTCCACGGGGGCATAAAGCCACAGGGAGGATGACATCTGATATTCGAGCCCTTTGACAATGTCCTGTTGTCCCTGTGGTAGCATATTAAGGCCATCTGATAATCTCTGTACACTTGGAGAGGGGCGATTGGCAAAGGCCTCCCAAAGTGTGGAGCTGGGCTTGCATCAAAACATTAAACATCAGCCATGGGGAAAGTGCTGCTGAGTTTCAACATATCTCCATCCAGCTGTAAAGTGTGTTCTTTCCAATGGGTAATTATGTTATGGCTCCTCTTCATCCTGGAGAGAAGTGACCAGTGGGGTGCCGCAGGATTCTGTCCTGGGCCCAGTGCTATTCAACATCTTTATCAATGACTTAGATGAGGGAATTAGGGGCATACTTATCAAATTTGCAGATGACACCAAATTGGGAGGAGTAGCTAATACTCTAGAGGACAGGATCAAAATTCAGAATGACCTGGATAGACTGGAGAGCTGAGCCAAAGCTAACAAAATGAAATTCAATACGGAGAAATGTAAAGTACTGCATTTAGGGCGGAAAAATGAAATGCATAAATATAGGATGGGAGAGACCTGGCCTAATGAGACTACATGCGAAAGGGATCTAGGAGTCCTAGTAGACCACAAGTTGAACATGAGCCAACAGTGTGATGCGGCAGCTAAAAAGGCCAATGCAATTTTGGGCTGTATCAATAGAAGTATAGTGTCTAGATCAAGGGAAGTAATAGTGCCACTCTATTCTGATTTGGTCAGACCTCACCTGGAATACTGTGTCCAGTACTGGGCACCATAATTCAGGAAGGATATTGAGAAGCTGGAATGTGTCCAGAGGAAGGCGACCAGGATGGTGGGAGGTCTGGAAGCCATGCCATATAAGGAGCAGCTTAGGGAACTTGGCATGTTTATTCGTGAGAAGAGAAGGTTGAGAGGGGACATGATAGCCATGTTTAAAATTTGACAGGATGCTGAAGATGAAGCAAGCTTTTTTTTCTGCTGCTCCAGAGACTAGGGAGATTTTCACATGGGGCCAAAATGCCCCGTTACTGCCCCGCTACCTCCTCTCCCGTTCCTGCCACGGAATACCATAAATCTTTCATACACTCACCTTAATTCCGCAGCAGGAACGGGCTCCCCCTCCCCTTGCTGGCCAGCCGTAAACGCAGCCGTCGTAAGGCTGCTTTTATGACTGGCCGTCTGAAACGTTATCACATTATCACATGATAACACCAGACGGTAAATTTAAAAAATAAAACTCCCCCAAACATAAAATCAGTTCACCAAGCACAAAAACACTCTTTAAATCACATAATCAAAACAGGGAGGGTAAACTAAAGGGTGCCACTTACCTAGATGTCCAGATCGTACCAGGAAGTGCTCGGAACGGACCTCCCCTCCGTGGCTGTCATTTCGGAACAGGAACGGGGCTCCTGTTCGCACACCTGTAAGTGCGTTATAGCAACGGAACGGGAGGTCTATTCACGATGAAAAATCGTGATTACATTGTTCTGGAACAGTCACGGGAGTAGAATGGATACAGGACAGAACGGGGTCAATGTCATCCGAAAGGGAAAACCTTTCCTGACTCTGTTCTGTTCCTGCTACGGGATATATAACCCGTGTGAAAATCTCCTAGGACATGGAGCAATGGGTTCAAACTACAGGAAAAGAGATTCCACCTAAACATTAGGAAGAACTTCCTGAGAGTAAGAGCTGTTTGGAAGTGGAATACACTGCCTCGTAGAGTCTCCTTCTTTGGAGGTTTTTAAACAGGGTTTTTAAACAGAGGCTGGCTGGGCATCTGTCAGGAATGATTTGATAGTGTATTCCTGCATGGCAGGGGGTTGGACTGGATGGCCCTTGAGGTCTCTTCCAACTCTATGATTCTATATTTTTCAGCAGGAAATTATTCAATAGGCCAAATTCTCAGTGTAGAGACACTGAAAAATTGAAGACGAGGATGTGTGTTGTTACTCTGTAGATGCCACTATATTGGGCTTGGTTCTTTGCAAGTAGGAGGTCAGTAGCACACTGAGAAACAAAGAAGAAAGTTCCCCTACAGACAACTTCACTATCCTCTGCAGCTGAAAAGGTTCATTTTTAGAGTGACACTTAATTGGATGAGGCAGAGTAAAGCATGCCTCCACTATTAGAAGTTTAGAAAGTCATTGTTCAGAAGTAACCACCTGTAAGAAGTGTTGTTGATCCCACAAAATTTACAGCACCTGAAAAGCAAAGTATTCAGAAGCGGTGGGATCCATGAAATAATGCTATTTAACCCTACAGTTTGGTCTGCTTCATATTCTTGAATCATAGGAGATTTTCACACAGGCTATATATCCCATGGCAGGAACAGAACAGGGTCGGGAAAGGTTTTCCCTTTCGGATGACATTGACCCCATTCTGTCCTGCATCCATCCTGCTCCTGTGACTGTTCCGGAACAATGTAATCATGATTTTTCATAGTGAATAGACCTCCCGTTCCGTCGCTATCATACAATCATGGGTGTGTGAACAGGAGCCCCGTTCCTGTTCTGAAATGACAGCCACGGAGGGGTGGTCTATTCCGAGCACTTCCTGATACGATCTGGACATCCAGGTAAGTGGCACCCTTTATTTTACCCTCCCTGTTTTGATTGTGTGATTTAAAGTGTGTTTTTGTGCTTGGTGAATTGATTTTATGCTTGTGGGAGTTTTATTTTTTAAATTTACCGCCCAGCCATTATCACACGATAACTGCCAGGATTTCAGACGACCAGTTGTAAAAGCAGCCTTATGATGGCTGCATTTATGGCCGGCCAATGAGAGGAGGGTGAGACCATTCCTGCCACAGAATTAAGGTTAGTGTGTGAAAGAGTTACGTTATTCCGTGGCAGGAACAGGAGAGGGGGTGGCGGGGCAGTAACAGGGCATTTTGGCCCCATGTGAAAATCTCCATAGTCTCACCCACATCTCCCAGTTCTTTTCATGACTAAAGTTCTATCTACAACAGTGACTTGCCTTTATTCTCCTTTGTATTATTCTGAGTGGTGTATTCTTAGTAATCCTTCAGCCATCCTTTTTAATGTTGACTCCTGCCATCTTAATAATGGTATGCTCTATGATAGGTGAATTTTCAATTTGTTTTCAGGCTACCACTGGCAAAGAGACAAGTTATAGAGTTTATAACAGAAATAACTAGAGCACAGTTGCCTGGTTTGTTATCTCCAAGGTAGTTAAACCAAAGGGTTTCCTTTCCTTTTATTTTCTCTTTACTTCTTTCCATCATGGCATACACAGGCCTTTTTCATAAATCATCTCCATATGTAGGTGAAAGAGAGGAAACTTGAGACTTGGCCAGTCAGCTTCTCTGTGTGTTCCATGTGATAGATTGGATGTGTGGTGTTTGTTGATGGAACTGCTTCTGTCAGGTGACAAGGGGCAGCCAATTGTATTGCATCCTCCAGCTGTATGGGAGATCTTCTGGACCAATTGAATGAGGAAGGAAGGGAAGAAGGGAAAATGGAAGAAAGTCCCAATATGCTACCCATGGGTCACTGGCACAACATCATAGTTAGGATACCCACTAGAACAGTCTACAGTTGTCCCTCCACATTCACAGATTTGGCATTCACAGTTTTAAGTATTCACGGCTTGAAAATATTCTTAAAAAAATAATAATCCAAAAAGCAAACCTTGATTTTGCCATCTTATATAAGGGACACCATTTTGCTATGCCATTGCATATAATGGGACTTGAGTATTCATGGATTTGGGTATTCATGGGGGGGGGGGTCCTGGAACCAAACCCCAGCAAATGTGAAGGGACAACTGTACATACAGACAACTATATACATATAGATTCCCCCTTCTCAAACATTTCACCAAATGAGTGGGAACACAGTACTGACAGACAGCAAAAGGTACAGGTCTGTTCCTCCTCCATATGCTTAAGAGTGGCTTGTAAACCAAAAATTATTGTTGTCCAAAGCAAAAGATGAGAGGTTTACACCAAAGCCCATATTGTATCTAACTGCTAGAGTGCTAACTACTGAATTTAATCACTAACAACACTTATAGTCAAAATTACAGAGCTCACAAATGAAAAACTATTCATTTCCAAGGGGGCAGGAGTAAGTCATCTCATTTACAAGTACAATATATTCCCCCACCCCCAGCAGATACAATAATTCTTCCAAATCAGCAGGGAAGGATTTGTATCTAATGCCACTGTCTTAACATCTATAATGCTCAACTATTGTGTTAGATAATTGATGAAATTAAGATGGGGTGATGAGGATATAAATTTAATTTGACTGCAAGAGAGAATGCAGAAAGTAAAGCCATGCCTGCTGAAATTCTAAAATGCTTTAAAACAGGATTTATTTTACATTTGAGCTCCCCAGAGTAAAACTCTGCCCTTTTAGATCATTTTTTAAAAAGTATGACAAAAAAATTCTGCTGAAATATGCAAGTTATAAAAGAGTAGTACAATTAATGCAATGGCCTCTTTGATTGTGCACTCATAAAGATTCAAGACACATTTTCACATGTTGAACTGAGGCAAAATTAACCCCCAGCTGAGCGGAAATTGGTCAAAAAGAATTGAGGCTGGGTTGAATCCAGACTTTTTCTATCTGTGGAGTAAATTCATAGAAACTAATGATACTTGTTAGTGATGACTAATTTGAACCACAGATAGCATCATCTGTTATCTTGTGCACCACTTCCCCACACAATTGGGCCCAAAGTAATTCATAACATATCAAATTATAGCAATAATATAAGAATTCAAAAGCAACAAGTGGAACAAATAAACATTGTATCAATAATTTAAGTGCTATTTTTTTTATCTTCCTGGATCTCTCAGCAGCTTGGATACCACTAACCACTGTAACCTACTAGAAAAGATTTGTGGGATGGGAGAAGGGGGTATTCTATATAGGGCTGGTTCCGGAAAGTGGCACTGGAGTATTTTTGTTTATCCCCATTGCTATTGAGCTGTGGAATGCCACAAGTTTTCATATTATCTCACATACTGTTTAATACATTTATGAAGCTTCTGGGTAAAGTTAGTAGGAGTTCTAGAGCTGGGTGCCATTAGTGTGCTGCTGACACTCAGTCCTATTTCTCCTTGTTGTTGGAGTCACCTGAGACTGTGCATGTCCTGAACCAGACTTGGATGCTATAATGAATGGATGAAAGCCAACTGACAGAGGCTCTAAGAATAGGTGGCTCTCCGGTCTGGAAATTGGGTAAAAAGCCTGTTTTTACAATTTGATTACACTCTCCCAGAAGGAACAGGTCCATAGCCTGTGAGTACTCCATGGCTCACAGAGCTTTTTTGGACTGGTATGCCAGCTGCAGCCTTTCCTGGACAGAGCTAACCTTAACCATGGTAGTTAAGCACTGGTTCATGCACTAGTAATCTCCTGATTAGACTACTGTAATGCACTTTAGAAGAACTGAAGCCCTTGAAGATGATTCAAAGGCTGCAGTCAATGCAAAGCACAGCCACTCAATAGATGACTAGAATCTGTATAGTTGTAGTAGTAGTAGTAGTAGTATCTTGCCTTTCTCCCAAAATTTGGACTCTACGCAGCTTACAATTTAAAAGAACAAAAACATACAAAACTTAAAAACATACAAAAGGTGAACATTAAAATGGAATTTTATTATTCACAGTATTAAAACAATTTAAACCTACATTTAAATAGGTAAAATGCAATTTTAAAAGATTATATGATGTCTAGACATCATATAATGCCAGCTTTAAAAGACCTGCACTGGCTGCCAATATGATTCTGTCCTGAATTCAAAGTTAAAGGCCTAAACAGCTTGGTACCTCCATTCCTGAAGGAGTGTTTCTCTCTATATATACCTGTCCAAGAGGGATTTTTTTTTCTAGGGAGTGTTACCTGAATTGTGTGGAGTCTGTGAGGGTCCCACTAGTGTCCAAATTTAATACGGGGGATATTAGCAGCATTCACGCAAACACTCAGGCTTCACACAAGGCTATCAAGTATTGGGATAGAGGAATAGGGTAAGAAGACTGGAGGTTATAGTATGCTGATTCTGTAGAGCTGACATCATGAAGTAAACTGACAGTGGACTTTTTCGGACGGGGTTTTGCAATGCTAGCAGCCTGGTCCTCGTTGCGAGGCTGCTGCACTGCAGGGCGTCCCTTTCGGATGACGCTCTCCCCTGCCGATACTGTTGCGTAACTGCTGGGACGCTGCAGCGTTATATTTGGTGGTTTTCTAATCACGAAAGTTGATCGTGATTAGAAAAGCGCCAAATATGGCACTGCAGCATCCCAGCAGTTACGCAACAGTATCAGCAGAGGATTGGCAGGGGAGAGCGTCATTCGAAAGGGATGCCCTGCAGCACAGCAGCCTCGCAATGGGGACGAAGCTGCTAGCGTTGCAAAACCCTGTCCGAAAAAGTCCAGTGAAGAGGTCCAGACGATAGAGTACTGACACAAACTGATGTGAAGTCGAAAGGCAGAGGATTCGTGCACACTTGGGTGATGTTTTAGGATGATATTTATATGTGATAATTCCCTTGAAGGAATGGGATTTTGAATGGAATACAATGTTTCCCAGAGGTTCTCAGGACTAGATAAAGGGTGCTCCAGAAATGTTAATGATTGTTAATGGTCGATGTATTTAGAATTGAATAGGAACAGGCAAGGTTTATTGTTGGAGGTGAAAAGGAGAGGAAGAACCTGCTTTACAATAATCAAGGGCACTGCTATCATTGAGTGGATTAGTGAATGACTCACCTCTGACATGAGTATTTGCTTGGGGAATTTCCAAAGGCCCCTCCTTTGGTTATACGTGACTCTAACCTTGGTATTTGGGGGTCCCTGGTTCACCTGCTAACTGCGTGGAAGGCCACTGTAAGCCAAACTATTAATATTGCTAATTATGTGATATTCTAAGATGGGGGCTATCAGGTTAGGTGGCAGGAGCCCTTGTCCATGTCCCACCAACAGAGTCAAGGCATTGCGTGAGGATGTTGGAGAAGGCCTTCTCATCTGTGGCACCCCAGGAACACCTTTCCCCAACTTCATTTAAGTACTAAATTTTTTTTAAAAAATCACTAAAGTTTTTGGAGCTTCAAAACATTTATACAAATAGTTTTAATCTATTTTAGAATCAATTTGTTTAATTTTTTTTTAGCCTATTTAAATCATTTTTACTGTTTTAAGTTGTTTATAGTGATTTTACTTGTATGCCACCCCAAACTTTATCATATAGGGCAGGATATATATATGATAGATAGATAGATAGATAGATAGATAGATAGATAGATAGATAGATAGATAGTCTTTCACCACCAAGGGCTCTTCAGTGGGTCACTCTAAGTGTTATTCAATCTGGATTCACTCCAAGTTATGACAAGAGCCATTTCTAAAGGCCAACAGATATCTCAGCCATGGAGCTCTCTGGGCAAACTTGAATCAGTCACTATCTTTCAGCCTAGCTTACCTCACAGGGTGATTATGAAGGTTAAAATGGGGAGAGAGACCATGTATCCCACCACAAACCCTTTGGGGGGGGGGGGGAAGTGAAATAGTAATGTAAAAAATAAAATAATGTATATATTTAAAAAAAAAATCCAAGACTTCTGCCTATAGAATACATTGATATGTCCAGATGTGCAACATATGTGTTAGCATCTCATGTCACATTTTCACTATAGGCAGAGATAGAAAAATGGTTCATGCAGCTTGACTCCTTAAATAGTAATTAATCTATCCTGTTAACTGGTGGCCTGCTTCACATCTGGTTGGGACCTATTTAAAAGACACAAACAAGACATTGAATACTATTACTAGAGAGCTTTAAACCACAGATGCTCCACAGCTTTGTTGAGACTAGAGGTATGTGTTCTTATGTATTATTTAAATGATTCCTAAACATGTACAGTATATGCAATTGCTAGTACACATCTAGATGAGGCTTGTCAGTACAGTGTATTCATTCAGTCCTGAAGTTTAAGATGTCAAATTAGAAAATACAAACTTATGGTAGTTCTTATTTTGTCTTGTTTTAAAACTTCCAGCCACAACATTTTTGTCTAGAGTATAAAATGTTTCTTGGAGATTCAGATTATTTTCAACTCTTGCTGCCTGCCGTATGCACATCAAGAATCATGCAAACTTTTTAGATACTGGAAAGCCAGAATCTCTTAACCTGCAAAATAGTCTCAATGCTATTGTGGTTTTAGTAGTGAATTCTTAGTGTAAATGTTCTATAAGCATCAGTACTGAAATGTGCTTATTGCTCTTGTGCAGTTTCCTGAATTGACTGTGTAATTCAGAGCCCACAATATATCAAAGATTCTTGTAAGTGATTCTTGTAAGTAAATTGCAATTTCATATACATTTCTGCCCAGATTTTTGGAACTTCACAGAGTATTATTCCCTGTCAATTGAAAATGCATTCCAGAGCATATCCTAAACTCCCTGTTTTAGGAGGCAGTGGTCAAATGGTCTTCAGGGAAAATTGTGCATCATAATTGAAATTTTAATTCTAGAATCCCTAAGAAACTCCTGAGAACCAGGGCAAAGGTGAACCTAGTGTATTGACACCCAGGCTGGATAATTTTTTTAAAATATCCCTGAGGGAAGGGAGAACCCTCCTGTTATTCAGTGTCCCCTGAGGAGCTTCAGGTTGTGCTAATCTCATCAATATTTTGAAAACATGAACACTCAGCATCAGAAGCCTAACATTCACCATATGCCAGGCTCCTCCCACCATTTGTTGTTAACTGCTATCATGTTGACTTCAGCTTATGGCAACCGTATGAATGAGAGACTTCCATGTCATCTTGTCATCAACAGCCCAGCTCAAGTCTTGCACACTCAGGGCTATGGCTTCTGTGATTGTGTCTATCCACCTGTAATGTGATCTTCCTCTTTTCCTACTGCCTTCTACCTTAACAAACATTATTGTCTTTTCTAGTAAGTCATGCCTTCTCGTGCTATGTCCAAAGTACAACAGTCTCAATTTAGTTGTCTTGGCTTCTAGGGAGAGTTCGGGCTTAGGATTTTATCAGATGTGGGGGAACATGGCACAAAACCATGTCCCCAACTGTGTCAGAAGAACACTACAAGAACAGAAAGGGTGAAATTACCAGATGCCCAAGTCCTTCAGCTGTTCTGGGGGCACAGTGTGGGCATGAATCAAGCATCCCTTTTTTTATTGATGGGCTAAACCCCTGGAACAACTGAAGAATGGCATCATCTGGCAATGTCACCCGTTTTTGTTCTTGTAGCATTCTTCTGATGCGGTTTTTGCCATGTCTGATAAAGTCCTTAGAGAGAGTTTTGCTCTAGGACTCATATATTTGTTGTTTTAGCAGTCCACAGTATCTGTAGAACTTTTCTCCAGCACCACATTTCAAATTAGTTGATTTTCTTCCTATTAGTTTTCTTCACTCTCCAGCTCTCACAACCACACACAGAAATTGGAAATTCAGTCTCATGGGCAATCTTAACTTTAGTGTTCAATAATATATCTTGACACTTCAGGATCTTTCTAGTTCCTTCATAGCTGCCCTTCCAAGTCCTAGTCTTCTTCTAATTTCTTGACTGTGGTCTCCATTCTGACTAACAACTGAGTCAAATTATGAAAAATCAGTATTTCAATGTCTTCATTTTCTACTTTAAAGTTATTTAAATCATCTGTGGTCATTACTTTTGTGGTCCCACCACAGTTTCTTTCTATTTACAATTAATTTCTCTACCTTTCCCAAGTTAGAAAGTTCAAAGAAAACACACACACACCAAACCACTGTTGACTGCGGAAATGGGGTGACTTTTGGCCTAGGTAGGTATTTAAGAAAATTCAGAAAATTGTGAAGGCAAGTTTTTTGTTTGTTTCACCATCCATGGAATCACTGTTAGGAGTTACAGGCTGATCATGTTTATTTGACAGAAGTCACTCATGTCTGGGTGCAATCAGTTTGGAAAGGGACTACAGCATGCAGAATTCCCCAGCCAGCATCAACCATGAGCACAGTGGCTGGGGGACGCTGGGAGTTGTAGATCAGGGTTTAGTTTATTTCCAGGCAAATATGCTTAGGACTGCAACGTTGTGCTGTATGCACACTCTCTTGGAGTAAACCACACTAAATAAAGTGAACACCATGCCCTGTGGAACTCAGTGAAGCTTACTTCCAAGTTGTCATGCCTACTTACATTCGGTACTTAGAAGTGAACTTCCCTCTGTGTCATTACTCTGAAGTCAATCCCTCTGAACTAAGATGTAGTGCTGTGTAGGTGTGCACAGGAGTTGTAGACTTCAACTGTCTTGAAATCTGAACAGATTTATTGGAGATGAAATTCTATCAAAAATCATTAGGGATTTGAGTGCAGTCCTATGTAGGATAGCTTAGAAAGTGCTGGAAATCTCACTAGCATTAACTGGTTATGCTGGCTGGGGCTAGTGGGAAATGTAAGCCTTGAACATCTGGATAGTTACAGTTGCCCACCTCAGTCCCAGTGAGGCATGCATAGAATCTGCCTGGGGATTCAAACCCTTGACTTCCAGAATCCTAGTCCAACATCACACTGGTATACTCCCCTTAATTTCATTTGACCTTCCTTCCAAGTAAGCCTTATGGCCTCACTCTAATAATCTGAATAAGAAGATTCTTGCTGTCAGTTACGATGATGATGATGATGATGATGATAGAATAATACCTTGCTAGCTTGTTAACAGCTACTTGGTGGTACTCTAAAGATAACACCTTTAAACTAATTTGATTTTCACATATAAATCCCCTCCCAATAGGAGATCCTCCTTTTCCTGAATGCACTGAGGTTTTGTAATTTGTAGATGTGTATCTAATTTTGGTCTAAGTTTGATATGGTGGAGAGCTTTCTTCCACATTACAAACCCTGGCTCTTTTTCTTCTGGATTTTAAAGGGCACCAATTCCAATGCACATCAACCTGATAGTAAGCACAGTTGGACTGTCTTGATAAATTACGATGCATATAATCGAGCTGCACAAAACTGCCCATAGGCAATTAGCTTCCTTCCTTCCTTCCTTCCTTCCTTCCTTCCTTCCTTCCTTCCTTCCTTTTTTTTTAACACTAAAGCTTTAATCAGTGGACAGGAATCAACCCTAAATAATTTAAAGAAATTGGCAAGCCTCCCAAAAATCCTGCTTTCAGATTCCAGTTTTCCTTCCAAAATGGAGTTTGAGGAATGAAAGAAAAGGCTTAAGCCACAGGTGTTTTAAGTTTCAAAGGGGGGGGGGGAGAAGGGAGCAATGTCGCCACTTTGCTTCAGCACTCCTTAATTAGGGCTGCCCAGACAACATGGACATAGACTGTGTGTGTGTGTGTGTGCGTGTGTGCGCGCGCGCGCACGCACATGCATGGACACATGCGTGGGTGGGTGCACACTTGAGCAAGCAAATGCAAGTTCCCTCCTTCCTTCTTGCTCCCTCCCTCCTTCTCCCACTTCTAGCCTCAGGTGCATGCACACAGCAACAACAGTTTGGTAACTTATCCTGGCTGCTGCAGCCAGGATATCTGGAGTGGAGCATGAACTGTCAGTTGGTGAGTGGAGGGGCCATTCAGGCAATGGCGCACCTAAGTATACCCCCTCATTGTTTCACCTGGGGCGGACTGCACCCACCATACCATGCTTGGTACACCACTGAACTATTTATTTCTTATAAATAAATTCTTATTTATTCTTATTTATTTCTATATTTGATTTATACCTCGCCTTTCTCCCAAAATGGGAATCACAATGGGTTCTTGGTAGGAACTAAGCTCAAGCTGAACAATAAATAAATCAAAAGCTCTAGTTTGGCTCATTTTGTATGCATAGCCAAACAGGGGGGCTGAAAACCCTGGGCAAATTTTGGGGATTGGAGACCAAAGCTGAATGAACAAAATTTTACATCACAATGGAAATCTCCCTAACAGCCGGTGCACGTTTTCTCCCACAAGTGGAAGCAATGCTTCATTAACTGCTATTATATCAGCAGCTACTTTCTCCCATATGTGCCTATCAGGCTAACACTAATTTCTCACATCAGGTTACTACCAAAGACTTGCAGAAGAAATGGTTGTTTTGAAGACCTCCATGGAGTGTGGTGACTTCCTCTCACTTGTCAGTCTTGCCTTGAGAAATGAATCAAAATATCATCAAATTTTGACATATGGAAAATATGGGGTGGGGTGGCATTTGGCCTGAGTTTGAAAATTGTGAAAACTCTTACTGTAATTATTAAATGCAGCATAAAGCTAGCCCAATTCACAGTGCCAGTGTCTTCTACTGTGCACCATGCTGAAAGTCTTTAGTACCCTTTAAAAATAGTGTATGTGTGGGGTGGAAATATACTTGCCAGTAGTCAACTAGCACTGGAAGTAAGTAAAATATCTAGGCATAAATATCACAAATTATTTGAAGTCTGACTTTCCATCCCTATTATTAGTGATCTTGATTCTTCTTCTGAAGGCTTGTCTGAGACGAGCAGAGGTAACATTAATGATCACCAGCAATTTCACATCATAAACACCCATCTTGGGTTTGCTGTTTGCTCTATAGAGCATAAAGGCAATGGAACAGAGTTCATCCAGTATAAACTTCTTTAAAAGTTGGGACCATTTAAAAGCCAAGAAAGAAATGTACCTATGCCACAGGTGAACAACAACTATACCACAGGCAAACAAAAGCTATCCTCTATCCCATTGTCTTTTTCCATCACTAGTCTGCTTCTGCTTGGAAAAGTGGAAGGCAATAGGGAAAAAGAGAGACCATGCTACAGATTCCTTCAATAAAGAGAGCCACGATCCTGAGTTTGTAAGACCTGATGACCAAGGTTCTTGGAGGTCTCTCAATCATAGGGTCGCCATAGATCACAGTTGACTTGATGGCAAATAACAACAACAAAGTTTGCTTCAACTGCCGGCAATTGTTTAGACAATTATTGGGAAAGATACAGGGCTGAGCAACATATCTTGCTGCCTGTTACAAGTTGCCCATGATTGAAATATGACGCGTCCGCTTCCTAAGCTTCACATCCGTGCTACGAATGGTCACGGAAGAGGGACGGCGGTGTCTGAAAACGACCCCCTGCCGCGCGGCAGCCTCGTTACTGCTCCAGAGTCTGCTTGTGTGGTAAGGGCCGTCGAAAAAGTCCTGAAAAAGTCAGGAGCTGAAATACTGTTGAAAACAAGCATCTGTCTGTCAACAGCAGTCTTTAGTTACTCCTCCACATCATCAACTCTTGTCCAGTAAGGGAATGTTTGTGCTCCCTTGTCATGCCAAAGTAAGTTGGCATATTAGCTTAACTGCCTGTGCAGTAGTTATTCACACATCCATCCAACTCCCATTTAAATCTCATTAAACTATTTGATGCAATTTCCCTGCAGGAGGGAATTCCATAGATTAATTATGTTGTGTTAAGGAGTTCGTTATCTTTTCTAAATTTATCTACGCTAAATTTGCTACCAATCTATTCCGGTAAATGGCCACTGATTCACTGTATTCTTTCCAAGACTGGATTCAGAGGAACAAGCCATCTGTCTTCACTAACTTGCTCATTATTTTAAATTCTTTCTGCCATGCCTTCTCTTACTGTCCTTTCAAAACTAAATGATCCAAATCTCCCCTCATATATAAAACCTGTCCTAACCTTTCAGTGCTTTACTTCCTTCTTTGTGAACCATTTCAAGGTCACCAGTATCCTATTTTGAGTGAGCTGTATCACTTCCCTTTGACATGAAAAAACCACAATCATATTCTTGATCTGCCAGTCTTGCTCCTTTCTCACATTTCTGTTGCCCTCTTGTCTACCTTAATCATTCTTGTTCTACCCTAATGCAATATGGTGCTGAGAAAATGGCAGTAACTTTGATTATTGACTTCTCTCCTTTGGCTGTTGAAATAGAATAGTATCCCACTGGAAGTTTAGTGCAAGGCTATGCATTTCATATTCTACTAGCTTCCTTCTCTTGTTTAGACATTAAATAGATATTATACTTATATAATCATACTTATATCACCTTCATCCAAGCTAGTCCCCCAACTGCATTGGAAGACAGCTCAAACCATCCATATTGGCCATGTAGGATGGGAATTATGAGCACTGTATCAAGAGTGGAGACAGCTGATATTTGAAACATTCCATTTAAAACAATGGTGAGGAACCTTTGGTCCTCCAGATACTTTGATTTCAGTTCCCAGAAGACTGAACCAAAGGTCATGTCATTTGATGACTTGCAATGTCCTACCTATATGAACTTTCTCCAGTGAAGAACTGGCCTGGATCCAAATTTACTCAGTCAAACCCAATTTACTAGATTGGACTGAGATTTAATCAAATTTAGAGCAGGCCCATTAAAATCAATGGGGCTTAAATTAGTTATGATTGACAATCAATTCAATTGATTTCTAAAATGACCAGAACCAACTCCATCTTTAAATAAACATTGTGTGATATAAATGTTCTAGTTTCAGCAACTGTCATGGCTCATTGTCAATAAAGCCTTCAGCTGCCTAAGCACTTAAACTTTTAAAAATCCATTTCCAACTTTTCAAACAACTTCAGAAACATTGCTTGCAAAATGCTGCTGGGACAATTGAATCAGAAGTGCCACCAGTCTGGTAGAGCAAGGACACAATGCTACGTGCCAAGGATGGCATGTGAGGAAAGCTGTATGGTAAATTCCACTGGTACAATAGGGAGAGAAAAGAAACAAGCTTGTCTTTATGTGCATCAGTGGAAGTGCTTGCATTATTCATGACTTGTGCTAGCAGCCTTTTGCTTCCCCAAACATTACAAATAAGGCATTTTTTTTCTCTCTGAAAAGGAAACAAATCTGCAGTCCTTACGCACACTTCTTCAAGTGTCATCCACAAACACTACACCCATTGAAACAGTGTAGGCTAGAAATGCACTCCTCATTGACAATCTGAGATAACCATGGGCTGTATTGATCCTCTTTTTCTCCTCCTTTTCCTCAGCTAAGCAAAAGAATGAATGGCAAAGAGCTGTTATTGAGATAAAAAACAGCTCATCACAAAAGCATTTGTCATAGAAACAGTGAGAGCAGGATTATTTGTACTCTGAAGTCCTGTAGAAATGCATTATTTCTTCAAGCAGTATCTACAGGTAAGCTCTGCTGCATTCCCCGTACTGTGGTCCCCCCCCCCACACACTCATATACAATTACAGGTTAAGGATGTACAGAATATTCACAAATTGTGCAAGTGTTTGTTTGTTTGTTTGTTTATTGGGGGGAGTTTACCAAATATGCAAAAACTGTTCTAACTTCAGTCAGCTAGGACCAGGCTGTACAGTAAAGCAGCTCAAAATGCCAGCAAGATAAACAAGGGCTGGGAAAGCAGCCAAACCCCAGTGATAGGAGATTTTCACATGGGGCCCAAAATGCCCCATCACTGCCCTACCATCTCCTCTCCCGTTCCTGCAGCAGAATGGAGAAAAATATTTGCATACTTACCTACATTCCATTGCAGGAACGTCCTCCCCGTCCCCAAGCTGGCTGCCCGTAAATGCAGCCGTTGTAAGGCTGTATTTATGATCAGGAACTCAAATCCTGAGAGAACAGCTGTGTGGCAAATTCAAAAATAGCCCCCCATGTCAAAACAAGAAACAAAATACAAAAATAATTTAAAAAAAATACAAATAACCTGGGGAGGGGGGGTAAGGGTGCCACTTACCTGAGTGTCCTGTTCCTGCCTGGAAGTGTCCAGAACAGACCTCCCCACTGCAGCTGTCATCACGGGAGACGAACAGCACACTTTTCAGACCATGTGTGATTCCATGATAGAAACGGATTGGGTGGTCATTAATGACTTCTCCCCATGATTAACATATCATGGGGAGACAATGGAACAGTCATGTTGAGGGCATGGAATCAGGTGACGTCGTCTGAAAGAAAAATCTTTCAGCGACCCTGTTCCGTGCCTGCAACGGAACAGATAGCTAGTGTGAAAATCTCCATAGTTAATTAAGGAGAGCCAGATAAAGTTCAGAACAAGCAAGGTTCCATTTCTTGAAGAAGAAGCAACACAGGCAAGAAAGCACACAGAGAAGAGTCCAGAATACAGCCCAAAGGTCAAGGCTTATATAAGTCAGTCCATGGATCATCAGGATCAGGCAACAGGGTGGTCAGGAACAGTCCAAGGTCAAGGCATGAGTCAAGGTAGCAAGGATTCGGGCACTGAAGTCAGCAGGAAGCTTTATTCAGGGAGATCAGTTGATCTCTGACAAAGCCTCCATTGCCTCTTCCAGCCTATATAAAGCAATTAAGACTTTGCTAGGTATTTCTTAATGAGCAAGTTCTTTTCATAAATTCTCAGAGAGCTCCTTTAAGCCTCCTTTTGAGCTTGCTGCTGGGTATATGATGGTGGAGGTAAGTCCTTTTCCTCCTCTTCTTCCTTATCTGAGTGGGCAGGACTCTCTGCTGGACCTGATGCCAACCCAATCAGACCAGCCTTTTCTTCTGCTCGAGCGTCCAGGTTGGCAGGGTTCCCTGCTGGCACAGGTGTAGATAAACCTGTGCCAGAGTCCCTAGGGCCATTCTCTGCCATATCCTCCTCCTCCTCCTCCTCCTCCTCATCCTCCTCTGATTCTACAGCCTCATCAGGTTCATGGGGCATGACACAGGCTGCCAACTGTTAACCTGAGGACTTTTTCACCAGCTGCCCTCGATTTGTGGAATGACCTGTGGGAAGAGATCCCACAATTGGATACACTGTGTTTAAAAGAGCATTAAAGACCAATCTCTTCTGGCAGCCCTATCCAGATGTAATGCCCTTTTAACTGATTATGTATTTTAAGTGTTATTTGTGTTTTTAACTGTTATGTCCCTATTTGTTGCTGTATGTTAATCTGTTGTGTTCCCCACCTTGATTCATAGGGAGAGGCAGGTAAAATAACAACAACAACAACAACTGTAGTAGTATTACTGTTAATCTCACTAGTGGAAAATTTTCATTCACATATGGAAGAATTAAGTAAATGAAGATTTACATTCCTGCTTCAGGCAACATACTTTTAAAAAGGTAAAATTGAGAAGACTCAAATAGACAAAAATATATAAATAAAATCTATTGCCTTTTCCAAGACTATCTGTACAAAGTTCTTTGGAAATTAAAATGTCATCAGTGTTTTTCCACATTTTTGACTGATGTGCAAAACTTATAACTTCTGCATATAGTAACGTTCCGTTGACTTTGGCTGCATCTGCACTGCAGAAATATTCCAGTTTGACACCGGTTCAACTGCCATGGCTCAATGCTATGGAATTCTGGGTTCTGTAGTTTTGTGAGATATTAGCCTTCTCTGTCAGAGAGCTCTGGTGCCACAACAAACTACAAATCCCAGGATTCCATAGCATTGAGCCATGGCACTTAAAGCAGTCTCAAACTAGATTATTTCTTCAGTGCAGATGCACTCTTCAGCACGAGAAGTATCAGATCTAGCAGCACCCCTCTTTTCTTCTTTTACTCATTCTCTTTCTGTTATATACTGCAGTATTACCACAAGTGAAACAATATTGATGTCACACAGTCTAGTCCAAATATGAGCTCACAACTGGATAATTAAAGCTTAGTAGCATATGAAAGCAACAGTTAATGGCTTGTCCTTTATAAGCTAGGGGAAGTAAATGATTTGTAATACTAAATTACTAGCAGACTTTTCTGGGAGTTTAGCTTCCTATCTTTAGAGCTGGTGGTGAAATGGCTCATTTTTAAAGGCATTCTTTTTCTTCTTCTCAACTTTTTTTATTTTCAAGAAGAGGCCATGAATTCAATTATCCCAGAGATTATACACATTTCACAATCATAGTGCTATTACATTGCTTCTCCAAAATATTTTGAACACTCCCTTAGGAAAATGGATAATTACAAGACAGGTACACTTTAATATGCTTGCCAGTGAACACTCTACCAGAGGTCTGTCAGTACAACCCAAACTAGAGCTATAGAATGAAGATAATTAAAAAGATGGGTAAGAAGACCAGAGGTGAAGAACCAGGAAGAAACATGTTTGAGAACAACCAAACCTCATCCTTCAAAAAAGCTACCTACCCTACCAAACAAAACAAAACACCAAATAAATTATTCCTCAGTCTCCACAAATTCCAAAGACTGCACATTTTCCCCTTTTCTTTTTTATATGAAATGATCTACCCTAGTATTCGTATTAGCAAAATTAAGACCTTTTTCACATAGGAAAGACATCCATCCCAATGAATTTTGTCACACTCTAAAGATCTAAAGCATATTCTTCAGCATCATTAGGGGAACCTAGTGAGTTTGTGGAAATCATTAAAAAAATCTAGTGGATTAATAATTTAGTGTGTTAATAGCAGATTAATTTGAAGCTCTGCTAATTTCTGAGTAGAAACACATCAAATTATACTGTGCAAGATATAAACCTGGCCTCTTTGGCATCTTTTCTGAGACACTGGGACTGGCCTTAAGGCTATGTGATCTCATGATGGCAGATGGCTCACTTCCCAGCTGAACCTTACCATTTTTGGAAAGTTCCCAATATTAGGAAGATTTATGCATCTGTTTTCCATTCAAAAATGTTTTGAATTACTATCAAAATATCCACACTGGGCAAGGAAGGAAGCATTTCAATTTAAAGTAAGCAAAGACTGAAAGAACTAATTCTACAAATTTGGCATTTCTGTCTCACAAAAGAAGGAACCCATATAAGATGACGCCTAGTACAACCCATTCACTAATCATATAAATCAGGTTTTCCCAATCTGGGACCTTCTGGAAATCTGAGACTTCAGCTCCCATCAGTCCCTGCCAGTGTGGCTAGTTGTGAGATATTACAGAATTTGCATTCCAAAGAATTAGGAAGGCACCAGGTTGGGGGAGACTGATCTAAAGAAACAGGAATTATGGACATTATCACATGAGGCTTGTATTCTCGAATTACAGCAAGATGGTAGCAGATGTGGCCTTTACTTATCACGTGATGTTGTCTCTATCCCGTTGTCTTGCTGTTCATCTGCTTCTATAGCACATGTTATCATTCATAGTAAAAATCCATTAATAACTCCTAATATTGCTGCTGTGGCAGCATTCCCATCTGTGCTACAATATACTTCTGCGGCTGTAGCAATATAAAGGAAGTCACAGGGCATAAGGGGGTCATGTGACTTCTCTCCTCCTCTCTCTCACTCTCCTTTGCTATTCCAAGTTGGTGAAAATTTCTTTTTCTCTTTCTTCTTCTTCTTCTTCTTGTCATGCTTGCAAACTTACTGGGAAACAAAAAAAATTAAAAAATGTTTCCCATAATTACACAATCACAGCAAAAGAAAAAAGAAAGGCACACATGCATGGAGTGGCAGGGTTATGGAGATGGTGTGATTGGACAGAAATTGCCAAACCAGCACAATTGCAGCACACATTCACGAAAGTGAAGAGGAGGTACGATAGTTTTGGCTTCAATACCACTATGTTCCTGTTTGCTTCACTAATGTGATTGCTGCAAGAAAGGAAGCTGGTGTGATAACGTCCCATATTTCTTTCTGGAGGACAATTGCTTTAACCATATGCACATTAAATAGAATGCTTAATCAATAAAGGCTCATTAATCAACTAAGTTTTTTTTTTTAACCAGGTGTAGGGATGGGTGAAACAGTCTGTGGCTGGCATCATGTTAGTAGCTTAGTAGGAAACATGAATCAACCTTATGCCTACATATATCTGCTCTGATAGCCTTGTGGCTGAAGAGTGGGGTATAAATAACTAAATATATATACATATATGTGTGTGTGTGTGTGTGTGTGTGTTTGTGGTCAGGGCACACAGGGTCTGAAGGCGGAGTTAGCAAGGTAGGGTGGAAGAGTGAGTGTGGGATCATGGCTTGCCAAAGGAGCACAATTGCAAGATTACAGAGACATGTGATAGTGATTATTTTCAAACAAGCATGTTCCTGTTTGCTTCAACAATGTGACTGCTGCTAGACAACAGTCTGGTGTGATAAACAGCTGGTGTGATACCTGCTTCATGTCAGTTTTGCATGGATTCATTCTCAGGGTCATCCCACCAAGTACCACCATGACCTTAACTAGCTTTTCCAAAGCTTGATTATTCTTCTACAAAATTAGGATTGGACATCTTCAGATTCTCTCCGTTTCTCATTTTCCCTCATTTTACATTTGACAGAAAGTGTGAACCTGTGAAGTTCTTATTTGAATTTGAACCAAATGGATGTCTCTCTCCTTTGTGCCTAATGCAAGCATGAATGAGAACTTCATATTACACACTGAGTAATAGGGGAAAATAATATATCTGCCACTTCAGCCCTGAGCCAACTCTTGCATTTTTGCATTTCTAATTAAGCAACTAGCTTTGATCTTCATCAAATGGATTCTCTTTTCTTCTTTTTTTAAAAAAGGACAATATTTCCAAGGGAGATCAAATAATACTACTCCTGACAAGGTTTTCACAGCCATAGTTCATGTTCATGTATACTTCTCATTAAAATTGTTTGTGATATTCCCAAAAGCTTCTTGTGTTTGCTAAGTGCTGCAGCAGTCAAAGCCAGTGGAGCAAAGATGTTTTTGTAGGATCTGGTACAAGAACACAAGCTGTGACCTTCTCCAACCCCACCCTGCTGAACAAAAAAATATTTGTTCAGTTGAAAGCACAATTTAGGAAATGCTAAACTCAAGCACACGGGAGCAAATATGTGAGAATTGGAAATAAAGGCACTTCTAGAAACACCTGTGGTTTTCAAACATTTGCCAAACTAACCTAGTCATAGCAATGCAAGGGAAAGACACGGGGTTTATAAATAACAGTTATATCAAGTGCAGCAGTACAGCGTGAGATGTTAAAACACATGCCAGTCATTCTGAATTATAACCACATTTCATGGTGAGAGCACAGTCTCACAGGAATGCTAGCCCAATATTGCAAAAGACAGGGAAAACCTGTTGTTTCTAATCCTATGCTATATTTCAATTGGCACTCCATTAAAAGTCAGCATTTCAGTGGCATTGGCAGAAATGCACATAGGTAATATCTACAGTAGTACCCCTGTATCTGCTGATTTGCCATCCACTGATTCAATTATCCACAGGTGGCGACAGTGAGGGGGGTGGCCAGGGGAGGAAGGGGATGGCTCTGGTGGCAGTGGTGGGGTGCATGGCAGCAGCAGAGGCCTGGGAGGTGCGATGGCAGTGTTGGGGCACACGGTAGTGGCAGCAGAGGAGGAGGAGGCAGCACGCATTGCGGCAGCACACATTTTGGTGGGGGCATGCTGCAGAGGAGGAGGAGGAGGTCTGGGAGGCCACGGCGGCACACGTTGTGATGGTGGTGGAGCACGTGGTGGCAGTGGAGGAGCAGGAGGAGTAGGCCTGGGAGGCCGCGGTGGCGGCAAACATGGTGGTGGTGGGGGTGCACGGTGGTGGTGGCAGCAGAGGAGAATGCCTGGGAGGCTGCAGCATGCACAGTGGCAGTGGTGGGGCACATGGCGGTGGCAGCGGTGCTGGAGGAGTCCTGGGAGACCATGGCCTAGGCAGGCTAGGTTGTGGTGGTGGCAGCCTTCCCTCATCCTCCAGGGCATTCACTATTACCCATGTAATTACCATACACGTCCCCCCCGAACCAATCCCCCATGGCTATGGGGTGCTACTCTATATCCTCCGTTTTATGTTTACAACACACAGTATGTTATCCATGGGTCACATGTGAGTCCTTAGAGATTTTTGTGTGTGATCCTCTAAAGATTTTCAGAACTCTTAACACCCCTTTTTTTCCAAAGCAAAGTTTGAGCTTTCATGGCCACCTATAAGCTTTAAAGAGATCCACCGGAAAAGTCATTGTTCTCATCCTTGATGAGAAAGGATATCTCAACACTCAGTGGCGGCACTAGGGGGGTGCGGAGAGGTGACAGCACCAGGTGACACTGCTGGGGGAAGGGGTGACACTAGCCTTAGTTACGCCATGGTCAACACTCCAAATCCCCCCCTCCACACACACAGACACATAAAAACCTGACAAAAGTTTCCTTGCAAGAGTAAGAAGTCCAGTAGAGTTGGGGGGGGGCTTTCTTTCTTTCTTTCTTTCTTTCTTTCCTTCCTTCCTTCCTTCCTTCTTTCTTTTGTGTTTGGGGTGTCTTTTATCTTTTACATTTCTTGTCTTTTGTCCAAATATATTTTTGCAGCAATTTTTTAAAACTGTTGCTGGTAAAGTGTATTTTTATGCAAAACCTAATATTTTCACACATTAAAAAATATCACGAAATTTCCACAAGATATTCATTCATCTATTCACTCACTCACTCAGTATCTTGTCTGGCTTCCAATATGGGACCGAAGGCACCTAACAATTTGAACTGAAACCAAATACAGTTAAAACTGAATTTGAAGTACTCAAATATGGGGTGGGGGAGACATTAAAATTTTCATTATCTCATCCAGTAAGGAGAAAGTTTTTGAGTTTTATTCTTCCCACATGGAAGAACAAAATAAGTGAAGATTTAGAGCCCTGCCAGAGTCATCAGCAAGCTCTTGGTTGAAACAGAGGTGAAGGAGCAGTGGTAGGATGGTATTCTAGCCATTTCCCCCCTTCAAAACCTCACTATTCCTCTACAGCTGCAAAAGCACCCAGAGTTTGTTCTCAGCAAAGTGGGATCAGAGGACTTTATCAGATCATCCAAATATGGTGTCATAAGGACATCTAATGATCACAAAAGGGCACACATACCAGATGACATTTCCCTTTCGTAATCATGTCCAGTCTAAAACCCGTCCTATTTTATTGATGGCCCAAGCCATCAATTGATCCCCCATAGGGCTTTTTGTGCTGGCATTGCCAGCATTTGAATCTGTGCACCATTGTACTCATGAATGCAGTGTCAATGGCCAATCTGGCTAGAATACTTCCGGGTGAGATTGCGACATCCAGGTAGGTGATACACTTTTTATGACCCTCCCCAGTTTACTTGGGGCTTTTATACTGTGTTTATGTGCTTTTTAAAATTTTAATTTTGTTATTTTAGTTTTGAATTTCTCACACTATGTATTCGCGCAAGAATCCATAGGATTTCAATAGAGGAAGTGAACAGAGCTCTGTTCATTCCTCATTCATTGCTAGGGAAGCCTTTAGCATGGATAGGAAGTAAGTGTGGTATGGGGAGTTGTCTTGCCAGCATAAAAACAGCAGGTTATGCCAGCAAAAGAAGAGGGGTTTTTTTTGGGGGGGCAGTCTGATTAATTCCAGAAACCCAAATTAAATTTTAAAAATGCTTACCCAGGACCCCAGGCTGGTGAACCTGAATCCTAAGGTCAGCATCCCCCAATCTGATTTCTTTCAAACGTACTGGACTACCTCCAGGTGGGGAAAGGAACCCAGCAAATTTGTATTGCCCAGTCTAGGGACTACATATCCCCAAAGCCCTTGTTGTAACCTAAAAAAGAAAGCTGCTATTCCTGAGAGAGGAAAAAAAGTTGGGGCAGGGGGAAGAAGCATGTGAAGAGAAGAGGACTAGAACCTGAAAGCAAGTATTGGGGCAATGGAGAAGCTCTAAATTAGAGTGGAAGATCCCATACTAGCAGACTGGAGTGGAAATCAAATTAGTTTAGCACAGTGGCTCTTAACCTTTTCTTTACGAGGGACACTTTTAAAATATTTTTTGTTGCCACGGTCTCCCAAGACTTAACTCAAAATTTAAAACCCTAACAACAACAACACTTGATGATGATGATAATACAATTGCACCATCCATTAAACCTTCCCCCAGAGGCACTGGAGGGGGAGGCAAGACTTTTATTCTGGTTCTTCCTGCAAATTTGTGTCTGGAGCAGATTAAACAGCAATGTGCAGGCCAAGCCAGCCAGATTTTGCCTTGGCTCCTGTCACATGGGCTGAGAAGCCTTCAGTCCTTCACGGACCCGCTGTGAGAATATTGCAGCCCCCTTGGAGTCTGCAGACCACAGGTTAAGAACCACTGGTCCAGCAAACAAACTGACTGTGTTGGAAAAGTATGGCAAAATAAAGTCCTAAACATAAATTCTGCTGTTGAGCTGACTGTGGCAAACATAGGAGCCTGGTTAGAGTTTGGTCCTCATGTGTGCCCCCTGCCACACCATTTGGCTGTAAGAGTTTTAATCTATCTGTAATTGCTAGATACAAACTCATATATCTTAAAAAGAACACTGAAGGGTTTGCACTTGCTAGCCCCACATTCTAGCCACACCCTTATGTGTTCTGTGGCCACAAGAAGCATATCTACTGATATACACACATAGGTTTCGTTTGCACAAGGTGAAATTAGTGTTGTGCTAGGACATTCCCCTTCATGTATAGAATATATTGTTATATTGGCAGTTTTATCAGTTCTTTTCATAATCACTTTCAACATGGAGTTTGCCTTTTTCATGACAAGCTAATTTTCATGGAATTTCCAATCTCAGTACCAGACTAGCCCCCATCATTATATATGTGGGGGGAAATGTGCTTGTGCATTTGAAGGGGGCTGGCTCCATTATGCATCTGCTTACATTGCATTGGGTTTGGCATTATGGTCTCCATTCTCCCAGTTTGGAAATATCCTTCTGGAACACTTCACTGGATATTTTTTTTTAAAAAAAAATTAGCCTCTAAATAATTGGTATCATCAGCAAATTTGGCTCACCCCATTACCTGCTACTAGCTCCATGTCAATGATGAAAAAGCTGAAAAGCACCATGTCCAATGCAGGTATTTGTGGGTCTAAATTATTTACATCTCTTCATTGGAATAATTTCCTGCTATCTCCAATTCTTTGCTGCCTCCTTTTAATCAGTTTCCTACCCATAAAAACTATAAACCATAAAATACCTTTTCCCTTATTCTGTGACAGCTAAATTCACTCAGGAGTCTTGATGAGGGTTCAAGTGCCTTTTGACAGTCCAAATAAAATGACACCTACCTAATCACACCTAGGACTTTATCAGACGCATTAAATATGGCATCATAATGATGCCACATAAACGTGGCATATGTGGCAAGGGAGTTAAAATGGATCCAGCAAAAGTACAAGGGGTCCTTGCATGGGAGGCCCAGAGAACCAGGAAGCAACTTCAAAGCTTCCTAGGGTTTGCTAATTTTTACCGGTCTTTCATCCCTGATTTTGCTGAGGTGGCCTTACCTTTGACTGATCTGTTGAAAACAAAAGGGGTGGGGGGAAAGAAGCATGCTAGGAAGGGGAAGGCAGAAAAGCCTCCCCAAAAGACTGTTTGGACTGACCAGTGCCAAAGAGCGTTTGACAAACTGAAGAAGCTCTTCACCTCTGACCCCATCCTGAAACACCCGGACCCCTCCCGGCCCTTTGTGGTTCAGGTTGATGCCTCAGACGTGGCGATGGGGGGTGTTGTTGTTACAGAGGGATGATGGGGGGGGGGAGCTCAGGCCTTGTGCATATTTGTCCAAGAAATTCAATGAGACTGAGTGAAATTGGCCAGTGTGGGAGAAGGAGGCGGGGTGATCAAATTGGCCTTAGAGACTTGGTGCCATCTACTGGATCTTCCCAGCCTTTTGAGGTCTGGACAGATCACACACTCTTTATTCAGCAAGGAAACGTATGTCATGAACATGGCCAAAGCCAAAACTGATGGTAACACACCCCCAACCCCAGATAAAACCTCACAGCGTGAGAATGGCACACAGGGAGGTTTCTAGCAGCCAGACAGCTCCAGGTGGCTGACCTTGAGTTGTCTTGGAGAACAGCATTCCCAGGCCAAAAAGGGCAGGCTGGCCCATGCCCAAGAGCTGAGAGGCCCACACAAGGGAAGCGGGCCCAAGCTTCTACCAGCTTCATGTCAGGATCCTCCATGGAGTCTACTTAATGCCCAGACTTCAGGGATGAGCCTGACAGTCGCCCTTTCACATTTATGTCCTGTCCCAAACACATACCTTTTTATTGACAGCTGAAGCCATCAATTGATTCACTGTGGCACTTTAGTGCCACCATTGCCAGTGTGTGAAACCTCGCTCTAACTCATGCGAATGAAGCACCAATGGCCAATCCAGCGCAAACACTTCTGGTGAGATCGTGACATCCAGGTAAGTGACACACTTTTTATGACCCTCTCCAGGTTACTTGTAAGGTTTAAAGTGTGTTCCCTGTGCTTTTAAAAACTTTTTCTGTGTTTATTTTGTTTTGTTTTTTAAATTTCTCACATGATGAAGTCTTGTGGGATTTCAAAGGAGGAAGTGAATGGAGCTCATGCTTGCTTCCACTGGGTTGGACAGTTTGGTTTGCTTCAGCAAAAGCAAGGTAGCATTTTGTGGCACTATAAAGACTGGCACATTTTATTTTCAGTAATCTTTCATGGATTCCAGCCCACTGGGTCTATATATGCTGGATCTATAAATACTTATGGAAGATGATACTCTTTCTTGTTTTCATATGCATACTCACACTCTCAACAAACTTTGAAAAAGTATTGAGAGAGGACTTACAGTCGGCACTCACCATCAAAAGGTTCTGCACCCATAGGTTCAAGCAACCATGGCTCAAAAATATTTGCGGGGAGGGGGATTCCAAAAAGCAAACTTTGTTGTTTACCATTTTATATAAGGGATACCATTTTACTACTCTGTTGTACATAATGGGAATTGAGCATCCATGGATTTTGGTATCCACAGGGGAGTCCTGGAACCAAATCCCAGTGGATATTGAAGGCCCATTGTACATTCAGAGAAGCCCTGTTGATTCTTTTCCAGGCAGACTTAATATGCTTCATTATTTTATCTTTAATAATGCTTTATACCAATTTGCCTCAATTGGATGTCAAAGCTGACTTTTCCTTTTCTCCCTGAATCCTTTTTTAAAAAAATGCTGATCACTTTCCAACCTTCTGATACAGAGGCTGATCTTAGAGACATAGTATATATTTTAGTTAGAGGGCACACGATTTATTAGTTAAATTCTCAAAGAGTTATCAGATGGTTATCATCTGGACCGAGATTGTTAAAAAATATTTTTTGCACTTTGTTGATAAGATCTAATACCTCGCATCTTCTCACCACTATTTGCTTCAGTTCCTCAGACTCTCTTCCTGAATTTTATCACTCCAGACACAGGTGCATATTTGTATCTCATACCCCATGTCTTATAACCATTAGTTGCTTCAGTTCCTCAGACTGCCTTTCCGAATATATCACTTCAAACACAGGTACATATTTGGCAGTGCAAATTCTAATAATAATCATTTAATCATAATCATATTTCCATCTCAATTGCCCTCCTTTGCTATACTCTAGCCAGTTTCCTGAGATGTTTCTTTAACTGCTACTGTCTGTTTTCCACCCTTCCCATCAGACCACCATGACATGGAACGTGAAATAACCATTTCACCCATACATTCATGAGGAAAACTGGATCTCCTTTCAGTCCCTCAGCTATGAAGTTGAAAAGGAACCTCGTGGATTGCATTGATCTATGGATAGGACTGTGGACCTTATCATGCTACCCTCCATAGCATGTTCTTTTGCTGGCATATTTTTAAAATGTTTTCATGTTGGCAAAAGAACCCGCCCCCCTCGACTTACCTTGAGCTGCATAAAAGAGGCTTCCTTGGCAGTAATGGAGCATGAATGGAGTTCTATTTACTTCCGGGTTCCAAATCTCTGCGATTCTCGCAAAAAGATGCGAGCACGGGAAATTCAAAAATACATTTTAAAAAAAAACACAAAAAGTACACACATGCACAGAAACACAAGCATGAGGATTCAAACACTGGCAATGCCGGCAACAAAGCTGCATAGCTGATCTATTGATAGCTTGGGCTGTCCATAAAAAAGAACAGCTTTTTAACAATATTGATTGTGAAAGGATGATGTGTTATGGTATGTGTGACCTTTCATGATCATTAAGCTTTCTTATGACGCCATATTTGCCTGGTCTGATAAAGTCCTATGACAGGGAGGAAAATGAAGTAACTGAAATCATGGGATATGGGTGTGTAACAGTTTGAGGTATGGGGTGAAGTGATTTAGGATGAACTCTAGGTAAGAAGTTAACTTGAGGAGGAAGGGGATCTGTGTGACAGAGAAAGGAGTAGAGGTGACAGAGAACTGTGACCTTATACCATCCAACTGTTACAGATGAAAACTGGGACACATGTGACCAAGCAACATTAGAGTGTGGTTAAAGTGGCAAAGGTTATCAATGAGAAGAACACGCAAGGTAGGAGAGACTGAAGCAGTTTATTTTTGCCTGAGCTTACTGGGAAGGGCAAAATTCTGCCCTTTCCTCTCCCTCCTGCTGAGTTAATTTGAGTATAAACTGCAGTTGCATTTTGAACCCAGTTTGCAACAACTGAAGTCACTTACAAAGGGAGAAAGTAGGAGGATTGACATTTTAAACTAGGACATTTTAAAATAAGCTGGGGAAAGTGGGAAAAGGGAGGATTAATAAGGACTGTATCTGCCAAATTGAGGCAGTTGTAGGGTAAGTGATATCATCAGAAAGACATTTATTATCCCTAGTAAAACTGCTAAAACTCAAGTGCCTTCATACATATTGGGAATGGAAAATTTATACAACACTTTTGTCTAATCCGGGCATAAGACACACCATTAATTTATATTCTCATTTAACTCATTTCAAGGAGTACTACTCTGAAAATGTAAGTGCTGGTTTAGGTTATCTTTAGAAGTGGGCCCTTTGAAGGAGCAGGAAGGATCGGTGTGTTGACTCAGCAAAGCCAGGCAGCCAAGTCCCTAGCATTTCTTCTCAAGTTGGTCAAACTTGCAGCCCGAGGGATGAACATGGTGCCTGGGTCATTGGGGATCCACTCAACCTCCATCTGGAAACTTCAAACAGGGCCAGTTTAAGGCACCAGCGGTGTCAGCATCCGCAGGGGGCCCCATCATTGTGGGGGCCCCAGTAGTAACCTTCCTCCTGCAAAAACATTATTAGTAATAATCCGAATATCCTGTACTATGAATAGCTTAGGTTGAGTTAGGTTACATTGACCTGAGATGAACATATGGGTGCCCTAAAATACAGCATTGCAGCAGGGGGCAAAATTCCTTAAACCGGTCCTGAATTCAGAAGTGGCAATTCATTCTTTAAATAGATCATTTTAACAGTTCACATTTAATGATACCCATTCAGAAGTTGGCTTCTAGTCAATTCCAATTTTATTATTTGGGGTTTGGGGCATTTTTAGCAGTCAGTGTGGCCCCTGGAGGGTCCCAGAAGCAGAAAAGTGGGCCTTGGACCCATCAAAACTGTCGACCCTGATTTATATTATGCATAGCTAATCTAGGGGTTTCATATTACCCACATGACACATCTCTCTTCTCTTCTGTGCCTAAAGAGAGCTCTGAAGCACAGGCCTGCATGTTGCCAAATAACTTACAAGCCTAGACTCCTGGCAACTCCAGGCTCAAATTGTGCTCAGAGTTCTACTGTGTTTTACTTCAATGGAATTTAAACTTAATTGTGCATGACTGTTTCGATCCACTGTGCAGGAAACTCCCACTTAAGTCCCAGAGGCTTGATTCTTTAAAACTGAGTGGTAATGAAATTCCTTTTCATCCCTGACCAGATCTGTATTTTGTTTGTTACTGTTACCCTCAGCTAGAGCAATTTAGCTGAAGTGGGACAATTACGGTATGAACTAAGGTGCATCTGCAGCAAAGCCCAATGGCAGTGCAGGGGTACTATCACAGTTGCCAACATTTCAGCTTAATCAGTTCAACCCAAGTCATCCCCTTGGAAAACAACCATGGGGTCTTCACTCTAAGCCTCACACCTTAACACAATATATGTTGCTGTGCTTTTAACTGCAGCTGGACTAACTCATCCTCAGAAATTAATAGCTCACACTCAAAGTTTGTGAAAGGTTCATTTTTGGACTACATCTCCCAGTATACCTAGCCTGATTTCTCCAAGCTCTGCTAAAATCTTTCCCATTCCCTATGCCCATGCATGAAAAGCTTCATCAGACAACAGTTTAAGGCTGAGAATCAGGGTCAGGAAAAAGTGGCAGTTTTAAATCCATGTTGTCTCTTTTTTCTGTACACCAGACAGTATGGGAGGAGGTGAATTTCCCTGAAGTGGTTGCACACTTACTTTGCCTTTATTCGAAACTGTTATTCTCCCCATTACCACCACCACAAAAACTCTTGGAAACAAATTAATCAACTTCTTACTGTCTTAATGCCTTTCTTAGGATTTTGTTGCATTTATGGCATAGATTAATTTGTATCATTTAGTTCTTGACTTACAAATCAATCTCTTCTCTCTTCTTCCTTTTTTTGGGGGGGGGGGAATAAGGCTATTAGCTGAATCTTCACTTTTAACTTTTAGTCCCAACTTATCTGAAGAATGGTACATTAAAAAAAACAACCACTAAATATTCCACAGCTGGCTCACAGGTGTGTTCCACTGGTTTCCACTTTTATTAATATTTCCTTGTCAAAGTACTGTCAGTGACTCACCGGCTTGTTTACTACTCCCAGCTATCAGAACAAAGACAGTAACAAAATGTGAAGAAACAGTACTTTTTTAAAAAAAGCACTGACAGAAACACTGATGTTCTAGCTAATTCTAGATCCATTTCCTGCACAGATTTTTATCTGAGAACAACAGATACAGGTGAGATCCACAAAGTACAGCAATTTGTTTTTAAAGATTTTTTCCTGACTTATGGGGTAGATGTGAGGCTAATCATGCACCCCCTACAACCAGGGAAAAATGTGAATAGCATAATACAATATATGCTTGAGTTCATCCTATCTGAAGGACCATATATTCTCATATGAGCCTGCCTGAGCTCTCAGATCTTTTGGGGAGGCACTTTTCTTGATCCTACAGTTGGCCGGTCAGGATAATCCCAAGCCCTGAGATTTCTTGGGGCCAAAACCTGAGACCTACTATTACTTTATCACACTACACTGTTATAGTGCAATTATTCCACTTTAACTGCTATGGCTGTCTCCTGTGGAATTCTGGGGTTTGTAATTTAGTGAGGACTAAGACCTCTCTGGCTGAGAGTTCTAAATGTCCCTCCCTAAACTGCAAATCCCAGGATTCCACAGGAGGCAGCCATAGCTGTTAAAGTGGAATAATAGTGCTATAACAGTATAGTGTACCAATCTCTCTAGTGATGCACCCCCAGCAATGTCATTAAGTGTTATGCATTAAGTACTAACTATAGTTGCTCACAGTTGTCATTCAAATACAGACACACATTGAGAAAGAACATATTTGGAAACAGAGAGAAAAATCTTAGTTAAAGAGTCTGATCTACCAAGTAAACTAGATATTTGCACACAACATTTCTGAGCTCCCCCAAATGAGAATTTGTGCCCTCAACTCCTGCTTTACATGTAAGGGTTTTCTGCTTTGGTTCGCTGCACTACTTTTATTCTATGCTTTCACTGGACAGTTTCATACTTTCTCCATCTTGATTTTTTAATAAGTTATTAGCTACATGTAGTTTTATTTGTATTTCTTTTTATCTGAATACCACCTTGAGTCCCAGTCCCACAGTATTAAGTAAGCAATTAAATAGGCAATATTACCTACCGGTAGGTGTTGACACTACACTTCTAGGGACAAGCATTGGTCACCCAGGTATAATTAAGATGTATCCCTGTCATACCACTGTATCTAGCTATTAATACAAATGGGGGGAACTGAAACACAAAGAATTTCACCACAGGGGATAAAATCAGTTTGTTTGTTTTTTAACAGCTTCTAAAAACAGGGGTGGCCATACATCGCTGACACTTTCTGTGTGCCTGACTCCCACCAAAAGAAATGTGCTGTCAATATTTGGCAGCACCTCAAAATGAAGCCTTTGCCACCTTACCTTCCTTCCTGAAGAGAAGGAGACATTCTGCCCTGATAGTCTCCATGTCTCTATGGTGTGATGCAGTGCTCCAGCACCCTCCTACACCACGGTTGCCACCAAATTCCAGCTATAGGAATCTCAATAGTGACCCTGAATTTAAGCACCACAAATGCTGCTGTGGACCTTTGGCAGGATGCACAAGTGGAAGGGGGCTCCAATGCAGTCCCCCAACACACACACACACACACACACACACACGTATCCTAAAAGGTTGCCTGTCTCTGCTCTAAAATAGATATTTATCATTAGCTGGAGCCACCTTCTCCAACCATTTGCCATTGAAATGTGTTAGAACACAACACATCATCCCCAGTCAATGTGGACATTGCCAGATTATATTGGGAGTTTTAATCCAAGAATTCTGCTTCATTTCAGAGCTACAGAACAAGCATAAGAAACCACTATATTTTGTTTAGTTTGCCTCACTGGTGCAATCCACTTCAATGTGCATGAAATTGAATGTGCATTTTTCACACATAATGAGCTTCTTATAGAGATGTTACATGCACAAAGGGAAAAGAGTGTTCGCTATGTATGTAATTACCGGTACTGTGTCCACCAGTTCAAAATTCTCCTTTCCAAAGCTGTGACTTCACAAACAGAAAATCTGGGAGCTGAACATTTCTTATATGTCCTTTTGCAACTCATTGGCATAATCATTACAAATAAACCAAGTTGCTGTACATAAGCCATCTCAACATTGACTGTCAATGCAACCACACTTTCTGCATCTGCATGATTCTAAAATCATCATCGGAAATGAACAAGGTACATGTTTTATCTAGGTCCTGTGACACTGAATCTGCCACATTTCAGCTATAGCTCTACAATGAAACTGTTTATCTCAAACAATATACCAAAGTTATTTTTATTTCTTCGGTGTCCATTTTTCATTCCAGTATTGTAAAATCTAACCCTGTGAGCCTATCACCATATCAGCATGGGGTGATCATAAACAGATATAAATATAGGATATCTCAATGTTATCATTTCAGTGAAAAGTATTCTGACACAAATTTTTAAAATGAAATATATCAAAATCCGTTGCTGCTGTTTTATTAATGTGGGTGTATGTTTCCTCATCTATTAATTAGCATTAAAACCATTTTAAGCTTAGCCTATTTCATTTCTTGGGGAAAAAACTTTATTGTAATTGGACAATAGGCTCCCAATTAAACAAATACCCCCTACACGGAGAGCTTTTATAAAAGGGTTAATACAATAATTTTAAAACTAGTGTGCCCAAATGAATTGTTTCTTCTCCACCTACATGACTGTGTCACATCCACTAGTGTGGGGAGAATGGACTGGGATGTAAACACACTAAAAGCATTATGCCCCTGGAGTACAGACAGCTAATTGGGTGATGCAGCTGATGGTGGATGAATACCTTCTGTTAGGAGTCAGTCTGGGAGAAATCAGTGTCAATAAGCAGGCTAAGTATGACAATTACAGGGACTTTTAGATCTAAGCAACAGTAGATGTCAATGATAACATTTACAGCTTTCAGTACAGATATGAGTAAATCAGTTAGGCATCTAGTTTCCAGAGGACATACCGGTAGGTGTTGACACTACACTTCTAGGGACAGGCATTGGTCACCCAGGTATAATTAAGATGTATCCCTGTCATACCACTGTACCTAGCTATTAATACAAATGTGGGGAATTGAAACACAAAGAATTTCACCACAGGGGATAAAATCAGTGCCCTGGTTTTTCAAAACAGGTGAGGCTTTTCTTGTTAGTTTTCCAAAATGGAAAAGCTAATAGGGGTGTAGGGAAGGAAATGGGGGGGGGGCTGGGACAAGCTTTTCTGAAGCCCAGAGAAACAATAATTGAGAAATGTGTCAGGAATTCCACACAGCATGAAAAAGTATCAAGAGTAAACATTGCAATGGATTCATAACATTACTCCGTGCTGCCTTCTTCCAGAAGATTCCTGCCTTAACCATAAACATAACAATGCTGAGATGTCAGAGACCATCTTGACAACTTTTGAAACTATGAAAACATGAACATAAATATGCATTTATAGAGGGGGGAATTATTTCTATAGTATTTGAATAGAAACCACTTCCAGATGCTTGTGCATGTTATCCACCTAGCTTATAAACCTAACCATATAAAATCAAAGAGGAACATATGGTAAAAAGCAAACCTGCCTTCCCTCTAAGCAGGTTCCCGCCCTGCCCAAGAACCTGCAATTTATTTCCTACTGGAAAACAAATACAGTTCTCTGAGAGACAGAATGCATCACGCCTGGTTTCTGAAACTATAAGCAGATGTAATTGTACAGATGGAAGACGTGCCAGGAGTATCCTTGGGGCAAAGCAACCAGATGTCCTCGATTGTCCAGGATGATAAAGAAATAATGCCACCTATTTTTGGAAGATGGCACATTGGAGAAAGATATCATCATCATCATCAAATTACAACATGGCCAATTCTGCATTGCCAGCCAGTGCTTACTACACTCACACACAGCAACTATTTGAAAAAAAGATATAGTAATGGTAGCCATGAATAATAAATAAATAATATGGCAACAAATAAATAATTCATCAGCAACTTTGGTGTAGTTAAACTCTAATGCCAATACCAGCCATTCATCTTCTACTTCATTTCTCCTCCGTTCCCTCCTTGCTTACTTAGCTGTGGGAATATTTAACAGTCTTATCCATTATACCTATGCAGTGAAGCCTTAAGGAATTACATAGCATTCATTGCAGGAGTTTGGGAGTGGCACCACTGTGGTGACCAAATATATCAGAGGATAGGACTTCTGTCTCTGTGTGTACACATGCGCACACATGCACCTTCAATTCATCTGTTGATGTACAGAGAACCCATGCATTTCATATGGTTTTCTTAGGCAAGGGATACTCAGAGTGGCTTGTCATTGCCTTCCTCTGAATACAGTTGTCCCTCCACATTCACGGATTTGGCTTTCATAGCTTTAAGTATTCACGGCTTTAAAATATTCTTTAAAAAATAATAATCCAAAAAGCAAACTTTGATTTTACTACCTTATATAAGGGACACCATTTTGCTATGCCATTGCATATAATGGGACTTGAGTATTCACGGATTTGGGTTATTCATGGGGGGGTCCTGAACCAAACCCCAACAAATGTGAAGGGACAACTGTATAATCTACAGCACCTGGTAGTCCTTGATGGTCTCCCATCCAAGTAACCAGGCCTGATCCTACTTAGCTTCCAAGATCAGACAGGATCTGGTGCCTTCAGGGTATTTAGCATGGGAGATGTTGACAGATGTTGGCAGATGTATTTCTTCCCCTCACCTCCGCAGTAGTATGGCATTCTAGTTTCTGTCATCCAATATGTCCTCTGTGTACAAAGTTGTTGTGTGCCTTCAAATCATTTCTGACCTATAATGAGCCTTAGGCAAACTTATTGCAGGATTTTCTTGGCAAGATTTGTTCATAGGGGGGTTGCCTTTGCCTTCTTCTCAGGCTGAGAATATGTAACTTACCCAAGGTCACATGGTAGGTTTCCATAATCGAGTGAGGATTTAAATTCTTGTCTCCAAAGTTGTGGTCCAACGATCAAACCACTACACCATGTGGGCTCTTCCCCTGTATGATAAAGCTATCTTTTACTGAAGCTATTGCCTTGAGCACCACAGGTCATTATAATGGAACACTATCGAATGGGAACCACCATGTTGTCACTTCCAATGCACAAACTGACTTACAATCAAGATGCTACCCAATAAATACTTTAAAAGTCATGTATACATTCTTTCTTGACCCTTCCAGTCACTTTTAAAGTCCTTCCCACCATCCACCACAAAGAAATTATGTGCTATCCATAATAATTAGCTTTCCTCAGCCAGGTTCCCTACAAAGGAAGTATTCTAAACCTCCCATCATGCCCTGATAACATGTTAATTGGTGGTGCTGGTTGGAGTTACAGCAGCTTTAGTCCAGTACAACTGGGTGGCACCAGTTGGTGAAGTGGGTGAAGGGTGCATTATATTATAATCAGCACCAACATGTTACATTCAGACAGGACAGACAGGACAGAACCTGGTGTCTCCCTGGTTTCCAAACTATAACTCCCATCATCCTGACACAGCATGGTCAATGGTATGGGATTATAAGAGCCGTAGTTCAAAACTTATGGAGGGTACCATGCTGCTCTTCTCCAGTCTAGGGAACTTGTATCGGCAAGGGGTTCAACTGTATTGTTATTTCTTAAGTATACTTCATATACATAGGATGGAAAGAATATTCAAAAATATTTGAAAATGGTTTTAAAAATATGTTTCTCAAGTGTCAGGAAATCCTGACAATGAGAATCCTTCACAGGTAAATATCTTCACAATTTAGGACTTATTATACAACACAAATGCACATCTTGACAACTTTTTTTGCACAGAAAAATGACATTTTCTGAACTGAACATGAGTTTCCTGTGCAGAAAACAGAAAACATTTCTATTAAAAAATATATATTTTCTGAGCAAGAAACTTGTCTTCTGCATGGAAAATGTTGTTTTCTGCACAAAAAAAAAAAAGTGAATTTATGGGCATGGAGTAAGTTTCAAACTGTGAATAGTTTTTGAAAAATGAGTAGGGTTTTTTGTTTTTGTTTTTGTTTTTGAGTAGTTTTCAATAACGTTCCTACAGTGAGGAGAAAAATTGTAAAATTATTTGTTCTTCTGTGCAAGAATGAAATTTATACAGATTTACATGCTTATCACATACCTCCACTCCAGAATCTCCATGATGTTCCAGAAAAGGAACTAAACAAGAACTCAGGATCCATCAGAAGAAAAATGCCATTTATACTTGCTTGTTTCTAACCTAATTATATCATGAGTCTGAGTCCTTGCTCATGTGCAAAGCACAGGGACACACTGGATCTTGCAAATGTTTTTGATTGTTGAGTCATGACTCTTACTGAGTCACACAAGGTGAATTCTGAATTGGTCAGTCCAGAGCACTGGCAGGAAAACTGTTCCATTCATTAAGTTCCATCACTACCTGTAAACACATTTACAGTAGGTAACAGCCATTAAGAGCAGGTACCACCCCTCAATGACTGTACCCAAGTGTTTTCTGCAGGCCAAAATAAACTGTGGTAAAAATTCCCCCACAGTATCTCAAGGGCTTTAAAAGAGCTGTTGAACAGGAAACAAGCAAGTGAACAGCTGACAGCTTCCAAGACAGTTCAGTCTTAAGTCAAAGAGCCAAATACCTTTATCTTAGAGGTTGGTTACATAACCATTTTTAATGCGGAAAATGCTGGCTTACCTCCCTTTCACTCCAGTGCTGAGCTGTTTACAGAATTTTGGCAGAAAGTAGTCCTTCCAATAAATTAACAATTTTGCAGTTCACAAAGGGGGGCATGGCCTCTGTGACTGACAGTCCTGTAGACCCATCTCTCCACCGCTGCAGCTGGCGAAGAGGGAAGGGGGGCACAGGGAGGAGCAAGCTGCAGCGGCAGAGAGATGGGCCTATGGGACTGACAGCCCCATAGGGCCATCTCTCTACCCTCACAGCCAACAAACGGGGAAGGGGGTGCAGGGAGGAACAGGCTGCAGTGGCGGAGAGATGGGCCTATAGGACTGACAGTCATTAAGGCCCATCTCTCTGCACCCACAGCCAGTGATCGGGGTGAGGTGGGCACAGGGCATTACGGGCAGCAGCGGTGGAGAGATGGGCCTCTGGAACTGCGTCAGTCACAGAGGCCCATCTTTCTGCCACCGCAGCCTGCAAACAGAGAAAGGGAAGCACTGGGGTTACCTGGTCTGTAATTTAAAAATAGCAGATATAGTATTGCAAGGCATATTTTGCAAGTCCGCCCCTCCAAGGTCCGATCAATCACTGCTCAGCTCTGCTGTGAGCCCCTATTTTGGGAAGATTGCTGGTAGATCACACAGCCAATAGTGCACAACTTTATGGAACTTTTCCCCCAAAAAAGTCATAAAAAATAGTGAAAGCTTATATTGTACATCTCGCGTGTATTTTGCCCCCCCTCCTTCTGAATATGGTGACATTGGCCCAAAATGCATGGGGACCATTAGGTTTCTGGGCAAATCAGTCAAGGATTTTTTTTCCAGTGTAAAAGACCCCTGAGTTACAAAGTTCAGGTGGGACCCAGCTTTTGTTTTGACTGATGCCCCATGTAGGGCTGAACGGTACATGACATGGCATGCTACTTTCCATTCATATTCACAGTCTTTGTTGCCATAAAAATTAGTGAACACACATTGGAAACTGCTTAATGCAGTGTAGTTGTGTAAATTGCTATTGCTTAAAACAATTTGTAAGCCACTCTGATAGCCTTGTGGCTGAAGAGCGGGGTATAAATAAATAAATAAATAAATAATAAGGAAACTATTGCTGGTGTTCCTAGTGGCAAAGTGGTTTGTTCCCTCCATTACTTTATGAACCATACTTGAGATTCCCTTTGGCAAACTCCTGAATCAGCATGAACATTTGGGAAGATCATCCTTTAATCCTTTTTCTTCTGCAATACAGATAAATATTTAGCCTTCAATCTATGTTCTTCCCTTATTTTCCATTTTGTCTCTGTCAGTTCTTCATTCTGTTCTTCATGTTACTCTACCCCAACTTCAACAAGTTTCCCTAAACCTCCATCACTAACTTCCAGACCATTAACAAGTTTCCTTATTTAGCCACAGTAACCCCCTCACAAGGATATGATGACTATTCATTAACATTTGCATGCTCAAATGGGAAAAGGTGCCCTGACACTTGTGACACCCTGCTAAAAAAGGAGAACAGCCATGAGATTCTTCACACTATGGGATTTTGTTGGGAAATTTGCACAAAGATACAAGTGCAGTTTTTTTCTGTGCATAAAATGTGTTTTGAGAAAGAAAATGTGTTTTCATCCAAATTAAAAATTTTCCCAATGAAGTCCTACAGTATGAATATTTCTCAAAAAGTGCTCATATTCTTGCAATGGGAAGAGAGAACAAATTGAAGTTACATGTTCTTACATGAATGAGCAAAATAACTAAAGATTTGCCTCCTTACCCCACTCTGTCACCATTATTCTCTGTAGACTTCTTAGTTCTAGATATCTAGAACAGAGGTTCTTAACCAGTGGTCCACAGACTCCCAGGGGGCTGAGATGAACACTCGGGAAATCTGTAGAGGCTTGAAGAAATGTTACGTCAAACCTCTTTGGTTGAAAATTATGATCTACAATCCCTGCTACCTCAAAAAACACCCACACAGAGACTGATTTTCTCTGGGTAAAGGGAGAAAAGATCTAACATATTGGAAGATTCCCTTCAGCTCCCAAAACCAAGAGAGGGGTTTTTGCAACCCAGGAAGTTCTTAGCACAGAGAGATTGTCAGGAGGGCCGTAAAAGGGGCAGCTGACCAGAAGGATTACTGAACAAGAAACTACTCAGCAGAGAGAGAGAGAGAGAGAGAGAGAGAGAGAGAGAGAGAGAGAGAACAATGATGCATAAGTTGTAGTGTCTTCCATGCTAGCAGTTTCTCCTTGCATCTCTCAAGGAGCCATGGCTAAAGGGAGGCAGGCAATCTGGTGAGAGACCTCCAACCTTTCATTTGTATTGACAAGACTCTCTTCCTCCCCCATCCCTACTAATCCTTGCAAAGTTTTCAGTGCCTGTGGGGAGATGGGGGGTGGGGTCAAAGAAGTAACCATATTACTCTCTTGCAGCATAAAAAGGAGGAAGGGAGGGGGAGAGGAGAGGGGAAATGTGGGTTGAAAAACCTTTAAGACTAAGTGTTTTTTTTAATTTTTGCATGGGCTTTTGCAGTTATAAGCCCACTTCTTCGGATGCAATCCAAAGTCCTTCCCCTCCCTTCTCTCCCTTTTCTGGGCAGGGGAGTCACTTGAATTTTGAGGCAAGCTGTGCTAGGCTTCCAGTTTTCTGCACTGAGGGGTGCCTTCCCGCCAAGCCGTGCTCAGCCCCAGGGGATCGAATAACAAGTTGTTTTCATTTCTAAAGCTGTTGAGCATCCTATGGAATCTTGGGATTTGTAGTTTGGTGAGGAATTAGCATGCTCTGACTGTGAGCTCTAAATGCCTCCCTCTAAACTACAGATCTCAGATTTCCATAGCATGTTGCCATCATAGTTAAAGCAGGATCAAAGTACTATAACTGTGTACTGTAAAAGGTATCTTGGGGAGCTTGTTTCAATCCCATTGCTAATCCAGTCTATATCAAGCCTGTTTCTTAATTGCTTTTTGGAAGTTAAATGTTCACAAAACAGATGCAGTTCTAAGTGAGTGCTCATGCCCTGCCAGAAAAAGCTTCTCTGTGCTTGTTTTGCTTTAAATTTGTTTTGCAATTAGCAATGTCATATCTAATCAAGACAATTCATTTGGACCCTGGAATGGGGCGGGGGTCAAGTTCCCACTCCCATTAGGTTGAACAGACAGAACCTCTCATGAAATGATCAGACAAAATTGGATCAAGACTCATACAATAGCTGAGTCCCCCTCCCTTGATATTATCAGTTAGAAGTATTCAAAAAAAAAATTGTCAGTTTACACACACATACACACACACACTTAAGTCTAATAATGCACTTGAGCCCACTCAGGTGTAACTCATTAATTAATTCATTAAAATTAACAAGTAATATTAGGCCATGGTTCGGTGTTCAAGAATTAATGTTATTTTAAATTTGTATGGAATCATTCCAATAAAAAATATTATAATGGGGTGTGTGCATTGATTTATTTCTCCCTTCTCTCCAAATCTGAAAACCCTTGATGACTAACTTTAAATAAACATTTGATGCACTTTAAGGTTTTGAAACTTAAGTCTTGGTGGTCCATGGCAACAAAAGATATTAAAAGGGAGTCTGTGGTGAAGAAAAGGTTAACGACTTTATCAAACACACAAAATAAGGTGTCATAACGATACCACATAAACGGCATTCAGATCAGACAATGTTGCCCTTTCATGGTTAAAATCAGCCCCAAACCCATATCTTTTTATTAATGGCTGAAGCTGTCAATAGATTCCCACATGCTGCATTTGTGCTGGTGTTGCTGGCATGTGAAACCTCGGGCTATTTAAATCTCATCACTTCAGCGAGAATGGCTGGTCTGGCATGAACACTTCCATGTGAGAGCGTGATATCCAGGTAAGTTTTGCTCTTTTTATGACCCTCCCTGGGTTACTTGGGACTTTAAAAGTGTGTGTGTGTGTGTTTAAAAACTTTTTATGCTTAATTTTTATTTTTATTTTTATTTTTAAATTTCCCGCATAACAAAATCTTGCAGGACTTTGAACAAGGAAGAGAATGGGGCTCCGTTCACTTCTTCTTTATTACCAGGGCTGCCTTTGCCGGGAAAGGAAGGTAAGTGTGGGGGGAATGTTCTTTTGCTGGCATTTTTTTTTTTATGCTGGCAAAAGAATGTTTTAAGGGGCTAGTTTGATAATGTCCTTAGAACCACTGGTCTAGAATTACAGTTGCCACTTGAAATTTAATTCTCTAACCAATTTCTTCATTTTTAAAATTAAAGCCACCAATTTAACAAACTTGTATTTTCAATAATAGAGCCTCTCTTGTGTGATTCAAGACTTCTATATTCTGTGATTCAAGCCTTCATCTATATTCATTTATCCACTAGGCAACCTAATAATCCTTTGGTGTTAATATTAAATACAACTTCCACATGATGCACTTTACCTATAAACCCAATATCTCTGCTGACATGTGTCAATCAGTTATATACTTGCAGGGTGGATGTATGATTCATTTTATGTAGTAACATTTGATGCTGAGTTTTCACTTCCTTCAGCTTGAGACAGATCTCTATCTCCATCCCCAAGGATCCTCATACCAGCTGGAAGGCATAATATTCCAGCTTCAAAATGTGTGTGTGTGCACACCTTCAAGTTGACTCCATGAATTTCACAGGGTTTTCTTAAGCAAGGAATACTCAGAGGTGGTTTTGCCAGTTCCTTCCTCTGAAATATAGCCTACAGCACCTGGTATTCATTGGCAGTCTCCCACCCATGTACTAACCAGGGCTGACCCTGCTTAGCTTCCAAGATCAGACAGGATCTGGTGCCTTTAGGGTGTTTAGGCCACTCTTCAAAATATACAGAAGCTAAATTTTCAAAGCTCCACAGAACTGATCTTCTATTTCTTATAAATAAATGAGGATCATCACAGTACTTTGTTTAATTTTTTGTGCCAGGTTTGGTGTCCTTCATTTCTCCCCTCCCCCTGCATTTTCAAATGTCCTTTCATTTGGAGCAGTTCTGTCACTTTGCCCAATATGCATTTAATTTTGAGATCAACTTTCAATTTAACAGTAAGTACAGAAATGGAATGAAAAAGCTGCACTCCCTCCCTTTTTTGAACTTCCAGAGTCACCAGCCAAAGCAATGACTTGTTTGTTTCCTCCCTTGTGAAGAGGAGGGGGAGAAGATGCATGGACTGAGCCAGGGAAGATGGCAACATCTATAGACACTTATTAATATGAGAAAACATAAGGCCATGAAAGCGGAAAACACAGAAGAATAGGGAGATGTTCACGATAATAAAACACATCTTGAGGCAGACAGGAAACTTCAACATCTCACACTCCCTTAGTATTTGCACTAGTTTAGTCTATTTTTAATTCAAATTGCTTGTCACTTCCCTTCAAATCACAGCAGGTCCGCAACATCACATTTGTTAAATCCCCATGACTTTAATGTAACAACATATCAGTGTGAAAACAAGAAAACCCAGTCACCCTCATTTTTCTTTGCATGTCTGATCCAATCACCATAGCCTTTATTCATTGCCCAGCTGCCTTCTTTAATAGTGCTCTCATTCGCCTTGGTCTTGGCAACAGTGAAGGCAACTAACCATACATCATGAAAACAGGAATCACAATGTTTGGTCTGTCAAATACATTTCAAAGAACAGGATCGTAAATATATCCAAGAAAGGCCAGCAAACAGCAAAATTTATGGTAGGACTGAGCAAAGCCCTAGGGTACATATGAAAAACTGTCTCTGGGGGAGGAGATTCTCTCTGTATATATTTATGGGCTATGCAGCATGAAATTCAGACAGGTTTATTTTATTTTAATAGTTGTCTTCAGAGCACTGTTTCCAGTGCACACTAGTGAACCCCATGATAACAAATTATTCTCACATCTGATAAAGATAGTACAGTGGACCCAGTATCCACTGAGATTTGGTTCTAGGAACCTCCCCTCCATGGACACCAAAATCTGTAGATACTCAAGTCCCATTAGTCCCATTATATGCAATGTCATAGTAAAATGGCATCCCTTATATAAAACATTGAACAGCAAGGTTTGTTTTTTGCAATTTCCCCCCCCCCCGCATAATATTTTTGAGCTTTGGTTGGTCGGGTCTATTTATGCACAATCTGTGGGTACAAAAGGCCAACTATACACAACACAATACAGAACACTATGCAGAGTAGGAACGGAACAAATATTCAAAAACAGTTGGAAGTTGTTCAAAAATGTTTCTTAGGTATTGGGAAACCCTGACGAGAATCCCAGACTGATAAGAATGTTTGAGATTTATTATGTACAAAATTCACATGTGGCTTTTGTGCGTGCAGAAAAGAGCATTTTCTGTGCAGGCAAAATCATTTTCTGCACAGAAAATAATATGTAAGGGATCTCCTATTCAGGATGGCTGCACAGATCCAAACCTTGACCTTCTATCACTCACCTTGTCCTTTTACCACCCTGGATCTAGTATTCGTGCCTCAAGGTGACCACTATATTATACAAGAAGATGTTGGTCAGTGGATTCTGTGTGGTAACGTGTGACCAGGTTTCCTTGTTAATTATTAAATTAAACTATCCAGACATAGAGGTAGAAAATATAAAAAAGTGATTCTTTATTGTAATAGAAAAAATAATCATTAGCTTTATGCTGATTCCACATACTGTACATTTTAACACCTCAGGTTCAAATAAAGAAAATTCTCTATGAACTTTTTTCTCACACTCAGCTCTCAAAACTTATAATGAGATTTCCTCCATACCCCTCTCCCTAATGGCCCTACCTCTGTTTCTACCTCTCTTTCTTCTCTCTATCTCTCATGGACCCTTTCTAACACTTTTATAGACAGGCCTCTTATTTTTATACTTGTACCCCCATAATCCAACCCCTATAGTCCACACAGTATTCCATGATTGGCTGTGATTGGCTGACTTTACACAGGTTTGCCCCCCCTTCTTGTTTCACATGTCACTTCTTCAAAGCTGTTGATCTACTGAGGCCTCAGCAGGTTTCAATCAAGAGCAAGGAGATCCAGCACCTTAAAACAAACAAAACTTTACTCATTAAGACTATTACAATACCTTTTAGACATATGGTCTATATTACATTTAGTCCAACATACTTTAAGTTTCAAACATACAAACAAACAAACAAACAAACCCAGCAACAACAACCACAAACCCATGTGAATTTTGCACTGGGTTAAGTCCCAAGCTATGAAATGTGCACAAATAATGTTTTCTGAGCAGAAAATGCTGCAGAGAAAATGCTGCTCTCTGCTCCAAAAATGTGTGTAAAATTTGCACAGAATAAGTTCCCAACTACTACAGCATTTTATGTGCACAAAACAGCATTTTCAGCATAGAAAGTAATACTACCTGTGCAGAAAATGCTGTTTTCTGTGCAAAAACACTGAAGGGGAAAGATATGCTAATATGATTTTGCTTGGGCTAATTCAGAAATAGAATTGTGTGCCTTGGTTTCAGGAACAAGCTGATACAGCTAAAGTTGCATCCAGCATTTCTTTTACTCTCTGATAGTAAGGCTTAAGAGCCTTCTCAAAGCAAGGTCTGAAGACTGAGTTATTTACATGGTAGGCCAGTTTTGACACCTAGTCTGGAAGGTAACCTAAACATCTGGCTAGGAATGTTAGTTGAATGGAAAGGGCCCCCAGTGCGTGGGCAATGTAGGAGTGACCTGGCAACTTGTATGGTACTATATTAGAGTGTTCAAGCATGAAGCTCAGGGCCCCTATTCTGTTCAGATTTTGGCCTATTGGAATGTGGGATAGAAATGTATTTTCTTTCAATAAAGGTGGATCCTTGATTCCCCAGCACGACCTTCTAATTTATCTTGGAGTTACTGAGGGAAGCAATTCCCCTTCAGTATCACATGCAAATTTTGCACAGACTAACTCCTGAACTGCAAATAGTCTTCAAATACTGCACAGTTTGAAAAGACTCTCACAGCAAGATGACAGTTGCTAAAATTACATTTTGCTTCCTTTGGAAACAAAATCAGTGAAGAGTTACAGCTCTAATGCAGACCCTTGTATTTTTAAGAAAGATCTAGAAATGCCTAGGCTTGTTATTGTGGCCTAAATACCCCAAAGGCAACAAATCCCATCAGTCTTGGAAGCTAAGCAGGGTCAGCCCTGCTTAGTACTTGGATGGGAGACTGCCAATGAATACCAGTTGCTATAGGCTATATTTCAGGGGGAGGAACTGGCAGAACTACTTCTGAGTATTCCTTCCTTAAGAAAACACTATGAAATTCATGGGGCTGTCATAAGTCAACAGCTGACCTGAAAGCACACACACACACTGGTCTGCGCTTGTTGGCTCAAGCTGGTGGGGGATTAAGGGACTAAGCGGACGCTTGCCCCTTATCCATGGCGGGAAAGGGGGAGGCGTAGATCATGGTGTACACCTAGGGCACCGATTTCGGTGAAGGGACGGTCTCTGGAAGGGTCTCCTTAGATTGTATGATTTGGGAGAACAGAACGAGACCTACCTTGGGGTTGGCCTGAAGGATAATCCCTCACCTTAATCTGTATGGATTGGGTGGGGGACTTTCGGGTTGACCTTCCAGACACGGGCCGGCTGAAGAGCAACCCCAAGTACTGAGGTTGCTCAACAGGGCTCAGGTGTTCGCCAGGGGAAGCTGGGGGCATAAGTCCAGAAGGGACGATCCGCCCCAGCTGCTCCCTCACTAGGTTGCCTCCCCCCGCTGAAGATTTAGGGATTTAAATAAGTAGGGTGATAAATAAAAACCATTTATTTCACCCCATATTCTGCGTGTGGTCTCTTTATTTCTCCGACTCTGTGTGCAATGGTCTGCTATCACATTGAAGAAAATAGCCAAATCGTAAGAAAGGTATCTGGAAAGCTGCATACAAATATTACTTCAGTAGTATGTAATTGACAATATTTATAATATAGTTGTCTCTTCATATTCGCTGGGTTTGGTTCCAGAACCCCCCGTGGATACCAAAATCCGTGAATACTCAAGTCCCATTAT